>OW386290.2:121507676-124007676 GCA_936432065.2 Rutpela maculata | reverse complement strand
CTAGCCTACATCGAGAGCTGGGTAAGCTGCGGTTAGTGTTTTGACATATCAAGAATCACGTGAAACCGTACTCCCCTATTAAACCACTTCTCGCGAAAATGAAGCGGTAAGCTAATAACACATACCACAACTTACCCGGTATGTCGCAAAAATGTACTTTTGTTTAGATTAAGTATTATCATTACCTCAGGGCCGGTTTTATAGGTTCAGATTAAACTAGAGTTTAACTGGAAGTTTCACCTAGAGGTTTAAATTGTAGATTTTAGTGTTTTGTAAAATACCGTTTTATAAGCGTTTGTCAAGATCGTCAGTGTTATTGTTATACAACCTCCCAGAATCGACCTAAGACGAAAACTAAATGAAAACTTCGCCTTAGGAAAAAAATTATCAAAAGACAATTTGGAGCATAACATATTTAAGGCAGGGTTGGCATGTTTAAAACAAAATGTTTTAAACAAAGTGTTTAAAAAATGTTTAAAACATCACTGTGTTTTCAAGAAATGTTTAAAACATATTTAATACACAACGCGATGTTTAAAACAACTGTTTAAAACACAGTGTGATGTTTTAAATAAGTGTATTATTTTGGAGTTTGTGGAAAAGCAGGAAAAGTGCTGGTCCATTCCGATAAATAATTTTGATATAGTGGTCACGTCCACTAAACTGAGCATTTTATTTGTAGAGTGCTGTAAAATCCATTTAAGAGCGCCATCTGACATCAAGTAGTAGTAGTAGACATAGTGTGCCTGGCACCATTTAATTTTAGTTGAATATAGCTTTAAACATTTTAAACCTGTTTTAAACATACAATTTAAAACTTAAAAAAAACCTGTTTTAAACAAAAAAAACTGTTTTTTTTGTTTAAAATGAAAAAAAAACTGTTTTTTTTTCCAACCCTGATTTAAGGCATCAGCACAAAAGGACTCATACACGCTCACAGAAAAGTAAGGCCCAATAAGGTGCACAATTCAAAAGTACCCCAAAAATTTTACTTAATAAATATTTTTTTTTCGTAGACATGGTTGGTGACGTTTACTAAAAAGGTAAAGTAGGTAGTCATTCGACTTAAGGAACATCAAATACTAAATGAAGAAGAAAAAGGAAAAGTTATTCTTTAAATAAATAGTGCATTATTCAGTTACTGTACATAGGTGCCTTAATGAAAATGTTTCAAACAAATGGATTAGACAGAATAGTTTTTCTTTTTTCTTTCTCATTTAGTATCTGATGTTATTTTCACTAAATAAGGAAGAAAAAAATAAAGGTATTCCGTCCAATCCATTTGTTTGAAATGTTTTCATTAAAGCAACCTACGTAAGCAACTGAATAATGTGTAGAAGCATTATTTATTTAAAGAATAACTTTTCTTTTTTCTTCCTCATTTTAAACAAAAAAACAGTTTTTTTTGTTTTGAACAGTTTTTTTTTAGTTTAAAATAGGTTTTTTTTAATTTTTAAATGCTATGTTTAAAACGTGTTTAAAACAGGTTTAAAACGTTTAAAACTATATTCAACTAAAATTAAATGGTGCCAGGTCTACCTTGTCTGCTACTACTAGTTGATGTCAGATGGCGCTTTTAAACGGATTTTACAGCACTCTGCAAATAAAATGCTCAGTTTAGTGCGCGTGACCACTATATCGGAATTATTTATCGGAATGGACCATCATCGGCACTTTTCCTGCTTTTCCACAAACTCCAAACTAATACATTTATTTAAAACATTGTACTGTGTTTTAAACAGTTCTTTAAAACATACATTTTGTATTAAATATGTTTTAAACATTTGTGTAAAACACAGTGTGATGTTTTAAACATGTTTTAAACACTTTGTTTTAAACATGCCAACCCTGAAGCTCATCGAGCACTATATCTCAAAAAAACAAATAAATAAAATCGGCCAATGCATTCCAAAATAACGGGGTGTTGCGGTATTAAATAGCACACACTGTATATGAGAAAAAGTATGGGTCCAAGGACCGATCTCTGAGGAACTCCATGGATGATTTGTCTTTTATGTGACTTGTGCGTATTGTGGGAAACGTATTGGTATCTATGAGAAAGATAAGATTGACTGTTGTTATTGGAATTATAGTGCTGTAATTTTTTTATTAGGATAGTATGGGATACACAATCAAATGTTTTCGTTAAGTCGAAAAATGTGGCTTTGGTGTACTCTTTATTTTCAAAGTTATTTAGAATGATCTCTGTAAAATTATTTATTACAAGTGTTGTGGAACGCTTATTTCGAAAACCATATTATCCAAAGTAAAAAAGGTTATTCACCTCGAAATAGTGTCATTGATTTTGTTTTTGAGAAAAGCTTCAAAAATTTTTGCAATAATTGGAACAAGTGATACTGGACGATAATTTGTTGCATCGTCGGCCGAACCTTTTTTATAAATCGGGATGACTTTGGATAGTTTTAGTATCTTTGGCAAGGTATTGGATAATATGCATTGATAATAAGATAGTTAAAGAATTGATTTTTAAGTTAGCCAAAGTTTTTATAATTTTTAACACTAATATCGTAGGCATCTTTACTTCTGCTGCTTTTTAGATTATTTATGTTTTTTATGCCGATACATCTTGCTTCTTTAAACTGGAAAGTTGAATCTAGAATAGAGTATATTTACATCTACATATTTTTATATTAGTCCACAGTACATCGCCCTTTTTTTTTAATGATCAGTAACAGGCTGAATTTTCGTGAGTAGCTTCGTTTTGACGAGACGCCCAACTTTTCTCTCTCGGTAGTAGTAACTAATAGCAAAAATTATTTTTTCTATTTCACACGAATTAGACAATTCGACAACCTGTCAAATTATTTTGTTAATATATTTTTCATTCATTAAACGTTTGTTAAAGAGTTTGTTTTTCGATTTCCTTGGTTACGTTTGCGCGAGTTAATTATATTGTCCACAACAATATAATTTCACAGGTTTTCAAATTGTCTAATTCGTGTGAAATAGAAAGAGTATATTGTGTATTTAGGTGTGAAAGCAATACATTCCCGAACGACGATGCATCGAAGTCCGGGAATGTGCTTTCACACCGAAGTACACATACTATTTTTTCTGAAATCACAGTCGATATTATTATAAATTAAGGAATTTGTATTAATGCATAACATTTCTTCATTATAATCTAACTGCTTACTAACAAATGCAATTTTAATGTGAGTTGGTTTGTCTGCGTGTATTTATTTACTGTCTAAAATATACATAAAAAACCGTATGGGAATGTTGATCGTTGCTTGGCAACTGATCTTTTCTGGTCCGTTTTCTGATAGTTTCTTAGAAACGGATTAAAATACTGGAATTGTGCATTTTTCGATCTGAAATTGCGCCGAAAATGCAGACATTGCCGATCGATTTCAGAAAAAAATAATTTTTGCTATTAGCTACCACTATCGAGAATTTTCGCAGAGAGAAAACTTGGACATCTCGTCAAAACGAAGCTACTCACGAAAATTCAGCCCGTTACTAATCATTAAAAAAAAAAGGGCAATGTACTGTGGTCTATATGTTTTTATGATTGAAGAGAAACATCTCTGATATGACAAAATTCTTTTAGCTGTGATTTGTCAAGATCCTTCAGTATCTTTTTTTTTGTTTGATGATTTTATTTGTCATTGCAGTAGTTCCCGAACTTCAAAATCAAGCGCTGCTCCCATGCCATGTTTGCGGTAGAACCTTCCTTCCAACCCCTCTCAGGAAGCATGAACGTGTTTGCCAGAAAACCGCTACCAAGAAACGAAAGCCCTTCGATTCACTAAAGCAACGAGTTGAAGGTACGGATTTGGCACAATTTCACCAGAAATCTTACCTTAAGAAAGCCGAGCCAGTATCCACACCTGATACTAAGAAAAAAAGACAGAGCAACTGGAAGGAGAAACATCTGGAGCTTGTCAACGCCATAAGAGCAGCTAAAGGTGAGTGAGTTTTGGGGCAGAATGATAACCCCGAAACATGTGTGGAAGTTTTCTTAAAAGTAATAAAAGAACTGATTACAAAAGCGACAAAAGAAAGGAATAGGAACCAAAAAAAGGAAACTCTGGATGACTAGCGGCATCGTAAAATCCACATGTATAAGGGACAAACTTTTTCAACAACATATAAAAAGTCCACAGAATATTGAAATAAAAACTAAATTATAGAAATAAAATAAACAATCTTGTAAAAAAAGCAAAAAACCAGTGTAAAGAATCTTACATATAATAGTGAAATGTTAGTTAGCAAAACATTGTGGGAGGGAGTTGAAACAATCACAAACAATTTGACAAAACACCATAGAGATATCTAGTATATTTTAAAAAATGGAACAAAAATAGAGATATCTAGTATATTTTAAAAAATGGAACAAAAATCACAAACAAATATGAAATGGCTAGACAATTTAATAATTTTATTACATAAATGTAGGTCATAACTAAAATTGATTACTATCCTCCATTAACAAGATAACAAGTAGAACTGAGGTTACTAGTTCTCTCTTTATCCAACAGACGAATCTAAAATAAAAAAGTTTATTAAAGAACTAAAAGTTAATAAAGCTCCCAGTAAAGATGGAAAAACACCAAAAATAATTAAAGATCTACAAGACTGCTATGCCATATTTTGAACAAAGTTTTAGAAACTGGTGTATATCGATCTTCCTTTAAAGAGGCTATAATTAAACCTTTGTATAATAGTGAAGACAGAAATTTGAGCTCTGCTGCATAAGTTTCGACACTTTAGTATATCAGTATATCTTGAGATTTCTTAAAGCTACTAACATCGTAACATCCTACCTAACTTCGTTGGCAATAGATACGAGTCGGACAAATTTTCGCTAATATCTGGCCTACCCCAGGACTCCACTCTTGGACCCCTGGTTATTTATCAGTTTCATTAATGATATTGGTGCCAATATTGATATAAAATACCTTTTACACTCTGATGGAAAGAGGATTATGTAGTGGATATACCATCCTTCGGAGGTGATGTAAAACAGTCTGTTCTTTGTCTATTAAATATTGGGCCATTAAAAGATCCCTACTTTTCGACAGAGAAGAGGTTCGGCAAAATTTCCAGGTTGGGGGGTAGCTCGTCTCCTGGCATCGGTGATAGGCCAATGTTAAATAAATTAATTTAAAAAAGTTTGTCTATTTGACTATAAAATTTCCCATACGCTTCTAAGTGGATAATATTTGGTATCCTTTTTGAAAATGAACTTTTGCTAACCACATTAACTGTTACATCTTCTTTTAAACCGTTAGAAGTTAGAATTTATCTTAAGAAATATCAAAGTTTTTTAACAATATTGATTCATGCAAATTACAGTTTAAGTCTTTTGCACGTTCAAAATTCGAATACACTTCAGTTACATGGAATCCGATTTATAATGATCATATACTCGCAATCGAAAACATTAAACGATGCTTCTTAAAAAATGTATATATTTTAAAGTGTTTGGGCACTATTCTCAGTTTTCCTCATGATATATTCTATCTATTTTTAATTTAGTTAGCCCCTTAATGAGAAAAATTACTGTCAATAATTTTTTTGTATAAAATTATTCACAACTGTAAATCGAACCTGTTCATTCTTAACATTTAGGACTGCCCACCATGTACTGAAACAGTATTCACTCCATTTACTAGTTGCTCCACACTACCTATAAACATATAATTATTTTGTATATCATATCTAATATCATCTATAAAATGAACATCTTTTTCTGCATTAAAATGATTACTGTTCTCTCTCTCTCTCTCTCTCTCTCTTTCACTCTCTCAAAATTAAACGTGTTGTTCGGCGGGCGAACAGGCAGTTCACAATTTTGTCAGAAAATTCTTTGTAATATTCATTTGGCTTCTCGCAAGGTCCAAGATTTGGTCTTTCGAGCCGGATTTGAACCAGCTACCTATCACTGCTTTTCTCTGCTAGTATGTGACTTAACAAAAATACAAAATATATCAAACACCAACACCTTGAAATACTTCCTTAGGAAGCATTTTCGGACATGTATCCATAGGAACTAATAAATTAATAAATAAAATTTGCTTTTTAATAAAGTAAAAAGGTATTTTGTTGAAGGTGTTCCAACAAAGGACATGCGTACTTCCAGTCCAAAGGCAAAAAGCACCACATCCCTGATGGTAGGCAATGAACGTTGCCCATCCTGCGATAGACAGTTCGGTCCCAAAGCCTTCGATCGCCACGTAGAATGGTGCAAAGAAAAGAAAGCTCAGCAGCGCATACATCACTCCCCCGCTAACGTCCTATTGGCCAAGGAACGTCTCGAGGCTCGGACGAAGTACGTTCCCCCACTGAATAGATCCAAAAAAACTGTTGTCAGAGAGAAATATTCTAATCACATCACTTCCACGGAGACCCTGGTTAGCGAAAAAAGTTCCACGCCGCCGTCTCGGGGGCCCAGCGTGAGGATGCCAAAGTCAGTAGTGAGTATGGGAAGGAATAGCGAAAGGGCGAGTACTAGCGAGGAGAAAAGTGACAGGAGTGATAGACTTAGGTTAGACAAATGTGCTGCTGGTAATGGAGAGAAGTTCAAATCTCCAGAGCCCACAATCGAAAGGAGTGTTCCTGTGATAGTAAGTCCGTCGTCCAAAGCAGAATCCGCAAGGAGGTAAGTGAATACGTCATATATGTTGTGTATTCCATCTAAGTCTTCCACAGTTTATGTCTTATATGGTGGGTCCATTCAGATTTGCTTCACTTTTTCCTAATGGAGTGTTTCATCGAATCTGAGAAAAAATAAAAAAAAATTATTTCTAATACAACGTTTCAGAAAAGCATTTCCTTCTTCAGGCTGCCATTAAATATTAATAAATTTTACAACACTAGGTGTATACAATTCTAAAATTTACTCATATTTTTACGTAGTTTGAAGAAGGAGTTTAATATTCTGCAATGTTGTGCTTGTAGTAGGCAATTCCTCTATCAACAGGGACCATTCACAAATTGGGTGTACAATAGTAATAACACGTCTATTATTGAATCTACCAACTGCCAGTAGTTGTACCATAATTTATCAGTTATGACCGCAGTAATACAGTAAAAGCAGTCCTTCTCTATAGGGGGTGCTCACAAATAATTCCCGGCAAGCTGATTTTTTCAGGGTCGATGGAGGGGTGTCTCCCGAGTATCCGACCAAAAAGTTACAGTTCGCACCTCTTGGGGGGCGGGGGGGTTGCAATAGGGGGGTGGTTTTTTATTTATTTATTTTTTAGAAATTTTCTTTTTCTTGCCTTGCCTTATAAAATTTTTTTGTATCTTTCATTTTTGACGGTCCAGTGCCCATTATATGGGAAAACATCATGTACAAGCCATAAGCGAACCCGGCCCCTCCTCAAAGAGAGGACGGTTCGAATGATGGGAAAACTGTCTTTGTAATTGTCTTTGTACGATCGTGAATTATGCCTTCTGGGGAAATCACGTAAAAAAAATGCGCCCAGAATTGTACCTCAGGGGTGGTGCAGAAATGAATTCAATTGCCAATTAACATTCACATGTAAAGCACATCACTGAAAACACAAAGTTACTTGGACTTTACATTATCGGTTTTCTTTTTTTTTACCTAATCCAAAATGGGGGCGCCCAAAAGTTGTGTTAATATGTTAAAATTTCAAATTAAAATATTAACCTTTAGCGGGTTGGGGTCAAAGGTAAACATTTTTGATATTCTATATATTCAAAATTGCGGATGCGCAAAAGTTGTGTTTTGGGGTTATAGGCAACAGGTAGAAATTTTAGTCAAAAATATTTAGGTTTAGGGGTGGGTTAAAAGTCCAATTTTTTTATTTTGTGCATATCTAAAATGGCGGGCTCGGAAAAGTTTGGTCTTGAGGTTGAAATTGGCTGGTAAAAATTTTAAACCAAAATATTAAGACTCGAGGGTAGCGGGTTAGCATCAAAGACCAAAAAGATAGTACGTACCCTTACAAATATTATCGATACTTATCAATTAGTAATATTTTTAAACTATGTTTAATTACGATATTAAATTTAAATTACTTATTACTACCTACGTATTTGTTATCTAATGTACGCATGCCCATAATACAGCATGCGCTGTGTTCTGCATACATGGTGAACAGTGAACACTGTAAGTTTTAGCCGAAACTTTAGATAGATGCAGTATTTCCGATAGAGCTGGAGCACTGATTGCTTCTTCAGTACTTCAAGATTTTGGTTTAATTAATGAATCTAACACAATGCATGTAATTGATAATGTGACGTGTTTCCACCCTTAGGAAACCACCCTTGCAAAATCCGTGGGTTCCAAAAATTATAACAAGAGATGTCCACTAACACACTTTATTAAATATTTACTGGATACTTCACAATACTATTATTAATTTAAATACACTTTTACTGACTAAAATCACAATGTTTATCACTTTGTTTCTCTTTGAACTCTTAACCTCACTTTCTATACTTTCTGAACTTCTGAACAACTCGCCGAGAATGCGGTCGGTCTTTTATACCCAAAAATGACAGATCTCGATTGTTCTGTAATGACACTACCATTCTCTAGATCATTCCAGATGTCACCAGAACTAACTTCTGGTAGGTTTCTCGAGTAGGTGCAAATACACTACATTCATTCTAAGGGTTGTAACACATTACACTGCCCCCTCCTTAAGCCTGAACGTCCCGGTCAGGCAATTCAGCCTCTTTCACATACTTCGCCAGTCTATCCAAGTGTACGATCTTCATCTTGGACTTTTTGTTTCGTTGAATACGATAGACGACATCATTAATTCGGGTAATAACAGTATACGGTTCATCCCAAGGAGGTTGAAGTTTCGGGGATCTCCATTCCTTCCGCTGTGGGTTGTACAGTCAAAACAGATCCCCCACCTTGAATCCCCCTGTACTGGCATTCTGATCATAACGAGCCTTCAAGCGGTTACTAGTTCTGTTCATCTGCTCTCGATCATTCTTCGGCTGTTCTTGGCTTCCATTTCTGTAGTTGCTCATCGAAAATGGTTCTCCACGGGCAGCACAATTTTTACACTTGCGACACCAGGCCTCCACATCCTGGCGACTATTAACCCAATAGAACTGTTCCCGTGCTCTACTCAATGTCTTGTTTATGCCGAAGTGTCTGCTGGATGTTTCATTATGTGCTTCCTGGAGTACTTCTGGTACACGACACCTGGGAATCACTAGACGCATGGCAACCTGCTTCCCATCTGGGCTTTCCCATGCTCTCCTCAAAAGCCCATCTACGACCATAAGTGAATCCCATTGTGACCATAAAGCCTTCAGCCCCACTTCTTTGTTGGAAACATCCTTCCATGCTGGACGCGTTCCCTCTTCTTTTGCTCTCAACATGGGTCCGATTTCTACATCGCGCAATTGCTCTTGCCTCAGAGTTTTCTTTGTCCAACTGTCTGGAAGATCGACCTTGACAATGTTGACTTCAACCATGTTCGGCAATTTTCCCACCTGAGGGTAGCGCTTGCAATCTTCCTTGTCTGGTTTTCTGGATAATGCAGGAGTTTTGACTGCCTGCGTTGTCAACAGCCTGGTTTTCTCACATTGGTCGTTCACTTTTGACAAAATAAATTGTTCGTTCCCAATCCTTAACATTCGCTTTCCTACGTCAACAATAAATCCATACTGTTCCATAATGTCCAGTCCCAAAATGAAGTCATCCGTAATGTCAGCCACGATGACCCTGTGGTCGAACCTCAAATGCCCAATCTGCAAACCCAGGTCTACTTCTCCATGAACCGTAGCCCTGTCCCCCGTAGCTGTCCGGACGATCACTTCTTCATTTTGCCTCTTGGTAATCTTTATGCCCGATATAAATCCTGGCCGTACTATTGATGACGTAGTACCTGTGTTGATGGTAAACAAACATTTTCTTCCGTTCACATATCCATGCAACAACAGACTGCTTGCGATTCTTCGAAGCTGGGAAATCTTTATTTCTCTGGGGTCACTGCATTCCCTAGCCAGAACAACCCCCTTGGTACTGTTTTCCTGCTTCTCTTCAAGATTCACAGCATTTACTCGACTCTCCGAATTCTGCTGTCGACAGTCTCGCTTCATGTGTCCTACCTTGCCGCAGTTGTAACATTTAATGCCTCCACTCGGCTTTCCTTTATTTTGTTGTTTTCTCTGCTCCCTAAGATCATCCACTTTGTTCAATAATTTGGTAAACATTTTCTGCATCTCCGTCAACATAGGTTCATTTCTGGTTGCGATTCTTCGAGAGTCACAGCTCGCACTCTCGACCTTGGAGTATCCCTGTGAGCGGCTTCTACTTCGAGTGCACGCACCAAAGCTTCGCTACTACTTTGGTGTCTCGTCAGCCTCAGAACTCGCCTGACCTCTTCGTCCCTTATACCATCTAAAAAGGCCCCCACGGCTAATTGTTCCTGGAATTCTTTAGGTGCACTCGGATACGCCAGGTGTGCCAGTCTCTCTATCGCAGCTTCAAATTCTTGTAAACTTTCCCCAGCTTTTTGCATCCGGGATTTCAGCTGAGTCTGGTATAATTGGGCAAGGTGTTGATCGCCATACCTCAAGTCTAATGCAGCTTCCAAGACTTTAAAGTCCCTTTGTTTCTCCACCGGGATAGTCTGAAGTAATTCTGAGGCCTGGCCCCTTAACGCCAGAACTAATGCCATGGCCTTTTCCTCGTTATCCCAGTTGTTCGCACATGCTGCTGCCTCAAACTGCCTCTTGTACGTCGTCCAGGAACTTTGGCCGTCAAAAGAAGGAGGTTTTAGTCGCTGACCTGATGATACCACCTGCTGGCTTCCTCTATCTCTCAACTGTCGTTTAAGCCGGTCTATTTCTCCTTTGACTTCTTCTTCGAACTTGTTTACTTTCTCTTTAACTTCGGTTACTTCTCCTTTTACTTGACTGACTTCTGTCTCGACTACTCCTACTTTACCTTCGACCTTGTTTATCTCTTCTTTGACTTCACATTTTAGTACTTCATTGGCAGAAATTATAGCGTCCTGTTGTATTTTGATTTGTTCATTTAGAATTTTCCTTAATTCTTCCTGGCGTCTTTCTTGCTCCTGTTTTTCCTCTTGATGTCGTCTTTCTTGTTCTTCTTTCTCCTCTTGCTGTCATATCTTCAGGTCTTCCATAATTTGTCTCAATTCATCTTTCTCTTCTTGACGTCTTCTTTCTTCATCCTCTTTTTCTTTCTGACGTCTTGTTTCTTCATCCTCTTTTTCTTTCTGACGTCTTGTTTCTTCATCCTCTTTCTCTTTCTGACGTCTTCTTTCTTCATCCTCTTTTTCTTTCTGACGTCTTATTTCTTCATCCTCTTTTTCTTTCTGACGTCTCATTTCCTGATCTTCCATCATTTTCTTTAATTCGTCCCTTTCTTCTTGACGTCTTCTTTCTTCCTCTTGACGTTTTTTCTCCTGTTCTACTTTGTCTTCCTGCCGTTGCTGCGCCATCATTTTTTGGAATTGTTCGAATAAGTCCTGTATTTGTTTATCGGATGCCATACTTCTTGTTGTTACGGGCATACGACGAAATTAAAATAAAATAAATTTAACTGTCACGTCAATATCGGTAATGGAACTTTTCAGACAAATCTCGAAATAGCACGAAAAAGTCTTATCCAGAGTCTTTTGTCACTATCCAGTTCAGAGAATTTAATAATCTCCACTAATGTCCAAATAGAAAAGTTCTAGAAATTTTCACGCACTAAATGAGTCTTTTTCAGTGTCTATCACTTCTCAGTTCAAAGGATTTAATTATCACACTAATGTCCTAATAAAATGTTCTACAATGTCTCAAAAATGCACTTAAACACTATTTTCCTGTTAGAAAATAACCCTCGAACAATGTCCAGTAAATTAGTCCTGTGTTAGCACTAACTCTCGAGAATACTTCTCGAACACTCCAACACAACTTCAGAGCTCCTCTTGTCATAAAATTCCGCTTTCTGACACCAATTGTGACGTGTTTCCACCCTTAGGAAACCACCCTCGCAAAATCCGTGGGTTCCAAAAATTATAACAAGAGATGTCCACTAACACACTTTATTAAATATTTACTGGATACTTCACAATACTATTATTAATTTAAATACACTTTTACTGACTAAAATCACAATGTTTATCACTTTGTTTCTCTTTAAACTCTTAACCTCACTTTCTATACTTTCTGAACTTCTGAACTACTCGCCGAGAATGCGGTCGGTCTTTTATACCCAAAAATGACAGATCTCGATTGTTCTGTAATGACACTACCATTCTCTAGATCATTCCAGATGTCACCAGAACTAACTTCTGGTAGGTTTCTCGAGTAGGTGCAAATACACTACTTTCATTCTAAGGGTTGTAACACATTACAATAAAAACAAAATTAGAAGAGCTATAAGCAAGAAGAGAGGTGAATTATCATCAAGTGGTACGCCAATATCAGTACATGGACTTTATTTCGATGGGCGTAAAGACAAGGCCATGGAATTAATAGATAGCCTTCGAAAGATAACAACCGAAGAACATATAGTTTTAATTGGAAAGCCCGGATCATCATATTTGGGACATGTCACACCTTCTACAGGTTCAGCTGTAAACATCATTAATGTTATTTTGAAAACTCTCGAATCCAAACTAACACCTCAAAAATCGTTGGATGTGATGGAACGGCTACAAATACTGGTCCTAAAGGTGGTGTTGTAGATCTACTTGAAAAACATTTTAAGAGACTACTTCAGTGGTTCATTTGCCAACTGCATGCAAATGAACTTCCACTAAAAGGCACTTGATCAAACATATTGACTGACTGTATTTCAGGATTTTCAGGTATAATAGGAAAGTCGTTAGTCAAATGCGAGCAGATGCCAGTAGCTGCATTTAAGATTATTAATCCGAAATTCCTATAGTTAAGGTGAAAGATCTTAACACATATCAGTTATATTTTTATGAAATATGCCAAGCAGTAATAACGGGATATGTTTCTATTAATCTTTCAAAACGAGAATCTGGCAAAATAGTCCACTCGCGATGGCTGACGACAGAAAATAGAATACTTCGCTTATATGAAGCATATAGAAGCAGATCCATCAATCCATCATGTCTGCAAGGTGCTTCAAATGTATGGAAGACCATACAATTATCCAGATATTTATCAGAAGAGTTGAAAGGCATAAGTAGTTGATCCCGTCGTAATACGAAATGGATATTTTGCACACCCTGAGAACATACTACCGAGAATGCTGGGCGATGAAAACCGATGTATTAGGGAGTTGGCCGTTCGAAGAATATTAAAAGCTAGAAAAGGCAACAATACCGACTTAAGAAAGTTTACACTTGCTTCGTTGAAACTAAATGTTACAAATTAGTACGAGATGATGGACTGGCAAGAATGAGTTAATGTGCCACCATTAACAGTTGATTTATCCGAACAAGACCTTAATAAAATTATAAATAATCCTGAATTGTCTGATAATTAAAATAAAAAATTTCCTAATCACACACAAGCTGTGAAAAGGGCAGTAAAGCTTGTAACTGAAGCTTCAGCGCTGGATGGATTAATTAGAACAACGATTAGATCCTGTGACAAAATTCCCAAATTCAACACAAAGACAGATTACTACAAGCAAGTTTTACCATAATGTTTATAGTATTTTTATTTTTACTTTTTATTCTTTAATAAAATCAAGTTTATTTTCACATAAGTACCTTTGTTATCAAACTTCCAATAAAGAAATTAAAGTAAAAATAAAGTTTATTGTTTCACACTATGATGATAAAACAAATAATTTCCCTTAAAAAAAAATGGGACCTTTGAGCTTGTAGGATCCGATGCAGAACAAAGAAAATATCAAGTTGACTTTTAACCCTAACCCGCTACCGTTAAATCTTAATATTTTTGTCTTAAGTTTTTACCTCTTATATATAACTGTAAAGCACAACTTTTTCACACCCGCCATTTTGAATATATAGAATATCAAAAATGTTTACCTTTGACCCCAACCCGCTACCCCTGAGGGTTAATATTTTAATTTGAAATTTTAACATATTATTTACAACCCTATAACACAACTTTTGGGCGCCCGCCATTTTGGATTAGGTAAAAAAAAAGAAAATCGATGCACCCTACTTTACATCCCATTTGTTTCAATCGTCGTACCTCAAAATTTCATTTGAACATCCCTGTTATATATGCTTAAATGTTAAAAAATAAACAATCTGGAAATAAAAAGCGGTGTGACTTTTATTAAGTATAAGTGGATATTTTTAAATAAAGAGACTACCCCTATTGCGCTAAATCCCGAAGGGGTTGGACTGCGATTTTTTGGTTGGAGACTCAGGAGATAGTTCTCAATCAACCCTGCAAAAACCAGCTATTTAGCCTTTTGTTTGTATATTTCCTGAACCATAATAAATAAATATGGTGAATGTTTTCCCATATAGTGGACGCGGGACAGTCAAAAATCAAAGTTACCAAAAAATTTTATTAGGCAAAGTTGTAGAGAATATTATCATGTACAAGCTGGAAAAAGAAAATTAAAAAAAAAAATTAAGAAACCACCCCTATTGCAACCCCCCCAAGGGGTGCGGACTGTGACTTTTTGGTTGGATACTCGGAAGATACCCCTCCATCGACCCTAAAAAAATCAGCTTGCCGGGAAAAATTTTTTTGAAAAATGATATCTTTATTGGACTACAGTGTTAGTGGAGTAAATAGTACAGTAAGCGAAGCAGTAAAAATGGTAAAATTCCCAGCCCGAAAACGATGGAAGGAATTTCCTTAATTTTTCTTGCAATATGCTTTATAAAATACGTACATCAAAATCTATATTGTCGCATTACCTGCTTTTTATTTTAAGGGTGGAGACCACTCCCAAAAACTTAAAAATTAATAACTCATTTAACTTTGCGAATAAATTAACGAAAATCCATATACTTATGTTTTTGAGGTCGCTGAATATGATGATGAGATCAAAACATAGGAAAGACGAAAATATGAAGGGTTGAAATCACCCTTAAATACTGAAAAAGTAATAATTCTTCTAATGTTATTAATAAATTCATGAAAATACATATAGATAGATAGATAATTTATTGATGTTTATACACAAAAACAGTGTTTACAAAGGGAATAGTCTGAGGATAAAATTACGTTAAAATACATAAAATTTACATCGAAAAATAGTTAAAATCTACATCAAAATTAATAAATAACGGAGGACAGAAAAATAGAAAATACACTTAATGCAACAAAACCATATATAGAACATACACAATACTAGCAACTTATAATATGTATTGAATTATATTGAGAGCCAGCAGATCTCCCAAAATATTAACATCATATCTGTAAATCGTTGAAGAGGTACTCCTCAAAGTTGTAGAAAGCTTTTTTCTTTAGGTATGATTTAATTTTGTATTTATAGATGTTAAATGATGAGGTTTTTAATTCCTCTGGTAAAACATTAAAGAATTTTATACAGTGATAAGTAGTGCCTGCCATCTCTGGTTCTTGATAATCTATGAAAATTTAGTTTTATTTGATTATTGTTTCTAGTTAGGGGTTGATGGATATCACTATGTTTTTGAAATAGGTGAAAATTCTGTTTAATATACATCAAACATTCTGCAATATAAAAACATGGTAGGGTGAGTATTAGCCCAGACGACAGAGATCATTTTAGGTATAGTGAAACCCACAAAAAGTTGCAAACCGAATAATTTTTTTTTAATGAGTTCGTGAAAATGTATAGAATAATATCCTGAAAAGTTTACATTCCACTCGGATGCAGAACATAAAAAAAAAGTGAAAAAAAAATGTTATCAATTTTTTCAAAATTTTTAAATTAAGTCAGATTAGAAAAAAACAAAAAATACAGGTGGGTAGATCACGTGTTTCTGAACAAAAAATGTTCTAATAAAAATTTATCGCTAAAGGTTTTCCCGGAAAAAAATAGTGAAGTAACTTTGTCATTCTGCTCAACCAAGCGCACGGTTAAATGGATACTATGGAACCTCTAAAAATTCTTAGCTGTTCTATCGTATCGTAAAATAAAGCTTTTTCTCTTTCTGATTACACATTTTTAACATTTTTCTTAATAATAATAATAACCTTTATTCAATAATACCATAAAACGGTGTAGAACAAGTCAAAAAGAACATGAAGTTTTGGTAAGTAAAAATTGGTATAAACATTACAATTACATACAAAAAAAAGTGTATAAAAAATAGTACATTTAAATTATATAAAATAAGAGTTACATTTAAATAAAAACATTACTTTACAATGGCGGATCAAAATGATGGGTAAAATATTCTGAAATACAGTAAAATGACTTTTCACATAAATAAGTTTTCAGCTTTACTTTAAAATTTTTTCTTGATAGATTCTGATATTCTTGTGGTATTTTGTTGTAAACCTTTATCACCTGCGTTACTACATTACGCTGTACTTGGGTGAAATTCGTTTGGGGCTGACGTAACACTGATCTTGCACAACCTCTAGTATTAAACATATGGCTGGTTTCATATCTGCTAAATAATTCTTGGTAATGTTCTTTGACGAAGCATGCACATTCATATATATACAAACATGGTGCGGTAAGTATGTTTTTCTCTTTAAATATTTGACTACAGGTCTCTCTTCTTTTTAGGTGGAAAATACTTCTAACGCAAGATTTTTGGAGTTTGAAAATTCTAGATGAGTCAACAGTTTCCCCAAAAAATGATTCCATATTTTATTCTGGAGTTTACATACGAATAATATGCCGATAATGCTACTGCCTGATTTACGGAATTTGCTATGACACGTAACGCATATGTAAATGAACTTATTTTGCTAGCAAGATAATGTACGTGTTCTTTCCAATTTAATTGTGAGTCAATTTCAATACCTAGGAACTTAGTGTGCTGAGTGGTCGTAAGGGTTTGGTTGTCATAAGTTAATGTAAAATATCTTCTGCCCTCAAGGTAAATTTCATTAGGTGCATTTTTTCAATATTGTTCTTCAGGTTATTCCCTATGTACCAATTATCCATTGTCTTAATTGTACTATTGATTTCTGTTTTTAACTCTTCCTCAGATTTAGCCCTTATGATAAGCGAGTTATCATCTGCAAAGAGATTTATTACATGACTAACGATATTAGGTAAATCGTTTGTATATAATAAAAATAAAATTGGACCCAAAATGGAACCTTGTGGGACTCCTTTTCTTGGTATTTCCCAATCAGATTTAATTTCCATTCCTGCATCCATTACCATTACACACTGCCTTCTGTTGTTTAGATACGATTTAAGAATATGGTAAATATTTCCTCTAAACCCCATTATTTCTAGCTTTTCTAAGAGTGTTATGTGATCAACACTGTCAAAAGCTTTTGACAGATCCATAAATAAAGAAACAACTTTTTCCTTATGGCTTATCGCTTCCAAAATCTCACATATCTCTATATACACTGCTCTTATAGTTGTTCTTCCCTTAATGTAAGCACTCTGCATTTCTGTAATTATTTTATTTCTATCTATAAAATCTAGCATCCTGTTTAGTAGTGCCTTTTCAAAAATTTTCGCTATTACTGAGATGAGAGTTATTGGTCTATAATTTGAGGTTTCTTCCTTACTACCTTTTTTTATGTATCGGCCTAACAACACTTTTCTTTAGTTCATTGGGAAAAATTCCTTTTTGAAAGCATATATTTATTATTTGTGAGAGTGGTTGTGAGAGCTCTAGTGCACAAAGCTTAATCAATTTAGTTGATATTTCATCTGCTCCCTCAGCTGCCGTGTCTTTTAGTGTATGTATTATGTTAAAGATTTCTGAAGGAGTTGTATCGCACAGAAACATGGTGCGGTCATTCTTGGGAACATGATCAAAAGTTTTTTTGGCTATTTGCATTGATGTCTTCACATATATTTACGAAGTAGCTATTTACATCATCTAAAATTTCTTTTTTGGTTTTATTGTATTGATGTCCTAGGTTTTCAATTTCAAATTTTTCATTCTTTTCTTTTCCAGTGATTTCCTTTACCAGATCCCAGGTTGCTTTGATTTTATTATTTGAATTGATGATGTAATTTGAGTATGTTTCTTTCTTGGCGTCATTAATTAATATTTTTAGTTCCCTACAGAATTGCTTATACGTTTCTTTTGTTATTTTTCCTGATAACATTTGACGTTTTATTTTGCTTTTCATTTTTATTTCAGAGTTTATCCAAGTTTTATGTTCGTGTGTATTAGCGTTATACATTTTCTTGGGATACACTTCATCCAGACTATCTTTAATTGTAGTTAAAAGCATTGTTGTACTGGTATTTGGATCTGCCTCGACAATTATCTGGTTCCAATCAATACTTGTGATGTACTCTTTAAATAAGTGACTTTTATCCTCTGTGATAAGTCTTAGTGACTAAGAGGATAAATAGATAGTCTGGAGGGAAAATATATAATTATTAACGCATGCACAGACACCACACATAGCCGCTAAATCGCTCGCATGAATTTTTACGTGCCTTTACTGTATTGTATTTATTACAGATACACCTATCCACATTTCAGCTATATCCATTAAATTCCTTAAACATTTGTTAATGTATTGGAAAAGTTCCAGAATTTATATTCAAAACAATCAAAGATATTTTCATAGTTATAAGGATAAGATCGTGACAGTCGCAATTTCTTATCATGATATGATTAATCATATTTTCGAGAAAATCCATAAAAGTAAACGAATTTGTGTTTGAACATTTGAAAAGTATACATTTTTTCCGAAATAGTGATATTTTATTTTTTCCAATGGGTCAATTTCTCGGCAAGTTACAGCCTCCAATATATATATTTATCAAGAAAATCATCAAGCAATTAAATTAAAATGATTTGAGATGTACTTTTTTTTGAATCCACGTTACTACAACTTAATAAACCATAATAATCATGAAGTGTACATACTTTTTAACAGTTCTCAATGAAGAAAGAATTTTTTTGAAGGGCTTTTATTTTTTTCTATATTTTTTATTGCGACGATTGAGTTCGGGCGTGATAATATATTGTGAGGTGGTGTCACCCCTAGAATGAATTCAATTAATTCAGATGTATTTGCACCTACTCAAGAAAGAACCTACCAGAAGTTAGTTCTAAAGTGACATCTGGAATTATCTAGGGAATGGTGGCGTCATCACAGAAAAATCGAGATCTGTAATTTTTAGGTATAAAAGACCGACGGCATTCTCGGCGAGTAGTTCAGAAAGTATAGAAAGTTATGAAGTTTCGAAAAGTGAGGTTAAGAATACAAAGTGAAAACAAAGTGATAAATATTGTTATTTTTTAGTGATGGGTAAAAGCAGTTATTTTTTAATAACTGTTTCAACTGCTACTGCTATTTTGAAATAACAGTTTAAAATAACAGTTTAAAAATAACAGGTCGATGAGAAGTGCTAGCATGCGCATACCGCAGCGCCCACTTTTCAAATGTTATTTCAGAGACGTTATTTTATACATCATCCTGCTGTCGCTGCTGCTTATCTGTTATTTTCTCACCTGTTATTTTCGAACGGAAATAACAGTCTGTTAATGCTATTTACAAATAACAGTTATAAAATAACAGGTTGTTAAATAGCAACTCATCTCTATTATTTTTAGTCAGTAAAGTGCATTTAAGTAATTGTGAAGTATCCAGTAAATTATTTAATAAAGTGTGTTAGTGGTTATCTCTTGTTATAATTTTTGGAACCTACGTAATTTGCAAGGGTGGTTTCCTAGGGGTGGAAACACGTTACAATATATAAGTATATTTTTCCCATCCATCCTTTGCTTGTTTTGTTTAAAACAAAAAAGAATCAGAAAGCTACAATTTCCATCTTTTAAATGAACCAACACTCATATCGATTGAACAAATTTTGATTTAGTAACATGTAATTCAATGCGTCGGTGTCACAGTCATGCGTATTCAAGCGCGTGCACGCATGTATCCCGCTTCGAGTTATAACGTTACACTTCACTATTTTTTTCCGGAAGAACCATGGCTTTAGCGATAAATTTTGTTAGCCCATTTTTTGTTCATAAATACGTGATCTATTCATCTGTATTTTTTGTTTTTCCTAGCTTGACTTAATTTCAAAATTTTGAAAAAATGGATGAAAAAAAATTTTTTCACTTTTTTTTTATGTTCTGCATCCAAACGAAATGTAAACTTTTCAGCATATTATTCTACACACTTTTACGAACTCATTAAAAAAGTTTACACAGTTTGCAACTTTCAAGGGTTTTGAATTGTTCTCTGCAGCAGTCGCGATATATTAGCCCAGCTATAATTCTGATACATCTTCGTTGTAATTTAAAAATATTGTCTGAGTGAGGGGAGTGGCCCCAGTTAAGAATGGCATAGGACAGTTTGGAGTGGATGCAACCATAGTAGGACGTCATTAGGGTTTTATCCGATACAGTATTTTTTATAGTCGAGTAAACTCAAAGCTGGCGCGTCCAAAGGTCGCTTCATCATATAAACTAAGAGAATAAGACATACGCAACTAGTTCATCTCTATGTCACTGGATAGCTTTATGCGCATCGCATATCAAATCATACATCATCTTACCAACTCATACATATGCCACCTTAGAGTTTACCAGACTCTTCTTATGTTTTTTAGGTCTAAATATATTTGAAAAAAAAATGGTGGATTAAGAATGGTCATAAAAGAGTATAGTACTATGTCTAATTTTATTAAAAATACAGTTTGTTGTAAATATATCAAATTAATAGAATTAAGTAAACTCATTAAATAACATTTTTAATCTGCACTTTAAACATGTTAAAGTGCAATGCAACCCGCTTTTTCTGCCTATTTTTTGAAAAATAGACGGCTATTGCTCGTTTCTCTACCTACTATAGACAATTAAAATGCGCGCACAAACTGAAAAGTTTCAACCTTATTTCAGACTGTCATATCTTTGGAACAGTTTGTCGTAGGAAAAAAAATAAAAACCCAAACTCTTCGTTTTTTTATAAGCTTTGTTTCATTCATTTCATTATGTTTTTATCAATCTTATAGTTTTTGAGGTATTTCAATTTTAAATACATAATTTTCTTGCGTATGCGCTCAAGCGCCATCTTTAAACCTTTATATCACTGGAACAGTTTGTCGTAGAAAAATTTTTAAAAACCAAAACTATTCGTTTTTTTATAAGTTTAATTTTTGTACTCTTACCATTTTTTATAAAAAAAATATGTTCTGAGCAATCTCCAAAAACCTGATTTTTAAAAAAAAAGTTATGAAAATTTTTATTATTGAAAATGGGTACAGAATGAAAAATAATTATTTAATTATTCTAAAAAAATTGAGCATGTTAGTAATAATATGCATTAGCAATATCTAGAAGGATTTTTAAAATTTTTGAATTAGTAAGAAATTAGAGCTATAGGACTGTAGTACAGTAACTAGAGGTTTTAACTTCGGAATAATGTCATATTGAACGGATTTCGTTCATTTTGGCAGTATTATAGTAAATGCTTCACAGAAAAGTTTCAATATTGTACGGGGGCTTGCTAATTTATAGGGGGTGGATGCCACCCCTTCTCAGGGGGCGGCAATTAAAAAATATATATATTTATTGGAGCTGAAAAACAATCAAATTTTAAGAAGAAAAGGTTCTATGCAATTTTTCACATAAATTGATAGTTTTTAAGTTATAACGACTTCAAAATTGCGATTTTAGCTTAAAAAAAAAAAAGGTGTTTCCAAACGGCTTTCGTCAAGTATCTCGAAAAGTATTATTTGATCGAAAAAATGTTACAGACCAATTACAAAAAGTACAAACTGGGAATTAATAATATTTTTTGTTTATTGATGTAGGATTAATAGTTTCAGAGATATTTAAGTTTATATTTGGTATCCAAGTGTTTCGAAATTATCTTTAAAGTTTAAAATGTATATTTTTCTAAAGCAAGTGCTTTAAATGAGCAAAAAATTTGAGCATCTAGGTAATGCTATAATCTTAACGAAAAACTGTATTTGAGATAATTTTTTTAAATTACTGGCTAATTAGAGTAACAAAATGGCAACCTTTCTATATAAAAAAATATAAATACGCACATTTTTCCGTCATAACTTCTTTATTTCTTATGCTACAACAGGAATGAGTAAAAAATAATTTGAAAGCACAATTAATTGTCTTTAATTTCATTTCTTTGCATGCGTGTCGTAGGTGTCACAATTTCTGAGATATTTAACATTTAAACTGCATTTTTCGTCTCATAAACGTTCGGACGTCATTTGTAAACTTTTATATCTCCGAAACTATTAAATCTATGTAAATAAATAAAAAACCAAAATTCATTATCTGTTTATGAACTTTATTTTTGGTCTCTACGCATTTTTCAATAAAACTAATATTCATTGAGATATTTGGAAAAGGAAAAAAAAATACGTTTTATCAATAATACCTTTATAGTTTAAACTGTAATTTTTTCTAAAGCAAGTGCTGTATACAAACGAAAAAATTTGAGCATCTACGTAATGCTATATTAATGAGAAACAGTGTTTGAAATTCCTTTTTTTTTATTTACTGGCTAATTACAGTAACAAAATGGCGACTTTGTTATTAAAAAAATGTGAAGACGCACATTGCTTCAGTCATAACTTTGTTTTTTATGCTACAGAAACAAATTAAAAAACAGTTGAAAGCTTAATTAATACCCCATTTTCTACCTATTAGCATTTTTGACGTAGGAGTCCCAGTTTTTAAGATATTTAACTCTTACTCTAAATAATTATCTTATAAACACTTGGATGCCAAATATAAACTTAAATATCTCCGAAATTATTATTCCTACATCAATGAACAAAAAATATAATTAATTCCCAGTTTGTACTTTCTGCAATTGGTCTGTAACACTTTTTCGATAAAGCAATACTTTTCGAGATACATGACGAAAGCCATTTGGAAATACCTTTTTTTTAAGCTAAAATCGCAATTTCGAAGTCGTTATAACTTAAAAACTATCAATTTATGTGAAAAATTGCATAGAACCTTTTCTTCTTAAAATTTGATTGTTTTTCAGCTCCAATAAATATATATATTTTTTAAGTGCCACCCCCAGAGAAGGGGTGGCATCCACCATCCACCCCCTATAAATTAGCAAGCCCCCGTACAATATAGAAACTTTTCTGTGAAGCATTTACTATTATACTGCCAAAAATGAATGAAATCCGTTCAATATGACATTATTCCGAAGTTTTGCATATTTTTTACCTCTAGATACTGTACTACTAAAAAAAATGGCGTCTGAATTTTCAAATGCGCTACTTTCTTGTTTGTAACTTTTTTAGTTTTCATTAAAAGTCATAATACGTCTCAATCGAAAGAAAATTTTAATACCTTTAATTTTTGCAAGAATAAAAATTTTTCTCATAGTTGTAAATTTTTAGTAATTTTAGATTTTAACGTCGTATATTTTTCTGAACATTTCGACACTATTTTGAAAATGCCATATTTCCAAAACTAAACATCGAAGAAAAAAAAAGATAAAACCATTTGATTTGGTTTCGTAAAAGCTTTCATTTTATACCTTTGCATTTTTTTATTAAAGTCCACATTTTTCAAGTAATTAAAAGAAAAACTGATTTTAGGAGGTGAAAATTGCAATTTTCAGTTTGGCAATATCTCGAAAAATATGCATTTTAGCAAAAAAGTGTATATGACCTTTCTTTCTTATAATTTGATTCTCTATCAGATTATGTGATTTTTTTTGCGACAACCCCTAATCAGAGCAGGAAAAACGACAATATGGGTCGCGTGCGCATGACGTCACGGGTCCCAGACCTTAGGAAAAACAAACCGCTGTCATTAGCTGTCAATTGGCGACTGAGTGAATCTCAGAATTAAATTTTTCGTAATCCTAGAGTTTTTATCGATATTATATCATACAAAATGGCTAGTTTTTATTGTATTATTAATTGTGGAAGTGTGGCAATCCGAGACAACATAAGTTTTTGTAAAATAACGTCGATTTACAGCCAGAAGAGGTTAGGTTAAACAATTCCAGGCATTTAAAAGAAATGCTTTAAGTTAATGCATAAGAATGATTGTGATAGTAAAAACTGCTGCTCAAACAAGCAATAAACAATCCATGGTAAAGAAAATTAACATTTTATATTGGTTTGCCTCTATTTTTAATAACTATTTCTTATTTAAATTTTAGTTGAGCGAAGCATGAATTGCACGGAGAAGAGAATACAAGTCATAATTAACAATTGACCTACATAAAATAGTAAAATACATGTTAAACATTTTATATAATATATTATAATAAAAAATTTACAAAAATTACAACGGTTTGCGTAGTCCAATCTATAGGTATATAAGGTATAGACGAGGAGTTAACCGCTGGAAGAAATTGTGTACATCTTATTACATACTTCAAACAGTTTACAGTAAGTACGTCAGTCTTTCATTGTTTATTTTATAAAGTGTCTTTTTCACAAAATTTACAGCGGTTAATCTCCAACCATAGCCATGTTCATTGCTAAAAAACTAAAAGGAAAGATTTCCTGTTAAGTGGTGAACATGTTTTGTCTAGACTGGCAACACAATCCCAGTTACCATTAAGGAACCGTCTGAATCTGCAATAGTTCAAGGAGTCAATGGCTTTTATTCATGATGCCTACCGAATTCATATCCTGAAAAATTAATTTCTGCATTAGTAATTATTTATAAAACAACATTTAATTAGGCAAGCATATATGAAAAAAATGGTTGATAACTAATTCTTACCGTTGTAACAAGCTTTTATCCTGCAAATTTCTTGCAGAGTACTTCTTTCACCTAACCACAAACAGCTTCAAGACTTCTCAATGCCTTGAATTTGTCTTCTGTCTACGTAATTTTTTCAAAAATCCAGTAATTTGCAACATCCCTATGTGTAACATTTGGAAATACATCAATATTTGTACTAAAGTATTTTTTTCTCAAAATATAAGGATTTAATTTGATGGCAGCCGTATACCTAACCTCTACATCAGGAGACAATTCTGCAAAATACGAACTAACCGTCATCCTGACGAAGAAAATTGTTTATATAACAGTATTAAGAATAGTTGTAGATGTTAAATAATCCAACAATAAGTGGCACAAACACTGCAAAATTCACTTTAAAGAAACACGTTTAATCGGCGGATTTCTCAATGACAGCTGTTTGTTTTTCCTAAGGTCTCAAAATCTGTGACGTCGGCGTAGATTCTTATGTACATACTTTATGAAGCATGTTGAAGGAAAAAATTTGGAAATTCATTACATCGTTTTCGGGATTTAAAAGTACTAAAAACTAAATATCCAAATCACCTAAATGGTCTTTTAATAGCAATTTTTTTGTTGGAACTTGCTGTAAACTTCACAAGAAGTGTAACATAAAGTTACACAGGCTCACGGTCAGTAAACTATACGGTTGCATCATCCCGCAGCTTTTAGACGAAGGAGCGCGCGGGGGAGGTAACCGAAAATGACGTAGCCTCTAGACCCAGCCAGGGCCGACACTAGACATTTCGCTACTCACTCAATTAATAAACACTGATATAGACGAATAGTATACACTGGGACGACAGCAAACTAGTTTATTACACCGGACAGTGACAGTGCGACGTGCGACAAACAATATAAAAATAAACACTGTCGTTGTAGTATGCCAGACAAATTGAAAACACGACACGTGGCAACTAGTGCCGGCTCTGGATCGACCTAGACTTTGACCTTGATCTGAATAATTAAACAAATAAAGCGTGCAAGAGAGATAGATATCCTATTCCCATGCAAAAGATAGAGACAAAGATATAGGTGGCTACATGACGTAGGCGCTAGACCCAAGTTCCCCCCCCGCGCGCTCCTTCGTCTAGAAGCTACTGGATGAGGTAACCGTTATAGTTTAATGACCGTGACACAGACTAGCCTTTGAACTTGATCTAATTTTCGAACGATCCAGGGAGCACCACCACACCGAGGCCGAGTATGTTATGAGAGGACAGTATACGTCTTTGAACTTTTTCCCCACATCCGTAAAAATGTGCAGGCTTTCCTCTTTTGAACTTCCTCATGCTCCATCTTTTTTTAAATTGTTTCTTTCCTTGAGTACTTTTCAAGCATACTAATAATTTTTTATATTAGTCAGTTTTATTTATTTATTTTTACAAATTTATATGGGCTTAGATATAGTAAAAAATCAAGTGTCAACAGTAGGTTCTGTATTTGTAGCTATTCGAATAAAATTTTGTTTAAAAAAATGCATGTTTAAAAAACAAACCCTACTTGTAATTTGACATAATGGTTTAACTCCGATAGAAAAAGCATATTATCCTAAAGTTTCATTAAAATATATGCATTATTAAGTTATCATCAATTTAAAAATGGCCTATCTTAATTGTTTTTATTTTTTTTGCAACATAGCAAATTGAGCCAAAAAAAATCCAAATTTAAAAATTATTTTGTTTCAACAATGTCTTCCGGGACCTGGATTTATTCCAAAGCCTTTTCCTACACTTATAATATTACAAGTTTCACCAAAAAATTGCTAATAGAAAGCAATTCCCTATAAATTTTAGTTTTACTCCACAATGTAGTAGTGCTATTTGTTTAGTTCATAAGGATTCTTCAAATTGAGTAACAGTTATGTTTATATAATTTTGGGAATAAAAGAAGTCATCATAAAGAATATCATTTCCTAAAATCAAATATAAACAACTGTTTCTTGCTGTGCCTTGGACACTTATACAGTATGATATTAATATTTTGACCAAATCAAATCAGATTTATTTCATATTTAAGATATAATTTCTTCTCGACACTCGTTTCCCTGTCCAACCGGACGTCCGCTTGCCAAGGCTCCAGGGCAGTTGAAGAGTTGGGCAGAAACGAGGTCGAGGTAGAATGAAATAAATTGTCACAATTATCCTGCTCCTACCTACCTAGTAAAAGTAGGTTTAATAAGTGAGTCTTTCCTTGTCCTTTTGGAAAATATGTAGGGAGAAAGGAAAGAGGTTATGGCAATTTTCAATAATTAAAAATTCCCTTCTCCTTGCACATTTTTTAAAAAGTAACACCTCTTTCCCCGCATCTAAACCCATTTCCTTTCTCCTGCAGTTTCCAAAAGAAAAAGAATACCCTGCCCTCTATGAAACTTAACAAAGCGAGCATAAATAGCGAAGTGGGTGGACTAACGGTTGCCTCCCTAGAATTTGACGATAATAAGAAAATGGTAACATGGAAGGAGACCGTGAAAAAAGTGGCTGTTAGTAAATCTATTACTAACGTACAGTGCGTGAAAAACATCAAATATAACATCAAACTCCCCTCCCTGAGAAAAAACTTACCAAAAATAGTGGAAAAGTCAGACGTATATTGCAACAGTACACAAAGCGTTAGAATAGTAAAAACTGAGTCGCAGAAAATTAATTGTGAAAAAATTTTGTCGTCGAATGACATTTTTCATAAGAATTTTCCAAAAATTCCATTATCAAAACATACTTTCAACAAAAGAATTGTCGCGGATAAGAATAACGTGAAACTGAACGTCAACGAGGAAAAGAGCAACAACACTGATTTAGCCTCAACTGCATCCTCTACCACCGCAACTCTAAATTATTCCTCAAATACTGACACGGAAGATACTGTCTTGAGTATTCCAAAAGGGAGCAGCTCTTGTAATTCGGTAACTACGGCCTTTGAAAAGTTGAAAATCGACAGTGCAGATACATTAAAGCGCGAACAAATTCACCCGGTACCAACAAAGCACAGTTTCAGCGAGGACAAATATTTTTGCCAGGATGATACCCTAGTGCCTGTGATTTCTTCAGAGGAGAAAATCGTTTTACCCAAACCTGAAACCACAGTATCAGAACAGAGCATGGATAAGCAATTAGAAATAGATTACGATGAAGAACAATATTTACCCGAGCTCGAATTTCAAAAAATTTCCACCACAGCATTATCGGAAGCCTCAGAGACGAGCGGTGATTTCGAATATTTCAAAAACACCCATAGACAATTCACAAATTGGTTTGACGAATACATGAGTAAAACAGATTTTAATGAAGATGAAGACGATTTACATGAATGTCCCGAATCACTAACCGAGAGCAAGGAGATTCAAACGAATACACAGGAAACTAATTTAAAAGTTGAGCTAGAGGATCTGGAAGAAATCAGTGAGGAAATTGAAGAAAACAACGTGACACTCAACTCGCCTGAAAACGTAATTCTTCTGTTTAAGTCTGTCACACATCTAGATTTAACGGGAGAAACTAGTGATTACACGTCTGACAAAAAAATATCTGGTTGCGAGAATAAATTGGAGAAGAAATTTTCGGAAGAATCAGTCAACACGAATTGTGAATCAGACAGTATCGAGCTAGACTATCAACTTAGAACATCAAATTTTTCTTTAAAGAAATCGATGTCAGACCTAGATCTTATGAGCACGCCAAACACTCTGATATCCATTTTTTCGAACAAAAATAAGGAAAACTTTGATGCCGAAAGTGTCGGCGACAACAGGAAATTCAAAACGAGTTCTCTGCCAAACATTCAAATTCTCGAATTTGCCGAGAAGAACGTAGAGCAAAAGCGAGAAGAAATAGTGAAAGTGACTAATACATGCACTAATCTTAATGAAAGAGAAAAGTTGCGCAGGAAAATACTTGAAATAGCTGCCGAGGAGTTTTTGGAAGACTGTCGTATAAATGTATCCGACGACAACTTGAAGACCGATGAGATCTGTGAAGAAGTACCGACGGTCCAGTTTCTAGAAGAAGATTATACAGTTCCTAAAAAGAGGAGAAAAGTAGATAGGAGTAACGAAAAAATCATAAATTCCAATACAGAATCAAGAAAAATGTTTCCATTTTCAAAGGTGGAAAATTTTAACTTGGACAAATTTAAAGCTTTAACGATATCAGACAGTTCAAACAGTAAATCTAATTTTTTAAACGAATTTGCTATGGGAGACTTCGTGAAGTCGCACGCTTCCTCAACTGAGGTTGTGCCAGAAAATGTCGAAAACTGTAATAATAATGATAATAAATGCGATGCGATGAGTGATATCACTAGTCATGCTAGTAAAAATTCCTCGGCACTGAGCTTTCTAAATTCTGAGGACTATTCGCCAAGGATTTTCTCCATTCTGGACAGAGTATTAAATGGGGGTTGCGATTGCGGTAAAGATCCAAAGGATGCTAGGAACTTGGTGGTGATTACGTCGAGCGACTGTCGTAAGCTTATAAATTTTGACAAGAATAAGTTGCCAAAATTGGAACAACATTTGAAGAAAATTAAAAGTAAGCGTAAAGATAAATGTAGTTGTCATATGACGCTGCCTCCTATTAAGAAGGTAGACAAAGAAATTCAGGTTCTATGTAACGATGAAGGGATAAATTTGCCGATATTTTTAAGAAAAAAGTTGATGAAGCGGGATTTTTTAAAGAAGGAAAATGTGAACATTAAAAGGTGTGTTAACGATGTGTACCTGGAATATGAAAGCGAAAGGTGGGTTGATATACTGATCTTATTTTGGCGTGGCTTATTTTTTCCTTGCATTGCTGCTTGGGGAGTAACAATAATTTTCCAGTCGATATAAATTTTTGTGATCTTTTATATTTGATCCAAGATTGCCATTGAAACATCTAGTTTACAAATAGTATTAATACTGCAGTATAAAACCGCTACCTAGGGAATCAGTACATCCATATCCAGCTTTTTTATTCAAGTTCCCCCCTACCTCCCGCCACTCCATTATTAAAGGAGGTGGTAGTGGGGATGGCTGATGAAAAAAAAAAATAGAGCTTTAGTTCTTGTGCACACATTTTATTCTTTTACCCCTTTTAATAATGGAGACGTGGCGTGGCGGCTGATGCCAAAAAAATTTTGATACCTTGGCTTCTCATAACCTATTTACCTCAAAATTGTTATATTATGAACTGTAACTAAACTACTATTAGTGTGGCTTGGAGCAAATACTAGGCAGAATCGTGACCTGCTAGATTGAAATGCCAAATTTTGCTTTGCTACGATTTGAGACCAGAGCCGCTTTCGTAACTTTAATATTTTGCGAGATACAAGCTTCCAAAGTTTTGGACTTTTTTTAGGTTATTACAGAAATCGGTTGGGTTCACAGCAACACTATTCGAATCAGTTTTAATCTAGACTAAATTTGCTACAACTTTAAACAAGATCTGCATTAGTAACTTAAATATTTTGCGACATACATCAATGGATCAAAAGACAACTTCAGGATTGCCTAAGAATCGATGTTGTATGGGTCATATACAAGCCAGTCAGTCTGAAGGAAACTACACGTGTGAAAAGAGGGAAGGGAGAAAGGAGAAAAGTCACAAGGGAAACCACACTCCCCAAAATCTTTGTTACATTCCTGAAGAATTCAGAGAACAAGACAGAACTGTTTACCCTACTAAGTGATCCAGTCGCAGCTTATCTTATGACGTACAAGAAGGTAAAGAAATATACATCACCTATGGTAAATCTGTTATTTAAAAAATAGCAGTGCACCGATGTCCAAACCGACCACGAAGAAGCTGATCCCAGAATGTGTTTTCATATATTGGATGCATAACAAAAGGGTGCAACCAACATCCTCATAAGTACAATTGACACAGATGTTATTGTGATACTAGTAGGCATCTTTTTCGAGCTACAAACTTACAAACCTAATCAACTTTGGATTGCATTTGGTAAGGGTAAACACTTCTGATATCATATCAACGCCATCTTCCAAGAGCTCGGAGAAAATATGTCGCAAGCATTGCCCTTTTCCAATACTTTCACGGGTTCAGAGATTACATCATAATTTTTTGATAAGGGGAAAAAGTCAGCATGAAAGACCTGGAAAGCATACCCTCCAGGCACTGAAGGATTTATCTTCTCTGCAAAACATCCATTTCAGCCAGTAGATGCTAAAACAAAGGCATTTGAACTTATCGAACGATTCACATGCATCCTGTACGATGGCAGAACAGAACTTGACAGCATCAACATGCTCAGAGAGGATCTCTTCACACAAGGAAAAAACTAAAGATGATGCAAAGTCTACCGCCCACACAGGATACCCTCATTTAACACACTAATCGCTGTATCTATCAATCTAGCATCTGGTTAACCAGTTTGAAATCACTCTAAAATGCACCTACTTCGACTAACTTTGGATGGAAAAGAAATGAAGAGACATGGCAACCAATTTGGATGTCTAAACCAGAAGCACGGTGTATTAAACAGGTGGTCCAACGTACGGCACTTTCCTATTATAATAATGGCTTCATAAGTGCATGGTTTCTATTTACTTTAGTAGATGGTGCGAGCAATAAGGTCCTACAATTACCTGGACATGTGCATCGTATAACTAACATAACCTCAAATTTTAAGGTTTTTTCGTTTATTCTCATTTTTAATGTTTGTATAGGCGTTTTTAGCTTGGAGACATCTGGCTCCAAGCAAATATTTAAAAATTCACGCAAATAATTTTTTAATATTGTTGATTATTAAAAATAGACTGCTAATTATAGGTTAGATTCCTAACCTGCAAAAAGTGTCTTATTTTATTGTGACAAACTATTTAAAACTTCATACACATTACGTTGAACTTGATTTTGGTTGAAAGTACAGGAACCAGGCGGAAATTTTAATAACAGCTACGTAATACTTGTAAATCATAAGAAATATATGTTTTTGAGGTTAGCTGTGGCGACACGTGCAATGCTGCATGTAGTGTTGCATATATTCTTTCAATGTTTTATTGCTACTTAATGTCAGATGTCACTGAACTCTTGTTTCACTAAACAAAAACAAAAGGCCGGGAATGTATGCAACACTGTATGCACGTATGCACAGAATCTGTAAAATTATCTATCTATGAGTAAGTAATGAGAGAACTTATTGGTCCTGCCATCTATTACATTATGTACAAAGTAAGCATTTATGAAGCCACTGTGAGGCTTGTCGTCGCATCACCTGTTTAATACACCCTGATCAGAAGCAAGCAAAAGCTGTAGGGAATTAATTAAGTACGTTGTAAGGCTGAACCACTGTGTTCTAAGAATTGCGTTTGTAACAAGGCTGCACTTGCCTGCACAGCTCTTTGACATTGCAAAGGCCATTGTGAACAGTAAACAACAACATTATAAATATAATAATAACAACATTGTAAATATAATTTTTATGATTATTTTCTTAATAGTTATTTTGTAATATTTTTTATTGAAAGGTTTGTAACATGGTCAAACACATTATCTCAGAAAATTGTGATTGTATCAATGTCTTTCTTTACTCACATCGTAGCCTATTTATTCTTCTTAAACATTCATAAAATAATGTTTGCTGTAAAACTGACTGCATTGAAAATATTTAGCAAAACCGACAAAAATATAGATTTTCGTAATAACCTAAAAAAAGTCCAAAACTTTGGAAGCTTGTATCTCACAAAATATTAAACTTACAAAAACGACTCTGGTCTCAAATTGTAGCAAATTTAGTTTGAATTAAATCCTTTTTGCTACAAACCCAGAAGTTGTGGAGATATTTGGTTAAAAGCCAAATAAAAGTCGAAAATTTACAGGCACAGTCCAAAGAAAACAAAGATGGCTTCGTATTACAAGATGGCGGACACTGAAATCAGGCACTTCCCCCTCCCCTCCTTGAATTGATAGTACTGAGGGTATATAAGAAGTGTGCACAATTTGGAGCTTTAATCCAGCAGGTCACGATCTTTTCGCTAAGCCACCGCACTATATGTGAAAAGTGACAAGTTTTCGTTTTTATAAATATAAATTGATATTTATTTATTAATGATATTTGCCCGTTCTACAGACTATTGAATTGGAGGTTCCCGACAGACTCTGTGAGAACATGTGTTTTTTCTTTACACAAAAAACTAATTTTAAAATGGGGGTTCATGTCCATACTTCATATCTCTTACCCAACAAATCTAACGGTTTTATATAATTTTTTTGAATAAAAAAGAGCAAGTATAAAGCAAAAAATAAAACCGAGCAGAATGATATATTTATCAAATACTATTCGACTTTGTGTTACATCTGTAACAAAAAAGGATGCCTTTTTTAAATTAGAATTGTGAAGCTGGCATCATATCTAATGATAAAATGGGAGTGATTTGAGAAAATAAGTTAGCACACCACTGTTCTAAAAGATACTTGTGACCTTTTGCCCTTTTTTGTTCCAGTTTTAATCCACAAATCGAGTTAAGATATATTAGATACTCATTAATTAATCAAAAGCAGAACCAGATTATTGACTTTAACCTTTCCTTATTAGGCGAACTGAGTGGGTCATATTATACAAATCTGTGCAGCAAGTGACCTTGTTTAATTGACGTGAAATTTTTTTAGTGTAATTTATTGCTAGTGCCAATCGAGTACGGGCATTTGAAACAACAGTTAACAAAAGTGGGATTTTATAGAGGTTTCTTAAATTATGGAAAACTGGTGAGATACCTTTAATGACTTATTTTTTATGATATATTAATTGGGTGACAAATATATTAAATTGGTGTACAGAAGTAAATATTGCAAAGTATGTATTGTTCCTTTAAAGTTCTGTGTTCCTGCTACCCATTAAAATATATGCCAATTTTTGGATTGCACTTTGAAAGAATCCTATGTATTTCCAAATGTTTAGTAAATTCATCATGAATTCATGTAAATTTGAAATCATTTATATGAAATGTTTAAATCATATATAAACTTGTTATGGAATTGATGACCAGGAACTAGTTTTGGTGAGGTCAGGCAATTGTAATAAGTGGTGTTATGCTGTTGGACACGACATACAATAAGAACAGATTTAAAAAAGCTGTAAGCTTTGTTAGTATTGTTTTTTTTTTGTTCGTTACATTAAAAACAAAAACCAAAAAATAAGAAACATACTTAAGTTACGATGATACACCGATTTACGCGGTATTTTTTGAGCTACAATTCACTTCAGCTTTATCAAATTTAAGGGAGTTTTAGCCGGTATTTTCCGGTTTTATATGGGAGCGTTTCACTACACATCCAGTCACTCGAATAGATGACGGTCAAACTCCTTTATACATCTTTGGTTTTTGGTTTATAAAAAGTACTTATTTCAGCATCTCAATTAACGAGTTCTATCCTCTTCGGCCCTAAGGAATCTGTTTCTCAATAACAAACAAAGTCAGTGTAAATAAATAAATATTTTAAAATAGACATAAAAAATACACATATTATGTTTTCTAGACCTGATTTTTTGTTTTAGTAACAACTTCTGTTATGACCCATTCGAGTCAGCCCAACGCCAATTCATGGAGCTTCTGGAGTGTGACGAATTCAAATCCGTCACCCCCACCTCCACTCCAGTAAAACACACATCACGTCCGCGAACCACCAACGTCACACCCATCAAACAACCATCGCCTACACCTAAGAAAAAAACCGTGAAATCAGCCGGACCCAAACTGACCAAAGTCAGCTCCAAAGCTAACAGGGCATCGGTAATCGATCCTCCGATTAATTTTAAGGACTCCCTGGACTCTGTTACGGATGACTTTGAACTGATGGAGAATCTCATAAACGACCATTTCACGGACAGTAATAAAAACGACACCGGGTTCTATTTACACTTAAAACCGGAGAAAGCGTCTCTTACTCTCGATGATATTTTAGATAATAGAAAGTACAGTGATGACATGTCGTCCATCGATCCGCGGCTAATTAACGAAAATGATAATTTGTCTATTCCTGAACACTTTAAAATCGACGACTACTCTCCCACTTCCACTACAGACACTGATATAACTATACAGAACGATGTCGACCACTACAGCGTGCAGTACGACAACAAAATCGCTGCAATTGAACCAAAGATCGACAAGAAAGTTGTAGATAAAAAGGCATCAGCCAAATCCGCAACGATAGAAAAAAAGCCGGTAGTGAAACGATCGGTTTCACTTGTCGATCGAGCGAAAATAGATTATAGTCCTCTTAAAGTGACAAATAAAAAATTGACGAGCAAGAGTAAGCTAACCAGTAAGTCTGTTTCCAGCGTTGCTAGTAAAGCGAGTGGCGATAAAAAGAAGGGGTTGTCAACTTTGAAGAGGTCCATAACGTTACTTGATCAGGTGCCGAAGCCTCCCTCACTTAAGAATAAGAACGATGTAGACAATTATTTTTATGAACAAGAACAGAAGATTTCCACAACGACGGGTAGAGGGAGTCCCGAAAAAGATGTAAGTATGATTTTTACATAGAAAATTATTCGTTTGTGTTATTTAGGTGTGAATATTTGTGTTTATGTTTTTGAAAGGTGTTTTAAGAAGCACAGAAGTGTTTTACTTGAAATACCTCTCAGGTACAGACATTTTTTTATTGGGGATATCTTGTTCCTAAAATGATTAACAAGAACAAAAAAAATGGTAAATACACTTAAGTCATTGTACTTTAGAGTAGTGCTGCGACAAATTGGCTAACCTAAAAATCGTAGATATTACTTCCACATCCAGTGGAAGTGTAGAAACGACAAAAAATTTTTAAAAATTTTTATTGTTCAGATAGGCTTAGAATGTCATGGCACGTCGAGATTTTAAGTTTGTCTGTCTGTAACTTTTTTTTGTGCGAACGATTACTCTGGAACCGTTTAAGATATTGACTTGAAACTTGGCACACGTATGTATTTTAATGAGATCTGGAACTGGATTATATTTTCATCTTATTCCGTTGAAGAGTTGGGGGGTAAATTGAGGTAAATGGAGGTAAATAGGTAAATCAAGCAGGTAAGAGTCCGTAAAATTGATGTTTAGTATATACAGGAGAAGCTAATGTCTCAAAAATATTTTTGACATTAGCCACCCCCATTACTGCCCATTCCTCCCCCCAGCCCGTTATAAAAGGGGGTGAAAAAAATTGTGATTTAGTATGTGTACAAGAACCAAAGACCTCAATTTTCTTTTACTTCATCCACCCCCACGGTTGCAAATACTGCGTAATTGTATCTACTTTCATATTATTTTCTGCCATAGACTGACACTTGTCGCTGTCAAAAAGCTTATAAATAACCTGTTAGTGTATTAATTGTAAATTCTTGTTGTTTTTGAACTTTTTAATTATGCAAAAAGGAACGGAAAGTGGTTTTGTGGAAGCATGTTCCGAAAATAAGTCAATATAATCACAACGCAGAACAACAAATAAACCCAACAAGCATAAGATAATAGAAACAACACTGACTGAGACGAGACTGACAGCAGTTAAAATTCAGATGACAATTAAGAATTTTAGGTTTTCTTCTTCTCAACTCCTTGGCCAGGGTAGGTATCCTTTCTATAGTAAGCCTAAAATTTTTTAACCACGTTTACATATGTCATAAATTTTTAGGGGTAAATATATAACTAAACTTTAACATTTTTTTTCACGATTATATTGCTTAAAAAAATATATGGGTCTCTTCTTTTAATCTAAAGAGCTCATTTTTTAATTAAAAGAAAATTGCTGAAATTCCCCATTGCAATATGTAGGTTCCCCTGTTGAAATACTTTGGATCCGGATGGCTGTGGTTGTAGATGTCGTGGCAATAAATATATAAAATAGGTGAAAGAGATGACCCTTGTGAAACCCCCTGTTCTGGGACAAAATGCTCCGAATAGTTGTTATTGATTTATATTTGTATTTGACGCAGATCCAGGAAACTTATTATTAAGTGTACTATGTAGTCGAGACAGTCCAGGGATTTGTATATTAGTCCCATATGCCATACACTGTCAGACGTTTTATTGATGTCTAAGAATAGGGCTGCTGATTTATTACCTTCCAATTTGGCCATTTCAACATTTGATGTTAGTATTGTGAGTGGATGAAGGGTAGAAGACAGGTAAAACCAAATTGGTAACCTGGTATTTGTGAATGACATGTTCTTCGAGTAATGTTTTTGTGATTTTCTCAAATATTTTTCCTAGTACAGGCAAAAGTGTGATTGGTCGATAGTTGTGAGCTTTGGAATAATCTGGATTGGGTTTGGGAATAGTTATAATGACTCCCTTTTTCAATTCTTTAGGAAAGCATGTTTTCTAGATACAGAAATTATAGATTTTGATAATGTGCTGGTCGATTTCATAGTTTAGTTCTTTTAAAATATCGTATGAAACGTTGTCGATACAAGAAGCCATGTTTTTTGCTTTTGACAATAGGTCAAAATAGGTCTCTTCGTTAATAATTGGGTGGTTGATGATGGGAATGTTGTTACGGTAGTTTTAATACCAGTTGTTTATGGCATTATATTTTACTTGGTTGAAATTTGGACTCTGTTCTTCAGAGTAAGCTTTTTTAAAGTGCTCTGCAAATACATTAGTTTTTTCAATATAGGAAATCAATATTTAATTTTCTTAAAAAAAAATATGTTATCCTGAACAAGCAACTACTTTTGTTTAACAACAAAAACATAAATAAACACGATTTAGTTAACTTGAAAATTAGGTTCTTTCTCAAAAACAAACAAGTTTTGTTCGAAATAAAAAGTATTGAATCATTCATGCAGAAATATAATGTGACTTTTGATTACCATCACTTTTTTAATGTTAAACATTTTGACAGAAATACAGTTCCCATTTGTTTGTGCAGGGTCATTTAAGAGTATATTCCTGACTAATTTTTATTTCAGTTGTCTGAGCAATTGGAGGAGACGCTCAAGCCTGAGGATTTATTCACGGTAGATGATGAAATGTACGAGGAGTACAAGAAATACGAAGAAATGTACCTGAAAGAAAAAGCACAAAAATCCACCACCAAGAAAAACAAACAGAAGATCATCGATATTAATTTTGGGATACTTACTGCCAGTGAAGAGGAAGAGCAACCCCCTTTGTTTAGTAATAAACTCTCAAACGATTCTGCGTATGGAAGGTAAGCCCTTTAGAATTAAATCAGTCAAACTTACACTTTTTAGCAATTGTTTTTCAAAAATCCGTTAAATATTTTGTATACAGTGTACAGTATGATTCTAGCATGACATCTCGATCCCATTATGACAGGTGGCAGTTGTCAAAAAAATTATATATTTTTTTGTAATTTTTTTTTTCTGCGAAGTTATAAACTTTTCAAACACTTAGTTGCTAAGACTCCCATAAAAACATCATAGTGGTGATGACCTTTTTGTATAGAACATCTAGTCATGTTTTGAAAATATTTAGATTATGTTTAGATTAAAGTGGTGGCCAATTTGTGGGAATGTCTTTTAGTTGTATACAGGTTGTCTCACCTAGAACTGCATCGATCGATATGAGGAAAAATACCCACCACAAAATTTTGAAAATTTAGGGAATTACTAATGTCAGTATGGCTAATCCAACGAAAATTATTACAAGCATTTGGCACTTCCGCTTATATCTTATTAGCTTTATAATTAGATTTTACAGATCGCCTTAAAACTTACCTTATAAGAGCAAATATACTTGAAGCCTAAAAGATTTTAATCATAACATCAATAAAGCAAACGACTATTTTATAACCCTGACAAAACTTTTTTAAAACCTCCTGAAGACCAAATGACTTAAATTGTTTATTGGATAGTACCGAAGAATTTGATTTATCATTGGAATTTAATAGTTTTGTTAAATTGATGTGCCAGTCACTGAACTGAGACTCAGTGGTATTCACCTAATAGTAAAGAAGCTCTAGCCAAAACTAATGTTCATCATCCTGTATCTTAGTAATTAATTGCTACAGACAAAGGGCATAGTAGGATAAGCATGTGTTAGCTGCCCCTGCACCAATCGGGTCCAGATTTTGAGCACCCCACACAATACAAGGCTGACCGAGGGACGTACTATGGCAAGCCCCATTTAGTATTTGGGCTTGCCTATGGACATCCTAATATCCCAGTTTCTATGCTTTTCGGCACTCTTTTGGTCATCCCAATGTCATAACTCAGTATCAGGTAAAAGTAGTACGAGGGACGTCCTGAAGGATATACTAGCGCTTGTACTAAGGACATACCAGGGCATCCTGGGATATTTTGGGATGTCCTAAATATTATGAATAGGCTGTGCAAACTACATACTGAAATGTCCCAGGATGTCCTACGGGCTGCAAATAGATATCCACAGGCAACTTAATTTTTCTGTTTCTTGGTGGGACCCTCTGCCGCGTGTTTTCTTCTAAAACAATGTCCATAAAATCAACAAAATAATACAATTATCCAGTATTTCACTGGACCTATAGCACTCAGTGAATAATAATAATTTACCGAATTATAAATTAAAATCCATAAAGTATACTCTGGCAAATAGAATTTCCAGATAAAAGATTGTAATAGGTCTCTGTATTTTCATGCAGTCTGTCCACCTGTGTTTGGCCTGTTATCGTAATATCTTTTGTTTAAAAGTGTAATAAAAGTTTCAAATAGTTATCTTAAAGCACAATATTTACTTATTTTCATCCACAATTAGTTTGCTGGTTGGTTTTAAAATTATTAACTAAGTAGGCACATTATTTGTCGTCATTCTCAAATTCAATTTCATCAGATTTATTGTCAGATTTGACAATACTTTCACGTGATTCACATTTTCTCCAAGCTGATTTCAGTATTCAATTCGTGAGCCAAATGAATATTTTATTTTGTAGGTTCTCATGGATTGTAAAATATGGGAATGTGTATAAATCCTCATTTTTTTAGCTTCCTTTGGCACTCTGGAAGTATAAAAAATCGTATTAAATGGTTTCGAATACGACATTAATAACTAATTAAATATTCAATCATAATCAGACAAGTTTTTCATAACATAAAGTTTAATAGGTTATGTTATATTTTTATACATTTGTACTCACTTTTTATAGTCTGGATTGAAGACACTCAAATAAAGTTGAACTAAGTAGATAAAACACAAAGATACAGCTTTAAAATATTTCATTATTTAAAAATTTGAAAAAATAAAAACCAAGGCGTATTTTTGTGCATAAGACGCTACAAGCCGCGATAATCGGAGCCATTCGAGCTAAAAAGCTGTGACTTCACGCTTAAAGCGGTATCGCGTGGTCTCACTAGGACGCTAGAAAATGTGTAAGCGGAAAATAGTGGGGATATTACATAAGAATTCGACATTTTTTTCTTCTGCTCTATTGCATCGTCTATTTAAAAACTTTATTAACAAGGGAATCACTAATTCCTGATCCATATCCAAGATAAAACATATAATTTCGTCTTCTGAAGAGGTAATATTTACTTCCCGCACTGAAACAGAACGTTATCGGTTAGAGATGATTAGAACTAAACAGTCAAAACAAAAGCTAAAAAGACATTCATTTTTGCGGAGAAATATATGATGACGTCGCGCTTCAAGGCACTTAAAACATTGGCGTAAGACACGAGATCGCAAAATATGCCTCTAATAAACCGTGGTTACTGTGTGTTTGGGGTATTTTCTATTTACTTTGTCCTGGCCAGGTGGCCAGTTTGGCCGGCAGGAAATCAAAATGGCGCTTTATTTAATTACACTAGAGACCTAATATTAGGGTACGTTTTAAGGAGATTTAGGGCCCTTCATCGGATGTCCGTTCTTAATCCCGATATTAGTCGACATAGTTAATGCCAAAATGGAACCTATTCAGGGTAGGCATTGACATCCATAAAAAGATATCTTGGGACGTACTAAAATGGTCTTGAGGACGTCCTAAAATAGGATATCCCAAAAGGTACATCCGTTTCTCTATTTATTTTATGTACTGGCATATCCAGGTACGTCATTGTCCATTTGTCGGAAAGAAGTGGTGAAAAAATTTTTTCAAAGTAAAATTTTTTTTTTCCTTTCAAATAAGTGTTTATATGCCCCTTTAAAACATATCCAATTTTCAAAGCGATCGGAAGGGTAGAACATATTCAAAATTGATAATCTCTGTCATACTGCGGGTGGCGCGATTCATTACTACATCTTACCACGGACACTGGCGGCCATTATACCCTACCATTCAAATCAGTATCAAACTTCAAGAAGTGTGGTGCAGATATTTTCAAATTCTCTGACGTCAACAACTGTTGGGTCAAACAAAATCCAGTTTGAAAATGTGAACATTTTGCAATGATGCCGTTTATAGTCAGTCTACGAAAGAACTGTAGTTTTCAAAGTCCACTACGAGGAGGTTATAGAGCCTCTCACTAGTCAGGGTGCCTGTTTATTGTGAGTCCCGCTGCGTCTCACAATGGGGTATTTTTTTTTTAATTCAGTTTTGGTGATATATAATAATAATAATAATAATTTATTTACCAAAATAAAATACAGTACATACTAAAATATAAAAGTTATTTATGTAAAAGAAATAAAAATTTTAATACTATAATGCAGAAAAAATTAAATATCCTAATGTGGTAAATAAATGGTGAGTAGCAGAGATGGTACGACACAAAAGAAATCTTGTCTGTGTTTTCTTATACCATCTCCCCAGCATCTATTCGTTACATTTTTTTTATATATTAATTTTAGGAGCGTAGGTGTAGATATATGAGTTATAAGGTAAGTATAGGTTTATGACTATATACATCTGAAATATATCTATATCTAAATGTAAACATGAAATATAATATAAAATAAAATATAAATATATAAAACTTAAGCTTAAACATATTAAAATAAAAAAATGCAAAAAAGAACGATCTATATATTTATTCGTTGTGTTTTTAAATATTATATGTAAGCGTGGGAGATAATTCCCTGTGAAAATTGATGGGGTGTATTACATATTGTTGAAATTCATGATTCTCAGTAGCCTTAATTTAGCCATTTTTTTAACTTATTTTTAAATAATTTTGTGGAATTTAGAATTTTTAGTTCTAAAGGTACTTCATTATATAAGTGAGGTCCAATAAACAGAAATGATCTCTTCATTAAGGTTTTTTGTGGTTTAGGTATTATTATTGAAGATTTTGCTTTGTGGCGCGTGTCGTGCCTGTGTTGAACAGTATTTTTTAGTTTGTTAGTTTTTATGTGATTTATAACAGCAGCACTATATAATTGTCTTATATCTAACGCTTCAGCCAATTGAAAAAGTGATTCTGTGGGGTAAGTATACTCTTTTTTAATTATTATTTTTAACATCCATTTTTGTAAGGTTTCTAAATTTTTTATATGATTGTCATACGCCCCACCCCAAGCAATTATTCCATATCTAAGTTGGCTCTCCACTAAGGCGTAATATGCTGTCATTAAACTTTTTGTATCCATAAACCTTGCAAGGTATTTAAATTTAGATAGCAAACAGCGAATTCTTTTTACGACGTGGTTTATGTGTAGTTCCCATTTTAGATACGGATCTATATGAAGCCCTAGATATGTAATATCATTTGTAGGGGGTATTTCAAACATTGAGTTGTCTATTTCTATTTTAAGTGGCCTCAGAGTTGGTAGAGACACAGTACTCGTAGCAAATGGCAGGAACTTGGTTTTTGATACATTCAGTGTTAGTAAACGCGAGTCAAACCATAATTTAATGTTTTTGAAATCCTTTTCAGCCATGTGTATAACATCATCCCATGAGTCGGCAGTGTACAGGATGGCCGTGTCGTCAGCAAAGCAAACAATTTCTCCACAAGTACTAATTTTAAGTAGATTATTTATATATATGCTGAATAATACTGGTCCGAGTACAGTACCTTGTGGCACTCCATATTGAACTGCTTTCATTTGACTGAATATATCATTAATTTTCACATTTTGCATTCTGTCAGTTAAATAAGATTTAAAGAGATCATAACTTTTTCCTCTTATACCAATTTCTTCGAGCGTTTTTAGCAATTCCGTATGACAGACACAGTCAAAGGCCTTAGCCAAGTCAACAAAGATGCAGAGCGTTGGTTTACTGTCATCAAGGTCTTTATAAATTTTCGAAACTAAATATGCTATGGCATCTTGAGTAGACTTAGTTTCTCTGAAGCCAAACTGTTTATCACTCAAGATATGATACTTATCTAGATATTTGATTAGTCTTGTATGTATGACTTTTTCTACAACTTTGGCTAAAGACGATATTAATGAAATTGGTCGATAGTTGGAACACTGTAGGTTATCACCAGTTTTATATATAGGCTTAACACAGGCGATTTTAAATGCAGAAGGAAAGTATCCGTCGCTGATAATTTTATTAATCAGGAAACAGAGAGGATGAGCAATGAAAGTGGCGATTTCCTTTAAAATATTGGATGTTATACCGTCTAATCCAGGAGCCTTATTAGATTTTAGTGATTGTATTGTATCTATTATTTCACGCACATCTGTATCTGATAGATATAGTGAGTTTGGTAAGTATTTATTATTTTTGTTTAGATCATTTAAATTGGGCACCGTTATCTTGTTTGCCAGATTTTTTCCCACACTGCTAAAATAATCAACAAAAGTATCTGCAATCTCATTTGGATCGGAAGTAATAGTGCCGGCTTCATTTTGAATTTCTCTTATCGCATCATTTTTTTTTGTATTGGGACTGGCTTTCTTTATTATATTCCACATTTGTTTGGGGTTGTTTTTATTATTTTCAATATGAATTTTATAATAAGTGTTCTTTGCATTTTTAATAGTTTGGTTTAATATATTTCTGTAGTTTTTAAATTTATTAAGAAGAGTTATGTTATTTTTGTCTCTTTGCCATTCTTTGTAAAGCCTGTCTCTAATTTTAATTGCATTTATCAACCCTATCGTGATCCAGTCTTGTTTTTTATTTACTTTATGCGTTATTTCTTTAGTACATTTTTTAATATAATCTTTGGTAATTTTTATAAATAAATTGGTTCCTCTCTCAACATTATTTATATTATATATTTCTTGCCAAGTTTCTGATGCTAATAATTGCTTTAATTTATGATATTTGATAATGGTTTTTCTTTTTGTTTCAGGCACGAATCGATAGTTTTCAACTTCAAATTGAAGAACAACTGTAAAGTGATCGCTTATATGTGTATTTATCACTGAGGCTAATGGATTGGCGGCAATATTTTTAATAAATATGTGATCTAGACAAGAACGTGAATTTTGTTGTAATCTGGTGTATTTGTTAATTGTTGAAATAAATCCATTTTCGTTTAAGTTATTTAAATAGTTTTGGCTATGTTCGTCATTATCATCGAGTATGTTTATATTAATATCACCTATGACTATATTGTAGAAATTATTGTTATTATTTTTCAAGTACTGATTTAAATAGTTGTTAAATTCATTTGGACAGGAAGCAGGTGATCTATATATAGCAGTTACTACGATAGTGTTGTCTTTTAGTTTAATTGTAACTTTAATAGCTGTACTTAAATAAATTTTAATTACTTCAAACTCATAGTGCAAGTGGTTCTTTACATATACTACCACCCCATCGGATTGGTTATATTGCCCATAACTATATATGATATTGTACCCATCTAAATTAAATATACTGGGATCATGTATCCGCCATGTTTCTGTTAAGACTATACAGTCGAAATCTAGGTTTAATTGCTTTAGTAGTACCTGAAAATTATCAAAGTTTTTCGTTATACTTCTTATATTGTTGTGCATTATTCTGAAGTTAGAGTAAGTGTCATTATGAACATTTTTACACTCAGATGGATCGTGGATTTCATAAGTGTTCACTGGATTATATCAAGTAAAGTTATTATTTTAACAGTTACTGCATAATCAATTTAAACCAAAACAATAATTTCTTAAATAAAAATAAGAAATAAGAATACGCCCGTCTAGACACAGATTTCAAATGATTTTGTTGGGCGGGAAATAATTTAACCAATCATAGACAACTTTCGCTTAGATTGTAACTAACTTATATGAATGCCAAATTGTGTTTTTACCTCACCATATTTCACCTATGACACTTCTATTTTTCTCAATATCTTGAATATCAATAAATATTATACACATGTATTTAAAAGGAATTAAAAGGTATTTATATTTGTTATTATGTAGAAGTTATCTTAAAAATGTAAACAAAATTGACGGCGAGGATTATGTGGCAACATTTCTTGCGTGCCGCCAGCTGACACTTCTTGTCACAATACAAGTGAAAGAAATATATTGGTTAGATTTATTTGTTGTTTTTTATGTGGCAAGAAACTATTAAGATGGAGTTGAATTTTGTGAAAGGAGATTCGTCCAATGGGCTTGTTACCGATAATTATTTTTTCGTTATTTTTTGATGGCATTCAATAGAATTCGATCATCTAGATAAACTGTTAAAATTTCAGCTTCATAAGCATATCCAATCATTAGATATTCAAAGTTAAAAATTGAGTTCCAGTACAAAGCGCTTTGCCGATTCGTGACGTCATTCTGCTTAAACACTACTCATTTTAAACCAGCAAGAAGATGAAACAGATATAATTTGACAATCAAACGCTGTTTCCATAGAGAAACACCATAACACCCGCCACACGCTTGGGGCATGTGCATCATATAACTAACATAACCTCAATTGTTATGTTTTTTAGGTTTATTCTCATTTTAAATGTTTCTATGCTCATTTTAAGCTTGGAGCCAAACTGGCTCCAAGCAAATATTTAAAAATTCACCCAAATAATTTTTCAATATTAAGCAATCCAAACCACGTAACTTTAAACATGGCGTGGATGGCAAACGTTTGTTTTCATTCGTTAAACGTTTGTTAAAGAGTTTGTTTTCGGTTGCCTTGGTTACGTTTCCACGAGTTAATTAAAATAAACCCCATGTTTGCCCTCCACGCCATATTGCTAAAATAGTTTGACAGGTTGTTGGAATGCCTAATTGTTGATTAATACAAATAGACTGCTAATTATAGGTTAGATTCCTAACCTGCAAAAAGCATCTTGTTTTATTTTGACAAACTATTTATAACTTCATAAATATTACATTGAACTAGATTTTGGTTGAAAGTACAGGAACCAGGCAGAAATTTTAATAATAGCTACGTAATACTTGTAAATCTTATGAAATATATATTTTTGAGGTTAGCTGTGAAGTCACATTAAATCTCGATTGTCCCCTGATCAACATCTGCAAAGTGACGTCACGCGAAGCTCCGCCCCGTTTTCGCACGCTCCAACTTTGGTAATTTATTTAAGGGCTTAAACGTCCTAATAGAAACCTAAAAATTTGGAAATTGCCTTAAAAAGTGTTCTACTTTCGATTTCTAAAGTAAAAAGAAAGTTGATTATGACTCGATAGATTCTTTTTATTGGATTTTTGAAGGGATGGGATCAAAAATATTGGAAGCTTGCCACCAAGTTCTTCGAATATCAATTTTTTCGGAACAGTTACAAAAATTTTTTCCGAAGCACTTATATTTGTGTTTCCACAACTTTTATAAAATACTTTTTAAATTACATTATCTACTATTTGTAAATTACAGCAAATACCTCAATGAAAGAAACTGAAATGCTTCAAATCAACACGACGGCAACGTTAGAACACTTCTGTCATTTGACTAGCCGTTGACATTGTTGTCATGTTTTGCTAAATATGTTTTTAAAAATCTAATCGGCATTAAAAATTATTTAAAATATTTAATAATTCACGCCTATTATTATTTTTTACATAAGAAAATTGTGAATAAATATATTAAAATTGATTTAATAAATTTTATACTCCTGTTTTCTTCAATTATGTTTCCTAGAACTAGAGAAGGAATTTCAACTTTGCAACACCACATTGTTTTGTATAAAACCATTCTATCAACAAATCCAGCTACGTCATTGACTAAACTACCTACGTCACCTGTTGCTTCACTTATTTTAACTGTTTTCTCAAAAAATTGATAATTATTTTCTATGATATTATTCAAATTAAAAAAAAAAATGGGAAAATACCCCATTCAGGTTGATTTTTTGCATGAGTCCTCCTGCCTGTCACGAATCAGGTTACTCTGTAGTGATGAGACTTCTCTTAGTCTTCATTCCTATCGTCCTTAATTACAATAATATTATTTTGAGTAAAAATGTCACTGAGAATTTCAGCTAGCTTTAGAACTTTCGACAAATACCTTACGTGTAACTAGATAGTATACAATTGCAGCAATGTGTGAGCAGCAGCCAACAGCTCTGTTTCCGTTGGCGCAATTGTATACTGTTTGTCCCATGCAAGGTATTTGTCGAAAGTTCTGAAGCCAGCTGAAATTCTCAGCAATATTTTTACTCGGAATAAATGAAGACTAAGAAATGTCTCACCAATATAGAGTAACCTGATTCGTGAGAGGCCAGAGGACTCACACAAAAAAGTAACCCCGAATTGTGAGAGGCAAGGGGTCTCACGACAAACAAGCATCCCGACTCATGAGAGGCAAGGAGACTCACGATAAACAAACACCCCATAATAAGTGGTCCAAAATCGTACTGTAACCTCCACGTGGTGGACCTTGGTAACTACAGTTCTGTGGTAGACTGACTATAAACGCCATCATTGCATAATGTTTTGCAAAATTTTTAGAAAACTACACTACTATCAACTTACTCAAAATCTCGACCCGATTGGTGCAGGGGCAGCTAAGGGCATAGCTTATTCTGCTATGCCCTTTCTACAGCCGTTCGTGAATATACAAGGGGTCCTCTATTGCTTTTGGAAGTACATACAGTTCGTCATGAAACACCCGCCGCTGATAAATCAAAAGATTGACGATATTTTTAGGTTTGAGAACCTATATTGTAATTATCTTTTTTATTTAATATGCAGCAAACGATTTATTAACTGTTACAGTTACAGGAGTTATCACTAAGACCCCGTTTATTATAATTTTTAATAACTGCCACCTGCTTGTATAATAGCGTCGGTATGTCATATTTAAATCGTCTTGTACATAACCTGTTATATATGTCAGCGAATTTGCAGTTTAACTCGGAAAACTCCCAAGCATCGGAGCAAAGCTACCAAACTTATGCCATTAGAACAGAAACAGATTGACAGTACAAGCTCCAGCGGATCAGAACACTGTCCGAATTCTCCTGCGATTAGTCAGCGTCTTTCAAAATTCTGCCACGAGTGTGGCAACAAATACCCAGTGACGACTGCAAAATTCTGTGTTGAATGTGGAGTAAAAAGGCTGGTTTTGTGATATTTTTAAGAAATATATATGTTTTAAAAATAGGTTTGTAATATTGTACAGTTTTTTTTATATACTTATATTTTACAACTCTTTATGTTCTTATAAAATCGTAATTGTAGTTTAAGAAATTTAAAACCATTAAGAAGGGCATTCGCAAAGTTTCAGTACTTATATATGTAATAATAAAAGCCAACATTGTGAAACCTGTTTCTATTTAATATTGTTAAAAAGTTACAGAGCGCAGCCATGATGACCACAAGTGCTTAAATTGTTGATATTTTTGGAAAATAAAATATTTAACAGTCGGAGAAGTTTTCGCACTTTTGCTAGCTTATCTGTGGCGTAATCTCAAGGAAAATTGAATTAGAACATGAGAGTTTGTTATCTTTCACGTAAAAAATACAATTAAAAGAGTGACCGTAAAATTCACCTCTTTCTGAGTAGTATACTGCGAGTCAAGGAAAGGTGCAAAATTGATCTCGTTGCTCTCAAATTAATCTTTGGAAAAGTCTAAGGAGAGCATGTCTTTTCGTTTTGTGAAAAAACGCGAAAACCGCGATGGGAAAGTTTCTACTTTGTGAAAATTCACGAAAAGTTTCTGATGAAAATTTCCGAAACTTTCCACTTTTGTTTAAATTATTATTTGTTTGAATTTGTTATATCGAGAGCTTTTCAAAAACTTCAAACACACTTTTTCTAGAAAGACAAGGAAAATATTCGAAATTTGTGTGATTTTGTTGATGTTGAATAAATAATGTGAGACATAAGGCACTTATAATATATTAGACTAGGCACGTTTTCAAAAAAGAACAATGCAAGAAGCATTTCATGTAACAATTGGGAAAACAACGTTTTTAGGGTATTTCGACCCCACTGAATACGAATCTGCCTGTTGCCAAAGCAAAATTTGGACCGGAAGTCCGGTATCCAAGATGGCGACCAAAACTCTGTTGCCCTATATCTCCCTTGTCCGTTGGCTTAAAATAATGATCTAATCGTCTGCTTAGGGATTTTCTCAGATGCCAAACACATTGCAATGCTCAAAATTTACGTACCTTAAGTTTGGAGTGCATGGGTTCCAAGATGGCGCCCAAGATGGCCGCCAAAACTTTATTGCTCGGAAGTAAGCAAGGAAGATAAGAAAACGACCATTTCAAAGTTCAAACATTGTTTATTACAAGATTGCAAAGGAGATAAAACAATCATTCAAGTGTATTTAGCTTATGGCCAGGTTGCAAGGAAGATAAGAAATCAACCATTTAAAGAGTTCAAACATTGTCGAGAGCGGTGGCACAACTTGGTGCAAGTCAGTCTATTCTTCTTGCACGTGCACATTGTACTCAGACACTGAGCTGGAAATTTCTGCAACTGATTCTTCAATTTCTAGTACATATTCGCCAGATTCAATTTCCGTTTTTACAATTTCTTCATTTTCATCAAATATTCTGCGTGTCCACTATTACCGCAATTACGTGTCCACTATTTCTCACATAATTTTAAAATCTGGTGGAAATAGTGAACACGCCCCTGTGTGAAACCGGCTGAAGAAAGCGGCGAATCTCCTGATGGAGAATATAAACTCACTTCCAAATACCTTCGTTTAATACCTCATTGACTTAAAGCACATATATTTTTTTTATAATCGTAATTATGGACTCCGAAGACACGAACTTAACACTTCAATTCATATGTAAAGCATTTTTCAAATTATGCTATTTATATAAACTATTTCACTTACCGGCTTAACGCTGCTTATATATCATAAATGAAAGGTTAAAGTATGACTTACACTGTAAAACAGCTTCTTAGCGCCAAATTTGAAATTCTTATAAGGTTCATCCACTATTCCCCCCCTTCCACTATTACACGCGCCTCCCCTACCTTCAGTAACACAATTTTGTTTTCAAATTGTATTTCGGAAGGTATAAAATATTACTTAAAAACACGTAACACACACACAGTAGTAAACATTCAACCACTAAAAACTATATATCTGACAGATTTTACACTCCAAATACAACAAGATGCACGGAGCGCACGTAAACACAACAAAGTTTCGGCGGCCATCTTGGGTGCCATCTTGGAACTCATGCACTCCAAATTTAAAATAAAGTAAGGTAAGTAAATTTTGAGCATTGAGCATTGCAATGCATCTAGTCTATATGGTTTTAAACAAAAAATGAAGGATCCAATAATTTAGAATTTTTCTAACGATCATTAATAGGTGAAATAGGGAAAAGCACTTAATAGGTGCTTCCTTTCTACCGACAATCTTAGCTTACCTAAATTTAAGACTTATCTTAACTAACCTGCAAGAAGAACAATCAAAACTGACCAGAAAATATAGGCATGCACGTTGTTAAGACCAATCGCCACCTTGAAATCAACTTAGGCAAGTTTCTAAAGTTTAGGATGAAATCCTGTAGACTTGGCGTAGGTAAAGGGGAGGTATTTGACTGAGCTAATCTAATAAGCTAGAGAGGTCAAATAGAACGCCCAATTAAGTTAGATTTCTTAAGTTTAGCTCAGTTCACTGGTAGAAAGAAAGCAACTAATATGTCAAATGTTTAGAAAACCGTCATTAATGTAAATTATTGGCGGGAATTTAAAAAATGTTCGTAAATTTCAGGAGAATGTTTCCGGAAATATTCCAGGAAATATTGGTGGGAAACTTTCCAAAACCTTATTTATTTCTTTCCGGAATGTTTCCAAAATCGGAAAGTTTCTGTAAATGGAAAGTTTCCTCTGCCCATCACTAAAAATCGCCCAAAGAAACTTAATATAACATGGGATCTAAAGCCTAAGTTTTGGAGAAAAAAAATAAACAGAAATTTCGAAAATTTTTAGCACTATTGTTTCAGAACTGATGGAATATTGGGGTAGGCTTTATTATCAAACATGCTAATGCGGTCCCTTCAAAGTGCCGCGCTTCTTTATTTGAGATCGCGCGACAGCGAGTGCACAAGTCTGTAATCTTTACACCTTTATATGACTTTTTATATTTATTATATATTGGCATTGTTTAAATATTTTCAGCGCTTAAATAGAGTTGGTTCTCGCATTTTTTGCAAATCAAAAAGATATGCTCTCCTTAGAATTTCCCAAAGATTGATTTGAGACTAACGGGATCAATTTTGTACCTTTCCTTCGCTCGCCATATACTACGCTAAAAGAGGCGAATTTTGTTCTTATTTTCTGGTCACTCTTTCAGTGACAAATGGCAATAAACAAGGATAGTCTGTGTGTTGAATAGAAGGTTATTTTATTATGATTTCAATTAAAAGCCATTATTTTGTCACAGTTTGTTTCTCCATGTTCGATTGTAAATCAACCGTGCAATAAAGAATGTATTGCCAGATTTATTTCTACTTTGATATTTACATTCTTAATAATGTTGTGAAAGTTGACACCAAAAGTACTTTTTACATTATTGCCATATTATGTTTAGGCTTAATAATACCAAAGTGTACTTAAATATTAAATTTATATTGTTCGTATGTGTTGTCATTACTATGTAATGTTAGCATAATGTTAAGAGGGAGTAATGTGCTAAGTAGCAGCAAATATGAAGAGATTTTTGTGATAAGTAAATTTGAACGAAACGTTTTTTTTAGCAATCCTGTGCAATCATATATTTACAAAAAAAAATGTTTTTTTAGTTTAAAAACACAAGGTAATGTGTCAAGCGAAGCTTATTACTAATCAGTATTGCAGTATAATACCCATTTAGTAGATGGAACCACTGTCTATAAAACTTCAATCATACTAACTTTATCCGTAAACATTTTAGAAGTTTTAATAAGCACTTCACAGTGATAAGCACACACAATAAAAATCAATTATTAGACACTTAGGGCAAACTCTGTGTATACGTAGTCGTATTGCGTATACGCAAAACCGTTAAGAATACGTTAACGGATACGAGAGATTTTACTTCCTTAGTTAGGACTGAAGAGTTCTCGATTGGTGTTTCTCATACTTGTGTAATTGTCAAAAGTCAAAACAACCTCAAAAAATAAAGTGAAGAACTTCAAAACATGGAAGATTTAAATGTAAGTGTTTATTGTTATTCAAAGGCATGTTGACAAAATAATAACTATCTAATGCAGAACTACACATAACTATAAATAATTATACAAACGACCGTTTGCTATAAGTCAAATAACGTCACGTGTTAAACCCAAACGTAACACGGCATTGCCTACGTCGGTGCATCTTTCAAGATTAACGTATCCGTACAGAAATACGAAAAAGGGGAGGAGCCAAACGTATTGTAATAAGGATACGTCGTACGGATACGGATAAATAGCTTTGTCCTAAGTGTCTACTATAATCAGATCTCCTAATGATGTACGAGGTGTGTCATGTTCCAATATTTTGGTCTTTCGAACATATACCACAAGTGTAATTAAAGTAGAGATATCAGTACAGTAGCTGCTAGCATTGTATATGCACAAAATTTAGAACAGATCTAGTATATTTGCTCCCTCTTAACTTTATACAGGTTTTAGAAAACTGAAATTATGCGGAAATAGACAAAAAATTGTTACTGAGGACTTTCTCTCAGATTATCCTTTAATGTTGAATATTATTTGTTCACAAATAAGCAAATGCTAATTACTAGCACTGTATCGTCCAAATATAGTTAAATAAACTTAATACAGGATGTAATTAGATCATATTATTAAAAAGAAACTGATAAAGGGGAACCACCAGACAAACAAAGGACCTATGTAACTTTTACCTCAAGAGGCACTTTGAAACTTCTGCAATACATAAAAGATGGTGGCTGTATTCAAATTGAGCTGGTGAAATTAATGTGGTGTTTTTCAGGAAACTTTCCACATTTGATAAAAGTCTGTAAAAGTCATGTAAATAATATAATGGTATGCATTTATTTGGTATCACAATGAAGCTTGCATCATCACGAATCAGATTTCACCACAAAATAGGCTATCAATATACACAATGGAAAGTTAGAAGGAATACTTTCTGGACACTTTCTGTTTTGAAAATTCCGAAAGTTTCTAGGAATTTTTCCTTCTAACTTTCCATTGGGTATATTGATAGCCTATTTTATGGTGAAATCTGATTCGTGATGATTTTGATAACAAATAAGTACATGCAATTATTTTATTTACATAAGTTTTCTCGACCCATCTCTGGTGTTTTTCTTGTTGTTTATTTCTTATTGTCGATATAATGAGATGTACGCTGTAAAAAGATCTTGAACTGGCTTTAGTTTGACATCCATTACTTGCCTAGTCAGTATTGTAAGTACTGTCTGATCAGAAGTTCTTTTCCAGAAGTTTTTTTCCAAAAACTGGGCTTTGGTCCCATATTATATAAGGTTCTTTGCTGGTCTGGTCCCCACTACCATTGTTTTTGAAACTAATTACATGTAACTGTATATACACAGTATATTGGAATATGTAGATAAAAGCCTATGAACTTCTAAATATCACATCTCACATAATATTAAGTAATGGGATGTTTTTTCCTCTGGAATAGGCAGTGCAAGAAATGTCATTTTAATTTTAAACATTGCAAACGACACTAGAAGTTTCAGTTGTCTGTTACACGAAACATCTGACTTATTTACACACCTGTCTTGAATGAAAAAAGAGCTGGTTCCCAATGTCGAAAAAAGCCACATCCATAATTTGAATCCTTTTGCCTTAAAAAAGCGAAATTTAATTTCTAGAAAATCATATCCGATCCTCTTGGACGGTTTTCTATATAGTGGGGTCGGGTAGCAGAAAATTATACCAAAATATTTCACATCTGGCAACCAATGCGCCTCTTTGGATTCAGATAGTACATGGGTAAACGAATCTAAAAAGCCCGGTACACAAATTTTCCTGGTCCTCTAGCGGTGTTGATGACGTAATCAATATGACCGCCAAAGTTTTGTGACACGCTTCTACATTTCCCTATATAACTCGGGTTTGTATTTTGATATTAACCTACATTATTAGTGATTATTAATCAGGAGAAAACGCGCTTTCCAACGGTATATTTGACATTATTGTTTAGGTGCATAATACCAGAAATATTTGTAATCCAGTGTTTGACGGTTTTTCGCTCAGAATTCTTTCGTACAAAACCGATTGATGTAAAATTTGCACAGTAATTAGAGAATGGCACAAGGAACAAAAGTTATATAGTGCCGATGTGTGCTTCTACACTGGGGGGTGGAAATTATTACATTCAAAATAACCGCAGAAATTGATAGGGGAATAAATTCTAAGCAAAAAATGTCCCATAAAGTTTTTTCGATGAGTCACTACTTTTTGAGTTATTCGTGATTGAAAATGTTGATTTTTCATCTAAAAAATTCGTGTTTTAGAACGATTTTCCACGAATAACTCGAACACCTTACGTTTTATCAAAAAAATTATTATAAGCAAAAATGAAGCTTGTAAAATAATAAATCGATTGGCTTTTTTTCTTATTTCTGTAGATGTAATACGAACCGAGTTGAAGGTGACTTTTTGTTCGCCGAGAACTGAATTTGAACTTTTAAATAACGGAAAAACGGAAAATATTTGGAGGAAAACATAAGACATTTTTAAAAGTACGTGAGGAGACCTTTAAAATGAGCTTTGGTCAAAGTCGTTAGCATAAAAACTAACTGGTGAATATAAAATGGTTGTCTCGTTTTCCGGAGAAAAAATCAGCAATAAAACCAATGGCTTCACCGCAAGAATTGAAATTGAACTTAATCCATTTACAATTTACTTTATTTAAGTACTAACAATATGTTCTAGGAGTTCGACCGGTTTGGGATGCCTAGATTTGAAAAAAAATTTGATTAGAATTTGAACTGATTTTTGAAATTTCTTAAAAAATTTTTCATTCTTTCACAATAACTCCAAAACTGAAGAAGATACGTAAAAAATGCTAGAGTACAAAAATTAAGTTTTTCTTTTGCTGAAACTTTTATTTTTTTTTTAATTTCTCTAGAATAAAAATTAATTGATATAATACCGTTATAAGTTTGCATTTGAGTACGAGGACCACCTTCCCTGAGCCCTTTAAACTTAAAAATCTCAAATACGAAAGGTTTAAGAAAGTTCAACTTTACATGCCTTGTAGCCCTTAAAATTATCTGCAAAATGATTTTTGGAGCGATCGAATAGCTTAAAAATGAAGGAAATTATCGTTGAAAAACTAATCTCCCTTTTTTGGTGAAATTTTCGGAGTATGTAAATTGTTTTATTCTCGACAATTTTGGAGAATTTATAACTTTATGGGACATTTTTTGCTTAGAATTTATTCCCCTATAGATTTCTGCGGTTATTTTGAATGTAATAATTTGTAAACACATATGCCTGTATCTATATATGTATAAGAAATTTTAGAAGCCAGTAGCTACTGCGCAATATTACTGTAAGGAGCTGCTAAGGGATACAGTTAAAAAAATTGAGCCGTGTCGAAGACTTATCAGCGTTTCTCGAGCAGATGCGCTATGACTCCTTTATTAAGGCTACAACTAAAAAGAGTGCTGTGCTTTTGTTTTTATTTTGATTTTTTCGAAACATTTTGCTAAATAACTTGGAATCCATTACATGTAGCTGAAAACATCCTATACTTTTCTGTTCGTCAAGAAATTACCTTTCGAACGGTATATATGACTTCTATTTTATCACAAACAGTAATTTTTTAATGAACAAAAAAGTATGGAACACGTTTTCAGCTACATGTAATGGATACCAAGTTATCTAGCAAAATGTTTCGAAAAAATCAAAATAAAAACAAAAATTTTAATAAAGTTACAAATATTTCTGGTATTATGAACTTAAACAATGTCAAATATAACGTTGGAAAGCGCGTTTTCTCCTGATTAATAATCAATAATAATATAGGTTGATATTAAAATACAAACCCTAGTTATATTAGTAAATGTAGAAGTGTGACACAAAACTTTGACGGCCATATTGATTACGTCATCAACACCGCTAGAGTGCCGGGAAAATTTGTGTCCCGGGCTTTTTAGACTCGTCTACCTATATGTACTATCTGAATCCAAAGGGATGCATTAGTTGCCAGATGTGAAGTTTTTTTCAGCTACCTGACCCCACTAATATGTTTTATATTTCTTGAGTGCATTTTGGAGAAAAACTACTTTTGCACAATTAAACGGTATATTTAATATGGCAGAAAATATATAGAACTCTTCGGGTGCGCGAAGAAATAACAATTCGTATACTAGAGAAAGTAATTTTGATTGCATTTATTTAGTTAACAAATCAAGATATTTTTTGCAGAAAAAGGAGAAAATAAGTAACATGTATTTATAGGACACACACTCGCCCACAAACATATAAATACATGTAAATAATATGAAAAGTGAAATCAGTCAATTCAAAAATACATTTGTTGTTGTTTTCAGATCATCAACATAACTTAATATTTATTCAAACAAAAAGGATTAACTTTTGATAGTCGTTAATGATTACTAAAATCAAATTAAATGTGTTTTGATGAAAAATCAACAGCTTTTTTTTAATCGATCAATGTTAGACTCGTCTAATATTTTTGATTTCATACCTTGACCAAGAATTCTTGAATTCCCTATGCACTGACTGCCTGTTCAGACCACAATCCCCATCGTTGTTTTCCAAGAAATTTATTGATTGTTCGAAGTGACTTACTGCAATACAATACAATACAATACAATTTCTGGGTTTGATGGGCATGATATTATTAATATTTTGAGGGACCCGAGGAAGCCTAAAAGCCTTGGGCCTCGGGCAACTGCCTGAATTGCCCTTGCCTTACTACAACCTGTGGTACAATGATAAAACACACATGTTGTTTTAAAGTTTATTATTTCCCCTTTTCGAAGGTAAAAGTCTGCCTATTCAAATTTGGCTGCAACTACACAAATCGTTTCAGTCTTGGTACTTGTTAGCTGCACAGTTTTTTGTCTACATATTTTTCAATAATACCTTATATATTTCAACATCCATTTTATACCTGTTTTCATTTTATACCTGTTTTCATTTTGTTGCAATTTATGAAAAGGTATTTTTAGGATAGGATAATTACAAATTTATTAGGAGCTTAAGAAAACAAAGAAATCATCGATTACATGCAATATTTACCAAATTACATATTTTATTGTAGGTACTCTTTTTGTGTATGTTTGTATATATATTTTATACAATTTTATTTTTTATAAAATAAAAAATATTTAAGTACGTAATCTTAAGCATCGTGCAATTTTTTAAAAATATGTTAATACTTAATAGCATCTTTTTATTTAAAATTTTACTCTAGTAGTTCATAATTTATAGGAGAAACCAAAGCTACTAGGATGTGTGTGTAATTGCTTTTGAAATTAATTGTTATTTATTCAATAAGTTTTTTGTTAGTGATATTTAAAAATTTTTGTTGTGTAATTTTTGTATTATTTATATTTATGTTGTTATCATTCCAATTTTACAAACTAATATGCTATTATTAACAAGACTGATTAATGTTTTGTTTACATATTATTATTTGCAAATAAGTGATTTTTTTTTCAATAAAATTTTTAACTAGGCAGGTGTTTTATTAAATGATTTGTTAAATTTCAAGATTTTGCTCATCGTGAAGCTTATACACAGAGTAAACAGAAATCTTTTCTGTTAAGAGTAAGTCTATGTTGGTGGAAAACGTTTCTCGTTTGGTAAGTATAAGCATTTTTGTATTGCTCAAACATTTTTTTACTTTTATTTATAAATAATAAGCATTCATATATGTAGGTTACAATACCTGTCAGTACCCCAGTTTTTTTTTATTTGCCACGGCAAGAAAGTAGGGTCCCTCTGCCTAAAGTTAAAAGCTTTCAAAATGAGTTATAAAAAAGGATTTGTGTGTAAGTGTGATATATTTCATGCAGTTCAAGTCGTGCTGATCAAATGCTTGTGGTTGAAAATGGGTCAATTTCGATCTGTAGGGGATAGAAGATGAAAAAATGAGGTGGTTTATAACTATAATGAAAGCTAATTAATTGAAAGAATCTGTCAGCAAAGTTTGAGTGTATGCTTATTCTATCTCACAACTGCTAGCTTTTATGACCTAACAAAAGCTTTCGATTGCATATCCCATGAAATTCTCCTAGACAAATTAGTGGGATATAATTTCAATTAGTGTAACACTCATAAAAACCTACTTAACCAACAGGTGCCCAGGTATAACTTATGCACTTCTAAAACTAGGAGTTTCCCATGGCATTCCCCAGGGATCTGTGCTAGGTCCCATACTCTTTACCATTTATATTAATAACCTGACCAACAATAGTGATATCGATTTCACATTGTTCGCCTAGTGTCTATATCCTAGGGTGTTTATTGCACCTTAAACAACATGAACACGTATACATAACACACAGCCATCTACATGAACACAATACCTGAAACTGTGATAAAATGTGTTCGTGAGCTGTATTAAGACCTAAGTCCTCAGATAGGCGGAGTGGGAGGAGGAGATAAGAGCTTATTTATTTATTTATTAGTAGGTAGCCATGCTGTTTCTTTAATATAATCAAAATACTCTCATTGGTAGGACATGTTACTTAAACATTTACCAACCTCATCCTATTCATCAATAACTATCAACAACGATCGGTGCCCTTTGCGCTTTTGCTGTAAATAAACACTTTCACACCCTTGGCTCCATCCTCTTAGACATTATCTTAGATCAAAGTTTGGTCCTTAAGCCCCCATCTCCCCCCTCCCATTTTCTCTGATCCTGGAACCGCTCACGAACACATGCTCATAGTATTGTCAGTGATGATGTCACTAAGAACACACATTGTCACTTTACTCATGCAAATGGTCTGGTTCTCCCATTGCTTAACTACTATTCAGAAAAGTTATAAATGTTTCAAAACCAGTATTGACATAATTTTTCCTAAAACTACTGATTTCTTCAATATGCATGTGTAGATGGCATTATTTCTATAAAAAAAAATTAAATCTAAATGACTGGATGGGAGTCAATAATAATATATTAGAGGAAGAAGGTTTCAAAAAAATTACAGTGAGGTGAGGTACGGTACCGGTTTCAGTGATTGGACCTCGATCGGCGAAGTTAAACATGCCGGAGGAGTCCGTCACTTGGATGAGTGACCGCATCTCGCCGTCCTGGTTAAGTACTAGAGTAGCATTAGCTAAACTTTATAAGACGTTAATATAAATAAGGCATAGAAAATCTAAGTCTACTTATGTATTAAGTAAAATTTCTAGTGGGACACACTATAGCATCACCCTGTATATGCGGCTCAGCGGTTAGTACATTTAACTTATTGAACTCTGAGTGTACCTAGCGAAGTGGGTTCGAGCCCCACACGGGAAAAAATTTCCATAGCAAATTTTCCCCAAGAAGTGTTTCAGATTTCACTATAAATTCTAGGAGCCTGTCACCTTTCTCAGACAAATCTAATCTTCTAGACTTAAGAGTGTCATTAAGGTGGCATGCAGAGCGGTTAAAACCCATTTTATATATCAGCATGTGAGCTAAAAATGCCATTTTCGAGCACTACTGGCTAATAAGTGCTTCGTCAGTTTTAAACCGATCTAGTTGTCTACAAATTTATAGGGCACATAAAAAAGGTCACAGAAACCGACCATAAATATGTCTTGTTAGCGTAAGTACATGCGAAAGTGGGATCTCGCAGAACATACTTAAAATACATATAAACATATAATTTGTGCAGTTCGTTCATTATCAAGGATCGGAATCCGAGCATCATTTGAGGGCCGTTAGACTTACTGCCATGATCGACTCTGTGTGTTCTTTGTGAACGAGATATTTATGGCTGCTACATATATACCTACAAGGAAACCGTTTTGACGGCATCGCCTACATAAATCAACTGACCAGATTATATAATTTATCAAAATAATATAGATTATTATTAGCAACGGAAATTACCCTAGTTTTTAATTCACTTACATATTACCTACTTATATCTGCATTTCTAGAGAATTGTTAGAGTAACATTATTGAATCATAAAACTTAGCATAGGTACTTCCCCAGCATATAACATAACTTGTTTCACACATGGCTTACATCGACTAAGTGAAAAAATAAGATGATTGATAAACTTATTGCAAACTAAAAAAGTATTTTTAAAGAATTAAATAATAATAATAATAATAAAAGAACTTTATTGAAATGAGCTAATACATTTCAAAGGGCAATTGACCGAGGTCCTTCAGCCTGTTTCGATTTCCATCTTAATGTCATTTAACAAGTATACATGAGTTAATATAATTAATAAGTTCATTTGTATTTATATAAAACAAAAAAGAAAATTTAATGTTTAAATATATAAAAAAAAAAAAAAAAAACATGCATATATGTGTGCTGTATATTTTGTGGTGATTATCCCAGCATTGTGATTTTCTCCCAAAGAGTATTTGCAGGATAGATATGTCTGCTTCTGCCATTTCTTCTTATACAATACGCATCTATTATATTTTTGTTTTGATGTTTTTGACAAAATCTGCGTGTAAGAGAGGAAAGTCGTTCCTGGATTGGCTGGATGTGGGTTTGTTCGTACAAGAGCTGGTTAGGCGGGTTATGTAGGGGATTGTTGGGATGGCGAAGTTTCGTGATAGTCCGGATGGCACTCGTTTCGGCTACTCTGAGGTTTTTGATGGCTGGATTTTTTATATTAGAGAGAATTACATGTCCATATTCTATAATGGGTCTGCAAATAAGTTTGTAAATTTTACCCATGGTGGTAAGATTAATTCCTTCTCTTTTGTATGTCAGTCCTCTAAAATGCTTGGCTCTAGAAATTATTTGTTTTTTGGCGTTGGCTGTGTGGCTGTTAAAATTGATTTTATTGTCGATGGTAATGCCAAGATATTTTGTGGATGCTTCTGTTTGAATTGTCTGATTGTACATATATACTGTAGGAGAATTTCTGGAGGGAGTGTGGTGAAATATCATTAGGTGTGATTTGGATGGTTTGGGTTTGAGCCTCCATTTGTTGAACCAAAGAGATGTGCCATCGACGAGATTTTGAAGGTTTTCCATAGCGGCATTAATGGTTTTATCATGTGAGATCAAGGTGGTATCATCTGCGAATTGTAGTACATATGCTTGATGTGAAAAATATTGTGGATCATTGTGGTAAATATCTGCACAATAAATATTGTACAGGAGTGGTGAAAGTGGAGACCCCTGTGGAAGACCTTGTTCTGGAGTAAATTCATAAGATGTAGCGTTCTGGATTTTCACTCTTAATTTCCGGTTGGAAAGGAAGCTGTTAACTAGAAGAAGGAGATCTCTAGAACATCCTAGTTTGTGTAGTTTGTAGAGCAGACCCTTGTGCCATACACTGTCGAAGGCTTTATTGATGTCCATGAACAATGCCACCGATTTGTTTCCATTTAACTTTGAGGTTTCAACATTGTTTATTAGTATCGATAAAGGATGGGATGTAGAGCAGTTAGTTTTAAATCCAAATTGATAGTTTGGTATTTGATGGCCAATATTTTGTTGTATTTTGTTTTTTATTAGTTTTTCGAAATTTTTTCCTAGTACTGGCAGTAAGGTAATTGGCCTGTAGTTAACCACTTTGGAGTGATCGGTGCCACGTTTCGGTATCGTTATAATCGTTCCAGTTTTCCATTACTTTGGGATGTATTGGTGTTTGAGGCAATATTCGTAGATTTTAATTATGTATAAGTGTATTATTAAGTCGAGTTTTTTTACAAAATTCTTTGTGACATAATCGTGCCCTGGTGCTGTATTTTTGCCATGATTTACTACTGCAAAATAGTCTGCTTCTTCAATTGAATGTTCTTCTGTTGGCATAGGTTCATCAATAAATGTGTCGTACCATTCTTGGACTCTTTGGTAGTGGTTATTATTAAAATTTATATCCTGTGTTTCTGAATAGGCTTTTTCGAAGTGTCTTGCAAATACTACAGTTTTTTCCTCTGGTTTTTCATATTTTCGGTTGTTATCTTCAATGGTTGAGTTTGCTACCCCTTTATTTTTGTATTTAGATAATTTATTTATTTCTTGCCAGTAATTTTTGCCTTTTTTTCTGTTTATTTCGCTGCATGTGCTGATCCATTTATGTGCTCTGAATTGTTGGATTAATGCCTGTATGTTTTTGTTCAGATTGTTTATTCCCCTTTTGGCTTCAGGATTATTAGTATTTCTGTACTCTCGGTACATTTTTCTTTTTCTCCTTATCAATTGCATTATAAAGGGTGGCAGCTCGTGTGTGTGGTATTTTATTTCTTTTAAAGGCGTGTTTTCAATGAATGACTGTGAAAGTTTTGTGTTAAATTCAGTTATTGACTCTGTGTTTATTTCCTGTTCTTGTCTCCCATTTATATACTCAATCATGGTTGAATTAATTTTGTTGATGTCAGTTTTAGTGAAGTTGTATCTCATTAATCGATTGTTATTTACTGGCCTCTGTTTATCTAGTGCTATATGTAGACTGAGATGGTCCGAGCATAGATCAGGAGTAAGTTTAACTTTCAGATTATTGGTTATGTTGGGAGTGTGTAGCAGTATATCGGGAGTTGAGTCGTTGTTGTGTTGCATTAAGAATGTAGGTGGAGTGTCATATTTGCAGAAACCAGTATTTTGGATGAAGTTATTTAGTTGTTTCTTTTTTGCTCTATTGTTTACGTTGAAATCTCCTACAATTAACGAGTATTTGTATAGTGTGCTCATGGTAAATACATTTTCTTCGATTCTGGAGTGTGGGTGGATATAAACCAAAAATATGTGAAGGTTGTCATCTAGGAATGGAATGGTAAAATGTAAGCATTCATTGAGGGGGTTGTTGATTCTGGGTGGGTTTGCTTTTCCCATTTTAAGGTCAGGATGTGTTTGTACTAAGCTTCCGCCTCTTGCATGATTGTGTATTGGGTTACCGTCATGGCGAAGGGTGCTCCAATCTCTGTATGAGGTATTGCTGTCTTCTTTTGTTTTTGTCTCCACGAACATTGCACACTGAATATTATTGTTTTCTATGAAATTATTAATTAGATGTTTCTTGGATGTGTAGCTATTGATGTTTGCATACAAGATATTAGTTACTGACATAATCGTGCTGTACATTGTTAGGCTGGTTTATGGGTTCCGTGGGAGAGTAGGGGTCTTGTCCGTCCATTTCGAATATTAGAATATATACTCTGTTTCCAGTGAACACTGCTGTTGTGTCTACATTGAAATTGTCTATGAAGCGCTTTCGCAGTTTAATCAACAGTTCCTCTCTGTTTTTGTTGTTTGGCTCATTTATCTCGTTAATATAGGTATTTATTATCGTGTCATGTATGGTGACAGGAGCGTGGATTCTAAAGTTTTTGTTTTTTTGTGATATTTCATGAGACTTCTTATTTAGGGATTTTATCTGCACATTTGGAATGCCATCTATTGGTGCTTTCGGTCTGTTGGGGCATTTGTATGACCATGCTTGGTGCTCCTCGGAGCCACAGCTGGTACATTTAGGTGGTAATGTGGAAGAGCATTTGTTAGATGGATGAGTTCCCAGACATTTGGAACATTTGACAGGGGTGTTACAAGATTCTGTTGTGTGGTCAAATGCTAGACATTTGCTACAAGGCTTTGGTATTGGTGGTGGTGGCTTGCTGGGGTAAACTGGATAATGTCGGTAGTTAAAGAAGAGTCCCTCGGTGAGAAGAGTTTCAAAAGTATTTTGTGAACCAGTGATTATTCGAATAAAAGTAGTAGGTTTGTTAGTTGTGCGTGATAAAATTCTTCTGCAGTATCGGTGTTCCAATTTTTGCTCGTTCAAGATTTCACTGACCGTTTTGTCTTCTATTTCAGGTTCGACATTTGCTATGATTACTGAGTAGCTTGGACTTACAGCAGGTGTGGGAGTTTTGGTGTTTGGAGATGTTTTGTGGAAGTTAAGAACTCTTCCCACTTCTACCATTTTGTTTAAGATGTTAGTAATAGATTGTTCAGGGGTATCTGTTTTTAGTAGAAATCCTTTTTTTGTTTGTATGATTATGTCCTTAATATTAGGAAAGATCTTACTCCAGATGTTTGTAAAGTCTAATCTTGTGTAACTGCTCTCAGCTGTTATCAAAAATAAATGTTCATATTTTTTGTGGTATATTTTATTCATATGAGGGGATTGGTTTTTGTTTGGGTTGGTGTTTTTGTGGGTCAGTGGATTCTTATCTCCTGTGTTTTTTGTGGCAGAATTTATCTCAACATTTTTTGTTTGACTGGTTTGTGGAGCATTTCCTATTATAATATTGTTAATCTGTTCTTGTGAAAACCCTAGTCTTTTCCTCTTGGCGTTTTTCCGGTCTATCTTTGCTTGTGTCCATCCTTGAGTGTCCTCTACAACCTCCATTTCACTTCCATCACTTTCTGACGACATTTTTAATCACAATATAAAACTTTCAAAGAGCAGCAAATATAGGTGTGACCTCTATCACTGTTGGCTTTGAACTGTGAAGAATTAAATATTTTCAACAAAAATGTCCCGGCTTACAACTACCACGGCAGCCGACAACCCTGATGGGGAATATGGATCGATGCTGCATGTTACTACGCAGATCATTTTAAAAATATTCAAGAAGTTATTAACACCTTACCAGAAGAATTTAGTGCCATAAAGGAAGCTAAAGACTTGTTGTCGTTGCCTAACCTAAAAAAGAATTGTATCTTCATTAAAAATAATTTTAAAAAGTTTGCCGAGCTTGAGAATCCTAAACAATGAATCATTTAAAAAAACTGAAAATGTGCAAGAAGTAATAAACAATATATCGGGTGATATGAAACAAAATATTCATCGATTTTAAAAAGAAATCCCGACTTTGAAATTGTAAAAGAAAAAAATTATTACTGACGTACAAGCATTAAGATGTACCGTTGTCAAAAATAAAATATGCTCTCATGACGACAGTTGACTGTGAAAGATCGTTCTCAGTACATAAGTGGATATTGAATCCTCGTTGAAACAGGTTAAACCAGGAAAACTTGGAAAAAATAATTATCAGTACTTTTCGACACAATACATTAATTTTCAAGACCATACTTGACTGAAAGAGTATAGTGTATTTGTTTTTTAAATAATTGTTTAATTCATTTGTTGTTTCACTTATTTCAACCCACTATTATTATTGTATGTACTATAATGTAACATAGGCATATTGTATTGTGGCTGTTTGAAATAAAGTAATATTATTTTTATTATTGTTAGTATTATTATTATTACTATATTATTATTGTTGTAAAAATAATGAACACATAACTTTTGACAATAAATATTCATAATAAATATTTTAGATTTTGCGTATTTTTTTACACTATTACCTTAGTACGGACCTGGAATGACGCCGAAATTTCCGATCTTTGTTCATTATATCACGATAAACTGACGTCCGAAATCCGTCTCTGTCCCTATTATGCTTTTACAGCAGGTATTAAACCGTTACGTCATAAAATATTTTTGGTAGGAGCAATTGCGTAACTATATCAAGATAATTTGAAATTACAATTGAAATGGGTGTGTTTCCTTTAATTCCTTATTTTAATCATGCTAGAACATACTTTACATGAGAATAAATTAAGTAATACATTATATTTACTATTTAATATGCTGTAGAAAAATAAGGCATGCCCCGCTCTCCTCTCAATACTTTAGCGGCAAAGCTTAGCTTTGAGGTTTTTTATGTGCCCCATAAATTTATAGACAACTATATTTGCTTTTGTTCTAGTAATTCTTTTGTCTAGTGTTTATTAAGAGTTGTAAGTGTTAAAGTAATCGAACATTTAGGATGGTATGCATCTTATGCTCCAATATGGAAAAATCCATTTTGAATACCATAAGCATGGAAACATTATATTAAGATTAATGTTTTTGCACTCTCAGCCATTGATAAAACACCCTTTTTAACTGGTTCCTTTACTTTCTTGTGGTTTTATTAAGTGCTACATAATTTTTTGCAAAGATTATTAAGCAATAAAGATAGTGAAAGTTGTAAACAATGTTACAAGTGCTGCATGTAAATCCCAGTTTGCTATAAATACTCTTTCAAAAGCATTAACAATATTAATTTAACATTATTTTACAAAAAAGAATTAGAGTCTTGTAAATCTTTTAAAGATAACAAAATGTTAACTTTACCATATTAGAAGCAGTAATGTTCACCAAGATAAAGCCAGAGTTATATAGTCACAGGAATGACATTCAGAACTACACTACACGAAATAACACAAATATTCAAATAGACCAGTTCAACCTAAGTACCTTTAAAAAAAAGCCCAAAATACATCTACAGCAATATATATAATAATCTCCCTCGACAGTTAAAAGAGTTAGGTAGAGCTAAACTTAAAAAAAAATACTAGTCACTTCAAAACGAAGCTTACTATTCACTAGGTGAGTACTTTGATCAGGCGTACAGGTAGAATTATATATTTTTTTATGAAATACTACTTTGTATATTTACCTTATATGTTATTGTCATTATAATACAAAATCATATTTAAAATTATTTTACTTTATATTATACTTTATATGTTTTACTTAATAGCTGTAGTGTCAATGTCTCCACAGTTTACAATTATTCATTTGTGACATTTCCTATCCAATGTATTTTGGCAATTGAAATAAAGCATATTATTATTTTTATTAATACTGAATTGAAACCTTTAAAACTTTGACTGCTGATGTATGCCGGCCTAAGCCAGGTGCTAACGCCTCTTTTTCTTTGTGACGAGGAAGTTAGTCTGACTCTGTTCCGCTCACCCAGAATTTTTAGCACTTCGTGGCAGTCTCATACTAGTCTGGAAGACACTTTATTAGAGGCTAGTGCCGCCTGCAAAGCTTAGATTAATTTTAGCTTTTATCTGTCTTATCGCAAAAATTTTTGTTGTGATAGTATGGCTGATAGTTTTGTAATGTGCTCATGCCAGGTTAAGCCATTATCTAACCAGAAATTTTACAGATTCTGTAAATGCAAGTTTTGTAGACAACAACGAGCTATTTGTTTTATTTTTATTTAAGCATAGTAATATTTGAAACACAATTAAAGATTAGACTTTCTAAATGCCCTAATTTTATCTATCTTTCTTTGTGTCTCTGAAAGATATATGGGTCATTAGGAAAATATGCAAACAGACGGTGTATTGTGTATTGATGCTTTTGAGATGTGTGAGTCTGGAAACGTTTGCTATGAATTTCTTGGACAACCCATCGCACTACTATAACTCGATTCTCCAAGAAATACGCCCCCAAAAGAGACTCCTCACCATTGTATTTTCCCCAATCCTCCCATTTTTTGACCATGTCAATGGGATAGAAGACAATATATAAGATTGATAGTTCAGGGAAAACCAGATGACGAGAGGCAAAGAGGACGTCCTTCAAAACGTTGCGCTTTGTTTGATTTTGCAGAGAAACCAATTGGCATCCTCAGTACTCTGCAGTAGATTTTTTCAGGGGTACGGAGGACACCATTCAGTGGTTACATTATTTTATATTTGTCCAGCGTGCCAATTGATGTCATCAACACACACGATAAACACCGGAGCCAACTGGCGCAGTCGGCATTAACATGTCAAAACTGTTTTTCGCAATATTACATTTTTTGCAACGTCCTTTTTTTGCATGTCATCTTCTGACATGGTGCGGGAGTTACGTGGCTTTTTCGGAAACTCATCGTTACAAGTATTTTCTTTGCGTTGATTAATGTTATCGAACTTAAATAATGAGAAAATGGACTTCTGGCATATGTCAGCCCGTCGAGTTGGCCATGGTTCAAGATATAAAAATCAGTGAAATTATGCCATCGTTACAAGGCTAATTTTTTTGTGTGTACGCATTTTATGTTTAAAATGAATATAATAAGATCGCCAGAAAGTGTAGGCCATCAGGAGGTGCAGCCAGAAAGGTCAATTTTTTTCAGGCTGAGTATGTTTATTGAAATGTTTTGAACACAGAAAAAAATCTCAGAAAGAAACTCCTGTCAGTAAGGCTAGCCAGAAAGAAAATGTTTAGAATTTTTGAAGGAAATTGAATTTTTTTTTGCATATTTCACCTCAGAACTCTAAACCCACCGTTACAAGTTCTGGCTCCTTTTTAAAACGTAAATATAAGCTTCTTTAACAATAAAATAGCCTCCCCAGAAAGTTCTAAGTGTCAACAAAAGTACCATAGTCTATTAAATACACAGGAATTTAACACTTTCGGCTAACTTGACTTCCTACCGTGCCTCAGATGTATCTTTTAACTGTGCGTAAAAATTTGCCTGACGGATACCTCGTTCTGGTGAGTATGTCCTGTCTGTTAAAGGAACTTTTATCAACGTAATAAAAGAGAGACAACGTTTAATAATGATATCTGCAGTCTGAGATACTACTGAAGCTGGAAATTGTATTAATTTGGGTGAAATGGTAAGGATACAGTGCCTCTTACATGTACGTGAAAATTTGCTTAACGATCACGTCATTCTACTTGTTAAAAGAAGTTTTATCAAAGTAACAAAGAAGATACAGAACATTTAATAATGATATCTGAACTCTGATATATAAGAGAAGCTCGAAATAACATTAATTCGTCTGATTTGAATGGGATGCGTTATCTTTTACCTGCAGGTAAAAATTTGTTTGACGGACATCTCGTTCTGGGGAGTATATTTTTTTGTTAAAAGGAGTTTTAACAACATAAAGAAAGAGAGACAAGACGTTTAACAACGATATCCGAAGTCTGAGATACCACGGAAGCTGGAAATCGTATTAATTTGGGAGAAAGGGGAAGGATATAGTGACATTTATGTGCACATGAAAATTTGCTTAACTATCACATTGTTCTGGCCAGTATATCTGTTTGTTAAAAGGAGTTTTATCAAGTTAACAAAGAAGAGCCAGAACATTTAATAATGATATCTGGACTCTAACATACAAGAGAAGCTCGAAATAACATTTGGCTGACTGGGATGCGTTACCTTCTACCTGTGGGTAAAAATTTGTTTGACGAATTCTGAGGAGTATATTTTTTTGTTAAAGGGACTTTTATTAACATAATGAAAGCAAGACAGAACGTTTAACAATGATATCCGAAGTCTGAGATACTACGGAAGCTGGAGATTGCATTCATTTGGGAAATGGGAAGGATACAGTGCCTTTTATATGCCGGTGAAAAATTGTTTGACAGTCACCTTGTTCTAGGGAGCATATTTATTTGTTAAGGGGAGTTTTGTCAACATGACAAGTGAGTGACAGAACATCCATCAGTGACAGATATAACGGAAGCTGGAAATTGACTGAAATGAGCAGGATGCGGTCCTTATATCTTGGCGTAAAAACTTGATTGACAGTCATTTTATTTATTTCAAATTTGTACACTACAGAATTAAATAAAAATTCCAATTGGTACATAGTAACTTACGACTAATTAATTAAAACTATACCTAACCCACATATAAGAGCAATACAATAATAAAATGAAAATGAATCAAAAGTAGGAAGGGTTTATTGACTCGTAACAGATTTTTTAAGGCTATTTTGTTCTGTAGAGCATATTTTTTTTGTTAATGAGACTTGTATTAAAGTACCAAGAACAACGTTAACGTTAATTTCGCACAAAATCGTCCATTTATTCGTTTTTAAATATGTGTAGAAATTTTTCTGACGGGAATTTGGTTTTAAGATGCATACTTTCTTATTCAATGGACTTATCATTACTTCTTAAATATAAAAATGTCCTTATAATAATGATACAATACATCTGAGGCACGGGAGGAAGTCAAGTTAGCCGAAAGTGTTAAATTCCTGTGTATTTAAGAGACTGGTACTTTTGTTGACACTTAGAACTTTCTGGGGAGGCTATTTTATTGTTAAAGAAGCTTATATTTACGTTTTAAAAAGGAGCCAGAACTTGTAACGATGGGTCTAGAGTTCTGAGGTGAAATATGCGAAAAAAAATCCAATTTTCTTCAAAAATTCTAAATATTTTCTTTCTGGCTAGCCTTACTGACAGAAGTTTCGTTCTGGGAATTTTTTCTGTGTTCAAAACATTTAAATTAACATGCTCAGCCTAGAAAAACCTTGTAACGATCACTTAATATAACTCCGTTTTTTTACAACTTTGACCTTTCTGGCTGTGCCTCCTGACGGCCCTCACTTTCTGGCAATCTTATTTTATTCATTTTAAACATAAAATATGTGCACAAAAAAAAATGAGCCTTGTAACGATGGCATAATTTCAATGATTTCTAGATAGTGTTCGTGACGTACCTGACAGGATGAGCCCCGCCAGAAGTCGATTTTATGAATCATAAACATCCATTATACCATTAAAATATCTCAAAGTTCATAAAACGATGACGTGCCGAACAAGCCACGTAGCTCCCTCTCTAACTGGTTACTTTCATCAAACAGATCTGCTGCGACAAATCTCAATAAAAAACTCTTGCGAAACTTTTCAAAAGCTAGGGTACTTCTCTGACTCCAAGTCTGGAATGGTATGATATTTATTGTCACTATGTATCAAAATGCAAGATTCTACCAGGATCAGTTATACTCTCAGGATTACTATATTGAGCCCGTACTCTATCAGCCCTGTACCACTTGCAAAAAGGAATCCCAGCCCACACTTTACTGCAAATATCTACAATTATTTAGAAACAAATTTCAAACAAAAAGGGTTGTTTGTGTCTTATACATCTAATAATCCAGTAAATAAGCCGGAAAAAAGTGTAAAATGTGGAAAAGTGGTGGAACAGCACCTTTTTGAAAAATTCCTTTTTTCACGTGATGTTCCTGGGGGTCTAGGGAACACGTGAAAAAAGAAATTTTTCAAGTTGGTGCTCTTCCACCACTTTTCCACATTTTCCGCCGGCTTATTTATTGGACTATAAGGATACTTATATATTTTTTGAAATAGGAATAGAATCAAAAATTTTGTAATTGTTTGTTAACGCAGCCAGTAATACGTCGATACTGTTGCACTTGTAGTATAATTACAAGAAAGTATTTTTCAAAACAAATTATCATTTCATTACATTTTAATTATTTTATTGTATTATTTATGTCCTTATCGGATAATGTTTATATGACCTTGTTTTTATTTTGCTACGCTTTCATTTTTATTGTAGACATTTTCTGTTTGTAAAAAAAGTTGCGTTAAAGTATGTGTTTAGGAAATAATAATATCGCTAGATATATAGGTAGGTAGCTAGATTATAATATAATCTCCTAATACATGATTTGAATAATCGTGGAATTTCATAAATTCTGATGTAGATATACTCGCCCAAGGCAGTGTTTGCCGTTATAAAGCCAAAAAATAGAGCAAAGCAAAGGTATAATTTTATTTTGAATGCCAAGTAGTATACCCAGAATCCAAATGATATTGTTTTATCATAATTTAATCTTCATATTGTTTGATAAAATTAGAAATTTATTACGTAAATTAATATATCAGTTGACTAGGACGGATAGGTAAATAAGAAGTCTACAATTTCATAAATTTAAAAGTTGCGCGCGAAAATTTAAAAATACTTGTCATTTTTGTTTTCCTCTTGTACAACTCGGATTGGTTAAAATTTAGTCGAAATTTTACCTTCACCAAGTCTGGTAAGCGCACCGCGCTCAATAATATTTTGTATAATAATTTACGATATTGTGAATATGAGTAATATTTTAAAATTGCAGTCAGCCTTAACAAAAAATATTTTTAATCATGTTACAAAGGTAAGTGAATTTTTAAACGTCTTCCTAACCTATGTATTTTCGTTACATAACTTTAATTGTAACGGGGTTTACCTGTAATTTTATTATATTTCCTAGTAGTTATGAATTAATTTTATTATTATTTAATCAATTGCAGTAGGTTTAATGACCTACGGAAGTTTACTCGGCGTCTTTCTTATAAAATTTTTGTTGTGTCATATGGAGCAATTTACTCAATTATTTTTAGAAAACCGTAAAACAATAATAACGCACTCCCATTAATCTGTTAGGTTAACTTGGCCCCTCAAGTGCTAGCAAGAGCTATACACATCCAGGTGGATAGAAAAAATGCTACTGTGTCTGATGCCTCATCTAAAGTATACCCAATCGTAGACCACACGTATGATGCTGTTGTTGTTGGTGCTGGGGGTGCCGGCCTCCGAGCTGCCTTCGGGTTGGTTAAGGAGGGTTTCAAAACGGCCGTTATCACGAAACTTTTCCCTACAAGGTCGCATACTGTTGCTGCCCAAGGAGGCATCAATGCTGCTTTAGGTAAGTTTGTTTTTGCATATATAATTTTCTCTTATACAGGGTGCGAAATTCCCGCATTCCCTGATACTACATCCTAAAAACTCGCCATAAGAATTTGCCTCACTATTTCTGCAAAATTATTATGTTGAAGTTTCTTCAGACACCATAATACATGTTTTGAAATTGCAACAACACATTTAAAGTGATTTTTTAAAACTTATTTGCAGACATACAGTAGCTTGTTAGCAGCCGTATATGTTTTATAAAAGCTGATAAAACGAAATGGAGAGATTGCCATCTCCCACCGGGTAAAGCAGTATTTCAGCAGTGTTCTAGTAATCTTTATCTTGGAAACTGTAGCATTCTGACAACTAACTAATATTTTAGTTTGCTGTAACTTTCATGGGATGGCCCTAATGTTCACGCGACAATATTGCATCTTGCAATGTCACATATTACAAAGTACTGGCAAGGTTCCTGAACTTTGATAACAAAGTTGAGCAACTTTGCAGGAAGCAGAGAAAAAACAAAAAATTATAATTGAAAATCTCAAGAAGGTTAAATCATTAATTTTCATGTAATGCTAGTGGGGTATTTTCCATTTTTTTAAAATTCAGTTTTGGTGATATACCTATATCCAGTAATGTTATTATTTTAACAATTACTGCATAATCAATTTAAACCAAAACAATAATTTCATAAATAAAAATAAGAAATAAGAATACGCCCGTCTAGACACAGATTTCAAATGATTTTGTTTGAAGGGAAATAATTTAACCAATAATAGACAACTTTCACTTCGACTGTAACTATCTTATATGAATGCCAAATTGTGTATTTACTTTACATTATATTACCTATAACACTTCTATTTTGCTCATCAATATCTTGAAAATCAATAAATTTTATATACATATATTTAGAAGGAATTAAAAGGTATTTATGTTTGTTATTATTTAGAAGTTATCTTAAAAATGTAAATAAAATTCACGGTGAGGATTATGTAGCAACATTGTATAAAGAACCGGCTCTCTTCCAACTTTGCTTGCGTGCTGTCAGTTGTCACTTCTTGACATAATATAAATGATAGACACATTGGTTAGATTTATTTGTGGTTTGTTTATGTGGCATTTGATTTTGTTATTTTATATTTTATCAATACACTATTAAGATGGAGTTGAATTTTGTAAAAGGAGATTCATCCAATTTGCCCAAAGTTGATTATGACATGATAGATTCTTTTCATAAACAAAAATTGTATTTTTGAAGGTATAGGATCAGAAATATTGGAAGCTTGCCACCAAGTTCTACGAATATTCATATTTTTTAACAGTTAAAAAAAATTCTGGAGCACTTATATTTGTGTTTCCACAACTTTTTATAAAACACCTTTTAAATTGCTTTATCTATTATTTGTAAATTACAGTAAATACCTCGATAAAAGAAATTGACGTTAGAACACATCTGTCATTTGACTAGCCATTGACATTGTTGCCATATATTGCTAAATATGCTTTTACAAATCTCATTGGCATTAAAAATTATTTAAAATATTTAATAATTCACTCCTGTTATTATTTTTTATATCACAAAATTAAATTTTTTAGATGAATATATTAAAATTGATTTAATAAATGAGCTTTATACTCCCGTTTTCTTCAATTATCTTTACTAGAACTAGAGAAGAGATTTCAACTTGGCAACACCACACTGTTTTTTATAAAACCATTCTATCAACAAATTAGTACAGACTACCTACGTCATCGGCAGATTAATTACGTCACGAATTTAAAACTCTTTTCGCGCCACTTATTTTAACTTTTATTTTCTCAATAAATTGATAATTATTTTCGTGGAAATGTATATTGGGAGGCTTGTTTATACATATTCTATGATATTATGCCATAAAAAAAAATAGGAAAATACCCCATTATTTGTTTACTGAAATATTCTAATGAAGCTTACCTTCGAATTGCAAATGTAAATTAAGTAAATTCCCTATAAGTTTACTATAAAAAATAAATAAATATCTTTAACTACATACATATGTCAACATATTTGTAGCAGACCCTTTCAGACATGCAAATTGACTCGTTTAATACATGGTCGTACAAATTACGTACTGCATATTGTGCATAGTGGACTGTATACACTGTATACAGGGTGCGCCACTTAAAACTCCCCAGGCTTGTAACTTTCTTATTTTTTAAGCAACGACCATGTTGAGCACATCAAATTGTAGATATTTTTAAGGTATTTAAACATGTGTACATGAGTATTTTTTGAAAAAATTGTTAAGAAAGAAAACTTAATTTCCTTGAATATTTTTTTACTTCATCCTGTACATGAACTGTGTTAATGTTTTCTTATAAAGGTTTTAATTAGCTTCAATTTATGTTATTACATCATATTCGAATTTTTTTTTGGTTTTAGAGAAAGAAATTAAAAACACTTCCGATTCCAAACTGATTTTTTTTTAAATAACTGAAAAAATGTAAAAATAATAATTTTATGCTTTATTTGTAAAAGGCATATCACAAACAATCCTCAACGTAACAAAACAGTAACAAGAAACAAAAGAAATAAATATTTTTAAAAACAAACTATTAAAATGTACTAAATAGGAAATTGCAAAATTTTTATTTAAAAATTTTTTTTTTTTTAATAACATAAATTGAAGCTAATTGAAACCTTTATAAGAAAACATTAACACATTTCATGTACAAGGTGAGGTAAAAAAATATTCAAAGAAATTAAGTTTCCTTTCTTAACAATTTTTTCAAAAAAAATTTTTTTAAATCACTCTGTATGTATGTTTAAATGTTTTCAAAATGCCTACAATTTGATATGCCCAACATGGTCATCGCTTCAAAAATAAAAGTTACAAGTCTGGGGAGTTTTAAGTGGCGCACCCTGTATACTATGTACAGTGTAATGTATACTATGTGTATATGGGTACCACGCCAAAGTATGTACTTAAAGCAAAAAATAAATCTCCACAAACGCAACTAAAGTATATTTTATTGCTTAGCGATCCCCAATAACAAACAGAGACAGATGAATTAGAACAAAATATCCCGTGCAGCAAGGGCTATTTCTGTGCACGATTTTCTGTGCCTGAACGGGTTAATAGCATAAACACATATAGTAGGTATACAAAAATTAAATAAAATAAACCGCTGATTAATTGATGGGTACATCACATGTCAACTGAAAAGTTGGTCAATATCTCCATATACTCTTGATAAAAACTATTTTGTTCTTATTTTAAAGGCATTGTAGTTCAAAGATTTTAGATTTGCAGGTAATTTATTGTATAGGTTTAGGTTTAGCGAGTTTCGTTCAGAGATTGAGAGTCTAAATCTAGGTGTCCTCAAGATGTCACCTGACCTTATAGGATAGTTATGCGACTAAGACTGGAGAGAATATGAATGCTTATTTTTATGTATTTCTAATACTGAATAGAAAATGTTCAGTGACGGAATTGGTAGAATTTTATATTTTATAAACAAGAGTTGATATGAGTCATCAAAACCAGCGTTATCTATGAGTCTTATAGCGCGCTTCTGTAGGCTCTAGAGTTCCCCACGGCAGCACACCAAAGAACAAGTGTGAGAGGAAGATGGAGTGATAGGCTGTTAAAACAATGTGACGACTGAGGACATTCTTTAGTTGTCTCAGTACATAGAGTTGGGTGGATAATTTTTTGCATAGGTTCTCAATATGGCTTGTCCATTTTAAACGATCATCAAGAGTGATGCCCAACAGCTTTACATTACTGTCATTAGTACAGTTATTATTAGAAGAAAATACGATTTGTTGTGTTTTCTCCCGATTTAATTTAATTTGGTTATTGTTCGGCATTGTCTTCCGCTTCGGAGGCCATTTGATTTAATTTTGAAAAATCGCTTTGAGACTCAAGTAAGGAAGAATCGTCAGCAAAGCATATGCATCTTCCAGGAAGTAGTGAACAAAAAGTATCGTTCAAATAAATAATAAATAATAGTGGTCCCAGGACCGATCCCTGGGGCACGCCATGTATGACTTTTAAATAATCGGATGATATGCCATTTACTACGACTTTCTGTGTCCTATTTTGTAGGTAGGATTTTATATATAATTATATATTATTATTTATATTATATTATATAATTATAAGATGATCTTTGGCAAAAAGACCTTGCTTCACTAGTGTCATCAACGTTTTACCATATATACAAATTGAAACACAGGTACATGTATGTTACTGAGATAGAAAAAAGGGGCAGGGGATAGAATAAAGTCTTTATTTTCTCTGACATAGTTTAACAGAAAAAATATAAGACATTAATAGTTCCATCGGCTGCTCCCTTTTTCATTTCAATATATTATATTGTTTCTTATTTGTATATATGGAAAAATGGTGATGGTCATATAGTAGAGACTATATCGACAATTTTTTTAAAATGGTTTTTAAAGCAAACTCTTGATACTGTATGTTTCATTTACCCATTGATATCATGTTAGGATAGTAAACCTAGTATATCTAATTTATAAAATAAAATGTGACTGCTTAAGTAGGTATGAAAAATATTTATTTATCAGTAAAAATAAAATCATTTGGTAATTATCTTCTATTTGTCAACCAAAAATCAATGTTTGCTTCTTATATGCCTGGTTTTGGCATATTGGAACCAATTCATAGAAAATTTCTTGAAATGGTCATCAGACTTTGAAATAGATACCCATGGCATGGCTGAAAAATGTTACCATGTTATTATACTAACTACTCGGTTCTATGTGCACTACTGCACTAAATATTTTAAAACTGTGTGTTTAAAATCTATTTTAATTATTTGAAATTAGTTAAATCATAAGTATACTATGCAATAATTCAAAATTTCTAAATATGACACACATAAAATCTACAGGTAATAAGTAAAATCGCTTTATCCCTGAAAGCCTAAAGTGACTTTGTGCGGGAGAAGGCTACATTTAAATGCAAAAGACATATACTTAGTATCCAAGTATACTAGGATTAACTAGAGAACTGACAATATTTAGTAGTATTTACAGGTAATAAACACATTTAATGTTTTTCATTAGAGCCATCAAATTATAGTCCCTATATAACTTAACTTCAAATTTACCATTTTATTCACTTTCTCTTTTTTCACATTTAAAAATCCATCATAAAGACATGCAACTAAAGATATACGTGGGTAATTTGGCGGTAGATATTTTACACTTCACTTCTCACTTTTCTTCAACTTTTAAAATGATTATTTACATTTTCTTTACTACGCCATAAAACGATGAAACTCAAATCTCGAAACGTGCGCATGCTCTTCATAGCATAAAAGATATGGACTGCATCATGACACGAAAAGGAAAACATGTTCTAAAGTTGTGAAAGTCAAGGCTTTGGATTTTGCAGAATCAATCATTTTATTTGCAAAATTCACTTTGACTGATTATCTCACTTGCAATATAACTCTTGGCAATTCATGGAAATTTACCATAATTTGCATCCTCGACATTCAATATATTTATAAAATTAACTTTGCCACAAAGTTTCAGCTGTATTTGACTTTTACACTTGGAATATACAAACTTAACCTTAACAAAAGTAACCTTGTTTCTTTCAAGTTTGCTGAAACTTTCCAGCAAAAGAACAATTTAAAAGTACAAAAATAAATAAGGTGCAACATTATAGGAAACCTTTGAAAACTTTCAATGTCCCGTGAGTTGTTAGATGCATTGCGCCATATTCCAAGTGATAATTTCAAATGCCGCCACTATGTCTGCTCGCATGTCGATCTCATAGATTCATTAAAATGAACCAAACATATGGTTAATACTTCATTTAAACTGCTTTTCCTTGAAAACTGATGATTGTCAAAAGGGTCTTTTTTATTTAATATTTGCCAGGGAATCATAATAAATAAGTAATAAATTATTAAAAATATAAACCAGGAAAAAATGTTGAAACAAAGAGTGACTCCCACTCTCTCATTTCTCCGCCTATGGATAAAATTAATTTGAGTTAGTACTGTGCAGAAATAAGCCTTAATAATACAAAATCGTGAATCAAGTCTCAGAAAGTTGTCCCAGTCTTTCCGAGATAATCAATAAAAACGCCATTCTCAGAGAGGATCACAGCAGCCATAGGGAGCATTTGTGTACGTATGTTTTTAGGAAGTTTTCATACTATTTTTTCGTGCAGAATTAGCACCTAAAGGGAAATGCGGGTATTTGGGACACCCTGATGTATACATCATTTTTGACTAAATTTAATTTCTTCTGTGTATTCTTAAATAAATATTCGCAGCATTAGAACTTCTGCAATTTATTAGATCATTTAAAAAGGAAATTTAAAGACAATTATAAATTACTTGTTTACTTGAACATGTGACATGTGTAATTAAGTATTATTTATCTAAACTAACCATTATTTTGATAGTCACGTACGCCTATCTACCCATATATTGTAAAAATTGTTAAATTGCTTTAGAACTGCTGCAAAATGCCACGACAAGGACATGTTTGTTTTAAGGACAGGATTATAAAATTTTGCTGAAACTTGTACAGCTTTAAATATTCTTAAAATGCCATATGTAATATCACTAGTGCTTAGAATTTGCAAAGAAGCACAAAGGACCCCGCACAAATCCTTATATAAAAGTGGCTTCTGTTAAATTGGCTGGATTTTTGATATGTTATATATTTTGGGCCTCTGATCAAATGTCTCAATGGGTCGGAGGTCCCAAACCACCAGGGTTTCAAGATATTTGACATTTTATAAAATATTTGGCAGGTGCAACGGTTTGCAAGAACCGTTATAACTTTCTTCGTGTAGGAGATCTTCATTTGCTCTTTGGCATGTAGAAAGAACACACGGCGAGCTACACTCTACATTGAAAATAAATTCCATAATAGTATACCATGTGTTCCATTTTTCACGTTACATTTTGTCAAATTCAAACCTCAAAAACTTTTTTTTTTTACATATGTTATGTAAAATTAAATTCTCTTTTCTGTAATATAAGCACTGTAGGGATTAAAGTTACAACTTTTTCAGATATTCGCGATTTTCTTAAATATTCTAGAATTTTTAATAAAAATTGCCATCAACTTAGCCATGATTAGACACAATCAGTGATGTCAGTCATTCACTTATGTCAAAAAACGCCAGCACTTTTAAATAACACCCACGAAGGCTTTTCAGATTTGTTTGTTATTAAGTTATATAAAATTAAATTCTCTTTTCTCTAGTATAAGCACTTTTACAACTTTTTGAGATGTTCTAGAATTTCTAGTAAAAATAATCAACATAGCCATGATTAGAAACAACATCAATCAATCATCTTGATAACTGGGGGCTTGATAAGTAAATTTAGAACACTTTTACATATGGTAGGTAAAACTGCAGCCTTAGCTCAAGAGATTAGAGGTCGACTTGAAAATGTGAACATGGTACAGTCGAGAGTTGAAGCTGAAAATCTCGCCAGAAGAAATGCAATCTGGGAAAGTTTGGATCAGGTACACGTCCCTGAGTTTCCTCGATTTGATCTCCCGTATGTACTTCTATTGACCCTTGGCCCATACCAAGTGGAATTAGCTCCTGCATATATCCAGGATAAATTGGACCATACCAATGATGAGATATTTGAAGTTGATAGGCTCAGAGATGAACCAGGTTTTCTTAGATTCAGGATTTGTTCTCACAGAAATGCTACTCACTATCAGCTATGGATATCTTTCCGAATTGGCGAAGAAGAAAATGATGGAGAAGATGGTGCAATGGGGAATGGAGAAGACAATCCTATCTCACGGTATTATTGCACCTGCAAGGCTGTAGCGAGGACTTTGGGCTGTTGTGCACATGTAGCAAGTGTTCTATAGTTCCTAGGATCAGCACGACGTCAACAGTATATAAAATACCCAAGTCGAGCTCTCCTCCATTTCATCCAGGATGCCGGCAATAGAGAGAATTGATAGTGGATGTTGAAGAGTAGACATTAATAAAATGAAGAATAAAAGTTGTAAAAGTGCTTATACTAGAGAAAAGAGAATTTAATTTTACATAACTTAATAATAAACAAATCTAAAAAGCTTTCTTGGGTATTATTTAAAAGTGCTGGCATTTTTTACGTAAGAGAATGATTGACATTATTGATTGTGTCTAATTATGGCTCAGTTTTTTATTAAAAATTCTAGAACATTTAAGAAAATCGCGAATATTTGAAAAAGTTGTAACTTTAATCCCTATAATGCTTATACTAGAGAAAAGAGAATTTAATTTTAAAAAGTTTTTGAGGTTTGAATTTGACAAAATGTAACGTGAAAAATGGAACACTTGGTATACTATTATGAAATTTATTTTCAATGTAGAGTGTAGTTCGCCTTATGTTCTTTCTACGTGCCAAAGAGCAAATGAGAATCTCCTACACGAGGAAGGTTATAAACCGTCGCACCTGCCAAATTTTTTATAAAATGTCAAATACCTTGAAACCCTGGTGGTTTGGGACCTCCGACCCATTGAGACATTTGATCAGAGGCCCAAAATATAGAACATCCAGCCAATTTACCGGAAGCCACTTTTATATAAGGATTTGTGCGGGATACCTTTTGGCAGCTGTAAATTATAAATGATGGAGAAAAATTGTTTAAATGGAAATTGTAGCTTTTTTTATTCCCTACAACAATGAACTAACAGGAAAGGAGATATTCTAAAAAAACCTATTTTGACCGTCATTTTTCTAACATATGGCGGCCATAGCTACAACGATACTTTTGTGGAAAACATTGATTAATGATTGTGGCAACTCCCCTAGATTATAAAAAAATAAAATTTCGTGGGAACTATTGTACGATATTACTTTGAAATTATGCACAAATATTTGTGATGTAGTTTCATCTCTCAATTTGTACATTCAAATAATCTCTCTATGTCCATGTCCACCAATTTAGATATAGTTACAATATTTTTACCATTAAAATATTTACTAGTAGTCTCTTATTTTACGAGTTGAAGTGATATACTGATAAAAAAACACAGCCTTGCCCTCTGACACTATTTTTCCTTATTCTTAAATCCTTCAAAAAAGGGAATTAATGTTAAATAGTGTGATGCCGTAATAAACAACAATCACTGTACATAATAAATTAACATTTCCGAGAACACTTTCATTTAATTGAATAATAAGTCTATATACAATCCTGGTGATGAAAGTTTGAACACTCACAATATTCCAAACAGTTTTTGTTTAAACAAACATTTTCTTAAATAGATAATTCTATTCTTAGAACTTTTTCTAGTACTAGCTCAAAATGAGTCGAAAACTAAATTGTTAAATAGGAGGGATTACAAGGTTCAGTTTCAGGCCTCATAATTTTACTTCCACATCCAGTGGAAGTAAACGACAAAAAAATTTTTAAAAATTTTTATTGTTCAAATATGCTTAAAATGTCATGAAACGTCGAGATATTAAGTTTGAGCCAAAAAAAAATTCTGTCTGTCGGTCTGTCTGTAACTTTTTTTTGTGCGCACGTTTACTCTGGAACGGTTTAAGATATTGACTTGAAATTTGGTACACGTATGTACTTTAACGAGATCTGGAACTAGATTATATTTTCATGTTGTTCCGATGAAGGGTTGGGGGGTAAATTGGGGTAAATTTGGGGTAAATGGGTAAATCAAGCAGGTAAGAGTCGATAAAATTGGTATTTAGTATATACAAGAGAAGCTAGGGTCTCAAAAAAATTTTTGGCAATAGCCACCACCCCCATTACCACCCCCACTCCCTTATTAAAGGGGATGAAAAAAATTGTGATTTAGTGTATGTATACAAGAACCAGAAACCTCAAAATATTTTTTTACTTCAACCACCCCCACTACCACCCCCCCTATCACCACCCCCACCCCACTACCGATGTGGGGTATCGTTTTATGGGTTTTTGGGGTAGAGGATTTCAAATATTATATTATTAAAGTTCCATAAACAATTATTTCCATATACAAAGTTTTTTCGTTGTGAGTGACTTGGATAGAGAATCTTGGATGTGGAAGTGGTTTTTTATTACTATTTTATTATTATTGTTTGTTAAAAAGTTAATGGCGAATTTGGCACCCTGAAATATATGAATATCCTGTATCTAACAAAGCTCCTTCGTGATGGTGCTCTGGGTCTCTATTCTTGACGGCAATAGAATAGAACAATCGAGAGAAAGTGGGCGTGTCTCTATTGAAATTCACAAAACGGTATTCTTGAACTTATTTCTATCATCGCTTCTATCAAAAACTGATCCCTGATGCTTCTCTTAGTTATTTTCAGGGAACAGTCGGGGAATGCCGCCATTTTCTGCTTTTCTAACCTAGAAAAGTGAATGTTGTCAAAAACTGAATGTTTTATTTCACTTTTGATTAATATTCTTGTGATTTTGGACTTAATATAAAGATGAATCTGCCTGAAGTAATATATTGGGACGAAATAATCCACAACGTGAATGATTCTTAAGAACTAGAGGTTGAGAGAGATTCTTCCACAGAGATCAGTTTTTATTATTAAATGAAAAATTTATGACATTGTTCTTTCTGACTAAGCCCGTTTGCCAGGATTTAATGGAGATCTTAGAGATGTAAAGCAGTCGGTCCCTTGTCTATTAAATGTTAGGCAAATAAAAGATCCCTACTCTTCTTACGAGAATTTCCAGGTAGGGGGTAGCCCATCTCCTAGCATCAGTGATAGGCCCTGGTAGCGGAAATAGATCGACGTTAAATAAATAGAAATCTTCCCTGTCTGTACAAACTATGTACAACATATATTTTAAGTAATAATAGGTAGCATTATTTTTTTTTTTGTTTATTTAAAAATACCAGATCAACAAATTAATGTTATACATGGTAGTGTGTAGTAAGACAGTACATAACAATTGAAAATAAAATAAAGAACAGAAACAAAATATTTGGTTTAATATAACAATAGAAGAATATTGATATCAATATCAATCTGAATCGCTACTGGAAGTAAGATATGTTGTGGTAGTCTTTTTCTTAACCTATTATTACGAGTCTTTTCTTTTAGGTTTAAATTTCTGGCATTTGCACAGTTGTTTATAGTTTTGAAAAATGTCTTTGCACATAATTTCATAAAGTCTTCAATTTGTGGCACATCAAGCTCTCGATGGATTTGACTGTTTCTTATTAGCCAATGGGCATTTATAGCAGATCTCAACACTTTATTTTGAAATGTTTGCATCTTTTTAATATTAGTTTTGCTAGCAGTTATCACACAGCCTTAAGTTACCGATGGTCTTAAGATCGATTTATATATTAATGTCGGGCACTTAACTCTGAGCTTCGATTTTCTATTAATAATGGGATATAGCATTGATAACCTTGCGTAACCATCATTAAGTTTTTTATTGATGTGGTAACTCCATGTTAGTCGTTTATCTAAGTATACTCCCAGATATTTAATTGCACTATCTGCAGGATTCCATATTATTTCCTCGTCATTGATGATAATATTATTGGGGTTTTGTGGTCTTCTTAGGGTATAAGCATTATTTTTCAAATAATAATACCTACTGCTTTGGGCTCACCTCTGTTCTTAAGAATACATATTGGTACCCCGGCACATATTATGACAACATTCTCATCTCTTTTCAAAATGTAATAATTATATTGCCACTTATTTTTTATTACACCGAATCTTTCAAAACACTGCTTCATTTTCAGGTTCTAGCAACTCTGCGTGTCTTTGAATATGATTTTGTTAATATTGTTATTGTTATGAACAAGGAGGTTGGTTATGAACTATGGTTATGCAGATAACCGATGTCGATTGTCAGAAATTGCTGGTCTGTGATTGGTGAATAAGTTTGGCAATGCTGCGGTTTATTCCCTAATATTTTGTTCTCTCCTTTCTGTTCAAGACTACAGTTTAATGCTTGCAATAGAATGGCAGTAGAACAAATCTGGGGAACGCTCCCCGGGGAACGTTCTATTCTATCACGGTCAAGAATAGAGGCCCTGGGCTGTTGCACCTTTGCCTCCTCCCCTCAGGTTCATCCTTAAGTGTAGTTGACTTGTTGACTTCGCTTATGTTATTTAATTAGTATTTTATAATTTTAATAACATAACCTGACTATTACATTTATACAGAAGTACTTAGTTGCAAGAAAACCATATAATAGTTTTATATTTTATGAGGGATTGATATGTGCTTTGCACGATAATGCTCCTTCTCCTTGTTCACAACATCCTGGCACATGCTTTGAGACCTAACATTATCCTAGTTGGCCGCCTTTTGCTGTATAGCACATCTGGCAGCAACATGTCATTTGTCGTGGTTGCCTGTTAGGTATACAATCTCAAGCTTTTCCCAGAAAAAAAAAACAGTTTTTTTCAATGTTTTAAATGGTATGTTTAAAACGTTTAAAACTAACTCTATTCAACTAAAATTAAATTGGGCCAAGTTATTGTGTGTGCTATTACTGCTTGATGCCAGATGGCGCTCTTAAATGGATTTTACAGCACTCTACAAACAAAATGCTCAGTTTAGTGCATGTAACCAGTGACCATTTGACTCATATGAGTAAGATTACCGAGGCTATTTTTTTGTGAGTGTTTACTGTTTATATTGGAATTATTTATCGGAATGGACCATCATCGGTACTTTTCCTGCTTTTCCACAAACTCCAAAATAATACATTTGTTTAAAACATCGCACTGTGTTTTAAACAGTTGTTTAAAACATCGCATTGTGTATTAAATATGTTTTAATCATTTATTTAAAACACAATGCGATATTTTAAACATGTTTTGAACATTTTGTTTTAAACATGCCAACCCTGGCTTTTCCTCATCAGATCTTTGGTGACAAAAGCTCATCTTGTTCTCTCTGAATCATTAACCCTTTAATATAATATTTCACAAAAGACCTTTTAGGTCTAGGTGAAGAAAGGCCAACCCAGGTCCAAGCGACCCTTTAAACAATCTACAACCCTTTAATATTGGCTTCTTTCTGGATAATATGGCAAAAAAATGACGGGATGTGGGAGAATATGATTCTTTTTTATGCTTTATATATTCTTTAGTATGTCTTTAATTCTCAAAAATCAAATACCTAATACCTAATACACATGTTTAACTATCAGCTAAATGTTCTGTCCAGGATTAGAAAAAAAAACAGGTTTTTTTTCATTTTAAACAAAAAAAAACTGTTTTTTTTTGTTTTTAACGGTTTTTATCAATATTTAAATAGTATGCTTAAAACATGTTTAATACATGTTTAAAGCGTTTAAAATTCTATTAAATTATAATTAAATGGTGCCAAGTTACTGTGTCTGCTACTACTATTTGATGCCAGATGGCGCTATTAAACGGATTTTACACCACTCGACAAATCTAAAAATAAAATGCTGAGTTTAATGCATGTGACTGTAGAAGAACCTACCTCACAGCATCTGAGTGACGCGTCACTAATTTATTTATTAAAATCGCCAGTCGCGTTCTCCCTTGTTCGTGTGTGGTCTTCCACTCCCAAGACGGTTCAATAAGATGTATGAGATATTTGATAGCTAAGAAATAGGCCAAGGCTGCACTTACCGTAGATTACTAACGACTCTCCCTCCAAAAATTGGTTTTTCTCTCAGTGCACTTTTTCTTATTTACCTAACGTTTTAATGGATTTTATGTTTAGAGATCTGAATTGTCTTCATATAAGAATCCGTGTCGAGCTTCCATAATGTGACGGGGTATTCAGATGCAAACTGGTGGGGTCTGAGACACCCAATTTACTCAATTCCGGACTATCAAACGAAAACCCTCGAGGGATAAGACTTACAACAAGCCATTCAATCAATAAAATGCAAACGTTCAAATAATACCATTTATTGATTAGTTTTAAAATAAGTACAATTAAAATTATGCAATATCCTATCTAATAAATTATTTAATTTGAATAGAATCGCCTTCCTCAACTAGGGCAAGGTCGACCACCTCTTCTAGAAAGCTTTTGATGCTACCATACAACGGAAAGCGTGCACTAGCGATCGACTTGGTAGAAAAGATTCACACAACTTCCCTAGAAACTAATGAAAGCATTTTTGGGTCTTTTGTGATTAGCTTTAAAGTTCTTTATCGTGATTATGCATTCACAAGAACGGAGTTCCATTTGAGTTCAACTATATATGAGTTATTACAACTTTCATTTATAGTCTTCGACTTAGGTCGATTCTGGGATGTTCTATAACATGACCACTGACCATTTGACTCATATGAGTGGGACCGCAGAGGCTATTTTTTTGTGAGTGTGTTCACTGTTTATATCGGAACTATTTATCGGAATAAACCATCATTGTCTTTTTTCTGGCTTTTCCACAAACTCCAAAATAATACATTTGTTTAAAACATCGTACTGCATTTTAAACAGTTGTTTAAAACATCACATTGAGTATTAAATTTGTTTTAAACATGCCAACCTGGATTCTGACAAACCTAGCAGCAATATCTTATTTTTAATAACTTATGACGTCACTTTAACTACACCCACAATTCTTGCTCTAATGGTATCAACTAGGTGTGACAAAAATTCAGGTGTGTAAAAATCCCAAACTCTGCAATTTTGCTTGTTCTTTACGGGTTGTTCCTGAAAAATTTTCATTTTGTGCCACTTGATTTCTATTATATTGAGGTCAAGGCTGCTAGATGAACGTGATAGAAGAGTCTTGATATTGTCTCCTAACTTTTTTTTTGTACACAAAACACAAACATTTTCTTATGTTACAATTTTTCCACAGAGGTATGAATTTTTAAGAATTTTTTAACGTTAACAGTACCGTCAATAAAATTAAAATATCCTCTGTTCCTGTCGCAGACATAACCTTGAAGTCATAACACCCTGTTTTTCCCGGCAATCCTTATGAAATGGTTTTATAAATGACTAATAAGAAATAATGTAGTGTAACGTTACTTAGATTTTTGTCATACCTACTTAATTGTTATTTTCAATATTTATGAAAGTTGCTAGAAAATTGATTGTTTATAAGAACGTCTTTACTTAATAAGAAATTATTTTGGCCTATCATATAAATATTTTATAATAACATACATTGGCTGATTTGAGTTAAAATTTGAATATCTGTTTGTATGTATTGGTTTGTAGATTCCACAGACATTATTTTTAGAAGAAGATTTTCTAACACATACGTATGTTAGAAAATCTCAGGAAAAAAAAAACAAAAAAATTAAGATAATGAAACAACTATCATTGACTCATTGCTAAAAACGATTTGATTGCAATATATTGTTGTGACCAAGAGTGCATTTTAGTTCACATTAAACAGTTCTTTTCTGTTTCTCAGTCAAAAAAACGTATTTCTTCGCCTGATTTTCATTTGATCACAAGGTTTAATATACATCCTGTATTAAATAATTCACTAACACGCGATATTGTTATTACAACAATTATTTTTTATACAAAGGCTCACTGGAGCACAGATGACCTACAACATTAATAGATATTGACCTTGGCAATGCACCTAGCAATATCATAGAATGATTTTATCATACGATTTTCTGCCAACATCTTATTAATATCATGCAAGTAGTTATTTATGGTACAGGTGAAACAAGACATAAGTACTTCATTCATGAGCAGAATGATTAGTGTGGCATACGAATATTTTTCCCAACACTTATGCAGAGAAAAACAAAAAGTCTTCTTCTTTTAGTTAGAGTTAAGTCAGTAATTCAAACTAATATTTTAAATGTAGCGTATTTTTTAAGTAACGGTAAATGATGACATTTTTTTATTAGTAATATAAATGTCAGTAATGGAAAATTTAGTATTTTATTCATCAATGATTAGAGAAAACGTATCCATATTTATTAATATAGTGTTGCTCTGAAAATGAGACCTCAGTTGTTAAATTTTAACTTTATATGTAAGCTTTGGAAAAACATTAGAATATTAATTTACACGCATTTTACTTCCACGTCTAGTGGAAGTATAGTAACAACAAAAAAATGTTTGAAAATTTTTATTGTTCAAATAGGCTTAGAATGTCATGAAATGTCGAGATTTTAAATTTGAGCGAAAAAAAAAATTTCTGTCTGTCTCTCGGTCTGTCTGTACCTTTTTTTGTGCGCACGTTTACTCTGGAACCGTTTAAGATATTGACTTGAAATTTGGTACACATATGTACTTTCACGGGATCTGGAACTAGATCATATTTTCATCTTATTCCACCGAATAGGTAAGAGCAGATAAGAGTCCATAAAATTGGTATTTAGTGTATACAAGAGAAGCTAAGGTTTCAAAAAAATTTTTGGCATTAGCCACCCCCCATTATTAAAGGGGATGAAAAAAAATTGTGATTTAGTGTGTGTACAAGAATCAAAAGCCTCAAAATATTTTTTTACTTCATCCACCCCCACCACCACCCCCCCTACCATCACCCCCACCCCACTACCATGTGGGATATCGTTTTATGGGTTTTTGGGGTGGACGATTTCAAATATATTATAGACTGGAGGTACATGACCAGTCAGGTGCAACGTTTTTAAAATGCATGCCAATCATATATATGAATGAAATTACCATGAATATGCCAGAAACGCAAATTTTAGGCAGTCATCGCGTGCAGAAGGGTGTGCAAATCGATTTTTTTTGTTTTTTTTTAAATTTTAATATGGATGCCAATAGTGCCAAATGAAAAGCCTTGAAAAAAATCCAAAATCAAAATCATCCAAAATCAAGAACACCAAAAAATTTTACGATTTAATGTGCGCATCAGTAGTTGTTTTGCGCGCGGAAACTGCATGCCAATGAATTTCCGCTGGATTCTTTTTCACGGCTTTTCGTTGAAAAAGTGTGAATGACTAAATTTGAATAAATGATTTAAGTATTTTCAATATATTTTTTTTCTTTAAAATGCTAAGAATCCTATCATGTAATTCAATACTTCGTCAGTATTAGCTAGAAGAGTAGTTGTTTTGATTGATTCTCCAATAATGAGTGTTTTAAAGTATCTACCTAACTAGTATATCAGCGTGCCCAGATTAGGGCAACAATATACAGAAAGTAGGTATTTTCATAATAAATAAAAAGTGTGTAAGTTGTGATTTGCATAATACCTAAATAATATTCTCTAATTAGGCTTAGAATGTTATGAAACGTCGAGATTTTAAATTTGAGCGAAAAAAAATTTTGTCTGTCTCTCGGTCTATCTGTAACTTTTTTTGTGCGCACGTTTACTCTGGAACCGTTTAAGATATTGACTTGAAATTTGGTATACATATGTACTTTAACGGGATCTGGAACTAGATTATATTTTCATCTTATTCCACCGAAGGGTTGGGGGGTAAAATGGCAAATAGAGGGTAAATTGGTAAATCAAGCAGGTAAGAGTCCGTAAAATTGGTATTTAGTGTATACAAGAGAAGCTAAGGTTTCAGAAAATTTTTTGGCATTAGCCACCCCCATTACCACCCCCCCATTATTAAAGGGGATGAAAAAAAATTGTGATTTAGTGTGTGTACAAGAATCAAAACCCTCAAAATATTTTTTTTACTTCATCCACCCCCACTACCACCCTCTATCACCACCTACCGTATGGGATATCGTTTTATGGGTTTTTGGGATGGACGATTTTAAATATATTATTAAAGTTCTATAAACAACTATTTTCACATACAAAATTATTTCGTTATGAGAGACTTGGATATAAAATCTGAATGTGGAAGTGGTGATTCCTTGGCCAGCGGTTTTTTAAGTTTCATACCGTCAATAAGTTGTCGTTTGGATCGTAAGTCCAAAAACTTTAATAAGCTTTCTACTGGTTTTCGAGATACGATATTGAAGTTTCTGAAATATACCGTATTCGCTCAATTGGGTTGTTGCACTAAGTTAAAATTTGAGGAGAATCTATGTTAAACAATAATAATTATTCATAAAAAATCATTGGAAACATGTAGAAGTTGAAAAGAAAGTCTTATAATATTATAATATTAATTACAAAAATACATGCATTTAAAACGGAGATGACATAATAACGGCAGTCCGTAGAGAAGTTAGTTATAAAACGACGAGAAACGCGTACTAATTTAGAAACTCGCTGATAGCGACGGAGAAAAAAGACAATCACGACAGTTTAATCTGACATTATATTTAACGTCAAATTCAACTGACGTTCATAGGTTACAATTCGGTATAGTTTAACAGCATCTAGTTATGGATAAATATAAGTACAGATAGTGTTTTCTGCCGTACTGTGTAAATAATACCTACAATTCACCAGAAAAACTGTCGTGTTCCAATAATAAACACTGAACGTAATAATGAATGATTCAAAGCTACCAGAGAAGGACCAAGTCTTCTTATTGTGGAGACCATTTCAATGTCAAGTAAAGTAACAAATTACAATGTATTCTAAGCGTTTTATTTGTGGTAAGTTGTATCCTAATGTAGGAATTTGATTTTTAATATGGGTTTATGTTGTAGGAAAAACGGCCGCATTACAAGACTTGTGTGGCGTTCTAGCTGTTACAAATTTAAATTACCCGCCAAACTGGTGGATAAAACGGTGCATTTCTGTATTCTTAACGGCTCTAAATTAGAATGTTATTCATGCTTTGACTTCCTAAAAGGAGGGAAATGACTTTAATCTGCTTTAATGTATTTTATCTAGTTTATGTTGGAATAAAGTGCAGTTGTTTTTGTTAGCTATTGCTTATTTATGAAACTCCCTAGACGCCCCATAATACTAGGATGATCAATAAATTAAGAAAGGAAATTTAAACACTCGCCGTTGAAAAACTATATGAAACAAACTGTGAAAGTCGTCTAAAGTCGGTGAACACAATCAGTCGGAAATGGCTACGAATGCGTTGGATTGTAGTTATAAATGCCCTTTGAATTATGTGTGTTATAAATACATATCATTGTTTATTGCTTAGATAGATACTAGCATAAAGTAGGTAGGTACTTACCTATTTATTATTTTTTGATATAATACAGACCTTTCTTGATATCGTCGTAAGTCTCATTCTGACTCTTCTTAGAAGTGAGTATCAATGGATAATAAATAATTTCTTTAGTAGATAAACTTATTTTGTTGTTTTCTGTTAGATACACATGTATATAGTTAATAGGAAATAAAACAATGAAAAGGAAATATTTAATAAAATACAAAGTATAGTTTAAATTCATCTAAATTAAATAATAAAATACATATTAGACATATTATGTAATATTAATAAGATAAGCTAAAGGAAGGTATTGTCTATAGCAGCTGTAACGTAAGTACCTTGCAGCTTTTGCACTTCCAACCATTGCAATGTCAAAACGATCGTCTCTTTTTAAAAATTCGCTGACCATAAATATATCTACCTCAAGTAGAATGTCAGAATTAGCTTTTACAGATATACTGCCTTAGTCGTTTTGTAAAAAAATATTAACAATAACTGCAAACATCAATCACTGCTAGCTAAACGTCAAATTTACTTTTGACATATTAGGTTATTTTCTTTCTTGTCAGCAATGTCAACTTATTCGTCTTCATCTGTTCTGCTTATAAGTTCACATCTAACTGCCGTTATGATGTCACTACCGTTTTCGCGGCTCATTCAAATAGTCGAAGTTTAACAATTTTTTAAAATATGTTGCGCTAAGAATTTTTCTTCCAAATTAATTATATAACTAAATTAAGTCCTCCACTACCATATTTCACCATTTTTGAAAATTCGTCAACAACCCAATTATCTCAGAAGATGCTTGACACGGATTGATCAAACTTGTGCTATCCATTTAGCTTGTAAATTGTTTAGATAAAAAGTTACTGGTTATTGTGGCGCCATCCAGAAATAACTTCTACAATAAACCACGAGGTAATGCATAAAATCATAATATTGTGAGTACTACTACTACTATGCATAAAATAATCCAACATTAAAAAAGAAGTTACAAATATGTCAAATTAACGTTAAAAGTTTGTCAATGTTACATTAATGACATTTATTCGTCGTCGACCAGCAATCACCTAAAAGAGACTTAATATGGTGGCAGACTTGTTATCAATTCAAAAAATTCAAAAATTTATTCATCTTTTGTGCTATTGATTAAAATAGATAAGACAAGTTAAAAAAAAAACTACAAGTGTAAAAATATAAGACTGACATCGTAATTAAACTAACAAATTGTTTTAAAATTTCAAACATTTAGTATACATATAACGATAAAAAGGAGAGTTTATGTGATATATAGGCTAATTAATGGTCTGGATAGGGATTGCAATTTACCGGAAATTTTAATAACCGGGAAATCGGTAAATAAAAATATAAATAACCGGTTAACCGGTATTTACCGGTAATTTTTAGAATGGATGATTAGGGTGGCGAAAATGGCAATTGTCTTTTTCCATGTACAAAATTATCTAAATCTAACAAAAAACATTTTTTTATATACGTATATTTAATATAATGAACAAACAAAAGGTTTTTTATCAATAGTAAGATCACAAGAGCTTTTTTTTTATCGGATAAATTTCTCTTTGGAACGAAATAATTTTGCCAAATCAGTGATTTTATAAGAAAATCTGACATGAAAAAATCGCGAGACCGGAGGTCGAGTGATTTTGTGAAATGTCAGTTTTTCGAGCAAAATTACTGATTGGCAAAATTTTGAGTTAAAAAGAAAGGACCCCACACACCATCTAGGGGGATTTCTGCCTCCAGTCAAATTGAATCTAACCCACTTAAAAATGTTCTTTTGAACCCCCTGAACAAATGTTCAAATGCACCCAGGTCTGAAAAGGTCTTCGTTTCGAGATATGGAGCCTTAAAGATCGTTCCAAATCCAAAATCGCCCAAAGTTACCTTGTCTTAATGACTATATTCTATTGCTGTTTCCATAGAAATCAATAGTAAAACAACAAAATATTAAGTTTTATTTCACACTTTTTTATTTCTTTTTCAAGAGTGTGTTATTTTTTAAAAAATATCGTCATTTTTTGAGTACCTACGTGGACACGAATTACTGATCGAAATTGTTTAGGTAAGGTTACCACAGAAAATTCCATAATCATAGTTCAAATAAAAATCAATGGACCTGATTAAATTGCCCATTTAATGGGCATTTAAAATAAAAAACTTGATACACTCTGAAAGTTCAGATAAAAAAAGAACAATTCTAATCCTAGGAAGCTCGGAGAACAATAATTCATCATAAGATTTTGAATCACAGAACTTAACAGAAGTTTTTTATTTAAAAAAAAAGTATCACATCTTTATTCTTGAATTGAAAAAACTGCAGCGAAGCCATTAAAGACCCACGGTGTCATTAACATGAGTAAGAAATATGGTGTTATTTAAGAATTAATTATGCAGTTCTGAATTTCCATAAAATCAAAGCCAACTTTAATTTAATTTTTTCAATTTTAAAACGTATTTGGAACGATCTTTAGGGCTCCATATCTCGAAACGAAGATCTTTTCGGACCTGGCTGCATTTGAACATTTGTTCAGGGGGTTCAAAAGAACATTTTTACGTGGGTTAGATTAAATTTGACTGGAGGCAGAAATCCCCCTATATGGTGTGCGGGGTCCTTTATCCATAAAAGAAAAGCTCGAGTGTTTTTTGGCAAGATAAATTAACGACAGAATATGTGAACGAACAACAACAATAATTTATTAAAAATAATTATAATTTTCCCAAAACGACTCATATTGTACACTGTACAGTATAGTTTCCACAATACTTAAAAATTATAGCTGACAGTATAGATTTCAAAGTGACGTGCGACTACTACATGTACTCTGCTTTTGAGGAACAGGCATTTTTATCGGTGATTAAAAACGATGCACTTTTTTTATCGCTGTCAAAGTGACAAAAATGTGACTGTCAAACAGACTTTTTTTATATAGGAGTTAATTTATCAAAAGGAAAAAATATAAATGAAACGAATTTAAATAAATAATTATTCTGTAAATAACAAAAATATCCACTTAAATAACAAAAATTATAAACATAAACTCAAATATGCCATTTACTGAATACCTAGTCTAAAAATACAATATTTTTTAAAAATAGCCTGTTAAAAGGGTTAGTTTTTCAACGCTATATCTGTTAGTCGTCTGATATTTGTGCATAGAATACCCCAGCTGAAGATGCCCTTCCTCAATCGATATTGGTGGGTCAATAAGTTAATAAGAATTGGTAATAACATAATTCTAAATGTATTCCAAGGATATTTGCGGCAGTGAAATATTCAATTTTCTGTCGTAAGATATTGTCAATGTCTCTCTTGTATTTCTTGGGGCTTGGTGTTTGGAGTTTACTTTTATAATATTATTTATTTATTGTTAAAAGTGCTCGGTGTTGGGACAATCACTCTGTATTTAGTGAATACTGGTCAGTGACATAAATAGAAAAGTTGAATACGTGACATATCGTAAGTTCAGAATTTACCGAAATAACCGGTAATTATCGTCATGTGTTTTTTGTCCCAATAACCGGTTAACCGGTTAGCCGGTTAGGTCTGGATGAACTCGTCAAGGGTATAGAAGCAATTTGAACTTAGATATTCTTTTAAAGTTCTTTTAAAAGTGGAGATCGGTAAGCATTGTAGGTCTGTGGATAGCAGGTTATACAATGGGTGCCAGAGTATAGTATGGTGATTTCTCATATTTTGAATAGTAGTGTTTATTTTTACAGATATTATTTTTCCCTCTGGTGTTGATGGTATGAATAATATCAGAGTGTTTAGTTAGTAAAGTCCTTTTTCCATGAATATATGTCAAAACTTTAAATAAGTATATACTGGCAACTGTTGGAATTTTCCTATCACGAAATGTAGGTCTACAGGAGGTATAGATGTCGAGATTGAACATCATTCTAATTACACGTTTTTGCAGCACAAAGATTCTGTCACCGGACAGACCCCAGGCAATAATATTGCAGCTGATTGCTGAAAAAAAGTGTGCATAATAAACTGACATCAATGAATCTACGTCTTGTTTGTTTTTCAGGTTTTTTATCAAGTAATATGCTTTGTTTAATTTTTTGGATACAAAGTCAATATGTAGGACCCAGTTCATTTGGCTGTCGACTACTGTTCCTAAAAATTTTGTAAAATTTACAGGGGTTATAGTATTGTTTTGAATAACTGGGTGAAAATTTTATAATAATTGTTTTATCTATATTGATCATTAACTGATTTTTTGCACACCAGTCACTAAACTGTTTTATGATGGTGATTACTTTATACTGTACTTCTTCTGTACTTTTACCTGATGCAATTATTGAGGTATCATCATCTGCATACATGATAGTTTTTCCTCCAGTGATGTGTTCGGGGAGATCGTTAACATATATTAAAAAAATGAGCGGTCCAAGGACACTGCCTTGCGGTGTGCCTATGTTAGTGATATGTTCTTTTGATTTTATGTTGTCATGTTTCACAATGAACCTCCTATTACTGAGATAGGACATTAATAAGGAGTTGGCATTTCTTCTTATTCCTAAGCTTTCCAGTTTTTCCGATACAAATCGAATGTTCAACGTGTCGAAGGCACGAGAAAGATCGAAGAAAATTCCGATGGTTACTATCAAGTTTATCATGGATATACTGAACGAATTCTAAGGTGGCTGTTTCTGTGGAGAAATTTTTCCTAAACCCATGTTGACAGCTGGTAAGTATGTGGAATCTGTTAAGATAATCCTTTATTTTCTCTGCAATTACCGTTTCAATTATTTTTGAGAATATGCTTACCAAAAACGATAGGACGGTATTTCTCAATATCATGAGGATCGCCAGATTTTGGTATAGGTATCAAGAGTGCTAGTTTTAATGGTTCTGGAAATTGTCCGAGTTGAATGGACTTGTTTATGATATATGCCAGTGGGCCTGAGAGTTCACAACTACATTTTTTGACAAGTTCAACCCTCACCTCGTCAAATCCGGTCGACTTTTTATTAGATAGTGAGGCAATTACTTTTTGAACATCGTGATCTGAAACAGATGTACAGAAGAAACTAGTTACTACATTTTTAGTACAAGTACAGTTTTTGGGAAGCTCGCCATTGAAGTGTTTTAACAGTTTGTCCTCTCTATCTGTGAAGTTTATTATCTCTTTTGGGCCCAAAATGATCCAAAGAACAACCTCCTGCAGTTATGGCATGGTCTTAAAAAACTGCATATACAGTAATATAATATTAGCTACATAGTTATGTAGGTAATTTTATATACCATAAATTTTAACTCTGAAACACGAAAAGAAACTTATAATTCGTTTATTATTCAATTATGTCTTGAGGTAAATAGAAAATATCAACTGGCAGTTTTTACAGTAAGAAAGTGCACGATATTACGTATTGGCGTATTTTCTACATTACATTTGGACTAAAGTAACCCAACCATTTTTATTGTATTGTAGTGGTAGCTTTAGTTTGATGATCACTTTGTGGAGTTTTTCGATCGAGTTCATCCCACATATGCTTGATAAGATTCAAATCTGGACTCTGCCGTGGCAGGGTCTGTTACTAGCCCACTCACATATCAACCTAACCTAACCTAACCTGCCGTGGCATGGTAATATATTCGCAACCTTTTACTCACTTCATCCTTCTCAATTTTTTTTTGTCACTCTTTAACTTTCAGTATTCTACAAGAGATAACATTAACGTATAAAACCGAATTCCGCCCATAGTTAAGATTTTTCTCGTCTTCCTGTCCATTTTCGTGATGTCATGTGTATTATTATTATTAAACTTTACAATGTCTTAAAAAAGTTAAGTGTTTTGGAAGTGGAAGAAGAGTACATTTCGTTTCATTACCTTTAAAAGGTTTTGCGATGCTTGTTCGTGATAGTAACTGTTATTTATTAAATATCATCGTAAAGTTAAGTTTGTGTAAAAAAGCCCTCGAGTGGGTCATATAGCTATTACGATTAAGTGGCATTAATTCTCAGTCCGCAAATTCCCCTTATCATATATAAGATAATAAATCATTCTATTTTATGCAGAGATAATTTCTTTATCATGCTAGGTATTTTTACCACTAGAAAATATAGATAATATCTCATGTGCTAGCTATTTGAAAAATATTGATGTTGACAACTTTTATTTATTTGTATTATACACTTTTTTTCATTAGTCACCAAAAAAAACAATTTAAATTGAGAAAAATTCCATTCGTTTTCATACACTTAAATTTTACATTACTGATAAGAACATTCTCCGGCAATTCCAAGATGTTTGTTTGGACATTTCCATGTGGCAAAGTTCAATTATTTCTCGTGATTTCTTGGAAGAGCTGTTTTTATCAAGCATATTACTAATCAATATAGACTACACTTTTCTTATCGTCCTCAATTAAAATATTATCAGTCTTATAAATAAAAATAAAAACATTTACTAATATGATGAGATAACACACCTCTTTTTTATAATTTAGTCTACACAGTTATTATCACGAATATTTAATACATAGAAATTTCTTTATTAGTATCAGTAACAAAATAAAATCGTTATGTAAGGCACGTCTTGGTGTGTGGAACATGTCACAATGTACAAACATGCATGCAAACTAGACATTCATTTTTTTTTATCAGTTATTTAGATGACCTGTACATGCTACATGTAATTCAGTCGTCAAAAAATAAAGCCAAAACAATGTTTAATCACAAATCTAGCAAAACTTCAATACCTTCAATCACAATAATAACAGAAAACAGCACATTAACAAATACCACCAAAATTGCCACAGCCTTTGGTGACCACTTCTCCAGCAAGGTGCAAAAGAAATTAAATGATCACTTCAAAAATGTCTTCTCGGAAAACTTCACTGTCAGTAGAGCAAATATAAACAACTCAATGTTTTTTACATCGGTCAATGAACAAGATATCGATAGAATCATTATGAACTTACCTAATAAAAAGTCTACTGGGCTTGATGAAGTTCCCATAAGTTTACTTAAAAAATGCTCTGATCTTATTTTAATGCTGTTAGTTGAAATAATAAATTTTGCTTTTATGAGTGGTAAGTTTCCCGACATTTTAAAATTTGCCATTCTAGTGCCCATTCCTAAAAAGGATGATGTGCAGGATATAGATAACCATAGGCAATGTTAAGTATTTTCTCTAAAATCATTGAAAATCATTGAAATTGCAATCTCTGAAACACAATTTGTTTACTAAATGTCAGTTTGGCTTCAGAAAAAAACTATCAACCGAAATTGCTACTACCGAATTTATTCAGCACATCCTAAGTAAACTCGAATCCGAAAACGTAGTTAGGTTATTCTTTCATCTGTCTAGAGCTTTTGATACCATAGATAATAGATTTGTTTCGATGAAAGTGGGTGCAATATCTTCATGTACGCTGATGATACATCGTTGATTATTGATGACAAATGCGAATGGGAAATTATTCGTAAAGTGATTCTTGTAAGTCTTTTAAAGAGTGGTGCGATAAAAACAATTTAATCATCAATATGACTAAGACTGTTGCTTTAGAATTTTTAAGTCCATGAAAACGAAGCAAAAATTTTACTTTTTCTATCGACAGAAATACTATCGAGATACTCAAAAATGCTAAATGTCTTGGAACAATCGTTGATAATAATTTGATTAGGTCAGACCACATTGAGCACCTAACAAATATATTAAACGTCATGCTTTCTCATTCTGTCCTCAAAGAACTCACTGACAATCAATTGTCTAGTATCAGTCTACTATGGAATTTTTTATTCGCACATAACTTACAATATTATAGTATGGGCACAGAAGACAGGAACTATACAGAAGCGCAAGCAAGCATTTCTGACGGGACCAAATTTGTTCATAGTCGCCATGACGATAAGGCATATATTTGTCAAGTGCCATATGATAATTTTTGATGTGCTATTGACAGTCTTTGAAACTCTTACACGGTGGTTGGTTTCGTGCCTGTTTCTTCCAATTTTCGACAATTTTTTATTCTAAGTTTATTTATTTATTTGATTTTTGTTTATAATGGGTTCTAAATGGTATAGAGGTTGTGCTTATCATCCATGCCCTTCGAAGGTGAAACAAATAAGCTTCTTTCTATTTCCCAAAAATCCTGAAAGAATAATTTATATTACTGAAACAACTAGAAAATAATGTTAGATATACTATACAATTAGCAGTTGAAAAGAGGTAATATGAGAGGAAATATGTTCTTATCAGAAATGCAATAAATTACAGAATATGTTCATCAGTTTCTAATGAACAGAATTGTATTGTGACCATGAATAAGGTAATTAAGTAATGACTCGCAACTCGTACCATACTAAAAAACTTTTCATTGTATCAATTAAAAAAAAAATAATAATTGGGCATGTGCAATAATGTGCATCATATAACTAACATAACCTCAAATTTTAAGTTTTTCAGGTTTATTCTCATTTTTATTTGTATACATTAATACCGTATATACGTATTCCTATTCATGTATCATATCTACTAAATATGAAACAAGACAGTTTTCCCAGTGTACAGTGTATTGGACCGAAATATTGATATATTTTTTGTGTACATCATTTCTTTGAGTGTAGTAAGGCATATCACTTCGAGGTCACATAAATCAGACACCCGATATCACAGGTGCCCCGGCAAGCTTTCGCTTCTGTATAATTCCTGTCTTCTGTGGTATGGGGCTCATCACCTGTGGCAAATAGACTATTTTTAATTCAAAAGCGAGTAATTCGAATAATTTTTAACTTGAAATATTTAGACTCATGTAGACAAATTTTTCGCTCCAAAAATATTCTTATGCTAACCGGCATTGTATAAAATATTAATTTATATCTATAAGAAAAAAAATGAACTAACTAAATGTGAGGATATTCATGAGTATAACACTAGGGGTGAATATAAGCTCTACATGGAAAAACATTACCATTCATTCTATGAAAGGTCACCGAGTTAATGTGGAATTACGTATTTCAACATACTTCCAGATGAGTTAAAAGCAATAAATACTCTTAATTTATTCAAAAGAAAACTAAAAGCATTTCTTATAGAAGTTTTCTATAGCGTTGAGGAATATTCACGTGAAACATAGTATCTGAAATCTTTTTGTGTCAAATTTATATTGTTTGTTTTCTAAACCTTTTTATTTTTTTTTTTTTGTGGCATCGTACTGTATTGAATATTTTATGCTTTTATTTTACATTTATATATTATATTTATATGCTATCTTTATTCATATATGTGATTTTTACATAATTTATTTATATCTGGTTTTTATATTTAATTTTGACTTGTGGATACATTTCTTGTAAATGTTTTAACACCAATAAATATCTATCTATCTATCATAAATGTTAAGACATTTAAAAAATCGTAAAACTAACTCCATCCCGTCGAAATTCAATGGAGTAGGGATGTTTTTGAGAAATGGTTTGCAAAAATTCTTACAAAAATAGAACCTAGATCTGTCGTTATTATGAATAACGCCCCGTATCACAGCCGATTAATGGAGATATTATCAACTAATGCATGGTGAAAAGTGCAAATCCAGACTGATTGAATGGTAAAAGTATCCCATTTGATCGTGCTTCTGTTAAAACCAAATTACTAACTCAAGCGAAACAGCATTCGCCGATAAATAAGAAATATATCGTGAATGAAATGGCTAAGGCTAGAGGTATTAACGTATTAGAACTGCCACCTTACCACTGTGAACTGAACCCCATTGAGCTAATTTGGGCTGAAGTGAAGGGTAGAACCTTTAAATTATTTTATGATATATGAATTACTATCCATATTCAATATGTAAAACAAGCTAAAAACGTACTCTTCGCCAATTTACTGAGCTTTTTATATAATTATTACACATTCTATAGGATACTCTTTGCAGTTTTCTTGTAAATAATGTTAGTTTTTGGACATCCTAAATTTTGTGATACCAACTTTGTTGTGAAAAAAAAAAATATATGAAAAAAAATTGAAAAAAAAAACATCCAACCTGTGTGGGATTCGAACACACGATAGGCAAAACTTTAGCCACTGGACCATCACACATTACTACAAAAATTGAATGTCTGTAATATATATCATTCGAGAATCATATTTCAACGCATTAGATACATTATTATAAAATATACAGGGTGGTACATCGATAGAAAGTTTTCACTGGGTGATAGTTGGGGTCGTTTGGAACCTATATGACCATATTTACCTGTATGCAAAGTCTCACCGTTTTTGAGATATCGGCATTTTTAGATATTTTTGAAAAAGTTGAGTTGTTACTAATACATGTTATTTTTTATGATACTAAATACTTCAGCTTTCTTAAATATTTCTTTTAGATATTCTTAGTATGCACTTTGTCGAAACAGTACAAAAAGAAATGCCGAAGTATTGGTATGAAAATTATGTAGGGCAATTTATGTGCTGAAATACATTGGTTCAATTTTTCTTTTCTATTTTAAGCAAAATTTTCTCAAATGCGGCATTATTTCGAGACATTCAAATAGTTTTAAAAACTTCTCTTTTGCATACTTTTTCCAATGGTATATCACGTTATGACAGAATTATAGTTCATTAAACTAAAAAAGAAACATATTTGTGGACAAGTACGTTTTTAATAAAGAAAGAATATTAAACAAAATCATAATAAATTCTTTCAGCCGCAAATCGGTGATATTATTTACTAATGTTTAAAGACAATTTTCTGTCTGCGACATATTGAAATAAAAATAAACGTATTTACACGTACAGTGAACAAGAAATGAAATAAACAAAGGGTGGATATCAGGCGACCAGACGCAAAAAATTGTTTTCCTTGGATACCAGTGAGACATTTGAACGCTTGTATCAAACGCTTTTTTATTTAATAGTTCATAGTATTGTCACATCTTTCTGTAGTGGCATCTTTTTCTAATGCCAAATATGCCGATATTCTCTTTATGTACGGAATGGCCAACGGAAATGAAGCAGCAGCTAAAGTTTTTTTCGGGAACGATTTCCAACAAGAAGAATTCCCAATGTCCAGGTGTTTTGTAACATATACATGAAACAGGTAACCTTCATCATAGGGAACGGGTGCATAATGTGCAACATGGTCCTGAAGTAGATGAGCAAATTTTGGAGGCTTTCGAAGCAGATCCTACCAGCAGTATTGGAAAAGTAGCTCATCAACTGAATTTGTCCATATGGAAAGTTTGGAGAATTCTTAGGATTGAAAGAAAACATCCATTCCACTATACGCCTGTTTAGGAACTCGAAGAAGGTGACGGAGAACTGTCTTTTGCCGTTTCGTGTTGAACGCTGATCTGGAAAATGAACGTTTTCTTAAAAATATTTTGTGGGCAGACGAGTCGAAGTATTCTCGAGAAGGAATAACAAATTTTCATGATATTCATTACTGGGCTGATGCTGATGAAAACCCGCACATAAAAAAATTTTCAATACAAGTTCAGTGTGAATGTGTAGGCAGCGGTAACTGGCAGAGCTTTCATTGGTCCGTATTATCTTCCAGACAATTTAAATGGAGACAGTTATTTAGATTTTTTGCAGAATAATTTACCATAATATCTTAGACAACATACCTCTAAATGTAAGAGACATATTTCAAAACGACGGATGTCCTGCTCATTACCGAATTACTGCGAGGGAATTTTTAGACGAAACATTTCCTAATCGTTGGATTTGGAAAAATGGGCTAATATTGTGGCCAGCAAGGTCTCCAGACCTGACGCTCCTTGATTTTCATGTCTGGGGTCGAATGAAAGACTAGTTTTTGAGATTGAAATAACCGACTGTGACCACCTTGTACGGAGAATTAATGAAGCAGGCGAAAGATTAAGGGAAGAAATGACCACTACCTACTACCCAAATACGAAAGAGGACGCGTAAATGCGTTAAAAATGGAGGTTCTTATTTGGAAAACGAAATGAATTAATTATTAGTTTTAGTTACATTTGTTTTAGTTAAAACTGGAAATAAGAGTAATAAAATGATCATTACTTATTTAATTTTTTCCTTATTAAAAATGTAATGCTACAAATATGTTTCCTTTTTAGTTTAATGAACTATAATTCTGTCATAACGTGGTACCATTGGAAGGAGTATACAATATAGATGTTTTTAAAACTATTTGAATATCTTGAAGTAGGCGCCGCTTTTGAAAAAATTTTGCTTAAAATAGAAAAAAAAAATCGAACCAATGCATTTCAACACATAAATTGTCCTACATAATTTTTATATCAATACTTCGGCATTTCTTTTTGTGTTGTTTCGACAAAGTGCATATTAAAAATATCTAAAAAAAATATTTAAGAAAGCTGAAAGTATTTATTATCATAAAAAATAACATGTATTAGTGACAACTCAACTATTTCGCAAAAACATCTAAAAATGCCGATATCTCAAAAACGGTGAGACTTTGCATAGGTTCCAAACGACCCCAGCTATCACCAGGTGAAAAATTTCTGTCGATGTACCAAACACCCTGTATATTAGTAAAATGTATAAACAAAAAAAATATATATTATGGAGATAACATTTTGCAAGATTTTTATTTAAGTACAAGCGATAAAAATTAAGAAAACATTTTTTTTTAATAACTTTCTTATTTACTGATTGATTTTCTTGCTTACAAGAAAGGTGACGGACAGACGGACATTTTGAAAGTCAGAATTCGTCCACTAACACAATGATATTAAAATTGTGCCGATCAAATGCAATGTACTCTTCGTTATTGCGAAGAGTATAATAATTAATGAGTGGAAATTGCAGTTATTTTGCTCGAACACGCCACGATTTATGTAAATGTAGTGCCACTGAGATTAAGTACACAGTCTATATCTTTTATTATTCATAATATTCTCATTAAACATAGATTTAAAGTAAAATTGATATATCACCTAATAGTCTGGAGCCCTACCTAGCTGTACGTGCACTCCCCTCCCCCCCCCCCCCCCCCCCGATCCTTGGGAACAATGTTTTTCATAAAGGTTAAAGCCTAAGAAACAATTTAAGACATGTCCTAAAAAAAAAAACTGGCTGTACTTTCAAAATGGCGGCCATATGTTAAAAAAAAGCTGTTGCTAATGATGTTTTTATCATTTAACACAAAAACTAAAAATGATGAACAAAAACTTTTTTCACAAAAAACAATGTGCATAAAATTCTTTACAAGTTTGTTCCTATACAATATTTTTATAGGAGTTACCACTTTCCAGATAAATGAGTCCAAACTTAAGAAAACATGGAAATGCATATATCGGTAAATAAAAAATAAGATCAAACGAGTATTTTCCACTACAAGTCTATTGCTTCTACAGTTGTCAACTTTTTAATCTTGGCCCCCTCCTCCGAAACAGTGCTCTAGCTAATTTACTTAGAATTAAATTTGCTAAACCTCCTTTTTTAAATTTTTTGAATTCCGACAAAAATTACATAATTAGAGGGGACAGAAGTTGGGAATTTATTTTTGTTCAATTAATATCATAATTAATATCATGTACTGCTTTGAAGCTCTCCGTTAATTAAACATTAAACATTTTTTACTTTACCTACAAGGCTGAAATTTTCCTATGGAATAGTTTATTGAATAAGACATCGAAAAAATACAGTCTACCGATCGTCTCATGTTACCAAAGCTTCGGTAGACGTAATAAATATATCGGCGCATTTGACTATTAAACACGCCGCACCGCACCGCCAAAGACGCCGAAATGTTTTACACGCTAAAAAAGTGTGTAGTCAACTTTAGGAATATAAGATAGAGTATGAGAGAGGAAGAAAAAGAGAGAAAAAATAGCGCAGATGATCAGAAGAAACCATATACCTGGATTCGTGGCAGTCGACTGAAAGATTTTCAAACACAATTGAAAAAAATTTCGTTCCACAGAAGATTATACTGAAACTTCGAACATGAAAGTGTTTTTCTAAGAATATTTAAAATATTTAATATAATTTTAATAAAAATAAAATAAGTAGTCGTCATCTTTTCAATAATAAAATTAATAACTTTTGTGTATCTTCTTAATTGACTTCTGGCAGTTGACCAATAGTGTACTGAACATCTCCAAATTATATTGACAAATCGTCAGAAGTACACTTGATGATGTAAAATGTGAAAATACGGAGAAAAGTGATCGATCGGTTAAGGCGCTGACGCTCTCAGCATCGATATTTTCCTTCTTTTTCTTCCACTTAGCCTTCTGGTGTTTTGCACTTAATTTCATTTTGAAATAAACAATAAGTACGCAAATTATCAGAAGTGCACTTGATCATGTAAATGTTGCGAAATTTTTTGCAACTTTGTCGCCTTCTGGCAGCCCTTTACCTTCCACCCACCCTTCTGGCGATTCATTTCCTAATTAATTATACTGTCTTCAGTCATTCTACAAATTTTCAGTACTGCACCTTATCACTTTTTTTACTCGAAAAAATTACATGTTTGATCCCTCCCCCTGGCACCCACTATCCTTTCAGACTGCATTCTGGCGACCGGGCTCTCACTATGTCAGTAACAATCGAACCTGTACTCGATAAAATATCGACTCCATTGAGTCGATATTTGCAACAAAATGCTAATGAATGCCACAAAAACCAAATACTTAAACTTTACCCTAGGGAAAATTTGGAAATATGAAAATAAAATAAAATATCACAAACTTGGTTGCAATGTGGGAGAGAATTGTGAATGCCACACGATAGAACAAACAGAGACAATTAAATATCTAGGTGTAACTTATGATGAATACATTTCTTGGAAACCTCATATACAGAACACTAGAAAAAACTCCTAGGCAACCTTGCAAAATTTAAGCAAGCGGCACAGTTAATGTCAAAACACTTCTTGAAAATGATATATTATGCGCTGGCACACTCCGTTCTCACATACGGAATTGTAGTTTGGGAGGAACTTATGTGAGTAACCTCAAAGCACTCTCTACTTTGCAGAAATCATTTATAAGAATAATCTGTAAAAAACCAAGGGATTATCCCTCTCACGAGCTATTTGTAGCACTAAAAATACCAAATTTAAAAAGGCAGTTTTGCATTACCACTTGTACTCTAATGTACAAACAATATAAGTCATTACAACTAGATAGACATATCAATAAAAAAATAACTAGAACCCAAAATGATATACCTATTATTAAAAATCCCCTTTACATATATGACAGGAATACAAAAGTCTTCCCTAGTTTTAGCTCCTAAAATATTTAATTGTCTTCCAAATTATCTAAGAGAAACCATTGTGGGAAAAAAACTAAGTATAAATGTAGGTAAAAGAAAACTAAAAAAACTATTCATATCGCCTGTTAATAACGATGACTTATTAAAAAACATATTTTAAACACATATAAGCAATATAAAACGAAGTATAAATAATTTATTAGTCTTGGTACATGTGTAAGAATAATACGTTATACTATCATAGTTATTTTATTTATATTTGTATATCTGTTGTATTCTGTATTATATTTTTATTACTATACTAATGTCAAATTTGGACGAAATTTTCTTACTCTAAACTGCTAAACGCAAACTGAAAATTGTATTCTACTCTCAAGTGTTAAACTTTGTAGAATACAAGAGTATATAATGTGTAAAGTAAAATGTATCTTAAGTATTTTAATAAATTTCAATTTCAACTCCTATCTAAATATTGTATAGAACAAAATTGTAGAAAACTTTATGCACTTTGTTTTTTGTCCAGAAAGTTTTTCTTCATCTTTTTTAGTTTTTGTGTTAAATGACAATATTTGCAATTTTTTTTTAAACGGATGCCATTTTGAAAGTACAACCAGTTTTTTTTTTAGGACATATCTTAAATTGTTTCTTAGGTCTTTAAGAAAAACGTTGTCTCCAAGGATCGGGGGGTGCACGGACAGTTAGGGTGGGCTCCCGTAGTATAATTTATGTATAGTTTATTAAAATATGAGACACACCAATTGTAATTATTACAATTTTGATACTTTGTACATCTCGGTTTGTATAAAACAACACAGTTTACACGCCACTCACAATGACCCGTATGACGAATGTAATTCAATTTCAAAAGAGAGTAAAAATAAATTTTTTGCTCCTGCCCGGGTGGAAAATTTATCTTGAGCCACCCCTTATCCTGAATGGTACGGTACATATCCTACAAACTAGAATATAATTCCATTTAGAACTAGAGGATATATTATTTCAAATTATTTACTTGCAGTTCAAAATAATTAAATGTTAAAAGTTTCTATTAAGAAATTGGTGGATTCCAGTGTATATACACTAACATTAAACAGAAAGCTAATTAAAATTCCATTGTAATTCTGAATAACAATTATTCAATAAAATTCACAAATTATGAGGTCAAAATTTTCTATTATTGTAAACAATGGTAATATTAAAGATATTTTTTTGTATAATCAGAGAAATTTATGTCAAGATTATTAGAACAAGCTTCATATTAAACTTGATTATACAAATTTAGTGGCTGGTTAGTTTTTAGTGTGATTTTATAACAAGAATTATTTTATCTTCAAAATTAAAAAACCGCTGCCCAAGGAATCACTACTTCCACATTCATATTTCCTATCCAAGTCTCTCACAACGAAAAAAAATTCATAAAATCAATTTTTTTAAGTTATGCTGGATATTAAATATTTTGTTACACAAGTGGCACTTAACAGATTTGTTTTTATGAATATTAGCGCAACCCGCAAGTCAAGTGAATGTTGCGTTACAAACATTACATGTAAACGCACATGCCTATCCTTTCACAGTATGATATCAAATATTAATAAGTATTTATCCATATTTTAAACTTGTTTTATCCGCCACCTTGTCCCACTTTGTCGCACCTTGTCCCATCTTCCCCTAATTATCCTTAATTACCTTTATTACCCTCTTCCACTAATAACCATTAATTACCCTTAATTACCCCCCAGCCCCGCCCTCGTGTCACAAAAAGAGTGTAGGGAGAAAGTCTAGGATCTACTATAATACCCTACTCCGGTGAACATTCGAAAAAAATTTGGCATACCTCCTAAAAAAATTCGCCATACTTTGGAAAAGATTTGACATATTTTCAAAAAAAATGGGGTACTTTAAAAAAAATGTATGGATCTTTAATAATATAATGTTTGCATGAAATTGTCGACCCCAAAAACCTTACAAACAGTATTCCACATTAGGGCTCAACTGATGGCAGAATTTTGCTGATGGGCCGATGCCGATGTAGATGCCGATATTTTTACTTGAGCATTGGCCGATGCCGATAGCCGATGTTTGAATTTTGAACTTAGACAATAGACATCAATCAACATGTTCAAAAATGTTCAAAAATAATAATAATAATAAATAATAAAGTACTTTATTGGTAAAACCAAATGGCTATCGACCGAAGTCCTTCTGCCAGCAAATATTAATATTTATTGCACAAAAACAGAAACAAAGGTATACAATATAAAAAAAAAAACAAAACAGCTTTCTAAAATAATAAAAAATTAAATTCAATATGAATAGGTAATAATAATAATAGAAATAATAGATAATAATAAACTTCTAAACAAAAACAAAATTAAGACAATGTTGTCTCCAGCAGACCAGCTCACTTTTACGAGTTCGCATGGCAATCTTCAGAGTGTACCGAGAAAGTCGGTCGGTTGGTTGGATCGTCTATAGACCCCCTTAACGCACACTTGATTTATTCAAAATCTAAACAATAAACATTTCATTTCTAACAGAAACTTTAAGTATGGCACCCGTAAAAAAATCCATCGTCACCATCGGCCTTATATTTTGCAAATGGCCGATGCGGATGGGTGAAATTTTGTACCATCGGCGCCAATGCCGATGCCGATCCATCGGTCGAGCCCTATCCCATGTCGGTAGTGGGGGTGGATGAAGTAAAAAAAATTGTTGAGGACTTTGGTTCTTGTACACACTAAACCACAATTTTATTTTTTTCACCCCTTTTTAGAATGAGGTGGGGGTGGTAATGGAGGTGGCTAATGCTGAAAAATTTTTTGAGATCTTAGCTTCTCTTATATAAATACCAATTTCATGGACTCTTACTTGCTTGATTTACCTATTTACCCCCCAACCCTTCAACGAAATAAGATCAAAATATACTCTAGTTCCAGATCTCACTAAAATACGTACTACGGGTGCCAAATTTCAGGTCTTAACGTGTAATGAAGCATTCTTAAAATTCATGTTCCATTACTAAGTTTTCGTCTAGTGGCACATATTTGCATACGACTCCAGTTTTGCATGCGGCACTACATCTCCGGCAAGGAGAGATTTCAGGTATAAAAGCCCAGCCACAAATCAACAGAAGCAGTGTGTACACTTCCTGGCATCTGTCTTCAGCGCGCTGAGCTGGACATATTTCAGATTTGTATGCCTCACGTAACTGAGCCGGGATGAATTCAACTGGGCCTAGAGGTCTCCTTCAGCGTGTTGAGCTGGGAGCCCCTTGTGTCAATGGTTATCTGCCCAACGCCGTTCCGCCGCCAGAGTCAGAACGAATGCAACTTGATCTCGAGGTCTCCTTCAATGTGTTGAGCTGGGAGCCCCTTGTGTTGATGGTTATTCGTTTTCGACGTCGTCTCAGTAGCAGCTATTCACTGCATCGTCACATTACACTCTCGCCTCCTCTGCTCTTTCTCTTTTATTTACATAAAGGGAATGTCATACTGATAACCGTAAAAGATACGGACCTGTAGAATCGATAACCTGTACTGAAATGTATGTTATGTAACACTGACGTATTTTACCTGTTTCGAAGAAAATAAATTGTTTATTTTTATTGGGCCGCCTTATTAACTAAACTGGACCCTGTATTAATCTCCAAACCAGCTACCTGAGCAAGAAACTGGTAGAAACGATTCCAGAGTAACCGTGCGCACAAAAAAGGTTACAGACAGACCGACCGAAATTTTTTCTCTTTAAAATCTCAACATTTCATGACATTATAAGCCGATTGAACAATAAAAATTTTCAATTTTTTTTTACGACAGTTCCACTGGATATGGAAGTAAAAAAAAATTTAATTAAAGCAAGTATATCTCAATTCTTGATTCTCAGACAAATCTCAAATAGACCTGGTGATTTTCTTGCCTTTTAGGTAAAACAAAGCGAAACTCAACTCATTAATAACTGTATTAATAATAAATTTCTAATACCATCATAGTGTTTATGTTGATATCAGTTATCATAATCTTATATTTATTTATTTTTATCCATACTTGGGAAAACTGATTTATTTTATTGATACATAATCTACAATTTCCCCAAGTGATCTGTATATAGGTGTAATATAAATTATCAAATGTGAATAATATAATAGTAATTGTCATTGAATGGAACTTCATAATTCCCATATAACTTGCCATTCCTATGGCCACCGTACCTTGAGTGTTATTGATAAATAAAGATTACTATGCTAACCTTTTAGACCATATGACCAACAGAATTTGCGAAACTAAGACCAGTTTTATCAAAGGTAAAAATAATTTTTCATTAGTACATGTCCTCTATAAGCATCATTTCAGTGGCGAAAATTGACAAATTGAAGCACCATTTGTTGACCCATCTACTTCATTCACCTATCATTAGATAAAGTGTGTTAAATTCAAAGATATTATATTGAAATATAATAATTTCCAAGAAAATATACCTGTCTTTCGTTATCAGTTTGTGAACTTTTCAAATTGTTCTTTTACTATATTTGATCTCTCACATCTTTGTGATTTTTAATGGTATAGAATTAATTTTAAAGCTAATAACTACTTAACTGAAGTTCATTATCAGTTTGATCTGTCAGTAGATATTGTAATTTATTGTACCGACAATATACTTACTTAACAACCAATGAAATGTAGCAACCACATATCTGATAAGATTGACACCTAATTTGATAACTTTTTATTGTTTTAAATTCCTATTGAAATGTATTATTAAAAACGTTTTTTTGGCAAATAATGCTAATATTTGTCATGATGCATTTACAAGCAATGACATTGATGAAATAGTAATGTTTTTCTACGTAAAATGTGTAATGTGTTGCACTCAGGCATGGTCTTTTTTTTTATTAACATTTTGCTGAAACAGGGTGCAATTAGTTGGAATAATGAAAATTTGTGCTTCGCTGTACATATTTACAATTATCTCTGCCCCCGTAGCACAGTCTGGCATTTACGTTTTTTTAGGTCAATACCTGACTCCTCCTTTGTAATTCAACCAAATCAATCTCTTTGGACTCATTTTCGTAATACTGGGCACTTTAATGAAGAACTGCGAAAATTGCAATCCAGCTTATTTTACACATAACAGCTGTCAAAAGCCTGTAAAAAATGTGAAATATATAGACAGAATCTAGTCACTGTTATTTCCGATATAACTCCTTGGAAGTCTATCAGTATCATATTTTGTCATGATTTTTGACTTGCAGAATCTGAATTTCAAGGGTCCGAACCATACCTAAATAATAACAGTTATTATAGCCTTACGTAATTTAATATAATTAAATAAAGGTGGTTAATTATACTATTTATTTTAATATTTTCCTTCTAATTACTGTTTTTGTACTTCAATACTTTTAAAAGCTATAGAAGTTCAAAGAAAAGCACAATTTATAAATAAATAATGTTTTTTCTTAAAAAGAAAAAAGCAATATTTAATTACATTTAGTCAAGGTTTTTTATTTACTAATTATTTATAAAATACTTACATGTATAAAAAAATTTCATTACTTACATTCTAAGATTTTTTGTTTTGACTTTCGAATCAAATATAACGATAACTGGTTGAAGTCATTAAAAAAGAAAAATCTGCAAATATTTATTTATTATTTTGTTATCTTAAATTTTGTTACACACAAAAGAGGACCCGAAAATTACAAATATTGGCCGTTTCTAAAATTATTTAGACATAGGTTTCAGAACCATGAAATTTAAATCCTATATGTGCAAAAAACATTGCAGAACGTGACATACATGGTTACTTATTTAGTTTGCGAAAAAATAACCGTTCACAAGCAGATAAATGACCAAAAAATAGCCACAGTTCATAGCTTTTTGATCTTTTCGTTTTGTGATACTTATATTCAAATTCTGCGCATAAAAGAACTTAAGATACATCGGTTTTGATACTTTAGATTTTGTTACACACAAAATAGGACCCGAGAAATATCAGTATTGCCAAAAGAATGGCCATTTCTAAAATTATTTGGACTATTAGGTTTCAGAACCACGAATTTCGAATCCTATATGTCAAAAAAAATTACAGAATGTGGTGACATACATGGATACTTATTTAGTTCGTGCACAATTTACCATTGACAAGTAGGTAAATGACTAAAAAATGATCAAAAATAACCAAAAAATGGTCGTAGTTCGTAGCCCTTTGTCCTTTTCGTTTGTGATTCTTATATACAAATTCTACGAATAAAACAACTTAAAAGGGTATTTAGTACTTTAGATTTTGTAACGTACATAAAAGGGCCCAAAAATTACCAATTTTGGAAAAAAAATGGTCATTTCTAAAATTATTTAGGTATATGGTTTCAAACCCTTGAAATTCAGATTCTGCAAGTCAAAAATCATGATACAATATGATATTGATGGACTTCCAAGGAGTTATATCGAATATAACAGCGTCTAGATTCTGCCTTTATAGGGTTTTCACATTTTTATAGGCTTTTGACAGCTGTAATGTGTCAAAAATAAACTGGATTGCAATTTTCCCAGTTTTTCATTAAAGTGCTCAGTATTACGAAAATTTTGAGCCTAAATAGATTGATTTTGGTTGAATTACAAAGGAGGAATCGAATTTTGACCTAAAAAATTAGCATATGCCACATTGTGCGTTGCTCCTAGGTAATAATTAATTATTGTCAATATCATAGATAATAATAATAATAATAATAATAATAATAATAATAATAATAATAGTATTTATTTTCACAGACTTTACAAAAAAGTATAGAAATATTGTCAACACATGATGTTACGATTAAACGTTAATATATCATTAATACGGTATGTTAAAAAAAGAGAAAAGGAAATAAAATTTACATAACAGTTTAAAAATTCTTGAACAATTAAAATGTATACTTAAAAGTAAATGGTTATAAGAGAGAGAATAATATTTATATGTTCCAAAAGGCCAGCGACCGAAGTCTTTCAGCCTGTCTTACAATACTTTTTTTTACATCTAATTAATTTTTAAAATAACATTTCCTCAGTGAATTTAACAAGTACAAAAAAAAAAAAAACTTCTTAATAATTAGGTATATCATTACTCTATTTATTCATCATTGCTGTTCTCTGTAATTGCCTCAAAAAGTGTTGGGTTATAAGATTAAAAGATTAAAAGGATTAAAAGGCAGAGCTCATATACATTTATGGAATAAAAACTATTATCAATTAAAAAAGATCTTACTTTTTGTTTAAAAGATTTAATACTGCTTATCGCCTTTATTTCTATGGGGAGTTTATTGTACAATTTGATAGGCGTAATATTAGGTCCTTTTTCTACTATGGTTAATCTATGTTGTGGAAGCATGAGGTTATGGTTTGCCCTGAGCTGATGATTTGGATTATTATCTCTTGGAACATAGTTGTTGATATGAGATTTTACATAAGATACACAATTGAAAATATATAATGAAGTAACAGTTAATGTCCAGTTCTTTGAATATATTTCTACAAGACTCACGTGGAGATTTAAATGTAATAGTACGAATTATTTTTTTCTGCATCATAAGAACTTCTCCTATTCTGGAAAAGTTCCCTCAACAAATTATGCAGTAACCAAGACAGGACTGTACATATGCATAGTAGTACATTTTTAATATATTTAAACTGACGTGTACTCGCATTTGCAATAATATAAAACACTGAGTAGATAATTTTCCTATGAGTACATCAATTTGATTATTCCAAGAGAGACAAGAATCAATCTGGAGTCCAAGGTATTTGACAGTGTTGCATTGAACAATAGATTTATTCTCAATTTTTATTAGAGGACTAAGATTGAGAGGCTTAGTTGAAAAGGTTAATGCATTGGTTTTTTGAACATTTATATTTAGACCATTAAAAGAACAGTATTGATGCATCACCGATACTGTGTTGTTTGTTTTGGATATTAACCTACATATGTCATTGTCCGAATTAGCAGTAGCTGTATCATCGGCAAAAATTGATGTAAAAGATGGTTTCAAGTAATCTTCAATGTCATTAAAGAAAATAATGAATAGTAATGGTCCTAAAACACTCCCCTGAGGCACCCCACTGGATACATGTTTAAAATCAGAGTTGTAAACTTTATTATTTGATGTTAAAGATACTTTTTGGCTCCTATTTGATAAATAGGTTTTTATCCAACTTAAAGCTGGTCCCCTTATACCATATTTTTCCAACTTGACGACCAGTAGGTTATGATCGACAGTTTCAAAAGCGCGTGCCAAATCAAAGAATACACATGTACATTTTTCTTTATTTTCAAATCCTTTAAGTATGAAGTTATATAGAGATAAGATAGCATCTTGTGTAGAGCAACCACTGCGAAAGCCAAACTGGTTGTTCATTTATATTTTTTCTTTATTTAAAAAGTTACTAAAACGAATGTAATATGATTTTTCATAAACTTTAGAAAAAATTGACAATAGTACTATGCCTCTATAATTAGATAAAATGGATTTATCAGACTTCTTATGAATAGGAATGACTAGTGCCTTTTTCAATATCGAGGGAAAAATACCTTCTTGGAATGATAGGTTTACTAAACAGGTAAGGGGTTCTGTTATATATTCCATAATATTATTTAATAAGGAGTATGGTATCCCGTCATCTCCTGATGAATTCTTTAGTGACACAGTTTTTATAATTGTACTCATTTCCATGGAGGTAATTGGTGATAAGAATATAGAGCGATTGTTGTTGTTTATTTTTGAATTCTTAGTTACTGACATATTCTGGGTAAGCTGATTAATAGAATCAATGAAAAAGTCATTGAAAGCCTGCACAACTGATTGCATATCTGCATATCACCATTGATATTTACGAATTCATCATGAAAATTTTTTGATTTTACATTAGGATTTTGATTTTTTATTATTTGCCAAGCTGCTTTTGACTTATTATTAGAATTAATAAGGAGTGATTCGTTAAAAGCTCTTTTTGCCATATTGATTTTTCTTCGATGATTCTTTTTCAGAATTTTGTATCTTATGAAAACCTCATTATCATTAGTATATTTATATGTTTTATAAACATCTCTAATAAATATGCCCTCATTTATCAAGTCCTGTGTCAACCAGGGCTTTTTAGGTTTTGTACGATTTTTAACTTTGCGAAATTCTAGGGGAAAAGCAATACCAAATATTTCAGTGAATTTATTGTGGAACTGTGTAAATTTAACGTCACTGGTGGCATCACTGGCTAGAAGAAATGACCATTTTTCTATAGATAGCAAGTATTTAAAATAATTAATGTTTTCAACAGTGTTAAAATTTCTTTTGAGTATATAAGAGCTCCCAGTTGTTTTATCATTCACATAAGGGAAACTTACTATTTGAAGAAAATGATCAGAAAGGTCACAAGGAATAACTTTCGGGTGTAAAGAATCTACATTAATATTAGAAAAAATGTTGTCTATCAGAGTTTTACTATTCTTGTTAGTATCTATACGTGTATACTCATTTATACATTTTTTGAGATCATATGAAGATAAGATAATTGATAATTCTTCAACATACAACATTGTCATCAAAATTAAGATTAAAGTCACCACAGACAAACATGGGTACATTTGGTTTAAGTAGATTATATAACATTTCATCAATATTAGAAATAAAATAATTAACATCAGATAACAAATTTGAAGGCGATCTATAAAAACACCCTATTAAAGCAGAGACATTACCTAAAAAGATCTCAAAAGCATATTCGAAAAGGAAATCCACTTTCGCAACGCTACAGCTCTTAATTTTGAATTTTATGTTATTTTTAACAAAAATGGCAACGCCACCGAAATTTGTATGATCTCTACAGTGATAATCTGTTAAGGTATAAGACTGTAATTTTATAAGATGAATTTCAAAACTTTTACATGAGGTCTCTGTCAAACAAACAATTTCTGGAGAGTCCAGGGAATAAAGTAGTAAGTCGACTTCTTGAATTTTGTTTCTAATACTTCTAATATTTAAAGGGCAAATTCTGACATATTTGTTCACAGGATGATGTGAATGATTATTTTCACTATTAATATTTATATACACTATTGAATCAGTTTCTAGCTCGCAACTTCTAAAAAAGAGTTCGGTCTAGCTTCCTTTTCATCATTTATAACTTGTCTGGTTTTATATTTCTCATAGTGTCTGTTGAAATCAAATCTTCTGTAAAAGACTCCTTTAGGCCAAAAAGATGGTTGATAAAAAATCTCTTTATATTGAAAGTCAGCTGCTACCATGAAACTCTTAAATCTACTACTTCCTGGCTCCTTTAAATCTTTGACTATAAATTCATCATCATCATTTGCAGTTTTTGCCTTTAAGTACTGCTTTATGTCCTCCTCTGTAACGTCAGGAGTTACTTTATACAGATATAGCCACACTTTCGGTTTAACTCCGGTAAATTTTTCATTATTTCCTATTAATTGGCCTATATTTCTTTTAAAAGATTTCTTTTTTCTCTGTACTGATTCCCACTTTTCTGCTTCACCTTGACCATTGATATTGGATATGTTTAATTCTTCATTATTTGATGTTTTATCAGATTCAGTGTGAATTAATTAATTCATTATTGATTGTTGTTTCAGTTCAAGGGATGTGATATTATTTTGTTTAGGTGAAATTGATTTCTGTTGTTTGTTTTCTGATCATAAAATTTCCCAAAACTTTCAATAAAACGACTTTCTTCCACGGACAATAGTTTAAAAATTCCAGCAGCTTGAAATTTAAAAAAGTTTCTTTCATTGTTCCAACGTTAATAATACTCATTAATTTTGCATGATCAATAAAATTGACTTACAGTAGTATTATTTCATTAAAAAAATGAATTGTATCCAACTTTTTCGAGTTTTCGCTGACTGTCAACACGACAATTTTTCCTATTGTTAATAATTTACGATTTACCCTCGCCCTAAAATGTGAATATTTATGCAGATTTTTGCAAGAATCTCTATTTCTATTGCTCTTACGTAATAATTAGCTATTAATACAATCAATAGGTACTATTTTTTTAAATTTATTTTAATATGCATACCCTAATAATACGAAAATAGACAATAAACAAAAATTGTATTGTGTATTCGGATCTGAGAACAAATATTTCTAAATATGACTGTCCCTTGAAGTCATTACAATAACATTTTTAATTCTTCCAGGCAACATGGAAGATGACAATTGGCGGTGGCACATGTACGACACGGTCAAAGGCTCCGACTGGCTCGGCGACCAAGACGCCATCCACTACATGACCCGTGAGGCTCCCAAGGCCGTCATAGAACTAGAAAATGCCGGTATGCCCTTCTCACGTACACAAGAAGGTAAAATATATCAGAGGGCCTTCGGAGGGCAGTCCCTTAAATTCGGCAAGGGAGGCCAGGCTCACAGGTGCTGCTGTGTAGCCGACAGGACGGGACACAGTTTATTACACACGCTCTACGGACAGAGTTTGCGATACGATTGTAATTATTTCGTCGAATATTTCGCTTTGGATTTGATAATGGAGGGAGGAGAATGCCTAGGAGTCATCGCTTTGTGCCTGGAGGATGGGACTATTCATAGGTTCCGTGCCAAAAATACAGTAAGTACAGGCTCATGCAATATGTTGAAGTATGTAGTTGACAACTTTACTACGGAAAGCGCACTTGTGCGCCCTGCATTGCCCCCACTATGTAAGGCGTACTTGAGCATCCTTAAATGAAACGAGGTGAAACGTAACAAATATGCTTGGACTTAGCACACCTACAAAATTCGTTTTAAATATGTTGAGGACACACTTTACAAAAAAAAGTTTAAAAACTGGCAGTGTTTTATAACAATCCTTCTTCTAAACTGTGAGGAAAATTCTACAAAAATTCGTTTTAAATATGTTGAGGACACACTTTACAAAAAAAAGTTTAAAAACTGACAGTGTTTTATAACAATCCTTCTTCTAAACTGTGAGGAAAATTCAACTGTTTACAGCGAAGAAAAATTTTACATACAAGTTCAAAGTACTTCCTCTTTGGAAAACCTACACTTTTCACAACTAGTACAGAAATAATATTTTTGCACATAGAAGGTTGTAACCAGTATTTCCAGACACTTTGTATACTGGTTCCCAGGCAGCAGATTGACATCATGATTGATTGTTGGTCGATGACATCTATGACAAATCAATTATGTCTTTGTAACATTATATTTTTTGACATTTGTTTGTTACGTCAATTGGACGTACTTGTAACGTCATTTTTTAATGTTATGTGATTTTATGCATTACCAAGTGTTTTGTTATAGAAGTTATTTCTATAGATAATGCCACATATAAGTCATTAACAATGAGCAGTCCGGTGCAGCCTCTTTGCTTTATATTTTAATAAATTAACACTAAATAATTTGAATAGCCAACTTCATTGTTACTTATTAATTCATCCAACTACTTGGCGTCTCATCAGCAGGTCATCAAACATTGTCTAGAGCTCTTGAGGCTCAGATGTCATATTGCACTATAGAGTGTGTATTATATTTCTTAAATATAAATTAATGCCAATATGTGGTCAGAGAAACGTTGCTAAATATCATCAAAATACCATAACAAAATGACGTCTTTGGGCTATACATTAGACCGCTATATTTCATGTCACGTTGGTGATAAGGTGACATAAAATTGACATTAAAATGACTTGACCAAGTTGCCTGGGTTGTAACACGATGACCATTATCTAGGTGCTGGCCACTGGAGGATATGGCAGAGCCTTCTTCTCCTGCACATCTGCCCATACGTGTACCGGCGACGGTACCGCGATGATCGCCAGGGCTGGTCTCCCCTCACAGGATCTCGAGTTTATTCAGTTCCACCCGACGGGCATCTACGGTGCGGGTTGCCTAATCACTGAAGGATGCCGTGGTGAAGGTGGATACCTCATTAATTCTCAGGGTGAAAGGTTTATGGAGAGGTACGCTCCGGTCGCTAAGGATTTAGCATCCAGAGATGTCGTTTCTAGAAGTATGACCATTGAAATTAGAGAAGGTAAGATTTACAGAATATACAGAGTGAGTGATAAAAATGAGACAGCAACTGGCTCAAAATATGAAGATTTAACCAAGCATGCTTCAGTAAAATGTCTCTAGAGATAAAGAGCATTAAATTTAATTTTTTTTTCAGTGATTTTTTACTTTTACACCCTGCGTTTCGTTACTTAAGCATCTTTGAATAAATATTCATATTATAATATATTAAAAAATTGTGTAAAGTACATTTCATTGTAAACTATTATTATCCCTCAAGGATCAGCCCTGGGGCCTTTTAAGATATCGTTAAACAATATATGATTATTTAGAATTTCACATTTAGTTCTTCGTGTTCATGTATTCTTATGACAGGTTTTATTATGAGAGGTTTTAGATTTTTTTTCATGAAATTATGTGCATATGAGGACAAATTGGGCGACTTGACTACTATTTTCTTTATTTTAGGACGTGGGTGTGGTCCCGAAAAAGACCACGTTTACCTCCAACTTCATCATTTACCAGCCGAACAACTGCATATGAGGTTGCCTGGTATATCTGAAACAGCCATGATCTTTGCTGGCGTTGATGTTACTAGGGAGCCGATTCCAGTGTTACCAACTGTCCATTACAATATGGGCGGTGTTCCAACTAATTATAAGGGACAGGTAAATAATTTTATTTAGTAGAGTGAACATGTTTGTCGCCATATACATACAAAACTTGCATAAAACTAGCATAACACACCTGTTGCCTGCCAAATTGCCAATCACACTGGAACTAAGCTTTTAATTCAAATGTTCATAAAGGTGACGTTCTTGAGGGTTGAAACACAGCAAAGACAGATTTAATTTAATTTTTCCCTCGAGAAATATTAAAAAACTTTCAACTACAGTATTTCTAATGTTAGTTGGAACAGTCTGTATGACGCATTGCTTACCAGATACTTCATTATGTAGGTATTTTCTAGTTGCTATTTTGTTTCGATCTCGATTTAATGGTAAAAGCTTTGAATGTGCCAAATCTTCTTTGAGACGTTTTAAAACTTGTCTTGCGGTGTTGCGTGTGAAATATTATAGTTTGTCAAATACATCAACCTTCGATATGACCGTTATTTGGACATTCCAATGTGATTGGCAAGTAATCAGAGTGTCATGACAATTTTACATGGGCTACATATTTATGTGACTTCACAACTAATGAAATCCATTCTAATATAAAATATTCTTTATTAGGTTTTAACTACTATAAACGATAAAGACACTGTTGTTCCCGGATTATATGCTTGTGGCGAGGCTGCTTCATCTTCTGTACATGGGGCCAACCGTCTTGGTGCTAACTCCCTCCTGGATCTGGTCGTTTTCGGACGTGCGTGCGCTAAAACCATCGCCGAAGAAAATAAACCAGGTGAATCTATTGGCAGTATTAGAGAGGTACGTTGTCTAAGATTAGGGATTGAAGTCAACCGACACATTTCTTGAAAATCTTTTAGAATGCCGGTGAGGAATCGGTTGCCAACCTAGATTGGTGCAGGTTCGCCAACGGTCCCATCCCCACGGCCGATCTCAGACTACAAATGCAAAAGACCATGCAAACCCATGCCGCCGTCTTCAGAACTGAAGAAACCCTCAAGGAGGGTGTAAAGAAGATGAGTCATCTGTATGGTAAATTGAAGGACGTGAAGGTGTCCGACAACAGCCTGATCTGGAACTCTGACCTCGTCGAAACTTTGGAGTTGCAGAATCTTATGCTTAACGCCTGTCAGACGATTGTGGGTGCTGAGAATCGTAAGGAATCTAGGGGTGCCCACGCCAGGGAGGATTACAAGATACGTCTTGACGAGTACGACTTCAGCAAACCGGTGGAGGGACAACAAAAGGTTAGTGCTTATGTTGAGGATGAATGCATTGTCGAGAATAAATGTCAATTATTACATTTAATTCTTTCACTGTGGAGGTCATGTTGTAAGAAGATAAGGTGTATTTACGTGCAACCCTGCAGGTGTGGCATGGAAAGAAACCCTTTTAGCAAATTTTGCACAATGTTCTGGAACAAGTTCTCGTTGCATTTTTTTTATTGTAAAATGCTAAAACAAAACGCTATACAGTTTTATACATTTAAATTGTACTTTTTATTTGGCCAGTATAAAATTTTGTTAATGATTTTGTTGGAAATGTGTTGTAAGAAATTGAGGAAATTTAGAGAAAAATTCTTTTACTTTTTCTCAATAACTAATAGCAACTGAAGCTTAATTTATTTTTAATCATACCCTCAAACTATATGTTCTGTTTACAATTATTTTTTAATAACCGCTTATAAGATTTGCAAAAATTATGTAACATAAAAATTGTGATTTTGTAAGCGCTTCCTAACAGTTGTCTCATATTTTCTGACGATTTTCATAGTCAAGACTTTCAAAAGTATTTGCAGGGAATAATGGTAGATGGAGTTATCAACTTGATTTTTCAAGTCTGTAGATAACTGACCATACTTGCCGATGCAGGACCCCATTACTTAATATAAAACCCTCTCCGACATTCATTGCAGATGCCTTGCAGGCGTCTCTTGTGATTATTTGATATACTCCGGAGCGCCAACACTATCAAACAGTAGTATATGTATGTAATTTACGATAGAAATTGTTAATTTGATAAATACAAAAATGCATTATTTATCTGCACAAATTGTTCCTGCCACTTTTTTAAGACCAATTTGGAGCATAATTTTTTACAATGTGGATAAAACGGATAAAGTTGGTCAAAATTTTTGGTGCATCACTTTTTTTGGCTTTTATCAAGAAAAATTTAAACATGTTCGAAACAATTTCAGACAATCATTCATACAATATTATACCTTACCCGGAAAAGGAGGATAGTAATGAATTGAACTGTCAATAGTCACAAGCGGCATATGTACCAAAACATTTTTTTTTCATGAGTAAACTATCCTTATGTGAATTTTCCAGGAAAAACTAATAATGACACGTTGTTAGGTCTATAATGTACTGTACAAATATGTTTGTATTCAAGTTGAACTATTCTAGCTGTAAGTAAGAGTAATATTGCTATAAGAAGATGCTTGCAATAAAAATGCATAGAAACGAGTTTGTATGCTTTCATTATTCTAAGCCAAAGAGAGCAAATTATGTCATATTCAGGGTCAAGACCAGTGACACCGGTAGCTTGCAATAGAGTTGTGTTCGCTGGCGGCGAATTTAAGTGATCCAGCCTGATTTCAGTGCGAAATGTCTTCACATTTTTTCGCTTTCAGGGAGCTGTGTAACCTATGTAACACCAGAGTTAGTAAATTTGAATCTACTGCATTATGCAGCTCCTCGACCCCGAAAATTTTATTGCGATTACGGAGATGACACTCTGCCACAGGTAAAAATATTTTGCACTTTGGCTCCGCCTCAAGCATCCTCTCATAATAATACTACTGTACTCAAACATTTCATAATATTTACTAAAAGTTTTTTAAAGTTGATTATTTGCATAAGTATTATTTTTCATTACCAGAAACCATTGACGGACCACTGGAGAAAGCACACGTTGACCACAATCGACGAAAAGACAGGTAAAGTTACTATTAGGTATAGGGCCGTCATCGACGACACATTGGACAAAGACGAGTGCTCGACAGTCCCACCGGCCATCAGGTCTTACTAAGTGAACCTCAAAAGCTACAGGTTGGTTTGAAAATACTGTCAGTTTTTGTCGTGGGTGATATAAGTAAGTATTTTTTAATAGTGCCATAGAGGTACAAAAAAGGTGTTATTAATCCTTTAATGGCTCTAACAATGCAAAAACAATGCCTAATGAGTAGGCAGTGCACTGAGCATCACTCTAATTAAATCTTTATATAGAATGTCTTAACGAAAGAGACTTGTAAGATAAAACTGAGGCAGGGTTCATGTTTAGTTTTTTTTCAAAAATGCATTGCTTTCAGCTCGACCCAAGAATCTAATTTTTATTTCATTTTTATGAAGAAACGTTATGATTTATTACTAAATTGGTAATAAAGGAAATAGATGTTATATTTTTATGTATATAATTATTATAGGACGAATAATATTAACATATACAGGGTGTTTCTTAAATAGACGTCATAGCTTCAGGTTATAGATTCAGCTTCAATAAATCAGTGACTTAGAACTGTGTGTTGGAAAACTTTTTATTAAAAAAAATGTCACACCACTGACTTATGTGAAAACAGATGACATTTTTTTTAAAAACGGCATTCACATTATTCAAAAAAGTAAATACATCGATCTCAGGAAAAATTGCTTCAAATATCTCAATACAAACGTAAATGTTGAATACGTGTTATTCATTATGTGAAACAAAATTTACAATTAATTAATACAAATGAAAAAAGTGCTTTAAAATTTGAGGAATATTTTATTTTAGCAAACATATTGTCGTTAAATTATTTCGATGTTAGTGCCATCTATTATATTAAATACAAATCAAACGCTTACGAAGATTCCATTTAACACTGTCGAAATGGTCCATTCGGATCACCTGTTTAGTCACCGTGTTCTATTTCTACTAAAGCGAGAAAATAGTATGTGCTTAAGAAATTGGTTATTGTTATTTGCTGAGTGAAATGTCATCAATAAACATATAGATATAACAATATTTAGCTTATTGCAAGTTCTAAATAAAGATGGAAAACATAATAGAGTCCAAATAGACCCCTGCGATATGCCAAAATTATTCTTTTGTGTATATGTTTCCTGATACACATAAATATTTTATAGCTGGGAACTATTCACCGATCTCCCGCACGCATTAGGGATTTGGCTCTGTCGGAGCATGTTCCAGGTTATGGGGTCCTTTAGGTGACGGTTGATGATGTCTGTTCCAACAATTCAGAGTCTAAACCCCAACAAGAGATTACAGAGATTCCTAGTCCAAAACTTTTCTTAAAATATGTGCAGTTCCCAATAATGCGATTTTCTGTACTACTGTCGTCTTTGCATTTCACATTCTGCTAACTTCTGTTTGGAGGTTTTGTACTTGTTCAACTTTTCTGTTTCCTTGTTGATGTCATTTGAGATGAACACATCGATAATCAGCACGTCTCGCATAAGTGTGACGTCCTTAGTATTGACAACCTTTTCAGGGGGGTGTATTCGAAGTTCTTGCACATGACCCAGTAGAGATATTTGGCCACTCTGTTGTGTCGGTGAGTATACTCAGATTGTGCCAACATAGTACATCCTGAAACCATGTGACTGACATGTTCTTCTGGTAGGCCTTACATTCTACACTTGCTGCCAACAGGCTGGTTCAAGATCATCCTCTGGTGGTACCTAGTATTTAGTGCTTGCGCTGCTGATATAAGTTTTCCGTTTTCCCCTTCAGGCCAAAGCCATTCTGTCACTTCGTAGACACCTTTTTGTCTACTGCTGGTCGGTCAAGGTCGCAGAAAAATTTTACATGTATTGGCTTTGCTTTCGATGCTGGTTTTAATGTCCTTTTTGGCGTCTTTCAGTTTACAGATATTCTTCCAAGATGGAATACATCTTCTTGTCCCTATCGTGCTCTTTATTATTATTATTATTTATATTTATAAAAAATGTTTATGATTGCCCAAGTCTCTTTTGCCTTATTATCTGTCTGTTTGCACCCTTGCTTCGATTATCAAAGGTCATTGTGTACTCAGTAATGAAGTAGACCATGTGTTTATTAACGATTTCAAATTAATTGAGATATGAAGTAATGCCATCTATCTCGGAGACACCTTGTATGTTAAACTTTGACTGTTTTAAATTATTTTACAATTTTTACCTAAGCTTAAAACTAACTAATCTCTTTAAGTACTTACTTTTGCAACTTGTTGAGGATTAATAATACTCGCGCTTAACTCTTATATAACGTAGTGATAATTTTTCAATCTGCAATCTTCAGTACCTTTTCTCAATGTTTCTGGCTGGATACGTCTTGTAAATAAATGGTTTCTTGTATTTTCAAACCACTTGATTATTCAATTTTTGCAGCCTTATAAATTTTTTTCTTTCAAAAGTATTGCACAATAGTAGAATAGAAGTAACTTATTTCAACTGTAGATGTAAGAGTTAATTCAGTCATTATAGTTATCGTAATTTATTATTTTCACACCTTATCATTTTTGTAAATTTATGTCGCATATTGCTGGAGTCGAAAAATTGTTCAATAAATTATTTTAAAAAGCTGTTTTGTGTTATTTAAGTGAAATGCGGCTTCCAAAAAGGTAAGAAGTAAGATGCAGGATAATTGATTAGATTTGTAATAAAAAATTGAGAAAACAACTGAGTTTAGGAGAAATTGAGTACCCGATTCGTATAAGGCCTGAATATAATAATAATATTAATAATTTATTGGTGTCAAAATACATAATGCATAATGAAAAAAATCGATTGAGGAAACTGTTACTTGGTGGTAGTTAATCATAATTATATAAGAAAGAACACTTTACTTTGTTTTCTATCACTAATTTATTGTACCATACACGTTACTGCAGTTTCGGCGCATTAACGTGCCACTTTCAAACGTTGATTCAAATCAATGAATTAACAAATACACATAGCCCCTTGTTAATTCATTCATTTGAAGCATACACGTTACTGCAGTTTCGGCTCATTAACATGCCATTTTCAAACGTTGATTCAAATGAATGAATTAACAAATACACATACCCTTTGTTAATTCATTCATTTGAATCAACGTTTGAAAATGGCATGTTAATATGCCGAAACTGCAGTAACGTGTATATTACAATAAATTAGTGATAGAAAACAAAGTAAAGTGTTCTTTCTTATATTAATACATAATGCTTACACAACATCAAAACATTAAGACAATATTATAGGAGATGTATAAAAGATATTAAAAATAGATAAGACAATGAAGGACAAACAGGATTAAAAGTTTTATAAAAAAAATCTAAATCAGTTAACAAATTAAGAATATGTGATACTAAATATACAGTGCCTAGGGCCTTGTTAATTTAAATCAGAAATCATTTTCAAAAAACTCTTCAAAACTGTAGAAGGCCTTAGTTTTTAAGTATCCTTTAATTTTATTTTTAAATTGCAAAAAGTTTAAGTTTTTTACTGAATGAGGAAAAGTATTGTGAAAATTGACATTAATTTGATCGCAATTCCTCATGGATTTGGCTGTGCGTTACATATTGATGTTCATTTTGTTTAAGATAAAGTAAACACTCGAGGATATAAACACAAGGCATAGTTAATATCTTGAGATTAATGAATTGGTCCTTACAATCATCTCTGTATCTAAGATATAGTATGCGAATGCATCCACGTTGTAAGCCAAAAATGTTGGAAGCATGGGCTGAGTGCCCCCAGTTTAAAATTTCGTACAACATATTGGCCTGAAAAGAACCATAATAAGCCGTAGTTAAGAGATACTGTGTTGACAAGGTTGCGAAGGAAATAAATATTTTTAGAGAGTTTAGTTGATAGTTTTGTACTTTGTTCTTCCCAGGATAATTATTATGTCTAAGTAGACACCTAGAAATTTTACGGATGCATTAGTCTGTTCTTCTGGATCCCTGTTTCACAATGTAAATGTTAATGATAGTGTCTTGTCATCGCTTAGTTTTAATCTATTGGTTAAAAATCATTCGTAAATATGTTATGTGACAGTCCATTTTAGTTCATCAGGTGTGCAATTAGTGTTTAGTGCAGTGGTATCATCTGCAAAGAGTATAAAGTTCGTGTCATCATCAGAATTGGCAAGGTCATTGATGAATATCGTAAATAGTATGGGACCTAATATAGAACCTTGAGAAACACCATTAGTAACTCTACGTTTTTGGGACGTGCATAGGTTATAGTTAACACATTGAAATCTATTGGATAAGTTAAGAATTAATTAAAGTGCCACACTGTCAGGATAAAAATGATAACCTAATAATTTGTCTATAAAAATTTCAGGCGAGACACAAAAAATATAAAGTTCTTTGACAAAGATCTTTTGTAAAAGATATTTTATGAGAAATGTGATAGTGTAATTGACCAAATCTTATAAAATATCAATCATATTTTATAAAATATTGCTCATATTTCTCATAAGAATTATCTTTTATTAAAAGATTTTTGTCAAAGAGTCTAATGCGAGCTTTAAGGATGATTCCATTCGTTTGCTTATCCACAAAAAAAAATTATAGTGCTAATATTAGTAAAATCATTCATTAGAGTTCTTATTACCAATATATGAAATTTATTGGAGAAAGGGAATAATCAAAATGAATGAAAGTGTTCACGTTATTTGATTTCGATAAGTATCCTTTCCAGTTGACTTGACGTCGTGTGCTCATGGCTTTGTATGTAGCTCCTAGTAGAATTACTTGTAGTGTTTATTACTTTAAAAAGAAATTAAAACAAAATTGCACCATGTTTTAAACAAATATTTAAAATTAAAAACAAAAGCAGGAGAAGTGCCAATGATGGTCCATTCCGATAAATAATTCCGATATAAACAGTAAACACACTCACAAAAAAATAGCCTCTGAAGTCTTACTCATATGAGTCAAATGGACAGTGGTCACATGCACTAAACTGAAGATTTCATTTGAAAAGTGCTGTAAAATCCGTTTAAGAGCGCCATCTGGCATCAAGTAGTAGTAGCAGACACAGTAACTTGGCATCATCTAATTTTAGTTGAATAGAGTTTTAAACATTTTAAACCTGTCCTAAACATGTTTTAAACATTTTTTAAAAGTTTAATGTTACTATCTATTCAAATGACGACGAAGTAGACAACAACAGTAGCTTAAAGTCTATATGAGCAACTGTTTCCTAAAAGACAACACGTCTGCAGGCAATATTTCATTTTTAGAGAGGAAATTTAGACAAGAAGAAAATCCCGAAATCCACAATTTTGTTATCAATGAAGCAACAGATATTAGTGTATTGGCTTGTGTTGAATTGAATCCGACTATTTCGGTCAGAGAAATAGGGCACGAACTGGATATAAGTTGTGAATCGGCTAGAAAAATTCTTATAAAGCATAGATTTTATTCTTATAAGTATCAGTTACATCATCATTAATATGAAGATGATGGTAATCGAATGCTAGATTACTGCGACTGGGTTGCTTCACAATGGGCTCATTTAGTATTTTTTTTTTTTTTTTTTTGGAAAGATTATTAATTCTAGAGCAAAATGCAAAAAAAAGTTTTCTAAGGTTTCTGTAGGTTACATTTTTTATTTTTATCTTCCGCTTATCTGAGTATATTCAAGATTTTCCCCGGCAGTCAGTGCAATTTAAGAGGATAGTTCATTTCCTAATTTTTCTGTGGATGACGCCCTTGTTAAGAACTTTTCTCTTACTTCCTCTCGGTCGCAAAACAAGCTAATTTGGTGAAAGTACTGTGAAATTCTTGGTTCTCTCTCTGATTTACCTAAAAATTGAACCCATGAACCCAGTTCCACACTAGATCAGCTAGCCGATAACCGCCTGTGCTTTGATTTGGTTGAAATATTTTTATTTATGCTAAAATCAAGCGTAACTATTTGTATTTTTGGTAAAACTAAGTACGAATGTTTCAGAATAACAATCGGGATCAAATACTACTCTATGAAAATTATGAAAAAGAAATCAACGCAACTAAAAGAAAACTTAATTAAACCTCTATTATTTTGTTAAGTGAGGTTAAATCTGTGTCAAATTATTCTTTAGATTTCTGTACCAGATGGTTGCCGATCCTCAGAGATAAAGTAAGTAAAAATAAAATAAATATAATTTAATATCTCATGTGGCTAAGGAAATACGTAGACAACAAACTGTCATGTTTAACTTGCTAAATAGTCAAAGTTTTGATAACGGAAATAGAACGAATTTTTTCTGAAATGTTAACAGCCATCAATTTAGTTTTTAGTTATAGGCTAATTATTTGTCAGAGTTTATATATTTTTACATTTTGTACTACTCGGAAGTTTCAAAAACCAGCCTCTGTCTAATCCATTTGGCGCAGAGGTTTCTTTCATTACTTTTTTTTAAATATTTTTACATAAACTGGAAAAATACCCAATAAACAATAAAATATATATACTTTATAACATTTCATTATTTTCAGAACAGTATTGTATCCTATAGAATGTTTAACATTTATACAAAAACTTCAGTATCTGATGAGAACTATGGTATGTTTTTTTTTCTCCCTTTCCACAGTGGGCCGAAAATTTCAAAAAGTGGCCAAAAATCTAATTTTGTCATAGGCCGATTAACAATCATATATGTAATGGGGTAAAAATAATTTAAAAAATAAATGGCTTTTAGGAGTCGTTTTTATGAAAAATTGTGTATTTCATCTTTTTTCGGTTGGACTTTATAGCAAGCCGTTTGAATAAGACCGAGAAACTAATTAAAAATATATTTACCGGCGGGGATTGCTTTTAAGGGTTGTTAGTGTAGACATTGGCATATTAATTAATTTTTTCTGATTAGAGTTATCGAAAACCGCTAAACTAACCAACATAAAAAAAATTAAAAAACATTTATCCCAGGGGCGACTTTCAGGGGTTGTAAGAGTATACAGAATGAAACGAAATAAATAAATAAGTAAATAACTATAAAACTGAATTTTTTTCGAAACATTCCTTGAACAGGTCAAATTTTATTGATAGTAAATACTAATTATGACTTCAAAGGATAGATATAATAAAGATAAAAGTTATTTAACAATCGATTCTGCATCCCCTTGCATCAAGTGATTGATGCTGCCAGTGCTCGCGGAATACGTGTCAAGTTATAAAAAATCCAAAATTTCGAAAATTTGCTTGACATTGCCTACGATTTTTTTTTGTATATTATAAAGGAATGTCTAAGGTATTTTTTACATACTTGTAAAAGTTTCGGATAAACATCCTGTAGTAAATAAACCTTCTATCTGTTTTTAAATTTAAAGCTTTATTTATGCAATATATTAAAATAAAGTACATACCTCAAAGAAGCTGCTGTAAAAATTTCACTTTGAACTATCACGTTTTAGGCACACACTATCTCTTCAAAAGTTGGTGATTAAATGAGGCGTAATGTTGGTGAAACGGTGCTGTATAAAGAGTCGTGTTTGCGAGCCTCTAGCAGATAGAGATATCGCCTAATGGCCTTTGTATTCTTGGAAAAGATGCCTTGACCATTCCTTTAACTATCCCCAAGATGTCAAAGCGAAATTCGAAAGTTGAAAAAAAAGCATTTTTGGCCACTTTTTATAAAATTTGGCCCACTGTGCTTTTGAGGCTTATCTTTACGACGCTATCAACAAATGAGGTTTTGAAGTAATTGTTCAAACATGTTTTTTCTGTTCCAATAAATGTACAAAAAAAAAACTCAGTCAAAACTTAAATGTTATTTACATATGGTTTTAGTTATACAACAAAGAGAATATGAAGTCGATTCCAATATATCTTTACTGCATAATAGTAAATAATTGTGGTGATATAGTGGTTACTCACATCACTCTACATTCATATGTAGATTCCTAATTTTATTTTTTCAATCCATAATGGTAAAAGATACTAATGACAGCCAGTGAAATTTAGCTATATCTTAGTATTAAAGTAGAGGACCCAAGCCATACTAGATGCATTACTAAACCAAGATTAAACAAAGTCTTGTAATTGAAATTTGCCAAAAGCAAATATAAAAATGTGCGGCAAACATTTTTCGGAATGGGGTATTTTCCTACTTTTTTTTTTTATTGAATAATATCATAGAATATATACAAACAAGCCTTCCAATACAGATTTCCGCGAAAATAATTATCAATTTTTTGAGAAAACGAAAGTTAAAACAAGCTAAAAACGTACTCTTCGCCAATTTACTGATATTTTTATATATAATTGTTATGCATTCTGTAGGATACTCTTCGAAGTTTTCTTGTAAATAATATGTTAGTTTTTGGACATCCTAAATTTTGTGATACCATCTTTGTTGTGAAAAAATTATATAAAAAAAAAATATATATCCAACCTCCTGTGTGGGATTCGAACACGGGACTTTTGGATTGCAACGCAAAGCAAGCAAGCAATAACAAGTTTATTAAAATTAGAGGTACATGTATGTGCCTCCCTGGAATCTGGCCGGGAGCCAGCCAGACAACCACGACGCGCAGCGTTGTGGTGGGTGTCGGGCTGGACGAGGCAGGTCTGGTTTGGCTAAAGCTGAATATAAAAGGTTAAAACTCCTGCCTAAGAATAAAGCTTAAAATTAACAATTTGGATCAATAATAGTTCACAAAAATACTTAAAAAATAATTAAAATTAGCACTTTAAAAACTAGCGGTTTCGCGCACAGACGAACACTTTGGAATTTTGATTGCTGACACGGGAAAACAGAACTCAACGCAAAAACCCGTTCGAAGCAATTCCACCCTGGTCTTCCTGTCAGGAAATTGTGGTGGATAAAAGGTGTGGTTTAAAATATTTGGATTTTTAGGGAATTTTTCGGCCTAGACGGAATTTAGAAACAAAATGGACAAAAGAACAAAAAGGACAAGAACAAAATTGAACAGAGATAAAGAAGAGGGGGTTGTAAAGTTATAAAGTTGAGGAAAGGTAAAGAGTAGGGTAGAGATAAGTTATGGTAGAGGAAAGTTTGGCTAAGGGAGTTGCCAGAAAATAGGCAAGGCCTGGTATGGTAGAGGGTGTCTGATATCGAAAAGTATTGCATTATGCTGTCTGATTCGAGTTATGTTGCGGGTTAGCGGACTATCGCTATTGAATTGATACAATTTTTGTGAAATTTCTTAGACGTAGTCCGCTAGTGGCGCAAAGCTTTAGCCGCTGCGCCACCACATATTGCTACGAAAATTGATTGCCTGATATACCTATATCTTTCGACAATCATACATATTTCAACTCGTACTTCTATGAAATATATATTAGTAAAATTCATAAACAAAAAAAATATATTATGGAAATAATATTTCGCAAGATTTCCATTTTAGTACAAACGACAAAAATTAAGAGAATATATTTTTTTTAAATTAAATAATTAATAACTTTTTTATTTACCGATCGATTTTCTTCAAAAACAATAGGGTTCTTCCTCTAGCTAACACTAACTTACTTTCTAAATTCCAATACAATCGGACTTTTCTTTCTTAAGTTATCGTGCTTACAAGAAACGTGACGGACGGACAGATGGACATTTTGAAAGTTGTTCAGAATTCCTTCATTAACACAATGATATGAACATTTTTTCACGATTTTAGAAATGTGCCGATCAAATACAATATACTCTTCATTTTTGCGAAGAGTTTAATAAGTGGGGCAACAGGTGTTTTAAATTGGTGACGTAGGTAACCTGCCGATGGGTAGGTAGTCTTTATGGATTTGTTGATAGAATGGTTTTATACAAAACGGTGTGGTGTTGCCAAGTTGAAATTCCTTATCTAGTTCTAGTAAGGATAATTAAAGAAAACAGGAGTATAATAAGGCTTATTCATTAAATCAATTTTAATATATTTATGCACGAAATTTAATTTTGTGATGTAAAAAATAATAATAGACGTGAATTATTAAATATTTTAAATAACTTTTAATGCCGATTAGATTTTTAAAAATGTATTTAGCAATATATGGCAACAATGTCAGCGGATAGTCAAATGTCAGATGTGATTTAACGTGTCATGTTGATTTGAAGAATTTCAGTTTCTTTTATTCAGGCATTTGCTGTAATTTACAAATAACAGATAATGTCATTTAAAAGGTGTTTTTTTAAAAATTGTGGAAACACAAATGTGCTCCAGAAGCTTTTTTTAAACTGCTCCGAGAAATATGGATATTCAAAGAACTTAGCTGTTTTCTTTCGTACTGAATGAACTGATTGCAATCACTAAACAGCCAATCAAATCGAGATATTTTTGAAATCCTCAATATCTATTGGTTACTTACTGATTGTATTCACTTTGTTCATCACGAAAGAAAACAGCTCTTGGTGGCAAGCTTCCAACATTTCTGATCCCATCTCTTCAAAAATCCAAATTTTGTTTATAGAAAGAATATATCATGTCATAATCAACTTTGCGCAAATTGAATGAATCTCCTTTCACAAAATTCAATTCCATCTTAATAGTTTATTGATAAAATATAAAATAACAAAATCAAATGTCACATAAACAAACAACAAATAAATCTAATCAAATATGCCTCTTTCACTTGTATTGTGACAAGAAGTGACAACTGACAGCGTGCAAGCAAAGTTGGAAAAGGGGGAGAGCCGTTTTTATATAATGTTGCCAAATAATCCTCCCCGCAAGTTTTGTTTACATTTTTAAAATAACTTCTAAATAATAACAAACATAAATACCTTTTAATTCCTTTTAAATATATGTATATAATATTTATTGATTTTTAAGATACTGAGCAAAATAAAAGTGTATATTCATTTAATTACAATTACATGAAAAATGGATTTAGCAATTACTTTTCTAATTGATTTTATGATAAAGTAAATTATAGTGACCAAACAGACAAAAAGGTAAGTTAAAAATTTTAATTAAATGTGTTGTGTAATATTGCCTTTTAATATTTATTAGAATCGTTATTAGAATGTTTTTTCTTTAAATGAAATAGAAACAAATAGGATGATGCGATTTCCAGAGACGGTAATTTACACAAGTCTGTTCTTTGTTTGTTAAACCACATATGCATGTTCTTAAAGTAATTGCAAAAAGTAATTGTACTTATAGAAGTAATTCGTAATTAGATAGTTCAAATAATATAATTACAAATTACAATTCCTATAACAATTTTCCTGCAATTACAATTCCAAATTGCTTTAATAAAAAAAAAGTACTTAAATACAATTATAATTACACGAAAAAAAAGGAAATTGTAATTGCTAATTACTTTTTCACCAGGAATTACCCAGCTCTGGAAAATACCTCATTAGGAAAATTCAACACATTTATTAGAAAATTTTAAGTTACAATTTTCGGAATATTATAAATCAAAAACGATGAAATGAGAATGTTCACAAAATCTCAATCTCAACGTATAGTAGCTTTGAGGCTGAATATCTAACTAGTTAATTCAGTTATATTAAAACTACTTTCCTATTTTGCACACGGGCGTTTGCGGTTAAAATTTCTTGTAGGCAATCAGTAATACAAAGCATGCATTGTGTGTTGCCAGGATAATATACAGTTGTCATTTTTATTTATTTTTTTTTTATGTTATATTTTTATAGAAATAATAAAACTTGTGGCTGATAAAACATAATGAGAAACTTATAATCTTATCTGTGAAATATTATATAAATAGTCCAAATTACTTGTTTACGAAAATTACAAATTTTTAACCTAGTTGAGTACAAACAACGCAGATGTCGCATAATTTGGTAAATAATTATTAGATTACAGGTTAGATTGAAAGTTAAAATATATTTCAAATGATTAATTAAACATTCATATATACATATTTTAGCTTCAGAACTGCTTCCGTTCCATTGTCACGATCACCCGCATTTAAAAATAATTAGTGGAAGCTTCGTCCAACGTCACGATAATTATCTGATTAGCGATTAACGTTTCCAATTAACGATTTAAGAAGTCTTTAAAAGCAGGTAATTGTAGTTAATGTTGTGCTTTAACAATTACTTAACAAAATGGTGCTAGTGTTAAACGGTGTTTTACAAGCTAAATGTCCACAAGACACTCAAAGTCTGTACAATGCACATCCTGTATATCGAGAGACTGCTGGACAGCTACTGGCGATACCGAACAAAGTTATAGGCCCCGTTGGGCTCCTATACGTCCAACAGAGAGAGTTTGCTGCTACAGTGCCCCATGACAAGAACGTCAGCATTATAGGATCCGACGATACTACGACTTGCATTATTGTGGTTGTCCGACACTCAGGATCAGGGGCAGTGGCTTTGGGACACTTTGATGGTTCTGGCACTGACGAAGCCATATGCACAATGGTGCAGAGAGTACAGGAGTTGGCTTTGGGGTATCCAGATGGAAGAATTGAGTTGCAACTTGTTGGAGGATACACAGACGCACATCATTTCTCTGAGGAACTGTTTTATAGTATAATGAACGTCTTTCATAAGCAACCTGTGGAAATTGATCTAACTTTGGCTTGCGTGGGACAGTTGAATTCGACAATTCGAGGAGGGATACCTTGGCCTATCATTTATGGAATAGGAGTCAATATTAAGACTGGTACGTACTGTTTTTTTCATAATTACTTAGTGATATAAAATGGAGACATATACTTCCCCGCTATCATTTTCTCAAGCGAAATCGTCTTTGAGCTAGAGGGTAAAATTCTAATGCACAATTTCTAAAATAGTCTAGTTGTATTTTCGCTAAAATATTGGATGTAGGGAAAAATGACTTTATTTGGGCATCGTAAAAAAGACCTCCAGTTTGTGAAAACTGATAAATTTGAAAATTCACCCAACTCGCACCAAAGTAATAGTAACTAAGACGGGAACCTCGAAAGAGTAACCATTATGTAATATCCACTAATAGTACAGTCGAATTGATTTAATTTAATTTTTTTCGGCGACAACATTCCACCTGAAGTTTTATTGTTGATTCCTATGTATTATGACCTCCTGGATTACGAAAAAAATATTTGTGCCCAAAAATTCCTTGTGTGTTAAAAGTTATATATATGCACTTTTTGACTCACTTACACGCATGTAAAATTCATGATTGGTTAAAATCATACCTTTCGAATAGAACACAAGTTGTGGAGGTTAATGGAGTAAAATCTGAAACAGAAGAAGTATTGATTGGTGTCCCACAAGGGTCTGTATTGGGCCCCCTGCTGTTTCTATTTTATATTAATGACTTGCCACAATGTACACCTAATGATAATTTAATAATGTTTGCCGATGACACTTCCTTTCTAAACTGCTACGATTCAGTAGAGGATACAATACATGACATTCACAACAACTTAAAATACTTTAACTACATGGTTCTATAAAAACAAATTATTCTTAAATGTTTCGAAAACTGGATTCATTAACTTTACTCCTAGCATTGCTAATATATCTTCAATAGTAAAAATGGCGAATGGTAATGAAGTTGTAAATCTTGATACTGGTCAAATATTAAACAAATTGAATTATAATTGCTGCAAAGGCACAAAATGTTCTGCAATTGTGTGTGTGAATTGTGGGGCTGCCTTTCATAAGAGTTGTGCAGCTAGAATAAAATTCGTGCGAGTAATTGATGAAACACGTGTTCTATGCTGTAAAAGTGAGGTTATAAACCAAAATGAAGAAGAGTTAAAATTTAGCGCAATTAAACGCGAAAATGAACTATTGCAAAGCCTTTACTGGCAAACTCAAGATAAAAACGCAATTTTGTAAGAAAATAATTGTCTTCTCTTAGAAAAAATCGGAAATTTAACCTCGAAATTAGCAGAGACACAAAAACTTTTGCAAGAAGCCCAAACCGAATTAAACAATGGTAAACCAACCTATAGTAACATATTAAACAATAAATTACATAATTCTCAACCACAATCCAAAATTTACACAAAAAAACAACAATCTGCTGAACCGAGCTCCAATCATAAAAACGAAGAAACTGACGTAGAAAAGACCATTAAGGGACAAGAAACAGCTGCAAAAGTTCCTTTTGAGGAGGAAAAAATATCAAGACAACTTAGGCCTAGACATCCCAGTAATGTAAGTGTTAATGAATCCAACGACCAAGATGGTTTCCAACTGGTACACCAGAAGAAACGAAAGCCCCGAAGGGTCAACTCCATAAAACAACTAGGTACGGGAGAGATTTCAGAAGACGAAAAGAAGAATGGGTTCTGCGGCATCGAGAAAAAGGTCTGGATTTATCTTTACCGAGTACCAAGGCGTGTTAATACAGAACATATGCATATAAATATCCAGTGCTTTAGAAATAAAACCAATGAACTAGAAGCAGTTATTTGCGACGAGATCATACCTTTTCACGTTATATGTGTTAACGAACACTGGTTACACCGTAACGAGTTAGATTCCTTTAAAAATATTAGTAACTATCAATTAGCCAGTATATTTTGTAGAGCTGAATTTATTCATGGTGGAACCTTGATACTAGTCAAAAACGATTTAAATTATAAACCTCTATGTCATTTAAGTAATCTCTCGTCCGAAAAAGATTGTGAAATATCAGCCATAATGGTAGAAAATTTTGATATCATTGTTGTTAACATCTATCGGTCCCCAAATGGAAGTCTCATTAGATTCTTTGATATCCTGGCAAAGTTATTGAACAAAATAGATATAAAAAAAAAAGGTAATACTCTGCGGTGACTTTAACATAAGATTTAATACATCCGACTCTGCTAATTTGACTTTAACAGATTTACTAAAAATATTCGGATTAGAACAAACAATCTTTGAAAATACCCGAGTAACAAATTGCATTGATAATATCTTTACAAACTTTTCAATAGACGATTACAACGCGTTTAACCATGAACCACTATTGTCGGATCACCTAAGTCAGATTTTGGAGGTACAGATAGAAGTTAATAAAAAATTGTATGAGCACGAGAAATTAATTAGACCTATTACAGAAACAGGTAAAAATAAATTTCATGGAATTATGTCTAGCTGCTCGTGGGAGTTCATCACCGACCATACTCTCAACATCAATGAAAAATTTCAAGTATTTTTAAATACTACTCTACAGGCCTACAATATCTCTTTTCCTGAAAGGTTAGTACGCTTTGAAAACATAAACTCGTCGAAAGTTGCATGGTATACAGACGATCTAAGGCAAATGCGAAATCATTTACAATTTCTAAATGAAGTTTGCAAACGGCACAATACTGAGCAAAATAAAAAAATTAGAAATGATTTCAAACTAACATATAAAAATGCTTTAAAAAATAAACGAATCCAGTCAAATGATAGCTACATAAAGAAATCTGGAAACCCGGCAAAAACTGTATGGGAAATAATAAACTCCTCGAGGAAACAAAAAATGTCGCAATCGGAATTAACTATTAAACCGAAAGATTTCAATAACTTTTTCGTCAGTGTTGCGGGACGGGTTACTGGTGGTCTCCCGCTACTAGATATTGATCCATTACAATATGTTAAACAGATAGACACACCTGAACCTTTTGCATTTCGCGAGGTCACGTACATTGAGGTAAGACACATTTTAAATTCTCTGAAAAATAGTAACAGTAAGGATATATACGGCTTAAATATAGCTCTAATCAAAACTATAAAAAACCATATTATAATTCCATTAACAAAATTAATTAATGAAAGCTTACGGACCGGAGTATTCCCAGATTTACTCAAGATCGCGTCGGTTATCCCAGTTTTCAAAAAAGGTGATCCAGAGGACATTAATAATTATAGACCGATTTCTCTTCTCCCTATTTTTGCAAAAATTTTCGAAAAAATTATGAAAATTCAGATCACTGAATATCTAGAGAAAAATAAAATATTATATAAATTCCAATTTGGTTTCCGTAAAAATCTATCTACAACAGATGCTATCATTAAGTTTACCGATTATACCTTAGACTGCTTTGAAAAAGGATATTATTCTGCCTCCTTGTTTTGTGACCTCAGCAAAGCATTTGATTGTGTATCTCATGTCTTGCTGATCCAGAAATTAAACAAATACAACTTTAACAGGACAAGTATCCAACTTATCAAATCCTATCTAGAAAATCGTATGCAATCAGTCAGATTAAATGGAATATCTTCTGAGGTGTTACATATAAATTCGGGAGTTCCACAGGGTTCAATTTTGGGCCCAGTTTTATTCCTGATTTATATTAATGATGTGCCAAATGCCTTCGAGAATGTCAATTGCATCTTTTATGCAGATGACTCGACGTTACAAATCTCTGACCCTAACTTAGAGAACTTAATATTAAAATGTGACAATGTATTATCTAATGCAAAAAAATGGTTTACACCTAATGCTCTTGCACTTAACGAAGAGAAAACTGTAAAACTTATTTCAAGTACTCGCGATTTGAGAAATGTACCAAATAACCCCACTTGTACAAAGTTTCTAGGTGTCCTTATTGATCCATGTTTACGATGGAATGACCATGTTGATTATCTTGCTGAACAACTATCTAAAGGTATATATGCTCTTAGACAATTGTCAAATACAGTTTCGTCGGATGTATTAAAAACTGCGTATTATGCATTATGTCACTCTCGACTATCTTATGCCATTCTCGCCTGGGGGCATTCTTCTGGTAGACATAGAATTTTTGGTCTCCAGAGGAGGGCAATCAGGATTGTGGGTGGTTTGGGATACCGGGATGACACCAAACAACTCTTTATTTCACTTAAAATACTCACCTTACCTAGCATTTACGCGTTACAATGTATTACACATGTCCATGATAACTTACCTACTTTTAACACCCATGCTGACTTTCATCACTATGAAACACGTCGTAGAGATAACATAAGAACTGAGTACACAAGGCTAACTAGAGGGCAGACTGGTGTTAATTACCATGGTATTAAATTATACAACTTATTAGATGACCGTATTAGAGTTTTACCTAAACAAAAATTTAGATCCACAATAAAAGGTTTTCTGTTAAAAAATGCATTCTTCTCAAATGAAGATATAGTGAGAGAAATTGTAAATTGTAATTTTACTTAAACTTATGTTCTGTGATATGACAAACACTATATTTTTTTTTCTGTTTGATTTTATATAGCTTTTTATTCCATTTATTACAATTTCGGCCATTTTTACATAATTTTAAATCTATTGTATTGTGTTTTACCTATTTGTAAGTGTAACTGTTTGACGTGTGTACAATTTTTTATAAATTTTTAACATGAATAAATCTATCTATCTATCAAAGTAGCTTGATAAAAATTAATAAGAAATCTATTATTGTGCAAATGACTTCTACAAAATTTTTGAGTGTGATTATAGATAATGCTTTGAACTGGGAACCACATACAGACTATCTATCCAAAAAATTGACATCGGTTTGTTATGCGTTGTATAGGTTACAACACGTTTCTAATAATGCAACTGCTATATCATATTATTATGCTCACTTTTATTCACGGATGTCATATGGCATCATGTTCTGGGGAATGTTGTGCAATGCAGAGAGAATATTTAAGCTACAAAAAATTGCAATAAGAAATATAGCAAATGTTTCACGACTGACTTCTTGCAGAGATCTGTTTAAAACATTTAATATTTTACCTCTAGCCAGTGTATATATACTCAAAACACTAATCTATGTTAAAAGTAATATTAATATGTTTTCCACTAACAACTTCAACCATGAATATGACACTCGAGGTAGTTACAACTTAGTGATACCACGTCATAATTCGACCACATATGAACACAACCCATTATATATGGGAATTAAATTATACAATAAGTTATCACTAGAAATAAAAAGCAACAATATGAATGAATTTAAAATCAAGCTAATAAATATGCTACATGAGAAATCTTATTACTCTGTTCATGATTTTTTAAATGAATAGCTCATATAATTTTTATACTTATTGACAAGACAGCTATGTTGTTTATTGTGTTTATTATTATTTTATTATTATATACAAATGTGATTTATATGTTTATTTTATCTTGTATTTTCTTATGTCTGTATTTTATATCATATTTTAAACATTGTATTCTGTACTTTTAGTTTTTCTATAAGAAGGAGTAATTTTACCACAGTTGACAAAAATAAAACTCATTTATGGTCAAATATAATGCATCAATCCCGGATACCATGTGTCAAATAGAACGGTCAAAGATGGCGGACGAAATAAAATGTTTAATTCTTCGTCAATTATCATTGTACGTCATTTTTTTTAATTTTCAAAAAATGTGCATTTTTCCAATTTTCAAAAATGCATTCTCTTTGACCCTCCTTTTTTCACCCAGTTTTCATCGAAACAAAATGAACTATACTATATTAGTTTCATTACCGTCATATACTATAATTTCACCGCATTCCTTATCGTTAGCCAATTCATCAAAGGTAGAAGAATCATTGGCACAATTATTTTCTTTTACAATAGATACATAGAACATTATATATTCAGTTTTCTACAGCTACACTGGTTATTTTTACAGCCTTTCTTATATTTACAAGAAATATCACTTAGTAAATTTTTAGGAAAAGCATTACTTTCATTCATAACATCAAACATTAAGCCATTCTCAGCCACCCGAATTGTAACAGATCTCTCTCAGAACTCCCTGGCTATACGCCGAGAACATGAGTATTAATGTTGCTTTTTAATGTAATTAATTCTAAATGTAACTGTTCGAAACTATTATCCCAGATAAATTTCTACATTCCTCCTCGTAATGCAAGACAAATTATTACTTTTTTCATGCCCTTCTTCGAGTCAAATTATGTATACAACTCATGTTTATCTCATATACTTCAATAGCAAATCAGTTTGAAAATATAGATTTTTTTCAGTGCAAATCTTAAAGCTTTTAAACATTATCTTCATCAATTCATAACAAACTAATCATTAAGTAATACAATTTTTATTAATATTAACTTTGCTCTTATCTTTTTGTATATATTGTCCAAATTACCATGTATTTTGTTACTCGTGTATCTCCGTCGTGTTATTGTTATCACTCTTCTTACCATTATAACTTATTGTTTGTACCAATGGGTTCGCCCGTATATATATGAATAAAAAATATATATATGAGAAGTGGTGAAGTTCTCTGAAAGTCGCAGATTCCACTCCACAACGTCACCTCTACGTAACCACAACATCATTGTAATGTAGCCTTAGCCCACTCGATGAAGGTATTTACCTATAAAAACTTGCAAAATGAATATATATATTTTTTTAATGAATTCATGAAAGTGTATAGAATAATATCCTGAAAAGTTTACATTTCGCTCGGATCGAAGCAGAACATAGAAAAAAAGTAAAAAAAAAATTTTTTTCACCATTTTTTTAAGATTTTGAAATTAAGACAAGCTAGAAAAAAATAAAAACAGATGGGTAGATCATGTATTTATGAACAAAATTTATCACTAAAGCCACGGTTTTCCCGGAAAAAAATAGTCATGTGTAACGTTATAACTCGGAACGAGATCTATGCGTGCGCGCACTTGAATACGCATGACTGTGACACCGATGCACTGAATTACATGTCACTAAATCAGAATTTGTTCAATCTATACGAGTGTTGGTTCATTTAAAAGATGGAAAATGCAGTTTTCTGATGCTTTTTTGTTTTTAACAATACAAGCCCGAACTCAATTGTCGCAATAAAAAATATAGAAAAAAATAAAAGCGCTTCAAAAAAATTCTTTCCTCATTGCGAACTGTTAAAAAGTATGTATACTTCAGGATTATTATGGTTTATTAAGTTGTAATGTAACTTACCGAGAACTTGACTCATTGGAAAAAATAAAATATCACTATTTCAGAAAAAATGTATACTTTTCGAATGTTCAAACACAAATTCGTTTACTTGTATGTATTTTTTCAAAAATATGATCAATCAGATCATGATAAGAAACTGCGATTTTCACGATCTTATCCTTATAACTATGAAAATTTCTTTGATTGTTTTGAATACAAATTCTGGAACTTTTCCAATACATTAACAAATGTATAAGGAATCCATTGGATATAGCTGAAATATGGATAAATAAATACAATAGAGTAAAGGCATGTAAAAATTCATGCGAGCGATTCAGTGGCTATGTGTGGTGTCTGTGTATGCGTTCATCTAATATATAAAAATCTCGTGTCACAGTGTTTGTTATCGAACTCCTCCGAAACGGCTTGACCGATTTTTATGAAATTTTTGGAGTATATTTGGTAGGTCTGAGAATAGGTCGTAGGCTATTTTTTGGACAAAAATTTATAATTTATATGGCAAAACAACGTTTGCCGGGTCAGCTAGTAATTATATATTTTCCCTCCATACTCACTATTTATCCTTCTATTCACTAAGAAAAATTTTGAAAATGTGTAATCATAAAGAGAAAAAAGCTTTATTTTTCTCGTTAGAACGGCTAATAATTTTTAGAGGTTCCACAGTAGGGTGGGCTGAAAAACACGAAAATTTGAATTTACAGATGGCCCACTTACTAACTTATTACTATGTATCTAAAACTAATTCGGGTAGATTTTTAGCCAAATCGGTGAATATCTAGCTAGCCCACCAGGGCCTTGAAAATGAAAGAAAGGGCCAATTTTTCGATTTTTAACATTTTTTAAATTGACATTTGAAATTTTTTTTGACTCTTTATTAATGCCTAAATGTGTGTAGCAAAAGTTTTTCGAATAAAATATTTTTCAGTTCCAGGGAAATTAGAAATTTTATACAGAAAACCTTATTTTCGTCGAATTCTACGTTTTAGTGACAAATTTCTAATTTCCCTGGAACTGAAAAATATTTTATTCGAAAAACTTTTGCTACACGCATTTAGGCATTAATAAAGAGTCAAAAAAAATTTCAAATGTCAATTTAAAATGTTAAAAATCGAAAAATTGGCCCTTTCTTTCATTTTCAAGGCCCTGGTGGGCCAGCTAGATATTCACCGATTTGGCTAAAAATCTACCCAAATTAGTTTTAGATACATAGTAATAAGTTAGTAAGTGGGCCATCTGTAAATTCAAATTTTCGTGTTTTTCAGCCCATCCTATTCCACAGTAAGCATTTAACCGTGCGCTTGGCCGTGCAGAGTGACAAAGTTACTTCACTATTTTTTTCCAGGAATACCGTGGCTTTAGCGGTAAATTTTATTAGGACATTTTTTGTTCAGAAACACGTGGTCTATCCACCTGTATTTTTTATTTTTTCCTACCCTGACTTAATTTCAATATTTTTAAAAAATGGATGAAAAATAGTTTTTTTTTTTTCACTTTTTTTTATGTTCTGCATCCGAGGGGAATGTAAACTTTTTGGGATATTATTCTACACACTTTCACGAATTCATTAAAAAAATTATTCGTTTTGCAAGTTTTTGAGGGTTTCACTATAAAATGTTTTCTGTCATCTGGGCTACTAGACAATTTCCAGAATGTATCCGGAATGTTGTGATTACCCAAATATTAATCCCAATTTTGGTTGTAGCATGTTATGGGATCGTTCTTATTATGTTCCTGTGACTAGTGGAGAAACCCTTTATAGTCTAGTCACATTAGCCTTTTACCCGGACGTTCAAAACAACAAGGGTCTGATTATCCCACGATGTTTATTACCCTCCCCTCTGTACGCCCTGGAAAGTCCAAGAGGTTGCAGTGTCGGGTTTGGGGTGGGAGGGGGGTGGGAAGGGTCGGAATGTGTTTTTTTTTCCTTTTTCTCAAATATCTCAAAAAGTATGAGGTTTAGAGCAAAGATGTCCCTGTACAAAATCAAAGTACATTAAATTTCCTACAAAAAAGATTCATTTCATTTTTTTTGTAACCCTAACCATTTCTGAGATATAGGTAGCGGAAGATGGGATAAAATATCAATTTTTGCGAAAATCGTGGTTAAGATTTTAAAAAATCGTTTCTAAGTCTTTTTTTAATTATTGTTCTTGGCCTATTGGTTGATTGGTTATTACGTTATCAGTGTACAGTTACATTTTTGGTGCAATTGCGATATATGTGAGGGGGGGAGGAGGGTGAATGATTGAACGGGAATAAAAGAGTGGGCATGTTTATATAAGACATGATTTTATTTTATGAATTTAAAAATCAAACAAAACCAATTTTATTTACTAATATTAATGGAATACAAGTAGCTTAATATAAACATGTCTAGATGTCCATTTGTGGGTAAATATCCTCTTGCTCAGTATTTGAGTCAACTTCCTCTTGGTCGATTTCCTGTTCAATTTCAGTATCCTGACCCGTAGCAAAAAAGTCATCTTCAGGTACTATTTCATCAGCTATAACTCTGTTACAACAACGATGGCCTGCACAATTGGCACATATGGTTGAGCACTTCAGTGCATTTTTAAAACACTCACACTTGGTCGTGCAATCATCTCCGCAGCTGCAGCTGCTTAGGTTCAAGAGGTCATCAGGTGCAGCTGCTTTGAGAGTGGTGACTATCACTTGCTCCGTTTAAGCACACTATTGCTCTTTTTCCAGGAATTTTTGTAATACGTACACTTTCACCAAAGTGCTGAGTTAGCTTTCTTTTTAGATGTTTGTCACTGTAACATTTAATTTCAGGGTTTGTATTGCTGAATATGTCTTGCAATTCGGCCATAGAGTACTGACATTCATCATTATCTGACAGATAATTGCAAAACTTTTGAAAAGCCTCATACCTTTCCTGATTTTCCCTTGACCCCCCCATCCAAACCTTCCTCTGGTTTACTGCTGTTTACATGCTGAAATGTTGTGTAGCAGTAGTACCTATGATAACGTCCATCTCCAGCAACCAGATCGCAGTACTTCTCGCCCCCACTCATCTTCTCTAACACTTCTAAAACGTATCATAGATTGTAAGCCTCAACCTCACTCCATTCCTGTTTGAATGGATTTCTACATTTGGAAACATCGACACATCGTCGGCCACACAACAAGCACAGTGATTTGAAATCAAATGCTGGTCCACGTGAAGGACGTTGCTGAGGTTCAGTGGATGCGCATGGGAGGTTTTGGGTTACGGGTGTATCATTTGCGACACTCGGAATGTACTTCATGAACTGAGTTATTCACAAACTTATCTTTTACACTATCCTGCTTTATCTCGCTGCACGCAATAATTGTTTTTATTCCCATCTCTGTCAGTTTTATTAGCTCCCCTCCCTCATCCCGACAAGGCTCCAACGCACATTTACTCATTTCACGACCGTTTCAACGTAAATTACACAAACGAGCGACAATCTCTTCCAAGGGATCGGCAACAACTGATTGGGACGGCTCAGAAGAGACGCACCCAAAAAAGACGAATTCCCCTTCTCACCCTACAATTCTCCTCTCCCCTTCCCTTTGTGAATTCCCCCATACCCAGAGCCTCTACATTCTTCAAAAAAACCCATCACTACCTGCTCATTCAATTCATTTTTCGTTTTAATAAAGAAGCCTTGATTGGAACCTCTGATATCTTTACATCGAACGCATATTCATATATGTACATTGCAGTTTGACCGAAAATGTAACTGTGCACCTAATTACGTAATAACCAATCGACCAATAGGCCAAGAATAATTTAAAAAAGACTTAAAAATGATTTTAGAAAAATTAACCCACGATTTTCGCAAAAATTGATCTTTTATCCCATTTTCCGCTCCCCATATCTCAGAAACGGTTAGGGTTAGGTTAGGGTTACAAAAAAAAAATTAAATGAACCTTTTTTTGTAGGAAATTTAATGTACTTTGAATTTGTACAGGAACATCTTTGACCTCATACTTTTTGAGATATTTGAGAAAAAGAGAAAAAAAACACATTCCGCCCCTTCCCACCCCCCTCCCACCCCAAACCCGACGCTCTAACCTCTTGGACTTTTCAGGGCGTGCAATGGGGAGGGTAACAAACATCGTAGGACCGTCAGACCTTTGTTTTTTTGAATGTCCGGGTTTGGCCATTTTTTTGCTTAATATCACTACACTATTAGAGTGCCTACAATAGTCGTAGCTAGGTTCCAGCGACTAATTGTGCCAGCTGAGCTTGTTTTATACTTTAAAACCTACTCTATGTATTGATTTACTTTTACTGTCCAATCCTTAAAGCAAAGGCATGCTTGCAGGTGAAATATTTCCAGCAACATTCCCGGAAAAGGGCCCGGAGGAATCTCTAAGGTGTGCCAGATACCTAACGGGTGTCCCTCAAGTCCTAGACATATACGACTGCAATTTAGGACTACTGAGAATTGGACCATTCAACTACAAGCCTCTGCGCGGCGTAGACTTGTGGCTGGAACAAAACGACGAGTTCATTCTGCAACATCTATCCACTTCCCCAGAAGTAGAACCCCCACATTTCGTGATGCAGATCAGGGCGACACTGAAATACATTCAGGACAACCCGTTTCCGGCTGTGACGATCTTTAGGGATAACCGTCCACACTATTTCCGGAGAGACGAACACTCAGGTATGTGGGTACCTGTGAGTTTCTAAATAGGGGAAATTATTGTTATATATTTACCGTTTTTTTTTTATTCGAAATACATTTATATACACATAGAGAAGATATTTTTGCATATTATACATTCATAAGAATAGAGATGTTTCATTTGTATATTCGAAGTGGATAGTTTATGATCAGAGCGTAGATGTCAGGTCGTCATGGCGTCAGAACTTTGGATCCGGAACAGTTTAAAATCGTTACTCTATTTTTCGATTCTATAAGATAATTTTTAAATTTTTTCAAAATTTGTTATGCAGGATGTTTAAATGATGTTATGGCACATCTCAAGAGGTGTTTCTTCTTGTTAAGAAAACAATAAACAAGAATAACGTTTTCCCTAAAATCCTTCTACGATGCTTTGAAAGTATTATATTAAACAGGCTTTTTAAATAATTACTCAGTGATGGTTGAAGGTACCGGCTTCAAACTTGGCAGGGAAAGGTGTTTTTATAATAGTACAGTACACAAAAAGTTTAATCAAAAACTAACCAGTGATGTCGGAGTTAGCGCGGATTTGGATGATGGAATATTACATAAAAAAAATTATTTGCAACCAAACAGATATTAAACTTTTTATTTTTAGTTTAACAGTTTCTTAGTTTGCTATCAAAGCAAAATCAAATTTTCTCGTTTACCCAATTCAAGTAGGAGAGAAGAGGCCAGCAGAAAATATGATGAAACGAGTTTGTACCCTCCATCATTCTTAGCCAATAAGAACGAATTACGAGACATTCAATGTTGACACCAATGGCGGAGGTGGTCTGCAGTAGAGTTATGTTCGGCGACAGTAGCCTGCAGTAGAGATGGGCGATATCACGGTGTTAGTTTTTGCCGTGACTTTCTTATACCGCTGAACTCCGCAGAAATATAAACTGAAATTAAAATATTGTAAATAGAATTTTTTGTTTTGATATATTTTATATAATAGAAAATAAACTAATCTTTGAAATCATCTGTACTATAACTTTATAAAATCCAAATTTGAATTTAAAATTTCATGTTACTGTTTTGAAGCTCTATATATACATATATCGGTTGCTTTAAAAGTTCAAAATAGTTTTTTGTAATTATTTGCCATATTTGTTATGTATATAGTTATGAAAAATGTAGCAACCATCTTGTGATTTTAAAAACATAATTTTTAATGTACTTTTAAAGACTAGACGGCAAATACTACGCTATAGTTTCTTGCTTTGGAGCATCCTTAACAGTTTATCATAGTTCTGGAAACCCGTAATATTAAATATGAATGTGGATATATTTTAAAAGTGAATTAACTTTCTTTTTTTTTTTTTTTAATTATTTTTGAAGAGCTTTGTTTTTGTGGAGACTGGAGACTGAAACGCTGATTTAAATAATACGAAACTGTTTAAGGTCAGTTGCTTAGTGGTGTTTAGCGTTTTTGAAACACTACTGCCACATTTCGTAACAGTCTTATAGATTCCCCACTTTGTTGACCTAAACGTTGACATAACTATGTTTTGGTTCTATAAAAGTTTTAGTAAAAGTTAAGCAAAGTTATTTTAACATTTAATAAGCCATTATATAACCAGTCTGTACTGCTTGGGTAATGCTACATCACATATTTATGGTACATCACCAGTAGGTGCCTTCAAAATGTCCATAAGGACATTAAAAGAAAAGCGTTTACCTATTCTGTAACTTTATACATGAAATCCGTATTCGTAAGTCTGCCTGAAGAATGACGGCCTGAAATCCACTCTCTGTTCATAATTCGGTTATATTAAGACTTTATGGTCAGAGCTTTTTTTTATTATATGATATTATAGATGTTTAAATATGTGATTCAATGGGGCTACAAGTAGGCACTATTGTTCCCTACTCTTTTTATGACAATGTTTTTAAGCTTTATTTCTCAAAGTCTGTATTACCTCTTAAATTATCAAAATGTTCAAGAGGAAATAAAAAATAGGGTAATCCCACTTCTGATTTTAATTGTGATTTAAGAATTAATGAATATGAAACTCTTCCATGGTACGAGAAGTGATAAAATAGCTTAATTTGTGTAATTGATGTTTTAAAATCTTTTCGTTGGAAGTGTTATTGTAACTTTTATACCTAGACATTCTGTAATTCCAGTAATTTGGCAAATACCGACAACATTTTTAATCCTAGTTTAGTTGACAAGAATTGGCATTATAGAAGTTATATTTGTATAGTTTATGCTTTTTATATCTGAAATAATTGTGATTACTTATACAGAATGTTCTGAAAGTAATGGGCCACCAGTTAGGGATTTCTCGGAATGAAAATACACTGATTAGGCCAAATACTTGTTTAGACCTTAGTTTAGTGTAACTATAGCTTTTCAAAAAATGTTGGAGTTACAAGATTTCAAATATTCAATGCAACTTTATTTAAGAAAGAAAAGATACAAAAATGAATGCACGCCAGACTCTGACAAAGTGGTAATAATAGTAATAATAATAATAAAAGATTTTTTAATACAATGCGTGACATCATTGTCATTACATGCGATTAGCTAACTGTATGATGTATTCGCCCCAATAATTGGTGATAAGTGGTAGTTTCAATCTGCTTTACAAGCTGTTTCATATGTCCCCAGAGATATAAAACCAACGAACTTAAACCTGGGGATCACGGTGAATGTTATCTGCATTTTTTCAAATATATAACCTCTTCTGGACAGCCTTGGCTTTTCATTAGGGGACTGTCTAATATATGTGGTGTGTTACATTATATGATATTGTGGAGAAAAATTACCTCGTGAAGTAACATAACCTCAGGGTACAATAAGCTTAAGCTTCAGTACGGCGGGCTTCGCACCGCAACCCATAAGGAAAAAAAAAAAAACATAACCTCAGATATAGCAAAGAAACAGGTTTTTTCCACTTTTAGGTTGGAATCTCTGGAAAAAGTGTAGTCAGGTTTCTGGTTTAAAATTTTGTCGACCTGTGTTATTGAAATTAAAGGACATTCGGTAAAGATACTATCTATTCTGAGAACTTAACACGTTGACTGCGGGCATTATTTCAAGAGTTATGATTTAATTTCAATCATCGGTCTCAGACGCCCGATGATTAGTTAGTAATTTATGACGACATTAGTCTTTGGAGACCTATAAACTCTGTCACAGATTTTGCCATCTATCAGTTTAATGCTGAAATATAAGCGCATTCCTATGGTAGGGATTTCTAATATACATTTGTATTACAGTCCCCTTGAAGCCATATCGGACTCCAAGGTTCAATGCCGTTTCAGCATTGAATTTGAATTTTTCGTTTTTTAGGAAATAAATTATTTATTTGACAGTTTTTTGTAGAATTTTATAATGAAACCACTAAATATGATTGTAAAAATTTATTGAATACATACAAATGCAAAACTTTTGTTTTTTTGTAATTTTGAATGAACAAAATAATTACATTATAAATAATATTTTTGGATAAAAACAAATAAAAACCGAAAACTGCATTCTGAATTTATAGTTTTTGTCTAATTATGAAATTTATTGAAACATATGGTAGGCAAAATCCAGGCTGTCCTTCACAGTCTTCACAGAACCGTGTTTATTAGTGTCGAACTCGAAGGTCCGATACCGTCATAACATCATATTTAGGATTTTATAACGGCATCAGACCCGGAAGTCCGATACAAAAATATAATCATAAATAATCTCAACTGAGAGCAAAGTTATGACCTTTGTTAGTTGTGTCAAAGTTTGAAATATGAGGTGCCGTCAGTAAAAAATATACGTCATTGGTCTCCCGGGACCATTCCCCCAGTCAACATGTTAAACATTTCCAAATTATGTTATCAAATTCCACTGTTAGTCTAGTCAATGAAAGAGTTGTAGAGAACATTGAGGAGGGGAGAATATTCCTCTTCAGGAATGTGTTGGGAGGCAAACATACTAAAAATCCCCGCCCCTAGCCTCGCCGCTTCCGGGGGGGGTGAAAAGATTGCGTCACACGGAAAAGAGTAATCTATGCAAAATTAAACAATTAAATTTCCTACAAGAATGTCTATATTCATTTTCTTCCTATGTATTACAGTTTATGAGATATTCGCCAGCGAAAATCGATAATTAATAAAAAAAAATCAATTATGTGCCTTGAATATTTCTGTCAAAGCGGTTTACCATGGTCTGCAAATAAATCACAGTCAGTCTTTATTTTACAATGCTCGACGTATTTACTAACGTAATATTTTGTCGAAATCTATGCATTTTCTTAAATATACAGTGTGACTCACTGAAAATGAAGATACCATTATAACTTTTTCATTTTGTTTCCGATTTGAATCAAATTTTACTCAAGTATAAAATAAATTAGAATCTGCTTATGACCAAAAAATCATTCGCCTGCTATAAAGACAAAGCCACCTGCGGTACCAAAATATGCGGAAAAAGATTAAAAATCATATTGATGGGTCTTGATGAATTTCACGTAGCCACCACAAATTGCGGAAACTGAGGATCCCCTTTGCCAGATGAGCTTATGTATGAGAAATCCCCCATCAATAACCAAATCAAATTTTGGTGTATGTACGTTTGTGGTGCTGATCGGGTGCATTTTTTAGAATTTTTAACATTCAAAATGTGTTTATTTTTTTCAGCATATTTTGGTACCGCAGGTGGCTTTGCCTTTGTAGCAGCCGAATGTTTTTCTAGCCATAAGTAGATTCTAATTTGTCCTATACATGAGTAAAATTTGATTCAAATCGGAAACAAAATAAAAAAGTTATAATGGCATCTTCATTTTAAGTGAGTCACAGTGTATATTTAAGGAAATGTATAGATTTCGACAAAATATTACGTTAGTAAATACGTTGTGTGTTGTAAAATAAAAATTGTTTTGTGACTGTCATTTATTAGCAGACCACGGTAAACCGCTTTGATAGAAATGTTCAAGGTACATAATTGATTTTTTTTTTATTAATTATCGATTTCCGCTGGCGAATATCTCGTAAACCATAACACATAGGAAGAAAACGAATATAGATATTCTTGTAGGAAATTTAATTATGTTTAATTTTGCATAGATTACCTTTTTTCTGTGTGACGTATGGTTTCCAAGTTCCAAGTGAAGAATCGAAAAAAGGAACCTTTCCACCCCCCTCTCCTCCTGAAGCGGCGGGGACTTTTAGTATATTTACCTCCTAACTACCCCCAACATTCCTGAAGGAAAATTCTCCCCTCCTCAACGTTCCTTACAATCCGCTTTTGGGCATTCATTGATTGAATTATGTGTGAGTACCATATAATAAATAAAAAAATGGTTTCTCTACAGTCAAAGGTTGTAGCTGTTAGGAATCAATTTAATAAACGAGTATACTTGGCTTGTTCGATATATTTTGAGACCTAGAAGTTCTCCTAAATGGTGGCCCTGTTTACAATCTTTATTTTCATATTAATTTTGTTATATCTTATATATTTTTATACAAACTACTAGTTATTTAGATCTGGAGGTTTATATTTCTCTATAAATTGTTAGAATACGTACAACATATTTAATTGATTGTTACTTTTAGCTTTTAAGACTTTTATACTCAGAGGACTGCTTAATTAGTTAACGTAAGAATTTTATCAAATTACGTCTTAAAGTAAACTTATTGTAAATCTGACAGATGTTCGAAATGTTTTATATATTCATTTTTGTTTTTGAGAATATCAGTTGGATTGCAATAAATACACAGGCACACAGAAAAAATAAATTTTATTTTCTATAGGCGAAAGACCCTCTCCTTATGTTTTTTGAGCCACTGATTCCAAATCCCTAATTTTGGGGTTAAATGCGGCGGTTAGAACGACACGCGTTGAAATGAAACTTCTGAATCATTTAAAATGGCTCTACTCACATACTCCCAACATTCTATCGTACCACGAAAATGATGGTAGTGTACTTTTTCCCCAAAAAAAACTACTACTACTACCCCTCGTTTTGATTTTTCCATAATCTCTTATGAGGGCTTGCCAGATCGGGGTTATTACAGGAAATATTGATAAGTCGAGTATTTTTTGACCAGGAGACGCCAAAGCGACCCCCAGGGGTTATAGCCACCCCCTCCCTGAATGACAAAACTTTCAGAAAATATTGCGAAAGGGCTGAAGAACGGTTTCCTCCAGTTTCCGAGGGCGAGTAACACGATAATTGCGATACTTTCTCCCACTCTTCTGGAACTACCCCTAAATGAAAACAAAAACCTTGTTCTGATTCTTCCATACTACGCTTGTGAGGGTAGTATGGAGGGCTTTACAGATCGGAGTTATTACAGGAAATATTGATAAATCGAACATCTCTTGAGCAGGAGGTTGTAACCACTCCCTCCCTGAAAGACAAAACATTCGGAAAATACTGCGAAAGGGCTGAAGAACGGTTTCCCCCCATTATGGAGGCAAGGAACATAATGGTTGCAATATTTCCCTCTCCCCACCTTTCCGAAACTACTACTAAATGGAAGAAAACTGTTCTTCTATGTTCTGATTTATCCATACTACACTTGTGAGGGCTTGACAGATCGGGTTATTACAGGGGATATTGATAAATGGAGTATCTGTTGGTCAAGAGACGCCAAAACAACTCCCGGGGGTTGGAACCACTCCCTCTCTGAATGACAAAACATTCCGAAAATACTGTGAAAGGGCTGAGGAATGGTTTCCTCTCATTTTTGAGGGCGAAGAACACAATAGTTGCAATACTTCCTCGCCCTCGATGACGGGGGGAAACCATTCTTCAGCTGTTTTGCAGTTTTTTCGGAATATTTTGTCATTCAGGGAGGGGATGGTTCCAACCCCCAGGAGTTGTTTGGTGTTTCCTGTTCAAAAGATGCTCAGTTAATCAACATTCCTTGTAATAACTTCGATATGCCAAGCCCTCACAAGTATGGTATGGAAAAATCAGAGCAAGGGGTAGTTTTTTCCAGAGGGGTGGGGAAAAAGCACTGCAACCATCTTCTCCCGCTAAAACGAGAGAAGACCGTTCTTCAGCCCTTTCGCAATATTTTCGGAATGTTTTGTCATTCAGCGAGGGGTGGTTTCAACCTCCACGAGTTGTTTTGGCGTATCCTGATCAAAGATATAGATAATATTCCCTGTAATAACTCCTAACTGTTAAGCGTAGTACAGAAAAATCAGAACAAGGGGTATTTTTTTTCATTTAGAAGAGTGAGGGAAATTATTGCAATTATCGTGTTTCTGGCCCTGGAAAACTGGAGGAAACCGTTCTTCAGCCCTTTCGCAGTATTTTCGGATGTTTTGTCATTCAGGGAGGGGGTGGTTCCAACCCACCCGGGGATTGCTTTGGCGTCTCCTGGTCAAAAGATACTGGACTTATCAATAATCCCTCTAATAACCCCGATCTGTCAAGCCCTCACAAGCATATTATAGAAAAATCAGAAAAGTAGTTTTTTGGGGGGAAAAGTACACCACCATCATTTCTGTGGTACGATAGAACGTTGAGAGTAAGTGACTAGAGCCATTTTTAACGATTCAGAAGTTTCATTTCAACGCGTCAATTCGCGAAAAACTGAGCAGTGAAACATATATTTTTGACATGATATTTGGACTCAGCAGCTCAAAAAACATAGGGATTAGATGTCTTTCACCTTTGGAAAATAAAATTTATTTTTTTTGTGTGCCTGTGATATTAGACTAGTTGTTTTGTTAATTGGGTTGTTAAATTTTATAAAAGAAAATCTTGCCATAATCCTTTTAAATAAATATTTTGTACTATAACGTTTCTTATTATTTAGGAAAAATTCATAAACATCTCAAATGCCACACTTTTCTAAATTCACCGGTGGACGCACCTGGTGGACAAAATACGAAGCTGATTGGCTATGTTTTTCAAAATAGCCAATCAAATAATGTTATTGCTTACCGGTGCGATCCACCGGTGAATTTAGACATCTGCCCATGGTGCAAGTGTCGAAAATAGAGAATGGTTGCGGCTATGAAATGTGTCCCTACCAGATTGGCACCCTTGGTCAAATATCAGACCTATCCAAAGCTATAAGGGATGCATCTCCTGTCTGTCTGTCTGTCCGATTTGTTGTTATTTCAAAGTAAAAAAAATTGGTTTTCAAAGCGTTCTTTTCCAAGCTAAAAGCGTAAAAATTGGTGCAGTACTTTGGATAACTTCAACAAAGCAGACGAGAATAAGCGACTTTCATTGGTACATTTGTAGCCTTCCAGTAAAGAAGCAGAAATCTCAAATGCAGCTAGAAAAATCTCAAGTATGAAACCGTTTGAGTAGAAGAAAGGACCTCAAATACATATACATAAAATAACGGGCACATTGACAATTGGCATTCTTATACTCCTGCCGCTACCCAACTTATTACACATTCAAGTTCTATCATGCGTGGACGAACTCTTATTCCGACTAGAATAGCAAGTAGTGTAAACGTGCAAGGATATGCAGACAATGTCACCATCCTATTAATAGGAAAATATGAGGACATTTCATCCGAAATGATGCCTGAGAAGTAGACAGATAGTGTATCCAGGAAGGTCTATACGTGAACTCAGGTAGAGAAGACCACAGTGGTTACATTAACAAAAAAGAGGAACTCAACCTGGAAAAATTATGTCCTTGGAGAAGAAAACTACAGGCGAGCAGTGAAGTTAAATATTGGTACTCTGATGTATTAGATTCCAAACTAAACTTTCCGTTTTCAATTAAAGTTTCCAGGAAATTTCCAGAATGAAGTTTGGTAAAAATGAAAGTTTCCAATAAAATATTGAAATATACCAAAAGTTTCCAAAGAAAACTTTGTCGAAATTTTGGAAACATTAATTTCTATCAAAACTTCATTCCAGAAACTTTCAAATGGAAAGTTAATTTGTTGTATCTGCCCAATCGGGTTAGAGCCTTTTGGCAGTTTCAGACCAGTTTAGAATTGTAGCGATGTGAGCCAAGAGCTTTGAGAGTTGCTTGGCTGTCTGAAAAGACTCTTATTGATCTGTGTCTAGGATGCATCTGTTCAAGCCCCCTTGTACACAGTTCAATGGCATGAACTTCTGCCTTAAAGACAGTCGCATAATTACCCAGGCTCGAAGTAATTCTTACCTTTGGGTTACGACTGTATGCTCCAACTCCGTCTGTAAACCAACAAATGTTTGCTCTTTGTACATTGGTTTTATTCCAATCCCATTCGTTTGTTCCAGGAAATAGGACGGTAAAAAGCAGTTCATAGTTGGTCACGATAGGCATCACATCTGAAAGCATTCCCAGGATGTCATGACATTCCATGTCATCTGACAGCCTGTTGCGTTCCATGATGCTAGCCTGCGGCATATTAGTTACCGCTTGTTGAAGTCTGTATGTTGCCCGCCTGGCCTCTCTCCAAATAGATGTGGAAAGGGGGTAGATCCAGAAGGATTTCCAGAGCGACTGACGGTGTGGTACTTATTGCACCAGTTATCGCCAGGTATGCTTGTCTCTGTAAACCAGAGAGTTTGGCTTTGGTCGTTTGTTGTAGCCCTTCGACCACCAAACTATGGAGGCATACGCTACCATTGGTCTTATGACTGTAACATATATCCAATATGTTTGTTGGTGACCTATGCCCCCGGTTTTTCCACAAATTCTGCGACATGTCCACAAGGAGAGTCTTATTTTGTGGATTACCTTTTCTAGATGGGAATTTCAGTTGAGTGATTTATCTAGTGTAACTCCTGGGTATTTCACTTCCCCGCAAATGGAATAGTTTCACCTGTTAAGGAGGGCGGTAATAAATTATTTAGCCTCCTTTTTCTGGTGAAGTTACAGTATTACAGTTTTGTGGGAGTTGTCATCTGCACCCTCTCACACCAAATATTGGCTGTATTTAGCACCTCTTGAAGGGTATTAGACTAGATCGTCCATATATGTTTGAATCTCGGCTTCCCACAGAGAAAGAATGTCCAGCAAGTCATCCACAAGAAGTTTCTGACTGTAAAAAAGTCGTTATGTTTGGTTTCAAGCATAGCTTGAATCCAGCCAGTTATAGTTAGCTCAACTCCTCTAGCAGCCGCCACAGTATATAGGGAGTTGGGCATTGCATTGTTAAATGTTCCTTCAATGTCGAGGAATGCTGTCACCGCAATCTCTTTTTCCTCAAGAGATATTGGATGATTTTCCCGACTAGGTTATTTAGTGGTAGTTCTGTTGATTTTCCTGGTTGATGGCATACTGGAGAACATTCAGAGGATGAGTGCTCAGGATGTTTCCCCTGATCTGTCTGTCCAGAACCTTTTCCAGCCCTTTCAACAGAAATGATGTCAGGCTGGTGGGTCTTAGCGATTTGGGGTCTGGTTCTGTCCGACCCATTTTTGGTATATATATACCACTTTAACCGCTGCCCAACTGGATGGGATGTAGTTCCATACCAGACCAGCTCTGTATAGTCTGATGAGGAATGGAAGCAGTATTTCCAGTTCGTTTTGTAGCAGTGCTGGAGAAATGCCATCCCCACCAGGCGATTTGAATGGTTGGAAAGATTTGATTGCCCATTCAATCGTTAGTGCTGTGATAACCTTTTAATCCACCAGACGGTCATCTTTGTGAGGTCGTTTGATTCGTCCTCCCGATGGTGGTGGTTGTTGGTTATTCAGGATCGAACTCCCTGGGAAACGGTTCACTGTAAGGAGCTCAAGGGTTTCCTTTCCAGATTCAGCAAATGAGCCATCTGGACCTTTCACCATACCAAATTCTCCTGCTGGCTCTCTGGAAATGTGGATTCTAGTGCTGCTAGGTAAGTCAGTAATACTCTCCTGGATAGCACCGCAACACAAGTTCTAAGCTGACGTATACAAATCTGTGCATGATGGTGTGTGTGCATCATCTGCATATTCTTGCTTACACACTCCTTGATAAGACCAAACACCACCGAAGATGACAGAAAAGACATGAATCAAGATTCAATCTCCTATTGGCAGGAAAAATTCACGCTTGTCAATCCGCCATAATTTCCACAAACCAAATTCTAGCGAATCGTCTGCAATTTTATTATGACGTACGCATGTTTATGACCTTTTCTTACTTTGTTCTTTGGTTTTTTTAGTAATTGACATTCTGGATTAGTGGCTTTATACTTAATGGTACATTTTTATTTTGATAGTTTCTACCAATGTTCCTGAGATAGGTAAAAAATATTAAAGCATGGTCCTGACCTTTCAGTAAATCAATATGGTGGACACATGTTAAAGGTTGTAGATTGTTTTGCAAACTTGTGATTTTTAAGTAAATTAAGTAAAATTTAATTAGCCATTAATTAGTAGCCATTAGTTAGTACATCACACATAAAGTTGCTACCAGCTAAAGGGTCTACAGACAATCCAACCAACTAACCAACCTTCTCGGTACACTTCGAAAATTACCATGACAACTCGTAAAAGTGAACTGGTCTGCTGGAATTCCAGCGTCTACAAAGCGTACCGACAATATTGGCTCCAGCAGACCCGCTCACTTTTACGAGTTTGCATGACAATCTTCAAAGTGTACCGAGAAGGTCAGTTGGTTGGATCATCTATAGACCCCTTAATGCACACTTGATTCATTCTAAATCTAAACAACAAACGTTTCATTCCCAACAGAGACTCGTAAGTATGCAACCCGTAAGAAAATCCATCGGCACCATTGGCCTTATATTTTGCAGATGGCCGATGCCGATGCCAATGGGTGAAATTTTGTACCATCGGCGCCGATGCCAATGCGGATCGATCGATCGAGCCCTAATTTTCTCTTCTGTTTTTGGCCACCATACACATGATGCGAAGATCACTATGGATCGGACAACCGAAAGGTAGAACCAATGTATCATTCTTGGCTTCAGACTCCAAGTCTTACCAAACAGCCTACAGCACATCCAAATAGCCGTTGTTGCTTTGGTGTCCTTTCTAAGTGCAAGTTTCAGGTATGTTTTTGGTCCAGGATTACTCCTAGATACTTGACTTCACTGGAAAAATTCAATACTGTTCCATTTAACATAGGGGCTCCCAAATTTAGTTTTCTTCTTTTGGTGAATGGAACAATAACTGAATAGACTGAATTTTCCTAGTTCTGTATGCCGACTTAATTCATCTCGTTATTGATTTCCCAACCTCACATCTTTTTACTGCATTGCTTAATAAGTCAAGGAAACTCTCTACATCTAGAAAATTTCTTATGGCTGTTCCCTTACTATGCAATTTTACCCTTTAGTCAATTAGCGATTGAGAATTTTTTTTAATTCACAGTTTGCTAAGTAAGGGATGTAAAAAGGCGCTAACTGCTAGAAAATTGTCACATTAGAATCAGATTAAATAAAACAAATGAATCTTGATAAATATAATATATTAATATTATTATTGTGGTCATTTTTACATACACTGTACATAGATTAAATCTTACAAAAGAAGACAAAGAAAGGTTTTAAAAGTAGGGGAGAAATTAAATATTTAACTAAGACATTCACATCACACTACTAAAAATAACTTGTTGAAAGAAATAAACTAATTTAAATCTTATTTAACAAAAAAATACACTTTGGTTCAAATAGTATGTAATACCATATAAAATACGGTTATCTGCCGCTCGATTAAAAATAAATCGAACCGACAGTCAACAAAATATCACAAATACACACTTAAAAAAAATTACTGACATAAGAGAGCTACATTAAACAATACTTGCGAAATAAATTAATCTGAGATTTATCAAATAAATAAATATTAAATAGAAAGGTTTAAGTTCCCGCAGTTCTATAATTTCAGAATATCCAAGCCTTAACTATTAAATATATTAAAACATGTACCTTAGACTTACTAATAGGAATCATTTAAGGAAGCAATATCTGTTACTACATGGGAAGCAATCATTTTGAAATGGATAAAAAAATTTGATACAGCAGAAATTATAGAACCGCAGAATAGTCTAGTCAGGGCTTAAAATTTACCTCAAAATTAATTTTCAGGAATTGGACCTACAAAAATTTAAAAGTTTTCATTTTTGTACTTATGCATACCAGGCATAAGACTAATATCTTACGCTAGGTTTCCACCAAACAGTCAAAACAAAACAAAATTCAGACCGTCCTTTTGTATCAGGAACCGAACAGTTTTATTTGTTTACGGACTTACCCCCCAATCTATGCTAGTATGCAATAAATTCGGCAGAGGACGATGAAGATTTATTTTTGCTGGGAGCTTATTTTCTTTTAAAAAAGAACAATAAATGTTGATATGGTAAGGCCATGTTTGAAGTGCAAAGAAGATAATGTACCTATGGCCAAACTACCTCGAAATGTAAAAATCAGGGAATCCCTATTACCAAAAGTTGCCTACTACTTTCGGGAAATGTTTACCGAAATTTGAACAACTCTAATTCATTCTTGAATGTCACATTTTACAATTTTCAGTAGAATGTTCAACAAGTGGATAGAGACTACAACGCTATTTTATTTTCGCATGCGAATTAATGACAATAGCAAAGTTTTATAAAAGCAGATAACTAGAATGTCAAGACTTCTTGATGTTGCCCTGCAACTTTGCAGGTATTATTACAAGAAATCTAATAGGATTGGTTAGACCGTTTGTACAAAGGCACAAATGCGAGCTTCCTCACTAAGTGTGAAAGTAAAGGTAAGGCTATGCTTTGTTAATAGTTGTTTTTACATCAAGAAAGCAAAGTGGTCATTTTCAACCCAAAGGTACAAGTTATTACATCAAATTGACTTATAAAATCAATTATATCCACCAACATGCTAAAAGAAACGTCATTTGTTTTCTACATCTATTCTACCAACATCCAACGCTGTCAAATAATTGTTTGTATCGGTATACAATGTTGACATATTTCGTTATCCAACATATTTGTCGAGTGGTATTAGTAGTGTCTACTACTGTTCGAAAATACCAATTTAGAAAGGCATGCAATAATTATCAAATGGCATTTGTTGTGGTCGACAGCTTTAATAGAGATTCAGGAACAGACCGAGGTTTTTCAATTTTAGATTTTTGACCAATAGGCCCAGGCCCGTTCAGCATTTTTTTAATTTTAGAAATCACAAGTAGAACACTTTTTAAGGCAATTTCCAAATTTTTAGGTTTTTATTAGGACGTTTAAGCCCTTAAATAAATTACCAAAGTTGAACCGCGTGAAAACGGGACATCACTTTGCAGATGCTGATCAGGCGAGAGTCGAGAATTAATAAGCGTGTGGCGGGTATTATTGTTTCTCTATGGAAACGGTGTTTGATTGTTAAACTATATCTTCTTGCTGGTTTAGAATGAGTAGTGTTTATGCAGAATGACGTCACGAGTCGGCGAAGCGCTTTGTACTGAAACTCAATCTTTAACATTGAATATCTAATGACTGGATATACTTATGAAGCTGAAATTTTAACAACTTATATATTTCCGAGGTATTTCCAGTATTTCCAAAATATATCTAGTATTTCTGGAATTTCTGAGTTTTATGGTGAGTCATTTTGGTGTAAAATTTTGCTTATTATTACTCCAAAATGAACATCATCATCATTGGTTCTACGGCCCTAGTTGAGCCTCGACCTTCCTAAGTCTATTCCGCCAGTCGTCTCTATCTCTTGCTAGCCATTGCCAGTTTGCAGCTCTGATTTTTCTGGCATCTTCATTCACGCCATCCTTCCCTCTCAACTTTGGCCTGCCTCTATGTCTACTTCCGCCCGGTTGCGACATAAATATTTGTCCTGGGGTACGATTTTCATTCGCTCTTGCCACATGTCCTGCCCATCTCAGTTTACCTATCCTTATAAACGATACCACATCTCTTCCCTCTGAGATCTGTTTGTATTTGTTGTAGAGTTCAAAGTTGTATCGTCTTCTCCACATACCATTTTCACAGATAGCGCCTAGTATTCTCCTTAGGATCTTACGCTCAAAGGTTAGCAGTAGGTTTTCGTCTGCCTTAGATATTGTTCATATTTCAGATCCATATGTTAGGACTGGTAGGATGAGGGTCTTATAGATGGTGAGTTTTGTTTTTTGGCTTAAGTTTCGGCTCCTCATTTGTTTACTTAGGCCAAAGTAACATTTGTTCGCCAGGACAATCCTTTTGATTTCTTCAGAAGTAGAGTTGTCGTGGGTAACCAGCTAACCCAAGTATGTGAACTGTTGAACAACTTCAAAATTAAAGTTGTCGACGTAGAAGTTTTGCCCCATGTTTCTGGCTCTATTGTTAGGTGTTGATGCCATAAGTTTAGTTTTATCTTCGTTGATTCGGAGGCCCAAGTTTTCAGCAGTACTTGAGAACGTTGCACACATCTCTTTAGCTTTGCGGGGGTGCGTACCACCAGGTTCAGATCATCTGCGTATCCCATGATTTGTGAGGATTTATTAATGATAGTTCCTCTGTTTTCTAGTCCAGCATTTCTTACGGATTTTTCCAGCGCTATGTTAAAGAGAAGACACGCCAGCGCATCTCCTTGTCTCAGTCCTACATCACTTTCAAAGTTTTCCGATAGGTCGGACTTTGCAGACCACTTTGGACATTGTAGCTTTGACTAATCTTATTAACTTGTTAGGGATGTTAAACTCACTCATTGCTGCGTGTCCAAAATGAACCCCTTATCAAAAAAAATGTTTTTAACAAATGTATATTTGATTTAAACAGTTTCTTTCAGCTGTTAGGGAACAAGTAGAAGTAGGTTGACATGACTTACCTAAGTATCCTTTGGCAATACCTTTTGTTTTAGTTTTTTAGGTTAGGTTTTCTATTGTGTCAGAACTGACATGCGCCGCAGCAACCGTAGCATACACTAAACCCGGTTAAAGCGTTTACGCGTAGTCCTTAACCCAGTTTTGCTTAGTTAAATGTGTTAACTTAATGCATTTAGTAAGGCTTGACAACACTAACAGCCGGTTTTACAATCGCAAGTTAACTTTCGTGTTAGTTGACTCTTATTTGCAGGTTAACTACAACTTTACCGACACTTGCGTTTTTCAATATAAAGTTAAGTCATGATTTGTAAACGGGAGGTTGTGAATAAAATTTATAATGATGGTAGTAGAAAAATGGGTAATATACATAAAAAGTATGAATTTTTGTCAAAGTCACACGTCACTTACTGTCAAATATAAATATCAGAAGCAATTTATGAGTTAGGTACAGTTTAAACCTAAGTTTAACTAGAAGATTTAGCGAAGCGTATATCAAGCACACTCATCAAACAGGAAATTAACAAGAACTCAAAAAGACGCTTCTCACAGCAGTTTTTTACTACAAAAATCATTCGATAACGAGTTCGATAACTATCGATAATAACTCAATAACAACTATCAATACCACAGAATCTTCAAATATTCAAATTTAATTAATAATTTCCTATTTGATGAATGTGCCTAATATACACTTTGCTAAATAAGCTATTTACTTTTATTTCGACCTCAACAGAATCTTCTACTTAAACTTAGGTTTAAACTGTACCTATAAAACCGGCCCTAAGGGGGCAATAAATGCAGCTTGACTGAAGAATATGAACATTGTTTTAATCTTTTTTTCCTAGAACACCTTTTTTCCTATTTTCAAATGATCTTCTCATTGGCTCCCTATTGTGTTCTTCGTGTGTGTCTCTTTTTATGGACCAACAGTTGTCCGCCATCCAGAAAATTTGGGTGAATACAATGAAGAGCAAGGCGAACGCTTTCACCAGGATATTTCGGAGATGGAGAAGAGGTATCAAGGAAGGTGGGATGTCTACATGATAGCCGACTACTGTTGGTCTATGAAAAGAGACGCACGAAGAACATAAAAGAGAGCCAGTGAGGAGATCATTTGAAAATGAGAAGAAAAGGTATTTTGAGGAGAAAAATTGAAAAACTGCCATATGTACATTCTCTTATGTAGGGGTGGTTTTTTAGGGATGATTTTGGGTACCAAGTGAGAATAGGGTAGATCAACGTCACTCAAGAATCTATTCTGGAACTGAAATAATGAAAACTCCAACATTTCCCACGATTTATTGGTATTCATGCAATTTATTTTTATATAAGGGTGGCTACCACCCTTTATAGAAGATATTTTGGGTCACGAGTAAGCGAGGTACCCTGGGAGTCACTCCAGATTCATGTTCTGTACTTAAACTATAAAAAGTCATTTCCAGTGATTTATTGGCATTTGTGCTTTATTCTGTAATACGGATGGTTTCCACCCTATTATAGGGGTAGTTTTTGTACCGACTAAAAATAAGGTAGAACAGGGTCACCCAAGATTCTATTCTGGAATTAAAACATCGAAAACTCCTCCATTTCCCACAACTTATTGGTATTCACGCAGTCTATGTGGTTTCCACCCTGTTATATGGGTGGTTTTGAGACACGCGTAAGATTCGTGTACTGTATTCCAAACTATAAAAACTTTAACATTTCTCGCGATTTATTGGCATTTATATACTCTATGATTGTACAGGGGGAGTTCTCAGCATATTATAAGGGTAGTTTTCCAGTAAATATTCAAGTAAGTGACTGTTAAATATAAAACATTTTCCCTTCCCATGTTTTTCACCATTCATTTACATAGATTCATTGAATCCTGATGTATGGGATTGTTTTTGATTGATTGATTCAGCGTCGAAAAATACGTAGGAATACTATGATCAGTCGTCCAGATCAAAAACTTTTTTTTTTGTGGGGCTGTGTAATAGAAGGTACACAAATTCTTCTGCCGATAAGGATATTCTCATAAATTTAACAGAAAAATATATAAATATTATAGAGAATAAAAAATGTATTCTTCAAAAAAGTTAGGTCTATACCGGATTACCTTGGGTCTTCTTGGCTCCTCATTACTACTATATGCATTTATTTCGTATGTATCCATTTTTAAACGAAATATCAAAACATTATTTTGTACCAGTTATTTTATAAGTTATAAATTGCTAGTAAACTGTCAACTTCTAGTTTACTCACACTTCATCTGCTAGTAAAGTTAACTACTAGATAACTACGACCTTGAAAATGACCAGCTATTGTAAAACCCAATATCTATAATAACCTGAAAGTTAACTCTGACTGGCAGTTAACCAGCGATTGTAAAACCGGGTGTAAGTCAAGTAATATGAAAAAATTTCAATATTAAGATCATTCTTAACAGTTTTAATGTTAGCTTAACTCTTCGCGTAAACATGGTCATTGTTAGTTATCTAAATGAATACTTTGTAATTTGGCCAATTCCAAACTAGTAAGCCGATAACGCAAAAATTATGAACTAGCAGAGTGAGACACTCGGTAGTACAGATTATTATCATTAAAACCGAAAAAAATGTGACCAAAAATATAGGCAACCAATCGAACAAGAAATTAAAACAATTGGTAACAATGGCAAATGGAAATCCTTAGATTCAATACGCCATTCTGCGTTAAGAGGCGCTTACAATATACGGCACAAGATATTTTGCGGATAAAAACGTTGACTTGAATCAGATGGGCGTGTTCAATTTTAGAGCCAATGAAATGAATGTTCGGTCGAAACGAACTGTCGGTAAAGATATTTAAAAAGGCGACTGGAAAGGGTGGGCTTAGATCCACATATCCTAGAATTCCAGGTTTAAAACATGACAAAACTAAATAATGAACTAACAGGTCACGTGTCTTTCGGTTAATAATGAAGGCTCGGTAGATAATCCGTTCAATTTTTTATTTTCCCCATAAATTATTTACTAGTTGGATCACAACACTCATTATTAAGTGGAACCGTTAGTTAAAATAACTATTTGCAGCCTATACTTTTCCGCATCGAAAACACGTGATTACCACTTATTATTAGGTGATGATGATACTTTCTAATGAGGGGTCTAAGAAGTAACTTGTTAACGTATCCGTATTTCCTCAGGGTAAACGACGGTATTTCTTCTATAACCTGCTGTGACCACTGTAAGCTTTTCTTCCCTAACGCTTGTTTTCCACTCAACCATGTGTAGAATCGTAAATCCGTAGATTAAAACTAGCAGTTTGTTTGCACGAAAGTCCATAAACACCGGTGACCGCAAATTAACGATTTACTTATTAACACTGCTTGGTCTTTTCCATTTTCTCATTGCTTTTCACATTTGTTCTGTAAATAACTTCAAATACCAACAATAATCTTTTTATTTTAAATGCGTGTTCCACCACTTCGAATTCTGGAACTGGCGCCCGAGTGTAAACCGTCACAGGGGCATCTTATATCTCATATATGACAGGAATGCATTGCTTTTGAAGAACGTCACAATGTACTATATTTCAGTTCCCATCACCTAGTAGAGAATTTTTATTGTAAGATATTATTGAGAAGCCTATTCCGACAATTCATGGGACACAAAACGTCTGTCGTGGTATTGTGAACGAGAATATGAATGTTTTGGTGCCTGTTCACTTCTAACTAAAGCATTATCTTGAAAACTATAAAATGTACGAGAAGATGCAACGGAATGCAGTTTTAAAAAATTAAATTTTCTCTCGATTTTGCATGTACAAAATTTCGATATGACCATACCAACCATTCATGAGACTATTGATAATAATGTTATCCAATCGAACTGACATTTTGTATATCTGATTTTTAAATAATTAGAACTACTTTAGGGGGTAAGACCGAAAAAATTGGAAAAATATTATTAAGTATACCAAAGAACGACCCTAATATATTCATGTTACTGAATTAAGGGACTCCTGTGCTGAAAATGTATTTTTTCTTGTACTCTCAGCTCAATTCTTAACAAGTATTTTTGAGGCTATGGACGATATTTAAATTTTACCTCCTGACTACAAACTTTTACTCTAAACATTAGACTTGTAATTTTAACAACATTAAAAAAATAAAACTTTTGAAATCCAACGTTGAGATTAAAAGAACGTTTGTAACTTATGGTCAATATTTTAAATTGGTACAATAATTAATTAAAAGAAATAATTTTACACAGTGCGTTTCTTTGACCTTTTTAATTTTTTTCTTGTAACAACTAGAAGAAAGTTCACTGTTTAAACTTATTTCTTTTTAATTACAGGTCCCAGTGGCAAAAAGTAACCCTAAACTCGTTTTGAATGTGTGCCACCGAGAAAGGCTATAAATATACAGGGTGATTCTTTTAAGGCGGCCATTAGAATATTTCCCACTTGCAGATGAGATAGCCATTTGAGATTTGGTACCCTACCCTAGTCGACCATTGCGAGTCCTAAAATAATAATTTCAAAATGGCGGCACTTCCGGAAATACCGGAAGTCGATACCAACTTGCTTATTTTAAATGGAACACCCTATATATTTTCAACGTTTCGTAATAATCATAAAATTCTGAGTCAAAACATGTGGCACACTCTATACCTAAACCGAGCAGTTTCTGAGATATTTGACATTTTATAAAAAATTTGACAGGTGCAAGGGTTTGCAAGAACCGTTATAACTTTCTTCGTGTAGGAGATCCTTATTTGCTCCTTGGTAGTATGTAGAAAGAACACAAGATGAGCAACTCTCTAAAAAAAAAAAAATAGATTCCAAAATAGTATACCAAGTGTTTTATTTTTCACGTTACATTTTGTCAAATTCAAACCTCAAAAACTTTTTTATTTCAAATGGAACCACCCTGTATTTTTTTGCATCAAATTATGTTAAATTAATTCCCTTTTTTCTAGTATAAGCATTGTAGGGGTTAAAGTACAAGTTTTCGAAATATTGGTGATTTGTGGATGTAATTTAAACATGCTGGCATTTTTCAGCAAAAAAGAATGACCGACATTAATGATTGTTTCTTTCATGGGTAGGTTGATGGCAATTTTTACTAAAAATTCTTGGACATTTAAGAAAATCGCCCATATTTCGAAAACTTGTACTTTAACTCCTACAATGCTTATACTAGAAAAAAGGGAATTCATTTAACATAATTTGATGCAAAAAAATACAGGGTGTTCCATTTGAAATAAAAACGTTTGAATTTGACAAAATGTAACGTGAAAAATAAAAGACTTGGTATACTATTTTGGAATCTATTTTTTTTTTGTAGAGAATAGCTCATCTTGTGTTCTTTCTATGTACCGAAAAGCAAATAAGGATCTCCTACATGAAGAAAGTTATAACGATTCTTGCAAACTGCACCTGTCAACTTTTCTATAAAATGTCAAATATCTCCAAAACTGCTCGGTTTAGGTATAGGGTGTGCTACATGTTTTGACTCAGAATTTTATGATCATTTCGAAAAGTCGAAAATATATAGGATGTTTCATTTAAAATAAGCAAGTTGATATCGACTTCCGGAAGTGCCGCCATTTTGAAATTATTATTTTTGGACTCGGTAGGTTACCAAATCTCAAATGTCTATCTCATCTGCAAGTGGGAAATATTCTAATGGCCGCCTTAAAAGAATCCCCCTGTATATCGTAAAAGTTTTGACTAAAATATCTTTTTGTGGACTTATTATTTATCCATTTAAGTCTTTGAATTAAAAATATTTTAATAAATAGTCTTGTAGATATATATGTACATAAATATTTAACTTTTTATACTAGTCGGTAATTGTTGAACAGCTATTCTCATTCGGAGATGAATTGTGGTTTTGTTCGGGTGTTGTTGGTTTCGACAAGTTGTCGTTGCTGTCCCGTTCCTCATTCGTCTCCGTCTCGGGTACTAACGAGTTTGCCGCCGCTATTTCTAACCATTTTATCCTATTCTGCCTCACGCCTTCTACCAGGGGCTCCAGTTTGTCTGATAGCATTGCGAATGACTACAACAAACAGAAAAAAAGATTAGATAAAGGTACACTTCTGTGCTATGAAATCCCGTACACCTATTTTTCGCTATATTAAATCATTCTTTATTTATTTCTCAGTGTCAGTGTCATATTTTCGCAATGCCAAAATTAACTGAACGTGAAAAAATTTTAATTCTCTTTAAAATTGAAGAGGGGTGGTCTATCAGAGCAGTTGCTAACCATTATCAATTGAATAAAAAGAAAAGGTGAGATGAGGAGGGTAGCGTAAAGAGAAAAGACAGTTCAGGCCTATTGAGAAGTTCAAATCTCGTTCAAGATGAAGTGTTCCTTGGGTATTTGAGGGAAAATCCGTTTCAAACAGCAGGAGTCGCTGTGTTCACGACAAATTTTCCAGCATCGAGGTCAACAGCTAGGATAGGATAGGAAGGATAGGAAAATCGGAATTAAAAAACTGTACAAGTGCCAAGAAGACCATATTAACAGAACAGAAGCAAGCCCGCTGAATTATCTTCAATTTCTTAAATATAACAATAATGAAGGACCACCTATTTGAGCTAACAGGAAAGCATGTGTGACCTACCTTGTAATCCCTTACTTTTACATGAAAATGTCACGGACACCAAGGGTTCTGTCGGCGGCAAATTGTCCACAGGTCGAGGAGCTCTAGAGCTGTGTTCTCGTTAATTGGCCGGATATGTGTTCCACACCGTCGATGCAAACTGTCATGCTCAATAAAGGGGCACATTTTCTTTATAAATATCTATTTCGCGAACAGGAAACACCCGCATTCTGTTTTGTTTAAATTATGTCTATCACCCGTTGGAGTTTTGGAACAATGTTGTGTTTTCCAATGAAAAAATTTTTCAGTCTTGTAATGACGGACATATTCGGGTGTACCTCCTGCAAATACCAGGTTTTACGAACGTTACGTGTCTCCTTGGAACAGGTCTGGACAATTTTCTGTTAATGTTTGGGCATGGATAAGCATGCATGACCCTGGTGTAGCTTGGCATATTATGGGTAATGGTAGATTTAATGGACAGATTTATAGGGATATTTTGGAAAACGTTATGGTTCCTTCGGTGGAGCAATTATATCCAAACAGCACCTTCATTTATCAACAAGACAACTGCCCTATTCATACTGCCAGGATAATTACTCAATGATTTGGGAACAATAATATTGAATTATTACCGTGGCCTTCACACAGTTCCGATATAAACCCAATTGAGAACGTTTGGGGTTTGCTAGTAAAAAAAATTTATGAACGAAACTTCAGACCAAGAAATGAAGAAGAATTGTGGTCGGCCATTGAAAATTGCTGGGAGGAGCTAAGAGAAAAAGAAAACTATTGCCATAGACCAATTGCTACTATGCCAACAAGATTTATTCACATCTTGGAAGGACATGGAGCCATGACATTATTTACACAATAAATACAATCGCAGTTATGTGCAGTTGTATCTGTGAATTTTTCAACGTCAATTTTTACATTTGTTATAAATCGAAATCATTCCCATCGAATGTGTAAAAAAGTAAAAAAAAACAAAAATACGTATATTTTTCTTCTGGATTAACATTATTCAAATACCTTACTTATGGCGTTTCACAATCAATGTCCATTTTTTATAACCTATATGATAATAAAAAAAATCTAAATTCCAAAGACTGATTCACACCACTCAATTAGTAAAAACTGGATTACTTTATTTTTCAAGTGTACAGGATTTCGTTGCACAGAGGTGTAGTTAGCATAGAAAAATCTAAAATACATATCTAGGTCCACAAATAGCAACATTAATGAAAAAAATATAGTGTATAGTGTAAGACATCATTGTGTTTCCTCATAAAAATTGATACACTTGATTGCAAGAAAAACTGAGACACTTTTTTTAGCTATGTAAGTCTATTATTTAATTTTATCAATAAAATATTTTCTCTTATAGTAAGTACCTTGGAGACTTATAAGCAACATAAAATCTTTCAAAGATATCAATTGGCAGAAGGAAAGACGGCAATATAGTTTCCCAGTATTAGCAAAAGGATTTTTTTCAATGGAAATTGAATTGAATTTTCAATGGAAATTGTCTCGAAAATGTTTTTTTTTCTGGGGCGGTTTCCCCTTTTTTTAAATTTACTGCCAATTCTAACCTAATCTCAGTGCTCAAAAATTCGTTATTTTACCATTCAGATTCAGCTGTATTGATTGGATTTTCCACAGTGTATATACTTCAAATATAAAACTAGACACTTACCTCATAAATGGGCAGGCAGATTGAATCAATAAATCCTACTTGCATTAATGGTAATTGGTCCTCTTTCTCCCTATTCATTAAATCCTGAAAGGAAAAAATTGTATTAATTTTGTGCTGACAAAAATAAATTCAATGAAATAGTAATGGCGGGCAACTTTAAAAAATTGCCCCCATGGGCCTTTAAACACATTCGCTGTCGTTTAAAAACATATGTTCAGCTCCAGAAGCTGTCATACATTTTTTATTTAATTTGAGAAAATATATCCCATAAAACTGGCCACGTAAGAGGCCGGCGGTAACGAACGTGTAAATAATTAAAACTACTGACACAAAGCACAGCAAGCTTAAGACGTGTTGCTGTACGGCAAGCACACTATGTCACACTGTCTACCGTGTACTAGGTTCAACCCCGAACTCTCCCAACAAACACAAAAGATCGGCCCATCAGCGGGCCATCACTGGGCCAGAAATGAAACTTCTAGCCCTGTGATGGTCCACTGGAGGACCAACCTTTTGTGTTTGTAGGGCTGACACTGGTAATGTTGGTAGGTAATGGACGTTATCTGTTTTTTCAAATCTGTAACCTCCTTCCGGGACAGCCTTGGCTTTGGATTGGCGGCTGTCTAATATGTGTGGTGTATTATCAGTATTGTTTGTTAAACTGAAATTACTTAGAGAAGATAACATACGTCACAACGCACACAGACCGATATCGCTAGTGTGTTCTCTAGGTAACGAACTTATTTTTCCTATTGCAATGGTGTCGCGTGGTTGCGTTGAATAGCTGCGCTGCTCGTTATTCTAGGAATATGTTTTCTAGTGTTTTTCGTGTTCGATATTCATCATATATTTATAGTGAATATTCAACATTTTCTACGAATAAAACAGATGAAATGAAATTTATTTTAATTGCGACTGTCCAATATTAACAATAGTCCAATAAAGATATCATTTTTCAAAAAAATTTCTCCCGGCAAGCTGAATTTTTCAGGGTTGATGGAGACCCCCTCCATCGACCCTGAAACTGTCTTCTGATTCTCCAACCAATTTTTTATTTTTTTGTTGGAGACTCAGGAGACAGTTTTCAATCAACCCTACAAAAATCAGCTATTCAGCTTTTTGTTTGTATATTTCCTGAACCATAGTAAATAAATATGGTGAATGTTTTCCCATATAATGGGCGCTGGACCGTCAAAAATCAAAGTTACAAAAAAATTTTATTAGGCAAAGTTGTAGAGAATATTACTATATACAAGCTGGAGAAAGGAAATTTCAAAAAAAAAAAAATAAGAAACCACTCCTGTTGCAACACCCTACAAGGGGTGTGGACTGTGACTTTTTGGTCGGATACTCGGGAAACACCTCTCCATCGACCCTGAAAAAATCAGCTTGCCGGGAATTATTTGTGAGCACCCTCTATAGAGAAGGTCGACTTTTACTGTGCTAAAACGAAAATTTTAAACTTAGTAATTTTATTTTATTTAAAAAAGAGTAAATTTACCCAGAACTGGTATCGTGTCCACAAATATACTCGATGCACGAAGCTGTGAAGTATGTTATCTTCTCTACGTAATTTCACTCTACTAAAATGTAACCTATAACTAGTCATCTTTTTATTAATTAACAATACCGTACTGTTTTTATTGAAGTTTTTAATCATAATATTAGTCCCAATCTCAAACATGAATATAACAATTAAACTTTCATGAAATATACAAAAATCGAAAATTTGAGATTACGGATAAATTTTCATGTACTGTAACGGCATCTAGTGCCATGCTGTCAAGTCAAGTAATTCGAATATCATTTACAGAGGTCCAAGAGATATAAGTGCGTTATGTTTAAATTAAGTTAGTTTCTATTCGATATTAAGAGTATAATCTGCGATCAGTGAAATGAAGAAACGAATTATTCGGCTTATTTTTGAAGATAGAAACTTCAAATTTTGTACGTATGTATTAAAATATATATTCTAGTTCGTCACGTTTTTAATTTTTTGTTTTAATCAAAAACACGTGATCAACGAAAAAATTGACGTGGAAAAATTGGAATTTACAAAAAACGAAATCGTGACGCCCTAGATAGTCCTTAATTAATTACGTGGATAAAATATAACCTCTTAATTTTCAAACATAGATTCAATAAATAGTTTCCAATTTTGCCGTCAATAGATGGCACTCGCCTCGGCATTCGCATAGCTTTACACGCTCTCAGACTTTAGGGAGGAACTTGTTGTCATGGAGACCAGACGCGAATGAATGCTTGCCAGGGAAGCATTTAGGAGTTCTGGTAATTGTAATCTTAAATTTATTTATAAATTTTTGGTCAAAATTTGGGAATCCAAGATGGTGGACAAATTTCGTCATCTATGGTCCTATTCGACTGAAAATCGATATCTGGGGGTTTTCGGGGATGCGAGTTACGAATTTTTGGTCAAAATTTAGGAATCCAAGATGGCGGATGAATTTCGTTATCTCTGGTCGTATTCGAATGAAAATCGATATCTGGAGATTTTCGGGGATGCGGGTTACGAATTTTTTTTAAAAATTTAGGAATCCAGGACAGCAGACGAATTATAACTATATTTTGACCCCCCTTTATTTATGTTATTATTGGAGATAAAAAAAAGTTTCGTATAAGAGTTGTAGGGTTGTATGCATATTTTTTTAAATGCAATTAAAAAACAATTGCTTGCATATGTCACGTGATATAACAATGAGGGTTGCTTTTTAAATGAAAAACCTGTATATTTTTACATATTCTTTTAGATCTTTTATCCCTGATTTCAAACATATAAGGATTGATAGATCTAGCTGTAATATTTTTTGATATATCGGACATTAAATATGCTCCAAACATGCATATAGGTATTTTAGGGTTTCTGACGGAGCGCAGTCAGTGGCGTATTTAGGGGGGGGGGCTATAGGGGCTCTAGCGGCAAATTTCAAGGGCGGCAATTTTTTTGAAAAACACCAAAGACAAAAACAAAAAATTATTATTATTAATATGTTCTATCAGAACATGTTTAATTTATTTGAGAACGTGTTTTTTATATTAACTAGACTAAAGTTCCTTATTATAGTCAACAGTACAGGGTGGTTGTGCAAACGTTAGAACCTCATTTAACTTCTTTGGGAATTACGTAAATAAGTTCAAAAATAAAAGTTAGGGGATATCTCATGTATTTTCCAAACATCATTTCAGCAAAACAATTCAAACAAGTCGAATTTCGGAGATATGAGCTTTACCTTGGTTTTTTTAAATATATCTTTACACCATTTGAAAGGCCATAGAAAAATCTTTCCAATGATATATGACACAGTATTTTTCTTAAAAACTATAGTAGATATTAAGTTTTATGTTTTCTTACATTAAGTCATGGTAGTCCGAAAAATATACAGTGTGTTTCACTTTTTAATTTTTTTTTCTGATTTGAATCAAATTTTACTTAAGTATGGAACAAATTAGGATCTACTTATGACCAGAAAAAAATGCACTTCCTACAAATGCAAAGCCATCTGCGGTACCAAAATATGCGGATAAAATCAAAAAATCATATTAAGCATATTTTTATTGGAAAATTTTGTCAATGAAACTTGTTCAGAATTGTTCAGAAACCTTAAGTCCAAAATTTAATCAAAATAAAAAATATATAAATTTTTATTAAAATAATGTCAAAGTCCGAAAATATCATTTTAATGGGTTTTTTCGTTTAGAAAACTGTACTACGACAATTTTGTTTGAAATTAAACCCAAGCTGCCAGGTAGTTGTAAAGCAATTTACAGTTTTTTTTTTAAATAATTATTTTCAAAATTTTTAAAATTTCAAGTTTTTCATTTTTTAATTTTGATTAAATTTTGGCCATTTTGGATAATTCTGAACAAGTTTTATTAACAAAATTTTCCGACAAAAAAATGCCTAATATGATTTTCCGATTTTCTCCACATATTTTGGTACCGCAGGTGGCTTTGGTACCGTAGGAGGCGAATGTTTTTCTGGTCATAAGTAGATACTAATTTGTAAGTAAAATGTGATTCAAATCGGAAAAAAAATAAAAAAGTTATTGGGGTGTTACCATTTCAAGTGAAACACACTGTATCAATTATTGAAATTCTCCATTTTATTTAAAATAAAGTGAAATTAGACAGAACTAACATATTGTTTATTTTAATTTACATACTTTTGTTTTCCATGGCTAATTTGATAAATTGTAAATTTATAGTAAATTAGACAAAATTTGTTTAAGATAAGTACCATATTATAAAAACAAAGCTTTTTTTATGGCGTTTCAAATGGTACATATATGGAGTGTTAATTTAAAAAAAAGCAAAGTAAAGTTCATATCTCCGAAATGCGACTTTCAATAGGCATGTCCACAAAATTTTAATTTCAATTGGAAATGATAGAATTATCGATATTGTACACTAATTTAACAATAAAAAAAAAACCGCTGCCCAAGGAATCACTACTTCCACATCCAGATTTTCTATCCAAGTCACTTACAACGAAAAAATGTTGTATGTGGAAATAATTGTTTAATAATATAATATTTGAATTCGTCTACCTCAAAAACCCATAAAACGATAACCCACATCGGTAGTGGGGTGGGGGGTGGGGGGTGGTGATAGAGGGTGGCAGTGGGGGTGGATAAGGTAAAAAAATATTTTGAGGTTTCTGAATCTTGTACAGACACTAAATCAAATTTTGTTTTCCATCCTCTTTAATAATGGGGTGGGGTTGGTAATGGGGGTGGCTAATGCCAAAATTTTTTTTGAGACCTTAGCTTCTCTTGTATATAGTAAATATCAATATTATGAACTCTTACCTGCTTTATTTACCTATTTACCCCAAATTTACCCCCCAACCCTTCGACGGAACAAGATGAAAATATAATCTAGTTCTAGATCTCGTTAAAGTACATATGTGTACCAAATTTCAAGTCAATATCTCAAACGGTTCCAGAGTAAAAAAAAAAGTTACAGACCGACAGAAATTTTTTTTTCACTCAAACTTAAAATTTCGACGTTTCATGACATTCTAAGCCTATTTGAACAATAAAAATTTTAAAAAATTTTTTGTTGTTACTGTACTTCCACTGGATGTGGAAGTAATATATGTATCCTTGTTTTGCCAGTTATTCGTAATAGAAATCACCCCAACATAGCGAGGATTTTTGGTAATTTTTCAATAAAAATTTTTGGACTATAAAGTAAAAAAATATTTTTGGTTCTTGTCCCCTTAAAAAATGGGGTAATGGGGGTAGCTAATGTCAAAAAATTTTTCGAGACCTTAGCTTCTCTCTATATACTAAATACCAATTTTACGGACTCTTACCTGCTTGATTTACCTGTTTACCTCCCGATTTACCCCAATTTACACTCCAACCCTTCGATGGAATAAGATGAAAATATAATCTAGTTCCAGATCTCGTTAAAGTACATACGTGTACCAAATTTCAAGTCAATATCTTAAACGGTTCCAGAGTAATCGTGCGCACAAAAAAGTTAGACCGACAGACAGACAGAAATTTTTTTTCGCTGAAACTTAAAATGTCGATCTTTCATGACAGTCTAAGCCTATCTGAACAATAAAAATTTTCAAAAATTTTTTTGTTACTATACTCCACTGGATGTGGAAGTAATTAATATTCTATTTTCAAGAAAAAGAACGCCATTGCCATGTAAACCGGAAGTGATATTTAAAATTTACATGCCTTTTTTTACTTTCCTTTAATAGTCAATTAAGAACATAAATAATACGATCAATTCTTCTTTGATGTTCAATTATATGTTTCTTAGCGGCATCGATTCCCCGGAAAAAAAATACTTATCTCAAAAACTACCGAGAAAATCGGACATAACGCGTTAACTAGGACACCCTGTACACTGTAAATATACATTATGTACCTACAGATAGTTTTTTCTTTTAATTAAAAACAACTGCCTAAGGAATCAGTACAACCGCATTCAGTTTTCCTACTCAAATTACTTTAAATAAAAATTCTTGTGCACCCAACGCGAATTCGACTCTGTACGACAGAAATATATTTGAACTATTTCTCTTATATTACACAATCTGTTTATCTCCGCCTTTGGGCATATTTCATTGGTCAAAGGTGCATGCCCACCCGTATGTACCTTTTTCATATATATCAATGAAAATATTATGTGTCCTACCGCAAATCATACTCTTAAATCACTGTCATTTTAATCTTTGTTTCTCTGGTGTGTGTTCTGTACCGTATCTTCCTATTTCTTGATCCTCCTGTAGGATCTGGTGCCCAAGCACTTTTATATTTTTGCAGACTCAAAATTTAACTTTAAAACAATTTTTATTACTCTTGGCCACATTATCTAGGCTGTCTATTGTCCTTATTTACGCCCTTGCCTCCTATAAAACTGGCTTGCCGAGGCCTAGTTTTTTTTTGCTTATTTAACATCTCTCGGGTCACCCCAAGTAGATTAGTTTTTTTGGTCTGAAGTAACCTTTATTATGAGTGTTATATGTGTACTTGTATTAGTGATGTCTCTAATGTAAATCGGAAGTGATCTGTATGCTTTGCAGTATAATATAATCTTTTCTCAAATAAAGTAGACCTATGATTGGGGATCTTTATTACATTGTCCTGCCTAAAAGACATAGTCAAGTTTCTTGAATAGAATTAACTATTTGTTGGAAGTAAGGACAGATTTTTTTTACTAACATGACAAAAAATATAGCGAAAAGGCAGTTAAACTCAGCAAATAAAATCTTACAAGAAGTTCTAACACTAATTTTTAAAAACATATTATTCTTTTTTGGTAATTTCTATTTTATTGGCTTCAAAGATGGCTTTACATATGTGATTTAAAAACACAAAAACATAAACATCAATTGTACTTACTATTGGTGTAATCTTCAGTTTCTCTCTCTCAATGTCACCCTGTTCAAAAAATTCTGACGACACCAACTCAGCCACCCTTTTCTCAACCTCCCAGGGTTTCGTAATGGCCGCCAAGTCACAAACTGTCATCAACATAGCCCTTAGTAAGTCCCTGTGTTCATCTAGAGCCCAACAGGGGTCTTCACTCACAACCTTGAAAAAAGCTCCCCGTTTCCTGAAATAAAAATTAGTTATTATTATTATTGTCAGCTAATAAAAAAAAATGAAAACAGCCAAGAAATTGTACTCGGTGCATTATTAAGGCAACTTCTGCTTAATTACCTGAAGTATACTGCTAAATCGGTGGATAGTATGGCCTCTTCTAGTACCCTGATGACTCTGGAGTATTCATCTGGAGAAATATTGGAAAGAAGTTGGTTTCCAGGCGAATTTAGAATCATTATGCACTGATCGAAGTGGTGATGTTCCATGGTTGACGTTGAATACAGTTGTGCGAGAGGTGAGGAGGCCCTAAGAATTAAAGAAAAAAAAAAAACAATAATTGACTATTATATTCTTCCAAGGTTATGAGCAGAGTTCGTATCTCAGGTTGCAATTTTACAATTATGAGATAACGCAAATATCCGGCCAGGGCCGGCCTTTGAGAGGGGCGCGACCGGGCCCTGCACGAGGGCGCGGGGAGTTGTTCTAAATATTCAAACTTTAACATTTCTTGTCAAAAATCCAACAATACTCTGAAAACGATCTTTCAACATCCACAGATGTAGTATCAGCGGCATATTTAAAGTACGTTATAATGTTTTAAAGATGTCTTGTGTATTTTGTGTATTGAAAAGTCTACTTCTCTTCCTATAAAAAGATTCACAATATAAGATAGAGTGATAAACTCTGGAATGCCGTGTAAACTCTTTCGAATTTGGGTTGCATTCTTTTCGCAGAAGTTCCACTCAACTGGAAAATAAACTAGTAAGTCAAATACAACATTGCATACATGCATGACAGAAAACTCTTCTGTTGTTGGTCTCCGTTCAAGACTTTGGACGGCTAAAGGAATTTTTGAAAAATTTCCATGAGTATAAGCTAGACTTTTTTGCAACTGCATCATTAGCATTTAGTTGTTGCACTACTTTTTTTACTTTCTCAGTAGTTTTTTTTTAACTATTTATTTAACATCGGCCTATTTCCGCTACCAGGGCCTATCACCGACACCAGGAGGCGAGCTATCCCCAACCTGGAAATTTTGCCGAATTTCTTCTCTTGAGAATGGTAAGGATCTTTTACTTGCCTAACATTTAATAGACAAGGGACTGCCTGCTTTATCCTGCTATCCCCTCCGAAGGAAGGTATATCCACTACGTAACCCTCGTCTTGAATACTGATATACAAGCTGCTAGAAGGTGGGACGAGATCGCTGTGTTTCCCACGTTGCTTCACTGGAGTATCAAAATACAGCACGGTGAAGACATCTCTACGCTCGCCCCAATTCTTAGTAGTCATGTAGTAATAAGATGCAGCCTATATCGCAAAATAATCTTCTGCGCTCTGGCGCTTTTAAAAACATTTGCATTACATTTTATATGAATCTATCGACATCAGGACAGCATTCTCTTCTCCGCAACTCTGTGAAGTCCATGAAAGAAACTGCATCAGATGTAAATAGCAAAATTTTTTCCTTATTTGCTTCGCGATTTTCCGAATTTTTGCTCCATAGCGTGATGATGCTAAAATTATAGCTTATTTAGAGTGGTGGTCATGAGGGGCAGCTATTGTTTGGGAATTATATCTATCACTTTTGATGCTATCAAACGTGTTCGTCTTGCAAGATTTTCCTTCATGACACTGAGCTGTTTCTCCTGCACTAACCCCTATGTATTTGTCTTGAAGTTCTGAGAAAATGTTTCCATACAGGGGTGCAATATAATTTATCCTTACCATCGATTTCGCAAAAACGCTAACGTTTTCATATTTCCCACACAATTTTGCAAGAATTCCCTAAGCAGGGGATTGTTCAGTTTATTCCACAGAATACTACACCTGCCTATCATTTTCACTAAATCTAAGTTAGATGTTTCATGCCTTTCAAAATTACAGTCATATACAGTTTTGATGATGTTCCGCAGCTGCATGTTTTAAGTACACTGTTTTTTCTTAAGACGAGTACCTGTTGACAACTTTTGCAATCCAGAGGTGTCCTTTATCCATCAGTTTACGGTGTGTTGAGAAGGAACCCAACATATTTGATACACAAAACCCAAACGTTCTCAAAAGTGATTAATCTCGCCCTTTGCAGTACTGAACAGTAAACACTAATGAACTATCTAATTTGATGCATAGAGTACACAATCTTTGTGTACTCTGAAAGTGGAAGGGGCTCTAGAATCTATGTAATAAGTGGCCTTGACTCGCACAATGTGTATTATTTGTAAACAAGAAGCAATATGGGATGAGCGTAGGGACATCTTGTCTGTACACTATTTCGATACTTACAGTGAAGCAACGTTCATCACAGTTAGTACTTGGATGGGCAATCCATCTGGGTAAACATGGCAATCTTGTTCCACCTAGCGGTGTGTATATCAGCATATGCGTAGAAGCTAGTAATTTGAGACGAGGATTAGGCAGTTGATATACCATCCTTCGGAGGGGATGTAAGGCAGTTGGTCCCTTTTCTATAAAATATCCCCAACCTTCGGCAAAATTTTCAGGTTGGGGTAGCATGTCTCCTGGTGTCGGAGATGGTAGAGGAAATAGGCTGATGTTAAATAAATGAATAAAAATAGATACATTATTTTATTTTATTATTTTGCCAGTAAATAAAAGATCATACATGAACAGTCTTAAAATCAACTGATACAAAACCGTGTCTCTCAGTTTTATGATGTATAAATTAAGAAAAGTAAATCTGAACAATTTACGTTGCACACAAAATACGTTTCTGGAATTGAACTTGAGATGCGAGCTGTGGTCATGAGGAAATAAAATCTCAAATTATTCAACTTACTTTATTTGGAAAGAATTGTTTGTCCCCCTGTGGTCCAAGTCGTGACACAGACAGGCAATCATCAACGCAAGACACTCGATTTCCCCGAAGATGTTCCACCATTGTGTGGCCTGAAATACAATAACATAAAAAAAAACTAAAAAAAAAATAGGCAAAAAAGTAAGTTTAAAATTCTACCCCTAACCGTTGATTGAAGAGTCTATAAGATACGCAACTATACGGCCAAAACCGTTCCTCGCTCATCACGCTTCCCCCACACGTCCCTATCCACATATTGTTCGTTGACTTGTGGTGCCACCGCGCGGTGTTATTTTGTGCGAACCGCGAATAGAAATACTGGACGTTGATTTCCAGCGAACGAGGGTACATAATATATTTATTAAGTTATAATTCTCCACGCAGGTTGTAGACCGGCGCAATCAGTGCCGGCGTCAGGGCATTTGGCACCTGTAGCAAACAGTTATTGCTTGCCGCCCTGATAAAAAACATTTACAAGTTACTACTGTTAGGACAAATTTATTAATAAAAACTTACAAACAAAAATCTCAGATAAATAATTCTTTCACTAGTTTCACTTAAAATTCAAAAACAAGAGAAACCTTTAACTATCAATTATTGTCGCATTTCATCTTTTAAGTCGCCACGTTGTGCGCTGTAACAATCGTGTTTTGTTCGAAATTGCAATTGTTCCTTGTCCTCGAGACCCATTTGGGGTTCAAAAAATGTTTTTTTGAGATTTTTGTTCAATTTTGAATTTATGAAATTTATAAAAATGTGATAAATTAAAAATATTTTATTTTGCTATTCGGTTCAGCTTCATGGAATAGTATTTATGAGTACGTTTAAGACCTCCCAATTTTTTAAAATAATTAGAAAAAAGAGTATGCAAATGTCGAGGATGGTGTTTTTGATCTTTCAGCGCTTGCGTAGCGAGAACGGTAATAAATACGAAAATGCACCGCACTTCTTTTTGTACAACATGGAATTTTCTACAAACAAGTCCGCGAGGGCATATTCTTATCTACTATAGTTTTCGAGCTACAGGTGCTCACGTGTAAACATAAAAATGACTGTTTTTTACGCTACTCTGCAAGTGGCACTGGCGACTTAATTAACAAACAAAAAATTAAGAAAACGGCGATGCTAATAGTCAAATTTAAATTACACAAAACATAATGAGTAACTTCTGTTTAAAACTATTTTTTATTCGATGCATAATATTAATAATGGAGTTACAAGTATTAAAAAAATGTTGAAATAAAATAAAAAAATAGTTAAATATTCTTTGTGTTATTGAAATGTATGTACAATTGTACAGAAAAAAACACTAATTAATAAAAATATGCGGCAAGTTCCAGTTATATAGAAATCGATGAAAATGAAAAATTACACTTTTCAGCCGTAATATTAATTGTTTATATGTGATAAATAAAAACAAAATGATATGTCAATAATAGATACATTTTTTTAATAAAGAAAATTACTTCCTACAAGGTGGAAAAGTTCAAATGTACGATTTTTTTAATGTTTTTTGCATTAAAAAACGTATATTTAAGAAAAATGAAGGACGCCATCGTGCAGAGCGATCAGAAATTCATAAATAAAAAAATCGACCACAACTTCTCATTGGACAAATAATATTTAACTGCTTTAACGGGCTGCTTGGAGAACAGCGCGAAAAACAGTTACTTTGAGGTTTGCGCGCGGGCGCCTTTGGCATGTGAGCCATAATAGATAAAAATATGCTCTCAGGGACTTTTTTGTACAAAATTCGATGCTTTATAAAAAGTGCATTGTGTACCATTTGTGCGATACTTTATCGCCTCGAAAACTATGCTCTCGAAAAAGTAATACCTACTTGTAATAAAAAAAAAAATTAACCAGTCTTTCCGCAGATATTCAAATTAAGTTAATTACTTCCACATCCAGTGGAAGTATAGTAACGACAAAAAAGTTTTAAAAAATTTTTATTGTTCAAATAGGCTTAGAATGTCGTGAAACGTCGAGATTTTAAGTTTGAGCGAAAAAAAAATTCTGTCTGTCGGTCTGTAACTTTTTTTTGTGCGCACGTTTACTCTGGAACCGTTTGAGATATTGACTTGAAATTTGGTACACGTATGTACTTTAACGAGATCTGGAACTAGATTATATTTTGATCTAGTTCTGTCGAAGGGTTGGGGGTAAATTGGGGTAAATTTGGGGTAAATAGGTTAATCAAGCAGTTAAGAGTCCATAAAATTGGTATTTAGTATATACAAGAGAAGCTAAGGTCTCAAAAAAATGTTTGGCATTAGCCACCCCCATTACCACCCTAACCCCCTTATTAAAGGGGATGAAAAAAAAATGTGATTTAGTGTTTGTACAGGAACCAGAAACCTCAAAATATTTTTTTACTTCATCCACCCCCCACTATCACCCCCCTATTCCCACCCCCCACCCCACTACCGATGTGGGGTATCGTTTTATGGGTTTTTGAGGTAGAGGATTTCAAATATTATATTATTAAAGTTCCATAAACAATTATTTTCACATACAAAGTTTTTTCGTTGTGAGTGACTTGGATAGAGAATCTGGATGTGGAAGTAGTGATTCCTTGGGCAGCGGTTTTTTTATTATGTTTACTAATTATTACTCTTTTTCCCAATAAAATCGCTTTTTCGTTTTAATTATTAAAAAAAGCAATTACAGAGAAAAGCCTATAAACAAATAAATAACTTTAAATGAACCCATCACTGCAGTAGCAGTATATTTGGGAGAGGATAAAAAATATTTTTGTACAAATTGGTTATTACAGTTCAGCAGAATTAAAGAAGGGAATGGTGTAAACCCGAAAAATATTGCAACATGTAATATTTTTGCGGCAGTAGTAAAGGAAAATGTCATCTAAAACATATTCAAAATTTACTAGGGTGAAGACGGTTAAGAAAGGTGCAAAATGGATAATTTTGTGATATCTTAAAAATAACAGTTTCATCATAAAATGTCAATATGCCTTTTACTTCCACATCCAGTGGAAGTACAACAACGACAAAAAATGGCATTTAGTAAATACAAGAGAAGTCAAGGTCTCAAAAAATTTAACCATGGGGGGGGGGGGAATAAAATTGTGAGTTAGTGTGTGTACAAGAACCAAAGGCTTCAAACATTTTTTTTTACTTCATCCACCCCCACCCCCACTACCGATGTGGTATATCGCTTTATGAGTTTTTGGGGTAGGCGATTTCAAATATTATATAATTAAAGTTCTATAAACAATTATTCCCACATAGTAGAGTGCAAATATAGTATCAAAATATTTTTCGTTTTGAGCGACTTGGATAGAACATCAGGATGTGGAAGTAGTGATTCCTTGGGCAGCGGTTTTAACATTTTAAAATGAAAATCGCAGCCCAAGGAATCACTACTTCCACATCCAGATTTCCTATCCAAGCCTCTCAAAACGAAAACACTATATTTGCACTCCACCATGTGGAAATAATTGTTTATGAAATTTTCTAAATGAAAACCAAAAAACGATATGCCACATCGATAGTGGGGGTTGGGGTGGTGGTAGGAGGTGATACGCGGGTGGATGAAGTGGAAAATTTTTTGAGGCCTTTGGTTCCTGTACACACTAAATCACAATTTTTTTTTCACCCCCTTTAATAATCGCGTGGGGGGTGATAATGGGGGTAGTTAATGCCAAAAATTTTTCTAAGAATTTAACTTCTTTTATATAATAATAAACTAAATACCAAATTTTATGGACTCTTACTTGCTTAATTTACCTATTTACCCCCATTTATCCCAATTTACCACTCAACCCTTTAACAGAATAAGAACAAAATATAACCTAATTCCAGATCTCGTTAAAATACATATGTGTACCAATTTTCAAGTCAATATCTTAAACGGTTCCAGAGTAATCGTGCACCCAAAACGTCAGAGACCGACGCGATAGAAATTATTTTTTGCTTCAACTTAAAATCTCGACATGTCATAACATTCTAAGCCTATTTAAATAAATGTTTTCAAAATTACTACACTTATACTGGAAGTGGGAGCAATACGTAGAAAATGGCATGACAAAAATATAAACAATTATAATGTGCCGTAGAGTACACGGTGGAAGTAATCTACTTCAAGCACTTTCTTTGAGGAAACGCATCTATACTGCTCGAGGTAACCCACTGCGCATCCGTTTTACTCGAGGAAGCCCACTGCGTATCCGTATAGGTAACCTACTGCGCATCAACAGTACCTACTCAAGGAAAGCATATGCGCATCCATTATACTCGAGGAAACCTACTACGCATCCATACCACCCGAGATAACCAACTTCGCATCCAAACTACTCGAGGTAACCCACTGCGCATCCATGTTACTCGAGGAAACCCAATGCGCATCCATACTACTTGAGGTAACCTACTGCGCATCTATTTTACACGTGAAAACCCACTGCGCATCCATACTACTCAAGGTAATCCATTGCGCATCCATTTTATTCGAGGAAATCTACTGCGGAGTAACGTACTGCGCATCTATAGTACTCGAGGAAAGCCACCGTGCATCCATAGTACTCGAGGAAATCCACTGCGCATCTATATACTACTCGAGATAACCCACTTATTAAAGAATAAAGAAAATAATAGAAACACCGAACAGGTTGCATGGTATTTTAATTGAAAATCGTAGAAGCTAGATAAACACGCAAGGACGCGTTGCTATATCCTCATCTATCCTTGAACCATTGGTATCAATTTAGCAACATGTTTATAAACCTTAAAATTCCACATCCACGTTTTCTATCCAAGTCTCTCACAAAGAAGAAAAAAATTGCACTCCACTATGTGAAAATTATTTATGAAGAAGAAAAAAATTGCACTCCACTATGTGAAAATTATTTATGAAAGTTAATAACATAATATTTGAAATCGCCTACTCCAAAAACCTATAAAACGATATGTCACATCGGTAGTGAGGGGTGGTGGAAGGGGGTGGTAGAGGGGGCAAATGAAGTAAAAAATATGTTGACGCTTTTCCACCCCCCTTTAATAGTGAGGTGGGGGTGGTAATGGGAGTAATTTTTTGAGCCCTTATCTTTTCTTATATATACTAAATACCAATTTTATGGACTCTTACATGCTTGATTTACTTATTTACCCCCCCTTTATCCCAATTTACCCTTCAACGGAATAAAATGAAAATATAATCTAGTTCCAGTTCTCGTTAAAATACATACGTGTATCAAATTTCAAGTCAATATCTTTAACGGTTCCAGAGTAAACATGCGCACAAAAAAGTTACGGGCAAACAGAAATTTTTTTTGCTCAAATTTAAAATCTCGACGTCTCATGACATTCTAAGCCTATTTGAACAATGACAGTTTTTTAAATTTTTTTGCCGTTACTATACTTCCACTGGATGTGATTGATGTGAAAGTAATAAAATTCACTTTATCACGTTGTGCGCATTTGTGATGCACATGGTACATGGAACTTTTACTTAATTTTCTTTGTTATGTATTATTTAATATTATATCAAAATGGTTTATTTTACTGGGAAAAAAATGTTTTATGTTGCCAGCAGCTCATTGGGTTTTTATATTTAATTGTTATGAAAATAAACAGACAGGCAGGCAGGCAGAATTTTTTTTTTCGCTCAAACTTAAAATCTCGATGTTTCGTGATATTCTAAGCCTATTTGAACAATAAAAATTTTAAAAAATTTTTTTGTTACTATACTTCCACTGGATGTGAAAAATTATACTATGTTTGGTTTCTCAAATATTTGCGATAAATCGAAAATAAACACATACTCCCCTCTCATTCTCCAAAATCCCATCATTAACAATAAAAATGTCAAGTCGGCCCCTTGTCAACAATGTATCGACTAGACTGATAATAAGGTGGCAAAGAAATATAAAGATAAATCACGTCTACAGAGAATTATCGTATACCATATTACGCCTTTCTTTCTCGATGTATTACATATTAAACACATTGTCCGAATATTAAATTTATTGCATCTTACCGAAGACGAAGATACATTTTCAATTTCACTGAATTGGGAAAGATTTTTAAGATTTTACAAACTAATATAGGTTTGTTTGCAGGCTATATGAAATTTCACTTTGACTTTTCCACTTAAAATATTTTCCTCTTGTTGCAAAATCTTTTCGACACAAATGTCTCGCCTTTTTACCGTGGCATATATAATTGTTTTTACTCCTTGCAATCTAGGATTTTGTCTCACTAATTTGTCATTATCTTTCAAAGTTTGTCCACAGAATAAACATTCCATTGTTAAGCACTAAATAATATGTAATAACTCAATAAAAATAACTAATACTCATTTGCATTCACATTATATAAAGAAAAGTTTGTTTCTAACTGGCATAATATAATATAAGATTACTTGTATTAAATAGTCCACACTTGCCGGACATCTAGGCCTCTAGGATCGAAAAACTCAGCTTTAAATAACAAAATTTCGAAAACTATAAGTCGTAGAGACCTGATTTTTATTTTAAAAACTTCCTTGAGGTGTAGACTTTATTTCATACGCAGATGGTATGTCAAAATTCCTTAAAATAAAAAAGTTTTTCGCTTACTGAAAAAAGCGCTGCAAGGGAAGTAAATGTTCAAGTTTTACCTCGTTTTACAGAAAAATTAGATTTTCCATAAAAACAAAATTTAAGCAGTGACCTTCGCCCACATTTCCTCCATCAATTAAAAAAAAATACGTATAATTATCTCAATTGGTTCCGGAGATATCACGAGGGATGTGTGAAAATGTAAGAAAAATTAATTTTGACAGATTTATAACATTTTTCGTCATAAAAATAGTTTGACCTCCCAAAAAATATTGTAATTGGACATTACGATGGCCAAGGACCTAATCTATCATGCTGTGAAGGTCCCATGTGGTTGTACCTTCAAAAATTTTTTTTCAAGAAGGAAGCTACTTTTTTTTCCTCGTTTTACGGTGCACTAATACAACAAATGACACGAACCATGCGAGTGCTATCAGCCGACTGAGGGACTGAGGACTGAGATTGACGAGATTGCTAGACCCCGGTCGGTGGCGCCTAACTATACCACAGACCCTGCCCGCACTACGATATTAAGTACACGGCTGCATCTCTATAAGGACTCTTCACTCAACGCCCTAACTCAGTCTGAGACAATCAACTTCAACCAAAGATATATTCCAAACCATTAAATGTTAACAACGGCCAGTACTTACAATATTTACTCAAAATAATCATATATAACCTTTTGTGAATTCCACTGCTACATTGACGATACTCAAATTATATTTATCCTGTGATTCTAAAAACTTGCAGCAAGCTGCTCAAAAACTGAACGCTATATAAAAAAATAAAAACCATAATATTGGTTTCAAAAAATCACTGTTTGACAATAAATCCTAGCAAGACTTAGATACTTTTTGGTAACAAACGAGGTCGGAATTACCAATCGGATATGACGTAAAACCAGGGTTGGCTTTAGGTGGTTATGTGTCTACGCATAAAGATTTTGCATGTATATATGAAACAATATCTTAACTTGGAATTTTTTAATGAATTCCGTATTATCCAAAGTTGATAAAGTCAATTTATTATAATCACTTGAAGAGAACTGGAGATATAGGGGGATGTACTTAACACTAAACTAACATACACAAGTGTTTTTCACTGCCGGTGGTTACAAGGATAAAAGTATATTACTAATATTTCTTTTAAATGTTCTGGAGTTAAACTTCGGTGCCTTTCGTGAAAATATATTTATATTGTGAGAAGGACCGCTCGACGTCGACAGATGTAACTGGGGCATACTTAAAATATCTAAACTTTCGCAAAGTTGCCACATTCATGCCCGGTGTAGCAAAATCTATTTCTTTCCCGTTTAAAAGGTCTATTACACCTGTCATTGTAACAAATCCGTTTTTTTTTTAAACAGTTTGGAATTTTGTTTGTACCCTCGCAGCAATTTCTCCCTGTAATAGAAAAATATGTTATCAAAGATCGAACACGTTTATTGCAGTAAATTCTTATGTTGGCTGATACTGAAGGTCCCATATGGCTAGAGGCATTCGTGAGAAACATAGATAGTCTTCAGATTTTCTTAAACAGTTGGATCAATAAATGCCTGTTGCGCCTGCGAAATGGCAACTGCGTCATTTAGATTTAACTGCTGTATTACGGATTTCACATTTTCAAAATGACAGTAATAGTATGATGCTGCCTTTAGTCAAGTTCCCCATTGTGATATAATGGGCTCTGAAGGTAATGGAGTATTTGGCAGAATTTCGTGAAATAACCGTACACGACTTGGTGCTTTAAGAAAAACTTGCTTTACACTAGATATCAAATTATTAACATTATGGTAGCATCCCCTAATAGTTTCAGCAATCCTATGAAGCCCATGTGCTAAACATGTTACATGAAGTATATTACGATATGTTTCCTTCAAAATTCTTTCAGTAGCTTTCATATAATTCACTCCATCGGTAAGAAATAACAAGAATGCCCTCATTTTCTGCATATTTGCCACCTCTAAAGTCTTGTAGACTTGAATTCACTCTTCCGCTATAGTGCGAGAATTTGTAGCTTCCAAAACTCTAGAGGAAATGAAGTGTCCGCTCATTGAACAATCTTCGTCCAATGCACCCACTAGAACATTCGCTAATATTTTCGCACTCCGTAAATAAATATTTTTTTCTTAGTGTAGACTCCGAAGGCACCTTAACACTCCTATATTTACCACTGATGCATTTTTCCAAAAAGTGGATTGTCTAGTTTCGACCACGGTATGTTACAGCACATTATTAATTCCACTAAATGTAAATTAAAATTACGTTGTATGTCATTGTAAGTAAAGCCATCTACTCTCCTTTTATAGTTTTGAGAAGAAATATGTCTATTAATATTTGAGTTGCATGGCCACGAAATTTCATTCTCACATCTAGTGCAATACAATTGTCTACCATCAAATTGTAAATCATCAATACCGTGAATCCAAGAATTTACTGTAGCTTCTGTCGCTTTATGTGAATTATAACCGCACGCTTTTAGTACCTATGTCTGCAACAATCTACGTTATGAGAGATACTGTTTGATCGTGTTATATTATGTTTGCACCCCTTCACGCTATGGCCAGCTGTTGGATTTCAATAATGTAAATTGCCAGTAATACTGCAATTGCGCATTGCGTTTTTATTTAATATAGTGCATTCCTCCACAAAACTAAGTTATGCATTATCATTGTAAAATTAAATAAAATTCACTTAATATTACATTGAAATTACATGACCTATTTTTGTAGGTTAGGAATGTTTCAATAGGTGTTTACAATATATTATATCTGTAAAAGCCATCACTGGAATCCGATCGGTAATTCCGACATTGATAATAAACTAAAATGCTCTATCTGTTTAAATAATTTAAAAAATTTTGAAAATGGTGAAAAATTAAATTTTGTACATCGTGCTTGTAATTTAAGTGTTTATCTAAACTATTCCTTGACATTTAATGAACATATTGTATAAAAAAAGCATATTGTACTCAGGTGGCAAAGGCACGTGAAAATGACGTGAAAAAATGGTCAGAGAGTGGCGAGAAATGACGAGTTAGATGACGTAAATGAAACGTGAAAATGACTTCCTAATGTTTCAGATGAATAACGTCTTATGTTAGATGTTAATTTGATGTCTTTTTCAGGTTATATTTGGTAATCCCCTCCACAGGTTTTTAGTAATAGGAACATATAAAACTACTAGTAGTTGAAATTGTACATATATTTAAAAAATATGTTACAATAGATCAATTTATATTATGTCAAATGTTGCACAATTATTTCTTCTATTATATTTTTTGTTGGTGGATGCTCCTTTCGAGGAGCTTTTCGGTAGCACACTTTACATTAGTAGAGTACCGTGTGCAGTACGTGCACACGGGAAAGATGACCCACCTATTTGGAAGTAACAAGTTATTACGAAAAGTGGTAATAAGAACAAGTGCAAATTATTTAACATATGTTGATTTATTTGACAATAATAATAATAAAAATAATAATAATGATTTATTAGTGCTAAAATACTGTAAGTATATACACAGGTCAGGTTTTCTCAAATGGGTACAGATATATAAAAAGTATAAAATTTAGGTAGCTAAGTAAAAGTGACAATTAAGAGTATAATCTGCGGTCAGTGAAATGAAGAAACGAATTATTCGGCTTATTTTTGAAGATAGAAACTTCAAATTTTGTACGTATGTATTAAAATATATATTCTAGTTCGTCACGTTTTTATTTTTTTGTTTTAGTCAAAAACACGTGATCAACGAAAAAATGGACGTCGAAAAATTGGAATTTACAAAAAACGAAATCGTGACGACCTAGATAGTCCATAATTAATTACGGGGATAAAATATAACCTCTTAATTTTCAAACATAGATTCAATAAATAGTTTCCAATTTTGCCGTCAATAGATGGCACTCGCCTCGGCATTCGCATAGCTTTACACGCTCTCAGACTTTAGGGAGGAACTTGTTGTCATGGAGACCTGACGCGAATGAATGCTTGCCAGGGAAGCATTTAGGAGTTCTGGTAATATCTTAAATTTATTTATAAATTATTTTATCTTACAGGAATTACTTAATAGATGAAATTCTTGAAAATATTAATACATAAATAAAAGGTGCCAAATAGAGAGGACCGGTTTTGTATAAACACTCCTACAAATTTTATTATGAAAATTTGAATGCGGTTTTTAGTTAGGTCAGAAATCAATTTATTCGAAATTATTACCAGGCAAAATGTACAGGGTGTCCCAGTCAACGCGCTATGCTGGGTTTTCTCGGTAGTTTCTGAGATAAGTTTATGGTTCAAAATCCAGTCTGACGTAGGTTTTCCGAGGAATCTCATACTGCTAAGATATTTAGGAATCCAAAATGACGGACGAATTTCGTCATCTACGATCCTATTCGACTGAAAATCGATATCTGGGGGTTTTCGGGGATGCGGTTTACGAATTTTTGGTCAAAATTTAGGAATCCAAGATGGCGGACGAATTTCGTCATCTATGGACCTATTCGACTGAAAATCGATATCTGGGGGTTTTCGGGGATGCGGGTTATGAATTTTTGATCAAAATTTAGGACTCCAAGATGGCGGACGAATTTCGTCATCTACGGTCCTATTTGACTAAAAATCGATATCGGATGGTTTTCGGGGATGCGGGTTACGAATTTTTGGTCAAAATTTAGGAATCCAAGATGGCGGACGAATTTCGTCATCTATGGACATATTCGACTGAAAATCGATATCTGGGGGTTTTCGGGGATGCGGGTTATGAATTTTTGATCAAAATTTAGGACTCCAAGATGGCGGACGAATTTCGTCATCTATGGTCCTATTTGACTAAAAATCGATATCGGAGGGTTTTCGGGGATGCGGGTTACGAATTTTTGGTCAAAATTTAGGAATCTAAGATGGCGGACGAATTTCGTGATCTATAGTCCTATTCGACTGAAAATCGATATCTGGGGGTTTTCGGGGATGCGGGTTACGAATTTTTGATCAAAATTTAGGACTCCAAGATGGCGGACGAATTTCGTCATCTATGGTCCTATTTGGCTGAAAATCGATATATGGGGGTTTTCGGGGATGCGGGTTACGAATTTTTTATCAAAATTTAGGACTCCAAGATGGCGGACGCATTTCGTCATCTATGGTCCTATTTGGCTGAAAATCGATGTCTGGGGGTTTTCGGGGATGCGGGTTACGAATTTTCGGTCAAAATTTAGAAAACCAAGATGGCGGATGAATTTTGTCATCTGTGATCCTATTCGAATGAAAATCGATATCTGGGGATTTTCGGGATGCGGGTTACGAATTTTTGGTAAAAATTTAGGAATCCAAGACAGCGGACGAATTATAACTATATTTTGACCCCCTTTATTTATGTTATTATTGGAGACAAAAAAAAGTTTCGTATAAGAGTTGTAAGGTTGTATACATATTTTTTTAAATGCAATTAAAAAACAATTGCTTGGATATGTCACGTGATATAACAATGAAGGTTGCTTTTTAAATGAAAAACCCTGTATATTTTTACATATTCTTTTAGATCCTTTATCCCTGATTTCAAACATATAAGGATCTAGCTGTAATATTTTTTGATATATCGGACATTAAATATGCTCCAAACATGCTTATAGGTATTTTAGGGTTTCTGACGGAGCGCAGTCAGTGGCGGATTTAGGGGGGGGGGGCTATAGGGTAAAATCCAAGCGCGGCAATTTTTTTGAAAAACACCAAAGACATAAAAACAAAAAATTATTATTATTAATATGTTCTATCAGAACATGTTTAATTTATTTGAGAACGTGTTTTTTATAATAACTAGACTAAAGTTCCTTATTATAGTCAACAGTACAGGGTGGTTGTGCAAACGTTAAAACCTCATTTAACTTCTTTATTTTTGGAGTTACGTAAATACGTTCAAAAATAAAAGTTATGAGATATCACATGTATTTTCCAAACATCATTTCAGCAAAACAATTCAAACAAGTCGAATTTCGGAGATATGAGCTTTACCTTGGTTTTACTTCCACATCCAGTGGAAGTATAGTAACGACAAAAAAATTTTTTTAAATTTTTATTGTTTAAATAGGCTCAGAATGTCATGAAACGTCGAGATTTTAAGTTTGAGCGAAAAAAAAATTTCTGTCTGTCGGTCTGTAACTTTTTTGTGCGCACGTTTACTCTGTAACCGTTTAAGATATTGACTTGAAATTTGGTACACAAATGTACTTTAACGAGATCTGGAACTAGATTATATTTTCATTTTGTTCCGTCAGAGGGTTGGGGGGTAAATTGGGGTAAATTTGGGGTAACCAGCTAAATCAAGCAGCTAATAGTCCAGAAAATTGGTATTTAGTATATACAAGAGAAGCTAAGGTCTCAAAAAATGTTTGGCATTAGCCACCCCCACCCCATTACTAAATTTTTTCGTTGTGAATGAGTTGGATCGAAAATCTGGATGCGGAAGTAATGATTCCTTGGGCAGCGGTTTTTTTAAATAGAACACCCCCATATATTTTTACACTATTTGAAAGGCCATAGAAAAATCTTTTCAATGATATATGACCCAGTCTGTTCACTTTTTAAATTTTTTTTCCGATTTGAATCTAATTTTACTTATGGAACAAATTAGGATCTACTTATTACCAGAAAAAAATTCACGTCCTACAAATGCAAAGCCACCTGCGGTACCAAAATATGCGGATAAAATCAAAAAATCATATTAGGCATATTTTTAATGGAAAATTTTGTTAATGAAAGAATTGTTCAGAAACCTTAAGTCCAAAATTTAATCAAAAAAAATATATAAATTTTTATTAAAATAATGTCCAAGTCCGAAAATATCATTTGAATGGGTTTTTTCGTTTAGAAAACTGTACTATGACAATTTTGTTTGAAATTAAACCCAAGCTGCAGGTAGTTGTAAAACAGTTTTTTTTTAAATACCTAATTATTTTCAAAATTTTTTAAATTTCAAGTTTTTCATTTTTTAATTTTGATTAAATTTTGGCCATTTTGGACAATTCTTAACAAGTTTTATTAACAAAATTTTCCGATAAAAAAATGCCTAATATGATTTTCCGATTTTCTCCACATATTTTGGTACCGCAGGTGGCTTTGGTACCGTAGGAGGCGAATGTTTTTCTGATCATAAGTAGATACTAGTTTGTTCTATACTTAAGTAAAATGCGATTCAAATCGGAAAAAAAATAAAGTTATTGGGGTGTTACCATTTCAAGTGAAACACACTGTATCAATTATTGAAATTCTCCATTTTATTTAAAATAAAGTGAAATTAGACAGAACTAACATATTGTTTATTTTAATTTACATACTTTTGTTTTCCATGGCTAATTTGATAAATTGTAAATTTATAGTAAATTAGACAAAATTTGTTTAAGATAAGTACCATGTATTATATTATAAATACAAAGCTTTTTTTATGGCGTTTCAAATGGTACATATATGGAGTGTTCCTTTAAAAAAAAGCAAAGTAAAGTTCATATCTCCGAAATGCGACTTTCAATAGGCATGTCCACAAAATTTTAATTTCAATTGGGAATGATAGAATTATCGATATTGTACACTAATTTAACAATAAAAAAAACCGCTGCCCAACTTCCACATCCAGATTTTCTATCCAAGTCACTCACAACGAAAAAATGTTGTATGTGGAAATAATTGTTTAATAATATAATATTTGAAATTCTCTACCTCAAAAACCCATAAAACGATACCCCACATCGGTAATGGGGTGAGGGTGGTGATAGAGGGTGGTAATGGGGGTGGATAAGGTAAAAAAATATTTTGAGGTTTCTAGTTCTTGTACACACACTAAATTAATTTTTTTTTCATCCCCTTTAATAATGGGGTGGGGGCTAATGCCAAAATTTTTTTTGAGACCTTAGCTTCTCTTGTATATAGTAAATACCAATTTTATGAACTCTTACCTGCTTGATTTACCTATTTACCCCAAATTTACCCCAATTTACCCCCAACTCTTCGACGGAACAAGATGAAAATATAATCTAGTTTTAGATCTCGTTAAAGTACATAAGTGTACTAAATTTCAAGTGAGTATCTCAAACGGTTCCAGAGTAAACGTGCGCACAAAAAAAAAGTTAGACCGACAGACAGACAGAATTTTTTTTGCTCAAACTTAAAATCTCGACGTTTCATGACATTCTAAGCCTATTTGAACAATAAAAATTTTTAAAAAATTTTTTTGTCGTTACTATACTTCCACTGGATGTTGAAGTAATATATGTATCCTTATTTTGCCAGTTATTCGTAATAGGCATCGCCCCAACATAACGAGGATTTTTGGTAATTTTTCAATAAAAATTCTTGGCCTATGGTAAAAAAATATTTTGAGGTTTTTGGTTCTTGTACATACACTAAATCACACTTTTTTTTCGTCCCCTTAAAAAGTGGGGTAGGGGTGGTAATGGGGGTAGCTAATGTCAAAAATTTTTTCGAGACCCTAGCTTCTCTTATATATACTAAATACCAATTTTACGGACTCTTACCTGCTTGATTTACCTGTTTACCTCCCCATTTACCCCAATTTACAACCCAACCCTTCGATGGAATAAGATGAAAATATAATCTAGTTCCAGATCCCGTTAAAGTACATAAGTGTACCAAATTTCAAGTCAATATCTTAAACGGTTCCAGAGTAATCGTGCGCACAAAAAAGTTAGACAGACAGGCAGAATTTTTTTTTTGCTCAAACTTAAAATGTCGACCTTTCATGACAGTCTAAGCCTATTTGAACAATAAAAACATTCAAAAATTTTTTGTTACTATACTACCACTGGATGTGGAAGTAATCAATATTCTATTTTCAAGAAAAAGAACGCCATTGCCATGTAAACCGGAAGTGATATTTAAAATTTACATGCCTTTTTTTACTTTCCTTTAATGCTTTAATAGTCAATTAAGAACATAAATAATCCGATCAATTCTTCTTTGATGTTCAATTATATGTTTCTTAGCGGCATAGATTCCCCGAAAAAAAAATACTTATCTCAAAAACTACCGAGAAAATCGGACATAACACGTTAACTAGGACACCCTGTACACTGTAAATATACATTATGTACCTACAGATAGTTTTTTCTTTTAATTAAAAACCACTGCCTAAGGAATCACTACAACCGCATTCAGTTTTCCTACTCAAATTATTTTAAATAAAAATTCTTGTGCACCCAACGCGAAATTCGACTCTGTACGACAGAAATATATTTGAACTATTTCTCTTATATATTACACAATATGTTATTCTCCGCCTTTTTACTTGGTCGGCATATTTCATTGGTCAAAGGTGCACGCCCACCCGTATATACCCTTTTCATATATATCAATGAAAATATGTTTTGTCTTACTGCAGATTGTCCTCTTAAATAAAAGTACAGGTAGGTAGGTGTACATTAAAATATAAAGATAAAATATAAGAATACAAGTATTATTATAATAATGAGACATATACAATTTTAAGACAGCAGAGAAAGGACAGAATAAAAGTATATATTTATATTTTATATGGTACAGTAGTAACTCTTAATTTATTGAGAGATCATGGAAGTTATTTTGGAGGTATTCCTCAATGGTGTAGAATGCTTTTCTTTTAAAGTAGGATTTCAGCTTTATTTTAAAATGATTTGAATCTAGTTGTTTAATTGCTTCAGGCAGGACGTTATAGTATTTTATACCATTGTATCCACTGCCAAGCCTGGTTTTCAGTAGTCTGTGAAAATTTGGTTTTATATTGTTTTTATTTCTCGTTTCATGATTATGTACTTATCAAACAAATGTTCATATTTCTTTATATATAACACGCATTCCAGTATGAAAATGCATGGTAGTGTAATATGTGTAATATTCAGATCTATGAATGCCTGCCTACAGCAGTCTCGATATTTCAATTTGGCGATGATTCAGATACATCGTCTTTGTAGCCTGAAGATTTTAGTTGCATGAGATGAGTGCCCCCAGTTTAGAATGGCATAGCATATGTTGGAATGAATATGTCCATAGTACGCTGCTATTAAGGTTTCCTGGCTGACATAGTTCATCAGATTCCGTATAAGATAAGTGTTTTTAGAAATTTTTTTTGAGAGGGAGTCTACCTGCATTTCCCATGTCAGCGTGGGGTCCAAGTGAACACCTAAAAACTTTACAGTTACAGGCTGAAGGTAAGATGCTGCGTTTTACTTTCATTTATTCCGAGGTTGTTTGCTGCGTACCAAGTCTTTAACTTCGATTGTGTGTTTGCAGATTTCATTTTAACAGAATTTAGCAAGAAGTCTTGTTATATCTCCATTGTGTCATCTGCAAATAGTATAAAATTCGTGTTGGTATCACTGTTTGGTAAGTCGTTAATATATATTATGAAGAGTACAGGACCGAACACTGATCCTTGCGGTACTCCATGCTGAACCATTTTAGAATTTGAATTGTTATTATTATAAGAGACATATTGACTTCTTTCGGAAAGATACGATTTTACAAGATTAATGCTATTATCATCAAAACCATAGGCCGATAACTTTTTTAGTAGGATATCATGCGACACACAATCGAATGCTTTGGTCAAATCATAAAATGATGCATGACTAAACTGACGATTTTCAAAACCGTCCATGACTGTCTCAGTAAGATTGTTGATTGCTAAGGAGGTGGATTTCCTGTTTCGAAACCCAAACTGACATGGGCTAAACAGGTTATTATTCTCAAAAAATTCAACTACTTGTATTTTTAATACCGACTCAAAAATTTTGGCTAATAAGGGTATTAGAGAAATTGGTCTGTATTTATGGGAGCCCTTTTTAAAAATAGGAACAACCCTTGCTATTTTTAAGTTACTTGGAAACCGGTTAGCTTTTATGCATAAATTTATCAATTTAGTGAACGGAATGCATATTAGGTGTACTAGAGTTTTAAGGATTTTGACCGTTAATCCGTAATGGTCTTTACTTTTACTGTTTTTTAGATTTTTAATACAAGTTCTTACTTCGTTAAATGTGACTTTTCTAAATTTAAATACTTGTTTATCATTTATAACTAGATAATCCATTGGATTTTTGTTCACCTCTGGGATACCCTTAATTACCTCATCGGCTCTGTTTACAAAAAAATTATTAAAATCATTGGCATTTAGATCATCGATTATGGGAGTATTTGATTTACGCGTATTGTTATTTATTATTTCCCACATAGCAGTCTGTGCATTACTGGAGTTGTTAATATATTCGTCATGTGCTCTGCGTTTCGTTTCACAAATCTCCTTTCGGTATCTGTTTTTGTAGTTGTTGACTAAGTCATTACCCAGCAAACATTTAGGTATTATTTGACGTCAAAACTACCTAAATTATGTATAATAAATTTAGTCGCAAAATTAAAATTAACCATGTTTTGGTAAAATTTACGTTGACGCTACGTGGAATCAACATAAGTGGAGAATAAGACGACGTCGAAATTAGGTTATATCGACTAAGACAGGTAAAATTACACATAAATCGTACTTGTAGTCGCACAATATATTTGGTTAGTAATACCTGTTTAGGTAAATTTTACTTAAATTCGATGTCAATTCGACATCGAGTTGACTAGCTTTAGGTAGAACTTACGTATTTAAGTATGTGAAATTGGAAAATGACACCAAGAGGAAAAAATAAGGTTTTTATACCTATTTGGTAATTTTCTCTATAATATTGTTGTCAGTCACCTATAAATTTGAAGAGATACCTAACTCACAGTGACGATACAAGATGAATGTCGGTAACTAAAATAAATCCAATTTATAAGTGAAGTATTTGCAGTACTCGCTTGTTGAAATCAATGCGACGAAAATTTTTTTGTGTATAATAGCAGCTGTACTTCGTAAAATAACAATGCCCCTCCAAAATATTCATCTATAAGGAAATTCTTATCGCCAAGTAAAAAAATTATAGTAATAATTTGAGCCGAAAAGTATGCTATACCTATTAAATATGATTTTACAGGTATAATTATGTATTTTTTTTAGCTTTTCGTCAGTTTGTTTCCATACACACTCATTTTTAAAATTCTAATTTGGAATCATATTTCAACTCTGCTAAGAAAATATGGCGTCTTGAGCTAAGTTAACCTTAAAGTTAACTGCCTTTGTAAATGCAACTACAAAGGATAATTGACTCTGCTAAGAAAATATGGCGTCTTGAGCTAAGTTAACCTTAAAGTTAACTGCCTTTGTAAATGCAACTACAAAGGATAATTGACTTAATGATTGAAATCAGGTAGATAAGCCAGGTAGAATTTATCTATTTTGTCGACCTAATATTACTTCAAAGGTGTATAATAATAGTGACCAAATAGGTTGCTATTTAGGTATACATTACATAGGATTTACAACAAAATCTACCTAGTAAGATATTCGACTATTAGGAATATTTTTAGTCGCTAAAAAGGTAAATACTACCTATTATATTACCTATTTCTACCCTATTGTAAATTTATCCTTCAGGTAATTTTTGGTAGATTTTTTTAGTAGTTTTTCACTCGCTGTTTTCGTTAAATTTACTTTCAAGGAAAATTGTGTAGGAGGTAGATTAATTGGTATTATTTACGTAAACTGAAATCCAAAGTAAGACCAATTGGTAAATTTTACCTCAACAGGTAAATTCCTCTTTTACCAAGTCGAATTGGAGCTAATTTTAACAAAAATGTTTGCTGGGTAGTTATTAATTCGGGATTATGTTTGTTTGCTTCTTTTAAAAAAGCAAGTGTTTCACGCATATGCTTAAGGCTATCATTATACCAGTTGACTTTTTTTCCGCTCTGGAAGCTATTTATCGATTTAGACTTGGTTGGTAGGGCTTTTTCAGTAGCTATAGTTATTAAGTCTATAAACCTTTCGAGTTTTATCTCACAGTCTGTATTTAGGTCATTAATGAAATCCCAGTTGATGTTTTCAACTAGGTTGTACAACTGGTGTAACCCTGTAACCTCCAGTTCATGTGTTTTATTTCTGATGCACTGTATGTTCTGATGTAAAATTGAAAGAGCTGGTTTTTGATCGGCATTATGTTGTTTCTGTTTGGTATTGTAGTATTGGTGTGTGGTTGGTGTATACTGTTTTACGAGGTTAGGGTTAAAAACGAGATAGGCTGTGTGTTCACGTTAGGGTCAGCATCATTCTGGGAGATGTCCAAGAAACGTCTGCCTCGTCTAAAGTTGAAACGTTCAAATACTATTTTCCTTGGCCAGAACTTGGAGTTGTATATGGTCGTTTGTAGTTGTGGTTGGACTCCGATCATGAAGGATTGGTTATCTGCATTAGTATTAAAGGTCAGTAATTTTTTTACTTGAACATCATTAGTATTTGTGCGGGTTTCGATATATTGTTTGATGTTTACTTCACTAACATCATCGGGGACTTTAGTAAAGAATAACCAGATCTTCCTCTCATTTTCATTTTTCCCATGAAAGGCACCATCACCTTCCCCATTTCCAACTCTAAGTCGCTTTCTTTTTACTCGATATTTCTGTAGTTTCTGTTTCTCATCATTTTTTGATAAATTAGTATTTTCGTCATTTCCTAAAGTAATTATGTTGTCCATTATGTTTCTCTGTTTTTCTTCCAAATTTTTGAAGTTTGTGAATGTTTCCAAATTTGCATTTTGTAATAGGGATGTTTCTTTTTTTTTGGGCTTCAACATAGCTAAGTTTAGGTGAAACACTTTGATTTAGGCCCCATTTATAGATTGATCTTGAGTAATGTTCTGTTTCATCATAGTAATCAGTTGATTATTTACTGCCTCCTTTGTATTGTTTACATTTGTGTTTCTTACAGCATCAGAATATTTTTGTTGTGTGTGCTTTTTATACTGTTTGTTTTGAATGACTATCTGATTAGAGTCACTTTTTTGTGTCTCTAAGCCTTCTGTACATCCCACTGTTTTTTTGTTGGTTAATTCCATTTATTAGACTATTCACTTTTTGTTGCTTTTTATTCATTTGTGTATTTTCGTCAATGCTAAATTTGTTATATTTATTAAAGCAAATTTGTAATTCTTTACTTATTATGTCTTTTATGTTGTCCAAGTTTCTTTCAAGGCTGCTGTTTAATTCCAGTACTGTACTTCCTGTGTTTAATTTTTTATTTCTTAATTCTTCTTTCAGGGTTGATATTTTTTATATCAATTATCAGCAATCCTGATTTCGTTTACACCCGGTACACCCCACACCCATCAATTCAACACTAAATGTACAGAATCAATCCACTCACTGCGTATTTACATTTACATAAAATGTACACTTTATTAGTGCCATACCCTTCATCAACAAACAAAATAAAATGGTGTAAGTGTGTAATTAGACCAAATTAGATACTCTAAACGTGCTAAAGTCGATATAATATAATAAAATAACTACTTACCTTTTTATGATATCTTAACACTCTGAACTACAGAATTTACAGGACAAAGTACAAACACCTAATTATCGGTTGTGCCGTTACCGAGCGTGGCTTTTGAATGGCGGGCGCGAAATTATGACGTGTAAAAAATTTCTAAAAATAATGAAATATTTGATTGAAAATAATATAGGCAAATATTTCAATTTTGGCGCAATAACATGTTGTAAACCCTACGGGCCTTTGCAAACTCTTTCAAATATAAATTCTTTTGGATATTGTTAAAAAACATTATCCTCGAATAATAACGCTAATATCATGGCATGGTCTATTCTCTTAAACTTTACACTATGCTTATAACAAAATGCCATTTGTGAGTTTTAAAGTTTTTAATCCGATAAAATATAAATAAATTTAACACCGAAAAAAGACGACCATATGACATGATATGTAGCACATCATTTTAATGTCATTTATGAGACGTCATTATGTCGTCGATTTTTAGTCCACTGACGTCATTTGGACCAGTATCACTAGATTTTGACATCATTATAACGTACCCTTGCTACCTGAGTAATTTCAAGCTGATTTGTATTCGCTAAATTTTGAATAAAAAATCAAAAGTAATTTTATGCCAATCACTTGAACTGAGTCATTTTTATCACTGGTTATTTATATATATTTTATTTAAATTATACTAAATTATACTGTTTCAACTGGTGATGAATAAAGGCGTGATTATTATTATTAAGAACATACCGTTAAGATGGAAAACATCATTTGTGCCACGTTAAAGGCATGCCTCCAATTATGGTAAGTAACATTTCTGTAGTTCTTCTTAACAGACAGCAACCACCTGCATAGGACTTCATAGTCCATGTGGAACCGCTCAACTAGGTCCAGATCAAGGAACATTCTAATACAGGCCTGTTGGTACAAACAAAAAATGAATTATACCAGAATATGTTATAGTTTTGTTTTGTTAGTAAAATACAGTGCTTTCAACATTACAATGTTCACTGAAAGGACCCCACATATTCCTTACGAAAAATTGGTTTTGGTCAAATTGCCTGCAATTGTACTATGTTGAGGTCCTGATCAAAGGCACAGAAAATGGGCAATTTTTGTTATATCTTCACTTGAAGTGCTCGAAATCATAGAACTGCAGTATTTGAAACGAAGATACAACAAGGATTATTGATTTTCTAGGAAAAATTTTTAATCAGGACCTCAAGTTCTACAATATACTCAATTGCAGGCAATTTGATCTCAACCAGTATTCCAGAAAATGGGCAGTTTTTGTTATATCTTCGCTTGAAGTGCTCGAAATCATAGAACTGTAGTATTTGAAACGAAGATACAAGTATTGTTGATTTTCTAGGAAAAACTTTTAATCGGGACCTCAAGTTCTACAATATACTCAATCGCAGGCAATTTGACCTGAACCAATATTCCAGAAAATGAGCAGTTTTTGTTATATCTTTGCTTGATAGACCGGGAGCCAGGTGAAAATTTGGTCAATTATTTCTTCTCGAACGATAATTAGTGAGATGCATCAGGGAGTTGTATCATAATGCCTCGTGAACGTCAGCTGCAGTTCCGTGGGTAGGATGAGCGGTGGTAGCCTCCCACGCACGGAGAAAAAAAAATGTTTTTAGTAATTTTCTCCTGACTAAAAATTTGTCAAACTATAGCTAATCCAATATCTTGAAGAAAAAAAAAAGTCAGCTGACTATAACATGGTGTATTATACGTCAGCTGGTCGCTTGAACATGAAAAAAAAATTATACATTCAATGATTTCCTCTCAACTAAAAATGTACCTGATGATAGCTTATATGCTACTGTGAATGAATATAAATGTCAGCTGGCTGTACCTCGGTGGAAAGATCGTCAGCTGATACCTTGAAAGTTGTAACGCAGAAGTTAGGCGGGAGCATCTATCGCCTATTTAAATGCATCAGCTGACGTGTTTTCCCTCGACTTACTGCTACCTGATTTTTTTTTGTTAATTACAGAAGTATATTAACAATCAGGTTACAAATTTTTATCCGGGAGGAAATGACGTATCTTAAATTATTCGGCATTACGCTCCGATATGAGTGTTCCGATTAAATCAATATTTTGTATAGATACTTTAAAACTAATAAGTATATAATTGAATAACTGAATAAATATTTAGATAAGTAAATTAATCAATTTATAGTTTATTGTAACTTAGCTGTTCGATAAATAACATTCATTTTAAAGAAGTGATTAAAAATAATAATGTAATTTAATCATTTTCGTTCTCGCTTTGGCTTGTGTCACTCTCATCTCTCTCTGATTCACTGTCAGAGTCGCTGTCAGAGCTGTCTGCCATCATGTCTTCATCATCATCATCTGTACAAAAATTTAAAAAATATATTAAGATGCATATTTAGTGTAACATAATCAAAATGATCAAAAAAATGTTACCTTTTTCAGGTTGAATAGTTATTTCTTCAATCGACTCTGGTAACTGAGTTCCAGAAAACCAGATGAATTCAAATCTGTTGTCGTTTTCTACCCAGCCATAGTCTGAAGGCTCATCAGTAGTTGGGACTTTCAGGTGTGCGTGCGACCAAATTTGAGCTATGTAACATGCTCTTAAAAATTGCTAATATAGCTCCGATTTGCATGGTGGTAGAGAAGAGCCATCAATACCCTTTTTGGGCAACTTGTGCTTAACGGTCACTATGCTAATTCTTCTTGAACACTCTCTATGACTAACTACGTATTCTATTGTGATCGCCTACTCGCGTGCTGGATTCTGTATTGGTCAAATGGCCATAAACTGCTGATAACACTCATCGCGGTTTCGGTACAGGTGCAGACTCAGTTGGAAGTACATCGTTGTTGTATCTGTTTACTTTTCATGTCATTGTTTAAATTGCATCTTTGTAAATACCGTACCTTGTGATATGATTATTGTGTTCTATTTATATGCTTTCAGAGTATATTAAATAAGTGTGTTTGCCTCTCGGGCATATACCAAGACTTTGACTTTGTGTTTTGTTTAAATACTTTTTCGGTGTATCAAATATATCAAGGACACCTAAAAATGTCTAGTAGCATGGATACAGCTGATGAGCCCACAGAAATTTGTTTGTCTCCTCTTAAAAAAAGATTGAAAAAATCTCATTTCGACGTAAAGACCAACGAAATGATTTTAAGTGTGTATAAGCATGAGATTCAAGAAAATCCTATATTACTCAAAGATGAAATTGTAAACAAAGTGGCAAATATGACAGGAGTGTGTGGCCGCAGTGTTTACAAAATTATCAGAGAGTATACCACTAACCATAAATTTGCCAAAAACCAATCAAAACCATAAAAAAATTGTTGATATGGTGGATGACTTCGATCGATATGCAATCAGGAGAAAAGTTCATCAATATTTCTTTAGAAATGAACTCCCTACTTAATTATGCTCCCGCCTAACTTCTGCGTTACAACTTTCAAGGTATCAGCTGATGGTCTTTCTACCGAGGTACAGCCAGCTGACATTTATATTCATTCACAGTAGCATATAAGCTATCATCAGGCAAATTTTTAGTTGAGAGGAAATCATTGAATGTATAATTTTTTTTCCATGTTCAAGCGACCAGCTGACTTATAATACACCATGTTATAGTCAGCTGACTTTTTTTTTCTTCAAGATATTGGATTAGCTATAGTTTGACAAATTTTTAGTCAGAAGGAAATGACTAAAAATTTTTTTTTTCTCCGTGCGTGGGAGGCTACCGCCGCTCATCCCACCCACGCAACCGCAGCTGCGAGGCTTTATAATACAACTCATTCCACTAATTACCGCTTGAGAGGGACTTGGTCATGAAAATCTGTCGCTGGCTCTTAGACTATGAAGTGCTTGGAATCATAGAACTGCAGTATTTGAAACGAAGATACAACAAAGTTTGTTGATTTTCTAAGAAAAACTTTTAATCAGGACCAAGTTCTACAATATACTCAACTGCAGGAAATTTGATCTAAACCAATATTCCATAAGGTTTGCGGGGTCTTTTGCGTGTTTACTTACAGTGAGAGTTTCATCGTCGTCCATATGGATGTCATCAAATGAGAAACTATGTAATCTAAAATGCGCCGAAGATGGCACCCTCAAACTCTGCAATAAAACCAAATTTTTGTTATTAATATCAATGTCTCTACTTAAAATCATTGTTTTAATAAAGAATAAAGAGCGGCAGCTTTAGCAGTCTCCAAGGCAGGCAGTGTGGCACCAAGCATGCCTTTTCTGTGTGTGTCATAGAACAGTGCTCCGCAACCCTTCTCACTTAACGGCATACAAAAGTACCCTTCCAAACACATCAAATATAACATTTCAACAAACAATCATCAGAAGTAATTTAAGATTTATGATTCATACAATCAATAAAATATATTACGGCATTAAAATTTGAGTTAAAACTAATACTCTGGATACTCTGTAGATTAAAAAGTTCTACTCATTATAAAATTTTAACAAAGCATTCCTAAATAAACTAAATTGATGAAATAGTCCAAAAGTTGAGTAAATTTAACAAAACAATTAATACCTTGAAAAATGTAGGAATATTGGCCCACACTTAGTCACGAAAGGGCACACAAAGCTCATTGTTGCAGCAAGTATCATAATTGTAAACATTATTTTTTATATTTTCTTGTTTTTTTTTAACGTAGTAACTAAGAACATTTAAAGAGATGGTAAAGTTAAAACTGATAAGGCTATGAATACTTTTTTACAATGGGTTGATGCTGGTAAACCAATCATAGACCGTATAGTTTTCTTTCGTGCTATAAACATATTTTAGAACGTGAAGAGTTTTTCCTAAACATAATCCATAAGATAAGTTAGACTGAACCAAACCAAAGTAACATTAGCACATTAAGTGATACAGAAGATTTTTAATGTCTAATAATGAAGGATTTACTTCATATCTTTGATAAATCATCAGTGTGCCTCTTCCATATCATTTCATCATCTAGCTTTAATTATAACAAAGCACTTATTAAAAAACCCATTTACTGATTTGTTAACTCCACTAATTGTTGGCTCAAGGGCTTACAGGATATAAAAAAAACTTGTCATCTGCATAAGCAACTGCAGGATTAAGTTATATGGAGAGAAATTTGGCAAATTATTAATAAAAAAAACTTTAATACAATAGAGGTCCTAGAATCGAGCCTTGTGGTACACCAAAAGTAACGTTCCTAACATATCATTGATGTGAATCAATGACTTGAAAATTCAAAAATAAATTATTAAAACCATTGCATGTCTTTGGTGTTGGTAAACATTTGTTCACTGACTGTTTTAATATCTTGTTTCTAATAATGTCTTGCCTCATTAATTAGTTGCTAACTCTTCTTCATTATATTTTGTGCATTATTTACAAGCCCACTGTTGTGACAGATACCCATCAAGGCACACTGGTTGAGGACCACCGTCATAAAATATTTTTTAATAACCATCAAACAAAACTATTGATAAACAAAATTACCATGAGTGTCTTGTTGTGTTTATGACAAAACTAATCAATACCTGCTTTCATACATAACACAGCAAAGCTACTGCAATCACATGCGGGGTATGCCTTAATTAAGCATTCTTTATTATACCCATTGATTTAATCAAATATCTCGAAATAACACCTAACCATTTTTTTTCAATGCAGTTGCAACATATGCAATATGATTTTTCACGATTTCTTACTTATTCATGCTTAAATGTCCCAAATAAATAAATCAGTGCCATAAAAAACGCCAAGCGTAAAACTGCGTGCCACTACTCAAAATCCAATAAAGCTTATTAAAAAAATAAACTTTACTAGGAAAAATAATACAGCACCTGATGTCTTACCCTCAATCTTTGAGCGTCTTCCAGACTGGCAGTGGCATGATAGGACAGCACTTCCAAGGTAACGTTCTGCTTGGCGATGGCCACGATAGCCTTCTCGTACATGTGGGTGTTGTGGATGCCCATGCCGCAGAAGATCGCGAAGGCCTCTACGAAGTTTTCGTCGTTTTTGGTGAACGGGAGATCATTGAATTTATTTATAAGTTGGATGACGCCGATTATTTGTCCCGAGGAGTTCTTTATCGGCATGCATAGGATTGTTTTGTGCTTAAATGTAGTGCCCTCATCCACGCTGTCGTCGAAACGGGAGTCTTCTTCAACATTAGGAAGGTTTACAGTCTGAAATAAATACAGACAAATAAAAATAGGATGTTTTAAAAGTACATCTTTTACCTATCTAGTAATTTTTTGTTACTATTGAACCCAAGTTAAATACTTGTTTGTCTTGTAAACATCATTAACCAAATCACTGTTTAGCAGAATCAAAATGATGTATACATTTTTTAAGAAGGGGTGGGTGGCTATTGTCTGTCCAAAAAAAAAGAGGGTTGAAAGGAACTAAAACGTTAAAGGGTTTCTATTGTTTCTTATGTTCAATTGACCCCAAAATATGAGAAAACCGCGGAGTGCTACCATTTAAAGTTTTTGAGATCGAAGTAAAAAGGTCCACTTTTCACATTTTTGAGTTTTGCTCGAAAACTATGCATTTTTCCTATAAACATGTCAATAGAAAAGTTGTAGAGAATTAAATTTCCAATCGAAATGACACCTTCAGAAGTCAAAAATTTTTTTTTTACAAAAATACGTCCAAAAAACAAAACAAAAAAACGAAAAAAATGCAATTTTTTATTTTAGCCTGTAACTTTTTTCAAGTACATTTAGGCATAGACATTGCTGCATAAAAAAAAGCTGGCGTTTTACCCGTTAAAATGAGATTTTGTAAAAAAATTTACGATTAATAGTGACCGAGATATAGCGTTTCAAAGTTTGCAGCTTTTAACTTTTTTGCTAATTTTTACTATTTTTTTTTTCAAATTTCGTCCTGTAACTTCTTTCTGAGTGAATTTAGGTATAGACATTATTATATTAAAGTAAAAGCTGACTTTACGCCCGTTGAAATGATGGCTGGTAAAAGTCTCTACGACAAATAGAAGCCTAGATACAGTGTTTCAAAGATTGTTACTCTTATTAACTTTTTTCTAATTTTTACATTCTTTTTTAAATTTCGGCCTATAACTTATTTGTCAAATACTTTAAGTACAGATATTGCTACATTGAATGTACTCGCAGCATTCTTGTTTAAATGGTCTGCAATAGAAGTTTAACCCATCTTAAAGTATTATCCTTATCCATTTTTCGTATTTCCAGCCTCAGAAAATTGGTAATGAATTGCTCCATTTTTTGAAAAGAATGTATGGGAATAAACTGTGAAAACGCTGATGTACCTGAAATAACGGAAGACGATGTTCACGTAGATGCCGATGAAGAAATAGACTTTGATTTTGATGTTAAATTCAGCATTTGAATAATTTCATAAATAATGTACAATTAGAAACATAAATAATGTATGATAGGCAACGTAAAAATTAGAAAAAAGTTAATAAAAGTAACAATCTTCAAAACGCTGTATCCAGGTTTCTATTTATTGTAGACTTTTACCAGCCACTATTTCAACGGTCATAAAGTCAGCTTTCACTTTAATATAATAATGTCTATACCTAAATTTGAAAAAAAAATAGTAAAAACCGCTGCCCAAGGAATCACTACTTCCACATCCAGATTTTCTATCCAAGTCTCTCATAACGAAAAAATTTTGTATGTGGAAGAAATTGTTTATAGAACTTTAATAATATAATATTTGAAATCGTCTACTCCAAAAACCCATAAAACGATATCCCACATGGTAGTGGGGTGGGGGTGGTAGTGGAGATGGATGAAGTAAAAAAATATTTTGAGGCTTTTGGTTCTTGTACACACACTAAATCACAATTTTTTTTCATCCCCTTTAATAATGGGGTAGGGGCTAATGCCAAAAATTTTTTTGAAATCTTAGCTTCTCTGGTATACACTAAATACCAATTTTATGGACTTTTACCTGCTTGAAATCCGGTAAGTGGGAGGTAAATAGGTAAATTACCTATTTACCCCCCATTTACCTGATTTTACCTCCCCAACTCTTTAACGGAATGAGATGAAAATATAATCTAGTTCCAGATCCTGCTAAAGTACATAGGTGCACCAAATTTCAAGTTAATATCTTAAACGGTTCCAGAGTAAATGTGCGCAAAAAAAAGTTACAGACCGACAGACACATTTTTTTTTGCTCAAATTTAAAATCTCGACATTTCATGACATTCTAAGCCTATTTGAACAATAAAAATTTTCAAAATTTTTGTTTGTCGTTACTATACTTCCACTGGATGTGGAAGTAAAATTAGCAAAAAAAAGTTAAAATTTGCAAACTTTGAAACGCTATATCTCGGTCACTATTAATCGTAAAAATTTTTACAAAATCTCATTTTAACGGGTAAAACGCCAGCTTTTTTTATGTAGCAATGTCTATGCCTAAATGTACCCGAAAAAAACTTACAAGCTAAAATAAAAAAAAAAAAATTTGACTTCTGAAGGTGCCATTTTAATTCTCTACAACTTTTCTATTGACGTGTTTATAGGAAAAATGCATAGTTTTCGAGCAAAACTCAAAAATGTGAAAAGTGGACCTTTTTACTTCGATCTCAAAAACGCACCTGTTTTCTCATATTTTGGGGTCAATTGAAAATAAGAAACAATAAAAACCCTTTAACGTTTTAGTTCCTTTCTACAGTACATAGACAATAGACTAGGGTTCCAGTATAGAACCCTGAGGTACCCAAAAAGTATATCTAGAGTAAGACAACCCTGTTCTTGGTAAATGAAAATGTTATATACGCAGTGTGACAAAACTGCATGATTTATTTAAGAGTTAAAAGGCCTATTATGATTGTTTGAAGTGTTGAAATTCAAAAAATCGTATTAAATTAAAATTAAATCATGAAATTTGTGGCAAAATCATATTTTTCAAAATATGTTGCTTTGCCAGCTTTGCCTTAAGATGCAGTTTTTGATACCAAGTTAAAAAACCCAGTCCAAATCAGATGTCAAATAAAAATTTTACAAGGATCTCTCTCTCCCCCCCCTCTCTCTCTCCCCCCCTCTCTCTTTCTATTTTCTTATTGGCCTCCACTGTATATTAAAAATATACGAAGTTCAAATAGTCAATCAAAGTTAACAAAAGAGAATTCATACCTCTCCTGTCGTTGCTACATAACCGGTAATTCCAACATTTATCGGAAATCTGCTCTCAAACGGGCTGGAAAAAAAACATTAAATATAAGAACAGAGTTTTGACTAAAATTATTATAATTCATCGTTTAAAATGAGTTTTAACACCGCCTATCATGCCATCTCAATGTCCCTCTTAAGTCTGGGAGATCTAGATTTGTCTGAGTGAAAAATTTTCTTTAATTTGATTTTTTTTTTATGCATGATAAAAACTAAACGAGATACAAAGATTAAAAAAAATTTCTATTGGGGCGGAATTACGGTTTTGCCGTTTTACTTGGAAAATACGTGTTATATAAAAAAATGACAAGGAACCATTTTTAAAGGAAGTATTTTTACAGCTATTTCCAAAAAAATGGACTACCCTTACTATTCCTTGTTGAGGCGGATTTTTATTTCATTAAAGTACCTATACTAAAAGATTTTTCAACACACAACTACCTGAATGGATGGCAGGTATTAAAAGTCATTTTATACTGTTAAAATACAACTACAATTTGTATCTTAACAGTCCCAGCTTCGTTGGCTAGGGCTAGGAAGCAAAATGCAGCGCCTATAGGCAATGTGCAACAGTAATCATCATAAAATAAATAAATACCTTGTTCTAGATTCACACCCTTCTTCCACTGCATTTAAATCATTGGCCTCAAAATCAAATACTCTTGAAAAGCTTATTTTAGATCCCTGATGAACTAATAGGACCTGGAAATAATAAAACAAAATTAATAACAGACAAAAACTACTACATGTATTTTTGTAGAATACACAGAACTAATTTAACAGCTAGTATAGTGTTTCTAAAGTCAGTTGGAAAATTATAAAATAAAGAAAGAATTTTCTGTAATATTAAGTGCATTCAAAATTATCGAAAATTCAGCGCATTAAAACGTGTTGCCTAGAAACTACTTGAGACCATTTTGATGTGATTCGACAAAAGTGCCCGAGACGCAGTCGAGGGTACTTTTTCAGTCAAATCACATCAAAGTGAATGAATGCGGTTTCTTAAAGATAACACGCTTTGAAAGCTGAATTTTCAAATTATTTTTAATGTACGAAATATATTTATTAGACTATTTCTAGAACAAAACATAGAACAAGAAATATTTTTTTATTATTAACTGTATTAACGATTCAAATTATTGCAATGAAAAATGCAATTGTTGTAGGTTATAATATGACGTTTTAGCTTTAGCACTAGTGCTTAGAATCTTATCGGTAAAATTTTTGCGAAAGCTTTCTTGCCTGGTACTATAAAAAGTGTAAATTAATAGTTTATTATCTGATTAAATCGCGCTTTAACGGGAGGGATTTAATCTTTGATAATAAACTGCCAATTTACACGAATTATATTACCTTTTGGCAACTTAGCTTGAACAAAAATTTATATATAAAATTACACAGCACGAGTGGTATGGGGACAATATTTCACGAATAAATAATTCACGAAGTATATCTTCAATATTATATGACAATGACAATCAAGAAAACAATATAATATTTAAACCATAGGTATTGTAACTTATAGACTGGTCTTCATTATAAAGAGTTCTCGGGCACGCTTCGACCAATCAATTGCCAAAGCTGCAGCGAAGCACAAATTTTCATCATTCTGACGGCTATAAATCGGTAAATATTAATAATAGAGAAAAAATACCGCTGCCCAAGGAATCACTACTTCCACATCCAGATTTTATAACCAAGTCTCTCATAACGAGAAAAATTTGTATGTGCAAATAATTGTTTATAGAACTTTAATAATATAATATTTGAAATCGTGCACCCCAAAAACTCATAAAACGATATCCCACTCGGTAGTGGGGTGGGGGTGGTGATAGGGGGGTGGTAGTGGGGGTGGATGAAGTGAAAAAATATTTTGAGGCTTTTGGTTCTTGTACATACACTAAATCACAGTTTTTTTTTCATCCCCTTTAATAATGGGGATGGATGGTAATGGGGGTGGCTAATGCCAAAAAAGTTTTTGAAACCTTAGCTTTTCTTGTATACACTAAATACCAATTTTATGGACTCTTACCTACTTGATTTACCTATTTACCCCACATTTACCCCTCGACGGAATAAGATGAAAATATAATCTAGTTCCAGATCCCGTTAAAGTACATATGTGTACCGAATTTCAAGTCAATATCTTAAACGGTTCCAGAGTAAACTGGCGCACAAAACAAGTTAGACAGACAGACCGACAAAAAGAATTTTTTTTTCTCTCAAATTTAAATCTCGACGTTTCATGACATTCTAAGCCTATTTGAACAATAAAAATTTTCAAAAAATTTTTTGTCGTTACTATACCACTAATTCAGTAATATTACGGTTCAAATTGCGATATATCCGACAAAATTCATAAAGTTTTGAAAATTGGTGGAAATAATCAGGACAGCATATGTAATAATAAACCGAAAAGTTCCCACCCCTAAATTGTGTGCTTCATCCCCTACGACATAGTATTCACCCCAATTTTCGCTTTTTTAAAATTATCCATGAAATGGTGCATTTTACGACAAAAATACCTATGTACAAAAGTGTTCTACAGGAAATTCTCTACAAAAAAGGTTTTTAGACCATTTCTCCTCAAACGAATAGTACGTTGGTAAATCAGGGCCGTAATTAGCGCAAGTCATATAATTCGTTATCTATTTACCATCACCGAAATGTTTGGTGTTACTATGCAGCACATCATTCCGTGACGCTCAAAGCTACCGATTGGGGGTGGAAAAAAGTTGGCGGTATATTAATCCCAATAATGACTATAAAAGAACCAGCTCCCGAATCTGTTTTAACGCTTATTTCATGTTCATGTAAATTAGGGTGTGAATACAGGTGTAGTTGCAGAAGAGCAGGCTTGCGTTACTCTACAATGTGTTATCATTGCCATGGAAAATCATGCTTGAATGTTGAATCTGTGGAAGACGACCAAGATTTATAATTAACATTTGATAATTAGTGGATTAGGCCTACAGGGGATACCACTTTAAAAAAAACGCGCCAAGTACTTTACCTCTAGGGTGGTGTGGAAATAAGTACAACACGGTCTTTTTATAGAGGTGAGGGGGTGGAAGTTGTATATTTATTAAAATTGTAAATAAATTTTAGTGCCTACTGCTATTTTAAGCGTTAAACGTTAAACTTTAAGGTAGATCCTACTGTAGAGAGTGCTAGTCGGAACCAACCCTTATGTTTGCGCCATATTTCCCACGTTATTATTAATTTTAGGAAAAAAGTGGTAAAAACCTTTTTGATAGAGAATTTTCCAAGGAACAATTTTGTATATATGTATTTTTGTCGAAAATTACACCGTTGCCGAGATAATCTAGAAAAACTCAAAATGTGGGTAGAAAGGACGTCCTGGGGGATGAAGCACACTATTTAGGGATGGGAACTTTTTAGTTTAGTAATCCTTATGCTATTCCCAACATACCCACCAATTTTCAAATCTTTATGAATTTTGTCGGAATAAAAACGTAATATTCCTGAACTACACTGGATTTGGAAGTAATAGTCTAAACAAAAGTTGTAGCTTTTTTTATTTTTTACAAAATTGGTAATACCTAATAGCCAAGGAGGTAGCGACAGGGGCGGATTTAGCAATAGGCATAGTAGGCACGTGCCTAGGGCGGCAGCAAGATGAGGGCGGCAAAATTCAGGTCGGGAATATAAAAAACGACGATTGCAGCAGGAGCACAGAAAAGATAAACTATACAGAAGCGAAAACTATAAGGCTCATATAGGACCGAATTTGAGGGCGCATATCCCATATCCGCCATGTTTTAACCGCCCGTCAGTGGTAGAAAATTATCGATAGGACTATCGACAGTATCGATAGTTTTGGACTATCGAAACTATCGATAGTAAATTTCACTATCGATAAACTATCGGTACTTTTTATGGATCGATTTTGTTTTTTTTTATATTATGACCTGGCGACAATAATTTCGTTTACAAATAAAACAGAACAGTATAATATATCAACGGGGCGAGTTGACGGCGTTAGTCCTAGCTGTTGATGTAACTGTAACTGTTGGTTTGGTAGCCCTGGCGATTACTACTTGGTTGTTGTTAAATAATGTTATAATGTCAAACTTGGTTATGTTTATTTGGGGGGTAAAATCCAAAACGAAATTTTTGCGTCCTCGTAAATTTTACTCGAAAAAAAAAAGTATATTAAGCTTGTGGCGCCCCCTGGGGTACGGCGCCCTCGTGCGGGGCACGGTCGCGCCCCCCTCAAAGGCCGGCCCCGAATACAAGCCATGTGATTATTGTTTACATTTGCGATTGACTCTTCAGGGGAGGAAAATTTAACCATGCCTTGGGCGGCAGAAAACCCAAATCCGTCCCTGGGTAGCGACAGATTTTTCGCGTTAATATCTATAAAGCTAGATTTTTTCCCATGATAGCTTAGACAGTATCAATGATGAAGGTGCAGTTCTGCAAAAATAATTAAATAAATGTTGCAAAAAGAGATATATTTTCTGAAATGTCACAAAATGTCACTTTTGATTCGTTCGTGACGAGCCGAATTTTCGAATTTCGCTGTGCAATTTACGATCAGGTTTATCTGGAAGACTTTCTCTTTACGTCGCGACATCGTACGTCCGTCCCAATGGTGTTTTTCGAAAAATATGAACGTGTCAAGATTGCATGTTTTTGGAATTTTTTCGGCTCCGAAATGCAAGCTGTTTTTTGCTATTTTTCGCAGATATCTCCGAAACGGTGGGAGTTAGCTCGAAATAAAAAATAAGTTCAAACGAGTATTTTCCACTACGAATCTTTTTGCTACCATCAGAATTTTGATATTTTTTTTCTTTTCGGAGATAACCACCCAAACAGCACGTCCAATTGTAATTACGTCTCTACAAGATATACACATGAGAAACAAAATATGTTAAGGTGGATCTAATTGTTAAACTAGTACTGACCTACACATATGAGATACATTTATGTTTATATTGACAGAATTATGTGATACAATGTTTAATAATTGTATACCGTATGCACTCAAGATTCTAAACATTTTTATATAACGTAAAGAAGGATCATTAGAATGTTGAAATTTGACGTCCGTAGAAGATACCTACAAGGTTTAAGTCATATGTATGTGTGATGCTTTATATAATACTTGTGCCTACTGCATACACCACATAAAAGTGTGATATATACACATGATACAAATAACTATATATACACTTTTTAGTTGTGTCTTGTCGTGTCTACATTCGACTATTCGAGCATGGAAGTGTGCGCGCGCAAAGCGTCAGCGTGAGCATACCGGCCATGTGTATCTCATGTGTCCTCTTTCCTCTATAAGAGTGGTCATAGCCACACATATAGCAGGCATTTTTGTTTTTTAACAATATCCAAAATAATTTATATTCGAAAGAGTTTGCAAAGATTCGGCAGTTTTAAAGATATCGAGTTCTTTTAATAATAAAATTAAATTAAAATGCGTTAAAAAGCAAAATCTAGCTGTTGCGTGTTCTACTATAAAGTCTTTAAGCAGATATTCAAACAGAAGTCGGTGGCTGAGTGAGTTAAACATTAAGCGGCGAGTCAAAAGGTTTTTTCGTTGAGTTTTGTTTTCCCGTGCCAGCAATCAAAATTTTTAAGTGTTCGCGTGTGCGCAAAATCGATAGTTTTACAGTTTTAATTTTAATTATTTTTAAGTACCCTCGTGTACTACGTTGCACGATACTGTTAAATTTAAGCCTTTCCCTATTAGGCAGGAGTTTTAACTCACAATTAATTTTCGTCACCGCCAAACCGGACCCTCCCCGCCCAACCTCACACCCACCTCGGCGATGTTCGCCGTGGTTGTCTGGCTGGCTCCGGGCCGGACTCTGGAATGACGCATTATTGTCTGTGAATATTAATAAATGCTTGTTGTTGTTGTTGTAAGCGGCGAGTCAAGAGGTACGCGGTTCGATCCGTGCTCACTCTGTCTTTTTTTTTTTTTTTTTTGTTAAAATAATTGCAAAAAAACTTTTAGTTGTTCTTTTCAAGGTAATAATTGCTTATAAAACCGATGTACGAATATACTTCTTTTCAATTTTAGGTCTGTTTTAGACCATTAAATATTCTATTTATGTTGTAGATGATATATTATACCTGACCGTTTTTTCTCCAACACGTTTCCCAGGTTTGTATAAGTACTTCAACTTAAAACTTTAATTTTTAACTCAGGTGACACTGGTGACAGTTTAATTAAATTAAATAAGTTCTTCTTAATTATTATAAATAAATAAAAATACTAGTAACTCGAAAAATTCAGGTTTGGGAATACACATAATAAAGACTTCATACACATCATAAATACTGCTTTTAGCATCTGAAATAACAGTCACCACGATAGCTCAGTTGGTAGAAGCGTCAGTACTGTGGGTTTCGTCTCGCTTTGTGTTGCGTAGATTTGGCCTGTCACTCAAAAAAGTGTTAGTCCAAAAATTTTCAAAACAAAGACATTTAAAACAGTGCGAATAATTACAGAAGTTAGCTAAAGCTATTGTAAGTGTGCATCATTGGGGGGTAACCTTCGGAGTGCAGTTGAAAGCCTTGAAAAAGGTAAGTTTTTAAAAGTGACAGTGACAATCACCCAGTATTAAATTAGAGTTAGATAAGTTTTTTACGAACAGGTTCCCCCGACCGATTGGTTAAAATCGGTCGAGGTTTTTTTAAAATAAAAACATTAAAAGCAAATTTTGCGCGGAACGTTTTTAATCATGCTTCCGATTGGGCATATGCCATCTACCTCTAAAGAAGTAATGGACACTGAAAGTGAGAATATCCTTATAGACTCAAATACAGAACGAAAAATCATTAACAAAGAGATAAAACAGATGAAAAAGAAAAGTGAAACAAAGAATGATTCAGAGATGGAAACTAGCCAAGCCAGTCAAGTAAGTGTCGTTGAAAAAATGGCGGAAGATAATGAAAGTGATAACGAGATGGCAAAGGCATTTGAACTTAAAACAAGGAAACGGAGAATAACTGACGAAGGGGATAGCAGCTTCTCACACCCTACAATAAAGAAAATAAGCAAACAAACACCAATAATGACCACCATAAGTAACAAGTTTGAAAAAGCCAACGAAATTATAACTCAAGAGGACATGCATGTAACATATGAACAACAGGATGAACCAGCAGATAGACAAATACAAAAACAGACAAAAATCAGACCACCCCCGCCAATAGTCATTCACGGAATATTCAAGGACCACAAAATTTTGAACAATTTCTTGACAACTAAATTAAAAGCAAAATTCTTTTGGAAACATTCACCCAACACTACCATACTACAAGTCTCAACATATGAGGACTGGGTGGAAGCTAATAAGAAATTTGAATCTGGAAAATTGGAATTTCACACATATACCCCAAAACAAGAAAAGACTCACGCCTTCGTCCTAAGGGGACTATACCACGAGGTAGATCTGCAACAATTAAAAGAAGAGCTAACCATTGAATATGACGTACCCGTTAAAGAGATTTACACCATGAAGGGAACAAAATTCCAGTCTTTCATGGTTGTAACTAATAATAACATAACTCTAAAACATCTCGAACAAAATGTTAAATACCTAGACTACACAGTTATCAGGTGGGAAAGGCACAACAACACTAAAAAGATAATACAGTGCCACAGATGTCAAATGTGGGGGCACGCCACATCTAACTGCCGCGCCTCTCCAAGGTGTTTGAAATGTGCACAACCGCATCTAACGAACCAATGTCCAAAAAGCAGAGAAGATCCAGCGAAATGTGTGAACTGTGGAGAGGCGCACACAGCTAATAGCGTATCCTGTAAAGTATACCAAGGAAAAATTTGGCAATTAGAAAAGAAAAACGTGAGAGTACCCCCACCGTCTGAAATGAGATATGTAGCGGCCACGGCTCCACGACAAAATGCCTGGGAAGCTAGAAAAAATCAGCAGCAACAACAACAGCAGACCCTAGTACAAGATCCCGCCAACTTCCCCCCGTTACCACAAAGGAGAGTGCAGCAGAGAGCTCCCGCACTGATGTCCCAAACTACAGCAACGTTGAATAGATCTTCTGGAGGTCCAACGGCGATGGATGAACTGCAGAAACAGCTTGGAAGAGTGGATGCCTTAGTCGACATCGAAATGATGACGGAAAGGGTAAGATTACTAGCCGATCAACTCGAACTTTGCAATAGTGAGAGTGCTAAATTTCAAGTTTTTTACAAATTCATGATTGACCTAGATAACAATGCCTATTGAATTCAAACTCTCTTCGTGGAACGCTAATGGTATTGGCAACAAAATTCCTTTTCTTATTAATTATCTTACGAGGCATAAAATTGACATTATGCTCTTAAACGAAACCAAATTAACCCAACGCGACAAGCTGAGCGTTCGAGGGTATACTACAATCAGACAAGATAGGGTGAACATAAACAGAGGTGGAGGTGTGGCTGTGCTCATAAAATCTAGTATAGCTCATACGCATCGCACTCTACGGAATACTTCCGTAGAGAACGTGTGTGTGACGTTAGAGGGTGGCATGAGCATTGTCGCCGTGTATAATAGTCCTACGAATGGCTTCACAGCGGGTTGTCTTGAGAATTTGATGAACGCTGGCCCGCGCTGTCTGGTGATAGGCGACCTTAATGCTAGACATAACGCGTGGAACTGCCATCGCAACAACGCGAATGGTGGCACCTTGTTTCAATATGTCAATAATCATAATGTCATTCTGCAGTATCCGGATAGTCCGACTCACTTTCCAGATAACGGCGGTACCCCATCAACTATTGACATAGTGGTCAACAAGGGCGTGATCAACTCTACGCTACCTGTTGCGCTAGAGGAGCTCACGTCTGACCACAATCCAATTCAGATTGAATTAAAAAATATGTCAAGGGAAGATGTTACACGAAAAATCACCTCTCATAGAGACGCCGACTGGCGTCTCTATAAGACCCACATCAACACACATTTAACACTCACTAACACGATTGATACAGCCGCCGAGCTGGAAGGTGTAGTTGAGGAATTTACGAGGGTACTGCAGAGTGCCAAACAGGGTGTTGCAACAACTATAACGATAGATCCTTACAAAGACCGACTTGACGAGGCGGTCAAACGAGACATTAGGGAAAAGAACATATTAAGACGGCGTTGGCAGCGAAATCGTGATGTCGACGTTAAATTACAGATGATCAGATTGCAACGGCGGATTCGAGACGCCATAACTACCTGGAGAAACAGGAAATGGGGCGAGAAGCTAGAAGCCTTGAATTCTCGGGACAACTCGCTGTGGAAGTTGACCAGGGCATTAAGAACTACACGGCAAACTATGCCTGCATTGACCAAACGCAACGGACAGACAGTTATAACGGACTCGCAAAAGGCGAATGAACTAGCTGACAACTTTGAACGAATTCACAATGTACACACACCCAACAATTTAGATCATGACCGCATCGAAAATGACGTTAACGATGTTATTGGCCATGACATCCAATTAACTAGACAGGAATTTTTAAAAGTCATGGTCAAACCCTCAGAATTAGCGAAGCTAATAAAGACCTTACCTAATAACAAAGCACCGGGGAAAGATGGTATTGAATACAAGCTTCTTAAATATCTGCCGAGGAAAGGTATTGTACAACTCACGTATATCGTTAACGCGATTTTGCGACTACAATACTGGCCTAGTCAATGGAAGTTTGCTGTGGTTGTTCCCGTCCTTAAACCGAATAAAAATGCAAAAATCGCAGGCAGCTATCGACCAATCTCGCTACTGTCGGCGATTTCCAAGTTGGTGGAGAAGATCATCCTGGACAGATTAAACATTGCCCAGGATGAGCTTCACATTAACGATGAGCACCAGTTCGGTTTCAGGACGGGAAGAAGCACAGTACAACAAGTTGTCAGAATTGTTAACGATGTGAAGGTGCAATATAACCTCGGTAAGAATACTACCATGGTATTCCTAGATATTGAGAAAGCTTTCGATACCGTTAGGATCCCGGGACTAATTTACAAAATGATCAACTACCGTTTTCCGCAACACATTAAACTCATTCACTCATACCTGACTGGTAGAAGGCTTCAGGTGAGAGTGAATAACAAACTGTCAACATTGCGGGACATTCGCGCGGGCGTCCCGCAGGGGTCGGTCCTCGGTCCAAAATTGTACAATTTGTACATATCCGACTTCCCCACTTTCCCGAATACTAAACTTGCCAAGTACGCCGATGACACAGCCTTGTACGCGCATAGTCATAATGCACAAGCGGCTAACATGCTTCTAAAAGCCCACATGGCTCGTGCCACGGCTTATTACGATAAGTGGAAAATTCGCGTAAATGCGGAGAAGTCGGAGTCCATAGTCTTCACGCGCAGATTTACAGAGAATAAGATTCTAACACCAGTTTTGATAAGGGGAAACAAAATTCCAGAAAGGGAGTGCGTGAAGTATTTAGGAGTACGACTAGATAAGCGACTGACGTTCGACCGACATGTTAACGAAACTATACGGACAGTCTATTCTATGTCCAGGAGTCTGTATCCGCTTCTGGTCAGGAATAGCAGACTCAGTAGACAAAACAAAAAATTAATTTACACTGTTATTGTAAGACCGGCCCTAACATATGCGGCGCCGGTATGGTGCAGCATACCGGACACGACAATGAATAAACTAAGAGTTCTGGAACATAAATTTATGCGCCTCATTTCAAATTCTTCACGATACATCTCCTTAAGAGACCTCTACGCACGTTGTCATGACATAATGCCACTAGCGGACTACATCAAAGTTACATCGGAAAAATTCTATCAATTCAAACTTGGTGATAGCCCGCTAACAAACAACATTACGCGAATCAGAGAGCATAATGCACCTTTTCGCATAAAACACAAATTACCATACCAGGCGTTGCCCATCTTTCGGCAACATCACTAGCCACAGTGCCTTTCTCTATCTATCTATAAAAACTCTCAAACATAATTTCTGATCTTTACTCGTTTCTTTGTTTTTCTTTGTTTTCTTTGTTGTTTTTGTTTGTTTTGTCTCTCTAAATTATTTCTTCCCAATCACAATTTATTTTTGAATATCAAAATCTTTAGAAAATCAAATATTTGAAACCATAAATTGCGCGGTCTTGCATTACCGTTCGCTTTGACTGCATTGCTTAGAACGGGTTTTTTGGTTAGTAATTTTCCCGTGAAGACCAGCCATATATATCTGATATTTTATTTACACCAGCCTCTTTTGTATTGTATATATCAATTATTTTAAGTTTATTTTTTACATGTTTTACCTTATGCACTTTTTAATTCGCCTATCCTGCGAAAGGAGATTGTGTTTATATTTTCATTTTATTTTTATCCAATCCGGCCTCGCTCCGTCCAGTCAATCAATTACCATGGCGATTCGCACCGTGGATGTATGGCTGGCTCCGGATGAGTGCGCGGGGAGGACAATATGTATTGTTAATTTAAAATAAATTTGTTCTTGCTTGTTCTTGCGTCAGTACTGTAATACGGACAACAGAGACATGTAGTAGTTAATGTAGGTTCGAGCCCTACCCACCGCAATTGGCAAAGGTAAGTAAAAATGAATTTAATAACTTAATGAACATTATAATTTGCAGGCAACCCTTGTGAGAAAAAATTGGAGTGATGGTAAACAATATTAGATAGTTAATGTAAATAAAATATACGGATGGCTAACAAATAAATTCATAGGACAAAACGTATTTATGCATTAATTACTTTATTTTTATCAAGTAGACTTACTAACTAGTATGTAGTTTTATATGATTATATGTTGCCATTGCTAAAAACCTGTGGGGGGATTACCAAATATAACCTGAAAAAGACGTCAAATTAACGTCTAGCATAAGACGTCATTCGTCTGAAACATTAGAAAATCAATCACTGTGCATCCGATAACACACTGTGGATCAAATTATTTGTGTATATGTAAATGGTATACTGTGGCTACATTGTGAGGCGGACGTTTAACCTTTGTGCATACGTGTGTGCCTATAATGTGTAAACGTAGCACATTTACATCGTAGAATTGTGTAACCTTGTGTCTGCATCTAGATACATTGTCACAATGCGAACACATCGTAATCGTTATTTGGTGTGCTGTATGGGCACTGAAATATCGGCCATGTACGGCAAAAAATCGCAAGTTTTGAGCTTCTACAGTTGGCAACTTTTTAATCTTGGCTCCTACGCCAAAAGACTACTCTAGCTAATTTAAATAGAATTAAATTTGCTAAAACTGTTTGTTTTATTTTTTGAATTCCGACAAAAATGAAGGAATTAGAGGGGGCGGGATTTGGGACTTTTTTTTTTTTCATTAAAATTTCTCCATTTTGTCACCGTAATTTATCGGTAATTAACTGAAATCGATCTCATAAACGATGTTCACTTAATACCATGTACTACTTTGACGCGCCGTTAATCTTGGCCCTTCGAAACAAAAGTTTCTGAGAAAACTGTCGCTACCTCCCTGGCTATAATTTAAGGTAGAACTAACAGGAAAGGAGATAATTGAGAAAAACCTACTCTGACTGTAATTTTTCCAACATGGCGGTCGTAGCGGACACGATATTTTTGTGGAAAACTTTAATTAAGGATTAGTATACAAACATAAAATTCGTTGCAGGAATTATTATTAGCGGGTACCCCCATTTTTTTTTACTCCACAGACTGTACTTATTATAATCAGTAAGCGTCAGTTGACAACCGTGCCAAACAAAGCTTTTGTATATATTAATTTTTATTTGCCCAAATCGGCCCTTCATTGACTGCATAGGAATGTTCGTTTGAGAACATTTCAAAGTTCTAAAGAACTTTTGTCCCTGTTTCCCCACATCATTTATTATCTGAGGTTCTATGCATATTGTGCCCTAAGTTGGCAAGTACAGTAAATCCATTGTAAACTTCTTAAGCTTTTGCTGTTTAGTGAGCTGGCGTTCCAGGTTTTGCTTAATTCGAATCTGGGACACGTCCACGGCGAAATTACTCCGAGACATTAGCCGTTAAAATTAATGGTTAAGTGGCGACTGACGTATCAAACAATGAGCTCAGTAGATTGATGAGCGGTTTGGCGTACACAGCGCCAATTCGGCCGTAAAAAGGTTTTGTTTGCTTTACAATCATCCCCCTGTTAATTTAAGCAGTTTAAATTGAAATCCAATTATATTGTTTCATTGGCTGCAAGTTGAAACTTTGTAAACTTCGTATTTTCGAGGGTGCGAGAGGCATTTGACAGCGCCGCTGATATTTCCGGTTGTGAGAGGATAAAACGATAAACTGTTCGTTTATTTTATTCCCGTTCTTTAAATAACGTGTACTGTTTTCAAACAAATAATATATTTTAATGTACTTCCTTAAGAAGTCATGACTTTAATGGTTAAATAATTGCATTATTTCTATAGAGGAGTAAATCTAACTTATTTTTGCTTGTAAATATTACAGGATGTACACTCAAAGAAATAGTATGGGTAAATTCAACAAAAAAAAAATGGTTAACTAACAGTATCGTTAATTTTGTTAAACCAAACTATATTGATGGTATTTTTAAACAAGAGGTGATTGTTATTTTAATTAATAAGAAGTTGTCGTACAACAAAACAAACATTAACTTAAAAAATAGATGAATAAGACTATTATTTTGTTCGTCTGACTATTATTTTGTTGAATTCTGTCAAATTAAACTAGATAATAGTATATTTTATTTTTAACTATTATCGAATTGTAATTCTAACCCAGTATTAGTTCGCTGTACTATTGTACTTGGTAGACAAACCAATATTATTGTCGTCTTCTAGAAGTTCTAAAAGAATTACCATAAAATTTGCTTGCTTACCACGTAGTCTATTACAGAAATTATTCCCAGATGACGCCACATACAAATCACTGACAATAATCAATCATGCATTATCTTATACCCTTATGAATTTATAGAAAATTAATAACATGATTGCAATGTTCGAATTCTTTCAGGGATCATCGATATATTTGGATGGATCTTATAAACGATCTCTAATCTTTGGTTTGGGTGGTCTGATGTCTCAATACTGAGATTTTGGCTAACCAAAAAAAACTTCATCATACAATAAAGTGTAGATCAACCTAAAAATTAGTTGGTGAACAAAAAACAAAGTCGTTGTACTATTTAATTGTAGACCAAATTGAAAATGGTTAGTGAACATAAAAAAATGTCATTGTACTATTTAATTTGTTACAAGAAGATATGACTATTAAACTACTATTTGTTTACGAAAACAAATAAAGTTGTATGACTATTCTTTTCGGATTGATTTAACTGTGAAACTAGATAGGCGCGATTTCATATGCTCTTTTTGGTTGAATTTACCTATCATTTTCTTTGAGTATGGATCAAAGACCTTTACTGTATGTATCTCTTTTGAGTAAAATAAAACTTATTTCATTCATTGGCGTGCATTTTTATTAAGAACAAAAGGGTCGATATTAGGAATTTTTTTTATTGAAAAACTAATGCAATATTATTGTTGCTTTAGAACTCCTATATCCAACACAACAACATTTTGATTGATGGTTTTCGAATTATGGCCCCCTTAAAATTACATTTTCAAATATTAAATACTTAATTAATAACTTGAAAACGAGTCGTATTTCGCAAAAAAGTAATTTTTCATTTTCTATTTAAATTCACATTTTCTACCATCCAGTGTCATCGTTACTTTTAAATATCGTAGATCAAAAATTTTCATTGAAAAATTGCCAAAAATATTTAATATTTAATAATTAATAACTTGATTGATTGATTGATTTACCAGCGTGCGGTAGGCATTGCTGCCACTCCCAGAGTTATACAGCTGGGCCTGCTACGTCCACGCTGGGTTGGACTAAGGTCATGCTTGTTGCCAGCAGCGAGTGCCACATGGCGCATGGTAAAGGAATATGGGATGGGAGGTGTAGGTATTTGTGAGATGCGTTACCGCATTGTGTCGTGAGGGAGCATTTAAGCTCCCTTTTTTGTGTTGTTGGTTCTGGGTATCTGCCTTTTCTGAATCTTCGTGTGAAATATGTGTTGTGTCTTGATATGGAGTGTTTATTACTGTTTATGCTCCTCTTTTTGTGTTTCTGCTTCTTCGAATCTTCTTTTTCTGAGTTTTCTGATTTCTCGATTTCCGATGCTAGGTTGGGTTTGGGTCATGCTTGTTGCCAGCAGCGAGAGCCATATGACCCATGTTTTTTTTTCATTTTCCCTTCGCTTTTCTTTCCTAGTTTGTTTATGATTCTCTCGATTGTTGTTTTCCACCTGTAACATGGTCTCCCTATTTTTAGTTTGCTGCTGTTCAGTGTTAGCGTTTTCTTCAGTAGGTTTTCTGCTGTCCTTTTTGCTTTAACCTTCTTGATCCTTTCCCTTATCTCTTTGCTTACCAAGATATGGTCTATTTGTGTGATTGAGCTTCCATTACTCTAGGTGTCAATGCGTGTTTGACTTTTGCTCCATGTATTTTTTATTGTTAAGTCAAATATGTGTGCTAGGTTTTTCAGCGCGTTTCCATTTTCGTTAGGCCATATGTGGAGTATATGTGCATTGAAATCTCCAGGTATACGATTTCACTGCACTATGTATATATGTATATAAACTATGATTTACTGCGTTAGAGGGAAGCACTGTGGAAAGTTTTGGTTTGTGTACCTAATTAAACACTAACTAATTAATATTTCTTATCAAGCTGACAATATTCCGAGGTATAAATTATTTTACAAACTTTCACTTATACAAACTTAAATATAACTTCTATACGTTGTCACTTTGTATTTAACTTTTACAAGCTTTTTTGGGTATCCATGGTAACAGAAGACTGTAAGTCATCTCCCTGCCTACCACGATATGATCTATTTATTGAGTTGAGTTTCCACTGCTCTAGGTATCAAGATTGCTCTTTTCTGTGTGTATTTTCTTGGAAATCATTTTCCTGAGAGGAAACCTGTATCACGCATACCTACATTGAGGTGCCATAAGGATTCAGTTTGGACGCTACACACCGACAGTGCCCCATTGATTATTTCTGGTCTAATCCAAATTAAACTCATTTGAATATTTTTAGCAATTATGAGAACCTCACCTGAAAGATAAGTATACTTTAAGAGTATTGCGCCACTGATCATTACGTGTTCAATTCTGATTAAATTTGTTTGAATATTTTTAGTAAATATGAAAACACACTTGAAGGTTCACACAGGAAATCTGTATAATCACACTTTAATAGCGATGCTTTACTGATTTTTCGGGTTATTATTATCACCATTTTTATCATGCGTAATTATCTTGATTGGCTGAAAGAAATTCGGTTATTTATTATTATTTGTATTACCTATTGACCTAATAGTATGCCTCTGGTTTACTCAATATTATTTAAAATATTAGGTTTTGAGTTAATAAATTAGGTTAATAGAGATTAAGTTGATAACGTTATTAAAGTAATTAAATTTAATAAAATAAAATAAATTAGTTTATAGCTTAGCTTTCTGTGGCTTCTGGCGTGGTGATTGTTGTTTTTTATTCCCTCTTCTTTTTGGGCTTAGTACACTTAAAAAACTTTCCACTACACACACAAATTTATTATTTATTTATTTACACTTTTACGTTTAATATATCTGTCTTGCTTTGCTTTATAAACACGTGTTGTTCACTTTTGACACTGAATATTTATTGCTTTCTTTAGCAATAAAGCACTTGAAAGGGTCTATATAGATAGGTCTATTTAGGTCGACCGTCAACTAAGGCACAGCTTTACAGTTTATTTTTTGGTACTATTTAAAAAACACTAATAGTAATTTTCAATTTATTAATTGAACAAACCGGTGAGCAAAATTTCTTGCTCACCGGTGGCTTAAATTTGATTAAGTTTACCGTGGTCTTAACTGATTTTTAGCACTTATTTCGGGAGCGTCTTGCGATGCATCTATACACGCCGTTTGTCAACTTTCGACTCAAATATTTAATAATTAATAACTTGGACACAAATTGTTTTAAGAAAAAAAGTCATTCCTTTTCTACTTAAAATCCCTACCATCCAATACGTTCAAATTCGGCAATCCTTAATGCTCGAATAATTTGCAGGGTTGCTGATTCAAAATTTTTGATAATTTTTGAATGAAAATTGAAATTTATAAAAATAAAATAAAAATAGAAAAGAACTAACTTTTTTTTAAATACAATTCGTTTCCAAGTTATTAATTATTTAATATTAAAAACGTAATTTTAAGGGGGCTGTAATTTGAACACCATAAATCAAGTGACGTTTAATTTTAAATATAAGGCATGCTGATCAATAAAATTGCAACAGTTTTTTAATAAAAATTGCCTAATATAACTTCTCGAAAAATCGCCTTTTTTTAATAAAAATACACGCCAATGACTGAAATAAGTTTTGTTTTACTTAAAAAAGACGCAGTAAAGGTCTTTGATACCGGTCCAAATTTACCTGAAATTGAATGACGAATAACTAAGCTACGAAGGTGAAAAGTGGGACACTGTATAGTAGTGGAGTCAAATTTTATGGTTTTAATTTTGTTTTAAGTGTGAAAACAAGTCTAATGAGAAGTTTTGGATTAAATCTGTCCATTGCTTCGTATAAAATTTAAACAAATTATGCTTCAACACTAAAATTTTCTGCTATTTTCTCTGGTCCTTGTAATCACGCCGCAAAAATAAAAATACCAAATACCCCAATAAAATTTTGATTAGAACTAGACCATTGAAAAAACTTTTTGATAATTTGTTAATTTGTAAAAAAATTGCCTTTTATCGATCAGTTAAGAAATATTATGTAATAATGCATCAATTTTTACGAAAGTTGGTGAAACTATGCCCTTTATTAAACTAAACCTTACTGACAAATTTTAGCGTAAAATATTTATTAATAAAAACATATTTCGAAATTTCAATTGCTTATTGTTTAAGTACATCAACTCGTAGGAGGCCATTGTAAGTTTTTACATAAATCTTACAATTAAAAAAAAATCTTAATTTAAACTGTTTTTTTTTAATTTGTTTATGATTTTCAAAATTTCACGAACCACTTCACAAACAATGGAAATATGTCAACATCACCACTGACTTAAGCTGGGCTGATGTAGATAGACATATACTTTAATAACATGCATCAAAAAACAACTTTGCCCTACGAAAGTAAGTGTAAGCAACGCATTCTATTTTCATCGTGATGACGTCTTGAGGGGGATAGTTGTAGTGTCTCAACGCCAGGTGCGTGACGATTAGCTTGAATCGCTAACAGAGGTCTTTCTCCAGCTAACACTAACACTAACTTACTATTGAAAGAATCTCGCACAAAAGTATAGGAAAAGGCCGTTCAGTCAAAATTTTTGAATTTTTGGGAAATAGTACTTCTGGTTATACCGAACAAAAGTTCTCATGGGCACAGTACTACAAATTCCAGTGGCCTTTCAAATTCATATACTTTGAGGTAAAGCTTTGACCCTAAAAGTTCTGTGACTGGACCGCAAGATATCTACTCTCCCATTTTCGAGGACGGGTAACACGATGGTGACGATATTTAGTGACCCACTACTCCTAAACTGGAAAAACCACGCCTTTCTCCGATTTTCCGGTGCTAGGCTTGCAAGGGCTTGTCGGATTGGGTTTTTTTTATCAGTTTGAATAAAATAAGCAAAAATTGACCAGGTGACCTAACAACCCACCCCCGGGAGTTGAAACTACCCCCTCCTCCAATAACGAAATGCCATGAAAACAACGAAAATCAGTTGGAATCAGGTGGTTTTTCGGTTTGGGGGTAATGCGTGAAAGGTAAGTCGGAAAATATCGTCACCATTATGTTCCCCACCCTCGAAAACGGAGGTATACCGTTTTCGAGGGTGGGGAACATAATGGTGACGATATTTTCCGACTTAACCTTTCACGCATTACCCCCAAACCGAAAAACCACCTCCCTTTCCGATTTTCGGGTGTTAGGCTTGCGAGGACCATTCGAATAGGATTTTTTCTCGTGAATTCAAACAAATTAAGGAAACCTCGATCAGACGAGACCCAACCAACCCATTGTGGGGAAATTTCAGATTTTACTGTTCAAAAATCTCTAGAGACCTTAATATCCATCGGATCGGGATAATTTTTTTTTAAATTAAAGATAATTAAATTCCTTACACATCTGTCGAGGCAAATTTTTAAATGACTCGGTCAACTTTGTAGAGAATTTATTGAGACGGTCATTGGTATTTATAGATATTTTAGTTTTTTCATTGATTATACAGGGTGTTTCGAAAAGATTGGGACAACGCTTAGCCGTAGATTCTTGACATCAAAACAAGTCGATTTAACTCAAAAAGTAGTGGTCTAACTCTTTTCGTTTTCAAGTTACAGAGTGGCAAAGTAAAAAAAATGTATTCGTAATTTGTCTCTATCTTGGAAACTATTATACGTATCTAGTTCAAAGTTGGTAACCACATGGTTTTTCAAGTCGCTAATTACAATGGTGATATTGCCGATGTCATATTTTGTATATGGCGCTAGTTACAGGACTTTTACATGACACTTTAAGCCATAACTTTTTTGAGGTTAGGTTTTGGACATCGTCTTCTACTATAATCGAAACGCAATTTAATTTCCTAAAAAAAAAGTGTACTTGTTTAAACGCGATAAAATGCACGCTTTCAGAGAAATACGCGATTTAAAACTTTATCACACACCAGTTCGAGGAAATTCAATTGTACCTAAAATCGGTTTCTTATCTAGTACGTCAAGTATGATGTCTTGAAATCGTCAATAGTGCTTGTTGTAGATACGTATAATATACTCCAAGATAGAGAAAAAATACGAATACAATTTTTTTACTATACCACTCTGTATCTTGAAAACGAAAAGAGTTAGACTGCTACTTTTTGGGTTAAATCGACTTATTTTGATGTCAAGAGTCTACGCTTTGCGTTGTCCCAATGTTTTCAAAACACCCGAGGTGTTGAATTTCTTCGATCAGGTGTGTGACAAAGTTGTAAATCGCGTATTTCCCTGAAAGGGTGCATTTTATCGCGTTTAAGCAAGTACACCTTTTCTTTAGGAAACTACATTACGTTTCGATTATAATAGAAGACGATGTCCAAAACCTAACCTCAAAAAAGTTATCGCTTAAAGTGTCACTTAAAAGTTCTGTAACTAGCGCCATCTATAAAATATGGCATCAGCAATATCACCATTGTAATTAGCGATCTGAAGAACATGTCACTACCAAATTTGAAGTAGATACGTGTAATAGTCTCCAAGATAAAGACAAATTACGAATACATTTTTTTTTTACTTTGCCATCCTGTATCTTGAAAACGAAAACTACTTTTTGAGTTAAATCGACTTGTTTTGATGTCAAGTATCTACGGCTAAGCGTTGTCCCAATCTTTTCGTAACACCCTGTATATGTAAAAATATTCTCGTTTTTATTCATTCAATGATCATTCATTACTTCCTATTCTATGCTAATAGATCTTTCAACGCTTACAATTATAATCACACTGTCCGAATCGAAATGAACGTCACAGTCACTGAAGGGAATGTTCACTTCGTGTAAAAACTGCTTAAACCCCCGGGTTGCACTGTGGGGAAATTCCGGATTTTACTGCGCCCATGAGAACTTTTGTTCAATATAACCAGGAGAACTTATTCCCAAAATTTCAAAAATTTTGACTGAACGGCCTTAGGATCGGACTTTTCCTTCTCAATCGTGCTTACAATAGTCCAGGAGGCAGTGACGATTTTCGGTACTTATTTTCCCAGTCAGCAAACATGGATAGAATTGTTCGGTTAGTAATTCTAAGCAAAATTCATATATATTTAGGGGGGGGGTTTCCGATGGGTTGAGGCGGAAAATGCGTCAGAACATACGAATACACTGCCCTTTTTTTCCCAGTGATAAAAATAGTTCTAGTAGAAAGAGGTATACTGAAGTTAAGTAAAAAAAATAGTCTGGCTAATCTGTGAGTATGGATAATATGTCTGGCAGGTGAAAAACTGAAAAGTTTTCATCAAAAAAATTTCCCTCATTTTCGCAGTCATGAAAATTTATCAGATGATGGCCTATATTATAATAACAGCTTAAAATACAATCTGGCTAATGTGGAACACCCCTAAAGCCTTGCCAGACTCGTCTAATGATCGTCAGGCGCGCTGAATTCGGCACGTTCAATTATACAGGTGATTAGTGTCATACGTACATGTTCTTTTTTATAACAGCATTAAATAATTGAATACAAAAAAGCAAATACACTGTATAGAGTGTAGAATTATGATGGGGCAGGTTGGAAAAATTTATTATTTTAACAATATATTACACATGATTATGTTCGTTCTGCTAGCGGAATATAAAAAATAAACTGTAATAAACGTTATAGAGATAATTTATATTTCTTTTAAAACTAATCATATTTAACCACCCATACAGATATTGCGTTTTTTTATATAAAGTTTCATTTGTTATCTGTTAATACTGTTAATATGCGCCATTTAGCCACCCATACAGATATTGCATTTTTTTTTATATAAAGTTTCATTTGTTATCTGCTAATAGTGCTAATACTGTTAATATGCGCCATTTAGCCAAAACAACAACTAATGCTATTAAAATAGCAGCTATTTTTAACTGCTAATTGAAAGTGGCAGTAGCAGAAGTAGCTGCTAAACAAAAATAGCTGGTTCGACCCATCACTATAGTGTATATTGTCATATGGTAGTAAGAACGAACTCAAAATCCGAGTAACTGACAGAGATAGGTATACAAGGGACAGGGGTCTAGGCAGCTGCGCTCAGGTAACTCGCATTCCAGCGTCGTTACCTAAATACGCACGTGCTGCTATTCCACTCCTCGTTTAACTACCTGGCTTGTGAGTCTGGCAAGGCCTTCGTGATCGTAAATGTCATCCAGACGTGTATTTTCTATGAAATTATAGTATAATCTATCATGTGGCAAATTTTCAAATCCGGGAAAATAAGAGCAAAAATTTTCTATTTTTCCCATTTTGTAGATGCCGCCAGACTCATTTGCCAATTTCTTAAATGAGCCAGACTTATTTTTAATTACAGTTTAGAATTGTATCAATTTATGTGCTAAATTTCAAGCCTGGCAAAATAAGGGTTACGGATCCGCAAAATTCGTCAAATTTTGAAATCCGCAAATTTTCAGCCAAACTCACTTTCCGCTATCTGAGATAAGCCAGACTGCTATTTTCATAAACTTTATGTTCCACTTTAGTAAATGTAAAATATTTATGACTGGGAAAATAAGTGGACTTGCATTGTGTTTTTATTTTTTGAATCCATCCAAAAATTTTAGCCAGACTCAAAAATTCTTGTTTTTTGTCACTAAGAGAACAGATTAATTCATATACACCGACTGGGAAAATAAGTACGAAAAAATTTCACTGCCTCCTGGACTACAAGAAACGTGATGGACGGACAAACGGACATTTTGAAAGTTATTCAGACGTCGATTACTAACATGACATGAAAAATTTCTCCCTAGAAGCAGTATTTACAGTTATAGAAAACGCACCATTTTTCTGCGAAAAATAAGTGACCGCCATTTGTCTAGATCTAGTATTGTCATTAAATGACTTATTTTGTTATCTGCTGCGACATATCTATATAATTCAAGGATATCTTCTGCAACCATAAAATAGTATGTAATAACAAGAGGGCGTCGTTAAAATGAAAATATGTTTATCGGCATGTCGTGTTTTCCATCCATAGATAATCTATCGGAAATTACTATCCCTCCCTAATCAGTCCCTGTTGTTAGAAGAACTCGCTTAGTTGCATTTAGATAATGACAAATCGATCTGTGGACCTCCCGGGGGCAACACACTGCTGCGTACAAGGAGAGCCAAATAAAAATAGAATTATGCTACGAAAATATGTAGTTAGTACCTATTCGAAATATTTTAGTCTCAAATTGTTCTTTTCGATGATTGTGAAATGTGAAATAGAAATGTCAGAAATGTTCCATAGGATTTAGACCTACGGCCAAGAGGCAAATAAGTTACCTCATCGGGTACAAAAGATTTGAGTTTTTGTAGTAAAAGTACCACATATATGTAGCAAAAAACCGACCGTCTGCCGGGGCTCAATGGTCAACTTCTCATTATTAGAACTTGTCAAAAAGGCGAAAAAAATCGCTAAAGTTACCTCATTGGGCACATGCTTAAAAACGTGACAATTCACTGGGAACACCATTACAATTTTTATTTTGTGTGGCAGACGTCAGTATTTGAACGCATAAGTAAAGCAGACGCCCATCGCGACGCCCAAAATTCCGACGTTTCTTACCTCATGAGGTACATGTACAAACCTGGGTTCAAATCAAAGGTCTTTTTATATAGATCATAAATATTTTTCAAAAAGATCGGCAGACGGTCAACTATAAAAAGCAGACGCTCTAGAAAATGTAACTTGAAAGAATAATGCCGAAGTCGGTACAGGGTTTTATTGAGTACACGTTCGGAAATTTGTCAATGCATTAGGAAAACTATTACAATTATTATTTTGTTTGTCAGACTCCCGTGAATATGTAAGCAAAACAACGTCCTATACAAGAAACAACAGCAATATAAAACAATAGTAGTAAATAAAAATAGCAATAGCAAAATAGTTTTATTGAGTACATGTTCGGAAATTTGACAATGCACTAGGCAAACTATTACAATTATTATTTTGTTTGTCAGACTTCCGTGAATATGTAGGCAAAACAACTTCGTATACAAAAAACAACAGCAATACAAAACAATAGTAGTAAATAAAAATAGCAAGATTTTTTGTTTTCTTTGATAATAAATCTAAAGAAAAATAACTATTCGTTATCTTCATCATCACATGAATCATTAAAACCCCTTCATTTTCATCATCAATATACTCAAACATTTTGTACCCGATGAGGTAACTTATTTGCCTCTTGGCCGTAGGTCTAATTGTCATTCTCATCACATAAAATTTAAAAAAAAATACCAAAAATAATAGAGGTCTGGTTTAAATCACGATCGATATCAACTCGTAAAATCAGTTTTTTTTGGATCAACAGGATCCTTCGCAAAAAGTACTCATTTTGTAGAGGATAAATTTTTCTTTGTACGATTAATAGTTCAAAAATTATATCATCACGATAATTTAACAATTTCTTTTATTTTTAAACCGATAATGATACGGCCCTGATCACTTAACCACTAACTCCTTAATTATACGAACAGCTATCGAAATGTCTTCGGCTTGCCAGTCCGCTGTCGTCGTGGGCGAAGATAGATCTCTTGATGATCTTGACAAGATTGACCAGATCACACATTTACTCCCGCACACCTAGAAAGGGAAAATTACCGAGAAATTGTATAGAACCTTCTGTTTTTGTTGTGGATTAGGTCTACTGCGGATAACGTTAAATAAAATGCGCAGGTGGTGTGGATATGAGTTAAAAAAAAATTGAGAAAAGAAATTGACTAGTGACTAGTGGAGAATAATAAATCAATATTAATCAAATAATGGTATTACCTATTAATAATTAGTTGGTCATGTGCCCTCGTGAAACACTTGAAATCTCCGGAGTAAAATAAATTGTTAAACGCAACGCAATAACTTTTAAACTATTAATCTAGTCCACCCGCAGGTCATATAAAATGGCCTTACCAGGAATTAAGTCGGGAAAAGTTTTCAAATTTGGCAGGATTGTAGATTTAGGTATCTACAACTGAAATCCACATTTTGCACAAAGCAATATCTGCCACCGGCGTAGTCATATTGCCAAGATGGCCGCCAAAAACAGTTTTTTTGAAATATCTCCTTTACCTTGGGTTTTATAGTTAAAAGACTTATTATAAAAATGAAAGATGAGCAAATTTCCTACAAATTACGTTATATATACGTTCTATACGTTCTTTGTAAAATCAATAGTTTAGACACAACAGTCAATTAAAGTAAACATATTCATTTTACTTTCCTTAACGATATGCTTAAATTTATGAGTTTTAAATGAACATAGGGCTATTGAATTCAATTTGGATTATTATTTGCAAACCCTTTCAACCGAAATTCTACTTACTTCTTACCTGCGCCGCGTCTACCTGTGATGAAAGCAAACCTCCGCCGGCCGGGCGCCGTAATTTTTATAACGTGCATAGTCTCTGCCTTTATCGCTTTTCAGTATTGCTTTGACCACAGTGCAAGTATAGCAATGTTTCGTATGTATTATTTTTGTTATTATTATTATTGCTCTATTACTATTATTGCTCTGGGACATATTATTTTGCAGACTGTGGAATTTAGAGAAGAACAACGCCTGGTCATGGAAAACATTCTTTGTAATTTGAACAGATCTACGATGTTCTCAATGGATCACCAAGGTTTGTTTAAAACGACTACTAAAAAATTTGAAGAAATACTAGTAAAATTGGAAAGTAATGGACCTACGATGAAAGCTATTGGGCTTACTCATAGACGATGAATCACGGATAGCGTGTTAATAATGTGGACATTGGAAATGGTGTATTTGCACAACGTATGCGATGAGATTGAAAGATTTTGCAACGTTTTTTAGCATCTACAGAATAACATGTGGATATGAGAAGTTCACGCATTATTCGAGACGATGATGTGAAAAAGCTGTTGGCTTGACTTACGCCACACCCTCCTTTCTCAGACGTAAACGAATTAATGTCTATTTCCTCAGGAGTTACTGGAGATGAAAAAAAAACGCGTTTAGACGAAACTAAACGAACATTTTCAACTTCACTCGACTGCTGTATCTAAATCGTTGATTTTAGAGAAAAGATACATATGACATTTTTCATAGACAATTATTACCAAATATCAAAACTTCCCGAGTTAATTCCACCTAAAACTACCTGACGGATGGACTAATCGTACAAAAAGAAATATATACAAAAATTATTTTCATAATAAGTATCTACTTTTTCCGTACACCTAATCCACAACAAAAACAGCAGGTCCTATGCAACTTTGATTCATTTACTTCGATGGTCCAGGTTCGTTAATATTTAATACCTTTTCATCTTGTTCCGTGGACTGAATGTCTTCGTCATCTTCGCATGGTATTGACTTCTCAATTTGATCTTTTAATGACTCCCCAGCATCGTTTAGTAATGATGTGATGTCCAGCAAATAATCATCCACGTATTCTGCGTTCGGTACCATGGAAACGTCCGGTGTGTTATAACACGTTTATCCGCTGCAGTTGCAGGTTGCAGATTCTCTGCAGCCACAGGCCGCGCCACATCTCGTCTTACATTTGCAAGAAATTAATTTCAGTAAAACAGGGGGGGCTGGATTTTTTTATCTTTCACTAGAATAAATCTATCCATGGTTTTTGTCAGCCCCATGTCTCTGAGGATTCATTCACACCACAGCATTTTTTAATTTGTTTTTTGTTACAGATTTTGCAAGACGTTGAAAACGAAGTGAGTCCAATGTTTTTTTATCTGTGTCACTTCCGAACAACGTGACCAAAAGAGTTCTCCGACGGGCGCAATCGTTTCAGGATCTATCTTTTTGTTGCTTGAATGATTCAAGTGGTGTCAGATACTGTGGGTTTTTGCTGAGATTGAGGATGAACTTGGTTTTTCCCATGCCAAAAACTTCGCGGAGAATAAAATTTTTCAAATTTTTGAGAAGTAGATGTTGTGACATCTGACCAATCTTGTCGCCCAGGGCGACAACGGAATGTTAGGTCGAAGAGGAACGCCTGAGAAACCACAAGAATTAGTTAACTTTAGATTAGAAGAAGTTAGTGGGCTTTTTCATGCTTTTATATACCCAAAGATGAGGGCTCCAGAATATTCTCAACTAATCGGTAACTTTCTAGTTTATGGCTCCGCGCGCCATCTCTGGGATGATGGCCAAACTAACCAACCAATTTAATTCTCTAATACTTACACATAGAACTTAGGAGAAATTCCCATAGATGTCTCTGGAGGTAGAAACATGTAACAATACTGAAGAAAAAATCTCCCTATATTTAATATTATTTCAAATATATACAGTGTGTCCCAGGATAGATGTAACAAGAGATGTAATGGACCAAAAATTTTGGAATGGTATTTTGGGGATTGACTCCTGCTTGTTGTAAAACTAAAGTATACCAAAAATGACTTGATTTGGTGTTTTACAGGGTGTTTTATAAGCAAGGTTGTAAAAATCACCACTAATAAAGTACCTTTATTTTTCAAAATATGAAAAAATTCTATTAAGAAAAGTTATTTAGAATGCAATTTTATACCACTATACCAAATTTCAGGAATATAAAATTATTTTTTTGAAACTTCCCATTTTTTGCGAATTAAGAGTTGAATTCATATTTAAAGTTGTGTAGGAGCAAATGTTAATCATCTCAAAAATAGGCTATTGGTAAATAAAAAATTGAATATACGAGATGTAAGAAAGTATAATGTTAATCGAACTAATTGTAAAACAAGAAACAATTTCTAACAGAAGATTAATGAGGTTTAAAAATTATAACAAGTAATAAATGTCAAAAACATAACAGATTCACAAACAAATTAATTATTGACCAATACAAAACAATGTTTACAATCTTTTTATTATTCGACGTAGCTACCACCCACATCCACACACATTTCGATCCTTCGCCTGAAGTTCTTAAAACTGTTTCGAATATGATCTAACGGTATGGAGTTTACGGCATTTGTAATTCTCTGCTTCAATACTGCTACATCGTTAGGAAGTGGTTCAGCGTAAACCAACTGCTTGAGGCGACCCCATAAAAAGAAATCCAATATTGATAGGTCTGGGGATCTCGCCGGCCATTTGATCGGTCCATTCCTGGCAATCCAATTTTCTCCAAAATTTAAATTCAACCACCGATTAACCATTTCCGTGGAGTGGCCAGGGCAACCATCATATTGAAAATGAACTAAAGGCATATCTCTTAAAATATTTAAATGTTCTTCAGAAAATCTTTTAAGAAGCTGTAAATAAGTGTGCTGGTTTAACCTTCCCTCAATGAAATAAGGTCCAATAACTCCAACGTGATAAAAAACGGCACACCACACATTCACTTTTTTATAATATTGTCTTCTACAATGAATTCTAAAATTTGGATTTTCAGAAGCCCAAAATCGACAATTCTGAGATGAAACAACACCATTGGTTGTGAATGTGGATTCATCTGAGAAAATTATGAAATGATGAAAAAATCTCTCTTCCATGATTTTTTCTCCAATGGTCGAACAAAAATCCAACCTACGGCCGTCATCTCCCTCTTCAAGCGTATGTTTATAATTTGCTTTATATGCCCTAATTTTCTTTGCCTTGTAAATTCTTTGGAGTTCAGACTTGCTAATATTAATAAGAGCTGATCTCTCTCTTAGTGGCATCCTAGGATTTTCTATAACAGAGGCATGAACTATAATAGCCTCAACATTGTCTTCATCATATGCTTTTATTTTTCTTTTCATGTTAAGAACACTACCAGTAGCCAGAAACTTTTTAATTATTCTCATAACCTGAGTACGTGACAAAGCAGTGTTTGGAAATTTCAAATTAAATTGGCTTACCACTTCTCTTAGCGAGTTTTCACCGCCAATCCCGTAGCATTACACAATATAAATTTTTTCACGCACTGTGAGTACCATTTTCACTTAATTTTTTATGCTTGGTTCGTTAATTTGAAACAGAAATTAAGGATAATATGGACTACGTTTGACAGATATGTCAATAATAAATTATAAATGTGTATCCACTGCTTTTCTCATAGCCTACTTTTAGCTTCTACATAACTTTAAATATTAATTCACAAAAAATAATTTCTATGCAGTTTTAATTGAATGGTTCAAAATAAAATACTAATTTATTGAAAAAATGGGAAGTTTCAAAAAAATAATTCTATATTCCTGAAATTTGGTATAGAGGTATAAAATTGCATTCTAAATAACTTTTCTTAGTGGAATTTTTTCATATTTTGAAAAATAAAGGTACTTTATTAGTGGTGATTTTTACAACTTTGCTTATAAAACACCCTGTAGAACACCAAATCAAGTCATTTTTGGTATACTTTAGTTTTACAACAAGCAGGACTCAATCCCCAAATACCATTCCAAAATTCCAAAATTTTTGGTACTTGTTACATCCATCCTGGGACACACTGTATATTGACTGGAGTACATTTTTTTAAATCTCGATAATACATTTATTTTATTCTAATTTACACAACTTCTGCAATGTGGAGAATTTGCAGTTGCATATGATTTTTAGAGTCGCCCTGTGTAAAAGCCAGAATATAAATTACACCAGGCAAGATAATTGATACGAGGTGTTGTTGGCCTTAAGGGCGTCACCATACATTTACACGTAGAGAGCTACGCCGTTAACAATTAGTCGCTACACAAATACGCACGTTTACAGCGGTGCTTCCCTGAGAACACAATGGAAGTGTAGCTTAATTTTGTATGGAGTTCCTGAACGCCCTGGGGCGAACAGAAAGGAGGTCGGCAAGCAAATAAGGGATGTGTTTGCTCCCCTCGAATTGTGGGAACAATGCGAGACAGAAATAAGAATATTCAGCAGGAATAGCCCAAGTTGCAACGTAAATATTTAAGTTTTTCGTGTCGTGAAAAGTGTCGTTCAAACTTGAATATATTTGTTGACTATCGCAGTTAGTCGTTAGGTTTGGTAAGCTATTTTATGGAAGAACTTTGCGGGATTTTCGAAATTTAACGTATCTACCTACTTTAAGTCGGATATATCTCCCATCAAAAATCGACTTTTCGTATTTTGATTAAACCTTATGTGACTCACCTGCACCCTTTGGCATTGGATAAGGCTTTGCGTGTGCGTTAAAATTCGGAACACCACATGTTCTATCGTGGACTGCTCTTCGAATATCATCCGAGCCAAGTCCAGCAGTACTTGGTTCCTCTTTATTTCTAACTGGGATTTTTCGTAAAGGTGCGCATTTCTTAGGCCAATTCCACAGAACTGGAGGTAACTGGAAAATACTTCTTCGTCTAATTTTGTAAATGGCTGGTCGCCGAGTTTGTTTATAACCTGAAACAAAGTTGAAACGTTAGATGTGAAGATGGCACAAATTGTACGAAATAATCAATGATTGTTGATGATATATCGAAAGCTTTGTCTGAGTAAAAACATATAACCTCTGGCTTTAAACTAAAAGATAGAGAAAGCAAAACTCATGAATGGGCTAGTACAATCGTCGCCAGCTTAAAATCACCATCGTTTGAGGCGCTTCTTTTCTAACACGCCCTACTGCAAATAATTAAATTCGGTATTTTAGGTTAGAGTAGGGACTGACGTCATAATTTCATTAGTTTTATTAGATTGGGATTAGTTGTTAACCTAGAGTTCTGTATTTCAGATATTTTGAATAATATTAATTTAATTTATAACTTTCTTCTCTCCACTATTTATTTACCTCATTCCCCGATTCTGGACGCTAATAGATTTTCGTAAATTATTATCAACCTAACATTGTTTGCACTAAAAACTGGCACTGTGAAAACATTGAGTAAACATGACAATTCGAAAAGTTAATACAACCGATTGACTCAAAAAAGATTCGAAGCCAGAGGTATTAAGTTGAATATACTTAATAATTCATCAAAAACAAAGAAGACAAAAATATTAATGTTACTTAATGATAATGAAATTACTTGTGGTTAATTACATACTAGTTTTGGTATCTTGTGATTTTTCATTAAAATTAAGTGGTCAATAATTCCATGATTTCGTCATACCTATTGGCGAAGTGCAAGAAAGTGTAATGTTTTCGACAACACATCATTTTTAAAATACGTAACAAAGAATGGTAAAGATTTTTTATTATATTTGGAAAATATTGAGTAATTTTACAAAGAAATATCAGCAAAAACGTTAAAAGTCACAATTTTTTTGAATATTTATTTTTAGAATTCATATTTTTATTCCTACATATGTAGATAAATTAAATTGGTAGTCTTTAAAATTAGATACAGAGTTGAATTTTGAGAAACCTTAACTCACAATCAGCCGAGAGTTTAAACTTTTTAATTTCTAACTATGGCTATTCCTATTATTATTATTATTCGATTTTTCGACAGAAACTATAAGCCGAGACTGTATATTTATATAGGATATACAAATCCATCGATGGAGTATCAGTGGAAACAAGGTGATTCATTCTGACTATCTATTAGAAGTATATATGTAAGAAAAATAGTATTGATCTGAAAATTTGGCTATGGTTATACCGGAAGGTGATCCGAAATTTAATATTTTAAATAGAATGCTCCCATTTTAATTTTTTTTATAGATTCTACAAAAAATTTAAAGGACATTCCGTTAAAAGTTACCTATATCTAAGATTAACATATCCTGAGATGTTAATTTTTTTCCTAAATTTTGACAGAAAAGCTGTATTATATAAAAATTAATACCTTAGTAACAATAATTGACAGCAAGTTGATTTCCTTAATGCGGGTAAAACAAGGGATTGGAGTTCCCCATCATGTAAAAAAAAAATATCGAAATATTAAAAAAAAAGTTTTTTAAATTAATGACAGTTCGACCGTATAAAAATAGTAAAATAGTTTTTTATTAGGCTAGTGAGAAGAAAAGTTTAGCCCACGAGTCCGAAGGGCGAGTGGGCTAATTTTCTTAAGTAATGTAATGTAATAACTCACGTGTCTAATACAACATTTTATCCAACACTTTCATATAAATGCTTTTTCAGTGACAAACAATAAAATTATTAAAATGTCATGTCATCGATTTTTTTGTCAGTTGTCAATGTCAAAGTCAACAGTGTTTCTCTAAAAATATAAAATACAAGTAGGTTATTGCTAAGTAGATTCTGAATGGATGTGCCGAGAAAGCTGTGGTTGTTATCCATTGTGTTTGTAACCAGGGGTTTGTTTAATAAACATTGTGTAATTAGCATCAAAATGGAAAATTGTGAAAGATATAATATGGAAATTCCGACCGATATTTTGCAAGAAGCTAAAGAAGCTACAGCCAATTTAATTCCAGAAAAGTCCAAAGTAACCTATTTTAAAGAATATCTACAATTTGAAAATTGGATGAAAAAAAGAGAGTTAGTGCTGTAATCGAAGAAGTGCTTCTCGCTTACTTTCTACTTTTAAGTAAAAAAATTGCACCTTTTTCGATGTGGACTAAAAATTCTATGATAAAGGCGACTTTAAAAGTATACAGGAACTTTGATATAACAAGATATGGAAAACTTGTGACATACTTAAAAGGCCGATCAAGAAATTGCAAACCCAAAAAGGCCAAAATTTTGGAAAAAGCACATATCGAACAATGTTTGATGGATGCCCCTGATGATGAGCATCTTATGTCAAAGATATGATGTTCTTGCTTTTATGTATTTAATTGTTTGGGTTTTTTATATTGCACTGATATTGGGAATTTGCGGTGCCTGCCGTTGCGGTGAACACTTAAGTGTCGAAGATATAAAAGATAAAGAACAATATCTATATATATATCCATGCCAGATACCAAGACGAATAAATCAAGAAGTTTCACAGTTTTAAATGAAGAATTTTCGGTAAACCCACTTGTTTTGATTAAGAAATATGTGTCTTTAAGACCGCAAAATGTGTCTCACAAAAGATTTTTCGTAAATTTTCAAAGGGGAAAGTGCACTATCCAATGCGTTGGATTAAATAAGCTCTCAAAAATTCCAAGAATTGTAGCTGATTATTTGCAATAGCCAGATGCATATTTGTATACTGGCCATAGCATGCGCCGTTCCTCGGCAACTCTTTTGGCCAATGCTAGGGGTGACATTACCACCGTTAAACGTCACGGTGGGTGGAAATCATCCAACGTGGAAGATTCAGTCTCAAACAAAATTGTTATTGCTAAAAAAATACAGGGAGAGCAGCGCTACGAGTCAGGCGATACAGACGTCGTTACTAGCATGGAGAAAAACTGTGTACAGGAGAGCAGTTTTCTTTGTGAAAAATCGAATATAATGACAATAAATGTTAACATAAATATAAATAAATAAGTGATAGTGCATGGATTCTTTGTTTTGTTAATTTTCCGTATAATAAAGACAATAAGTAAATTGCTTGGACTTTTTTTATATTAAAATTACTATTTAGTGATTAAATCACTTTACCTCACTAGTGATTTTAGCTCACTACTTTATCTTACTAGTGACTTACAGGTCACTTTATACTTTCAAAATCTCATCAATAAAGATTTAGGTATATGAAAGTGTTGGATAAAGTAATTTTTTTTTACGTGTTCTCAATTATTGTTACTGAGATAGTTATAGGAAGTTTTATAATCCACAATAATATTGATAATAACTAATTACTACGTAAGAGCAACAATTATTCGCTTTTCTGGCGGCTGTAAATCGTAAAATATTAACAGTAAAGAAAAATTGTTTAAATAAAAGTTGCAGGTTTTTTATTCCCTACAATATTGGTAATGCCTAATTTTAAAGGAGAAGTGACAGGAAAGGAAATAATCGAGAAAACCTATTTAGGCCGTCATTTTTCAAACATGGCGCGCGCGGCGGCAAGAAAAATCAAATTTTGAGAAGAAAAGGTTCCATGTAATTTTTCATATAAATTGATAGTCTTTAAGTTATAACTTGACTTGAAAATTGGAATTTTAATAGGTTCTCGTCAAATAACTCAATATTTATTTATGTACCAAGGGTCGTTTTTAAATAAATTTAGGACCCGGCTTCTATTCAAATGACAACCACTGTCAAGATAAATTAAGTCATCATATTATTATAATAGTTTTGAAAGTTTTTGAAAATAATGTCGAATATAAAAGATATAGCAATTAAAGCTTGTCTGGATTTACTTCCAAAAAAGTTAAAACATTTAAAACTTGTTATATAAGAGAAAATTTTCCCAAATTTCTTTATTTCCCTAGGGACGTTATGAAAAACCCGTTGCCAATGGCAATATGTATTTGGTACATAAAGCGTCACTTACGATCGACAAAACAATGGAATTAGAGTATACTTACGAGAGAGGTATGACAAAAAAGGTATTACATTGAGCGAAAACATGCTAGAGGCAAATAAGAAAGTAATTAAATTGAGGATGAATTTCCTTTTATTCTAATTTACTATATTTTTTTCCTCAAAAGATCCTTTTAGAGAGATATAATTTTCTCACCCCCTGAAATGGGTTGAAATGCTAAGTGTGGTGTATAGCGTATCTTTTTCTTCAGATGAGGGCCCAGACTATTGGTTATATACATTTTTTTCGCCGACATGTCCTGATGAATGTATCTTTGCAATCCGCTAGTCGCAGGCAAATAGTTATCTTGTAGCGGCAAATGACTTCTCTTTAGGCTTATCCAGGAGGTAGCATCAATATTTTATGTGTCATTTCAACACGACTTCTTTGTCTTTTTAATGTTAGTTTTCGTTCGAAAAACAATTAAAATAAGTGTCAGCTGACGCGACCGTGGAGATGAAGAGCGTGGAGGCTGCGCATTTGGTAAAATAATTCTGTTTTTTGCGTCAATCCAACAAAGCTATAAAACTATAAATAGTTTATATATGTAATATAAATGAAAAAAAAAAAAAAAATGTGTCGGCTGCATAGGGTAGGGAGCGAAGGTTGTCAGCTGCCCTAGTCAATATGTATGAAAAACACGTGAAAATTCGTTATTTCAACAAAGCTGAAGGGGAGAGCGTAGAGGCGACTTCAATGTGAATGTCAGTCGATATTCCGTTGAAGCAACGTCGAGCGCGGTTAGTACTTGGGTGGATGACCTATCTTGGGAAATACAGCGTTCTCGTCCCACCTTCTAGCGGCTTGTATATCAGTATATACGCGGAAGCTACGTAATTTCAGAAGAGGATTACGTAGTGGATATACCATCCTTCGGAGGGGATGTAAAGCAGGCGGTCCCTTGTCTATTAAATGTTAGGCAAGTAAAAGATCCCTACTCTTCTTAAGGGAAGAGGTCCGGCAAAATTTCCAGGTTGGGAGTAGCTCGTCTCCTGGCGTCGGTGATAGGCCCTGGTAGCGGAAAATAGGCCGACGTTAAATAGATTAAAAAAAACAAAGCTGAAATTAATTTATATGATAGTTTGCGGTATAAAAAAACAATTAAAAAGTGTCAGCTGATAATACCATGGGACAAAACCTGTCAGCTAGGCATTTTAAGTGTACCGCAACGTCCAGGTGCTCACCGCTCGCGGTATCTTTAATGCCCCAGTTAACGTATGAGATATTTGCATGAAATATTAGACATACATATTAGAGAATACTTTTCTGACTGCTAAATGCAAATGCCATAAAACGCTTCTGTTTCCTCTAAAAATAGTTTAATTTATTATGCACTATTAATAACTACACGACCTGACTGTTACATAAATGTTGCGACATTTTATTGTAAGAACGTATCCGCACTTAATTTATGATCTTTAATTAAGAACTTGAAGATATTTCCGTTGCTAAATTATAGTAACTTTATTTACTGCAACATATTTTTCAAACGTAAATGTGTATTCTGTGTGTAGTAAATTAAAATCCATCAAGGTTTGCGTGGAGTAGAATGAAACAGGTACAGAGAAGTTTGCATTGCAGCCTTGCATTAAAAGAGACATATCTATATTAAAACTGGCACTGTTTCATTTATACAGTTCTACGATTAAACGTACAGGTGGATTTAGTCTCATGTGACTATCTAAGTCACACGTTTATTTTGACTTATCTGGATCCCTGAAAGGCAACATGCCAAGCAACATGTGTCGATTTGTTGGGGGGGATAAGTAAATGACAAGATGTTGCCAAAAACATAACGAAAAATCCCCCAGATTGTAAAGCTAAGACTTGCTCTTTGGTTTTCACTTCATCCTAGTTCGGATTTCCGTCCTGGGCCCGTCTATGTCCCGTCTAGGGGGTCTATTTTCGAATCTTTATAAGTAAAAGTCGCACGCGACTTTGAAAAAATGTCTACCAACATTTGCACGACTCTAAAAATATGCATTCTCGAATGTCGCATTCTACAATAAGTACAGTCGATAGGTAGATTCTTAGTCCGAATAACTGCGGGAGTTTTGAAACTTAAGTAATTTGTAGATTTCGATGCCCTGAATCAAATAAGAAAAAATGCAAAATGTGATTTCAGCCACCGGCGTCGCCATATTGAAAAAATGACGCACAAAAACAGTTTGTTTTAAATATCTCGCTTCCAGTGCCTCATACGGCAAAAAATGTTCTTACGAAAATAATACAGCATTAAATTTTCTACAAAATATGTCTTATACATTTTTTTCGTTAAACTGAATAGTTTCAGTGCAGCAGCCGATCGAAATCAAGCATTCTTGACAGAATTATGATTTTTTTTTAATTTCTCAATTTAGTACGACTTTTATGAAAGAGTGTTTTGTGTTGAGACAAAATTTGTTTTCATACCTGAAAATCCTGAAATATAGTTGATTTTACGTGTCTGCTACGCATAGCTCATGTTCAATATTCGTTTCCACGCCACCTTGAGGTAGAGTATATGGCCCCTTTTTTTACGTGGTTGTCCCTTACAGGCCTAATCCACGACTAACCTGCTTCTTGAGGCGTTTTAGGTGCTTGATGTCGAAGGTTCAAGTTCGGTGTAGACTTCAACAATACTTTCTTCGGAAATTGTTTCCGTTGCACTTTCCACTGCTTGCGAGAAATGTTTCGATCGGAGAGTCGACTTCTTCGTCGTCATGAAGCTCGTCGACTGTTGCTGGTGCATTGTCGCAGCTTTGTCAGTTACAAAATTTGCAATTTACAGAACATTTTAACCCTGCTTTCCTACAACCACATGCTGCACTGCACCCTTTCTTGCATTTACAGGAAAGAAATTTAAGTAGCTTTTCAGAAGCAGGATCTTTCAGCATTGTTACTGGTGTATGCCCAGCTTTGCTCTGTTTCCAGCCCCATTCTTCAACATTTTTACAAACCCCCTGCAACTCCTGGACTTGATAATATGTCCTCAATGAATGCTATAGGGGACAACCACGTAAAAAAGTGCCGTATACTCTACATCAAGGTGGTATGGAAACGAGTATTGAACATTGAGTTATGCATAGCAGACAAGTAAAATCATCTATATTTGAGGATTTTCAGGTATGAAAACAAATTTTGTCTCAACACAAAAACACTACTTCATAAAAGTCGCACTAAATTGAGAAAGACTTTCTAAGTTTCTTTGAGTCATATCTTGGTAACAGAACGTTAAACGTGAAGTATCATGGGTTTTCATCTATTGAAGTATTAGCGACGTCAGGAGTTCCACAGGGCTCTGTTTTGGGCCCACTGTTATTTATAATATTTATCAATGACATTTGCCATGATATCCAAAGTAATGTCCTCCTATACGCCGATGATCTTAAACTGTTTGCATCCATTAACTCCGAGGAAGACTGCCATCGATTATAACACGACCTCACAAAGATAAACTCATGGTGTGAAAATAATAGGCTACCCTTAAATACATCAAAATGTAATGCGATGACCTTTACGAGAAGAAATAACTATAAACATTTCCTACAAAATAGGCAATGATATTGTCAAGAGCCAGAAAATAATAGTAAATTATTTTTAAAGTAAATTTAAAGAAAATTCAATTCTAGTTTGGTAAAAATATATTTCATATAAAATTAATTCATTATTAATCTAAATTTAAATTAAAGCATTACAAAATTAAACAATATAAAATTAAACAACAAAGTGCTGCACTTGCTATTTATTTGGAAGAGTACAAAGTCATATTTTAATTTCGTAATTGAGGTCAAGTAGTTTTTTAGCAATACTGCAAAGACTGCAGTATTGCAATTTTGGGGATTCCACGTTTGGGTTTTGAAGAAGGTGGTTGTGCTTGGTGGCTGACATATCTCCTCAGGATGAGTGACCTGATAATAATGTAAGTAGAAATAATTGTTAATTAGATAAGGATTTAGGGACCCCTATATATTGTTTTTATGGATAAAAATAAATGTTCTATTTTTTTAAACTCTTGTTTCCTCTACCTTAGCTACCCCCTTGTGCGTATATGACTTAGGGAAAGTGTATACGTAACAATATGGTAACTAGATGCACTCAATTCAAGGATCTTGGAGTCATATTTGACTCAAAATTAACCTTTACTGCCCACATAGATCACATAACTGCTAGTGCTTACAGAAATCTAGGCTTTATTATGCGAAACTCAAAGCATTTTAAAGATATTTCCACACTTTCTCTCCTATTTAATGCTCTTGTACGGCCAAAACTGGAATACGGTAGTATTGTTTGGAATCCACAATACAATATTCATATCCTTAATTTGGAACGGGTTCAGAGAAGACACGTTAAATATCTCTCCCTCAAAGCTGACGGAACTTATCCTCCCAGAGGTACTCCACAATCTGACTTATTAGCTAGATTTAATCTAAACGACTTAGTGACACGTAGGGTCTATTTTTCTGTTTTATTCTTATACAAACTATTAACAAGTCAGATAGACTGCCCGGATATTCTTAGTTCCATACATTTCAATATTCCATCTTTTCAGACTCGCTCATACGCCCTATTCTACTTAGCTACGCCAAGAACAAATGTACTAAAATCTTCTCCTATTCACAATATGTGCTCCAACTATTTAAGGTATCAATCGAATCTTGATATTTTTAATTGTAGCAATAATAATATAAAGCAATGTATTTTAAATCACTCTTAAATTAACCTTTAGTTCCTACTATATCATTTGTCTAGTGTAAACTATATTCTCACATTTACTTTGTATTTTCCATTTTTAAGTTTATAAGAATTGTAAAAATCGCTGTAAAATATTTAGTTCTAAGTTTGTACTCTATACTATGTACATATTTTTTTTGTATATTTCCTGCTCTGTAATTGGATGCACATCTGTCTGGGCAGCTGTATTCATAAAATAAAATAAAATAAATAAAAATAAATTATAAAAAAATCATGATTTTGAAGAAGAAACTGTTTTTGTGCGCCATTTTTTCAATATGGCGGCGCCGGCGGCTGAGATCACATTTTGCATTTTTTCTTACTTCATTCAGTGCTTCGAAATCTACAGATTTCCAAAGTTTCAAAACTCCCGCACTTATTCGGACTAAACTCCATGATTTATGCTCTCACGGCTGCATTAAATTTTCAGTAGAATGTTCAACGAGTGGGTAAAGAAGACCACACGACATTATATCTCGCATGCGACTTAATGACAGTAGCAAAATTTTATAAAAATGTCTAATTTGAACGAAGTAAATATGTTTGCTGTAATTGAAAACTTAGAATTTCAAGAAGATGCAGATCAATATACATGAAGGTATTACAAGAAATATAATCCATTTGAACAGTTTATAAAAGTGTTTAGGTTTAGTAAAGATTTAGATACATCTAAAAGAATTAATACAAAGGCAAACGCGAGCTTCCGTGCTAAGTGTGAAAACGAAGGTAAGGCTATGCTATACTTATGGGTTTTGTATGTAAATTTTTAAATAAAACACGTTTTATAAAAATAAATGCTTAACTCAAACACAAATAACTCAAAGAAATAGAACATAAATTGGTAAACTTAACAGATAATTTAACAGGCAAACTGTCTGGGCGCTTTTATTAACTCCACCAACAAATTTTTCTGCTGTTAGCTACAGTAACTTTTTGTTGTTTCCATTAAAACACTGTTATTATTAGCCACTAACATAGAAAAAACAACGTTTGTTTTCTACAGCCTAACGAGTTCCATTTCCCTCGTCTCTCTTTGAATTACTGTGTGAACTGGGGGGACAAGGCTCCCATGCCCTGCAGTGAAAGTTGACAGCATCCCTCGCGTTATGTACATAGGCCAAGAAAAGACCACATGGAATTCCTACGTCGCGTCGCGCGTCGTCGAACATCTGATTAAATTATGATAGATTCCAAAAAATATGTAACAAAAAGCACTAAACCGTTGGTCCCCCTAAGCATATCCTTGTGGGAGGCTTTTAATTAAGCTAATTATGGATCATAAGAAGACATATTTCTTACGTTACAAAACATCCGGCTAAACCTTATATGGGATTATTTGATTGATTGATTTACCAGCGCGCGGTAGGCATTGCTGCCACTCCCAGATATACAGCTGGGCCTCCTACGTCCACGCTGGGTTGGACTAAGGTCATGCTTGTTGCCAGCAGCGAGTGCCACATGGAGCATGGTAAAGGAATGTGGAATGGGAGGTGTAGGTATGTGTGAGATGCGTTACCGCATTGTGTCGTGAGGGAGAGTTTAAGCTCCCTTTCGGTGCTAGCGCTTGCTTCAGTAGAGGTGGTGGGCACTTTCCTTGAGTATGCCCCCAGTACTTCATTGCGTACATCTCTATCCTTTTTAATTGTCTTTCCTCCTAATAGTCTTGCCTTTCTGCTCTTCTCAAAAGCTTCTTCTGTTGGCCTTCTGTTGTTGCCACGTTTTTTGGCTTCATTTGTCATCATTGGACGTTGTGGTGTATTGTTGTTTCCTTTACGCCTTTTCTCTTCTTTTATTTCCAATTTTCGGCATAGAATTTTGAGGTCTGTACTGACTTCTGCTGTCCTTTTTGCTTTAACGTATGTGACCCTTTTTCTTATCTCTCTACCTACTAGACAGGTTTTTCTTTTGCTCCACATGTTATTGTTATTGTTAAATCAGATATGTGTGCTTGATTTTCCAGCGCGTGTCCATTTTCGTAAACCATGTGTGGGGTAGAGTTTTTCCATTAATGCTTTTATATTCCTCCATCTGGTCGTCTTTTCCTATATATGCGTTGAAGCCTCCTAATATTATAATCGGCATTTTTCTTTTTTCATTTGGGAGAAAAATTGTATCACATGAATTTCCATTATCCATTTATGCAATGTAAAGAATTCAGTTTTGGGACGGTATACTAGTAAACTAATACAACGCCACTGACCAGTAAATAAAATAAAGTAAAAATTAATAATTATTAAGAAATTATTGACCTGTAAGGAAATGTGTTTATTTAATAGTTGGCTTTTAAACACTCATATACAATAGACCTAAAATGTAATTAGTTGTAGTGTGCAATTCAACAATAATATTAAGTAATTTCTCCGACGATGGTTGAATAAACCGAAACGTAAGAAAAAAGTAATTTTATTAAAAAACCGATAACCCAGGATATATCTACATCAAGTTAATTTAATACAAGTTAATTTAATACAAGTTAAGAATATAGGCACTTATTTGATCCCTTAATTCTTGATCGAGTTTCTGCAGGTATACGATGTTGAACCCACTTGAGTTTCGAGGGTTGGATTGCACTATTTTATGGATGCATGTGTTTACTTACTGATAGCTTTAATCCATTATTTCCTTGCTATAAATTCATGGTGTCAGTGGTCGACATTTTCAAGGGTACATGTATAATCACTTCTCAGATTTTCTAAGAAAGTCGTTTGCCTCTCAGCAGTTTGTTACAGCATTTATAATGCAAAGAATATGCAACACACCACAAAAACACACATTTTTTTTACAAATACAGATTATGTACTAAATTAATCACTACTCACAGAATCACTAATTGCACGCAAGATGTGTATTATTCCTCAAACCTATCTCACTTGACACCTTAAAATTATATCTTTTACACTTTGTATTTGGTTAGGGTTTGGATCTAAAAAAGCACTGCAATGGTTTTATGGGGCATTAGTCATTAAGACATCAATAAACTTGGATAAATAAACTTGGGTAGTACTTTAATAATGAGAGGATACTTAGTATATTAAGTTTTGAGTTAATAAATTAGGTTAATAGAGATTAAGTTGATAAAGTTATTAAAGTAATTAAATTCAATAAAATAAAATAAATTAGTTTATAGCTTAGCTTTCTGTGGCGTCTGGCGTTGTGATTGCTGCTTTTATTCTCTCTTCTTTTTGGGCTTAGTACACTTAAAAAACTTTCCGCTGCACACACAATTGTTATTTATTTATTTTCACTTTTACGTCTAGTATGTCTGTATTTATTGCTTTGCTTTATAAACACGTGTTGTTCACTTTTGAGACTGAATATATATTGCTTTCTTTAACACAATAAAGCACTTGAAAGGGTCTTTTAGGTATACAGATAGGACTATTTCCGACGACCGTCAACTAAGGCACAACTTTACACTTTATTTTTGGTACTATTTAAAAAACACTAATAGTAATTTTCAGTTTATTAATTGTACATAAACTTTTTTTCCTATTTTGACGTTATGCAGAATTTCTTGGCCCACCGGTGGCTTAAATTTGATTAAGTTTACCGGGGTATAAACCGATTTTTTAGTACTTATTTCGGGAGCGTCTTACGATGTGTCTGTACACGCCGTTTGTCAACTTTCCTATCCGGCTAAACTTTATATGGGATTATAGAGAAATATTAAATGTTCAAAGTTACCTCGGTCTGCCTCACCTCACCTTGGTGGAAGTGCTCAGCAGACCGCCCGGCTCCATAAGGACGCATTTTCAGTATTTCGCCTGTAATCGAACATCACTGATATATATTTTTTACTTTAAAGCTTAACCTGTCTTCTAAACGAATATACTGATTTGTCAGAGCAAACACTAGTGCACATTTCCGACAGATCAGATTCTTATGATTGTCTTCGTCCCAAAACAAAAAATCTGGGAACATATGTTTACCGTTTCTTACCAGTATTTCATGCTTTCACATGTAGTGATCACACTCACATTGCAGCTAAGAAAGAAAAAGAAAGTAAAACCTTTCGTGTGTTCAGTACAGAATGAACAGCTTAAAATGGTATTTGAATCACTTACACATCCTAGTGATATTTTTGAAGATGCAGAAATGGAAATAAAACAACCAAATCCAAAGCCAAGGTTTAACAGCTTAAAATGGTATTTGAATCACATACAAATCCTAGTGATATTTTTGAAGATGCAAAAATGGAAATAAAACAATCCCCAAATCCAAGGGCTGTCCGGAAAGGTGTTACATATTTGGAAAAACGCAGACATACATCCATACATCCATACATACATACATCCCCGCGGCATTGTCAGTGTCGGGGCTGGAACTCGAACCCAGTACAGGATAGACACTGCGAGCTTAGTAGTAGTAGATTCAACAATATACCGTTCGATTAGATGACGTTGAAAATTGCAACAGTATAAATCCTGTCCGTTTTGAAACTTTCCAGGAATTCTACGCTTCCTATAACAAATAAGACAATTTGATTGACAATCTTTATCAATTAATTTTCTACTTATAGTACGGCAGCTCGTTACCAAAAATCCCTATCAAAACAGCGAGCTTTATCGCAGGGAAACTCTATAGATTATGAAATTCTAAGACACTTTTTCATACGACAAGTTCGAAAAACGATACGGGCGGCTGGCAAACGACTTTCCGTCTATCAAAAAAAATGTCGTAATTTTTATACCGCGGCGAAGCAGTTCTCGATTAATTCTCGTTAAAATGATGAACAAGACATTAATTAATCGAGAACTGCCATTCTTCATTGGTCTAAGTTCCAATAATATCAGTCACAGTTGTATCAAATTGGAGGCTAAAATTATCAAAGCAGGGCGAGGCTAAAACTTTTTTCTATTTATAGAGTGAGGTGTATAAAACGATAAAAAAATGCGAACTGCCGTTTTCCGTTGGCCGTAGCTACGCGAAATCGAATGGAGTCGCATATACGTTCGGCGTGCTGGCGCGGAGGACATGGAGCAGCTGGAAGACTCCGTTGCAACGACAAGACTACGACTTGGAGTGTATCCGAAGCCGAAGGATACTTTTTGAGACTTTATAGGACGGATACATATATTCCATGTAGCATCCCCAGTAGAAGGTATAGAACGCGTGTATATGTAAATAAAAGATGGCAGCTGCTGGGACCGAGGATACAATGTTGTCGTTATACAGAGATGGTATACTCCGTATAGTCCCAACGCAGCATCCTCGGTCCGGGCAGCTCGTATCAGAGTCTCCTGGTATGTATATACGTGCTCCGGAATGACGCGGCGGCGCGCGCAATACATGGAGAGGCCGGAAACCATTTTTCTCAAATGTGAATTTGAAAAAAGTTTAGTTCATATTTTTTCTGTCTTCTTAATGATATTTGGAATAGTCTGAAGTGGAAAACTGCCTCGCCGCGATGACTTGATCAGCTCTCAAAATTAAACAACATGTAATCACTCGTAACTGAACTAGCAAAAAGTTCCGTTCCAACTTTCTTGTGGTCAAGAGACATCGAAACTACTCGATAATGAGCAGAATGCCTCGCCGTGGTGACCAGAATTTTGACCGGTGGCTATTTGTCATTATTTCGGTCTTTGTAACTCGGTGTATCAGTCAAAAGGGCAGTTCTCAATTTTTCCTCATAATATTTACTTCCCACGACAAGAAGACAAAAGAAACTGCCTCACTGTGAAGACTGAGTTGACCGGTTTTTCTGTACATGTTCAAAGCTCGATTTGAACCCTTGAACTTTTCTTCTCAGCTCTCCCAGAACTGATGAGAAACGCTGGAATTATCTACGCTAAAGTAACTCGAAAATCTTGGTAGCGGGCTGCCGTACTATTACAAAAACATATTTCTTTTTGAATTTTCTTAGTTATTTGATAAATATTGACCATCTTCTTCTTCACACCATATCTAGACCTGTTTTAAACTCACTATTATACAAAAATTACTTGTATATGAAATTTTTTATTTGCTACATGTTGGACCCACTTGAGTGCCGAGGGTTGAATTGCAGGTTTTATGGTTACACGTGTTGTTCGCGGTGCTATTAAATAAATCTGTATTAGTTATTTTTAGATATTAATTCTATTTCAACTTTGTTCTATTGTTATAACACTGATTTCGGGGAATTTTTTTAGGCTACAATTAACTCAAGCTTTATCAAATTTAACGAAGTTTTAGCAGTATTTTCGCGTTTTACGTGGGAGCAATTCGGTCGCACATCCGTTCACTCGACCTGTCCCTTCGAAACTCCAGTTTAAGACGCAGTGCGAGGTTTTAAACAAATGTATTATTTTGGAGTTTGTGGAAAAGCAGAAAAAGTGCCAATGATGGTCCATTCCGATAAATAATTCCGATATAAACAGTAAACACAGTCACAAAGAAATAGCCTCGTAGTCTTACTTAGTCAAATGGTGAGTGGTCACATGCACTAAACTGAGCATTTATTTGTATAGTGCTGTAAAATTCGTTTAAGAGCGTCATCTGGCATCAAGTAGTAGTAGCAGACACAGTAACTTGGCACCATTTAATTTTAGTTTAATAGAGTTTTAAACGTACCATTTAAAACAATGAAACCAAAAAAAAAACCAATTTTTTTTTTGTTTAAAATGAAAAAAAAAACTATTCTTCCAACCCTGGATTTCAAGATTGAGACTATTTGATATTCTGGCGCCTTTTTGTGTTGAATATGCGAAAAACTTTACAAGGACCATCAGGCTTCAGACAACAATGAACTATATGCGAGTTGCTTTCCTTAATAAGGATACTGTTTGAGACATTACAGGATGAATACATATATATTTCATGCAATATCTGCATTGCACTTGCAAATTTCATTAAAATCTTGGCAAGAGAGCGAGTACATTTGGCAGTATCTTTTTATCTTGGAATTGATGGGACGGACATCCGAAAACGTTTGCCATAACTTTATGATAGTTTTATAGAAATAAAGAAGGGTAAAAACATCTATATTTAACTACTACAATCTGTATACAGGGTGACACTTAAGCGCGTTCTGATGCTCAAATAGGCGATTCCTTGAATTATCTTAGAAAGAAAAGTTTGTAGATAGACAGATAGATAGAAAATTAATCGAATAAAAGTTTTTTTCAAAGATTGTTTGGGGGGGGGGGCGATTTTTTTTTTTTTTTTTGGAAAGGCAATCTATATATCATAAGGACGGTAGAGTGAAGTTTTGTCTAATTTTGGAGGTGAGGTGGAGGCGTTTTTGTAATTTGAGTTTTAATTTTGAAAACGTGTTTTTGTCTCTTTTTTTATCTCTAGAAATCAAAATGTTTTTAAACAAATGATGAACAAAACCACATAATCCTATCTAAATCCTAACAGGCATTTTGTTTTCTTGCAAAAAAATAAAAACCACGAAAATTTCTAATTTTACATAAACCGAAATTACCAAAAAAATAATTAATCTTTTTTAATGAAAACAATAACTCGTGAACGGTTCCTCCCACAAAAAAACTTCTGGTTTTTGTAGCAAATTATCTCAGCTACAAATTAGTAAATTACTTATGTGTTTCTTTCGAAGCGGTCACCATTTTCAAGATATTTGCAAAATACCGTTTTCGCGAACTTTGACCCCGTGCAATTGACACCGCGGCGGTCAAATCAATAAGGAACTCTCACACATTATTAAGAACCCTAATACTCAGGTGCATGCAAAAATACAGCCCCTTAAAAAAAATTTCCAATTTGCAATATTTTTATGTCGATTTTTCCTGGGCTAAATAATAATTTAGAGCAATATGGATTACTTACTTGTGCTACCCCTATAACATCCCCATTGGTATCCTTGATGGGCATACATAGAAGAGACTTTGTTCTGTACCCCGTCACGGCATCAACGTCGTGGTTGAATCTCTCATCCTGCAACATAAGAAAATCCGATTAAGTATAAAAAATTGTAAACAAATAAATTAATATTATCAAGTAAAAGTTGTAGTAGCACGTGGCCGGCAAACAAAAATACTGCATAGTACGCTAGCGACATTTCACTAATCATCGGGTGATAATTGAAGTTACAAATATAGCAATTATACATAAAAATTTAATTTCAAATAATTGCAAAGAGTATGAAGTTTATATACAGTTTATGTTTATTTTCCATTAGGTATTCGGCAACGCTTGACTTTATTGGATAAGTAGTCTTATCAAATATTTTAAAGTAAAATTGATATGAATATTAGTAACATGCTGTTCTAAAATTATAATGAAGGCAGTTTGGCGATCAATCTGAGAAAATTTTGATAGAATTCGAAGAAATAAATACAGGGCGATTTACCATGACATGCGGAAAATTTATAAGTAGGTTGTCCCCACCGAAGGGAGTCAATAAATTGAAAAATTAAAAAAATATGACCAAAAAATTACCTTTTTTTTTGTAGAAATGCGGGCGCCAATGACGTTAACTAACCAATTTGACGTAACGTGGTACAACCATATCACTTCCTCTCTCTATTTATCAGACTTAGGATTGACAGCAAAGCTGGAGAGGGTAGAAGTGACTTTTTGGTTTTAATCAAATCACACTACAAAAATAGCAAAATATGTCGAAAAGACGTTGACCCTATGCTAGTGAACTCTACAACAACACTATAAGAGATATTTACTTAAACCCGTCGACAACACAAAAACACCAAACTTTGGCGGCACTTTGAACCTGCCGGTTTCCTTATTGTTCCACCGAAAGTGAAAAACGCGAGTTTTAATGCAACAATAATTACTAAATTGCCTTGGATCACTCACTAAAATTTTTCAGGAACTTTCCCACATAGAAGGCCACCATTTTATTTTCCGCATGTCATGGTAGATCACCCTGTATATCTGGCAAACAAAAATACCACATAGTACGATCACAAGATCTATCTATACACCGTATAGCTTTCAAATTAGACTTGTCCTCAGAATTTCGTATCAACACTCTTCTTTACCGCATATCATCTTTTGTATTGTGAAATTATTTTTCTATTTTTCTCTCTTCTATCCTATGTAACCTCAGAGGCTTTAAAGTCAGCTAATTTTATAGTTATGTTATTGTCTTATGTTTTCCGGATGGTCCTTTAATAAACAGAAGGCTCTGGAAGCGTGCTTCGTTTATGGTCACCCATTCAAGTCCATACCACTAACAACTTTCCTATTCAATTTTGCTGCTTATAAAGTTATAATGGCAGTTATAAACACTAAACAGTCTACTTGTGTGCCATTATTATGTTTATTATTATGATGGAGCAAACAAAAGCATTAAAAATAATGTTCATCTACACCTGAGACCACCCATGGGTTTAACATTCAGTTGGATTTATATTACATCTTAAAACTGCCCAAAGTAATAAAAATATGACATAATCGCTTCAAGAATAAAAATATAAAACACGCGTAAAAGTAATTTATCGTTTTGGTCATGTTTTTGCTGTGCTACGCGGAGATATTGAGCGTAATAATTTTTTCCAAAACGGCATTAATGCTTTCATAACCTTACAAATAGAGATATCGGTAAACAAATTAATGTTCTATTAACATTCTCCCAGAGTACGCGTACAACCAATTGTTTTTATTGCGGCTTGTGATTTGTCCAAGTACTACGTTGTATCGGTTACAATGAACAATTTTTTTTTAATAAATTTAAAAAATTCCTTGTCTAATGGCTATGTTTAATTTGTTGCACTACATACAGGGCGTTCCTTAATGAAGTGCTAATTTTTGCTACAGGGTGTTGAATGTTTTTTTAAATCGTTATTTTTCCATATCTCAGAGAGAGATATTATTTTCAATTTTGGTAAATGTTAATAGTATATTTTAGTTAGAGAAGTTATTTTATCGCTCCATCAGTGGCGTCCCTACAAACATGTCCCCTAATATTTTTTACCAAAAAAGTGGTATGACGCTGATATTTTTCCATGTGGATATTTTTTCTGATTAGTCTGGTCAATTCTACATGAAAACGGTCTCTTGCGTTTTTCTTGTCAGGCGCACAGTTCTTGATTCAAACAATTACATTCAAATTGCTTCACTCAGCATTATTGACTAATAACACAGGCACACAAAAGAAAAAAAAAGTCGAAACCCAGAGAGGGTTTACCTACCCCCTATGCATTTTTGGGCGCTGAAATCGAATATAAATAAAAAGATAAATTGAATATTCAATATTTTTTAAGTGAAAGTTAAATGTTATAATTAACTATTAAAAAGGTTTTAATTATCCAATTTTCCCCTAGCACCTCCTTACAATCCCCCTGGGGACTGAAATTCCACTTGTTCTACACATTTAAAAAGTATGTTTATTTTTAGGTTTTTTGGTGCGCTGAAACCGAATATGAGGGGGTGACTGGGTGGTTAAAAACATTTGTTACCGTCATATTCGGTTTCACCGCACCAAAATACTTAAGAATATACATACATTTTCAATTTTCATAAAAAGTGAAATTTTAACTCCCCCTGGGGGGTTTTAAGGGAGTGTCAGGGGATGATTGGGTGGTTGAAATATGTTTTTATCGTCATATTCGATTTCAGTGCACCAAAAAAAAAAAACGTACTTTTCAAATGTTTAGAACAAGTGGAATTTCAATCCTCCAGGAGGGTTGTAAGGTGGTGCTAGGGAAAATTGGATAATTAAAATCTTTTTTATTGTCATATTCGGTTTCAGCGCACCAAAATACATGGGGGTAGGGAGGTCTACCCTCTGGATTTCGACCATTTTTTTTGTGTGCCTGTGTAATTTTTGAACAGATAAATCTAGTTATCCTGGGGAATAAATGACGTTTTTGCACATAGCCAAATTAAACATAGCCAAACATCATTGCAAATATCATTTTCAAAACAATATTTGTTGGCATAAAGTAAATTGCACACACCTACAAATTTTAACTTTTATTTTGTATCGTTAACCAAAACCACTTATTTGCATTTTATTGGTCCCAGCTACGTCTAACATAGTCATAAAAAAAAATTGTTGGCTCTAAAAATTGTAATAACTGACCTAACTCACATATTATGGTATAATTTTAATAAAAAAGCAATTAATTACATCATGCGAAAAAATATTTGCCATTTTGATATATATTTCAAATACATGTTATATACTATACCGTGTGTGTAGTCGCGGGCTAGGCATGGGGAGTAGAATTGCAACATCGCGTGTGCCAGCTGGCTGAAATGTTGTCATATTTCTCACGCTACGTGAATGTACATGCCTAATGGGAAATTACACGCACGGTATATTTAATTAGAATATAAGCCCTTTAATCAGAAAATTAATTATTCTTCTTGCGCTTCTTAGCCCGTCTCTTATAAGTTACTTCTGGAGCATCTCTTATACACGTCCAACATAGTCTGCCAACATCGCAGAAGTCCATTTGCCCTGATATCTTTTTTCCATATTTTGAATATCCTGGTGGAATCTCTCTCCATGCTCATCACTTACTGCACCACAGTTTTCTGGGAGATAATCTAGGTGTGAATGTAGGAAGTGGACTTTAAATGACATATTGCATCCTAATTTTTGGTAGCAAGGAAGAAGATTCCCAACAAGGTCTCTCTCTATAGTTTTCTGCTCTTTTGTTACCGAGAAAGTGTGTTGCTACCATTTTAAAGGCAGCTTTTTCATTACCTTCTAGAATGTTGTCAAATTCAGCATCTTTGAAAAGGTTCTTGATTTGAGGACCCACAAAAAATTCCTCTTTATTTTTCGCATTACTAAGTCTGGGAAATTTTTGTTTTAAATAACTGAAAGCACGTCCTTCTTTGTCCATAGCTTTTACCAAGTTTTTCATAAGCCCCAGTTTTATGTGGAGTGGTGGCAGTATTACCTTTTGTGAATCAACTAATGGAATGTTAGCAACATTTTTTTCTCCTGGTTCAAAACCTAGTCTTGGCGGCCAAATTTTTCTTTTGTAATGTTCTAATCGCGCTCGACTGTCCCACTCACAAAGAAAACAGCAATATTTGGTATACCCTTACTGCATACCAAGTAAGATAGCTATCACTTTTAAGTCTGCACAAATCTGCCACTTATACTTGTTATATTCTATAATTTGTAGCAATATATTCATGTTACTGTAATTTTCCTTCATGTGGACAGCATGGGCGATTGGAATTGATGGCAATTTATTTCCATTGTGGAGTAACACAGCTTTTAGACTAAGTTTCGAGGCGTCAATAAAAAGTCTCCAGTCACTAGGATCATGGAGAATGTGTAAAGCACTCATTAAACCGTCAATGTCCTTGTAGGCAACCAAATCATTTTCAATTTTGAAAAAAGGTATATAAGATCTTTTTGACGACTTCGATACATAGAAACATTAACATTTTCTTCCATTGTTGTAATCGAGATGCCAAAAGCTTCGCCTTTTCCTTGGACAGATCAAGGTCTTTTCTAAGATCACTTAATTCGCGTTGATTAATTTTATGTGGTTCACCACCGGACACTTCGGCAGAGAAATCGGGATCTTGTGATGTTGATGGCTGGACTAAGTCGTCATCTACATTATCATCCGATTCTTCGTCAGAATCAAGGCTGTATTCTTGAGGTGGATTAGGAATAGGTAGTTCATCACTATGGAGAACCGGGCGAATGGCAGATGGTAAATTGGGGTATTGTATTACCATCCTTTTTTTCTTGTTAATACCTTGTCTAATAGGAGGTATCACGCAATAATAACAATCGGTAACATGATCTGTAGATTCTCGCCAGATCATGGGCACAGCAAAAGCTACTGAACGTCCTCTTCCATTTAGCCAACTGCAAAGATTGTTCGCACAATTGCTGCAACATATATGAGGTGCCCATTTTTTGTCTTCATCTCCAATTGTACAACCAAAATACAACTGGTACCCCTTCTTAATTTTGGGAGTAAAATTACGTTTTTGATGCGCAAAAGTCACTTCACCACAAATATAACAAAAGTTGTTAGGTGTATTTACACAATCTCGTGGCATATTTTCAAAATAGCACTATTTACTTTCGAAAATGAACGCATATCATGCACAAGGTACAAATACGACTACCTAAGAATGAATATTAGTTTTAGTGACAAATAAGGAGGTATGTATTAGTATGTCTATTTTTCGTAGAATTCTAATTCTGCCTGTTATTTGTGATAGGACTGCCCATAAACTAGGGTTTATAAGGGGTCTACACACGATCCAGCGGCAGGGAGCCAGTCTTGTCGGCATGCTTTGAACTCATTTATAAAAGTGAACTGGTCCGCTGGAATTCCAATTATCTTCAAAGCGTACCGACAATGTCGGGTCCCAGCAGCTGGATCGTCTGTAGACCCCTATACCTGCGTTACACTTTATTACCTGTATTGGGAAAACCAGAGCCAACCTGAACTTTTGCTTTTTATATTGTTATTTAGCATGACGAAGTTACTAAGAATTTGCTATTTTTACTTCCAATACATGTAGGCTGTAGAATAGTGTTGTTGGTTAGAGAATATTATTTAGGTATTATGCAAATCACAACTTACACACTTTTTATTTATTATGAAAATACCTACTTTCTGTATATTGTTGCCCTAATCTGGGCACGCTAATATACTAGTCAGGTAAATACTTTAAAACACTCATTATTGGAAAATCAATCAAAACAACTACTCTTCTAGCTAATACTGACGAAGTATTGAATTACATGATAGGATTCTTAGCATTTTAAAGGAAAAAAAAATATATTGAAATTACTTAAATCATTTATTGAAATTTAATCATCCACACTTTTTTATTTAATATGAAATTATCTACTTTCTGTATATTAGTGCCTTAATCGGGTCACGCTAATATACTACTTAGGAAAACACTTTAAAACACTCATTATTGGAAAACCAATCAAAACAACTACTCTTCTAGCTAATACTGACGAAGTATTGAATTATATGATAGGATTCCTGGCATTTTAAGGCAAAAAAATAGTTAAATTATTTATCGAAATTCAGTCATTCACAACAATTATTGAACCATACATTCTATTTCAACTCTAGAAAAGTTGTACAAGTTTTTTCGAACTCGTTAGTTCTCATCAGTAGAGTATAGAAACATTCATTCATTATTTACAAGCCTATTCTTGATTTATTTTTACAATTAATTATTTTTTATATATTTGCTTTGATCATGATTAGAGAATATTATTTAGGTATTATGCAAATCACAACTTACACACTTTTTATTTATTATGAAAATACCTACTTTCTGTATATTGTTACCCTAATCTGGGCACGCTAATATACTAGTCAGGTAAATACTTTAAAACACTCATTATTGGAAAATCAATCAAAACAACTACTCTTCTAGCTAATACTGACGAAGTATTGAATTACATGATAGGATTCTTAGCATTTTAAAGGAAAAAAAAATATATTGAAATTACTTAAATCATTTATTGAAATTTAATGAACAAAATTTGTCACTCAAACTGCGGATTTGGTATAATATTCTGAAGGTACCACTGACATAATAGACAGGGATCCAGAGCCCATTTACTTTCAGTCCTATGCATCTGTTGGACATACTTTTAAAATTAAGTCTGTTGTGTAAAATTTTCTGCCGAATCCATTTCCGGAGGCCGATTTGTGATACAAGCTGGCGTTCATCCCCTATATTAATTTTTCACCCCTTTTCGGCGATACACGATATTTAATATTTTTCAGATACGTGTTATCTCGGAAACTATAAAATCTGAAAGGATCAAATTTTAGACGGACATTAAATAATGTATGACGATTACGATAGCTGTACTAAAATTATATTTTGATTATTGATCTTCTAAGAAAAAAATAAAAACTGCAGGGATGCTGAAATATTGTAGGGAAAATTGTAGCATCGAGGTACTTTTTCGATGTGTAGAAATATTATATCAGTTATGTGAGCAGTACTGTAGTAGAAACATCAAATTTAATTTTAGTGAAAACATTGTTACAATCGGATCAGTCTGGCGGAAAATATAAATTATTTAGTATCGGGAGCGATACCCTGCACTTTGATCGCACATGCATAAAGTGTTGTAAACTGTGGTAGAACGCGCCCTTCGCATCATTCGACATCGCAAGGCATTAATTGAATACGATTGAAATAGCAAATAGAAACGTGTGTATACAAAAATGCTCGTTTGCCAATTTAATGTAAGGAAAGAATTGTGACAAGTCTGTCTGTGTACAAAGATAAAATTAATTTTGAATCAAGAATATTTCGTCTCATATATAAACGCCAATTAACAAACTCTTCATATAAACATATATTTTAGTGGCAAGTTCTAAAAATGTGTTATAAATAAAATGGTTTATTAAAACACTTTACTTTCTTGACATAATTATTAAAAAAGAACGAATATACAATTTCATAATGAATAATGAATTGTAAAAAATTTGATTTGCTGAATACCTAAACAATATTTTTTTGATGATTAACAAAAATGTAAAGTAAATTAATCATTAATTTTAAATACAATTATTTATTCTGTATGGGGAATATATTTATTTGTGTATATACCAAACAGTTAAAATCTAATTCAACTCATTATTTAATGTCGTACAGAAAGAAGCTATCTATGTAAATAGATTAAAAATATTTTATTCAATAAATACTCTAGTCAGATTTACAATTTCCCATGCATATGCAGCTTATTATGCAATCAACTCCTAGTTTCTTACAACAACACCTAATACTGGAGCTATTATTTTTACACTTGCAGGTTGTAACATTCATTTGTTCCGGTTTCGGGTGTTTTGTGATCATGATGGGAATGAAAATGTTGTGCACTTTTTTCCAACCATATTCATGAATATTCAGTAATTCAGGGGACGGATTACTAGAATTTTTTCATAAAAATATTGTATAGGCACTTCGTTTTGCATGCTGAATGAAAGCATCCTCAGTAGGTGGCAACGTCCTCAAATTCATTTTGCAGTTTTTAAATAAATGTGCTCGTAAATGATCTAAACTATCTTCAAAATTGGGACGACCATACAAGCATTTGAAAAAGTAAGAAGCTGCTGCCGTAAATTGAAAAACATACGCTTTCTGAGGGCATTTCTCTAAAGGAACCATTTCATTGGCGTTAATGTTTCGCAAAAGAGTTAAGTACTGTTTTTTTGCTCTTCTTGAACGGATAATTTGTACTATCACAACCGCTGAGTACATAAGCTGCTAAAAGCTGACTTGCAACATACGACAATGACTTTGCAGCATGTATTGATAATTTTTCAATGATTTTATTAGATAATATGTAGCTATCTGATCGGAATAACCATAATTCAATAGGAAATATTGTAGCGAAGTAGAATGACAGTACGAAGACATCTGTATAATTAGCAACCAACACTGCCCCATCATAAGCAAAAGGGTCCACAGAATATTTCATTAACTACCCACTCATTACTGATTTCCTCTCCGCATACAGCACACGTTCTTGTGTGAAGATCATTTCGCGCGCTAAGTTCTCCGATATTAAATAATTTATATCTTCCGCCAGACTGATCCGATTGTAAAAATTTTTTCACTAAAATTAAATTTGATGTTTTTACTACAATACTGCTCAGATGACTTATATAATATTTCTACACATAGAAAAAGTACCTCGATGCTACAATTTTCCTTACAATATTTCAGCATCTCCGCAGTTTTTATTTTTTTCTTAGAAGATCGATAATCAAAATATCATTTTAGTACAGCTATCGTAATCGCCATGCATTATTTAATCTCCGCCTAAAATTTGATCTTTGTAGATTTTATAGTTTCCGAGATAACACGAGATATATCTGAAAAATGTTAAATATCGTATATCGCCGAAAAGGGGTGAAAAATTAATATAGAGGATGAACGCCAGCTTGTATCGCAAATCGGCCTCCGGAAATGGATTCGGCAGAAAATTTTACACAACAGACTTAATTTTAAAAGTATGTCCAACAGATGCATAGGACTGAAAGTAAATGGGCTCTGGATCCCTGTCTATTATGTCAGTGGTACCTTCAGAATATTATACCAAATCCGCAGTTTGAGTGACAAATTTTGTTCACAGACGAAGACATTTTTTCTAGGAATTCTATTCAAAACATCGCCACACACCAAAAAGAAAGTACCTGAAACAAAACCTGTCAAAATGTATGTATTTTTGTACACTGAATCCGAATCTGCCAGATTTGGTCTATGTCATCGGAATTTTGTTATACATCGATAGGATTAAACAATCTAATTTAAAAGCGAGTTAGCCAATGTAGGGTAAATGTTTTCCAATATTTCAAAACCAATATTCGTCGATATGGATCTATATTGGCTGTAGGATAACAACTATTTTTAAAACAGTGTAGCATAAATAATATCAACTTTTCAATATTATGCAGCCAATTTTGGTTTATGTAGGTAAATGGTAATATTTAAAACATTATGTTCTAAAATTGACTTGCTAGTAAAGAATGAGTATGAGATTTTAATATTTTAAAACCAATTTATGTTATTATTTATCGATATCGATTAAGAAACATTTCTTAACCAATATAAGGTCAGCATATTTCATTATCACAAAAGCAATGTTTATTTGTAATATGAATTAAAAGAGAGTTTGCAATATAATCTCAACATGGATTGTCCAATATTTTAAAATTAATATTTGTCATTATTAATAAATGTCTGTGGAACAATATTGGCAAAAAAAGCAGTAACACCGTGTCACAAATATGAACTTATCAATATGTAAAATCAATGTTTATTTGCATTGGAAAATATTGTTTAAACAATATGATTTTACAAAAAAATTGCCAATATCGGGCAAATATGAATTATGCAATATTTGAAAATCAATATTCGTAATTATGAAATGATATTAGATGTGCAGTATAGACAATTAATATCAAAAATAAAAGGAATAAATAAAGAAATTCAATATTGCAATAACAATATTGTAAAATTAATGTTTATAGATATTTATCAATATTGTCTGTATGCATCCCAGTTGAAATGAGTAAAAATAATATATGACCAATATTGGCATACCAATGTTTTAATATCAATATTTATTAATATCAGCCCAATATTTCTTTTACGGTTTCATTGTATCTATATTAACCCAACATTAAAACCGCTGCCCAAGGAATCACTACTTCCACATCCAGATTTTCTATCCAAGTCTCTCATAACGAAAAAATTTTGTATGAGGAAATAATTGTTTATAGAACTTTAATAATATAATATTTAAAATTGTCTACTAATCCAGTGAAATTAGACTTTTCTGATCTAACAAAATATATCCTTCATTGAGGTTATTATGAAAATGAAAGATAATGAAATTGCGCACAAAAATGATCTCTTCCACTTTTTATTTACAACGAACGGTTTAGGCAAAAATGTGCTTCGACGCGCAAGGCATTTCATATAGTCCAGGCATAGAATACGTGCTTGTTCTATGTATATTATTAGCTGATCGATATATATTTACCGTCATATACAGTAATATTTGCTTAATCTTCACATTAAAATTTATTGGTTATATATTTACAGTGTGTTTCACTTGAAATGGAAACACCAACTTTTTTATTTTTTTTTTTCAATTTGAATCAAATTTTACTTAAGTATAGAATAACTTAGGATCTACTTATGGCCAGAAAAACATTCGCTTCCCACAAATGCAAAGCCACCTGCGATACCAAAATATGCGGAGAAAATCAAGAAATCATATTAGGCATTTTTTATCGGAAAATTTTGTTAATGAAACTTGTTCAGAATTGTCCAAAAACCTTGAGTCCAAAATTTAATCAAAATAAGAAAATATATATTATGCCTTGCGCGGAAACTTCGAAGCACATTTTTGTCTAAACAGTTCGTTGTACATAAAAAATGGAAGAGATAATTTTTGTGCGGAATTTCATTATATTTCATTTTCATAATAACCTCAATTGGCCTCCCAGCCATAGAAAGCGCGATATTCGCAAAAAAACGTTTTTTGTGAACTTTGACCTTGAATAATTTTTTATGCCGTAGTGATCTCGTTGTCGATTTTTAATATTTTCTTTAAAACGCCAAAATAAATCGATTTCAAAAAAAAAAATAAAGGATATATTTTGTTAGATCAGAAGCCATATTTTTGTCTAAAATAGAGTATACTTCAAAAACCCATAAAACGATATCCCACACGTTAGTGGGGTGGAGGTGGTGATAGGGGGGTGATAGTGGGGTGGATGAAGTAAAACAATATTTTGAGGCTTTTGGTTCTTGTACACACACTAAATTACAATATTTTTTCATCCCCTTTAATAATGGGGTAGGGGTGGTAATGGGGATGGCTAATGCTAAAAAAATTTTTGAGACCTTAGCTTCTCTTGAATACACTACATACCAGTTTTATGGACTCTTATCTGCTTGATTTACCTATTTACCACTAGAGAATATTATTTAGGTATTATGCAAATCACAACTTACACACTTTTTTATTTATTATGAAAATACCTACTTTCTGTATATTGTTGCCCTAATCTGGGCACGCTAATATACTAGTTAGGTAAATACTTTAAAACACTCATTATTGGAGAACCAATCAAAACAACTACTCTTCTAACTAATACTGACGAAGTATTGAATTACATGTCAGGATTCTTAGCATTTTAAAGAAAAAAAAAATATATTGAAAATACTTAAATCATCATTTACATTTAGTCATTCACACTTTTTTTATTTAATATGAAATTATCTACTTTCTGTATATCGGTACCTTAATCGGGTCACGCTAATAAAAAAAGTGTGAATGATTAAATGTAATTGAATGATTTAAGTATTTTCAATATATTTTTTTTCTTTAAAATGCTAAGAATCCTGTCATGTAATTCAATACTTCGTCAGTATTAGCTAGAAGAGTAGTTGTTTTGATTGGTTCTCCAATAATGAGTGTTTTAAAGTATTTACCTAACTACTATATTAGCGTGCCCAGATTAGGGCAACAATATACAGAAAGTAGGTATTTTCATAATAAATAAAAAAGTGTGTAAGTTGTGATTTGCATAATACCTAAATAATATCCCCTAATCATGATAAAAGTAAATAAATAAAAATCATTAATTGTCAAAAATATTTACCACTAATTTACCATTTTACCCCCCAACCCTTCGACGGAATAAGTTGAAAATATAAGTTCCAGATCCCGTTAAAGTACATACGTGTACCAAATTTCAAGTCCATATCTTAAACGGTTCCAGAGTAATCGTGCGCACAAAAAAAAAGTTACAGACCGACAGACAGCAGAAAATTTTTTTTCGCTCAAACTTAAAATCTCGACGTTTCATGACATTCTAAGCCCATTTGAACAATACAAATTTTCAAAAAAATTTTTGTCGTTACTATACTTCCACTGGATGTGGAAATAATTAGGCTCCAGCCAATATTATGTTCTACTTGGGATGGGTAATTAGAAGAAAACGCCTGTGTTTTAAATATACAGCAAAAATGTTCTACTAGATCATATCACTGTAAAGCTGTAATTTCGGTTGTTGTATGAAAGAGAATGACACAGTGCCAAAAATTTAATTAATCCGATTTCTTAACCGAAGCCAATAAACAACCACGAACATAAATTCAAAATACGTCTAATTGCAATAGTTAATTACAAATTTAATTATAATAATTGAGGCCCCTGCGCGCTGCGATGAAAAATAAAATACATTTCGGTGCCTGCTGGTTTAAATTGAACTTGCCCATATATTTCCATTCAATTTTAAATTTAAATTAAAAATCAACATTAATTCCCAGCGAAATAACTAACATGGGTGAAATTTCGTTAATTTTTCAATTTTCAAATTCCAGTGTTTTCGTATCAACAAAGAAGGAACGGGAGTTTAATGGAATGTATTTGATCCTAGAATTGAGTTATTTAAATTTAGAACAAACATCAAAGTAAACCTTGTTATAATTATCCGTTCTCGCATTATACTAAAAGTGTGGGACGACTTACGACGTAATCTAATAATTCGTCGGGGGCGTTTTGTTAGCAGACGGACGGGGTATTTATTTAACTGTTGTATGAATACAACTACTGTATTAATTAACAGTACAAATAGTTAATCATGATTTACATAATTCATTACGGGCCCATTTGTCAATACAGAGTTATGTTAGTTTGCCCCGGGGCTAAACTGCAGGCTAAAGTGTTTATCAATTAAGACTAACCCTGGGCTGAAATCAGAGGTAACTTAGCCCGAGCTTCAAGGTGGGGTCAGTGGCGGATCCAGGAGGAGGAGGCACAGGGGCACGTACCACCCTGTCGTTTATTTTGGCAAAAATAAATGGTTCAGAAACATTTATTTGTAGATAGTGCTGCCATATGGCCCATGGGGTTTTGGCATTTAGTTTTAGAAAAGAAATGTTTTCTATTAAATTAAGAGTACTTTCAATGCTTTGCGTTTCAATGTTATTTTGCAATTGTATTATATGAAAGAACACCCTGTATACAAAGTAAAGAGCACAATAACCATAGCTATAAGGAATACTTAGATGGAATAATTAAATTGTAAAAATTTGTTACCGGTTGGTAATAAATTTTTTTTTATCATTTTTCCATTTACAGATAACCCCGTAAAAAATAGCTACCTCATTATTTTTTGCGGTCACCGTAGGTCGGGCGAAAATGATTCCAGAACGGGATACGAACGTCCTGGCCCACCCCTACCTACAGGCCTGAAATTAAACCGCAAGTGCCTTAAACATCTGTCTATTTTCAGATCTCAGTGTTTATCCACTTTTGTCAACGATTTTATCTCCCATACATCCTTAAGGTCATCCATATAGAAATAAATGAGTGACCTTATGCCTCCGGTTTCTGAGTAGGCTACAGTGGTACTCGCGAGTTTGGCGGAGCTCAATGGAGAACGGCAGCAGTGAGATGGAAAAGAGGAAAGGACTCGGAGAACCTCCATGGATTACTCCTGTTCTGAATGCCGCCTACTCCATCGTAATCCACTCTACACCTGGTGTTATGGTGAACCGAGTCCTCCAAAGCGGCAGCAATTGTTCTATGCATCTCACTAGTGGTTCTGCTACCGCAATACATTTGAGCAAACAGTCCATGTGACGTGTCAAATGTCTTACGATAGTCAATCCAGAACCATCCATATATACTACTTGTACTGCATAGAATCCTTTTAACCCCGTCAAAATAGACATTCAAAGTTACAATAATTCGCATAAAGCTGAAAATTGGTACGAATGTTGGGAATACTATTATAAATTAAATGTGAAAAGTCCTCATCGATCCCACTTCCGCAAAAAAAAATATTCAAGGCAAATATGGGTTTTTTGTATTTTTCAGCCAAACGGTAAGTTTTATCATAAAATTAGGTCAGACAAAAATTGTAGATCATGCAATTATCTATAAAAATTGTTCTTACACTTTTTTCGCTAAGAATCACCATTTCTGAGATATAGCGATTCAAAAAGTTGAAAAAGTTGTGTTCTCCATAATATGCACTAGTACGCGCCTATATACATCACTGGACCCGTAATACAAGTAAAAATATTGGTCTGTGTTACTTATACGTACAAATTGTACGATTCTGGGAATATAAACACAAAAGAAACCCAGTCCCTCATTTTATATGCCCGTATAACCTTGAGCAACATCTGTCTGATATTCAATTGTCCGCGTGGCAACGCTCGTATACCTGCTCCGTGTTGAAAGATGTGATGAGTTTTCGGAATACCTGAAAGACCAGAAATCTGTGACAATTCATGTGTAGTGTCGTAAAAAGTACACTCGAAAGAGTACTATTGCTGCAGTTAAAAGACAACACGAAGAGGAACAAGCCAGTACATCTAACATAAGTCCTCCTCGTACTAGAGCAGCTTTTTGTTGCTTATTTTGCGACAATGAATTGAATTAAGAGTATGAAAAGAAAAAAGCACTGGATTCTCGACGTAAAATTTTTAAAGTAACTACACTTTCATTCAAAGAATCTATTCTGAAAGTAGCTCAGACTCGTTCTGATGATCTAGCAAAAGCTGATACTGCTCGAATTGGGTTTGAATATGATTTAGTTGCTGCTGAGGCTAAGTATCATAATGATTGTTACAATTCCTTCTTGAGACCGACCACTGGGGGTAAAGTCGGTCATCCTCAAGATCAAGCCACGAATCTTGCAATGGAAGAAATATTTACATACATTGAAAATAGCGATAACTCAGTTTACATTAGACGAATTAAAAAATATTTGCAAAAATTCAGCTTTAGACAACAGAACCATTAAGATACGATTAAAGTTGAGGTATGGCGATAAAATTATTATAACTGAAAAATCAGGAACATCAACATGCATATGTTTTATTGGAAGACCGGATCAACCTGCCATAGTGTCCGAACATACAAGATACGTGTAAATATCTTGTAGCAGAAGTTCAGACAGGTAATTAGGTCAGACGGATCACCTTTTCGAGGATGAGCACAGTACGTTCTTTGGCAAACCAATTCGGAATATGTTGCTCCTTGTTCAACCCCGTGTTGAAAACTCGGACCACACGATGGTGAGTGGAAGGAATTTTTTTTCACCACCAATTATTTATGTCGTCTGGGGCAGCGAATTTCTTGGCGCCAACAAGAGTTTGTTGGACTTCCTCCGAACTGATTACCGGGAACATACCTTTTGGTTCTTCAAAGGTTCTGTGGCAAAGAGCCTCGTAGTATGCTAGTACTGGAGACTCACTATTGAACGGACGTGTCGTTTGGCAGATTTCTTTCCAGAAGCTTTCGACATAAGCTACAGTCGGAAGATTATCCATCATCATTAATCACTATTACAATGATCACATCAAAGAAATGGGGGTATTGTAGCCTTCCACTCCCATCCCAAACAATGGCGATATGACTGTGCTTTATTGCGGTGTTCGGGCCTCAATAATAAATTCACTTTTGAGACCGGCATTAAAAGTAAACCACTTTTAACACTGATCCTATAAAATGGTATTTTTAACATTGGAAATAAATGTTAAAACTTTATAGCATTTGTAGGAGAATTATATTAAATAAAAGGATATAAAATTCCATTCCAAATATAATATTAATGAACACTATTTACAATGTTCTCTCACTTTTCCAAATGCGACGATGTCAAAAAAAGTTATCATCTGCACATTTATTTTTAAAACAAGGACCTTAATTAAACTCCCCTCCCGACACCAAAACGCGAATAAATAATCATAAAAAGATAAAAAGGAACAATTTTAGGTGTCGTTCCTTTGCCAGAAAGGACTTTTTTGTGAATTTAATGTAAACACAGACCCGGTTGTAAGCAAAACAATATTATACTGTGTTTAATTTGAATAAAAAGGTAATTAGAGGGTTAGATATCACTTTTCCTGCCTCCGGAGTTGATTCCAGGAAACGAAGTCATTTTAATACAAAGGCAAACAAAACATATAATTTTAAAAATAAACGCGTAACAAGTGTACGGCAAAGGTTTTATTTCGCTTTGTTTAATTTGGAAAAAAAATAATTACGAAAGAGCAATTATCATTTTAGTGGCTCTTGGGATATCGCCGGAAATGGAAAATTTAATACAAACAAAAACAGAAATGAATAGAGGCTTGTCTAGATAAGATTTGGAAATTCCGTTGATTCAATAACGGTATGCTACGTTGTGCTGTTTAGTCCAGTCAACGAAGGAGTGGTAGAGGACATGGAGGGGGGAGAATTTTCCTCGTCAGGAATGTGTTGGGGGTAATTAGGAGGTAAACATACTAAAAGTTCCCGCACCTAGCCCTGCCGCTTCAGGGGAGGGGGAGGGGGGTGGAGAGGTCCCTTTTTTCGATTCTTCGCTTATAACTCGGAAACGAGTCTGGACTATATAGGCTCGGGACAAGTCAAACACAACTTTCAAGCTTATAAAAACGTAATTAGAAAGTAATTATCATAATTAAAATTAAACAAAAATGAATAGCAAGCAGGCAAATCAATTATTACATGTTAAACACACTCGCTCTGGAAACATATAAACTAAAAATGTACTTTAAGCACGGTAACTCATCACAAAGTAAGTTAAGAAAACATGAACATAATTCGTTGTACTTAATGTTCTCTCTGCGTAAACAAGCAAACCCTAATCTAATCATTAAACTTCTTAAATTAAAAATAAGTATTAAATAGGTAAATATAAACATCAATGAACACAATTTTTCAACAATTCAGAGTGCGGAGTTTGCCGTGTAGTTCTAATATAGCGTTACTATACGTACTATAACAATATTTCATATGATATCGGCAACGTTAGAACGCAAAGTCGGGAGATTCGTAAAATGTGGTAGTGCTCTATGTCTTTACTCGTAATGTGATTAGTCGAAGGATACCCGAGAACTCTTTACACTGAAGACCAGTCAATGTATTACAACACCTATGGTGTAAGGTATATTGCTTTTCTTGATTGTCATTACATTTAAAATATTCCGAATTCCGTGGACTTAAGTTTCTGCAGCTGCATTTGATAAATATGTCTACTTTGTTTTTTACTAGATGAGTCGAAAGTCGAAATGCATTTTTATGTGACGTAAGTGATGAAATTGAAAATAAAGGTCAGTAAACTCTAAAAAATGACAAGAAAAGTCTGAAGGCAAAGAATTACAAATCATAATGTTAAAAATGTACTTAATGAATTATTTAGTCGTGAAATATTCTCCCCAAATACCACTCATGCTGTTAAATTTTATCTACAGGGAGATCGAGACAGACTGAACGTGCCGCTCCCTAAATATTGTTTTTGTGCCGCTCCCATACTACATACATATGTACTATTTTCTGATACTTCCAACATTTTCACGTTGGCGACAGTGACCTATATTCAAAATGTATTTACATAAGATGCAAGTTTCTTTATTAACTTACCACACAAGTGACAGTCAACTGATTGCGTTGAAAAACACTGATTTATTAGTCAAAAAGGGAGATAAATGATTAATCAAACACAAGCCAATAATAATAACATTCACGAAAATGACAGACATCAGATTGGTAACACTGACTAGAGAATCAATCGTTACTCCTTAGTAACATAGGAAATTAGTTTTAATAATGTATGTACAATAGGAATCTATTTTGATAATTTTAGTGACTTTTCCGTGTGACGTCACGTTCAGTCTTTCTTGATCTCTCGGTATAAATTTTTGCTCAAGCTCAGTTGCCAAAAGGTAACATAATTAAGATTAAATCAGATAATAAACTGTTTACACTCTTCATATTACCAGACAACAAAGCTTTCGAAAAAATTAACCAATAAAATTCTAAGCACTAGTGATGTTACATATGATAAAAGTCGTAACTTTTTTCATTTTCTACAATATTGGTAATGCTTAATTTTAGAACTAACAGGAAATGAGATGATTGAAGGAAACTTATTTTGACTGTCATTTTTGCAATATGGCGGTCATAGCGGACGCATTATTTTTGTAGAAAACATCTATTAATGATTGGGGCAGCCCCTTTATAGTTTAAAAAAAGAAAATCTCTTGTAGGAATTATTCGTGAGTCAAATTACAGATTGACTGTACTAAATCTAAAAGCCAGTAGTTTATCTCCCACCAAAAGCCTAAAAACGGGACTTTTCTCTTGTGCATTAAACGAACCGGCGAAAGGAATATTTGCTGTTGTGAAAGACAAGAGATATAACGCCTGCCTGCGGTGTCCGTCGTGGTCTTTTGAACGTGTATCATCAATTTTCCCAGAAATGACAATTACCACTTGATAGATTATCGTACTAAGGTCATATCGACCTTCACTGTGACCGCCCTAATGCAATAGTGAAGTTATTCTGAGCGGCTTTTGAACATGCCCTAGAAAGGAGTTGAACTCGATTACTTGCATTATTGTGGGTATTAACATAATAGTATGGTAAAAGTAGTCCGAAACTAGAATAAACATTATAATCTTCGTTGATTTATTGAACGTTTTATATATGTTGCACATTCTATAGGAAACTTTTCGTAGTTTCTTTGCAAATAATGTTAGTTTAGACATTATTAATTTTATGATTCCAACGTAGTTAGTAAAACATTTGAAGGTATAAAATAAAGTAAAAAAAAGAAGCTACATCCCAAGAACCGTAAACGCCAAGGATAGCCAGATCAAGCAAATCTGTCCGCATGGTGCCGCCATTAATATGACGTAGCCGCGCGCCCCATTCCAGCGCGCTGCCGCTTAAAATGCATTGTGTGGAGCATATTCTTTGAATAATATTAACGCATACGCACAATTTATTGAAATAATTGAGGCATACAACATTTTCAGTATTCCTGAACTAAACGTGTATGGAAAGTTTCAAGAATGTAGCAATTTTTTTCCTTTTCCACTCAATGTCCAATTATAATACCGTGCGTGCAATTGCCCATTAAGCATGTACATTCACATAGCGTGAGAGATATGACAACACAGCGCAGTAAACTCGTCCGTCAGCGGAGTATCCCAGCTCTCAGTAATTTCATTTCAGCCAGCTGGCACACGCGATGTTGTAATTCTTACTCCCTATGCCTAGCCCGCCACTACACACACGGTATATTGTTGATTATTCAGTTTGTTATTTTACTTAATTTTCGAATTTTTTTCTGCTGGAATTAGAATCTGTATTTTTTCTCATCATTGCCTTAACCTGATTTGCTTTTAAATTCCTGAAATTCACGCGAATTACAGTGCAAGCAGGCAAAGCGTGAAAGTTTCTGGCAATAATTGAGAAAATTATGTCAAATTTATTAAAAGTAAGTCATTCCAATGGAATCCCTGGTTCAAGGAAACATACATTTTTGATTTTTTATACGGCGGATATTGATCCTTGATTCACAAAAAAAAAAAATGATAAAAAAATTATCTTATCTACAGTGGATTCTGATTTAATTCACAGAAAAATCTGATAAAAATGATTTATCTAAACAAAAATCTAAACAAAATATTAAGTTATGAAAAATATGTATTATAAAAATTAACATCCGGTATAACAAAACATCTTTTTACCTATAGTCGTATTTTTACCTATAGTAATTCATTTTGCAAATCTCATTCATAGTCGGTCTCCATAAAATGAACCGAACAAATTCTACTTGTAGACCAGTCGAATTAGACATCATAAAAAATTTTGCGTACTGCGGACTTTTTTTTGTGGAAGTTGTTTAAGAGGGCATAATAAGTAAGCACAGAAAACTACACCCTGCTACACCACGTGCGTCCCCTATTTTTAGGGGTTGAAACTTTGAAATTTTACTTATGTCTCCATATCTGTTTCCCTATTGCCCGTAGGGCTCTTTACCAAGTTACACTTTTTGAAGATTCATCCCTCCTCTACATAATATATATTTTACACATTTGCCGTAGGACAAACGGTTTTGGCTGTACGAGGCCGGAAAGGTCGCGCTGTCCGAATTTGGGGGTCTTCTGTACAGGACAAACGGCTATTAATTCCAATCTACAATACTACACATACTAATGCCCTTAAGGAGGAATGATGATTTGTGAAAAAACTTCCATCGAATACCGCGCGGTTTCCATGATACGGGATGTTGAAATTTTGAAAAAATTTTTAAAAAAGTGAACCTACTTTTTTTGCTCATTTTTCTTTCATGCATGTACGACCCTAATATAAGAAAATTTACATTGGTTTCATTTTAATACAATCGTTGGTTTAGGAGCTAGACAGCAAAATATGCCAAAAATGGCTATTTTGGTATTGTTGCATTAAAAAAACCAAAACCAGTATAATTCTGGTAAATGTTTTTGTTTATTCTAAAAGTCCAATTCATTGCGCATAGAAAATGTGTTTTTGTATTTAAGTAGGATCAACACTTATTGTGTAATAACGATTTATGTCATGTGTTCTCCAGTCTCCTCTTTCGCAATTTTTTTTTGCGGCCTTATGGTTCATAGTAGGAGAAAGCATTATACACGTGGACAGGGCACGTAATAGGGTGTTAAAATGGGTCTCTTGTTAAAATGCGATAGGATGTGCCCTGTTCAGGTAAACATTGCTTTCTGCCCTACTATGAACCATAATAAGGCCGCAAAAAAAAAATGTGAGAAAGGAGACTGGAGAACACATGACATAAATCGTTATTACACAATAAGTGTTGATCCTGTTTAAATACAAAAACACATTTTCTATGCGAAATGAATTATACAAAAACACTTACCAGAATTATACTGGTTTTGGTTTTTTTAATGCAACAATACCAAAATAGCCATTCTTGGCATATTTTGCTGTCTAGCTCCTAAACCAACGAATGTATTAAAATGAAACCAACGTAAATTTTCTTATATTAGGGTCGTACATACATGAAAAAAAAAAATGAGCGAAAAAAAGTAGGTTCACTTTTTTTTTTTAAGGGGTCTTCAAAATTTCAACATACCGTATCATGGAAACCGCGCGGTATTCGATGAAAGTTTTTTCACAAATCATCATCCCTCCTTAATGGCATAAGTATGTGTAGTATTGTAGATTGGAAATAATAGCCGTTTGTCCTGTACAGAAGACCCCCAAATTCGGACAGCGCGACCTTTCCGGCCTCATACAGCCAAAACTGTTTGTCCTACGGCAAATGTGTAATATATATATTATGTAGAGGAGGGATGAGTCTTCAAAAAGTGTAACTTGGTAAAGAGCCCTACGGGCAATAGGGAAAAAGATATGGGCACATACGTAAAATTTCAAAGTTTCAACCCCTAAAAATAGGGGACGCACATGGTGTAGCAGGGTGTAGTTTTCTGTGCTTGCTTATTATGCCCTCTTAAACAACTTTCACAAGAAAAAGTCCGCAGTACGCAACATTTTTTACTATGTCTAATTCGACTGGAGTATTGTATCTGAGTTAAATTTACCCTGCCTTTTGCACCCGTTTATTCATTCACCGTTTATGGTTTTGGACAACAGATCTTTGGATTTTGGAAAAACGTGGAAAATAATATTTTGACCAGTACAAGTGTTATTACAGTCATACACTGCACACCTTGTTCTCGGCATTTTTCATCACTTCTATCTGAATAATAACAATATGTAAATCTAATACATGAATTATTAAGCTTGTTTTACCTTCAAAATCACCGTAGAACACTAATAATAATAATATTAATAATTGTCTTTTAAATCCTATATAGATTCAAAATAGTGCAAGCAATAGTATGTCCCTGTTTCTGCGCACAATTTCACTAATCAAGAATGTCTTTATAACTGAAAGAAACGTATAAAACACACGAAGATGTATATATGAGATTTGCAAAGAAAAACCAGTAAATAAGTAGACAAAACTTAATAATCACACCACTAAACACAGAGAAACAATGCCGTCAGAAACGTAAACACCATATTTAGGTCTCGCCGTGACGTCACAGCTTTGCCGGCAAGTGACGCAGCATAGGGAACTGGCTATCCTCCCTCTGTTTATGGTTCTTGGCTACATCCAACTCATTTGTCTCAAATCCGTGAGTGTAGCCATTAGGCCACCATTCGTTACTCTTTTAGGCGTTAATGTCTATAATATAACGCGGATAGGTGAAAATCATATTTCAACGGTTGGCTATAACTTTTTTATTTTCTGATAGATTTTCTTCAAATAAGTTCTTCCTCTAGCTGACAATAAGTTACTGTCCGAATTTCAATACAATCGAACTTTTCTTTCCTAATTTATCGTGCTTACATGAAACGTGGCGAATGGGAGGACTGACACTGAAAGTTGTTCAAAATTCGTTCACCAACACGATGACATGAATTTTATATCTCATACGGTTTTAGAAATGTGCCGATCAATATACTCTTTGTTTTAGAATTTTCAAAGAGTATACACATTTTGACAGGACGTAGACATTTTAGTATTAAAATACTTCTGGGCGCGTGTATATGGGAGCCGCACAGTAGGAAAAATGTGCTTTTTTGGACAAAAATCTGCCGACAGTAGATATAGAAAATGCCCTTAAGACATTGTACTTTAGTGTAATGCTGCGACAAAGTGGCTTTGGGTTAACCTAACCTAAAAATCGCAGATATTTCTCTTTATTCCGCGTTTACCTCCTTGGTACACAGTCACAAACAAAAGAAGTAGTGTTCATGTAGATTGGATACCAAATTCATTTTTATGGGATCATAAGTTACTTGCTTAAGTTTCTTAATAGACCAGTCGGAATAGTTTTTTTGTGCAAAATGTCGTTTACCTGCAATTTTTTTTTCTAAAGTATAGTTTTGGATGTCCAGAAACATATGCCAACTATCCGTTCGCGTGACAGGTGGAGCAACACACTTTACATATTTCAAAATCAATTTTCTCAACTTTTCTATTTCTTGATGTATTTTCGAACAATGCTTCGTTTACGAGTTATATTGCAGATAAAGCGAAAAATGGCAAAAAGGGTCATCATGTTTTAAATTTTCAGGAATGACGCCATTTTTTTTGTCGCTACTGTAGAAAAACTGCGCAGCACACTGTACTGACACACTGATGCCTACGGCGCAGGCGCAGGTTGCTTTCTAAATCAAAACCCAGAGGCGTTACATTAAATGGTGGAAATGCTAAAAAATTGAATATTTAGCAGCCTTACGGCAACTCATAGCTTTTTAATTTAGTTTTTTTTAGAGATTGACAAACGTATTTGAATCATTTTTTATACCCATGCTAAATTTTTACACAAAAAAATAAAAAGATATGAAGATTATTTGCAAGCGGGTTTTTTCAAAACTTTAAGGTCTTTGCGGCACCTCAAAATAATATTAGATTTTAATCATATTTTATCCTGGTATTTCTTATCTGGTATAGCAACTTTTGCAACCCCAAGCATTTCTGATTTCCAAAAAAAGTGAAGAAGTATCATTTCTCGCTCCACCCTACTGTATGGTTCACTATTAGATAATTGTAAAAAATACTTTTGCCTCCTTTCACCCTTTCCCAACTCTCCGCAAACCATCACATTCCACAGTAGGTCATTTTGAGAGATTTCTGGCCAAAACTCAAATGAACCAAATTTCACAGACCCGAGAAATGGGTAATAAACAAGCTTTTTGGTAAGGGTGGACGTTATTCTTGGGGGAATAAAAGGCCTTGATCCCTATACCTGCTCCATTTGTGTTCTACAGCTGGAGAAGGAAACACGTGTTCAAGTTTAAAATTGTGAAATATTCAGCGTTTACATCACTGAATTTTTGGTTTCTTTGTCTTCAATTGAACGAATCGGCCATGTTTGGCATAGAACAAAGCAAGAGCTTTATTGTAGGCAGTTAGTTGACTTTATTTGCTATTTTTGGTGTCCGAATTATAGCTTTTTAGCAATTGAGCGGTTTCAGCCGTAAATTTGGATAAAATGAAACTTCTCATTTTTGTTACACTTTACTTCCGCAAGCTTCACGCCTATAATTTTTTTTATGATATTGAATGCAGTGTTATCTACATGTTCTGTGAATTGCAGCTGCCTATAGCTGCCTATTTTGGGTAAAGGCTTTTTGAATACGTGAATGCAGGTTAAAAATGCCCAATTTAGGAATAATATAGTTACTGATATTGCAATGACTGATTTATTTCAATTCATGAAATCATTCAATGGAATTTTTTTACTATTTTTCCTCGACTTTGGAGGTAATATTCTAGTCGAATCCAAAGTTGCACAATTTTATCAATTATTTCAATTTACACCCTTATATATCGGTGGAATTTTTTAACCATTTTTCCTAGAATTTGGAGGCAATATTCTATTCAAATCCAAAGTTTCACGATTTTACTCAATTATTTTAATTTCCACTCCCTGAAACTCACCCCTATTTATCGATGGGATTTTTTTCATTATTTTTCCTCTAAACGCCAGCTTATTTTGGGCCGTTTCCAGGAGTTTCAGAGTTTTGGCCAAAAAACGTTAAACCTGACCCACTGTGCATACACCAAAACTATGTAGAATCTTAATAAGTGTGTAAGCATATCCAAACATGTTTCACCCGGAATATTACGAACCACAAAATTTCCATATTAAATGTCTATTTTTACCATACTGTAATGGCAATGCAGTTTCCAGATCTCAACGTCCACTTTGATTGATTGAAAGGTATATACAAAGATACGTAATTATGTAACAGCTGAAAGAAAGTCATTTACTTCATTATCGTACGGGTCTGCCCTTGAGAAAATGAACTACCGTCTAAACTGGTTAAAATAATTAGAGACACTTTCTTACTTAAAAAAATTATGGATATTGTTTTGGCCTTGAGGGATTTACATATCATTATGTTTGGTGGTACAAGTTCAAGAATCCCGGGCGTTTTGTGTATTCAATTGCCATGTAATGAAGTGTATTTTGAATAATTTTATCAATATGAGACAGTCAACCCAAATAAAAACAAACTTTTCGTGGTATACATTCTCGCATCGTGAAAAATAAACGTGTTTACAATTTAATAAATTACAGCAATTTTAGCTTTTAACAAAATTATGGGACTTCCAGCTACAAAGCGGGTCGTTGAAATATGAGTTTTGCACCACAAATGAATTTTGACAATTTTCCAAGTGATGATCATGTGACTGAGATTATTCATATGAAGCATTTGAAATCAACGGAATTCATTATTTCTTTATGTAATTACAACAGTCAAAGACCATTTACAGGATAGGGATAACAATTAACTAAAGAAAGATCTCGTAAATACGTACATAAGTGTACCAAATTTCAAGTAAATATCTTAAACGGTTCCAGAGTAATCGTGCGCACAAAAAAATTACAGACAAACAGACCGACAGACAGAAATTTGTTTTGCTCAAACTTAAAATCTCGACGTTTCATGACATTCTAAGCCAATCTGAACAATAAAAATTTTCAATTTTTTTTGTCGATACTATACTTCCACTGGATGTGAAAGTAAAAATATAACAATAGTAGATTTTAAGAAAACTGATAGTGTGCTAACGAGTGCAAAAGCTTAATATTCTAGTGGACAACAGAGAATTTGAACCCATTATGTGTACTCTTCCTTGCGCACCTGAAGAAATACTGAATCTTATAAAATGTTCTTGTAAAAAAATAATTGTGCTCAAAGATGCAAATGTTCAACCAAAAAAATACGTTGCACGGAAATGTGTGAATGCGAGGCTGATCCAGAATTTTGTTCAAACATTAGAACAGATGAAGAAAAATCATATTATACTGACTCTGACGACGCATTGGACAGAGATTCCGACGACGAGTAATGATTTAATCCATTTATAAAATGCAAAAAAGCTGTATATTTTAACATAATTTTGTTTTGTTAAAACTGTTCAAATATATAATAACTATAATAAAAATATTTTCAGCAATTTTTGTAATCGTAACATTTATTTTTATATAGGGGTTGTTTAGGGTAATTTTCTCCCTTCGGCCACCCATTAGAGGTACGCTCCATTGAGATTCAACCAAATAAATACATTTTAGAAAATATTTTCAGCTATTTTTTTATCGTAATATTTATGTTTAAGGGTAATTTTAATTTAATTAATTTTAGCCTTCGGCTAGCCCTGAGAGGTACGCCCCATCGAGATTCGTAATCTACATATTTTTCCGAACATTTTGATGTATAACATGATATTGCTTCACAAAGCTGCACACGGAATACCAATTTAAATCTGACTAGTGCTAACAGTTTTTGTCCTATATCTAAGTAACGGTACATCTTACAAAAAATTTATACAGAAGTTTTTGTTTAGAATCGAATTTTCTACAACTTTACTAGATAAAGTTTTTGTCGGAAATTGAATAATTAAAAAGTTATAAATAACCTCTAGAAGATACAAATTTGTCACAAAATTTTCTTTTAATCCCTAAAACTTTTTTCTTCAATTTTAACAAAAAAAAAAAAAATACATCACATGTTTTTTGTAGAGGATTTCATAACGAAAATTTTCATTTATACCTTTTTTTAATTTCCTTAATTCTGAAGGGTTTTGCAGTGCTGCGAAGGGATCAAAGTGACAGATCATATATTACAAATCGAAAGATCCTTACACACTCCGGATTTTTTTCGTTAAAAACTTTATTAATAATTGCGGAAAAATATAAATATTATTACAAGATTAAGTTACATTATATATTAGGTGCTTATAATTATTCAGAGCTTGAGGATTGGTCACTAGATGACGCTAGGGATGTCTCATCGGTTGTAGGAGAGAAATAGGTTGACGCGGAGTGAGGTTATGTTGGCCCTACTGCAAAAGGAGTCCTCAAGTGAAGACTAAAATGCGGCCCGAAAAGGGGACCACTTCGGAGCCCTACGCGGGGCATTTTGGGGGCGAAGCACCCGCCTGAAGTTGCCCATTACCACAGGTAACAATATTTATATTTTTCCGCGTTTATTAAGTTTTTAACGAAAAAAATTCGGAGTTTGTAGGAATACAAACCTATGAAGGGATATTGTTTTGGGAATGTTAAAAGACAGTTTTGACTATTCGTGGGGCAATAATGTTAATAATTTTTGAAAGAAATGTTTGAGATAAGCATTCTCCTCGCCCACGGCGTAAACTAACTTAAGAGTACTTATCCAGCGTATCTTCTTGTGGAAAACCGATCGCTGGATAAGTACCTTCAGATCTGAAATACATAAATTTAAAAAAATTGCCTTGAAGCGATTCTAACTCATTGGCACGTACATTGTAGTGTGGGATCCAAACAAGTGATGCATATTCAGGCTGGGATCCAACATAACAACAATGGAGCATCTTAAATGTATCTGGGTTTGAAAAGTCACGGGAATTTCTAACCATGAACCCATAAATCTTGCTGGCTATAGTGTTAAGATGGACATTGAAAAGAGACAGTTTTGTCAAAGATAACGCCCAAGTCATGTAGTATTTCGGGCTGATGAAGTATATTATTATCTATGTTATAGATAACAATATCCTTCATCAGCCCGAAATCAAAAAGGATAAGATAGAGTGGAAGGTTCCATATGGCCACAATGTATTTTTCCGTACAAGGTTTTCCTGCGCCACCTGGGCGAGTCCTAGGCAGCATGAAATCCCCCCACTACCACACATAGCGGGAAACTGAAACTCAAGATCCTCAATCCATGCACCCTGCGCGGGTCGGGCTCGTAAAGGAACTTTCAGCCTTCAATTTTTAGCGGGAAATTTAAATTCGGAAGTACCGAGCCGGCGCCCTCTGCAGGTCAGATGCGTAACTAAATCTCCCACTGCCCACTACCGCCATTACCGGGAAATTTAAACTCTTGAGGCACCGCACTCGTGCCATTGGATTTCTTAAAAATTAAGGAAAAAAGAAGCGATAAACGTGAAAAAAATTACTTTATTTTAAGAAATAGCCACTGCACCCTTAACAAAACAAATATTACTAGTAATAAGTGAATGTAAATAGTATAAATAATTTATAAAATATTCTACAAATGACTGTATAATAACTTATAACTAGAAATTTGTATAACACTGATCAATAGTTATGCTACAGTGTTGTATTGAACAGAAAATAAAAATTCTAGCCGTAATAAATTCAACGTGTGCAATTGAAAAAAATTAATCATACAAAATTAATAAATAAAACGGACACAAAACTGACAGAAAAAATAACAAATATAAACATGTCAGCTCCAATAAAAAAAAAAATCGTATATCGTATACTAAAAATAAATTAATGGGTAAAACAAAAATCACTAATTGGTGGTAGCTCAAAATACAACCATTACAAATTATCGAAAAATATTATTTTGTGTACTAATTCAGCAGATAACTTTCAATGAAACCATTCATTCTTTCCATATACTATCGATCCAAGTCTGATCATACCAGTATATCAACAAAAAATGACTCTTACGAGACATCTTATCAACTGCTTTCATCTAACAATATCAATATCAAAAACAAGAAAATTATATTCTTTCTATATACTGATGATCAAGGTCTGATCATGCAGTGGCGGCTGGTGATATTTCAATTTTTTTTTCTCGTCTGTGGCGCGTGGGACCCATACGAAATATGGGAAATAACATCTCAAGCTGAACTTGGTTTGAACTTAGTTGGTACAACTCGTCCTAAGTGCTAGCAATTTGCAAGATTTGTATGCTAAGTACATGACAAAGAACTTCGTAAGGCGGAGGGTATCAAGCTGGTAGCATATTTTCATAACAATTTCAAATCAAACTGGCATCTTACTCACATTTCGGGTTCCTTAGGGACCATAAAAAACCCATGCCCTTTATCTTTATCGTTTCTTCTACGACAGTTTGGAAAATTGCAGGCCACAACCATTATATATACTTTATATAACTATAATCAAAACTATAATTTTTTTACACATATAATACTCATTTGCTTTTTCTACATGTGACATTTTATTATGATCACCATTACCATTGCATGATTGTAAGGTTAGGTGAGTTTTTTTGTCCACGACCGGTAGAGTTATAATTACCAGAATGATATTTACCAATAAAACGACAAAACTAAAATTCCTAGGTGGGAGGCGACAAATTTCTTAGGATTCTTAAATATCGAATAATGGCATAGACATTCATGTGTATGGAATCAGAATGGCGAGCAAAAAACGACAAGATTTGATATTCCGGTGTCAGAAATGTAGCAAAAAAAACGCACCTGTTGATTATAGACCAACAGCAATAGCAAGGTCAATAGTATAGACGACAATCTCTTTCACTGATGCCGATGCCTGTAAATATGTTGTTGCTGCCTAGAACTCGACAGATGGCATGTGTACGCGAGCCTTCCGCTCTATCTTATCCTTTTTGCCCGAAATACTACAATTTACACTTACGTGTAAAAGACATAACATTGCATTTCTGCGGATTTAATGGAGCGTTGTACTTAATACACCAATTACTAATTTTGTTTAAGTTTTCCTGCAAATGAGAACATCATCAACGGTATAAATTCCAGAAAAAGCTTCAGATAATTAGCATACGTTAAGTAATTAACCTTGCCTCTTAAGTCATTAGGTATGTCATTGATAAATATAATGAAAAGCAGTGGTCCAAGAACAGACCCTTGTAGTACTTCAGAGGTATTCGACAGACATGAATCCACTGAAGGTAACATACTGAACTAAGATTTGATAGGGTTATTTTTTTCATTTATGAAATGATTTGCAAAAACTATTTTTTGTAAACTTTGACGCCCTGTAATTTGTAAACGGTTAGTTCTACGAAAATGAATCTGTAGAGAATTTAGTGCTGGTCCTTACCATCTTTGTGCGGCCAATTCCCACTCCCCTCGTTTATGCCAACGGGGCAAAATACTCAGGAGGCGTCCCTGAACATTAAAACAACATTGACTTACGCTATTTGTGAAAAAAAAACCTATTGATTGTACCATTAGTTGAATATAGACGTTTAACCCAATTGCTACTCTACATATTGATTACATTTATTTTGTTTTTATCTATTTAAATATATTTTTTAGCTAGATTAACCAATGAAATTCAGTATGACTCATCTTTAAAAATTCACTAATTTTAAGAAAAATATTGGTTTAAAAATACTATCTATTCTTGATCATTCAGTAAATTTACTATGACTGCCAGCGTGGGCGGCGCCTAACTAATTATGTTTACAACCGTTTTAAATTACGAAATTGGAGAGATTGCTCGAAACAGCAATACGATAAACATGTACCGAAAAATATACATCGTCTTCATGCGTAAAGCAATTGCGGAAAATTAAAAACGTGTTTGCTTCTCAATAATTTCAATTCGCTTCACACAAATTTGAAATCAGCGTGGCGCGTATTATTATCATATTTTAAGTAGAACGCTACATAAATAAATAATGAATTCTTAGTATAACAAATGAAATATACCAAGAAATGTATATTTTCTATGATAAAAAATTGTGACTTGAAATGTTTATTGTGTGTAATCATACGTTAGAATTTATTCAAATATTTATTCGTTAAGCAACGTTTACATTAGGGCATTCAACAAAATTTACAAATAGATAGATAGATAGATAGAAATATTTTATTTCCCACAATATGTATCTTACAAACTACAATGGTTGTTTTGGTGTACACATGTATTGTTAGAACTAGATACATACTTCTGGCTCTTTCCGAGCCTTAGAGAAAATATCGCCTAGTTTGACTGTGGTTTATAGAATAATTGTCTATCTCAGATAATATACTACATTATAGATAACATACTACAATAAGGTAAGAATAGTAATAGCAACAATAATAAATGGTACGTATTTAAGCTAGCAGGCTAAGACCTGCAAATTTTAAATGATATTCAATGAAATTCAATAATATTTAATAAAATCTAAGCAAATGATATGATGTAGGTATATAGTGCCATTCATAATTATTTGTTGTGGCTACTCGGATTCCGAAAATACAAATGACCTGTTGTTTTAGTTGAGATCATCCTCAAAAAATTCGTTTAAGTTATAGAAAACATTGGTTTTTAGAATATTTTTCAATTCCTTTTTAAATAGATTTAAGGACGGTTTTTGCTGAACTCTTTCTGGAAGATGATTAAATATTTTTACACCTGCATATACGGGTCCTCTTCTGTTTACATCCAAATTGTATGATGGAGTTCGGTATATGTTTCTGTATCGTGTATCATAATTGTGGATATCAGATGGTGTGGAAAGCCTTTTTTGTTCTTTGTAAATTATTATACTGATTTTATATATGTACAAATTCGTTAAGGTAAATATTCTGTGCTTTTTAAAGTAATCTCTACACGAGTCCCGCGTATTTAGATTAAATAGTGCTCTTATGGCTTTTTTTTGTACTAAAAATGTTGTCTTAGCATTGGTTGAATTTCCCCAAAATTCTACTCCATATTGCATAATAGAGTAGAAGTATGCATAATAGACTGTTTTACCAACATTGAAACCGATGTTTTGTCTGATTGTATTTATGGCATAAACTGCATGGCTTAATTTTTTATTTAATTCTATAATGTGAGTTTTCCAGTCAAGCTGTTGGTCCAAATGAATACCTAAAAATTTAGTGGTAGACGTGGGGATGACATCTCCACCATTTGTTGAGATAACAGTATGAGGTTGTGTTTTGTTTGGTTGGAATAGAATATTAAAAGTTTTATTGACATTTAAAACCAGCTTATTGGCTGCGAACCAATCGCATAAATCCTCTAATAAAGTCTTTGTTATACCGATTAGATCGTCTAAATTTTTGTGCTGTAGCGTGATGCTTGTGTCGTCAGCAAATTGTGAGAATTTCGCGAGTGGGAAATTTGCTGCTACGTCATTTACGTATATTAAGAATAAAGTTGGTCCCAGGATAGAACCTTGCGGAACCCCACACTTTATGTAGCCCGGGTTTGTGGATACTTTGTTTACTCGCTCCCCCTCGATTGATGTTATTTTCATAGACATGGTGCGATCACTTAAGTAAGATTTAAACCAATCATGAACAATGCCCCGTATTCCATAATACTCCATCTTGTCCAGCAGAATTTTGTGGTCGACACAATCGAAAGCCTTCGATAAATCGCAGAAGACAGTAATTGGTATGTCTTTATTTTCTAGTATTTCATTTACATTACCGATTAAGTCGAGAGTAGCTGCCGTTGTATTTTTCCCACTTCTAAAGCCGTATTGTCTATCTGAGAATGTTTTATTTTTTTCAAAATATTTGGTAATTTGCTCCTTAACTGCAGCTTCCAGAATTTTAGAGATAACTGATAAAAGTGAAATTGGTCTGTAGTTCGATATATCGGTTTTCTCACCTTTTTTAAATAGTGGTTTAATTACTGCATGTTTAAGGCAACTTGGAAAAGTTCCTGTAATTAGAGATAAGTTAATTATGTAAGTTATTGGTTTTATAAGGTAGTCTACTTCTTCGCTTATTATTGTTATTGGGATCGATGAGGTTATTACTCTTATTCTTATGAAGGAAATAAAAAGTTGAAATATTTAGAATATCATGCATCTTTTTTCTTGACTTTTTCCTAATGTTTGATTACTGCCCTCAGTCGTATATCCTGTAAAAATCAGATAAAAATGTGCGTGATTTCAAACACTGTTTCAATTCAAGCATCGCCAATATTGTACGGTAGTAAATACTAACGATTTAGTCCGGTCAACGGAGCGTTAATATATCCAAAATCTACCTCGTTTATCATGGGTTCCGTAACTTGTAGAGAATTAGGTCAAGAATGAAAAAGAAAAACAATATATTTACCTTTTTTGGCCGAAAATAAGATATTTTTACTCTTGTGAATTTTTTCGAAAAATGCGTATTTTTCGAGAGATGACCACTCTAAAATTCTTAAAAGTGGGGAGGGGAAATGTAAAAGTTGAAAAAGAAATCTGAAAAAAATCAGGTGAATGTATCATCGAAATACAAGACTTTTTTATTTGAAACTTTTGTGTAAAGTGCGTTTTCACCGAGTTTTTCCGGAAATTGTAGCGCTTTAAAAATATGTAATTTAAAGATTTGAAAAAACAAGACGTATGCATTGAGGCCTTCTAAACAGTTTTTGTCTCTTGAAATTTTTTTGTAACTTGCTAATTTTCCGAGTTACAGGCAGTTTTTCACGATAAATAATGTACTACATTCTTGCACATTAAAAAATATATGAAAATTCGAAAAATGAGCGAGATTTATATATATTATTTTAACAAAATATGAAACCTATATAATCCAGTCAATAAGTGCTCAAGAGAGGGGTGTAGAATACATGGAATATGCGAGACTTTTTGACTTCAGGACTTCGTTAGGAGTAGTTAGTAGGTAAACATACTAAAAGCCCCTGGGAGGTGGGGGGGAACGTCCTATTTTTGGGTTTTTCGATTATATCTCGGAAAGGGTGGACTCTAGAAAAAATATGTTTTAAGTAAAAATGAAGGCTAATTAAATTTCCTATAAAATTGTTTCCATACATATTTGTCGAATTTCCAACGGTTTTCGAGATACACGTTATTGAAAATCGATAATTTTCGAAAAAATCATTTTTACCTAACTCTTTTTGTCAAACATTTGCTTCTAGTGCCTCCCACGATCGTTTCTCAGAAAAAGACGAAGTTGTAGAGCATTAAATTTCCTTCAATTTGATATACACTTAACAAATGATTTTTTCGAAAATTATCGATTTTCAATAACGTATATCTTGAGAACCATTGGAAATTCGACAAATATGTATGGAAACATATTTTTCTAGAGTCCACCGTTTCCGAGATATAATCGAAAAATCCAAAAATGGTACCTCCCCCCACCCTTCCCACCGTAAGCTCGCCTCCCAGGGGCGGGGACTTTAAGTATGTTTACCTACTAACTACTCCTAACAAAGTCCTGAAGTCAAAAAGTCTCGCATATTCCATGCATTCTACAATATATTCATTGACTGGACTAATATAGTTATACCATTTTTAAAGGTTCAATATAATTTTTAAATTGAGAATATGGAGAAAATACAGTACATTATTAATCGTGAAACTCGGAAAATTAGCAAGTTACAAAAAAATTTCAAGAGACAAAAAATGTTTAGAAGATCTCAATGCATACATCTGATATTTTTCAAATTTTTAAATTACATATTTTTAAAGCGCTCCAATTTCAAAGAAAGAGGTAGTTTTCACGTTTTTCGGAAAAACTCGGTAAAAACGCATTTTACAGAAAAGTAGCAAATAAAAAAGTCTTGTATTTTTGATTTCGAACTTTTACATTTCCCCTCTCCCACTTTTAGGAATTTTAGAGTGGCTATATCTCGAAAAATATGCATTTTTCGAAAAAATTTACAGGAGTTAAAAACATCTTATTTTGGACCAAAAAAGGTAAATATATTGTTTTTTTTTTAATTTCTGACCTAATTCTACAAGTTACGGAACCCGTGATAAAAGGGGTGTTTTCTACCCCTTCCGATCATTTCCTACTCTAATCTTGAGATGAAACCCTCCGTTGACTGGACTAATGACTCAGTTTGCACGGAAGCCTAAAGATCGTAGATTTTTTACTGCAATATTTAGTTTTTATTTTGGCATTAGGTTATCTCCACTAGTTATACTTTTTATAGAAGAGACTTAGATGAAACCAAGAGAAATGATAAAATGAATCTACAGCAAAAAACAACAAAAAATGTTTTACCTTGGGGATCTGTTCTGAAATAAAATTTTCTGTAGGAACAGAAGAAAATTTACATAATTTGAAGCGAAACTTGACATGCAGAATTTTTCGGGTATACCGAATACGATTCTGAAGATTTAATTTATATCTCATTCTTATCTCAAATGTATTTATTTCTTATCGCATTGCGATCTTGTTTTGAAACTAACTGGTTCTTCTTTTTATAATTGTTTTATCCTTGTGTACATAATAGGGTCACAAGAAGCCTGCAGTTGTCCATGTCTTCAGAAACGACGACCACGCTGGTCGACTTAACCTCTGAACACCACCGTGTTTTCACTGTAGCTACCTGTGCCTCTATCATCTGGTTGATAAAGAAAGTGGTGTTTCTGCACTATAAAACACGAACTGGCGCTCGAGGAAAAAACGCCTAATGTCATTCATACATTCTTAACCAGTGTATTTCACCTAAATATCAATTTGAATTTTGTTTAGGTGAATTTTAATTCGAATTATTATTACCATGCGTATGCTTAATTTTCCTTTTCAAATTAATGAGGTTTCATTTTGTATTATTAAATCGAAAAAAAGAGACGTACAATGCCTCCTTGATAATTGAAGAATTAAAAATTTTATTTCGTCCGCCAACTTTGACTGTTCTATTTGACAAACGGTGTCCGGGATTGGTTCATTATATTTGACCATAAATGAGTTTTATTTTTGCCAACTTTGGTGAAATTACTCCTTACAGAAAAGATATTCAATTTTTATTTTTTCGGTTTTCTATTTTTTTCCAAGATGGCGGCGGATTGACAGGTTTATATTTTTTTAAGAATTTTATCTCAAGTAAGCCAGTATTTTTTAAATTCCCATCCGATTACTAGTACAAGATATATTAAGCAAATAAGTGGAAAATCCGTGAAAGCGCGCCAAAAAGGGCATATAAATTTTGACCGAGGGGTAAACCGCTGGCCAGAATTTGTACACTAAAGTACATTGCAATGCACATAATGCACATAATTCACCACAATGCATTACTGAAGTATTGCAATGCAAAATGCATCATTAAGCATTGAAATTCACTAAAATGCATCCGCGAAGCATTGCAATGCTTCGAAATGCAGCTTCTGTGCCTTACAATGCATTAAAATGCATCCTTCACGTTTCACAATGTATCGATGTGCATTGTTATAAGCAAAATATTTCAATTATTTTCCCTGTATTTTAATAAATCAAATATTTTACGTAAAGTGCCCGTTTCCTAATTCATGTGTAATTTGTGTGTGTTTTAAGTTGAATAATATCGTTAAACAATTTCATATATAACCCGAAAATATCTATTAAATAATTGCCGAAATAACGCTAAATTGTAGATGTATGCATGTAATTAGATATTATTACACCGAGGCACGAATCGTAAATTTTTCGTTCAAAATTATCTAGAGCACTTGTTTCGCAACCGACTGGGATATATTTTTTTTAAATACTCGTTATTAAATTTCCAAAAAAACGTAAGAAAGCCGATTTTTGAATTATGCTAAGGAAAATTATTAAGCTTAGCCAAAATGGCCATTTCTTATTTAAATAATGAAACTTTTTTCTTATCCAATTTACATAAATCTTGTTACTCGGATAAGTTTGAGGTGGCTGATTACGAATCTGACATCCAAATTGTAATAAACCAACCTTCAAGATGGCGGAATCAATGGCGGGTTGGGGGTGGTGATAGGGGGATGGTAGTGGGATGGATGAAGTAAAAAATTATTTTGAGATTTCTGGTTCTTGTACACACACTAAATCACAATTTTTTTCCATCCCCTTTAATAACGGGGTGGAGGTGGTAATGGGGGTGGCTAATGCTAAAAATTTTTTTGAGATCTTAGCTTCTCTTATATATATTAATACCAACTTTATGGACTCTTACCTGTTCCAGGAAGAAATTTAAGATGACGAATCCAATATGGCGGCAATAAGGTAATAAAACTAACTTAAAAATGAATTAAATGCATTACACTAAATAGGCTATTCCTAAGAATTATTAAGAAATTTAAAAGGGAACAAATTTTCTGAAATTTTCAAAGATATCTAATATGGCTGCCATACATTAATTATGCCATTATTATTATCATAAATATTCGATTCAGTCATCCAATAATTTTGAACATAACCTTAAGTAGGTCATATTAATATTTCTTTTTTTTAATCTGCTAATAATATAATAAATACCGAACACCAAGAACTTTAAAACAAGAATATTAAACCTAACATAACCTAAGCCTAATAGAACCTTAAACCAAGAACTCTATACCTAACATAACCTAAGGCACATTTTTATTTTATTTAACAATTTCTTGGTTGTAAACAAAGTTTTTTCACAACTCACACTATCACTATTAGACTGTAACCCGACCAATACACCTGTCACCTGTTGCTTGCTGCGAAACTGATTGGCGCGCATCCTCCTAAATCGTAATAAAATGCAACACAATTCCCCCACAATGCACAAAAATGCACGTAAATGCATCGAAATTCACTGCTAAGCATTGCAATGCATCGCAATGCTCCACAATTCACTAACAATTCATTTAAATTCACCGTCGGCATTTAAATGCACCAACTATGCATTTCAATTCATTGGAATGCATAGGTCTTGTACACCAAAATGCACCAGCGGTTTACCCCTCGATTTTGACGCACATTGAATTTTTGGGCACAAATATTTTTTTCGTAATCAGGACATAATACATATGAATCAACAATAAAATCTCAGGTGGAATGTTGTCGCCGAAAAAAATCAATTCAACTGCACTATAAATCCACAATGACGATCCATATGTAATTCGTATTAGACAAAAGTTCGAGCATTTTGTGTTGGCAAATTGAAAAAAATGGTAACGACAAAAATTGTCGGTAACAAAATGCTTAACAATTTTTAATACGAGTTTTTTCTGTATACTATATAATTTCAATCAGAAGGATAAAGAAAATTCCCTTGGGTGTGTGCAATTTTTTTCTCAAATATCCTAAATGACATGAATTCATACAACCCGCACGAATTTAATGAAAATACAACTGGAAGTCATTAAATGGCCGTACCGTTGTTAAAAGTGTCATAAATCAAGTGAATTTTAATTTCAAGTCTTGCGGCACTGGAATGACAATAATTTTCTTAATTTTTCACTACACCTTCATAATATTAATTGCACGAGATGGCATCTCCATTGTTGAAATTAATGAACGAGATATTTCTTACGGAGATATTTTCGTGTTCAGAATACGACGTTATTAGTTATATAATATCTAGGATTAATGGTGCCTCATTTTAAGTAGGCACTATACAAGGTTTAACGCTTCATGCTTAATAAATAGTAAAAGTTTGAATTTTGCTAATTTCTTGCGGCTAAGGGTCGCTGTGTGGGATAATGTAGGCGTTTCGCGGTTAATGAAAATCTAAAACCCAGCTCTTTATATTTTGTGTCAAAAAATCGTTAAAGGTAGATTTAAATACATGTTTAAGATAAAACTGGTGTTGAGCCATTCTGAGGTTTCTGTGCCTCTTCATTGCCACCGATATAAAGTCTGTTCGCTGGTAGAATCCCGGTCGTATAGTGTGAGGAATATTGTCCGGAGCTCTATCCTTCCTTGTCTTTATTAACATATTGTTTGTAACTAATCTGTAACGTAAATTTAATCTGTATGGTCAAGTTATGACCGACGTGAGGTATTTGTGTTATTCGACAGTAAACCAATCTGCTTAACGCTTGTCGTCGTCGAATGCGGCTTCAGATTCCAAAAGCGGGTCGTTTTTCTCGGAAGTCGGGTATAGCAGGTAGAGAGTGCACTTATTTCAATTAGTGCCCAAGAGAGCAATTTTAGTCTTGTTCTATTGTTAAAATAGTAAACATGCACCCTGGTGAATTTTTAAATCCGCAATCACAGCAGTTAGTTTTGAATTTGTTGGAACATTTTCAAGAGGAAAATGAAAATGATGGACCTTTATTGCCAATAAAAGTTGTTCAAAGTCGAGTGGGTGAGGCTTTAAAAATCGATGAAAAGACTATAAGAAAAATAGCTAAAAACGATAAAGAAAATGTGGAACTTCAAGCTTCGGTTAAACGGAATCGTAAAAAGTCCAAATGATTAAAAAATTAGGCTTTTCCTTTAAAACAGATGACTATAGCAAAGTACTGTGTGAAAGACCACAAATTTATCTAAAACGGCTAGAGTTTGAAAAGTAATGACCCCAAAGATGTAGTGTTCTTAGACGAAACTGGGATCTTTAGCAGAGGAGAATTAAAACGAAAAGGCGTCGTACAGCTACAGAATTTCCTTTAAATAAATCTAATTAAATACATCAAGTAAAATATAAAACAAGCCACTGTGCATTCGAAAACACCAACTAGTCTACGGCATCATAGTTCAGACGTTCGTGACGTCACACCGGGACTCTATCAGCGAACAGACTTTAGAAGCTTTTCTATAACCTTTATGTTCTTCTGCAAGTATCTGGTTCGTTGATAGACAGACTATCGGGCGGTAGTTTTTGGTGTCCTCAGCGTCCTTGCCTTTTTAGAGGCGGAAAGTGACCAGTTAACCATTCGGGGGCTTCTTCGGGGTGTCGTATGATTTTATTGACAGCCGTTGTTAAACTTACATGTAAAGTACTAAAGTGTTTTGGCCAGAAGTTTTGCACTCTGTTTGGTCCAGGGGCTTTAAAGTTGTGCGTCGCCTCAACTTTATCCACGTTATTATTATTATTGTTATCATTATCAGGCGTTAAAGGCCCATCCTCTCGCCAGGAGTTGAAAGTGTACCGTAAACGCTAATTCCGGGCAAATCCTGGAACTGGTGCAAACTATATATTTAAGTGTAGGTACATAGTTTCTATTTTAGGTTAATGAAGTTATATTTAAAATTGAACAATGTTTTAACTTTGTATATATTACTTTTCTTTATATTTGTAACAAGTGGTATTAATTCTTGTATAGTAGTCGAAGCCGCATTAGTAGATCGATTGGTGAGACGCAAGACGCAAAACCTTTGTACGCGCCGGATAATTCCTTTGTCAGTATACCAGGCGCTTTTGATATTTACTAAGAAGAAATATCTTATATCTATTACGCCAACTATAACTAGCAAACTGTTATATAAACTGTTTATTTATTTTATTGAAACCTTACTTTTTAATCTAACTGGTTCATTCAAGTTAAACACCTAAACATCCTACCTGATACGCATCTGGAATATTGACAGGTTCCCCACTTTCCGCCACGTATCCCACGATACCCGTACCCCAAGGTATCCTGATTTCCTCTTTCTTCTCCATCTCCATCAGCGTACTCTTCGAACACACGTCGAAGAGTTTAGAGACTAGACATCGGCCCCTAGGGGCCTGACCGGGAGGTAGGGGGGTGCAACCGCCTCCCCTTTCCCCTTGGACTAGGAACAGGGAGCCCCTGTCGGCGTGGAGGAGCATGGAAACGTTTTGGAGGATTTTGTGGCACAGGGAGCGGACCTCAAGTTCGTTACAGATGTCCTTAACCTGAAACAAAAGAAGACATAATTAGATTGTTAAATAACACAACACTCTGATTTGCAATTTCGAACAATATCACTGATATGGCATATCTTTGATAGTGTAGCTGACCATATAAAAACAAAAACTTTATTAAAGTTGGGTGGAAGAGTGTTGTTACGCCCTTAAATAAATAAAGGAGTTTATTATTACCATTATTATTATTATTTAGTTTTAAAAATTATTATTTGTTTAAATAGAGTGCTGTGTTGTAGGTTTGTATTACTGTATTTCAAGTTTCTTTGGAAAGGAAATAAATGTAATATTATTATCATTGACTTAAGCGACTCTCAGACGAAGCTGGAAAACATTCACCGATCTCTCGCGCGCCTCATTGCGATTCAGCTCTGTTGAAGTCCGTTGCAGATGGTGATGTCTCTTCCAACAGCTCAGAATCCAGACTACCCCTAACAATACCGACAAGAGATCACAGAGACTTCTACTCCAAGAATTTTCTTGAACGAATTTCTGCACTTCTTGTGCGCTCAGTTGATCAGGCTGTTGTTGTAGACGCCGGTCATGCTTCTTAACAGTTTTGAGGTCTAAGTTCTACAATCGCTGGCACGACTGTGATCTTTGCTTGCCAAAATCCTTTGTCATCAATTTGTTGTTGATATCAGCTCAACATTTTGGGTGATGTCCTCTTCGTCTCTTGCTATCTGGTTTTCCCCGAACTATCAACCTTTCTTTATTGTCGGAAGATTCTGCAGGACATGATGCTAAAGAGTCACTTGGGGGACGTATTTCTTGGAGAATCAAGCTATTGATACGACGGTCTGTCCATGGCATTCACAGCAAACGTCTCCAGACCCACATCAATACGCCGTATGTCTGCCTCTCTAACGTTACATGTCTCAGAGGTGTGAAAAAAGACGGAGAAATCTAGAGAATTAGCAAGTCTGATATTTCTGCGACTAGTAACATTTCTGTCACACCAAATTTTGATCAGTTGCCGGTATTGTCCATAAGGGTAACAAGGCATAGTCTATCAAAAAAAAAAAAAAAGGTTATCACAACCCCAGCGATTGAACGGGCAATCAAATCTTTTCAACCATTCAAATTGCCTGGCGAGGATGGCATCTTTCCAGTGCTGCTACAAAACGGACTGGAAATATTGCTACCATTCCTTATCAGACTCTACAGAGCTGGTTTGGTATGGAACTACATCCCATCCAGTTGGCAGGCTGTTAAAGTTAAATTTACCAAAAAAGGTCAGACAGAACCAGACCTTAAATCGCCATCAGCCTGAAATCATTTCTGTTCAAAGGTCTGAAGAAGGTGCTGGACGGACACATCAGGGGAAACATCCTGAGCACTCATCCCCTGAATGTTCACCAATATGCCTATCAACTAGGAAAATCAACAGAACTGGGACTCAATAACCTAGTAGGGAAAATTACCCAATCTCTTCAGGAAAAAGAGATTGCGGTGGCGGGATTCCTCGACATTGAACGAACATTCAACAATGCAATGCCCAACTCCCTATATAGAGCGGCGACTGCTAGAGAGGTAGAGCTAACCATAATTTAATGAACCCAAGCTATGCTTGAAAACAGAATCATAAAGACTTAATAACGATTTATCTACAGGGAGAAACGGTCAGAATTAGGGCCGCAAGAGGGTGGCCACAAGGTGGGGTTCTTTGGTCACTGCTTGTGGACGACCTGCTGGCCATTCTCTCTGTGTGGGGAGTCGAGATTCAGGCATATGCGGACGATCTAGTCATTATGATTAGAGGAAAATCTAAAAAGGTACGTACTCTCGCATACCCTTCAAGAGGTGCTAGATACAGTTTACATTTGGTGTGAGAGGGAGCAGATGTCTGTTAACCCCCACAAAACTGTAATAGTATCTTTCACTAGAAAAAGGAGGCTGGATAACTTAGATTCGCCATCCTTAGCAGGTGACACTATTCCATTTGCGGGGGAAGTGAAATATCTAGGTGTTACACTAGATAAATCACTTAACGGAACTCCCATCTGGAAAAAGTGATCTACAAAGCAAGACTGTCCTTGTGGACAGGTCGTTGAATTTGTGGAAAATCCTGGGGCATAGGTCCCCAACAAATATACTGGATATACGTTACGGTCATAAGACCAATGTTAGCGTATGCCTCTATAGTTTGGTGGTCGAAAGGTCTAAAACAAACGACCAAAACCAAACTCTTTGGTTTACAGAGACGAATATTCCTGGCAATAACTGGTGTAATAAGTATCACACATGTTTCGGTCTATTATTATATGAATTTCTATTCTTGGAATAAGGTGCATCCATTATTCATTTTTTTTTTAATAAATGAAATGAATTTACTCTTTTTATCTCCGGGGACATCAGGTTGTAAAGCTTTGGTCCTAGATATATAAAACATTTCTGAGTTATCTTTTTGACTGTTTTTGGTATTTTGGTGGTCTAAGATTTTTTGTAACTATATCAATATGTACCAGTTCATTCTTATTTTTATACTGTCTCATAAGTATTGTGTAATCAAAAATTTGTCTGAGGGCGAAGACATTTGAAATATTATAAATTTCGTTAGTGGGGAAAGTATATGGTTTTTGGTATATAATTTTTAGTATGCACTTCTGGACAATTTGTAATTTATAATGATAACTAAAATAATGTCTACAAAATCAGAGATCATTTATTAAAACTTTCAGTTTTCCGCTGCAAATAAGTTGACAAAGAAGTTAAAATCTCATTATTCAAACAAATGAATTCCTATCATGGCGTCTTAGTTTTAGATATATTACTTCACAATTGGTTTAAATGCAAGTAGATTTCTTGAAAGCCTGAAATCCCAAGGGAAAACTAACAACAAATTTGATCACCGTCCGACCGCCTCCAACTTTGCCTTTTTGCAAGGATAACATTAAAGTTTCGCAAATTCATCTGGGACCACCACACATTTTCCAATCAAGGCATGTCGCACAATCATGAAAATCTCATTTGATGTTTAGAGAAAATCATCCCAATCTAAGATTTGCAACGATCGTGGGGTGGTGAACGCCCGGGGCATAACAAGGGATTAATGTGTCCCTAGCACTGTGCTCTCAAGGGCAGCTGCGGAGACATTTGACTTTTTCATAAACCTTTTGAAGGATACAGTCGGCTACCTCGTTAGGAATATAAAAGAAAATAACATTATTATATTCCGTTCATTTATTATTTGATTTTTTTCTTTTATATAAAATATATGTTATGTAAGCTGATATTTTTCAAAGTTTTTTTCAAAGGGCGGTTTTTGTGCGCTATTTGCCTTTTACGAAAATTAGAGAATTAATAAGAAACACAAAGTCAATATTTGGTGTGGAAATCATTGAGCAATAACATCTAAAAAATATTCAATATTTACATTTTATTATACAGGTTGTCATGTAAGTAAGTGGACATTAATGCAATTATGTGTAATTCGGGTCAAAAATGATCATATCGGATAGTACTACTTTTACTTCCACATCCAGAGGAAGTACAGTAACGACAATTTTTTTTTTAATTTTATTGTTCAAATCTTCGAGCATACAGGAAATAATAGAGGTCGCCAAACAGCTGTTTGTTTGTTCGCCCCACAACTGCAAACAAGCAAATTATTAATCCCTGATTCTCTTGGCTGGTGCAAAATAATGACGTGACCCGTAGGGGATGCTTTCTAATATGGCGTTTAGTATCATTTGAGTATTGTTTACTTACGTCTTCTATTGTGTTTTATGGGTGTTTACTACCCCTCTGCGTCCCTTGCCCATATGTGTTGAGAACAAACATATGCATTGTTGTAAAATAGAAAAGGCACCTCTATTTTCGCTTAGAATGTCATGAAACGTTGAGATTTTAAGTTGAAGCGAAAAAAAATCTGTCTGTCGGTCTGTAATATTTTTTGTGCGCACGATTATTCTGGAACCATTTAAAATATTGAGTTGAAATATGGTACACGTATGCATTCTAACGTGATCTGGAACTAGATTATATTTTCATCTTATTCCGTTGAAGAGTTGGGGGTAATAAATGGAGGTAAATAGATAAATCAGGCAGGTAAGAGTCCATAAAATTGGTATTTAGTACATACAAGAGGAGCTATAAGGTCTCGAAAATTTTGTTGGTATTAGCCACCTCCATACCATCCCCACTCCATTATTAAAGGGGGTGAACAAAATTGTGGTCAAGAACCAAAAACCTCAAAATATTTTTTTACTTCATCCAGCTTATTTTAAATTTAAACCAGTGACCGCATCTCATCTCCAAAAAACTGACCATTTAACCTAACTTATCTCTATACCAAATCGCATCTCCGAGAAATATAGCACCCCAAAGACTCCACCAAAATTAATTGGGGTGGGTTTTATTTCAGGTGGGCTATTTTTTCGTAACAACTTGTAACATCTATTATACTTGGTCAAAAAAATTCCCAGTGAACTGCCTTGGCCTTGCTTTCGGAAAGTTGAGGATATGTCCTTTCTAGTTTGATACCCATATTAATTTCCAAAGTACCATAAACTTAGGTCGTTTTGCAATTTTTGGGCATTTTTTACATTTTTTTTTAAGATATTTTATTTTTCAGACAGGATGTGCACAATGTATGCAGTTATATGCTTACAGAAGTCTGGGTATCTAAGACTGATTTACGTAAAAACTGAGATGTTACAATAAAAAAATAAAACATTTTTTAAAAATTTTTGGTGGTTTTAATAAATATTTGGCGGTAAAATTTGGCACCAGGGTTTAGTTCAATAAAGGGCATACTTTCACTTTAACATACATTAAAATTGATGCATTCTTACCTCGATTTTTACATTTTATTTCGTAAATTATATTATCCAAGAAAGGCAATTTTTAGCAGTGGTTTTTATTTTTTTTTTACAAACTACCAAATTATCAAAAAAAATTTTCAAACGTCTAGTTTCATTCGAAATTTTATTGCGAACAATGTGGTATTTTTGTTTTTGCAATGCGATTATTAGGACCGGAGGAAAATAGAAAGTTTCAATGTTAAAACAAAAATTGTTTAAATTTTACAAGAAGCAATGGACAGATTTAATCCAAAACTTCTCACAGCAGCGGCGGCTGGTGAAATTTAAATTTTTTTTTCTCGTCTGTGGCGCATGGGACCCATACGAAATTTGGGAAATAACATCTAGAGAAGCACTTCTCTAATGACCCCTAAAAAATTTTGAAAAAGCAGTTTGCGGAAAAATTTTTGAAAATTCGTTAGCCTCCTCTGGGTCTAGGGACTCCTGTTTATTTTTATTTTTTTTTTGTCATATGCATTTGACTTTTCATAAAAATACAACTATAGATTTTGGAGTTTGTGAAAATATTTTCATTACTAACTGAAATACAATGAACTGAAATTTTGTAATTTACAATTTAACAAATTACAATATTTCAATTCGTTGTATCTCAGTTAGTAATGAAAATATTTTCATAAACTCCAAAATCTGTTGTTGTATTTTTATGAAAAGTCAAATGCATATGACAAAAAAAATATATACAGGAGTCCCTAGACCCAGGGCAGGCTAACGAATTTTCAAAAATTTTTTCGCAAACTGTTTTTTCAAAATTTTTTAAGGGTCATTAGAAAAGTGCTTCTCTAGATGTTATTTCCCAAATTTCGTATGGTATGGGTCCCATGCGCCACAGACGAGAAAAAAAATATTGAAATTTCACCAGCCGCCACTGTCTCATAGTACTTGTTATTATATCTACAATAAATTAAAACAAGAAAATTTTTCCAGCCCGAGAATTCCTTACCTTCTTTGATCGTTAATTTGACTCCACTATTACAAAAACTATTTGAACTCACATCCTGGTTACGCTTTATCAACTAATACCTATCTACCTTATCTGATAACGTCATTAACTTGGTCTAAGAGTGATAAACCTATTTTATGAAGTAATATCACAGCAGAATTTCGGATAATGGGCCTCCCTTATGTCTCATGGTTCTAAAATATTTCACACTATCACGCTGCGGGGCATATATGAGCAAAGTTATCTGCATTCGTTCTTACGTTCGATTCACACGATAACATATCCAAAGGCGTACCAGAATTTAACAAGAATAAGATAGTTATTGATGAGTGATATATTCGTAGACGATTGATGATTTAAAAACGTTGACTTTATATTGACTAAAACTAGCGATGAAACACACGGTGGAGTCTATATATGCTAAGAAATCGTTTAGTTCTTGAGCATTTTTTAGTCTAAACTTATGATGTGACCGCAGTTGTTGCTTGGAATCGGAATCTCCCATAGATTCCGATTCTACTTCTATAAAAATCGTTTATTTGATAAATATTAAATTGTAAAAAATATTATAGTTCACTTAAACTGCAAAATAGTGAAACGAAGGATCAGGTTCAAATCTATTCAAAATAATGCAAAAAACCGCCATTCTCAACACTACTCGTATCATCCGCAAATTGTTAAAGGAGTGGAGGTGTTTTGCCTCAGGCCCATACTCCCTTCTAACATCAGTTTAAAATGCTGTGAAAAAAAAAAGATGATAATAATAATATACAGTTCTGAAATTGTCTATTGGTTTCGAAGCGATATGCGACATCGCGAAAATGGTGAAAAGACGAGAAAAACCATAACAATGGGCGAAAATCAGCCGAAAGCAGATGTGCATATAGTTATACGTCAATACGAAAAACGGAGGCCGTGGATTGCTTATAACTGCTCTACCGTGGGATTGAGCGCATATATTCGACAGGGGAAAGGCATATTCATAAGGTTAGTTGTATCATCCGCAAATTGTTAGAGGAGTGGAGGTGTTTTGCCTCAGACCCATACTTCCTACTAACACCAGTTTAATAACGCTGTGAAAAAAAAAATATAATAATAATATACATTGTCTGAAATTGTCTATTGGTCTCGAAGCGATATGCCATATCGTGAAAATGGTGAGAAGACGAGAAAAACCCTAACAATGGGCGGAATTCATCATCTGAAAGCAGATGTGCATATAAGTTATACGTCAAGACGAAGAACGGCGGCCGTGGATTGCTTAAGGCTAGTTAGAATGATAACGACCATTCATCCAAAAGGATGCTCAAGATCCAGAAAGAATATCTGGGAAAACGAAACCATTGACGAGGACGCCAAGAAGAGAAACTCCGAAAAGAGCAAAATAGAAGTACTCTGCGCAAAACCGATGCATGGACAATTTTTCCGCGATCTCATCCGACCAGTACTTGACAAAAAGGCATCTACAAAGTGGTTGAACGGCTCAGTCTGAAGGGGAAAACGGAATGTTTAATAGCAGCACAAGACCAAGCACTAAACACCAGATACCACCAGAGGATTATCTCGAAACAGGATTTTAACGGCAACTGTAGGATGTGTGGCCTGGCAGAGGAACAAGTCAGTCACCTAGTGGCAAGATGTACTACGTTGTAGTATCTGAGTACACTTATCGACAAAACAGGGTGGCCAGATATTTCCACCGGATGTGTAAGCACTTCGATATACCAATACTGCAAAAATACTATGATTATAACCCTCAAAAAGTTAACCCCATTGACGTCAGACTTATGTGGACGTGTCATCGAAGATAATAAAAGGGATGTAGATAATCCAACATTTTTTAAGCAGTAGGTAGGTACTATTATATAAATGAAACATGATACAAAGAATACAAGGTATGACATTGCGCATGTGGGCGGAGCCAAATCGACAGTTGCTTCGTCACGCGGTGATAATTTTCTACCCGCTTCCTTCGTAAAAGTGAGTTTGCTGACGTCTGTGGAAGTTGTTTTTTGGATTATTTTACTTATTTTAGTGTTCTTGCAATAACCTTCAGTTATAAAAATGCGTTGTGCAATGGCATCATGTAAAAGTGACAATATGTTTAAAACGTATTTATGCGGAGATAAAGCTCATTTATAAAGAACGATGCTTACTAAGAACACTAAGAATCCCTATTTATTCAAAAATCCAATTAGTTCAGACAAATTCTTTGTATCATGAGGAAAATCCTATGTAATTTAAAATCCCGCTATCACCGCGTGACGTCTTGCGCCAACCGGACCGAATTTGGCGCACTATCTAGCATACCTTCTATTCTTTGTATCATGTAAATGAAATATATGAGAAGCTTCTACGATATAAGGCAGTTTTATGAGATAAAGAAGATATAATTTCTCTGAATTAAAAATTTAAGGTATGGACAACAGTATTGTATTTTTCATTATTTAAAAAAATAATTTATTTAGGATTATACTATAGTACAGTGTAGCTCAATGAAACTTTCGTCTAGATTCCATGTTTAACTGGCGTATTTCATATTTAAAGGTATTATCTTCAAAGCAAAGTAAAGTAAAAAATTTGACAAACCTGAAGAATAGTGTCAGAAACCAAGTATTCGATACTGTGTCAAGGTATTTTGTTTGATAAACTACAAAATGTGGGTGTTAGAAAAGTGGTCTTGCAATTATTTAATACATAATACTTACCAAATAGGAAACAAAAAGTAAAAACCGCTGCCCACATCGCTACTTCCACATCCAGATTTTCTATCCAGGTCTCTCACCACGAAAAAAATTTGTATGTGGAAATAATTGTTTATGGAACTTTACTATTATAATATTTGAAATCCTCTACCCCAAGAACCTATAAAACGATACCCCACATCGGTAGTGGGGTGGGGGTGATGATAGAGGAGTGGTAGTGGGGGTGAAGGAAATAAAGAAATATTTTGAGGTTTCTGGTTTTTGTACACATGCTAAATCAAAATTTTTTTTCATCCCCTTTAATAATGGGGGTGGGGGTGGTAATGGGGGTGGCTAATGCCAAAAATTTTTTTGAGACCTTAGCTTTTCTTGTATATACTAAATACCAATTTTATGGACTCTTACCTGCTTGATTTACGTATTTACCCCAAATTTACCCCAATTTACCCCCCAACCCTTCGACGGAACAAGATGAAAATATAATCTAGTTCTAGATCTCGTTAAAGCACATATGTGTACCAAATTTCAAGTCAATATCTTAAACGGTTCCAGAGTAAACGTGTGCACAAAAAAGTTACAGACAGACCGACAGACAGAAATTTTCTTTTCGCTCAATCTTAAAATCTCGACGTTTCATGACATTCTAAGCCAATCTGAACAATAAAAATTTTAAAAAATTTTTTTGTCGTTACTATACTTCCACAGGATGTGGAAGTAAAATCAATGAAGTAACTAGCAATTATGAAGTAATTACAACGGGCGTACCCCAAGAAACCATTTTGGGGCTATAATCTTTCCGATGAACTTATATATGAGGTTTCAACTATATAATACAAGATTTTTTACACTCAGAGAAAGGCCACTGCTCGGGCCACTGTATACAGTATCGAAAAGTGTTTGTTTTGGTATTACGGCTTAACCGACCGCCCACAATAAAGGCGTCTACCAGTACTCTAGCAGAGGGGCAAATAGTGACACGTCCCATCAAGGCGGAAACAAACTGAAATTCCGTAGACGGAGCTGTCCACGCACATGTGGTGGGGGAAGCAGGTGGCACGATGCAGGATGTGTTATACGATAAAAAAGAATAGCCTAGATGCTTCGCTCTCGCTTTCTCTTATTGCCACACCAAAACAAACACTTTCTGATACTGTATAATTAAGAATAAAGTAAACATATTTGTATCGGCGATTTTTTACAAAAAAAAAAAAAATGAAAGATTACCAAAAAAGTCAAAAGTAGCGATTTTATATCCTACTTTAGGACTCCGTAACTCCGGTTGATCTGACCTGAGACACTTCAACGGGGGTTCATTTTTTTCATTATATGATGTCGTTTAAGGGCCACTGATATTTTTTCTGTATCTTAATTTTCCTACGTTTGCACAGCCAATAAAAAAATAAATTGATTAAAAAAAAAACTTTGTAAAAAACAATGGTTTTATTGTAAAACCAAATTGCACTAAAAAGTAGAAAATAATTTTTAATTTTGTAAATAGACAACCATTGGGTGCTCATAAAATATTACTTCGTCTAATCATTTTGATTAACGTTTACATTTTATAAGCGCCCAGTGGTTTTCTATTTACAAAGTTAAAAATTATTTTCCACTTTAGAGCAATTTGGTTTTAAAATAAAACCCGAGATAAAGCCATTGTTTTTTAAAGTTTTTTTAAATTTATTTATTTTTAACTTTTTAGTCTTCGTCACGTTACTTATCGTATTCTACTCGTCAAACCCTTTCATTTGATACCCATGTCAAGGGGGTTATGAAGAAAAAAGTTAAGCCGCCATCTTGGGTTTAGAATGACGTCACGTAGCTTATCGTATTCTACTCATTAAAAAAAATTACTAAATTACCTCGGATCACTCTAAAATTTTGCAGGGAATTTCCCACATAGAAGACTAGTACACCATTTTATCTTCCGCATGTCGTGGTAAATCACCCTATATACATACACACAGATTTCCGAATATAATAAAACCATTGAAAAATAGTGATTTTTGGCATATTTTGTGCTTTTTTATCCTAACTTTTTGTTATAATTATAATGATTTTTTACTTTTAACTTCATAAAAGTGCTCCCTTTAATTGCGCAACTTCTAGCCTTTGCATCGCTTAAGATAAACGAAATCTCCATGCTGCTTACTAATGTTCATTCATTTTGGACACGTATATTCGGTTTTCACGATCATGAATCACTCCAACTGTTTATATTATGTTTTGCGTACATTTCTTTATCAAAAATTAGCCGTCGATATATATTCAAATCAGGATTTTATCTATGCGGTTTCCTTCCAACGGCCGCAAAAAAATAGGAAATCTTCGCTGCTGACCTAATTGGCAAGATTAGAGAAAATCTTCTCATTTACATTCCATTCGGTAAAAGTGTTATTTATTTTTCTTTCTTGGATTTAAAAGGCATCCTAAAATCTGAGCTGCTTGCTAAGTAGAGGGTTTAGTTAACAATTTGGCGCCGAGTCAAACCGGAGATGTTACAATAGGGTGGGTTATATTTAATATGGTTTTCAGCTTTTGTACGGTCATTTGGAATCATATAAAACGAAAAAGTTTCAGCTGAGTTGAATTATGAATCACAGAGCTTGCTGTAAACGATATGAATTTAAGGGATAATTTTATTAAAATCATTTTTTTCCCTGATATATATGGACAACTTAGAAATAATCTCATATATAACCATATTTTTTTATTGATGATTTTGTATTTTTGTAGTTGCAATTTCTACATAGTATCGATACTTGCTCTTACTTCCAAGTGGAGAAAACCACCCTTAAATCGAAGATTTTAATATTTGAAAAAGTATTGACATTTATCGTTAAACGTATTGTATTGTTATTGAGGTCGCTGATAATAAATCTAAATCAAATTTAAAACGGGCAAAAAATTTGAGCATCGAGGTAATGCTATATATTAACAAAACACCATATTCGTGATTTTTTAAAAATTACTGACTAATTACAGTAACAAAATGGCGACGTTTATCTTAAAAACATGTGAAAACGCACTTTCTTTCGGTGATAACTTCCTTGTTTTTTAAGCTACAAAAACAAACAGACAAAAAATGAAACTCTTTTTTCAAAATTTGAGTCTCGGTTTCAATGGTTTTTTTTTTTGGGTGCCATCTCTGACACCCTATAAGTAAGTCACCGTATAACAGAAAAGTTTCTTTGGTGCATTTGTTATTAAATTACAAGAAAACGAAATTTAATTCATATGACAATCTTTCTAAATTAAAATCTTGAATGATTCTACCATATGTTGAATTGAGAAGAACAAAGTAGAAGTTTATATAAAAAAATATTATTTTTACATGAATTATATACTTCTATTCTATATCACTATTTTAGACGAGAAACTATATGAAAATATAAATATGAAGACTTCAGTAAGTTGTGTAACCAGAAAAAATACAAAAAACACACGGAATATATACTACCAGTTTATTTTCCGAAGAAATCAAAACATGTTGAAGCTTCCTTTCTTTAGCCACAATATTCACTGCTGAGGAGATGTTAGTTGCCAGAAATAACATTGACATAAGTAAATTTCTGAAAGTAATAGCTTTCCTTAAAAGGAAAACTGACCGCTAAAAGTCTAAGAAATAAAAAATACAGACAATAGTACAGTGACAATTGCAGCCAAAATACCTAAACAACATAAAAATTAGTCCGTCCTTAAAACTTTGGTTGCCAGTGCTACTCGACACGTAGTTTAAGAATCCAAAGTCCCCAAAAATTGGAGGGGTGGAAATGAGGTTTTTGGGGGGAGGGAGAGGAGAGAAATTTTTGAAAATGTACTTTTTTGAAAGTGGAGATGTGGGGAGTCGTTTTCTATGTTTTTTGCATGCTGAATCGAATGAGACCAAAATCTGTCTGTGAAACATATTTCACTTACATGAAAAACCATTATGAATCCACTATTGTTGTTTTCGATGGATATGATGATTATGACAGTATCAAGAGATCCGAATATCTACGCAGGTACAAACATTGTACTCCTCAATTCCACATATCAGAGAACACCCCCATCTATTCCAACCAAGAAAAAATTATTTCCAATGTGGAAAATAAAAAGCAATTGATCTAGCTGCTTAAAAAAAAATTGAGGACAGCAACATTGAAGTAAGACAGTCCAGTGAAGATGCTGACGTACTAATAGTTCAGACAGCCATTGTTTGTCAGGATACTAATATTCTAGTATTGTTGACTGCTTTGGCTCCTTTGAATCAAGAAACATTTTTACTCAAACCCAAAATCGGACGTACGAAGAAGAAACTTTTTTCATCAGTAAGCCTTCAGAACCAACATGTGCACATCATCACGTACATCCTACTCGCTCACTCTTTTAGTGATTGCGACACCACAAGTGCAATTTATGGAAAAGGGAAAAAGAACATCATCAAGCTGCATGCGACAGAACCCGGATTGCGCTACACCATACACGTATTCTAAACAGTACAGCAACTCACAGTGAAGTAGAAAAAGGCGGAGAGACTATTTTTTTGTATATTTATGGCTACAAAGATGGGAAATATACGTTAGATGAACTACGGTACGTAATGTTCCAGAGAACACTCACTAAAAATGTAGCAAAGCTGGAATCACTTCCTCCTTCATCAGCAAGTGCTGCAAAACATTCATATCGTACCTTCTATCAAGTATAGTTGTGGCTCGGGAATAAACTGGATCCACAACAGTGGGGTTGGGTTCGTCGTGGCAATGATTTGCACCCAATCAGGACAACCGTTGACGCTGCTCCAGAGGCCATCCTTAAGTTGATTTCCTGTGCCTGCAGGGGAAATTGCTCCACTTCTCAGTGCTCCTGTGTAAAAAACGGTGTGGAATGCTCAATTTTGTGCAAAATTTGTGAGGGTGGGGCCTGCATGAACAGTTGCACCGAAATTGCAGTTTCGTCAGGCATGTTACTTATATCAACAGAAGCCTTTGATGAAGATTAGACTTTGATGACGTCACTAGCGAAGAGTATAACATGTTCGATGAATAAAATACTTATTACCAAGTATTACACTAATACTGTACACCTTTTTCTCCTTTTTAATAAAATCTCTTGTGTTTTATCGTATTCTTGTTATTAGAATCATTTTTTATTCATTAAGGGTTGATCCTATCGACTTGATTTTGGCCTCATTCGATTCAGCACGCAAAATAACATAGAAAACGACTCACCACATCTCCACTTTCAAAAAAGTACATTTTCAAAATTTTCTTCCCTTCCCCCAAAAACCTCATTTCCAATTTCGGGGACTCTTTGGATTCTTAAACTACATGTCGAATAGGAGTTATAACCAAATTTTTATGAACGGACTACTTTTTATGTAGTTCAAACACTTTTTACTGTACTACAATGTAACAAATTACTCAATTCCTAACTATTTTATAAATTTTATATTATACATAAAGGTAATCATCTGATGCTCATCATAATCGGGGGCTTTGAAAAGTATTTGCAGTGAATAACGGTAGATGGAGCTTATCGACTTGATTTTCAAATTGCTGCCTTAGGTCTGGGATGGTGAATCGAGGCTGTATCGGCGACTTTGGTCAGACTACTCTATTTTAAAGAGAGCCAAGAAGCTTGTAACCAGAATGGCTGAGGGGGTTGCCGATTAAGGCTATCTAATCTAATATAAAGCCTTCTTCGACATTCAAGGCAGATAATTTACAGGCGCTGTGATTATTTGATATACTCCAGAGCACCAATACCTCCCTGCATTAATTGGCAGAACAAAATCTACAATTTGGAGATTTAAGATGAATAGATTGTGGAAAATTAACCCCAGTTAACAATGTATTAGCGAATAACACCTTCTTTGAATTAAGCGTCCATATTGTGCAAAATAATTTACACATTACCAAAAAAAATATACAATTTGTTAATCTGTTCAGACATTTGTTCCACAAGTGAATTAAAGATTATTAATTATGCAATCGTAATCCAAATTTGCAAATAATTCAATTTACTTATGCGATTTATAATATTGTATAAAGATTTTAAATAATATTAATGCAAAAACTGCGCATTACTCCAAAAGTATTTTTTCACAAATTGTTGCTGTCACTTTTTTAAAACCAATTTGGAGTGCGATTTTGTACAAATGGGATAAAATGTGTCACAATTTTTTCTCTTTAGAAAGTAGAAATTAATTAAATTTCAAAACTACATTTATTTTTTTCCCTTCTTTCTAATGTGGGGGATTGCAGTTAACTTTTGCTTTAATACTACAGGGTTGCCACCATATTTCTCATTTGAAATTCTCTGGTTTTCCCTGAAAAATACCTAATTTTCCAGAACCTGTAACCAATCATTATTTGTACAAAGTTATACAAAGAATATAAATCATGGCATAGTCTATAAAATGTCAATTGTATTGCCAAATAAAAAAATATATAAAATATCAACGAACTAGCGTGCATTTTCTTGATTATATCCTGATTTAACTGATATTCTTGAAATTTCAAAATTCTCTGGCAATTCCAGGTTTTCCAGAAAAGTGGCAACCCTGTACTATAATTCTGGCAAATGGAACTTGTACTTTCACACATCCACACGAACGTCCACTCACCAACTCGAAAATGAGGTCCTTCTCGTCCATCTGCCTCAGTTCATGCCTGGATCTCCTCTGCCTCCTTCCAGGCGTAGGACTATTTGTACCGCCAGGCGTTTGATTCTCACTCGTTAAAAAGGTAGGTTGCCCATCGATGGTGCTGATCATGGGCTTAAGTAGGCCGCCACGTTCGAACTCGTGTGCTGATATTTTTCTAACTGGCGTCGTGGCCCCTGAGCCGGCCCTCGATTGGTTGTGGGTCGGGGAGGCCAGCTCGACGCTGGAAGACGTAGGGGTCGCGTGGGACACCAACCAGGAATCCACCACTTGCCTTGTAGCCTTTCTGAAACAGAAAAGAAGTCAGTAGTATTTTTATTGTCGTAAATACCTCTTATAGACTAAGTAATTTATTCAAAATCGGGTCTTCACTAACAAAAAATAAGATCTGGTGAAATTTCCAGTTGAAACAAGTTATACGAGTAGAAATTGCAGTTGGACGTGGCCCAGTATCATAGGCAAACATAATTAGTAAACTCTCATTGACAACAGCTAGTAAATCCTTTATGAAAAGTAAAAATGGGAACGGTCCCAGTACCGAGCCTTGTGGAACACCCTCTATCCTCACAAACCTCTTGGGGTTGGACAAGTACGACTCAAAATGATGTTATTACAACCTTCTCATAACTTTACTTATGCCCATAGAGATATCTCGACATTTCTTATTATTATTCAAATGTTTGCGAAGTTCATTGACTGCGGCGACCTGCCCTTACGAAATCAATGCTGCTCATAGCAAACAATGTTTTATTTTGAACATTTTAGTATTCTGATGTAAATTGTCGTTTCTAATATTTTAATAACTGCAGATAAATGTGAAATGGGCCTATGATAGTCATAACAAGTAACAATTTGAATGCCTTTTAAAATTATTTACGTTTTATCAGTATTTTATAATGGCCACCTCATGAACCAGTAATTTTTGTTCGATTTATTAAGTGTCAAATGCATAAACAGTTTTGTCTTATAAAAAGTTTTACCCTCACCGACATTGCTAGTGTTGGAGATTAGGATCGACACCAGTAAACGATAGACAATGTGCTCGCCATTAGCCCGCTGCGCTACTGTGCCGGCTCTCGGTAAGTTATAATAATAACAAGCGGTATTATCAATAATTTTTCCCAAAAGTGGAAAAATATTAAAATTAAACCGAATTTTTTGGATAAGTTATACAGGTACTATAAACCCTATAGGTTTTAAAGCGGTTGTGTTAATTGCTTAAAGGGTTTAGAATAGGTTTTAAAATCATCTACAAGTTTTAAGTAATATATTAAGACCAATGAGACTTAAAATACAAGACTAAATCGGCGTACTTAAAGAGCGATTGATAATTCAATAGGCATTTTAAAATAAAACATATTTGAAGTAAGATTATTCACAACTAATAGAGTTTATGCATACAGCCGCCATTATTTCTAGCGGGCAAGCAATGTAAAGTGGTCAGCGTATTAGGTATATATTCAGATTGAACAAAAATGTAATTTGTATCTGATAAAAATGTTTTCTAAAAACAAATTACTAACACTGAACCATATTATGGGCGAATCGATATATTTATTGTTACCGAAAAGAAAAATGTATTTTATTTTTTAAATTTGGGTCTTTGACAAACGTACGAATTTTTAAGACCTAGCTACCATGTTTTCGCTGAACATTTTAGCCCACTTGAAAACTTTTATAGTTTTTTTTAAAATAGGTATGTATGCCTTTCTCTAGGTGAGTCTCTATACTCTTATAAGAGTTTTAAATAAGTTTTATAGAATCCTTCCAGACCATATACGTTTGAAAGTAGCCTTAGAGATACATTTTTAGAATAACTTATGAAGTATTTTAAAAGTAAAACTGTTACTTGGGATTGGAGCTTCTAAAATAAATAAACATACGAAAACTCAGATTGGTAATTTTGAAGTCTTCAGAGGTCGTTTTGAGTATATCCATATAGATCTCGTTGGGCCATTGCCACCATCACATAGTTTTTCTTACATACTAACAGTTATTGAACGTTTCACTCGTTGGCCAGAAGCTTATCCTTTATCAGACATTACTGCCTAAATTGGTGCTAAAACCTTGTTTCAAAATTATATCTGTCGTTGTGGCATTCCACTATGTGTCGCAACTAATCAGCGAGTTCAGTTCGAATGAAATCTTTTCGTGAATTTTCAAAATTTTTAGGTTTCCATCGAATTCACACAACTTCATATCGTCCACAAAGTAATGGTCTGGTTGAAAGATTCCATAGAACCTTTAAGACTGCATTAATCGCCAGAGCTAATTCCGTTCATTATTTTATTACGTTTACGAGCAATGCCTAAAGACGATTTACTTTGTTCATCTGCAAAACTTGTTTATCGCCAAACTTTACGCCTCCCTGGTGAATATTTTATTAAATCAAATTCTGATACTAAAGTGCCTGTATTTATTAACAAATTACAAAACCATTTCAATAACTTACAATTCACAAATCCTAAACGAAACTATTTTTAAAATACTTTTCTGATATTAAAAATTGTAAATTTGTTTTCATTCGAATAGATAGACTTAAACCAACTTTATCCCCTTGGTACGAAGGATCTTTTCGAGTAATTTTCAGAACTAACAAAATTATAACAGTTCTTAAATGTGGAAAGGATTTTACTGTAGCTTTAGACATAGTTAAGCTTGCATGCTTATTAAATGATGTTGTCAATCCACCCGTCAATTCTAACTGTAAAAAAGTCCGCTTTGATATTGATACTTTGGTAGGTTGATTTTATTTATTTTGCAGGGGGAGGGTATATGTGATGTATTGAAAATGAAAGATAATAAAATTCCGCACAAAAATGATCTCTTCCATTTTTTATGTATAACGAACGGTTTGGACAAAAATGTGCTTGGAAGTTTCCGCGCAAGGCATAATACATATTTTTTTAATTTTGATTAAATTTTGGACTTAAGCTTTTTGGACAATTCTGAACAAGTTTCATTAACAAAATTTTCCCACAAAAAAAATGCCTAATATGATTTCTTGATTTTCTCCGCATATTTTGGTACCGCAGGTGGCTTTGCATTTGTAGGAGGCGAATGTTTTTCTGGCCATAAGTAGATCCCAGGGTGTATTAAATAGGTGGTGCGACGACAACCGTCACAGTGGCTTCACAAGTGCTTACTTTGTACATAATGTAATAGATGGCAGGACCAATAAGTTCTCTCATTACTTACGCATAGATAGATAATTTTACAGGTTCTGTGCACACGTGTATACAGTGTTGCATACATTCCCGGCGTTTTGTTTTTGTTTAGTGAAACAAGAGTCTAGTGACATCTGACATCAAGTAGCTAAATTAAAACATTGAAAGAATATATGCAACACTACATGCAGCATTGCACGTGTCGCCACAGGTAACCTCAAAAATATATATTTCTTAAGATTTACAAGTATTACGTAGCTATTATTAAAATTTCTACCTGGTTCCTGTACTTTCAACCAAAATCAAGTTCAACGTAATGTGTATGAAGTTTTAAATAGTTTGTCACAATTAAATAAGACACTTTTTGTAGATTAGGAATCTAACCTATAATTAGCAGTCTGTTTTTATTAATCAACAATATTGAAAAATTATTTGCTTGAATTGGTATGGCTCCAAGCTAAAAATGCCTATACAAACATTAAAAATGAGAATAAACGAAAAAAACCTTAAAATCTGAGGTTATGTTAGTTATACGATGCACATGCCCAGGTAATTGTAGGACCTTATTGCTCGCGCCATCTACTAAAGTAAATAGTAACCATGCACTTATGAAGCCATTATTATAATAGGAAAGTGCCGTACGTCGGACCACCTATTTAATACACCCTGGTAGATCCTAAGTTATTCTATAATTAAGTAAAATCTGATTCAAATTAAAAAAAAAAATAAGAAAGTTGGTGTTACCATTTCAAGTGAAACACACTGTACAATACATTTTAATGTGAAGATTTAGCAAATATTACTGTATATGACGATAAATATATATCGATCAGCTAATAATACACATAGAACAAGCACGTATTCTATGCATGGACTATATGAAATGGAGCATATTATATGCTCTGCGCGGAAACTTCAAAGCACATTTTTGCCTAAACCGTTTATTGTACATAAAAAATGGAAGAGATCATTTTTGTGCGCAATTTCATTCTTTCATTTTACTTCCACGTCCAGTGGAAGTATAATAACGACAAAAAAATTTTTAAAAATTTTTATTGTCCAAATAGGCTTAAAATGTCATGAAACGTCGAGATTTTAAGTTTGAGCGAAAAAAAAATTTCTGTCTGTCGGTCTGTCTGTCTGTCTGTAACTTTTTTTTGTGCGCACGTTTACTCTGGAACAGTTTGAGATATTGACTTGAAATTTGGTACACATATGTACTTTAACGAGATCTAGAACTAGATTATATTTTCATCTTGTTCCGTCGAAGGGTTGGGGGGTAAATGGGGGTAAATTTGGGGTAAATGGGTAAATCAAGCAGGTAAGAGTCCATGAAATTGGTATTTGGTATATACAAGAGAAGCTGAGGTCTCAAAAAAATTTTTGGCATTAGCCACCCCCATTACCACCCCCACCTCCTTATTAAAGGGGATGAAAAAAAAATGTGATTTAGTGCATGTACAGGAACCAGAAACCTCAAAATATTTTTATACTTCATCCACCCCCCCCCCCTACCACCCCCTATCACCACCCCCACCCCACTACCGATGTGGGGTATCGTTTTATGGGTTTTTGGGGTAGAGGATTTCAAATATTATATTATTAAAGTTCCATAAACAATTATTTTCACATACAAAGTTTTTTCGTTGTGAGTGACTTGAATAGAGAATCTGGATGTGGAAGTAGTGATTCCTTGGGCAGCGGTTTTTATAATAACCTCGATTGGCCTCCGAGCCATAGAAAGCGCGATATTCGCAAAAAACTGTTTTTTGTGAAATTTGACCTTGAATAATTTTTTATGCCGTAGAGATCTCGTTGTCGATTTTTAATATATTCTTTAAAACACCAAAATAAATCGATTTAAAAAAAAAATGAAGGATATATTTTGTTAGATCAGAAAAGTCTAATTTATGTCCGGTTAAAAACGCGATTGCGACAATTACTGTGGTATCTACCTTATTAATTAGCTAATTTATTTGCAATTATACTATAATATATCGTTATATTTCATTATCACAACTAATCACATTTAAAAGCAAACCCACTACTAATTTTTTAAATTTTTATTTTCTTATTAATAGACTTCTGTATATATGTGTTTTCCAGAGTTATCTACATGAAAATTTTAGAGTTTCCAAAGCGATTGATACGTGCGGCTACCAATAAATTAATTTGCATACAATTTAGCACAGATTCTCGCCTCTGCACGACATTTTCACACAAAATTTCATATTTATATTCACAGTCACGCATTAAATCGAATTTTACTCACTGGTCTGACCTGAGCCGGTACGTAATTTTATCCGTTTTTCGGCAGCAACCCAACTTTTAGGTCAACCTGATAACTGACATGCCGCATAATGTCTTATCTGAATGGACTGAAAAGCAAAAGTAGAGTCCGTGAACTTTTTAATTTAACATTATCTGTTGTTCCGTTAACGTACCTCCTTCTGCACGTTTGCTTTTCTCTTTTTAAAACTATATGAAAAAAAAGTAACAATGTTGCCACTTTTTGAAAGTCGCATTTTAAACGGGATCTTTTACAGAAATGTTTAGAAAAAATTTTTTTGTAAATATGCTCACTGCACTAGTTAAACATAAACATATAATAAGCTATATGGCACAGTCGAAAGGGTTTCAACCTGAAAAAAAAAAACGACCAAAATGCATGAAAGTTTGGGTGAAGGTAGATTAATGCTTGTTAAAATAGATCGAATATACAATATTCCAACTAGCACCAAAGTGATGCGAACTCGCATAGGAACTTTAATATAGCAGGTATTATAAAGAAGGTGAAAAAACATATAATATTAAAATATATTTTTTTATTTCCAAAAGTGAAAGGCACCTATCCTAATGTTTTTTTATTCGCTGATTCCAAGTATCTCGTCAAAAATGTATGTTTGACTACTCAATTTATCTCAAACTGACATTTCATCCCTAAATACGAGGTTAAATGACTATTAAATATAATAGGACACGCGTTGAAATGAAACTTTTGAATCGTTTAAAATGGCTCTGGTCACATACTCCCAACATTCTATCGTACCACGGACATTATGATGGTGTACTTTTCCCCCCAAAAAACAACTACTACCTCTTGTTCCGATTTTTTCACACTACGCTTGTAAAGGCTTGATTTTTCCAGTGAAGTCAAGTATCTAGGAGTAATCCTGGACCAAAAACTTACCTGGAACTCACACTTAGAAAGGACATTTACCAAAGCAACGACGGCTATTTGGACGTGCCGTAGGCTGTTTGGTAATACTGAAGCCGAAAATGATACATTAGTCCTACCTTTCGGTTGTGAGACCCACGGTTACCTACGCATCATATGTATGGTGGCCAAGAACAGAAGAAAAATAGCACAAGTTGCAGAAATTGCAACGCCTTGCCTGGCTAGACAGGAGCAATGCGCTCCTGTCCCACAGCAGCTATGGAGGCAATGCTGGACTTACTTCCTCTGCATTTGCATGTAAGGAAGGAGGCAGCACTTAGTGCCTTAAGGCTGCATCAGGCTGCAGACCAGGCGACCTGGTTGGTCACTTAAGGATTCTGGAGTTAACCCGATTCGAATCCATGACCAAACCCACTGACTCAATGCCAATCAAGCATGACTTTGACTGCCCGTTTGATGTGCCGATTGAAAGCCGTCAGGCGGGCAGGGTCGAAGCACTGCGGTTGGAGAAAGAGTCACACATCTGGTACACAGATGAATCCAAGATGAATGAAGGGGTTGATGTGGGCGTAGCAGGGCCTAAATGCATGCTATCTATACTGCCGTCATAAGGAGAATAGCCGCATCTGTAAATTGTCGGTTGTCGAGGAAAGTAATAAACGCGTTTGTACTTTTCCTAACCAGTAAACATTAATTCAGAAAATCAATTTCAATTAATCTTAGGTACTTTAAATATTCAAATTCTAATTTTTAACTGCAAGAACTAGGTTAAGTACTCTTGGATGCTCATTTATTTATTAGAATCTCATTTATGGCAAATATGTAGATGCGGCTTTTAACCTTATGACGGTTGTATAGCCCTTGGTAACACCCCAACAATCTTCCAGGCAGAAATCTATGCTATAGATCAATGTACCCAGGAATGCCTAAATAGAGGCACTCGAAGGGCAAAGATCTATATACTTTCAGATAGCCAGGCAGCATTAAAGGCTCTCAGGTCCTATACCTTCGAGTTAAAAATTGACTGGGAATGCAAGCAATCCCCGAAGCAACTGGCAAAAAACAACATGGTTACCTTGATGTGGGTACCAGGGCATGAGGGAATAGAAGGCAACAAATTGGCCGATAGCCTCGCAAGAAAAGGGGCTGAAGCCCCGTTTTTTTGCACCCGAACCGTTCTGTGGCTTATCCAAGGGACACATAATGGAGGAGGTCCTAAAATGGGAAAAGGAACAAAAGAAGTCCTACTGGAGGAACACTCCAGGCCAAAGACAAGCGAAAAGGTTTATAACCTATTCAACAAAGTTGAAAAGTCTGACCTAAGGCTGATCACAGGCCTTCTAACTGGCCATTGCCCCTTGAGATATCATCTCAAGAACATGGGCAGGGCAGAAGATGCAGATACTGTGAAGCTGCAACTAAAACTGAGGAACATATACTTTGTGAATGCAAGGTGCTAATACGCATTAGGCTAAAGGCGGAATTAACGCCTGAAAACATAGGGAAATTAGCTCCCAGGAAAATAGCAAGCTTTGCAAAAAGTCTTGGAATCCTGAGCAACAACTAGATGCAGGGTAATTCACAAAAGACCTTTTAGGTCGAGGTGAAGAAAGGCCAACCCAGGGCCAAGCGGCCCCTTAAACAATCTACAATGGCTTAATTGTGAAACTGGAAAATAAAATAAAAAAATGTATTTTCACCGTTTCTTTTTATGGACCAATAGCCGTTGTCCAAGTTTTCGATCTACTGGTAACGACTCAGAGCTAATTTGAAATTGTGGTTATATTTTCTACTTTTCAATGAAACCTCTGTTCACAACAACAAAACAGATTTTGCACAGTCTAACCTAATTCAGAAAAAACTGAACGGACTACAAGCTTAGTTTATTTTTAGTAACTTAAAAACGGAATTATAATATCACGAGATCTGTGACCAGTTCCACGGAAGTAATCAATTAATCAAAAGACAATCTGAAAAATAAAACAATAAAAAATGTCGAGATAAATCACCAATCCATCTCAATTATCTACTTGTATTATTACAATAATTTGCAATTTTCCAAACGCTTTTGAAATTTCTTTGTATAACGAAATCTATATGAATACGCGAAGGCGGCTCAGTATTTTTCACCATAGCTTTGTAAAGGGTAGATGAACAATTATAAATTTATGTTTTATCACCCAATTTATATCTGAGGCTATTTATGCGGGAAAACAAATTGACGTTATATATACCGATTTGTCCAAAGCCTTCTGCAGGTATTCTTCTTCATAAGCTTTGGTTTTTCAGACTTATTAGCTTCCCTGCTAAACTCTTTTTAACTGGAGAAAATCAATACATAGAGTACCGTGGCTTAAAATCTTATTAATTTCTAGCTACACCTGAAGGACCCCCAAGGCTCTATACCGAGCCCCCTTTTATTTATCTTATTTATTCATGACAGTTACTTGTGCTAATTTCAACTGTCTGCTATATGCTGATGATATGAAATTATTTTGGACTGTTGATATCGATGTGGACTCTATGTTATTCCAAAAAAAATTAAACGATGTGAAAGACACCAACTTTGAAATAATCTGTCCTTAAACATCGTCAATAGAGTCGTCAATTTTAACGTTTTGTCTTTCAGCAGGAAGGACTATCCATTGTTATTTAATTATGTTTGAAGGGTACTATCTTGAATGGATCATAGAGTTGAAGAGTTAAAACTAAATTTTAACAAACATATAGAAAATATTGTTATCTGCTTATAAAAGCTTGGCTTCAGATTAGAAATTCAAACGATTTTGATGACACTGGTACTCTAGTCTTATGAGTTTGAGGCATAAACACTTCGGCATTGGTTTTCCGATGATAAAGGAAATAAAGGAAGGATTTTGACCTTTGAGTTAGAATCCGGCCTGAATCGGGTAATTCTCTAAAGTAGCAAAAGCACAATGGGTCACAAGGTCTGAGTGAGTTGACCTTTTGTCGTCCCACCAAAAGAAGAAGAATAATAATATGACACTGAATTATTGAGTCTGCTAAATATTACATTTGTTAAATCCAGACTTGAATATGTCTCGCTTATTTGGAATCCTGGCTATAATAAATATAGTAAATGTATGCGGAGTGGTGTAAAACTCAATAACTAACAAATACCTATACAGTATTAAATCATTTATACGAGTATAGGGATAATATAATAAAGGATTTGTGTGAGTATAAAATTATACGATTAACAGTAGCCTACCAATTGATCCTTGAGGTAAGCTGATTAAAGATTAAAACCAGTGGGGATACCATCTCATTTTAAAGATTATACTCAATTTTACACAACCTTAATACATTTTTAATTAACATATAGAAAGGTTCGAGGCCAGTTGAACGGAAGAACTTGAATGACAAATTGTTTAAAAAAATTGCGACAATAAATAAATACCGTCCACATAATCTACCTCGTATCCATTAAGCCTATTGAATTACCTATCTGCTAACGTCAATAATTATTAATTGATATTATGAAAACATCTGTAAACCAACAGATTACTGATAACAGTTATTGTGCACTGGACGAGGATAATAATCTTCGACATTAAAAAATGCATATAGGCGGTTAATCAAAGATCAGTGTCACTGATATTTAAAATGAATAATTTTATAATATAATACAGAGTAATTCAATGATGTCACGACAAACTTCGAGGGGTGGTTTCTCTCGTAAAAAGCAAAAACCCCTGCCCAAGGAATCACTACTTCCACATCCTGATTTTCTATCCAAGTCTCTCACAATGAAAAAAAAATCATAAAATAAATATTTTAACAATTTTATGACTAGCCAGCTTAGCCAGCAAGATCAAGTGAATGTTGCATTACAAACATTACATGTAAACATGCTTACCCTTTCACAGTATGACATCAAATATTAATAAGTAGTAGGTTCCACCTCGTCCCACATTGTCATGCCCTGTCCCATTTTATCCCACCTTCCCCTAATTACTCTTAATTATATTCAATTACCCTTAATTGCCCGCCCCCACTAATTACCTGCTAATTATCCCCCAAGCTACGCCTCGCCCCCGTGACGTCACAAAAAGTGTGAGGCCTAGGACCTCAGTTTCTCACAATGTCTCTCTTACAAATCGTCGACCTCAAAAACCCATAAAGCGATATGCCACATTGCTATTTTGTAGTGTGATTAAAACCAAAAAGTCACTTCTACCCTCCCCACATTTGCTGACAGTCCCAAATCTGATAAAGGGGGAGAGGTGGTTGGACCGCGTTACGTCAGATTAGTTAAAGTCATAGGCGCATCCTACAAAATAATAAAGTAATTTTTTTGGTCACATTTTTTTAATCTTTCATTTGTTTAACTCTTTTCGGTGGGAACAACTTACTGATAAATTTTCCGCATGTTGTGGTAAATCACCCTGTATACTAAATACCAATTTTATGGACTTTTCAACGAAATAAAATCAAAATATAATCTAGTTCCAGATCTCGTTAAAATACATACGTGTACCAAATTTCAAGTCAATATCTTAAACGGTTCCAGAGTAATCGTGCGCAAAGAAAAGTTACAGACCGACAGACACACAGACAGAATTTTTTTTGCTCAAACTTAAAATCTCGATGTTTCATAATAGAACGGGAGCTAGGTGGCTTTTTCGGCACATCATCGTTTCATGAACTTTGAGATATTTTTATGGTTTAATAGATGATTCATAAAATCGACTTCTGGCGGGGCACCTCCTGTCAGGTGTGTCACGAACACTGTCTAAAAATCAGTGAAATTATGTCATAGTTACAAGGCTCCTTTTTTTCGTGTGTACACATTTTATGTTTAGAATGAATAAAATAAGATTGCCAGAAAGTGTGGGCCGTCAGGAGGCGCAGCCAGAAAGGTAATAATGATACAATACATCTGAGGCACGGTAGGAAGTCAGGTTAGCCGAAAGTGTTAAATTCTTGTATATTTAAGAGCCTATGGTACTTTTGTTACACTAAGAACTTTCTGGGGAGGCTATTCTATTGTTGAAGGAGCTTATATTTACGTTTTAAAAAGGAGCCAGAACTTGTAACGATGAGTTTAGAGTTCTGAGATGAAATATGCGAAAAAAATTCATTTTTTTTTCAAAAATCCTAAACATTTTCTTTCTGGCTAGCCTTACTGATGAGTGTTTCTTTCTGGGAATTTCTTTCTGTGTTCAAAACATTTAAATAAACATGCTCAGCCTAAAAAAAAGCTTGTAACGATCATGTTATATAACTCCATTTCTTTACATCTTTGACCTTTCTGGCTGCGCCCCAGGCGGCCCACACTTTCTGACGATCTTATTTTATTCATTCTAAACATAAAATGTGTAGACACAAAAAAAAATAGCCTTGTAACAATGGTATAATTTCACTGATTTTTATATCTTGAACCATGGCCAACTCGACGGGCTGACATATGCTAGAAGTCTATTTTGTCGTTATTTAAGTTCGATAGAATTAATCAACGCATAGAAAATGCTTGCAATGATGAGTTTCCAAAAAAGCCACTTAGCTCCCGCACCATGACATTCTAAGTCTATTTGAACAATACAAAATTTTTAATTTTTTTTTGCGTTACTGTACTTCTGCTGGATGAGGAAGTAAAATAACAAGAATACATTTTTCTTAAAATGCTTTCTAAGTGTGACAATCTATCCAATTCTAACTGTCATAATGCGAATGATATATTTACATCATTTTTCGCCATAAATTAAAATGTATAATTCAGCAACCAACACATTGCGTATTATTTTGTACACTGACGCTGAAACGGACATTTGACCGTTTGACCTCAACTTTAAGTACACCAGGCGAAGACCACTGGCCGTGATTACTCCATTCATTATTTACAATGCCAGTTAAATACGTTCTGGTCGACTTTTAATTTCATTATCACCCTTCAAATTGAAATGTGGGTTACGAGTTCGTAATATTGCGTAATTATTTTGTATACAACTTACACTTGGATAGAATACAGGTGTCAGCGCATAAATTGGAGAAAGTAATTTTTACTGTTACAAGACATCTGTAAATTACTAATAATGATACGATCTCGGATACGATTAAGACAATTTGAAAATCTCCAACCACATCCTAATAAAAATTGAATGGACATTCAATAATAATGAATAAATTGAAATTGAAATAATTCAAATTTAAATTATTTGAATCTTCCCAAAAAACGGTCGAGTAATTACTGTATTATGCTGGCTCTTTATTACATTATAAAATACTATGAGCATACAAAAAAAAATTAAAAATTAAAACAATAAATGTACTTATTCATTTTTTTATTTTACATTTATTTTTTACGTTCTTTGAACCCGTGCAGTTACACTCATTATGCCAATTCGAAGGGGTATTTTTTTGCTATCGAAGAGGTGAACGTGTGTCAAGCACTCGATTCGTGGTCCTCTCCGTGTTCGGCATGCTCGAAAATGGGAGGGAAATATTTCTGTCCAGTGGTATGGTAAGAGTGCTCTCTCACCCCTTTGGAGGGTGGTTATTGGCCGTTGAGGGAGCGGGCGGGTGTCAGGCATGCGTCTCAGGGTCCTCCTTATAATTGGCATGCTCAAAAATAGGGATCAATAAGTTATATTCCGCGAAACATGATCAATACGCGTTTGACCCCGTTTGGGAGTGGTTTTTGGCCGTTTGCGGGGGAGAGTCACCCCAGCGAGAAATTCTGCCACCACCACGGTGTTCAGCATCTTCGAAAACGGGGGAGGGGGGGGGGAGAGAACTACTTTGGTTGCATCAGACAATAGTTGGGTTTTTCGGATCTTTTTCCGACTGACACAATCCACTGACTATTCAAGATTGACACTTTTATTTTGTTTACACATTATATTAATTATAATAGTCTAGGAAATAGCGTGCAAATTCGACGATGAAAGGTTACCGTCTGCCAGTCGGTAATCGAAGAGACCATATAAGAAACAAAGTTTTTTCCCCTCTGAAAATTTTTGGTATGATGGTCGGATAGGGAAAAGGGGGGATATTTTTTATTTAATCGAATGATTACCGATATCTGTCCGCATAGGTAGTTGGTATATGTACTTCACATACCCCAATTACGCTGGCGCGCGGGAACCGGAAATTGAAAAAAAAGTTTTTAGTTACTGGAACAATGAAGAGGGTCTCTAAGGCCGGTTTTCGGCTTAATTTATTTAATAGTTTAGGGAGGTATAAATAGGAGAGGTGAGTGCGGAAAAGTTTCGCTTGGGGTGAAATCGATTCGATATTGACAGTAAATAATAAAAAAATGTTTTTCAGTTTTTTTTTGTTGAGTGCGGAAAAGTTTCGTTTGGGGAGAAATCGATTCGATATTGATAGTAAATAATAAAAAAATGTTTTTCAGTTTTTTTTGTTCAAAATAAAATTAGGCCGAAAACCGGCCTTACCGGCCCTCTCCTTTGGCGCAAAATGTTTGTCTTGGCGTGTACAGTACTGTACTGTAGTGGCAGACGTTCCTACCGGTCGGTTTTTGAGCAATTTGACATCAAAGTGGCGAAAAATGGACCAAATCTTCAAATTTTGACAAAAAATAGTTAAAATCGAAAAAAGCGTCTGCCCAGTCAGCTTATGGCTCACAAGGCACTAAAACTAACTTTGGCTGACAAATATCTTTGGACAAATTTAACTTCCCAAACCATCCCTTAAAGGGTTAAAAAAAATTCAGTTTTTCGTCTCTATTTTGTTTTTTATAAATATTGAGAAACGTCTTTTGGATATGTTATTACAGTAGGAAATACGAAGAATTTGAACTAATATTCGGGAGAAGGGGCATATCTGAAAACACTCATATTGAAGTTGACGCCATCTGACATTAGGTAAAGTTGACTACACAATTCTAAGGCGTGTAAAAAATGTCGGCATCTTTGACGTTGTGGTAAAGATCAAAGACGCCGGCTGTGCGTCTCCTGTCACATGACGTCACACGTTGTTTGCGGGCCTAACGGATTTATTCAAACTTTAATGTTGAATACCGTCTGTAAAAGAAAGAATAAGAAAAAATCCTTTACGCACTGTGTTTTGTATTAAGTAAAGATTCTAAAAATGCTAAAATTATATTTTGTGCAAGAAGCCTATTGAAATTAAACTTTTGTGGGAATGCCTATTGCACAAAAACCGACCGATAGATATATCTGCTACTATAGTACAGTACTGTACACGCCAAAACAAACATGTTGCGCCAAATTTAGTCCGGTAACTAAAAAACTTTTTTTTTCAATTTCCGGTTACCGCGCGTCGATGAGAAGTTTCGTCTGCCAGCGTATGTGAAGTACATATACTAACAACCTGTGCGGACAGATATCGATAACCATTCGATTAAAGAAAATGCCCCTTCCGCCCCTGCCCATCCGACCACCAAAATTTCCAGAGAGAAAAAACTTTGGTACTTATAATAGTCTCTTCGACTACCGACTGGCAGACTGTCATTGTCGAATTTGTACGCTATTTCCCTGAATATAATCAATGTATTTTTTACAAACAATTATTTTATTTGTTTATACATTCTTTCTCAGATGGTAACCGTGCATGAATGACAAAAAGTCGTGTTTCTCTTATGCGAGGCAGAACGACATTTTGTAAAGTTGTTTGTTAAAGTTCATGTGTTAGTAGTTAATATAATTCTTTTAAGAAGCAAGTGGATTCCTTCTGCGATTAACAACAGCTAAACGCTACCAGGGTGAAAGTAAAACATAATGTCAGTATTATGTTTTACTTTCACCCTTTCATTCGTTGAATGATTACTCTGGCGTAGCTTAAACGATTTCTGTCAAACCTGCTGCAAACTGTAGGCTATGGTCCGGCGGTGGTCCCACACCGAATTTATCAAGCTACATCTAATGTGAGGTGAAAAAAATTGGAAACAATTTTTTATATTACGAGCAAATTCGAATATTTGGCGGAATCGCCGGTGATATCAATTAAAAACTTAGTTCCCGATATAATAATGATAATTTTTCACAAACAACAGGACATTATTATAACTTCCCATCATGTCATATACCATTTCGCAACGAAAGAGAGCCTTGTATGGTGGCGAATCAGCCGAAGAATGTTTTCTACGACACAGTACCAACTGAGACTTTTACAATTTGCTTTTACAAACAAATTATACAGCATGCTCTCGCTCATGTCGCTGTTTTCAATGCTGATAATGATTACGATTTCATTGCATGATAATTTCTAATTGAGATGCGATAATGTCAGCATTTCTTAGATTTACATGAAACCTCGTACAATGGCAGAAACCGAAAAGTAAACGATTATTTGATATTACGTACTGTGGACTAAAAGTATATTATTATAAGGAACTAAAGTGAGGTTATGATGTATTATTTGTTTATTCTCCAGGCAGGGACTTTGAAATATGTGAAGTTACTAGAAAGGTTGAACAAATTTTAAAAAAAATCGAACCGCCTTCAAAAAATATCTCTAAAACGTAAGAAATAAAATTTCACTCAGTTTTATCTGTCTACCTATTAGTGGAAAATAGCAAGGAACTGTACCGTATTACCAAATATCAATTTGAAGTCGATTCAAAACGTATTTTTGAAATTAGTATTTTTTTTTTATTTTTTACTTATTACAAATATTTCTTTACAATGTAGTCAATAATCGATTTGATTTGATTTGTGGGGCATAAACAATAATTTTCTAATACCCAATTTTCATAAAAATTGTAAAACAAAAACAAATCGTCAATGTGGGTGGTAACAATATTCGCCCTTTCGATGCTCAATGTCAAAACTAACCTGAGGAAATAGTCTTGTACGAAATCGGGGTGCTCGTCCAGCCACGCCTCCATTTTGGCGTACTCGGGGTCATAGCAGTGGCCTCCATGGCCGCTGTGGTTGTTGTGCCTTGGGAGTCGATGTGCAGACTCCGATCCAGGGGTGCCTCCATCAGCAGGCATCCGCCCCTCGTCGCCACTACTGCGTAAGTGCAAGCCTGAAACAAAAGAAAAACACTTTAATACACATGAGCATTTTGTTATAGTGCAATAATATACCACAAATATCAATGACCCATGTTGTTATGTGTGGTCGGGTCCCACAGAAGAACCGTCCGCCAGTGGTACAATATAAAAAACGTCAACGAGTGCTGTGCCATAGCGACTTGGTCAAAAAAGTCCTCCTGTCAATAGATGTACTCGGAGGTATATCGATGACAAAATGTAAAAAGAAGCACGTCACATTAGTATGGACATTTTCTTTTAGAATAACACTTTGGTATATTATTAGAAAACGCGAGCAGATCCGAAGATCCGCAGTACTTAGGCCTATCGGCCCATTGTACATTCGTGACATTTAGGATCCCCTAGAAAAGACCAGTGCTCTCCACAAAGGACAGCAGCCCTTTCCAGGGTAGATCCCGTAGTTCCTCCAACTGTAGAAACTGCCTTCCGAAATACCTACTACACCTTGACACTACTATTAGTGTAGGATATGAGTGATGGTTTCATCCTCCACTCCACACATCCTACAAGTAGGATCATGTTTCTACTGCATTGTATGTAGGTGCTTTTTCAGAGGACACTGTCCTGATATCAGGTCTATCATCTGTCTCAATCGTTCTCTATCGAGTCCAATCAGCCACTTTACGGTGAAGTCAGTCGAGGGCCCCTTTATATGGAGCCTCGACTGTCTCATTCCGGGAGTCTGAGCCCAATAGTTGTTAAACTGTGCCGTAGCCCAGTCTTGCAGCTCTGATTGTATCGGACTTCTGGCAGACCAAAGGCTGGCTCGGGGCCAGGGAAAGGAGTTTTTGCTCCTTCACCCGCCAAACGGTCTGCTTTTTCGTTGCCCTCGACTTCACTGTGTCCGGGCACCCATATAAGTTTAACTGAGTTGCGTTTACACAGCTCAGTCAGAATATTTCGACAGTTCAGCACCAGCATAGAGGTCACCTTGTTTGATGCAAGAGCCCTCAAAGCTGCCTGACTGTCGCTACATATATAAATATCCTTATTGACTAAACGTCTTGAGGTTTTCGCTTGCACACAGTAAAATGATATATATCTCAGCCTGAAATACACTAGGATACTGACCAAGTGGCGCCGATATACGTGCTCTTGGATTGCATCCGTGTATACCAGCACCGGTTCCCTCCTGAGTTCTCGATCCGTCTGTACCATTCCAGACCTCCGGGACTCAGAAGATTCATTTTATCACTTTCCCAGTCGTCTCGACTGGTATATCTTTGGTATATCTGGGTAAGAAAGGAAACGTCAAGTAGTTAGACATTCCAGTGTAAATGTTTATAAAAGCCAGAGTGCATCTGCTTGTCTATATCGACTTAGTATGTGTTCATGCTCTGCCCACGTGGGTTTAGCTATGTCTTCTATTTACCACAGGATTTAGAGGAATATCTGCATACATAGAATCAGACGAAAACTCTGGTAGTTCGAGTTTATGAGTGGCTCTAGATAAGAACGCCCCATTGTTCTCTTTTTTATGCGTCGGCGTCGTAATCATGTGTGCAGTGTTATTTTGTTGTAGGCACTGAGCGAATATTGCTTAGCAGTTTCTCGCTGCGGAAGATCCACTTTTGGTGGGAGCCAGCTGTTAATCTGTCCAATTTTAATAAAAATCTGACCTAACACTTATTTTAGTGAGCTTTGATGATAAATTATGTTCAACCGGCACAAGTTTTTGGCAGCTGAGTCCCCTAAAACTTTAGATAGTCACCGATTTTGACGATAGTTGCAATTCGCTAAGTGCCTATAGGCATTGACAGATAGCGTAGGAGGTAGATACTATCTATTAAAATCTTGGGTGCGGGCTTCGACATAATTGTCCTGGTTTCTCTATCTAACATCTGTATTACTGTCGAACTAAAGACACCTATGAGTACGAGAGAATAGGGACAGCCAACATGTTTGTTGCAGAAATTTTGCTCTTTCCAGAAAGTTGAGTCTTCCATATACGCCTAAGTAGCGCTTTGTGTCTTTTATAAAGTCTCTTTTACTAAACGTGTGTCCTGAAGGCCTCTTTGGGAGACGCCCCGGTATTTGTAGGTATCTCCAACACTAAGATGTATTATAATGGTGCCGTCTACCAGTTCAGTGTCTTCCCTTACACCGCCCGATTTTCTCCTGGCCATGTGAAAGATTGCTCAAACTCAAAGTCATCCCGATCAGTGACGTATAAATATTATTTATATAATTTGCCTAAAAGTAACATAAAATCCGAATCTTACATTGTACTTTTCTTATGGTGGTCTTAAGTAGTGAGGTATTACCTTCCATTGTGACATCGAGCATCTACTTATTTCATTCAATCTGACAACCACTTGACAGTTACAAAATATTCCAAATGCTTTGCAAAATGTCACTTTACAGAGAAGTATTTCTCTATTACATTTTCATTACCGCAGCTTTTGCCTTTTACCAAGACACTTCAAACGTAACAATCATGACAAGCGAGAACTTTGATGAGAACTTAAAGGCCGCTGAACACGTCTGGGTAATACAATTCTATTCCTATAAAAGTCGCAGATGTCAAGCTTTCGCTAAGGAGTTTCTTTTAGGCGCCAATGTACTAAAAGGCATAATTAAGTTTGGAGTAGTAAACGTGGAAAACAACACAGAACTAGTAGACAACTTTAAAATCGATGCGAAAGCACTACCGCTCGTAAAAATCTTTGGCATACTGAATGGGGGTCATATAGATTATAATGGACCACGAACCGGAAAGGATTTGGTAGATGCGATACTGGCCCACATTTTGGAAAAAATGAAGAAACAATTCGGTGAGATACTACCCGAAAACCTGATTGAAGAAGTTACCGACAAAAATTTCGACCAGTTAATAACGAACTCCGAGGAACCTTGGATGGTCCTGTTTTATGCTTCTTGGTGTGTACATTGCAAAGAATTCAAACCAGTGTGGGAGCAAGCAGCTGCTAACTTAAATGGAAGAATAAAATTTGCGTCCATAGATGCCACAGTGAATAAGAATAAGGCGCATCAGTACAACTTACAAGCGTATCCGACAGTGAAACTATTTCCTCCCGGAAAAAAATGGTTAAACGAAATCCTAGAATACAACGGAGACCGAACTGCTAATGCTGTCACATCCTGGGCGCTGGAACATTTACCAGGACCAGATGTCGTGCAGATAACAAACGCCGAGGTCTTTGAAAATAGTTGTATGGTAAGAAAACTCTGCGTTATAGGTATTTTACCACCAATTTTTGACTGCCAAACGACATGTCGGCAACGTTATTTACAAATACTTAAACAACTCGGAGATAAACATAACAAACATGATTGGAACTGGTTGTGGACTGAAGGAGGGGTGCAAGATGAACTAGAGAACGTGCTGAACGTTGGAGGTTTTGGATATCCAACGCTTGTCGTGTTGAATCCAACAAAGATGATGTACACAGTGTTCAAGGGTGCGTTCACGGAAAGCAATATTGATGAATTTTTAAGAAAGCTAGCTAAAGAACGCGCTGTTGGCGTCGATCAGGACATATTGCAAAAAATCGTTACTGTGGAAGCTTGGGATGGAAAGGATTCTGAAAATGAGCTGCCAGAGGAGTTGTACTTGCATGATACAGACTTTAATAAAAAACAAGAGTTGTAACCAAATGTAATTATTAGTTTCTTAGAAAAATAAATCGTTTCTTGTTGAATTCTTAATTGTAATACCGACAGTTCACAAATAGGACATTTTTCAATATTTATTATTTATTGATTTATTTACAACTTTGGGATACAAACAGAATAAAAATTCCACAAAAGTACCCACTAGGTATAAATAAGCATTTAGTGGGGAAATAAATAAGAAAGAGAATATATATAAAAAAGAGGTTATAGATAAATTACAAATATTTAAATAATATTTAAATGAACAGACCTCATTATAAAGACTAGCAAAACTATGACGATAATAAGAATAACAAAAAATTTGTTACAATTAACGGTTATACAGTGTCTCAGAAGCACAAAGACACGACTCCATCCCCGACGCAGCAGAGCCAAGGACACCACTGGGTCCCAAGAATTTGAGAAACCAATAGCGTCCCCAGCCCCACAACGCCGAAAACGGACCCTGAGCCACTGAGGCATCGATATATCAAAACTCATTAACAAATAACGAAAAATATTCAAGAAACATTGAGAAACATCTTTTTTAAACGGTTCTTTAGAGAAAGTGACGTTGTTCCAAATATGTCAATTTCAGCACAATAATAATTATTAAAATGTCTTACTATGCGACACAAAGGTAAATTAAGGCTCAAGTTTGTGCGACTAAAAGGCTGCATAAATAAATTATTATTTCTAAAATGCCTAGTTGGGGTGTACAAATGAATAGATGATAATAAATTTGAGCAGTCTATCAAGTTGTTTAAAATTTTGTGTAATAATAGTAAATCAGCAATAATACGCCTATCGTAGAGAGATACCAATTTAAAATGTAGTCTTAAAGTTTTATAATTATTAATAGGTTCATGTAAACTGAATCTACTTACCAAAAATTTTAATAATTTATTTTGGATATTTTCAATTCTACTTATGTAACATACGTATTGTGGGTTCCAAACCGATGAGACAAAATTTAGTTTACTATGTACAAATGCATAATAGACAGTTATAATTGAATTCGGATTCTTAAAGTTTCTACAATTTCTGATAATAAAGCCCAACATTCTGTTAGCCGCATTGATCATCTTATCTATATGTGGTTGAAAAGACCATTTTTTAATCTAATATAATACCTAAGCCTCTCACTTCACTTACTGTCTTGAGGTTTTCGCCATTTATATTATAATTACAATTTATAATATTACGATTCTTTGTAAAAGTTATTGAGCAACATTTTTCAATGTTAACAATGATATCTTTTTGTGTACAATAAGCACTTAGTCTGTTTAAATTACTTTGAATCTTATCGCAATCCTCAATTGAATTTATTGAAAGAAATAATTTTAAATCATCAGCATACATTAAAAAATTGGAAAACATGAGGCATTTATTTATATCATTAACATAGATATTAAAGAGGAGCGGTCCAAGGTGGCTTCCTTGAGGAACGCCAGAAGGTACATTGTATTATGTCTTTATTGTATTGCCTTCGGTTAGTCAAATAGGACATAAAATATGAAAAAAGATATGAGTTAAACATAAAGTACCCAACTTATGAAGTAAGATAGCCTGATCCAGTCTGCCAGATGCTTTTGAAAAGTCTACATAAACGACATTAACCTGACTAGCGCATCAAGGTGTTCCGCAGAATATTGAGAAAAACAGATCAAGTACTGGTTGTGAAACGATATGGCACGAATACATGGTTCAGAAGTTATATAGGGCTTCAGGTGTATACGATTTCATATAGTAATGATTCAAATTCCTTAGCGACATTAGAGATAATAGTGATTAAGTGATAATTTTCAATTATCAGCTAGTCACCTTTTTTAAAAATAAAACAAGTAGCCCTTTTGATATTTTCCTTTCAGAAATGTTAAGATCTTTAACGATGAATTGAATATCGCAATTAACGGTAGAGGTAGTAAAATAGCATTGTCCTTTAATAAAAATTCCGGAATTTCATCAGGTCCTGCTGTACATTTCTACTTGCATTTGTTTTCATGCGGCTAATACTTAATTTTCACTCAAAATCGGCACTGATAAGGAATGATGATTGCTAGTAAGAGTAACAGAGCTGAAATCAAAATTTGATGATGCAGTATAACTGGTCTGAAATATCGTGCAAAACTATTTATAATTTCTTGTGGAATATTTGATGTTTATTTTTCCTTTAATATACATCTAAATGATCCCCCATGACAGCTGGATCTTACTGAATTACAGCTAAACCTAGATAATTTGGAGTTAACTACACAATCATGTATATAAAAATATCTGTAAAAGAAAATCGTCAATACGTGATTGATTGATTGATGTTTTCATGTCCAATGTTGAAATTAAACATAAAAAATAAAGATTGTTTACAAACGACTGTAAATATTCTGTTTGTCAGTAACATGTTTATTAATTAGAATTTGAAATTCTGTAAAACACTTTACGCAAATGTTGAGAGAAAAGTTTGCTAATCACGCGGTTTCAGCTATAGGGAAAAAACAATGTGGAGTTTTTCCAGCTTTTCAGAAAGTCATACGCTTAACAAAGTCAAAAGTTTTAATTAGTAGCAAAAATCAATACCTAGAGAGTCTAAAGCCAGATACACATCATTTTGACATACCGTGTCGACACATGCTGAGAATATAGAACTAGGCCATTGCTCTAAGTGGGGATGTTGTTCACATGCTAAAGTTGGGTCAATGGAACTTGTCTCGCACGTGATAACTTACGACCTTTCGAACTAATCGCAACAGACAGAAATCTGTAGTCAAATGAAGTCACACCCAGGAAATATGGTATGTGCAAATGAAGGTCTCATTTTCGTCCTCTACTGCGCCATCCCAAACGCCGCCATATTTAATATGTCTGTTATTATACTCTTCACAAAAACGAAGAGTATATTGCGTTTGATCGGCACATTTCTAAAACCATAAATATCGCTCATAGAGAAAAAAATTTCATATCATCGTGTTAGTGAACGAATTCTGAACAACTTTCAAAATGTCCGTCTGTCCATCTGTCCGTCCGCCCGCCCGCCCGTCCGTCCGTCACGCTTCTTGTGATTGTATTGAAATTTGAAAAGTAAGTTAGTGTCAGCTAGAGGAAGAACCCTATTGTTTTTGAAGAAAATCAATCAGTAAATAAGAAAGTTATTAATCATTTAATTTAAAAAAATATATTTTCTTAATTTTTGTCGCTTGAACTTAAATATAAATCTTGCGAAATGTTATCTTTATAATATATATTTTTTTTGTTTATACATTTCATAATAATATATCTAATGCGTTGAAATATGATTCTCAAAGATATATATTACAGACATTCAATTTTTGTAGTAATGTGTGATGGTTCAGTGGCTAAATTTTTAGGCCTTTGTGGGCAGCATTATTTTTAAACATATTATTAATTTTAAACCAACACTAGTTGGTAGGAATTTTAATTGTTCTTTTTTTTATCATTGTTGACAAGCCGAGCCGAAACTGCTTCGCCAAGCCCTACAATCACCACGGCGCTACGCGCCGTGGTTGTCTGGCTGGCTCCGGGACAGGTTTCGGGGAGGCGCATATGTATATATGAATGTCAAGAAATTTATTTGCTTGCTTGCTTTGCCTTGCAATCCAAAGATCGTTTATCGAATCCCAGGCAGGCTGGTTGTTTTTTCAATTTTTTTCATACATTTTTTTTTACAACAAAGTTGGTATCACAAAATTTAGGATGTCCAAAAACTAACATTATTTACAAGAAAACTGCGAAGAGTATCCTATAGAATGTGTAACAAATATATAAAATGCTCAGTAAATTAGCAATGAGTACGTTTATTGATTTATGTTGACAAAGTAGTTGAAATGTCAGGTTGTTTAGTAAACAGTTGCAAAAACTGGAACGAGAACACCAAAAATAATATTAGTTACTTTCGATTCCTAAAGGATGAAAATATACTAAAAATGTGGATTTATTTTTGTGACCACGACGTAGTTAACCTCAACGTAAGTTAAAATGAAACGGTAATCTGTGATGAAACTAGAAAATAATTCGTAAATATTTTTCGGGCAAGATGGTTTTGAAAAATATTATATATAATATTATATTATATTACTATTATTCAGCATATGAGATATATCTGGACAAGAGACTGACATACAACACTCACATCAACGAGACTATACGGAAAGTCTACTCCATGTCCAGAAGTCTGTATCCGCTTCTGGCCAGGGGTAGCGGACTGAACAGGACTAATAAAAAATTGTTGTACACGATGGTGATCAGGCCGGCCATTACATACGCGGCGCCGGTGTGGTGCAGCATCCCGGCCACGACAATGAGAAAACTTCGTGTTCTAGAGCACAAATTTATGCGCCTCATTTCTGATTCGGGCAGATACACCTCACTCAGAGATCTATACGCCCGCTGTAACGACATAACTCCACTAGCGGACTACGTTCAACAGATTTCACAAAAATTCTACGAATTCAAACTGGGCGATAGTCCGCTAACCCGCAACATAACACACATCAGACAGCATAATGCAATTCTATTTAATTTGAAACACCCATTACCATACCAGACGTTGCCTATTTTCAGGCAACTTCCACCTTAGCCAACTTCTTCACTACTATAGTCTACCTTTACTCTATCTTTATCCTCACCTATCAACTTTATAATCTTAACCCCCTCTCTATTCCCTTTCTGTTTGTTCATTGTTTTATCTATTTTGTTCTTTCTGTCCTCTTTTGTTCCAAAATTCATCCCTCGACCGATAACCTTCTTGAACTTTTAAAACCCACAACTGTTAACTTCCTCTACTTTCCTGGAGGCAGGAAGACCACCAGGGTGGAGAATTACTTCGAACGGGTTTTTTCGTTGTGTTTTGTTTTCCCGTGACAGTAACTAAAATTTCTTTAGTGTTTTTTGTGCGTGCACAGTGCGACAATTTATACATTAATTAGTTTTTGGCTCTTATGGGCAGCATAGTTTTAAGGCATTGTTGTTTTTAAATTCGCTCGGCGAATAGGAGTTACAACTCCTCACCTGAATTACCGTTCTTAGCCGAACCGGATCTGCTCCGCCCAACCTTACACCCGCTACGATGCTGCGCATCGTGGTTGCCAGGTTGGCTGCGGGTCAGGTTCCGACTAGGCGCACCTGTACTTTTAATTATAAATAAAGTCTTGTTGATTGATTGATTGAAATAGAAATTGAGAATACTAAATTACGAGTTGAAGATTTTCAAGTTAACGTTGAAATTTTAGAACTGAAGGATGAAAATGTAAAATTAAAAGCTGAATTGAGAAAAGCAACTGAAAAGATGGCGAAGAAGCACAATAAAGAGTATATGAAATTTTGAAACCTATTTTCACCATGGCATAAATTCAAACGGCCTCATCAGAAATGTGTGAAGTGGTCGTTCGAAGACATTACTTCTGCAATACCACTGCGGAGCGTGTCAGGTTACAGATTTTTAAGAAAAAAATATGAGTACATCATAAGATTATTATATAAAACTACTTAACAGCGACACGATTATTTAATGTAAATATTAAATATGTAACATAATAATGGGAAGTGCTATTTTATAATGAATATATAAATATAAGTGTTCTCTGTAAACTAATCTTGATTGTTTTATTTATTGCACATCATTTCTTATACAGTGTGTCTAGTGGCGGGCTAGGCATAGGGAGTAAAAGTGCAACATCGCGTGTGCCAGCTGGCTGAAATGAAATAACTGAGAGCTGGGTTGCTTCAGTGGTCTAGCGCCGACTCTTTAATCTATGCCGCCGACGGGCGAGTTTGTTGTTGCTAAGTTGTCATATCATTCGCGCTACGTGAATGTACATGCCTAATCGGCAATTACACGCATTGTATAATGTCAAAACCTGTGAGGTTGGCCCCCTATTTTCGATATTGAAACATTTTTGAATGCGAATCATTTGCTCGTCAGTTTCTTTTGTTTGCTTCCTGCTTAAAAAATTCACGTACTTTTGAATATCATTATAACCAATGACGAGCAAACAGAGACAAGAGATGAGAAAATTTTTTAATCAATAGAAGGGAGCTATCAATTAACATCTACATCTATCTTGATGCATCTTGATATATAGCACAAAATGTTAAACGTAGTGCAGTGGTGGAAATCTCAAAAAGATATTCCACAAATTAACAAAGTACTGGATCTGATAATTCCATTTCTGTGTACGGTTGCTTCCTCGGTAGACGTGGTGTAATGAAGCATTCATAAATTCATGTTCCATTACTAAAGTTTTCGGATTTACACACGACACCAATATGCACACGGCACGCAAATCTACCCAGCTCCCGTCTAGAGGCATAGATTTGCACACGACACTAAACTATACGCAGTTCTACGTCACCAGTAAGCGAGGATTCTCGGATATAAAAGCCCGGCCACTAATCAACTAATGCAGAGCGGGCAATTCTGTCAATCTGTCTACAGCGTGCTGAGCTGGACATATTACAGCTTTGTGCATGTCCCGACGCAAACACGACGGAACGAATGCAATCTGACCCTGGGAATCCTTCGGCATGTTGAGCTTCATTCCCCGACGCCGTTTTGCCGCCAGAACCAAAGCGGATGAGCCCGACCTGGAGACCTCCTACAGCGTGTTGAGCTGGGAAACTTCTTGAGTCGACGATATTCGTCCGACGCCCGATGTCACTCCAGTAGCAGCAACTAACGTCGCATCGCATCGTTACACACTCTCTCTCTCTCTCTCTCTGATAATAGTGGTGGAATAGCTATGCTAAACTCCGCCAGGACTTAAATATCAATAAAGGCGATTTATTATTATTATTATTATATTTGGAATAAATTGGGTAATGACAAAGCATCTAAATTAGTATTTCTCTTTAAACGTTATAATACTTGATATATCTTATTTTGTACTGTTTTGAAAAATATATATTTTTATTTTTATATGTTCCTATGTTTGTTAACTCAATGTTTTAAGCCTTTAAATTAACGATAGGATTTTGCAGAGTGAGAGGGAAATATGCGTTTATTTTCGGTTTATTATAAATTTTTAAAAAATCATAAATGGTAAAATCTTTAAAATAGTTTCAGGTACTTCCCGTTGCTCTAAGGAATACAACCGTATACAGTTTTTATCATAAATTTTGTATATAGTTAAATGCCATTGCTCTAATAATGAAATTAGGAACTATTTTCATTGAAAAACTACAATTTTCAAGTACAACACAAATTTACAACAAAAAATATATGTAGTTGTATTCGTTAGAACAATAGCAAGTGGCTAATAGTGCGGCAGCATATGTAATCCCGTGTGCTGCTTAGTGTTACAAGCAAAGAGTAAATTTTGTTTTATTTTATGATCCCCCTGGAACGTGAAACAAGTTGATGGACATCTGGAAATCATGTCTGATTGGTGCAATGCCCGACCATCATAATCACTCTAGTAAGGGAGGTTATCTTATAACCGTAACCCATAAAATGGGTATAGAAGATCCCAAAATTACACAAATAACATTACAAGCTGTAGAAAACACAAAATGGTCGTCTGAAAGCATGCCGAGGGAGGGAGGGGGTGCCAAATATACTTGAACCGCGCTAAAATTTACATTTTTCTACAAATAGAAGAGCAAATTGGCACAGTACCACAGAACGACTCATTACTTAATTAACCCTTCACCCCCGTCCTTGGGAATACTAACACGAACTGAAGTACATAAACTAGCTGATACTTAATATCAAAAATATAAGAAAATCAAATTGTGGCTGAAATTTTTTTTAATACATAGAAATTTTGATATAAATAGCTTTATCGAATATATAGCTCACTCGACGAGTTTGTCAGTTTTAGAAGATTAGTTGTAGCATAAAGTAACGAACATATAATTGATTACTGACAGCTATTTTTGTTAATTTTCCAACCATAATTGATTGGCTCTGGAAGCATAGAGTGAGGTTGTTTGTCTCTATACTATTCCATGGCTTAATAGTGTGCCAGAAAAATTGCAGTAGATTTTCTCCTGCAATTTGCTTCTTTTTAAATAAGATCCAACATCACCTAGGTATATTATCAAGCTTGGTCTGTGGTGTATACAACTGGCAAATACACTTTTCAACTGGTAAAATAATGCCCCAAGCTTTTTAAGTGCTAACAGTACGTCCTCCTTAAGTTGACAATATCTTCTAACAAGAACAAGACAGTTCTTTCTTTGAAAAACTGCCCGTTATTATAGTTATAGCATGAAATTTAAGAGTAAGGGATCTCTGTTTTCCTAATTTATTGACGGATATCTGACAGCTTTTCCAGGAACCCATATAACGAGTATCGTGGCAAAGGTGTGAAAATTTTATGATCAATATGGTAATACCCGTGTCGACAAAATATATGTGTATTTAAGTAGCTGCGCAAGCTGTAGCAACAACAGCATGCAGCAGCATTTTTGCGTCTGCTTTCTCGTGTAAACTTGAGAGATAGTAAATATTCATATGAAGTAAAACATTTAAATGGGGTTTATAGTCCTATGGACCTATAAAACATGAAACAATAATAATAATATATTTTCACTTAGCACAATTTGACAATATGCTTTGAATCTGTTGAAATTCTTACAATAGAGTACCTTTGCCCTGAATATTAGTCCTCTAATCCCAAGAATTCTTCAGAAATGTCTAATTGATGAATTAATGAAATTTCCAAATATTATCCAATTTTAGAATTTTATATAATACGATGATAACCGATTTATCAACCCCAAATGAGCAATACAGAGGTAATTTTAAAGGTAGAAGAAAAAACGGCACCAGACATAATGCTTGAAAGAATAGTGATATTCCAAGTAGATACTGGGACACCCAATATAGAGCTATAGAAAAAAGTATGGGTATCACGGTACTCAAATTAATCATTGACCAATCAATTGGTTGGGTACGTCATATTAAGAATTTGAATTTCTTCAAATTTTTTATGGGCTTCTACTGTGATTTTGAGAAAAGTGAAAAAGTATATGTGTTTTGTTTTTTTATTTAAATTCAAATATGTCATCACTTATATTTGCGTAAATATCATATTTTTATAGGTGTAGCATATTGTTAATATTAGGTACTACGTATCACGTTAATCGAATAAATTTAAACTTAAATGTGTACAGTGTGTCCGAGGATGGATAATGCCAAGTGGAGTTCGTACATAAAGATTCATCCGTTTAATCAATAACTCGGTCAATAGTTAGTAGCCTGTGAATTTGATTTAATAATGACATGCTTATTTTAAGAAATAAAAATTTTCAAGAAAATTAATTATTGACTATGTGGATGAAACTTCGTATTCGGATTGTATTTGGCATTATTTACAATTTTTCTTCAAAAGATTTAATTATATTATTTAGAATAAAGGTGCATTACTCTTGACAAAATCTTATTTTTTTTTTATTTCAATACCCTGAATAGCAAATCGTTTGTAAGCGTAAGAATGGCTAAGGTCTTTTCAGAGTAATTTGAAGTTTTTATGAAAAATGACTTTTTATAAAAAAACCAAAAATAGAAAAGTTTACAAATTACAAGTATAGTTAAGTCCATCTGTGCAGCGGCGGCCCGTAAAATTTCAATATTTTTTTTCTCGTCTGCGGTGCATGGGACCCATACGAAATATGGGAAATAACATCTAGAGAAGCACTTCTCTAACAACCCCTCAAAAATTTTGAAAAAGCAGTTTGCGAAAAAAAAAATTTTAAATTCGGTTGCCACCCCTGGCCTAGCCTGTTTATTTATTTATTTTTTTGGCACTTACATTTGACTTTTCATAAAAATACAACAATAGGTTTTTGAGTTTATGAAAATATTTTAATTATTAACTGAAATACAACGGATTGAAATTTGTTAAATTGTAAATTACAAAATTTCACTTCATTGTATTTCAGTTAATAATGAAAATATTTTCATAAACTCCAAAACCTATTGTTGTATTTCTATGAAAAGTCAAATGTATGTGACAAAAAAAAATAAATTAAACAGGAGTCCCTAGACCAGGGGTGGCAACCGAATTTTAAATTTTTTTTTCGCAAACTGCTTTTTCAAAATTTTTGAGTGGTCGTTAGAGAAGTGGTTCTCTAGATGTTATTTCCCATATTTCGTATGGGTCCCATGCGCCACAGACGAGAAAAAAAATATTGAAATTTCACGGGCCACCGCTGCATCTGTGGACACACTGTATATTTTTTACACACATCTATACACTATATACTTATTCCCAATATAGCCAAATTTACTCCCACACAACCTATATACGTAAAACTATTGAAAGCACTTATAATATACCACGCCAATATAGTGGCAACACGCCCCACTCCTAATTACGTCACGTCAAGTGTCCATCAAACATATTTGTGTCAAGAAAACTTTATTATATCAAAATTCATTTGCCGTTTGCTTGTAACACTAAGGAGCATACGGAATATTAATTTTTGACCGTACGCTGCCGCACTATAAGGCAGTTTTAAAGATTATACTTTGTTTAGCATCTTATAATAAATAGAAAATAAACGCATATTTCCCTCTCATTCCGCAAAATCCTATCCCTAAAGGCTTTAAATCAACTTAACCCTCTGGACTACCTTTGCTATTTCTTGTTGAGGATAATTTGCATCTATTTTACTTGTACTAATCAGGTTATACTTCTCACCACTGTAGTTTACCTGCCAAAATTCTGTCTAGTTACGTAACACCCTGTACATTAGTGTACATATACATACAGAAAATAAACAATAATTTTCAGCAAACGGCACGTAGACGACACTATTCTTACATGCAATGGCAGATCATGATATACGATTTGCTTTATTGTGCAGAGCGAGCAAAGGCAGAAGTTGACAAAGGAACGCTGTCGTTTTAAATTTATCGATAATGGTTTGTATAGCCATTATGTTCTGAGCCACTATTAGAGCACAAGTTAGGTCAAGAACTAAACTAAATTGGACAGACAAATAAAGCTTGTTTTATTAGTGGAAAGGGGCAGAGCGAAGTTGTTTGTATAAACGACGAGCACTAGCAATAAACTGAAATCATCCTGGATGTGAGATAGTTTCATGGATCTATTACTGCAGATTTCTCTATAAACGAGACGTGCCAAAGCACGTATCTTTCGCATCATGTATTTTTGCTCTGATTTTAAAAAGACGGAGACAATAGCGATGTTCTATGTATCATCTAACTTGATATACGAAAACGGAAAGAACATATTTGCATTCCAAAGGGAATAAAATAGGGTTCCGTATGCCACCGAAAGAAACAAATTAGACAAGGCGAAAACCTCGCCTTCGTATGAAAAAATTTTCCCATTCGATTTTTTGCATATTCACATGCACAAGGGACATGCCCCTGAATAAGGATCAAGAGTTTGTCGGACGAAAATCTGGTCCCATTTTGTTTAAACTAATTTTCTTTAAACAAATTGCAAAAATCGCTTTTTTGACCCGAATGAATTTTGTTTAAGTTTTTTTGGTCATTTTTTCTGGTGAACTCAAAAAATTCATTTTTTAATATTATTGAAAATGGCCGTTTTTGCGTTTTTTCAAACATTAAATTGTTTATAAGTCGGAAACGGTCAACTTTATGGAAAAAATGACAAGAGACCTTCTGTGTTTAAACTGACCAAAAAACCTAAAATTCATTCGGGTCAAAAAAGCGATTTTTGCAATTTGTTTTAAAAAAAATTAGTTTAAACTAATTGGAACTAGATTTTCATTTGGCAAACTCTTGATCGTTATTCAGGGACATGTCCCGAACGTGATTATGCAAAAAAATCGAATGGGAAAATTTTTTCATACGAAGGCGAGGTTTACGCCTTATCTAAATTGTAAAGTTGTATAAATTTATTCTAAAATGATTTTTCCATGTGAAAACAATTGTTGTAAATTTCGAAAATGGCGCCAGATGTAACTTATGATGCAGTGAGGAGGTGGGAGGCAGAGCGCGAGCGTGCCTCATTATCCTTATTGTGCACAGTCAAAAATTTCTTTCTTGAAGAAAGTTTAATTTTTTTTTCAAAATGTTTAACCTTTTTAGCGGCTTCTTTATTTAGCTTGTACACAATAAAATACCTGTCGTTATGACTTTTTAAGTTTCAACATTAGGCTCGTCTTCAGAGAATCCTGAAGTCACTGTGTATCAAATTTCATGTAAATTTGCAAAAATATTGTATTATCGCAGCCATACTGTTTTCGTCACTTTGAATTCCCAATAGTTCAGTAATATAACGATTTATATCGGTCAAAATTCATAAAGTTTTGAAAATTGGTAGAAATGTTAAGGATAGCATAAGAATTAATAAACCTAAAAGTTCCCACCCCTAAATAGTGTGCTTTATCCACTAGTACGTTGTTTCCACCCCCATTTTGAAGTTTTCTAGATTATCTCGGGAATGGTGTACTTTTTGATAAAAATACAAAATTATTCCTTATAAAATTCTCTATCAAAAACAATTTTTTTCCTAAAATTAATAGTACTGTGGGAAGTAAGGCGCACGCAGGGTTGGTTCCAGTTAACACAATAAATTGTAATCTTTACTATAATCTACTTTAAAGTTCAATGCCTAACGCTAAAGCAGTAGCTACTAAACTCCACTTAAAATTATAATAAATGTGGCGCTTCCACCCTCTCACCCCTAAAAAATATCGCAATTTTTAAAGAAGCGAGAATACTGTATATTAGAATTGTTGCCACGGTAAAGTAATTGGCGCGTTTTTTACGTGATGTCTGCTCTTCGCACCCTGCATAAACAAAAAATTAGTGTTAAACCAGATTCGGGAGCTGATTCTTTTGTTGTCATAATTGGGGTTAATATACCGCCTACTTCTTCCTCTCCCCAATCAGTAGCTTCTAGCGTAACGTTTTTCCATGTTTGTATTTGGTAAAAAACGCGATATGAGTGTTGCCGAGCAGCAGCAGAAGTTGGTGGAAGTTTTGATAACATTACAGTATTGTTCGCTCTACAAACAAGTTTGTTAAAACTCATAAATCTCTATAAAGCTAGAACAAATCGCTCTCCTACGTCTACAATTTCTTCATGACTAGTTTTTTCATTATTAAAAGTTTGCACGATGTCTTGTAAGTCATCTCTTTTATTAAGCACATTGATTGCATTAACCTTTCCTTTGAAAAAAAAAACGCAGAGGTTGTGTCGCAACCGCTAACGGCGTGTGCAAATAAAATTGTTTCTTTATAGTTTTTTAAAAAAGTTGAGGATTGTGTGGAATCTCGGGAACTGTAAATCCTTTTGCTGGTGTTACCTTGTTTTTCTTTTAAAAATTTAATGTCTTTGTCGGTGGGAGAAAGTGAAATTTGTTACATTGTGGACTGTGGAGTGATGTATAGATTTATACTTTTTTCGCGTAAAGACAGCTTTGGAAATAGCCATACGGATATTCAGCTGATTACATTTGCGCCTCAATTATCAAAGTATTATTAATTTTAGGAAAAAAGTTGCAGAGACGTTTGTGGTAGAAAATCTCGTAGAGAATTTTATAAGGAATAATTTTGTATATAGGTATTTTCATCAAAAAGTGCACCGTTCTCGAGATAATCTAGAAAACCTCAAAATGGGGGTGGAAACGACGTCCTAGGGGATGAAGCACATTATTTAGAGGAGAGAATTTTTCGGTTTAGTAATTCTTATGCTATCCTTAACATTTCTACCAATTTTCAAAACTGTATGAATGTTGTCCGATATATTACAATATTAACGTTACATTACTGAACTACAACTTTTGACATCACATTTTGCTGATGAGATAAGAAAATACAATTATTTTCAAATCGTGTCCGGTGGACCTTAAACAAGAGCTTTATCGGTCAGATTTGATATATTCATGTTTAGCTAACCTAAAGCTAAAGAAATATGAGGAACATAAATGCAAAAATTTCATCAGATTCAGGTCAATCTGGTTTAATGAAATCACGGGACTTTTCAGTCAGATTTGGAGAATCTGTGTCTCTGGGTATAACAGCTTTATATGTTGATTTTACCTATTTTCCTCATGACGTAATTAAATGTGATAATGCCCCCCGGCCTGTGATAATGCAAGATCAAACAAAACTGAGTATTGTATTGTGAGACAACATCTACACATCTGCATATTCCTAGGGTCACACTGTATTTTGCTTATGAGGTGAATAAATCGTTGGCAGCTCTTGGTCTATAACTATTATTAACCTTTCTTATACTTTCCTTTAGTATTAACGTTTTATTTATTAGAATATTGTACAAATATCTGAAATACATCTACATAAAACGATAATTCACTGGACGTCCAACACGAGCTCCTGATTACTACTACCATTCCCCGCAAAAATGACGTCCACGAAGCGGCATAATTACAAGGGTGTTCAGAATTCACGTCACAATGGGATCGATAGGGTCTATTTTTAGAAATACTTAATCGAACATTTTGCACAGTCAGAAATGTGTATTTATTGATGTATGATTACGACACAGTGAGAAAATCATTTTCCCATCTGTTCTTCATTTACACGAACAAAGAGGCTTTACACAATGTACCGTAGATTACGTCACTTTACACTAAGAAGGCTTGAAGTTCTTTTCTTATCTATTTCAGGAAATTCGATAAAATAAGGGCACATTTCTTTTAGATGTACTGATAGTCGAGTTAATTTTCAACAACTGTCGCAATTAAAGGAAATGATTACATTTCATGTACTTTTCGAGTTAAATCATATTCTTAAATTGCACAAAAAAGGAACTAAGCATCACAGAATAAACCCATCTGTTCTAATCAATAGCCAAAGCAAATTGGGCTCAACCATGTTTTAAAAAATGATTTCATTTACTGAGTATTCGAGACGACCCGCAAAAATAGATTTTTCGCTAAAAAACAGTCACGAAACTCAAAACACGAAAAATAAAGCTTACAAAAAGTATCAACAATTCGTTTTCTTTCCATTTTTGGTTCTATAGAATTTATTTAGAAGCACCATAAACCTGAAAGTTTATGTTATGAAAACCGGGATTTTTTTGTATTTCTTGTTACAGTGGTACAAAATCTTTAAATTAGTTTTTAATAAATTGTTAATTAAAAAAACATACAAATAACAAAATTAGTAATAATTAATTAATAATTACTAATACTAATAATTAATTAACAAAATTACAAGAAAAAGGCGAATATTTAAATTGACTTTCTGATCAACCACACACTCATCAGTTTTTTCATTGAGTTTTATGCACATAGGTATAAGCGATGTAAAATTTTTAGAGCCCACGGCCGGGGCTTTATGGCAAGAGTTACAAATATGCCAAAGACAAATGCTGATGAAAAAAAATCATATTAAATAAACTGGTACAAATCCTACAAAAAAAAAAAAACATTGCACACTACACACCATTGAGAAATTTTCTGTAACGAAAAGACACAAATTCTAGTTTTGTTGTATTATTTAAAAAACGTTTTCACATGAGAATTCATAACAATATTTTATTTAGTTGTTTCTTCTGCTGAGAAACTAGTTTTTACAATAAAATGTCAAGAAATCGATAGAGCTTGTCAATTATTAAAGAACTTGATTTTGTACAAAAGGTTTCTTTTACGATAAATAATCTTCAGGGGAGGCGTATTGACTGTGTACGTATTTCGATACATAAAGTAAAGCAAGGTTCATCGCGGTTAGTATTTGGATGGGTAACCCAGCTGGGGAAACACGGCAATCTCGTCCCACCTTTTAGCGGCTTGTATATCAGCGTATACGCAGAAGCTATGTAATTTCAAGGCGAGGATTACGTGGTGGATATACCGTCCTTCGGAGGGGATGCATCGCAATCAGGCAAGTAAAATATCCCTTCTGATCGACAGAGAAGAGGTTCGTCAAAATTTTTAGGTCGGGTGTAGCTCATCTTAGGCGCCGGTAATAGGTCTTGGTAGCGGAAACAGGCCGACGTTAAGTAAATAAATACAGAAAAAAATCTTCAAAATATCTCAATTTTAATTGTGCTGAAATCCCGGAAATACTGAGACAAAGGACCACGGAACAAAGCCTATAAAAATGGTGTTTCGGTGGAATTGGCTGAAACTTTACTATTTTATAGTTCAAGTCTTGCTGATCAAAAGTTCTTAACACATCGAGCAGATCCTATGGAGAGTTTTTGAGATATAGCTTGTCAAAGTTAGGTAATTTGCGTCATTTTAGACATTCAAGAATTTTTTACTCTTAAACTATTAAATTTAGCAAAAAATTGCAAGGGTTGAAATATTTTTGTTTAAGTCTAGTAAAGTTCAAGAATTTTTTGTAGATTTTTTTACCAACTTTTAGGTTTAAAATTTATTAAGTATGTCATATTTCGGCATGCTTCGGTGGAATTGGCTGAAAATTTGCTATTTTGTATTTAAAGTCATGCTGATCAAAAATCTCTATTGAATTGAGTCGATCCTATGAGCGGTTTTCGCGCCAGGAGTGCTTGAACTTCCTAACAACGAGGTAACGGGTAATCTATGTACGTGTTTATGAATGGCTTCCATCGTGATTGTGTGTGCACAAAAAATGTAATGTAATGTAATGTAATGTAATGTAATGTAATGTAATGTAGTGTAATGTAATAATAAGCTTGTATTATTGTCAATATGTGTATCAAAAGGTTTCTGAAATATAAAATAATAATCAGTTTTTGGGGTCATTTTCAAAGGGCCGTAGCTCAAGGTATTTGCGGACATATTTTTGCATGTAGCATCTGCACCAGAAGTTTGTCATCGATATTTCTGGGAAATTCTGTATACAGTGGCACATGCATACACACAAACGCACGCACGCACGTACACAGACACGTTGGAAGCCATTCATAAACACGTACATAGATTACCCAGCTGCAACGAATCATTTGAAATAAGATTTAAATAAAAGATCAAATGAGGCGCTCGCGCGCAAACCCCGATAAATCCACAAAAAGTCAATTTTGAGTTTGTAATAGTTTCATGTATGTTAGACTAAACTTCACAAGCCTATATAATTTTTGGTAACCAAAACGCGATAAATCCCATATAAATCTAATGTTAAAGTTGACCCGATAAATCCACAAAAAGTCAATTTTGAGTTTGTAATAGTTTCATGTATGTTTGACTAAACTCTACAAGCCTATAAGTAATCTTTGGAGTAACCAAAACGCGATAAATCCCATATAAATCTAATGTTAAAATTGACCGTTTCGAAGAAAACCAGAAAAATCCAATATAGTTTTTTGTAATTTCCCACAACTTTGTGTGTGTGGATTTATCGGGGTTTGCACGCGAGCGCCTCAAATATACTTTACACTTTATCAAATGATTTAAATCAAAAATACTTTTGTTTACAAAGAAGTATTTAAATTATAAATTTTTTTGAGATTTAAATCTTTTATATTACTTAAAATCATTTTGTAAAAGATTTGAATCACTGAAAATTATTTAAATCCTTTTTAAATTGATTTTTTCTTTTTCGAATATTTAAATAATTTTACAATATTGAGGAACGGTGTAGGTACAAAAATGACACTAGTAAAATTTCTTAATGTATATAATAAAACAAAAATTGTAAAATTATATTGCAAAGGTTTATTTTAAAATAACAAAAGAAGAATATTCAACAAAAATAGAAACTAAAAAAGTATGAATGACTGAATTTAAATCGATGATTTAATTATTTTCAATATATTTTTTGCTTTAAAATGCTAGGAATCCTATCATGTAATTCAATACTTCATCGGTATTAGGTAGAAGAGTAGTTGTTTTGATTGGTTCTCCAATAATGAGTGTTTTAAAGTATTTACTTAACTAGTATATTAGTGTGCCCAGATTAGGGCAAAAATATACAGAAAGTAGGTAATTTCATAGTAACTAAAAAAGCGTACCTAGTTGTGATTTGCTCAATACCTAAATAATATTCTCTTATAGAGTAAAAGCTTTTATAAGATGAAACTATTCACACTATTCACAATCGCCGTTCACCACAACAATGAATCTTTATTTCTAAATCATATTGTGTATTAGGTTACATAAAAATTAAATCTAGTATTCTTAAATCCAAAAAGCAGAGACAACTCGGCGGCGCAGCAAATCACAACTCAACACCTGCTCTGCCCTCTGTCGTGTATGTTAGGAATTAAAATCATTACTGTTTACCCAGAAAAGATTTAGACTACCTTTTGCGTGATTTAAATAACTTTTGAAGTATTTAAATATTAAGATAAATCTTTTCTTAAATCATTAAAAAAGATTTAATTATTTTTGAAAATATTTAAATTTTATTTTTATTAAAGAAAATCAAAGATACTTTCTAAAATGATTTAAATCATAAATCAAAAATCATTATTAAAGAAAATATTTAAACTCAAAAGATTTAAATCACAAAAATGATTTAAATCTCCCGTTATGTTTCAGCTCTTTACCCGCTACCTTTCAAGCACTCTCGGAGTGAAAACCACTCATAGGATCGACTCAGTGCAATAGGAATTTTTAATCAGCATGGCTTGAACTACAAAATAGGAAAGTTTCAGCCAATTTCACCGAAACACCATTTTCATCGGTTTTGTTGTAGTCGAGAAATTTTTTTTCTTAAAGAAAAATGCTTTTTTTTATAGCTGCCTACTTACTAAGTGGAATGAATCTGAATCTTTGGATTATTACACTCAATTTTCAATACCGAACATTTCCAAATTTTTGCAATCACCCCCGACCGAACCCGACTATCGTCGCTGCGTCACCTCTTTTTCTTGCACAATCAGTTAATATTTTATATAAGTTTATATTTTACAAACGACACCGCTATCATATTTCTTTCACACTTTTTTTACATTCAGTAGCGACAATGATGAAACTTACTGGAAAATCCGAATATCCTGCTTTCAAACAGGCAACAAACGCCGATAACATCCATCATATCACCCATTCACAAAAAAGTATCGTATGTCTAAAAATACACCGTAAAAGAGCCCCATCAAAGGAAGTACACTAAAAATCTCTCCTGATGTCTTAGCTGGATCGAGAAAGGGAGTTTCCTTTCGCCCTCAATCAAATTTGACAGGGCAAGGGTGCACATCTATATATAGAATTCCTTCGAGGTGATTAGCGACAAACAAACTTTTTGCGAAAATAGATGCATAGTAAATCCTGAAATAGACGTTGTAAATGGCAGTAAAACATTCCTGGAATAAAATACTTAGGTATCATTTGAGGCATATGCGTCCCAGGGGTAAATATCGTATTTTCCAATAAACAAATTTGTTTTATAATTGTCATTTCTTTGTTTTACTGCTGTTTTATTACATTTTTATTATTGCAATAAAACAAAATAGTCGTATAACGTTTAAATTTTGCTTGTTGTTGTAATCAAACTGCTAAACATTAATTTGACTCAAGGGTGGGGGTGCCATGCTTAAGAAAACGATTTCGTAATTCGACAATTTCTCCTGTATTCCTGAACCGATTGAAAACATTATTTGATAGGCTTTTAAAGAAAACTTGATAGAATAAATAATACCAGACTATTGAAATCAACAAAATTTCTCTAAAAGTCCATCAAAATATTTTTTGAATCGGTTGAGGGGTGTAGGAGATATTGTCGAATTACGTTCATCGCACCGCCGACCTTAACTATATTACAAGAAAACATGTATCTAAAGCATTTCATCATTCAATCTTTCCATTGGTATTAAATTATATCATTTGCTGAGGAAACACAACGAAAGCAAATAGTCCTTAAGGAAATTCAAAAAATACTCTGAATTTTCAGTCTTTCTCAAAGATGCAACCAGGAAGGGACATTGAAAATGATGACGTTAGATTTTTAGCCGTTACCAAGCAACCTATAGCTTTAGTAACCTCGTCTACGTCATGCTGCAAATGCAACAAGCACATTTCACGAGTTCAGGCCCCAAATAGGAAACCAGAAACATTTTCAATGTTAAAATTTGTGAAGAAGTTTAAAAAAAAAGGTCGATAAAAATTATGAAACAAAATTTCACGGTTGCGTCGCGTCGCCCGGTTAATTAAACCTTATTACCTAATATCGATATAGAAGTAGGTTAAAAAACCGCTGCCCAAGGAATCACTACTTCCACATCCAGATTTTCTATCCAAGTCACTCACAACGAAAAAAATTTGTATGTGGAAATAATTGTTTATGGAACTTTAATAATATGATATTTGAAATCCTCTACCCCAAAAACTCATAAAACGATACCCCATATCGGTAGTGGGGTGGGGGTGGTGATAGGGGGTAGTAGTGGGGGTGGATAAAGTAAAAAAATATTTTGAGGTTTCTGGTTCTTGTACACACACTAAATCACAATTTTTTTTCATCCCCTTTAATAATGGGGTGGGGGTGGTAATTGGTAATGCCAAAGTTTTTTTTGAGACCTTGTATGTACTAAATAACAATTTTATGAACTCTTACCTGCTTGATTTACCTATTTACCCCAAATTGACCCCAATTTACCCCCCAACCCTTCGACGGAACAAGATGAAAATATAATCTAGTTCTAGATTTCGTTAAAGTACATATGTGTACCAAATTTCAAGTCAATATCTTAAACGGTTCCAGAGTAAACGTGCGCACAAAAAAAAGTTACAGACCGACAGACAGACAGAAATTTTTTTTTCGCTCAAACTTAAAATATCGACGTTTCATGACATTGTAGGCCTATTTGAACAATAAAAATTTTTAAAAATTTTTTTGTCGTTACTATACTTCCACAGGATGTGGAAGTAACTATGTTTAAATTCGTTATTTGTTCATTTTACATCCAATGGAAGTATAGTAACGACAAAAAAAAATTTGAAAATTTTTATTGTTCAAATAGGCTTAGAATGTTAAGATTTTAAGTTTGAGAAAAAAAATATTCTGTCTGCCGGTCTGTCTGTCTGTAACTTTTTTTGTGCGCACGATTACTCTGGAACCGTTTAAGATATTGACTTGAAATTTAGTACGCTTATGTACTTTAACGTGATCTGGAACTAGATTATATTTTCATTTTATTCAGTTGAAGGTTTGGGGGATAAATCATGCAGGTAATAGTCCATAAAATTGGTATTTAGTATATACAAAAGAAGCTATAAGGTCTCAAAACATTTTTTGGCATTAGCCACCCCCATCCCATTATTAAAGGGGTTGAAAAAAAAATGTGATTTAGTGTGTGCACAAGAACCAAAAACCACAAAATATTTTTTTACTTCATCCACCACCACTACTAGCCCCACCCCACTACCGATGTGTTATATCGTTTTATGGGTTTTGGGGTAGACGATTTCAAATATTATATCATCAAAGTTCCATAAATAATTATTTCCACATACATTTTTCGTTGTGAGAGACTTGGACTGAAAATCTGGATGTGGAAGTAGTGATTCCTTGGGCAGCGGTTTTTACTAGAGATACAGCGAATATTCGGCAACTATCCGGTATTCGGCCTATTCGGCACACTCAACTACTCGGTCGAAAACCGCACTTACTAAATCACAATTTTATTTTTGCCCCATTTAACAATGGGGTGGGGGTGGCTTATGCCAAAAAAAAACATTTGAGGCACTTGGTGTTTGTACAAACACTAAATTATAGTTTCATTTTACTTCCACGTCCAGTGGAAGTATAGTAACGACAAAAAAATTTTTAAAAAGTTTTATTGTCCAAATAGGCTTAAAATGTCATGAAACGTCGAGATTTTAAGTTTGAGCGAAAAAAAATTTCTGTCTGTCTGTCTGTAACTTTTTTCGTGCGCACGTTTACTCTGGAACCGTTTAAGATATTGACTTGAAATTTGGTACACATATGTACTTTAACGAGATCTAGAACTAGATTATATTTTCATCTTGTTCAGTCGAAGGGTTGGGGGGTAAATTGGGGTAAATTTGGGGTAAATGAGTAAATCAAGCAGGTAAGAGTGCATGAAATTGGTATTTAGTATATACAAGAGAAGCAGAGGTCTCAAAAAAATTTTTCGCATTAGCCACCATTACCACCCCCACCTCCTTATTAAAGGGGATAAAAAAAAAATGTGATTTAGTGCATGTACAGGAACCAGAAACCTCAAAATATTTTTTTTACTTTATCCACCCCCCACTACCACCCCCATATCACCACCCCCCACCCCACTACCGATGTGGGGTATCGTTTTATGGGTTTTTGGGGTAGAGGATTTCAAATATTATATTATTAAAGTTCTATAAACAATTATTTTCACATACAAAGTTTTTTCGTTGTGAATGACTTGGATAGAGAATCTGGATGTGGAAGTAGTGATTCCTTGGGCAGCGGTTTTTTAATAATGGAGAGAATAATTTCAAAAACATTTTTGAGGCCCTCGGCTCTTGTATACACACGAAATCAAAATTTTATTGTTTGTCCTCTATAATAATAAGACATTTAGTTCTTCTATGGACACTAAATCACAATTTTATTGTTTTTACCCTCCTTAATAATAGTGTGGAGATGATAGGCTTATGCACGAAAAGAAATTCGCACATACTCTAAATCCCAATTTTATGGACTCCTGCTTGCTTGCTTTACTTATTTACTCTCATTTACCCCCGAACCCTTCATCGGAATAAGATCAAAATATAATCTAGTACTAGATCTTGTTATAATAGATAGGTGCACCAAATTTCAAGTCAATATCATAAACGGTTCCAGAGTAATCGTACGCACAAAAAAGTTACAGACGACAGACAAACAGAAAATTTTTTTGCTCATACTTAAAATCTCGAAGTTTTAAGACATTCTAAGTCTGTCTGAACAAAAAAAAAATGTTTTTTTGCGTTACTACACTTCCACTCCACTATGTGTGGATGTGGAAGTAAAAGCGATTTTATACTCTACTTCAAAACCTCATATCCTATGCGTAAGTTAGCACCTCAATTCTGAAAATTTAGCTCAATTTGGTTTGCGATAGTTTGCGAAGATATGCGATAGTGATTATGTCGTTTACGAAATAGTTTTTGAGAGGAAAATTGAGGCCAGCACCCCAAAATTTGAATTTCGAAAAAATTAATTTTGCGATCGTTTACGATTGCATCATTTTCGTTTGCGACGTTTCCGTTTCCCGGCAAAAATGCCCAACAATAAAACATCCCTGCATCCCAAAGCTCGCCCCAAAGTTGGAATTTAAAGGCGATAGAGACGACGGAGACATATTTTTAAAACCAAGTTCAATGGAGTTGAAAACGTAAATTCATCAAAAACCGAAAATAAAATTTTGCACACTCACAGTACCATACCCCATAATATGTGAAAGTAAAAACCGCTGCCCACGGAATCACTACTTCCACATCCAGATTTGCTACCCAAGTGTCTCACAATGAAAATATTTTGTATGTGGAAATAATTGTTTATGGAACTTTAATAATATATTTGAAATCGTCTACCCCAGAAACCCATAAAAAGATATCCCACATCGATAGGGGGTGGCAGTGGGGATGGATGAAGTAAAAAAAATATATTGAGGCCTTTGGTTCTTGTACACATACTAAATCACAATTTTTTTTCACCCCCTTTCATAATGGGGTGGGGGTAGTAATGGGGACCGCTAATGCCAAACATTTTTTGAGACATTAGCTTCGCTTATCTGCTTGATTTACCCCAATTCACCTACCAACCGTTCAACGGAATAAGATAAAAATATAATCTAGATCCAGATCTCCTTAGAATACATACGTGTACCAAATTTCAAATCAATATCTTAAACGGTTCCCGGGGTAATCGTGAGCACAAAAGAAAGTTACAGACAGACAGAATTTTGTTTTGCTTAAACTTCAAATCTCGACGTTTAATGACACTCTAAGCCTATTTGAACAATAAAACTTTTTAAAATTTTTTTTGTAGTTTTTGGGATGTGGAAATGAAATATGTGATATAAATGTAAGTATTCTAAATCGATGAAAAAAAAAAAAAACAATAAACAGTAAATAACACCGTTCTTACTGTTCGTCTAGTATTACTCTTAACGGATACTTTTTTCGCCTATGGCCAAATGACAATATCACTTGAATGAATCTAGGCAAAAAGTCCCAAAAAATTACCGCAATTTCACCCGCAATCTCTTCTCCTGATACGCCAATGTGTCTGAAAACCTTCAAAGTTGGATGCGTCGAAACTGGGGTAAACTATTAAATTTTAATTTAACTGGAAATAGATCAGGGCTAAATCTCTACAGGTAAATAGGACTACTTGTTGACTATCTAAATTCATGAATATCGATGTTTTCATGAATATACATTTTTATTTATAGATGGTCTGATTCTTCATAAAAGTCTAGTAAAAACAAGACTTTAAACACGAAAATAAACAAATTCACTTACTTTCTAAAGCTAGTAATAGCCTGGCGAGTAATAGCCATCATTATACGTTCGCTGAATGATACAGTATTATTTTTTTACAATAAATTATTTTTATTTATTTGCTTTTATCATGATTAGAGAATATTATTTAGGAATTATGCAAATCACAGCTTACACACTTTTTTATTTATTATGAAAATACCTACTTTCTGTATATTGTTGCCCTAATACTTTAAAACACTCATTATTGGAGAACCAATCAAAACAACTACTCTTCTAGCTAATACTGACGAAGTATTGAATTACATGATAGGATTCTTAGCATATTAAATAAAAAAAGTGTGAATGACTAAATGTAAATAAATGATTTAAGTATTTTCAATATATTTTTTTCTTTAAAATGCTAAGAATCCTATCATGTAATTCAATACTTCGTCAGTATTAGCTAGAAGAGTAGTTGTTTTGATTGGTTCTCCAATAATGAGTGTTTTAAAGTATTTACCTAACTAGTATATTAGCGTGTCCAGATTAGGGCAACAATATACAGAAAGTAGGTATTTTCAAAATAAATAAAAAAGTGTGTAAGCTGTGATTTGCATAATACCTAAATAATATTCTCTAATCATGATAAAAGCAAATAAATAAAAATAATTTATTGTAAAAAATAGATCAAGAATAGGTTTGTAAATAACGAATGAATGTTTCTATACTCTACTGATGAGAACTAACGAGTTCGAAAAAACTTGTACAACTTTTCTAGAGTTGAAATAGAATGTAAGGTTCAATAATTCTTGTGAGTGACTGAATTTCAATAAATAATTTAAGTATCTTCAATATATATATATATATATATATATATATATATATATATATATATATATATATATATTTTTGCCTTAAAATGCCAGGAATCCTATCATGTAATTCAATACTTCGTCAGTATTAGCTAGAAGAGTAGTTGTTTTGATTGGTTTTCCAATAATGAGTGTTTTAAAGTGTTTTCCTACGTAGTATATTAGCGTGACCCGATTAAGGTACCAATATACAGAAAGTAGATAATTTCATATTAAATAAAAAAAGTGTGAATGACTAAATGTAAATAAATGATTTAAGTATTTTCAATATATCTTTTTCTTTAAAATGCTAAGAATCCTATCATGTAATTCAATACTTCGTCAGTATTAGCTAGAAGAGTAGTTGTTTTGATTGGTTCTCCAATAATGAGTGTTTTAAAGTATTTACCTAACTAGTATATTAGCGTGTCCAGATTAGGGCAACAATATACAGAAAGTAGGTATTTTCATAATAAATAAAAAAGTGTGTAAGCTGTGATTTGCATAATACCTAAATAATATTCTCTATACAGTATTATAATGTCATCTTTTTGAGTAATGTAATTTTTATTTCAATTTTATGTTCATTAAATTTTTTTCAGATTTTTAAGATGGAGTGGTAAAATGTTAAATAGTTTTGGACCAAGACAGAAGATAAATCTGTGTGTGATTATTTTTAACCAATTGTAATTCTACAAACATATTTTCTATATACTTAGTAGTGGAGTCGAAATAAACACAAATAAGCACATTTTCTTATACAAAATGGCTTTCGGTGAAATTTTTCGAATTTTTAGTATGTTATAAATTGAGATCTCCTGATTAAAACTGTAAAGGTCCCAACTCTATCCTATGCCTAGTTTTTGAGGTACAGGGCGTTAAAGTTAATAAGTGGTAATTTAAGGATTCGATTGTAATGTTATTTTGCTTTTCATTTTATTGTTTCAATTTGTTGCAGGTATAAAGGACAAGGGTAGATAAGCTATACAGAGTGTCCGGAAACAAAGTAGAAAAAAAATAACTGTAGATTCCAAAGCCCAAATTAATTGGGGTCCTTCATACAACATTTTTCAAAATATTCCTTTGTTGTTAAGTTACAGCCCCTTTAAAAGGGTACGTTAGAAACCGTTTTCATTTTTTTACTCAAAAAATAAAATTCCAAAAAACAAAATATTTGGCATATCTTATTGAAAGGTATCTTGTGCATTTGTTTCCTTCCCTCGAGTGCTTCAACAAGAGGTGGAATGGGCAACCCTTAATATATATGTAAAAATATTTTTAAAATCCATTCATTTTACATTTCAGAATAAAATATTTTTTGCTTCCTTTGTTAATTCTAAAACTTTTTCTTCTCTAAAAAATGCCATATTACCAACCATTTTTGTGATAAAAAATAAATGTTACGTTCATGCAATTTAGTTCATGTGAATCATTACTGAACGATAATGTTTTAAAACTTTTAGTAGGCTGCTATAATCAAGGGGATGAAAAAATTCACAAGATGCCTTTCAATAAGTATAGTAGATATTTTGTTTTTTGAAATCTTATTTTTTGAGAAAAAAATGAAAATGGTTTTTAACGTACCTCTTTAAAGATACTGTAACTTGACAACGAAAGGGTATTTTGAAAAATGTTATATGGAGAACCCCAATTCATTTGGGCTGAGGGATCTACAGTTAATTTTTTCTACTCTGTTTCCGGACACTCTGTATATTTTCGCCCACTAATTTCATAAAAATGAAAAGTTCTCCTTAAAATCATTAAACGTTATTTATTTATAGTTGAACATATCTTTATGTTTCTATACGTTTTACATTTGAAAAACAACAGTAAGTCTAATAATAGCATTTCAAAGTAAGCACGTTTGCAGTTTATTTGTAATTTTTGACGTTTTTCCGAACTTTCAATGTATATTTCAGTTAGATGCGCTCTACCAACCAAGAAAATCTATACCTCATTTCATTATAGAGTATTTAAGCTTTTAAATAATGGTCAATTCATATTGGTTCATCAAGCGCTTCAATGTATAAAAAAAAATCGTTTCCGCGGGAGTCGCAGTCGTAGTGGTGTCGAAGTTGCGTGCAAATGTGTCAGCGCTCAAAAGAACATATTGTCGTGTGAATTGAATAAAAATATTTTGATCCACGACTATCGTATAATCATTGCATTCTAAATTTAACAATTGACAAATAATGATAGTCATTATTCCAACCTAACATATAATAAACATAATCTCATTATAACGCATCTTTCACCAACCAGGAACTAATTGTTTTCAATCTAACGCATCTTTGACCAATCAGGAACTAACAATTTTCATAAAGTAACGGCGAATCCATTTTTTTCCATGTTTTCGTGCATATTTTCGTGTTTGACTTTTAGCACGTCAACGTTTTACTGTAAACTAACTTTATTTCTTCACTTTTAAACGATTAAAATAGTTAAAATATACGATAGTCGTGGATAAAGTATAGTTATCAACTCGGGTATAATGGCTATTACATGCTCGGATGATTTACGACACGCCTTCGGTTCGTGACGTAAACATCATCCTCGCGAGTAATAGCCATCATTATACGCTCACTGAATAATCTACTATTCCAAAGAACTATTTTTTATTACTTTTCAAGACATACTACTCGGAAAATATAATGACATATGACATGGCCGATGGGCGAAAAAAGGCCCTTATCTACCCTTTTTCTTTTATTGCGAACAATTTGGTATTTTTATTTTTGCGATGCGATTACTAAGACCGGAGGTAATAAGGTAAGTAGCAGAGAATTTAATGTTGAAACAAAAATTTTTTAAATTTTAAAAGCAGCAATGGACCGATGTAATTCAAAACTTCTGATAGCACTTATTATTATACCTACAACAAATTAAAACAATAAAATTCACCTATTTTGATGGATAATTTAACATATCACCGAACTCGCTAAAAACTACAAGGTATGGTATTATGTCATATGCAGGAACATATTCACACGGTGACATATCATCTAGAGCCAACCCTGGTTTTGACGTCATGTATCGCTGGGTCCCGATCTCTAGTAATAATTAATGTGAGCCTTTCGGCGCGGTGCTGGGCTAAGAATCATGATTTTGTTACACACCCTGTAAACTCTATAACATTTAGCGTTGTTCTTGTTTTTTCCCAATTCCATTATTAATAAACACGATTGCACTAAGATTATTCTTCATGAATTTTGCAAGTAGAAATGTAATTAACTCATGTGGAGGAACCTTTAACACAAAAATATAACAATATTTGAAGAAACCATGCCTGCATCCGATACTGTCATCATGACTGATTAACTGTACGCATTTTTCATGTACGTGAAGATATGTGGAGGAGATTAAAGCGGCAGATAAAATAGATCCTTTTGGTATGTCAGTTTCGGCAGATTATATCTCTAATGAGATTCGGTCAGTAGTAATATAACAAGTGACGATGGCATTACCGATTATTCTTCACTAAATTAATTTTGACGAATTGTCATTACAACTGGAATGACGAGTCGAAATGGTACAAAAATATTCAGGCAACGTCATTGTTACGAGTTATATTTTGGTTGAGAATTTAACAAAATTTCCATGATAAAAATGATTTTTTTTAACTCAAAGTAATTTTATTTATTTCAATATACAATCGGCACATTATTATTTAAATTTCAATACAATGAAAATTTCCTACATTAAAGACACAGTTCTGGAATAGTATATTGTGTATTTAGGTGTGAAAGCAATACATTCCCGGACGACGATGCAAGCATCGAAGTCCAGGAATGTGCTTTCACACCGAAATACACATACTATTTTTTCTGAAATCACCATCAATAGTATTATAAATTAAGGAATTTGTATTAATACATAACATTTCTTCATTACAATCTAACTGCTTACTAATAAATGCAATTTTAATGTGAGTTGGTTTGTCTGCGTGTATTTATTTACTGTCTAAAATATACATCCTAGGCCGGGAAAGTAACATTCCCGTACGGTGTTGTTGATCGTTGCTTATAAGTTGTTGATTCAGTCTTGCCAACTGATCTATAGCGAGCTAGAAATCACCAGTTGCAGATAATTAGCTTTTCACTGCGATAGCAAATTTTACTCGGAACGCATTCTTGCATGTATTTCCAGTATTATTTATAGAGGACCACGAAGGAAATTATATCCTCTATCTAGGGAAATTATATGTTTCCCTACTAGACTTAGCCATCTACGCCCTTAGTAGACTGATTAGCTATGGACGTTCGCCCCTATTTGCGAGACACGCACAAGCCAATGGATGTCCATTGTGTAGGTCGTAGGTATATTAGCCAAAGTGGACATCTGCTATTTCCAATATACTAGCTTTGGATATCCGCTGACTGTCCCCTTTCTGTCGAAAACACTACACACTTTTTAGACATGTTGTGAATGTCCCTTTCCGTTCTTTTCAGGATGTCCACATGTCATCCTTTAAATCAATTTCAGCAGACTATGTGAGGTCCATCCTTTTATTTTCGGACATCATCAGATTTCCTTGCATAGGGTATCTTAAGGTAGATATCCTTATAATAAGCAATGGTCATCCTATGGCTAACCTAATACGGACGTCCAAGTTGTGGATTGTTTCTCACTTTGTTCGATGGACGTACTTAGGACATTTCTGTACCAAAAATGGACGTCCGTTGGATAATACTACATACGGTTTGGGAAATTCACTGTGTGTACTTTGGAGAAATGTGTGCTAACTGGGATATTGACCGAAGCGATTAAATTATTTAAAAAAACACCGTACTACAAATCGCTGGTCATGAAACGAACAGACGGACATTAAACGAACAAATCGTTGCCACGTTACTTATTGCACTCGACCTTCTCTTTCTGGAAAACTCATTTGTCAGATCACGTCCACCGTCCATAAATCTGAACTTTTTTAGGCCCCTTTTATCCACACGAAAATCTTGGCACTTAAAAACTCGCATCAATTTCACGTCTAGCTGCAAACCGCTCGCTTATCAGATATTTATATATATAAGTGAATTTATTAACTTCAAGAATTCATATTTGCAAATGGTTGAAGCCGATGTCGGTATAACTTCGATAAACACACTCCAGACATGTGTTTGAAATGGTGTAACTAAACTTTGACGTTTGAGTGAGTGGAGGAAACAATGGGGAAGAGCTGATAGCGCTTCAACTTCGAGGTGAAACGGCGATGAAAGGCCGAAGTTATCTTTTAGAACTCTTCGCTGTGCGCTTTATAACTGGGCCATTAAGGTTCAGGGCAATATGCTGTAGTGCGGTCGTTTTGAGCTGGAAACGAATATATTTATATATTTGCCTTGGCGTTAACATGTTGGTATAAGTACTTAGATGAGGATTGTTTTTATAAATTAATGTGAATATGTCACGATAAACTTCGAGAGTGTTTTCTCTCATAAGAAAAGCGAAAAAAACAAGAACAACTTTTTTTTAAATGCTCCCTAAGCTCTCTGCGGCGATGCTTTGAAAGTGTAATATTGAACAGGCTTTTTAGATAATTATTCACTGGTGGGCGAAAGTACCGACTTCAAACTTGGCAACGAAAAGTGTTTTCATAGTAGACACACGTACACACTAAATTTCATAAAAAACTAACAAGTGGCGTCAGAGTTAGGAAGGGTTGAGGTGAAAAAATGTGGTTTCTACTTGAAAATACCAGCAACGCAAGATATACCACGCCTTCCTATATCCCTTGACCTCAACTCGCATGGAACATGCTTCAAAGAAAGCCGACTGATTTTAGGTCAAGTCCAGAAATCCTCCAAAGTTGAGAGATATTGTCTCTGCTGTGAACATAAGACATGTTTCATAATGTGGGAGGAAACAAGGAAAGATGTCAAGCTATCTGGAAGATGCAACATCATGGTGCTTAGACTCATACCGCTCATACATACGCCGTTCTGCTGTGATGGCGCTGTCAAAAGCATTTCATAATTAGGGATCGCCTATGTCAAGTTCAAAGATTAGCCTGCCTAGGGATATCTGGATCAATCTGGACCACTCCAACAGCTGCAATGGGAGATGTTGAAGTAAAACTTGTCAGGAAAGCTGCAAACTATTTTCAAGAATGGAATCTGACAGGCCAAGGGTTAGGGCATACAAAGGCTTTGGCTCTCTCTCTATATCTGGTCATCGGCGGATAACCGGTGTTTCCCCGTTTATAGATTCAATATTCCATGTATAGTAGTGCTCCCTAGTCGAGATGACTGGGAGCGCGATAAAAGGCATCTTCAAGTTCTGGAAGTCTGGAATGGTATACAGATGCATCGAAGAATCAGGATGGAACTAGTGCTGGCGTATGCGGATGAAAACCAAGGGCTCGTATATCGGTATCACTTGATAAGTACCCTAGTGAATTACGAGCAGAAATATAAGCCACCTTACTGTGTGCAAACGAAAACCTTCTAGGCTGATGCTGAACTGACGGAATATTTTGACTGAGCTGTATGAACTCTATGGGTGATCGAACAAAGTGGTGTGATAGGCAATGAAGAAGCAGACTGTTTGACGGGAAAAGATGCAAAAACTCCTTTTGCTGGCCCTGAGCTGGTCTTCGGTTTGCCAACCTGGCAAACCTGATTCAACCAGAGCTACGAGACTGAACTACAGCAAAGTTCAATAAGTATTCGGACTGAGGTAGTCAAGACTTCATGCAAAGTGGCCTACAACCGACTCCACTGTAAAATGGTTGCTTGGGCTCAATACAGAAAGAATGAGATGGATGGTAGTTCCTAATAACAGGACACTGTTCTCTGAACAAGCACCTGCATACAATGTGGTTGAAGGATAATCCTAATTATCGGATGTATGTGGTAGAAGATATTCTTTGCAACTGCGCACCACTAGGAGCTTTAAGGTATAGGTATATTGAAAGGCAATTTTTATAGCCGGAGAAACTGTGGGATCTACTCTTAAACAGATTGTTAGGCTTCGTGGAGTCTCTTCTATAAGATCCCACATGTCGCGATTGTACAATAGGCAGACATATCTGAGTACTGCGAATCTTAAGAATCTGCTTGGGTTCCTAATAATAAGAAATAATACGTCACTGTGGAATGCGGTGTTTTTAACGATTGGATAAAATGCTTGAATCCGTATCGTGTGAATGTGCTATTAGAGTTATATCCCATGTTCGTTTTCTAGAGTACTAGCGACCGGCATCGGCTTCGTTCGGTACCTTCTCAGGTTCTAAAGGACTCTTTTGTTGACAAAATTTGATGTTTGTCCATCACAATCATTTTTTTCTGATTTACTGCACGTCTGCTTTCACTTCTCAGACTCCTAAAGATTCAGCGTAAATTTGTATACGTAAACGTTACTCGAAGAATAAACTGTAGAATGTTGGTATCGAATTAGAATCGATTCAGTGGTTCATACAGACAGGTATAATTGGCGACATTTTATACTATGTACTGATTTCCGATTGCACCAGTACAGACTATTGTTTTGTAAATAATATGTTCGGCTTGAATGGCTTCTAATGGGTTGAAAGGTAAAGGAGCATTTGTTCTGAGGGTGATTTATTTACTTTTTACTCCTCGATTACCCACTGTCAGTCCGGCCCTGTTGCGAAGAGCTTGAACACCCAGCCATTTTAAATTATATGCAAAAGTTTGATTGACAATTCGATTGCAGTACAAGACAAACAAAAATACTAAAATAAATTGCCCATTTCAAACTGAATGAAACACAAACAACGACTGCGAGGGATATTGGTTATTTTTTCCACGTATAGCAGTTAAAACGGTTTTACAATCCACAATTAATAAGATCCAGCATAATCCATTAGCAAAACGTTCAAGTTCCAAGAGAATTCCCTTTTATAAAATGTTCGATGTTATTGGAGTCGTATATCAACGTCAAAGCAAATAATTTTATTGCTTACTTTACAACTCGATAAAATTTACTGATACGACGCGCGACGGGTATGTTTGCCTCGAAGATTCATTGCGATAAAGGAGTAAAGCACTGCCAATAACACTCAATTAGTACCTATTAAAAACTTTACAGAAATGTGGATATTCTGGTGTTTAATTTAACTTATGCATGATAGGAGCGTTTTCTATAAGAGTAGCAATTAAATGGATCAAAAAGCAAATGATGGGTATCAGATCAAATTTTCCTCCAGAAGCTGGATATTTATAAAAATTGCGAAAATGTTCGCACTTAAAAAAAAATGATCGTAGTTTGAAAAATATAATAAATATGGAAAAGAGAGCAAAGGACCCCCGTTTTATTAAGGAAATGGAATTCAAATTGGTTAAATTTTTAATATGCAATAAATTTCGACTTTCTGATCAAAAGCTCTCAAGGGCCCAACTCGATCTTACGTCCAGTTTCCAAAATAAAGCTCAAATAAAGTTACAAGCGGCCAAGCTAAATAATTTCTAAATCGATCAATGTTTTTACATTTTATATTGTGATAGTTTCCACCTAAAGTTTTTTTTTTTTAATATTTTGACCTAAGATTTTTCGTTTTAATAAAAATAGAGCAGAAAACGAATAGTCCAGTGCAATTGGCCATTATAAATGAAAAATGACGGAACCCAGCTATAATGAATGGATATGAATGACTTTTTTTGTTGGATTTCTAATGCCATAAACTAAAAAGTTTACCCGTTGAAAATTACCGCAATCTCTAAAATCCGTAAATTAAAAAAAAAAACTTTTTAGAAACCTCAACGAAAAATACAATTATCGGAATTTTTTAATATTTCTTTTAAGAAAATAGTGATTGTTATAGTTTTCGAGATTTTTTATACAGAATTTGTAAAAAAATGAAACTTTTTAAAATTAATTTGAAGATGGCAGAAGCTCCAAAAAGCGAAATAAACGAATAGTACAGTAAGTGAAGCTTTTAAATCCCAGCCCGAAAACGATGGTATTGAATTTCAAAATTTTTTTTCTTTAACATGCTTCATAAAGTATGTACATAAGAAACTATATCGTCATTTTTCCTGCGCGGGATTGTCACAAAAAAGCAAAAAATTCACATAATCTGACAGAGAATCAAATTATAAGAAAGAAAGGTCTTATAAACTTTTTTGCTAAAATGCATATTTTCGAGATATTGCGAAATGAAAATTGCAATTTTTACCCTCTAAAATCAGTATTCCTAGACGAAAATGGCGCCGAAACGTTCAGAAAAAATATACGACGTTAAAATCTAAAATTACTCAAAATCTACAACTATGAGAAAAATTGTTACTCTTGTAAAAATTAAAGATATTAAAATTTTCTTTCGATTGAGAGGTATTACGAATGAAAACTAAAAAAATGTCTTATTGCTTTAATTTCTTATTAATTCAAATTTTTAAAAAATCCTTCTAGATATTGTTAATTCATATTATTACCAACATGCCCAAATATTTTTAGAATTTTTAAAATAATTATTTTTCACTCTGTACCTATTTTCAATAATTAAAATTTTCACAATTTTTTGAAAAAAATAGGGTTTTTGGAAACTGCTCAGAAAATATTTTTTTATAAAAAATGGTAAGAGTTGTAAAAATTAAGCTTATAAAAAAACGAATAGTTTGTTTTTTTTTTAATTTTCCTACGACAAACTGTTCCAGAGATATAAAGGTTTAAAGATGGCGTTCAAGCGCATACACAAGAAAATTATGTATTTAAAATTGAAATATCTCAAAAACTATAAACTAATATTGATAAAAACATAATATAAGAATGAAATGAAGCTTGTAAAAAAACGAAGAGTTTGGGTTTTTGTTTTTTTTTCCCTACGACAAACTGTTCCAGAGATATGACAGTTTGAAATAATGTGATCATTTTTTTTTATAAATTTATACCCCATAATCATATTCAGTAGAGATGCAACGGATAGTGTTTTGGCTGGATACCGAATACCGGATATCCGGCGTACTTCTTGTACCAGATACCAGATATCCGGTCAACTATCCAGCTTACATTGAAAGTTGGATTGAAAACACGTTTTGGCAACCTCGACAAGAAAAAATACTTACTGGCAACTCTTCTAGACCCCAGATTTAAAATAAGTTTTTTCGATAAGAATCAGGCTGAAAAATCCCGTCAAATTATTCTGCCGGAGGCATAAACAAAATAGTTGTGATGATTCATATTCAAATAGTGATAGTGAAAGTGGTTATTTTCTTTCCAGTAAACACAGTATAAGTAAGATAAACCCACTAGATAATGTTACTGCTGATATTCACAACACTATTTGGGACTGTTTTGAAGAAGTGGCGAAAATAGTTGTAGCTTTAATAAACAGGTTGCGGAGAAAAGTTCAATGGCCAAGGAGATTTATTATTATTTGAAAGGAGAAAGGATTCAAAGAAATAGTGACCCTCACGCATGGTGGTAAACTAACTCCAATCATTACCCAATTTTGTCAAAGTTTGTAAAAGTATATATATCTTTCAGCTCCTTGCAGCAGTATATATGGTGAGATGCTCTTTTCAGAAGCTGAAAATGTATACGAAAAGAAATACTACCTCAAAACGCTAAAAGACTCGTCTTTATTCACCGTGTTTAGACGCTTACACTTCCACGCGAATACAAAAAGTGCAAAATTCATGTATACTTTTTATTTTTGGGCTGCAATGAAGAGAGCATACAACTCCATTCATCAGGGATATTAAATGGCTTAAAATGTTCAATCGTAGAAATCTCCATTTGGTATGTTTTACTCACAAAGTTCTGACAACTCGCATTCCTAATTATTTATCATGTAAATTAACTCCGAGAACATACATACATAATAGAAACTTGAGATTTACAAATCAGCTTACCATCCCCCAACATACTTCTGCCTTATTCCAACGATCTTTCTCTTATCAAGCTGCAACCACTTATAATTCTTTGTCAGAGGAAGTGAAACCATTGTCCTTACTTGCTTTTAAAAGCAACGCAAAAAAGTTGTATCTAGATAAACAATGATCCGTTATTTTTGCTATTGTAAATATGAACACTTGTATTTTTTTTTCTTTTCTTATTTCTCTACTCTGTATTTTTTTTATCTAGTACTGTCTAGAAATGTTAATTGTTTATTGTATGAATTGTCTTGGTTGAGTGGTAGAACAGCTAGTCTGAACTCCGCCAAGACAGTAAAATAAATAAAGACGATTTATTATTATTATTATTATTATTATTATTATTATTATAATTATTATAATTTACCATCGGTAAACTTTAAGTATTAATTTAGTAATTAATCTATAGATATTGCCAGTTTATAGTAATAATAATTGTAATGCAGGATAAGTGAAAAATAACAAAACTGTTTCATTTTTTTCATACCACTTTTTATTTTTTAACTATCCGGTTTTCGCCGGATATCAGGTCACTATCCGGTGCCTAGCTGAATAGTAAAAAAGTGGCCGGATAGGCCGGATACCGGATAGTAACCGGATATCCGTTGCACCTCTAATATTCAGCGATCTAAAAATTATAAATATATGGATTTCTGTGAATTTATTTGTAGCATTAGAAGAATTATTAATTTTTCAATATTTAAGAGTGATTTAAACCCTTAATATTTTCGTTTAAGTTTTAACCTCACAGTCATATTCAGCAACCTCAAAAACATAAGTCCATGGATTTTCGTTAATTTATTCGTAAAATTAGAAGTGTAATTAACTTTTCAGTTTTTAGGGTTGGTTTCCACCCTTAAAAATAAAGAACTGGTAACGAGACAATATATATTTTAAAAATTACAGATTAAAGTTTATTTTTTTTACAAATTCTTTATAAACAACCTCGAAAACTATAACAATCATTATTTTCTTAAAAGAAATATTTAAAAATTCCGATAATTGTATTTTTTTGTTGATTTCTGAAATTTTCAATTTTTTTTTAAATTTACGGATTTTTGAAGTTGCGGTAATTTTCAATGGGTCAACTTTTTAGTTTATGGCATTAGAAATCCAACAATAAAAAATCATTCAAATCCATTCATTATAGCTGGGTTCCGAGGTATAAACCTAATTGCATTGGACTAGAACAAGTTAAAATAAGTCGAGCAACAGGTATTTTAAATTGGTGACGTAGGTAATTTGCCGATGACGTAGGTAGTTTGTATGGATTTGTTGATAGAATGGTTTTATACAAAACAGCGTGGTTTGCCAAGCTGAAATTCCTTCTCTAGTTCTAGTAAGGATAACTGAAGAAAACAGGAGTATAAAGCTTATTTATTAAATCAATTTTAATATATTTATCCACGAAATTTAATTTTCTCATGTAAAAAATAATAATATGCGTGAATTATTAAATATTTTAAATAATTTTTAATGCCGATTAGACTTTTAAAAACATTTAGCAAAACACGACAACAATGTCAACGGCTAGTCAAATGACGTGTCGCCGTCGTGTTGATTTGAAGCATTTCAGTTTCTTTCATCGAGGTATTTGCTGTAATTTACAAATAGTAGATAATGTAATTTAAAAGGTATTTTATAAAAAGTTGTGGAAACACAAATATAAGTGCTTCGGAAAAAAATTTTTGTAACTGTTCCGCGAGCTGTTCCAAAAAAATTGATATTCGAAGAACTTGGTGGCAAGCTTCTAATATTTTTGATCTTAATCCTTTGTAAAATCCAAATTTTGTTATAGAAAGAATCTATCAATTCATAATCAACTTTGGGCAAATTGGACGAATCTCCTTTCACAAAATTCAACTCCATCTTGTTTATTGATAAAGTAAAAATCAAACGCCACATAAACAAACAACAAATAAATCTAACCAATATATCTCCTTCACTTGTATTGTGACAAGAAGTGACAGCTGGCGGCACGCAAGAAATGTTGCCACATAATCTTCGCGTGAGTTTTGTTTATATTTTTAAGATAACTTCTACATAATAACAAATATAAATATCTTTTAATTCCTTCTAGATACATGTATACAATATTTATTGATATTCAAGATACTGAGAAAAATAGAAGTATTATAGATAAAATAATGTAAAATAAATACACATTTCCCGCCAAATAAAATCATTTCAAATCTGTGTCTAGACGAGCGTATTCTTATTTCTTATTTTTATTTAAGAAATTATTGTTTTGGTTTAAATGGATTATGCGGTAATTGTTAAAATAATAACACTACTTGATATACAGGGTGTTTCGAAAAGATTGGGACAACGCTTAGCCGTAGATACTTGACATCAAAACAAGTCAATTTAACTCAAAAGGTAGTGGTCTAACTCTTTCCGTTTTCAAGATACAGGGTGGCAAAGTAAAAAAAATTGTATTCGTAATTTGTCTCTATCTTGTAGACTATTATACGTATCTACTTCAAAGTTGGTACCTGCATGTTTTTCAGGTCGCTAATTGCAATGGTGATATTTCCGATGCCATATTTTATAGATGGCGCTAGTTACAGGACTTTTACGTGACACTTTAAGCCATAACTTCTTTGAGGTTAGGTTTTGGACATCGTCTTCTACTATAATCGAAACGCAATTTAGTTTCCTAAAGAAAAGGTGTACTTGTTTAAACGCGATAAAATGCACCCTTTCAGAGAAATACGCGATTTACAACTTTGTCACACACCAGTTCGAAGAAATTCAACACCCCGGGTGTTTTGAAAAAATTGGGACAACGCTTAGCGTAGACTCTTGACATTAAAACAAGGTGATTTAACCCAAAAATTAGCGGCCTAACTCTTTTCGTTTTCAAGATACAGAGTGGTATAGTTTTTTTACTATACCACTCTGTATCATGTTGTTGTTTTCATAGTTTGTCTCTATCTTGGAGAATATTATACGTATCTACAACAAGCACTATTGACGACTTCAAGACATCATACTTGACGTACACCTACTAGATAAGAAAACAGCTTTTAGGTATAATTGAATTTCCTCGAACTGGTGTGTGACAAAGTTGTAAATCGCGTATTTCTCTGAAAGGGTGCTTTTTATCGCGTTTAAACAAGTACACCTTTTCTTTATGAAACCAAATTGCGCTTCGATTATAGTAGAAGACGATGTCCAAAACCTAACCTCAAAAAAGTTATGGCTTAAAGTGTCACGTAAAAGTCCTGTAACTAGCGCCATCTATACAATATGGCATCGGTAATAGCACCACTGTAATTAGGGACCTGAAAAACATGTCGTTACCAACTTTGAAGTAGATACGCATAATAGTCTCTAAGATAGAGACAAATTACGAATACAATTTTTTTACTTTGCCACCCCATGTCCTGAAAACGAAAAGAGTTAGATCACTACTTTTTCAGTTAAATCGACTTGTTTTGATGTCAAGAATCTACGGCTAAGCGTTGTCCCAATCTTTTCGAAACACCCTGTATATCACCAAAACTAAATTTTTAAAAAATGGAAAATACCCTATTGCCTTTAAATAGTAATTTTGTTTTCCATTAATTCCTCGAAGTCTTATAGACATGTTAAAATAATCATAACCTCAAATAAAAGAGTGGGTTCTGTTTGACAGATAATTGTATACCTGCGGTATTAAAGCATTTTATACCATACATAAAATACATATAATGCATATTCTATTAATAATTAATACAATAAAAAATACATGAAAAATACTCACTTTTCTTATGTCTGCAATTATTAAATTTGCACATACTGAAGGACTGTCCCATGGATCGCAAAGAGCCCCGCCTGTGACAGCAGCGATGTCGGGGGGTCGCGAGGGTGCCTACCGACGGGGAGGCCACCCGGGGGCATAGCCCCACATCGCGCCACCACCCCTTTAACGTCACCGCTACACCGGACGCCTTCCCAATAATTATGTTCTTACTCTTCGGCGAGGTTATGATTCCTCCTTCGCTCTTCCACTGCCTCTTTATCGCCTTACTCGGTATCTTGAACAGACTCAAGTGGATGGTCCTTAGATTTTTTCTTCGGGGATAATTTTGGGTAGCCGTTTTTGGGCGGTTTTTGTACCACGAGGCAAACGATCCACTCTTGCTCGGCTCCAACCGAAGGGTCACTGTGGATATGAAAACTTTCTCTAATTTTCTTCAGAAAAATAAACTGCGCTCAGACCAAAACGCCTTCAAGTGTTTGCTTTTATGCCAATGAATGGGTGAATTGTTAGCTCCCCTTTCTTCTGCGTAACGCCTTCCTCGATGACAAAACGAATTGGACGTGTTCTGATTCTTGTGATCGCAATATAGAACTAAAAGTTTGTTTCATATCTATCTGGCACTTTGGTACACTCTTTCTTGTCACAAAATCTATTGGAAGAAAAGTTCGGGGTTAGATTGTGGTTTTTTAATAGGACAATCAACTAGGATTTTTAAATCAATTTAAAATGAATCAAATACACACCATTAACATAAGGCTAAGAAAGGAAATAATCGAAATCATTCGCAAATACCTATGCAATTTTTTTTAAAACTATAACAAACTTTGCGTTCCCTTCTCGTAAATTTACAGTATGTCTTTGAAATAAGTGAATCGTGGGCGCGTTCAAAATTATGGCATAAGGTTTACCCTTAAGAAATTCCTATTTAATTTCTCGCAAAATTGTAAACCAGTTCCTTAAATGTTACTGAAAAATTTATAAAAATTCATATCCAAATTAGATGGCATTTTCTATCAATAAAACGTTGTTTTACACAAAATTTTGGCACATTATGTGTCAAAATATTACATTTTCACTTCTCCATAAAAAGAGTCAAGTGGTAATAGGCCTAGCCAGCATGCTGTCAGATTGATGTCAAATGCAATGGCCGTTGGGGTAAAAACAATGTGATTTTTCATATTTGGATAACAAATAAGCAGTTTTGTATAACTACCTAAGTCATTAGAAAATTATATCAATCTAATTATTTAGCAGAACTGGAAAGTGAACTTACACGATATACAAACATGAGACAAAACAAATAGGTTTATTCACAATCATACAGAAATAATCAAATTGTCTTACATGTCAAAAGTTGGAAAGTATCTGACATTTCAGGTTGGAAAGTAGCCACTTTCTTACCAGTTTTGGGGTTGGAAAGTGAGCATTTGCCAACCTGAAAAGAAGAACATAAAATGCTATTTAAAAATTTAGTAAACGATTTTTTGGCTTTTTGTTCTTTAAGGGGGATGATTGTGAATAAAATTGTATACAAATCTTGGTGGAAAGTTTCATTGCTATCTCATCTCTTGACAACAATGAAACAGTTTCCACCTCGGTATGTAATATACTATTATACCCCCAGGCGGCTATTGCCATCTGACAGCGTATTGGACACGCCTATTAGTAATGTTTCAAAAACTCTGCAAATGCATCTGAATATGTTGGTATCACTGACATTGGCCATATTTGGAATTTCATATGTCAACGTCTCTATAGCTTCTAGTTGGGCCTTGCGTTTTTTCAGTAACACCAAAGACTGAGTTGGAATTTTAGACAAATAGGAACTTCTTTATCAAGGTGATTTTCCTGTTGAATCTGAACGTGCTTTCCGACTCAACTGTTCAAGACACAGAGAAAGGGGTAAAAAAGGAGTAGAATCGATTAAATATTTTTAGTAGATACTAAAAAAATGTTTTTCGAGTTTTTTTCCTCAAGAAATAAATTAGGCCGAAGACCGGCCTCCTTTGTTGTTAATTTTTTCATGACTTTCACGGCGCATGAAGCATTTCGAGTCAAAGATTGTAATGCACAATTTTCTTAATCCTTTTTTTTGTTGTTCACTCACAATTTCCGGAAAATAATTTTTTAGTCTCACTTTATTTAATGGTATGTAATTTATTCGGCTGAAATTTAAATTGATTTAGAGGAGAAAAATAATCCTATTTGATTGGCTTATAAAAGGAATTTGTGTGGATGATTTTAAATTTTTGAGGTAGCTATAGGCTCAAAGAGTAATTTTAAAGCTGTTACATATAAATAAAATATTTTGGGTAAGTTAGCTGTACTCGGGTAATTTTTAAAACACATATTTATGAGTTTAATAAAAACAATTTGCTGGAAAAATAAAACATCCCTGCGTACAGTTACTTAAACTAGCTTTCTGTAATTTTTGTTCTTAAAAGACGAGTTGAATATTTTTGTATCAGTTAAAATTATTAGTTTAAAATTGTGGTTTTGTCTAGAAAAAAGAGTCGCCATGAACGGCACCTTGGCGTGAAGTGTGTGTCCTATCTATTATCCTTTATCATTGGTGTTTTTTGGTCTTGTGTTAGATAGGATACAATAAAAAAATTTCGTGGCTGGATGGGCGCAGCTCAAAGCCAACTAAGAGGAAAAAAAAATTGTAGAAAACAAATAATCATTTGTAACTAAAATTTCCTTTCAGTCATGTTTTAAAAAACTTACTGCCAATATTTTTACCAAAATAAATTAAATGGAAAACGTATTGAAAAACCTAGCGTATTGTTTATTAAAATAAAAAGTATTGAGGAGTCTACTCACAGGGACGGCGCCAGACTGGCCAGGCCGGGGGGGCACAATTTTTTTTTAGGTATGTAGGGGGGCACAGAAATTTATATATTGTATAGTAGGACAGGGAATAGGAATTATAATTGTAATAAAGCAAAAATATAATATTTTCGTTAATATAAATTATTAAAAAATCCAGGAATACAAGGGGGCACTTGTGGGGACACAGTTCGTTTTGGGAGGGCACGTGCCCCGGTAATTTTCAAAGTGTACCGAGGTTAGTTGGTTGGATCGTCTGTAGACCCCTTTACAAAAGATACATTATCTAAAGCTTAAAAAATAAAATGACGAACTCATTTTGTATCGCAAAAATAATAAAAAACAAGCAAAGAATGTAGGTACGTAAGTTGAACAATTTTTAAAATAGTAACCAGAAGCTAATAATCAAAATCGATTTTTTTTTTAAATTGTGGAAAAATACGAGAGTTTCCAGCCTCTTCTTGATAGCATTGACAAATAATTTACAGCTTGCCCATGTAACCCACGAAGTTTGCATTAGAAGATGTTCATCGATCGCGTGCAAATATGATTTGTAACATTCTCCACGCTGATGAGGAGCAATAACCATTATTGGAGTACATAGCAATCCTTGTTTTTATAGGATTTTATTTTTGAACCTGTAATGTATGTTAACTGCTACATTTGCTGAAAATAATATCCACAATACTTAAGTTTTTACACTTAAATCGAAGTGTGGTTTTTATTAATATTTCTTTTTCATATGATGTTCGTTCAAGTGAACTTTACAAATTTCAGGTCCATAAAACGAGTTAATTGAAGTAACAGTAAAATCGAGTTTAATGAAACCCAGCATTTTTAGTGATTTAGTAAAAGTTTGAGAAATGTTAATGATGCGTCCAGTGTTACTCCCAGATCTTTATTAATAGAATAATCATCAAAAGGTGTGTTATTAATGTAGTAATATGCTGAAGATGATTGTTGCTACAATAGGAGGACATATTATGGTGTTTGTTTGCATCAAGTTCTATACCATTACTGTGACGCCATGTGATAAGACTATTCAAATCTGTTTGTGATATGTTGCAATCCTCAGTGGTATTTTAGAAAACAAGATCATCGCGAATAAAAGAAACTACCATCAGTGAGATATTCATGGATGTCATTTATGAATATGGTAAAGAACAAGCCCAATAAACACAAAAGAACGGCCCATCAGCGGACAATCACTGGGCCAGAAATGAAACTTCTGGCCCTGTGATGGCCCACTGGAGGCCCGACCTTTTGTGTTTGTAGGGAGGGTCCCAAATGAGAGCCTTATAGTACACCTGACGTGATTCTAATATCTATCGATCTGAAATTTTTAACTCGACCAATCTATGTCTAATCAAAAAAGTCGTTTTCAACCCATTTCAAGAGAGAACCGTATATTCCCACCAAATTCAACTTGGTTGATTTTATAGAAGGCCTTTGCAGTCTGTATAGATGGCATGAAACTGAAGCTCCTTCTCCAGAGCAAGCGACAGGAAGTTAATGTAAGTGAGCAAATTCAATTCTGTGGATCATCCAAACGAAAGCCAAATTGATTGTCAATGATGGTAATGTCAACTTGTGGTGTCAAAAAAATCAGTAACAAAGCTTTCGAATAGTTTAGGAATATAGCATTCAAAATGCAAATGGTCTGTAATTAGTTACGTCCCCTTTATCTCCGAATTTGCGTAATAAAGCTAACTTTCCAGAATTCAAATTTTGCAACATAGTTTGTTTTGTTTATATGAAGCAATGATCAATTTTAATCCAAATGTTTTTCCTTTATTTCTTGCCACGCGGTGAATTAATTTCAAATGAATAAAATTATTATTACCTATACAATTTTTGAAAAAAAAAAGTTTATCTACAATCAGTATATTTTTTTGCTTGCATTTTGAAAGCGCAAAGTTGACGTTTGCCGAGGAGCTGTGAATAATGTCACTTTGCCGTTCATCTCCCATGACAACGAGCGGCAAAGTCTCTTACGCTCGCTCGAGTGCACCTGTCCTTACACAAGTTTGGTTGGAACATTACCAATGTATTTTTATGAAATAATAATGTCCCAAAACTATTGTTAATATAATGAGAGTAACAATTAATTACCTATTTTAATTACGAAGAATACGAACTTTATAATAATCAATAAAACTTAATATTGAGTTTTGTTTGTCTGTTTATTTTGATCACATATGCAAGGCATACTCATAATATATTGATGAATCGTCATTTGCAGCCAAAATTCAACTTCATTATTCCTTTTATTTTAATATTTTCAAATGATTGTAGATACAATTTTGTGTAATTCGAGCGCAAAGTGTCATTGTCGCTGTCAAGTGTTTGACGCGCTCCGCTTACACTATCAAGCCACAATGGGGCACTTTGCGCTCCTAATACACAAATAGCTATTTACTCCACTATGTACCCTTCTGGATGCTTTCAGTTCCACATGTTCCTATCACAATGTTTGGGTGAACGTAATTCGACAATTTCTCCTACATCCCTGAACCGATTCAAAAAAATTTTTGATGTGCTTTTAGAGACAACTTTGTAGAATGGTACTAGGCTATTGAAAACTGAGAAAGGAAAAAAATTTTTTTCTCGTGCGAAAATAAAATAACACTTTTCTTTTCTTGTTGATTTAGTCTGGTATCTTTCTATCAAGTTTTCTCTAAAAGACCATCAAAAAATTTTTTCAATCGGTTCAGGGATATAGGAGAAATTGTCGTACTACGAAATCATTTTCTTAAGCACGGCACCGCCACCCTTAATTAGTACAGTAAATTTAGTAACAGACCCAAACATCCAAAAGGTATAGGAAATTCTTGTCCCAGGTTGTTCACTATCCTCAGTACAACACGCCATGAAGTATCCCGAAGTTTGTGGTGTCGGGTTTGGGAGGGCGGGGGTATCACTGACTATCCTTTTTTCGCAGTTTTGCTCCAAAACTATTAGGTTTATCAAGATCATGAACATAAATAAAGTTGTACATAAAATTTCTGACAAAATTGGTCCTATTCATATTTTAGATCAACCTCGTTATCGAGGTATGGAGAGGAGAAATCTGTGAAATGTTAAAAATTGACAAATAAAACTAAAAATTGTCTTAAATTTGTTTGATTTAAGCTTAAATTGTTTGGATTGAAGTAGAGCATGAATAAGTAATAAATTATGGTAACCTTGGTACCACGGGGCACGGGGGGAAGAGGAGGGGAAGGGTGGACGGGAAGACGGTTAAATGTAAGAAATAGTAAAAGTTGAGATTTGAAACGTAAAAAAGACAAATCTTGATGTGTTTTACATTATATTGTATTTTCAAGATTATTACAAGATCAGAAAGTATTTTCAAACTTATTCGATTTCATCATCATCATTGCTCTCTTCTTCACTGTCATCTGAATCATAGTCCTTTCCTAGTAGAAGAACATCATTTGACACTAAAATTTGCTCAGCAGGTTCATCTCTATTGGTGCAGTCAAGACCGACACACGTTATGCACATTCTTGAACATTGCAGATCATTCTTCCTGCACTCACAGTTTCGAGTGCAATAATCAGTGCAACAACAGGAAATAAGCCGCAGTAATTCATTTGGTGCAGCAGCCATTGATGTAGTCACTGGGCGGAGTTGCCTTCCAATCTTCTTCCAATCCCACTGTAAAGGATCTTTTGCAACACCATGCCAGAGCTACACTTGATGGTACACTCGTAAAGAGTGTTCTTGTGCAGCGTCCTCTGTCGGTGGAAGTGCGGCTAGTTTGAAGTTAGCCATTACGGGCTGTTTACCAATTATTGTCAAGTAACGTTTATATCGTAAAGCATTCAAGTTTTCAGTCTCTTTTGCTCCATATAACACCTCAAAATAGCTACTCAGTCTCTTATTTGCTCACAGACGATTACACAAAAACTCGCGTTTATAAAAAGTGCACACTTCCAAACTAAACAACATTCCCGAGTAGATATAGGTACGCCCTACTGACGGAACGCTGCCACACAACTAGGGTCGTAAAACGGCCCTCTCCCTTCAAGCAGCCCACCTGCTCTTCATTGTATTCAAGGCCGTCATCCTTTCTCTTCTCCGGATTTCTTTTTCAACTCTCCCCCACTTCAATTCAAAGAATTTAAGCTCAAATCAGACAAATTTAAGGCAATTTTTAGCTTTATTTGTCAATTTTTGACATTTCACAGGTTTCTCCCTTCCATATCTCAATAACTATTAGGTTGATCAAAAATATGAATATCAGAAATTTTATTTTTCATGGCGTGTTGTACTGAGGATAGTGAACAACCTGGGACAAGAATTGCCTATACCTTTTGGATGTTTAGGTTTAGGTAATTTTTGTTCGATATTTACTGTACTATAATGTAGCGCTACTGACATAGGCATTTATTGCAACTCCTGGCATCTATACTATTGTATAATAAGCTAATTATTATTAATTTGTATTATTTGTATTAAAAACTAGTATTTCCAGCACATTAATTTGCGACAAGTTTACGATTTGGTTGTCATTGTCTCGAGTCGTGCGATAATAAATCACTGTAATTTATTGTTATAGGTAGTACTAATTAATTTTTTCATGAATGAATACTGGTTTTCGGGTGCGAGTCAAACACTTGGTAATAGTGATTACAACTGACCTCTAGTCTTGCTCGAAAACGTATGTAGTCGGTATACCATCACCTTTAGACCGGGAGTTAACGAACACGCAACCACAACTATAGGTACAAAATGTTTGACTTGATTCTTGACGAATTAAACTGTTGGCCAATTGAAACGGACTAAGCGTATTTTTAGTTTGAATTTAAAGCCACATCAATGTGCGCTTTTCAGGATTTAAGAGATAATTTATTTGTGAAACAGCGAGTTTTGCTCTCTCTCTTTTATTTTATAAGATACCGATTTTTTTCTAAAAACCTATAATTTTTCTCATTTTTTTGAAGTTAGGCCTTAATTGAGTTTTGTTTATATCTCTTTTAAAATAATAATAATAAGTACATTTTTTGAACTTTAAGTTCGTGGTGACCAGTGGCGTACCTAAAACGGTATCGCTTTGGGTTCCCTACATCAAAATAAAAAAAAGGAACCCCAATTATCTCCGGAACGGTTAAAGATATCAAGTTGAAATTTGGCACACAATTGAAGGGCTTTACCTGTATATACAAATAACATTTTTTTCAAATTTTCTTGATAATATTTCTCACCCAAAAAAATACAAAAACATGCGAGAAATTGTATGTCTTTTAATGGAATAAAATGGAATCTAAATAAACAATAAAAAAATATCTATTTATTTATTTTTATAAGCACTATTATTATTTGCAATGTCAACTAAAGAAAAAGGGAAGAACCAAACTTTTTTACTATTAATGGAACAACAAAAATAAAATAAAAATACCAAGGCAAAATAAATTATTATTATTATTATTTTAGAGGAGCTGTCATCGATCTGCTCTTACGAAGCTCAATAAAGCCTAACGGCGAAAAAAATGGGGAAAATGACGGGTTTTTAGAAAACAAATTGGTATCTTATAAAATAACAGAGATATCCAAAATTTGAGAAATCGTTTTCCCCCCCATAAACCAGTGATTAAAAGAATGCTCACCAAACAAATATAAAATAATTTTTGTCGAATCTCGGAAATTATAAAGTTTGGTAAAAAAACATAGCTTTCTCTAACACTCTGTAAATAGTAACGTGCTTCAAAATAAAAGAATCGGACAAAATTCGCTGTTTCACAAATAAATTATCCCTTAAATGCTAAATTGATGGGGCATTGTCACGAAAACGTGCATTTTGCGGTCCTTTCGCCATAAAAGTTCAGTTTAAAAAAAAATAGTTGTTTTCAGTTTTTAATATTTAAAGTAGAACCGGATTAATATAAATAAAAGATATTTTTGGAATTCGTTTTATTTATGTTTTTATTGTATATAACAGTATGTGAGATCTCACGTTTGTTAACTGTCCTTACCCCAATGTATTAGACTTTCACCCGTCAAAAATCATTTTTTTATAGTAATATAGATTTGAAAGAAAGAAGAAACGTCTTGAGAAACTCAAAAAGTATTAATTTTTATAAATATGGTACTTTAAAAATTAATTTATCTTCAAAACACTAGTAAGTATTCTCACTTTAGTTAACACGTTGATTTTGTTGCTTAGAATCGAGTGGATGGTGATGACCTTCCTTAAATGTAAGATGTAAGGATATATATTTTATTTTACCAGTTGAGCTCTGGAAATGAGTAAGTAATTAGTGCCAGTTTTTACTGGTTTGGCGCTAAAATGATTGTATGCATAGAAACGATAAGCATGTCTCACATTTGTTAACAAGAAATTTTAGTCAAAAATATGCAATATGTTATTTATTTAGTTATTATTTGTTTGATATTTTGTTAGAATATATATTTTTAAAATGGCGCTATTTTTCAAGTACATTATCGGCTTTTTAGCGGAAAATTTGAATCGAAACCTCACCTACGATACTTGCGTTATTTCTTAAGTTGGAACACGCAAATAGACAAGTTGCAAAGTACAAAAAATTAGTTTTTTGTGTTCTTATATACATAAGAGGATAAGCTCTTAAAAAATCCACTAACTTTTACTATAATATACCTAACTTTTTTACTTCCTTCCCACTTTCATTAAAGTTTTTGTTTTTATTTGGTACATTTGGTTTTATTTCTGTTTTTTAGTTTTTGTGCTAGGGAGAATTGAAGATTTGTATTTTTTACATTAAGAGACTAAACATTTAATTTTTAACTTCAACTTTTATTATTTAATCATTATATCTTACTTTTTATACTTTGTTAATCACTTGCGTTAACTAGTATTTTAAAAAATTGTCTCTTTTTACAAAACTAATTAAGTTTAAGCTCAACCACTTAATTAAAATATCTATTTAACAATTTTTATATACTAATCCGTATGTTATATTTGAAAATAAATAAATATATTTTTCTTAAAATTACTTTCTGCAAATGCACGTTTTCGTGACAGTGTCCCTGAATATCTATGCTCATTCACAAAAACTCGCTTGGTCCGTTTCAATTGGCCAGTTTATTTATATAAATATATTTAATCCGCTCGTCTAACATCATCTGTCGTTAGAAAACTATGTAATTTAGAGTTTTCCCTATCAAATGGGGTTCGTTTTCTTGTACCTTCTTTTCCGCACTGCCCCCACAATATCGCTGCCACTTAGTTTAGGCAGATGGGCAGTTTAGGTATCCTTATATCATTCGTGAATCAAGTTAAACCTTTTGTACCCATGGTTCTGGTTCCGTGTTCGCTATCTCCCGGTCTATTAATTCATTTCAATTCAAATGAATGGCCCATATCCTGGCCACATCGCGTTTTTTATAGAATAATGAATAATAATTGACGCACGTAAACATTCAAAAAAATTTGGTAAATATTTGTGCTTCATCCGTCGTAGTAGCTGTCATGGAAATGTTTTCCATTAGAACCGGGGCATAATTAGTAGGTGGAAATGAAGTAATAGGAATCACGGCGTGTAAGGGAGAATGCGACACCGAAATAGCTCAGCCTCGGCTAATTTGGTAACTGTTGCGGGGTGTGTATTTATGGCGAAGTCGGAATATTCGAAACATCCGTAACATCAACAATTTTTTTTATTTATTTTGCAGACGCCAAAGCGGCACAGCATACGATTTAATCAACATGTTGACTGGCATGTTGATATTTAGGAATAAATTGGTTGGAAATGTTAGCTGAACCGCTTTTTTAATAAGACAGAATTATAAACTGTATAAAAAATGTGGACACTGTTTTTATTTATTTTACTGAACACTTCTCAACTGTTTTATATGGTTCTAGATGATACAAAAGTACCTAACATACGATTTAAATGTATTGAGCCCTCGCTTTAGTCGCGGGAGATTCCTTATTTTATTCTATTCTATACTAGCATGGTGAGACAGATCATAGTATATAGAAAGAATGGTTATTTCCTTGTTTTTCATATCGAATGTTAGACACGAGGGGTAAACCGTAGAAAAAATATCTATACACTAATACCTCTTTGCATAGCAATACCCAATAATACCTAGGTATTTTGTGATAATATCTAATAATACAGCGGAATTAAGTTTTATAGTAATACCTGGGTATTTCTTAGTAGTATCTTAGTAGTACCCAATTAATAACCTTATTCAGCTAGATTTATAGGAATAATACCTAATAACACCTGCATAGTACTGAAAAATACCTGGTGTTACCAAAATTATAACTAGTAATACCGAGTGAACTCTTAATAATTCCTCACACCACCTAGTAACACCTCTAAAATAACCTAAAAATACCCAGTAATATCTAAGAATACCCCAATAATACCTAGTGAGTAACAGCGAGATTAAGCGAGTTGCTCATTCACTACTTTTAGAACCGGTACTTGAAGAAACCACCATTACATAAACAGTCTAGGTAATAATGTCTCTCTAGGAATAGATGAATACGATCATCCACCATAAAAATAATATTATTATACTAGCTGACCCAGCAAACGTTGTTTTACCATATGAATTATAAATTTTTGTCCAAAAAATAAAAAGAAAATTTCTGGATAGGGCCACCCTTATCACCTAGGGGTATAAAAAATAGCCTACGACCTATTCTCAGACCTACCAAATATACACAAAAAATTTCATAAAAATCGGTCAAGCCGTTTCGGAGGAGTTCGATAACAAACACTGTGACACGAAATTTTTATATATTAGAAGATTAGTTATAGTGATACCACCAACTCAGTTAATAAATATGTCAATGATGTCGGGAATATTTCCTCAAATATTAAAGTGTGGTATTGTTAAACCATTACATAAAGGTGGCGATCGTAATCACATGGCAAACTATCGTCCAATCTCTCTCATATCAAATATAGCAAAAATTTTTGAGAAAGCAATAACCGCACGATTGTATAAATATTTTGAAAAATACAACATCCTTTCAAATAATCAATTCGGATTCAGACAAAATTAATGCACCCAGAATGCAATTACGGCCGAAAACAAAAATATTTAATAATGTAAATAAAAGCATACCGGCAGCTGCTATCTTTCTAGATCTAGCAAAGGTATTTGATACTATCAGCTATGTAAAGCTTCTGGAAAAATTAGAAATGTCCGAGGCTGTTCCTGTAACTGAATAAAAACTTATCTCAGTAACAGACAACAATATGTTGTAACAAATAATGAAAGGAGCAGTGAATTAACAGTAACGTGTGGTGTACCACAAGGCACAGTTCTTGGCTCTGAACTTTTCATAATTTACGTTAATGATCTGTTTATAAATACTGATACGAATAGTGTGAGCATCTTTGCTTATGCCGACGATGGAGTTATTCACGTTAGCGGTGATTCTTTCGACCTTTCGATTAAAATCGGTCCGAAAAGGGCCACAGATCTCATTTTATTTTAGTGTAACATAAAAAATACGCTAGCAGCGAAAACTCTATCGTCTCTTTCGCGGCTAACTTCCATGTTAGATGCACTAGGGACTTATTTTTTTTAAATTAAAAAAGAGCCCACCTTTCAATTATAATCAGTCCAAAAGGGGCCAGGTTAATAGTTCTCATTTTATTTTAGTGTTTCTTAAAAAATGTGCTAACAGCGAAAACGGTGTGAACGTCTATTTCGCGGCTAACTTCTATGTTAGATGTAATAGAGACTTAAACTAAAGCTAAAGAACCCACCCTTCGATTAAAAGTGGTTTGAAATGGGTCAGGGCTCTTCAATTTTTTTTATTAACATATTACTTGAGAAATTACGCTGTAGCAGCGAAAACGCTGTCGTCTGTTTCGTGGCTAACTTCTATGTTACTAGGGATTTAATTTCTTTTTCAAATTAAAGCTAAAGAGCCCACCTTTCGATAAAAATCGGACCGAAAAGGGCCAGGTTTTGAGAATTTGAGGCTAATAGCCTTTTTATTAACTCTTGGGTCATAATTTGTAGGTAAACATGTTGATATTATCATTACCTACGAATATATTGTAATATGTATTCAAAAATGCAAACAAAAGGATTTTTTTTTTCGCTGCTAGTTTCGCTGCTAAAATCAGTCTCGTGGACATACTAACTGAATAACATAACGTTCTCTGTAGTCGATCTGTCATCTCTCTCGCGTTAACATTATCTATTGTGCTTGATAACTCAAATATTTGATATATCCCAAATCTTTTTTACATTTTATATAATCAAACGTTTTATCAGAATTTTTTAAATGCCTTAAAAACTAACCGATTAGCATGAGATCACATTTTTGACAATAACTCCGAAATTGTACAACAAAAAATTATGACAAAATTTCATTGTATCAGAGAAAAACTGTTTTATCAATGCCTAAAAATATTATTCACATTGGTTGCTCATTTTTCGAGATTTAACGGGATTTAGTTGGTATGGCCAACATCTTAGTAGGACATTTTTAAACATAACTTAGCAAATCGTCAAAACTGTTCAACGTAAGTTATTCTTTTAGTTAGTGATTACAATGGACACAATGAACACATTAAATTAACGATTTTTGACACCATTATGAAAATAACTATGAAAATGCAAAACTAAAAATTGCACATAAAATTTTATGATTATACACACCAAGAGCTACCACACTTTCCTGAAAAAAAAGAAAAAAAATCAAACTTGGCACTTCAATCCAGCTAAAGCTACTATTTGCTGCATTAGAAACCTTTACTATGAAGGTTAATCTGGTCAATACCATGTTTTCTTGGTATATATTTTTTTACAAATCAGGAGTAAACTTTTCTCTAGGAAATTTTATAACACTGTTTTATACCATTTGTTTATGTTGTAATATTGGCTGTACAAACCAATATGATAAGGTTGTGTTAGCTTACATGTTTACTACTACTATGCTTTTAAATACCGAGATGATGACGTTACCTGGCAAATTTGATTATCTTACAATTTGTTAAAGATACAATTTAATATTTAAAGTAGTACCAAGAGATAAAGATCTGCTGTGTACTTTAAGATAGGTTTGTTACATTTTATTTATCATTTGAAGTACACATCAAGACGATAAGATTCCTTGGCCAAGGTTAATTTAATTTAAATATTGAAAATAGTAAACAGTAAAAATAATTGCAAATAAAACTTAAAACATGATTTAACAATGCGCTTAGCTCAGTAATTAATTTAAGTCACATTGTGGCATCCTATGATGATGCTTTGATAAACCGAAACATAAGAAATTCTTTATTTTAGTGACCACAAAAACACTATAATGCTCTAGAATACGTATTCAACATTTACTCCATTTTTTTGACGTTTTAAAGTTTTTTTTAGTATATAGGAATTTTGTTTTTAATTTTACTTCCACGTCCAGTGGAAGTATAGTAACGACAAAAAAATTTTTAAAATTTTTTATTGTCCAAATAAGCTTAAAATGTCATGAAACGTCGAGATTTTAAGTTTGAGCGAAAAAAAAATTTCTGTCTGTCTGTCGGTCTGTCTGTAACTTTTTTTTGTGCGCACGTTTACTCTGGAACCGTTTAAGATATTGACTTGAAATTTGGTACACATATGTACTTTAACGAGATCTAGAACTAGATTATATTTCCATCTTGTTCCGTCGAAGGGTTGGGGGTAAATTGGGGTAAATTTGGGGTAAATAGGTCAATCAAGCAGGTAAGAGTCCATAAAATTGGTCAAAAATATGTTTGACATTAGCCACCCCCATCCCCTTATTAAAGGGGATGAAAAAAAATTGTGATTTAGTGTATGTACAGGAACCAGAAGCCCCAAAATATTTTTTTACTTCATCGACCCCCACTATCACCCCCCCTATCACCACCCCCCTCCCCACTACCGATGTGGGGTATCGTTTCATGGGTTTTTGGGGTAGAGGATTTCAAATATTATATTATTAAAGTTCCATAAACAATTATTTTCACATACAAAGTTTTTTCGTTGTTAGTGACTTGGGTAGAGAATCTGGATGTGGAAGTAGTGATTCCTTGGGCAGCGGTTTTTATGGTAATTTTATCAGTATTGTATCGTCGTGCATGTCAGTGGTAGCCAAGGCGCTTTACGCCTCGCGCATTATGTAACGCTTTAGTCATATTATTGATTGTTAAAAATGAAATAAATACAATATAATAATATAGCAACTTGTCATGTCCACTCCATTTAAAAAGGTTTTAATGATTAATATTTAATTCCAACAGTCTATCAGTAGAGTAAGCAACGCTGATTGAGTTCGGCATTTGGTATCTCATTTAACAGTTGGTAAGCTATCAACTAAGATAATCCCGCATCGTTAATCAGCTAAGTAAGGCGGGGGATGACCCCTGTGGTTGCCCACGTGATAACCCCCGGGGCGTTGAATCACCAGAACGGTAGTGGAATGGCCCAGGGTGGGTTAAAGTTGATGGCCGAGAACTGTGGTTTGGAGTCCACGTGAAGGGCCCGCCACTGTGGCCTAGTACGCATGTAATAATTACTTTGCCTGCATGGTAGGCATTTTTAATTAATTTTAGTTGCCGCAATTATAACTATTTTGTACGAGAAACTACGTTTTTAAGCCATTGAAGGCTATGTTTAACTTATGCCTGTATGACCTATATTACAATCTACTTAGTTGTTACTACTAATAATGGCATATGATTGGTACAATGATGTGAAAAACAAATGAGTTTTCATTGGCTACCATGTTAATGATGAAGTAAAAATTTGCCGGTTTTTCTTGAAAAAATATAATTTTTATAGCTTCATTATATATCACTTTTATAAAACTTTCAGTTGCTGTGCAATGTTTTTTTCGAGCCAATCTTTACAATAAGTGCCATACGAAAAAAAAAAGGTACTTTAACGATAAAAGGTCTACGGCGAATTTGCATTAACAAAAAATACTCGCAATCGATCGTGTATAAAGAAAAATGGCAGAGAAATTCAAGAATGCATGTCTCCCTCATCTTTCATAATGATCGGATCAATACCCTTAGCTGTTAACATTCGTCGTAAGTAAGTGTCCTGAAACACGCGAAATTATTTTAAAAAACTAATAGCTTCAGCGAGCACTTATCGCACAAGCTCATGTTTACCATCACATGTTTTTATTACTTAAAAAAAGGCTTTATCAAAGGCATTATTAAATGCTATCCGGTTTATCTAATCTGTGAAAATACAACCTACCTGATCTACTGGTATGATAATTTTCGAGTGTTACACAAAAAAATAGCTAAAATTCCTTACAATACTGGTAAGAATATACGTTTTAACTATAAAGTACGATAAGATAGGGTCAGACGAAATAATATTTCATAAGTTTAGATAGTCGACTCAACATGGCTATAATATGAGGTTACTACAGACTATGGAGATTATACCGAGAGATTGGTGTAGAACCTAGCAAAGTTGACTAAAATAATAAAATAGTTTAAAGAACTAAAAAAAAAAACATGCTTTTATAAATGCTGCACTAAAAAGCAAAAAATAATCATGGAATCTGTTCTCTCTGTCTACTCCGTAAGGGCCTTAATGTAAGCCGTGTTTGTAATTAAGCATAATATTTGAGTATAAAAGCGTGGGGTGCTTGTTTTTTACTATGACAGACTTAATTTTTTAAGCGTGCGGCGCTTAAAAAATTAAGTCTGTCATAGTAAAAAACATTTTTTCGCTGACAAACCAATTTCTATGCATAAAAGAGGTCTCAAACTTAATTTCAGTAAAAAATGAAGATGGTGTTTTGACGCAGCCGTCGTAGAAGCTTATTTAAAAAAAAAACGTTGGCACGGCGCTTAAAAATTAAATCTGACATAGTAAAAAACATATTTTCGGGGATAATATAACTAGTGTTATGATTATCATCGGTGATAGCCCGAGGTAAAACCGATGAAAATTAACCGAGTGCGAAGCACGAGTTCAATTTTCTATAGGTTTTAACGAGTGGTATCACCGATTATTAATCATAACACGTGTTATATTTGGTGAGAGAATATAATGAACGTTAACAGAAAATACATTTTTTAAAAAGTCAAAAATTTTAAACGATCTGTCAGTTTGACAGTAAATATTACAATCAATACAATAATTATTGAACTGGTTCCACTGAGATTCTTTATTAATTTTGGTATTTTTTGGTGTTTTTTCTCAATTAACTTTCGAATCTCCTCCTCGCTAGCATCTCCCCATCGACGGTGATCTACTCGTTGAAACATTTTTCTGCTTAAGAGCACTATTTTCTGATTTCTGATTGAAACTTTCTGTCACTTTGACAGTAAATTATTTTATTCATTAAAAACAACTGACAGCAATACGCGGTGATAAAATTATCACCGATTTGATAGCCTATTATTTTTATTATTTTTTTTTATTAGCCTTATTTATATTAATGTCCTGGCGGAGGAGGTGTTATGAAGTGTACATTCCATGACAAAAAGTCTGCCAGATGTTAATTAACAAAAATTGTCAGATAGACAAATTTTCTCAAAAATGATACATTATTTACCAATTGTGTAAATTTCAAGCGGGTGTTTTGAAAAGTAAATTCATTTTTTATTTTAGCTACTTTCAGAAGTTAATTTAAAATTAACACATTTTTAAAAGTCTGCCGGGCGTAACATATTTATTACACGTTTTTCAACCATTTTCACCTTTTAAATTTGAGGTGTTCGATGGGAGCTTAGACTATGTCTAGTTTCCGAGATACAACTATAAGTTCTTGTAAAATTCTGTATCTTATCGAACTTTTAATTTATTGATGGGGTATTAGAGGTCAAAGGAGCAATTTCAGAAAGTTTTTCAATTAAAGTTTTTTGATCAGGAGGACACATTTTATGTAAAAAATGTTTTAGCCAATTTGACCGAATATTTTTTTGACTTGTTATTTTTATATAGATTTCCCGGCGCCTTCTTCGACATTTTTCAAACTTTAATTTTTGTTTACGCTATTTTTATTAAAACAACAAATGTTTTTAGTGCAAAATATTATAAAGGGCTATTAGAACGTAACACAATATAAAATGTATGAAAAAAAAATCATGAATTCGAAATTTGTTTAATTGTACAAGAGATCATTCCTGTACGTTTCTTGAGCTGTAACTCGGGAACTAGACATAGGATCGAGTTGGGCCCATAAGAACTTTTGTTCAGAAAGTCGAGAACTATAACATACTGAATTTTCAGACAAGTCGACTAGGACCCACTTTCCATTTGTTTTGTGCGCGGTTCTTTCATAATGATACAATAATTAGAAGTGGGTGAAATTTAGTTTCTTAGACCTTATTACATAGATAGATACCAACCTAATAAAACCATGTTAAAAATAGTAATTTTGGAAACAATCCTAACAATCGACCGTCGTCAGTACGTTTTGTAAAAAGTTGCAAAGCCTCATAAAACTCATATCTTTCCGTAAAAAGCACTTAAAATTGTTCCGACGAATTATGTAATCGCCTAGGGACCTACATAGCTAAACACAAGCGAACAATATTTTTCATGATACACATTATTACAGCCAGTCCCAATCCTTTCAGCCCAAAATCAAAATTGATACACAAATTTTCTAAGAAATTTAAATCTTTTTGTGCCAATCGATTGATATCATAGCTCTCACCATTTCATGCAATTGTGACTAAACATCCTCTATGGAGTGTGCCCCTACTTGCCATGTTTGGTATGCAGATCTTAATTGTTTTATATACAATGTGTCCCAGGATAGATGTAACAAGAGGTGCAATGGACCAAAAATTTTGGAATTTTGGAATGGTATTTGGGGATTGAGTCCTGCTTGTTGTAAAACTAAAGTATACCAAAAATGACTTGTTTTGGTGTTCTACAGAGTGTTTTATAAGCAAAGTTGTAAAAATCACCATTAATAAAGTACCATTATTTTTCAAAATATGAAAAAATTCCACTAATAAAAGTTATTTAGAATGCAATTTTATACCTCTATACCAAATTTCAGGAATATAAAATTATTTTTTTGAAACTCCCCATTTTTTCAATAAATTAGTATTTTATTTTGAACCATTCAATTAAAACTGCATAGAAATTATTTTTTGTGAATTAATATTTAAAGTTATGTAGAAGCTAAAAGTAGGCTATGAGAAAAGCAGTGGATATTTATCACATATTATTGACATATCTGTCAAACGTAGTCATTATCCTTGATTTCTGTTTCAAATTAACGAACCAAGCATAAAAAATTAAGTGAAAATGGTACTCACAGTGCGTGAAAAATTTATATTGTGCAATGCCACGGAATTGGCGGTGAAAACTCGTTAAGAGAAGTGGTAAGCCAATTTAATTTGAAATTTCCAAACACTGCTTTGTCACATACTCAGGCTATAAGAATAATTAAAAAGTTTCTGGCTACTGGTAGTGTTCTTAACATGAAAAGAAAAATAAAAGCATATGATGAAGACAATGTTGGGGCTATTATAGCTCATGCCTCTGTTATAGAAAATCCTAGGATGCCACTAAGAGAGAGATCAGCTCTTATTAATATTAGCAAGTCTGAACTCCAAAGAATTTACAAGGCAAAGAAAATTAGGGCATACAAAGCAAATTATAAAGATACGCTTGAAGAGGGAGATGACGGCCGTAGGTTGGATTTTTGTTTGACCATTGGAAAAAAAACCATGGAAGAGAGATTTTTTCATCATTTCATAATTTTCTCAGATGAATCCACATTCACAACCAATGGTGTTGATTCATCGCATAATTGTCGGTTTTGGGCTTCTGAAAATCCAAATTTTAGAATTCATTGTAGAAGACAATATTATAAAAAAGTGAATGTGTGGTGTGCCGTTTCTTATCACGTTGGAGTTATTGGACCTTATTTCATTGAGGGAAGGTTAAACCAGCACACTTATTTACAGCTTCTTGAAAGATTTTCTGAAGAACATTTAAATATTTTAAGAGATATGCCTTTAGTTCATTTTCAACATGATGGTGGCCCTGGCCACTCCACAGAAATGGTTAATCGGTGGTTGAATTTAAATTTTGGAGAAAATTGGATTGTCAGGAATGGACCGATCAAGTGGCCGGCGAGATCCCCATCAATATTGAATTTCTTTTTATGGGGTCGCCTCAAGCAGTTGGTTTACGCTGAACCACTTCCTAACGATGTAGCAGTATTGAAGCAGAGAATTACAAATGCCGTAAACTCCATACCGTTAGATCATATTCGAAATAGTTTTAAGGACTTCAGGCGAAGGATCGAAATGTGTGTGGATGTGGGTGGTAGCTACGTCGAATAATAAAAAAGTTGTAAACATTGTTTTGTATTGGTCAATAATTAATTTGTTTGTGAATCTGTTATGACATTTATTACTTGTTATAATTTTTAAACCTCATTAATCTTCTGTTAGTAATTGTTTCTTGTTTTACGATTAGTTCGATTAACATTATACCTTCTTACATCTCGTATATTCAATTTTTTATTTACCAATAGCCTACTTTTTGAGATGATTAACATTTGCTCCTACACAACTTTAAATATGAATTCAACTCTAAATGGGAAGTTTCAAAAAAATAATTTTATATTCCTGAAATTTGATAAATAGATATAAAATTGCATTCTAAATAACTTTTCTTAGTGGAATTTTTTCATATTTTGAAAAATAAAGGTACTTTATTAGTGGTGATTTTTACAACTTTGCTTATAAAACACCCTGTAGAATACTAAATCAAGTCATTTTTGGTATACTTTAGTTTTACAACAAGCAGGACTCAATCCCCAAATACCATTATAAAATTCCAAAATTTTTGGTCCATTACACCTCTTGTTACATCTATCCTGGGACACACTGTATAATTAGACAGACATTTCTTTAATAACATGGTTTTATTAAAATGACAACATGAATATGTCTTCAGTCAAATTAAAAAATTAATAAATGAATAGCAAAAATACCAAAAAAGTTAGGCTCCTGCTGGAGCTTGGACGTTGGGCCTTTCGGCAGAATCCCATCTGCCACCTTCAGGCTCTCGCCGAAAGCTGTCTACTGCTGCTTCTCGTTGCTCGAACTGAACCGGTTCAGTTCGGAGTTTTTTATCTAAAAGCCTATCAAAACATTTTTTCAATCGGTCCAGGGATTTAGAAGAAATTGTCAAATTACGAAATAATTTTCTTAAGCACGGTACCGCCACCCTTAAGCGAATCTATAAGTACTTAATGATTGAACTAACATAAAACAACATACGTGTCGAACTGAAAACCTCCTACTTTTATAAACTTAATATCGGTTAAAAAGTGGTTTAATTCGTACCAGCATCGAGCTGTAGATTACATATAATTAATATAAACATAGTGTACGATATCGAAATTGTCAATAAGTACCTGTATATTTTAATTTGTATTATGATTACGAATAAATCTGAGTTTTACGTAACTCAGAGATAATAATGATTGATAATGATGCTCGGATAAGCAAAAACATGATTTAACTGTGTTAATAAACGTAGTGCAAACTAATAGTGAAATAAACGGGGAACTCGAAAATCGATATTTTGCCAAAACACGTAAACCTATTTTTGCGCATATTCACTTGTTTATAACGTGACAATGTTCAAGCTGATGTTATCAGCAAATTGGATAGCCTCATCTTTAATTGTTTTTGAGATAATAACATTTTTGTAACGTAAATCACGTTCACTGCGTATGAAAATTTACATAATCGTCCTAGGTGCTGACCCGATTTTTCTTTGGAATTATTTCGCACTGAAAATGATCAAATAAAACAGTTCTGACAATTTACAATCATTTTTGCTTCTATGTCGGTGACGCAGATAGGCGTCAGTATATTTAAGTGTTAAAAAAATAAAGTAAAAACCGCTGCCCAAGGAATCACTACTTCCACATCCAGATTTTTTATCTAAGTCACTCACAACGAAAAAATTTTACATGTGGAAATAATTGTTTATGGAACTTTAATAATATAATACTTGAAATCCTCTACCCCAAAAACCCATAAAACAATACCCCACATCGGTAGCGGGGTGGGGGTGGTGATGGGGGTTGGTAGTGGGGGTGGATGAAGTAAAAAAACATTTTGAGGTTTCTGGTTCTTCTACACACCCTAAATCATCCCCTATAATAATAGGGTGGGGGTGGTAATGGGGGTGGCTAAAGCCAAAATTTTTTTTGAGACCTCAGCTTCTCTTGTATAAACTAAATACCAATTTTATGGATTCTTACCTACTTGATTTACCTATTTTTTACAAATTTACCCCCCAACCCTTCGACGGAACAAGATGAAAATATAATCTAGTTCTAGATCCCGTTAAAGTACATGTGTGTACCAAATTTCAAGTCAATATCTCAAACGGTTCTAGAGTAAACGTGCGCACAAAAAAAAGTTAGACAGACCGACAGACAGAATTTTTTTTTTTCGCTCAAACTTAAAATCTCGACGTTTCGTGACATTCTAAGCCTATTTGAACAATAAAAATTTTGAAAAATTTTTTTGTCGTTACTATACTTCCACTGGATGTGGAAGTAAAATCGATATAACTATAAATTTCAATTCAGTTTTTTAATTATACGATTAATATGATATTTTTGTTTCATCTTGATATCTATTTCGAAAAATAAAAATATATCGCTTGCTACACTTACCTCTACAAATCTTCAAGTTTTATTGACAGCCATATTAACACATTTATATGTGATACCTACGCCCAGGCCAAATCCCCGACCTATTAGCCTAACATCATGTATCCTGAAAACTCTGGAGAAACTGATTGATAGACATATCAGGGACGATAATATGAGTACAAAACCTTTACATCGAAACCAATATGCCTACCAACCAGGGAAATCTTGTAAGCAATACACGAGTTTACTCAAAAAAATAGAAAAGACAGTAAATGAACTGTCATAAGAACTTTTCTAGACATAGAAGGTGCCTTTGACAGTACCTCATTCGATTCACTAGTGATGCAGTGAAAAGACGCGGCGTCGAAAAGTAAATAACAAGATGGATCGACTCAGCACTCAGAACTAGAAAAATTCAGGAGAAGAATGGTGGGTAAAAACTGGGGACTATACAACCAAAAATGGTGCACTGGTTGTAGAAAGGATTGTGGCATCAATAATAACCTGTGCCTCCCTAATCTGGTGGCACAAAGATAGGAAAAGGGGAGGCAACGAGAAAACTAAGAAACGTACGTACAAACACTGGCCTGTTTAAGGATAACGGGAGCAATACCCCTACTACAGCCAGGGAAGTACTGAACTTAGTCGTGGATAGTGGGGCACCGCTAACAGCGAACAGGTTGAAAACAAACCATTTCAACAAATAAAAAAAAATCGGCTACTAAACATGCAGTCAGATAGAATTAGCACAAGCCACAACTTCATAAAAACCTTCAAGGTATGCATACCTAATAGGGGAAAAGGGAGAAGAAGGCAACTGCTACTGACAGATCAAAAACGTCAAGAAGTACTGGAGCAGGAGTTACGGAGGATAGACCCTGGTTTGTCCGTGGACAAACATTTTTCTGAATCTGGGTAGCATCGTAACAGTGTTCCAAGTAGAAGTCACAGCTGTAGAAATCTATGTACGAGAAATGATACGGAGTATACACTGATAACATAATTCGCATCATCACTGACAGTCAAACAGCTCTCAAAGCTCTGGATGCGGTAGAGATAGGTTAAAAATCGGTAAAAGAATGCCTTAAGTCCCTGGCGAAACACAACAGTGTACAACTAAAGTGAACGCGAGGACGCCAGGGCAAAGCAAAGAAGGTAATAAAGACACAGATAAGCTAGCCAGGTAAAGACATTATTAAATCAGAAACACAACTTGTCCTGGACTGGGGCCATAGGCATGAGACAGTCACGTATGTTCTAACGAATTGCTAAAGCTAAGCAGAAAACAGCTGAGACGTGCAGTGGCCATCCTAAAAGGACATAAACACCTTACTAATAGAGGGGTGAGGTTAAGGAAACTCCTCACCACCTACTCTGTAAATGCCCAGCTTTGGTGGCTGGAGGGTATCCATACATCGGGGGACCATCTGTAACCTCGGAAGGGATAGCCAGAGCTCTCATCGACCGTACGCTCACCTTTTGGGGAGAGCTGAGACTAAGCCCCGAGGCTGTTTCAGGCACTTTTTAGACCAGGAGACTTGCTTGTTCATTTAAGGATTTTGGAGCTAATCCAACTTGAATCCATGACCAAACCATCTGCCTCAATGCCAATCAAGCACGACTTTGACTGCCCGTTTGATGTGCTGATTGAGAGCCGTCATGCGAGCAGGGTCGAAGTACTGCGGTTGGAGAAAGAGTCACTCATCTGGTACACAGATGGATCTAAGATGGATGAAGGGGTTGATGTGGGCGTAGCGGGACCTAAATGCAGGCTATCTAAAGCTCTTGGCAACACCCCAACCATCTTCCAGGCAGAACTCTATGCTATAGATCTCTGTGCCCAAGAATACCTTAACAAAGACACTCGAAGGGCAAAGATCTGTATACTTTCAGATAGCCAAGCGGCACTAAAGGCTTTCAGGTCTAAAATTGCCTGAAAATGCAGACAATCCCTGAAGCAATCAGCAAAAAACAACAAGGTTACCTTGATGTGGGTGCCAGGGCATGCGGGGAATAGAAGGCAACGAATTGGCTGATAGTCTCGCTAAAGCCCCATTTTTTGGACCCGAACCGTTCTGTGGCTTATCTAAGGGACCCATAATGGAGGAGGTCCAAAAATGGGAAAAGGAATAAAAGAAGTCCTCCTGGAGGAATACTCCAGGCCAAAGACAAGCGGAAAGATTTATGTGTATTCAACAAAGAATGCCACAAGGCCTCTCGAACTTGAAAAGTCCGACCTAAGGGTGATCACAGGCCTTCTAACTGGCCATTGCCCCTTGAGATACCATCTCAAGAACATGGGCATGGCAGAAAATGACAAATGCAGATACTGTGAAGCTGTAACTGAGACTGCAGAACATATACTTTGTGAATGCAAGGTGTTACGCATTAGGCTAAAGTACCTAGGACAGGCGGAATTAACGCCTGAAGACATAGGGAAATTAGCTCCCAGGAAAATCACAAGCTTTGCAAAAAGTTTTAGAATCCTGGGCAACAACTAGTTGTAGGGTAAATCACAAAAGATTTTTTAGGTCGAGGTGAAGAAAGGCCAACTCAGGGCCAAGCGATCTCTTAAACAATCTACAATCTGCAAGGGGATAACAGGACTATGGGATACAATTAACTTAAGCTTCAGTATGGTGGGGTTCTGGCACTGCAATCTAAAAGGAAAAAAATCCTTTTCTAATTGTGATTTATTTATTTACAAGAATATCAATGTCACTAGTATACATTACAGAATACTCAATTAGTCACGATACTTAAAATGCCCAACATGTTAACAGAAGAAAAAGATTTTGATTAAAACTCGAGTATTTCCAGACGTTGTCAACATGGTTGGCGAAAAGCATGCGGTGTATAATATCAGAGTGTAGTGTTGAGTGTTTTGGAATTTGTGGAAATGTATTCCAGCTTTGTGAATTTTCAATATTAGATTGCCTCGACACCTCAAAGTGAAAATTAGATGAAATATATATCTTTTTACGCAATCCAAACATCATAAAAATAAAACCAATGGATAAAAAAATACTGAAAAGTTTCTGCGCAATATACGTAGGTATTTAAAAAACACATCGGAAACATTTTTTAACAGACTGAAATCACCAATCAGCACCTCTCAATCTCGAGCGATAACTGATGACAAGTTTAAAGTAATTGCGAAACATTAATTTATGTTAGCTATTTAATCAACGTAATTTAAATCACCTAAATATTTATTGCACCTTACACCTATTGACATCACATCAACACAACAATAACTTATTCAGAAAATAGTTCGCTTACGAGTCAAGTTTCCATTGATGTTACACAAGACCATTAACAAAAGCAATCGTACAAATAAGCAATAATCAGTTGGTAAAGGTCACTGTAATATATTATCAACAACGCAAAATATGCCTAGTAACTTTAATGAATTCATAACTCTTACTGACCTCACATAACGCAACCATGTGCGTCCTTAAATAAAAACTGCGAATAATATTTTCAATGAACTTCAAAATCATGTGAGAGCAGATAAATAAATATATTCAGAGGCGGCATGGGATGGCCTGGCGTAGAAATATCACTTGGGTTTTTTCCAAATGAAAAATTACGGGGAAAATGGTTTTCATATGGTAATTTTTTGTTTACTCCGAATGGTTGTACGTATATATGCGAGTAATTTTTATTGTACATGTTAAAATGAGATGATTCTGAGAACGTTTTCTACCAGACCGATTTCTGCAAAGTAATGTAATTTTAATAATAATAATAATAATAATAGTCCTTGTTTCCCCATTGCAAAAAAATGTATACAAGAAAATCAATGTAGAAAACGTTACAAAAAAAAAATTAACAAACAGTTAACAGAAAAAAAACAATACAATAAAATATATAAAAAAGATGAACATACAAGTTGGTCATATTAAACAAATATATTAAATTAGAAAAATCCATTTATCGTGTAGCAATTTTTGTCTAGTAATATTTTTTTAATTTATGTTTGGAAATATGTATGCTACCCAAAGACCTAACATCTTCATCTAACGAATTATAAAGCTTACACCCTGTAAAGAAAACTTTTCTGGTACATAGCAGTTCTACGAGAGTCAGGAAGTAGAAAATTCTTTGCTCTAGTGTCATGTAAATGACTCACTTGATTTTCTTAAAAAGACTGACTTATGTTTATGAACATATGAGCACACCTCAAGAATGCATAGACCAGCAACTGTCAATTTTTTTTAATTTTTAAAGGCATCACGGCAATTCTCTGTAATTTAAATTTAATAAAATACGAATTGCATATTTCTGTAATAAAAATACCCTAGTCACATTACAACTATTGCCGCAGTTTGCAATTCCGTACCTAAGATGCGAATGAAAATTAGCATAATAAAGTACTTTAAGAATTTTCTGGCTACAATGTTTAGACATAAATTTTAGAGCATAACAACTTGTACATAATTTTTCAATATGTTGAGTCCATTGTAAGTGCTTATCCAAAGTAACACCTAACGCTCTTTTCACACTATGCGGTTTTGATCGTACGGTAAAAAACCGTACGGATTTTTGTCGTGACATTGTTGTATTCACATTGCACGGTTTTTTTGCCGCTGTAAGCTCAACATTTTCATTTCATTTGTAATAATAAGACAATTATACGACAACTTCATGTTCGATTTTTTGTTTTTTAATAAGTATTAAATATACTTACCAAACGCATTTTTATCTTTGTCTTCCATCGAATCAAAATCTTGTTTCCTTTCTAAGCAAACTTCCAGGCGTTCTTGTGGCAATCCGATCTTTATAAACATTAAGAGTTTTGTCCCATAGCATAGGCCTACTTTCAACCAAATTTATCAAAACTTTGGCATCAATTTCATCCATTTCACAAAAGTTAATAATCAATAATCCAACAAAATAATATAGCTGCCGTGCGGCTCAAAACCGTTGACTGTGAAAGCACCCATTTAGTTATGTACACCATTGAGTGAAAGGTGCCGTACGGCGGCCGTCTAGTCCAGTGGCAAGGGACGGCTGCTGCACGGCATGGCACCGGCGTTTTGCCGTCATCGTATAATGTGAAAGGTTCCCTGCTTTTCTTCACTCCACTAAAAGAATGCGCTCGTACATTTTTTTACCGACGATCAAAACCGTATAGTGTGAAAAGAGCGTAAGAGTATACTATCAACACAAGTTTTTATTTCCCAGTTAGCACCATTAAAAAAAAGTGTTAGGCTCTCCGAATTATTATTCAATGAAAATTGTATTGAAACTGTCTTTGTTTTATTTAGAATTAGGTTATTATTTTGAGATCAATGTATGATTTCTTGATAAACTCTTTCAGTGTTTCTTTTGCTTTAATTAGGTTGTTGCCGGTAACTAGAATGTTTGTATCATCAGCATAACATATCACATGAACATTTGGTATTTTTTGTAGATGACTAACCACATCGTTAGCAAATATTATATATAAAAGTGGTCCCAAAATTGACCCCTGTGGAACTCCTCGTTTAATATTACAAATATTGCTTTCAATTCCACCGGCTATTTTTACAATTTGTGTCCTGTTGTCTAAAGAGGAGGAAAATATTTGTAAAGCAGTTCCTCGTATACCGTATCGTGCTTGTTTGGCCTTAAGCAGCTGATGGTCTATCAAATCAAAAGCTCGTGGGAAATCTAGGAAAAGACCCACAACTGGTTTCTTGTTGACTAAAGCTTTAATGATTTTGTGATGAAAAACTCACAACTCAGATACCGTGCTTTTGTTTATAGTGAAACCATATTGAGCAGGAGAGAGTAATATATTCTGATATGAAAAATTTGAAAATTGCTCCTTAAAATAAGATGAAGTGAAATTTTAGATGAAAAACATATATGAGAATTTATAACACCTACGGCAATATAAACATTTCAGCACCAAAGATTAATAATTAATATACGTGAGACTCGACACTCGAAAAAAAGAACTTCGTTTCCTGATAGACAAGATTCCAAAAAGAGTCTTGTCGTTCTTTTACGCATGCGTCAGGGGGTTAACATTCCTGGATATCTGTAGGAAATTCCAGAGACGGCTTTTATATTGTAAACACTGAATGAGACATTTCCAAACAATATAAAAATAATAATAAAATATTATAGAGTGAGATCCCAGAGCTGCCAGACCTACGTCATTTTAGCAAAGCTAATATTTTGACAACAGATAGTGTAATATCTAATTAAGAACGTATGCGTATTTGCTAGTTTGAAAGCGGGGCCCTTTTGCAGAAAACAGGTACAAAAGGTACATACAAATTTTACTCAGTACGTTGAAGTATGATAGTTGGTTTATTTTCCACGTGACACACTAACGACCTGGGGTAAGCATCAACCTCCGAATCTTAAGGTCCAAGGTTCGATCCTGAGCGTTCTCAGCTTTTTTTTTTTCAACAAATATTAACTTAAAGTGGCGAATACCAAGAAAAAGACAACCGATAGGGAAATATTTATTATTTTTGGCCATAACTTTTTTTCTTAGTACGTATATTTGAAAAAAAAAACTGAGAACGCTCAGGGATCGAACCTCGAACTTTAAGTTCCGGAGGTTGACGCTTACACCATGTAGTTAGCGTGTCACGTGTAAAATAATCCAGCTATCATACTTTAACGTACTGAATAAAATTTTTATGTACCTTTTACACCTGTTTTCTGCAAAAGGGCCCCGCTTTCAAACTAGCAAATACGCATACGTTCTTAACTAGATATTACACTATTTGTTGTCAAAATATTAGCTTTGCTAAAATGACGTAGGTCTGGCAGCTCTGGGATCTCACTCTATTTCAGCTGTTTGGTACCTTGAGTTTTTTAAAATAAGAATGCTGATTGACTGTTGAAGGCTGAAAACTGACAACTGTCAATTATGCACCAATCACATATTTGATTTTGAAACCTCGGGTGTAGCAAGCACTTAAAAGTAAAGTATGTACGATCAGTATTTAGGATTACTGTTCTAGTCTTATCTCAGTATTCTATTCCCCTTGAATCTGGTAAATCTGATCTGGAAAATATAACCAATTTAGTTCTAAATTAACTTTAAAACCAGAATAGACTACAATTTTTGAGACTACGAAGTTGTTTGACTTGAACGAATTTCATATGAAAATTTCCATTTAATCGACTTAGGCGTACAATTTTTCTGGTAATATTTGCTAGCAACGATAGTATCGTTGCCAGCAAATATTACTACAAAAATGGTACGCCTAAGTCGATTTGGAGTTTTTATTAATTTTTCCTTTTCATATGAAATTCGTTCAAGTGAACGTTCGAAACTTCGTAGGCTATTGTCTATGTACAAAAAAAGAGGGTTGAAAGGAACTAAAACGTTAAAGGGTTTTTATTGTTTATTATGTTCAATTGATCCCAAGATATGAAAAAACCGCGGAGTGCTACCATTTAAAATGGTGCGTTTTTGAGATCGAAGTAAAAAGGTCCACTTTTCATTTTTTTTTTGCTCGAAAACTATGAATTTTTTCTATAAACACGTCAATAGAAAAGTGTGTAGAGAATTAAATTTCCCAATCGAAATGGCACCTTCAGAAGTCAAAATTTGTTTCTGTTTACAAAAATACGTCCAAAAAACAAAACAAAAAAGCGAAAAAATGCATTTTTTTATTTTTTTTTTATTTTGGCCTGTAACTATTTTTCGGGTACATTTAGGCATAGACATTGCTGCATAACAAAAAAGCTGGCGTTTTACCCGTTAAAATGAGATTTTGTAAACAGTTTTACGATTAATAGTGACCGAGATATAACGTTTCAAAGTTTGCAACTTTTAACTTTTTTTGCTAATTTTTACTATTTTTTTTCAAATTTCGTCCTGTAACTTTTTTCTGAGTGAATTTAGGTGTAGACATTATTATATTAAAGTGAAAGCTGACTTTACGCCCGTTGAAGTGGTAGCTGGTAAAAGTCTCTACGACAAATAGAAACCTAGATACAGCGTTTCGAAGAGTGTTACTTTTATTAACTTTCTTCCAATGTTTACGTTCTTTTTTAAATTTTGGCCTATAACTTATTTGTCAAATGCTTTAAGTACTGCTACACTGAATGACCTCACAGCATTCTTGTTTAAATGGTCTGCAATAGAAGTTTAACCAAGCATTGTTTTTTCTCCTTATTATCCTTATCCATTTTTCGTATTTCCGGCCTCAGAAAATCAGCTTACTGGCACATTTCGTGATGATATCCTGTAGACGGAATCAAGATACCTATAAGATATGCATGCTGTAGTTTTTTGGTATTGGTAAAAAGAAATTCTTGAATTTCATTAATAAGAATATTTTGCTTTTGGAAAAGTATTTAAATGAATTTTTGTGTGAAAATGCAAGTCCAGCAGCCATCGGTTCTGCTTCTGAATGTATTGTAACATTACTATACGGTATGAAAATTGACGGCCAAAGCACCTGTCGCTATAAGTTATTTCAGAAGTACTCAACAGGTGCGAAATTCTCATTGTCCCGATTGCCTCCAACAACTGATGCTGCTAAACATCATGGTTTAAGAACTACTTGCAAATGCAACATTGGAAAGGAAATATTGTAAATCCTCTCATCTGGGGTTGGAAAAATTCAGAAAACGGACTAGTACCAATTTTGACAAATAAACCTCCCGCACCACAAGTTTTGCTGGAAAAAATAGCCTGTAAATGCACCAAAGGATGCAGAGGAAACTGTGGTTGCAGGAAATTGGGAATGAATTGCTCCATTTTTTGCAAAGAATGTATGGAAATGAACTGGGAAAACGCTGATGTACCTCAAATAACAGAAGACGATGTTTACATAGATGCCGATGAAGAAATCGACTTTGATTTTGAAAATATGTTAAATCCAGCATTTGAATAATTTCATAATGTAAGTTATTAATCTAAGTTATTTGAAACACGTGATATAATAAAGTTCAGAAGTGGAAAAATGTAAAAAGTTATTTTTTAAGTACAATAATCTACTATATCTAGACTGTATCTTGGTTACTATTGACCACATAAACTTCTATTGCAGACCATTTAAACAAGAATGCTGCGAGTACATTCCATGTAGCAATATCTGTATTTGACAAATAAGTTATAGGCCGAAATTTAAAAAAGAACGTAAAAATTGGAAGAAAGTTAATAAAACTAACACTCTTCGAAACGCTGTATCTAGGTTTCTATTTGTTGTGGAGACTTTTACCAGCCACCGTTTCAACGGGCGTAAAGTCAGCTTTCACTTTAATATAATAATGTCTACGCCTAAATTTACTCAGAAAAAAGTTACAGGACGAAATTTGAAAAGAAATAGTAAAAATTAGCAAAAAAAGTTAAAAGTTGCAAACTTTGAAACGCTATATCTCGGTCACTATTAATCGTAAAACTGTTTACAAAATCTCATCTTAACGGGTAAAACGCCAGCTTTTTTGTTATTCAGCAATGTCTATGCCTAAATGTACCCGCAAAATAGTTACAGGCTAAAATTTAAAAAAAAAATAAAACATTGCATTTTTTCGTTTTTTTTGTTTTGTTTTTTGGACGTATTTTTGTAAAAAAAAAATTGACTTCTGAAGGTGCCATTTCGATTGGAAATTTAAATATCTACACACTTTTCTATTGACGTGTTTATAGAAAAAATTCATAGTTTTCGAGCAAAAAAAATATGAAAAGTGGACCTTTTTACTTCGATCTCAAAAACGCACCACTTTAAATGGTAGCACTCCGCGGTTTTTTCATATCTTGGGGTCAATTGAACATAAGAAATAATAAAAACCTTTTAACGTTTTAGTTCCTTTCTACAGTACATGGACAATAGACTATTCGGGTACATATCATTTTATAATGAAATTTTGATAAGTGATTAATGGAACAAATCATTAATGGAGTGTTATTTAACAGATACCAAGTACAATATGCTTGTATTTTATGTTCCAGGAAAGTCATACAAGACAATTTTATAGATTCTTCTTTCTTTTTAAGAACGTAAAATACTTGAGCGGTTTTGAAATATTCCGAGGTAGAATTGATACATTTACAATGAAATTGATTGGCAGTAAAAACATTTCTTGAAAATTACAGCAAAGTTTATGTGACTAATCAGGCAGTTCTTAAAAAAATATTACCTATTAATTACTTAACGTAAGTCCATATGCATTCAAAGTTGAAGATGATGGTTGCAATTACTTTATAACGACTATCTCAGGTTATTACAGTTTTAACCTGTAAAACTAACAAATTGTGGTGCTTGGGTTAGTTTATGTAAAAAAAAAGAAAAAAGAAAAGACTCTGCTTCGATGAGGACCAAAAACAATATTGGTTACTAATGCCTCCCCCGCAAAAAATTTGTTTGATCTCTGCTTTACACAAATCCTCTAATTCGTCTCTGTAAATATGATGAATTTGTTTTGCTCTTCATATAATCGACTACGTCGTTTAACGTACAACTTTTTTATATTAAATATTTTTGTTTGTTCTGGAACAACTCCAACTTTCAATGTCAATAACGAGGATGTGGACCACGCATAATATCGTGTTATATGGCTCATATTCATCTCGTATTTTTCTTATCTGATGCGAATTTTGGGTAAAATACGCGTTAGGTTCACTAATGACCAAGGTGGCTTTGATTAAAATCTATATATCCGCCCTTTAAGCGTTAAAATGTTATATGGGTCAATTCGATTAGAAGTTGCCTGGCAGTATTAAGGGGATAATATTCAAGGGAAGAACCAGTTTTGATATACGTTGGCTACCCGGCTCGTTGGTAAAACTAAAAGTGCAAACCCCGCAAGTTGTTTTATCCAATTAGTGCCATGTGTATAACATTAGTTCATTGGTAATTATTATTTTACTTCCACACCCACTGGAAGTGTGGTCACGCAAAAAAAAATTGAAAATTTTTATTGTTCAAATAGGCTTCGAACGTCATGAAACGTCGAGATTTTAAGTTTGAGCAAAAAAATTCTGTCTGTCGTTCTGTCTGTCTAACTTTTTTGTGCGCACGGTTACTCTGGAACCGTTGAAGATATTGACTTGAAATTTGGTACACATATGTATTTTAACGAGATCTGGAACTACCTAGATTATATTTTGATCTTATTCCGTTGAAGGGTTGGGAGGTAAATGGGGGGTAAATGGGGGGTAAATAGGTAAATCAAGCAAGTAACAGTCCATAAAATTGATATTTAGTATATATAAGAGAAGCTAAGGTGGTCTCAAAAGAATATTACAGGCAGTATTAGAATATTACAAAATATGCGTTTTTAAGTAACGCAATTAAAAACTTATCCTCAGACGCAGTGTTTTCCATTCTTCCTTGTTTGGACTGATTTCTTGTTACGTTTTGTTTCTTTCTATTAATTTCAGCATTAGTTAACAAATGTTTGATATAAAATAACACAGATTTTTATGTATAGAGTAGTATTTTCATAGAATTTTGTCACATCAAAGTTTATCAACGCATTTTAAATACATATCTTTGTACTGTTTATCTCACTCAAGAACGAGTATTTCTAAGAATAATAAAAGAAAAGAAGGCCAGCTCTTGAAAAAAAATAGTCATAAATATGCTCTGCAGTTTATCAACCAACATCTTTGCAGATCATTTTTTTTATCTAGGCTTATTACAAAGTTATTATTTCTCCACATCGTATTTTAGTAAATTTTCTCTGAAAAGCATAATGAAAAATAGTGTCTGCCGATCCTATCCGAACTTTCTATAATAAATAAATTCCTGCCACAAGAATGCCTCAGATGTATTTGCGACCAACCTATTTTACATTCCGTTGCGAACAGAATTCGACTGAAAAGCTGTAAAATCCGGACATTAACCTAAATAAAATATAATATGAGCATGTAAAACTTGTAATACCAGAGAGTAATGTTACAATTTCGTTGAAAAGCAATTTTCACGACGACCTTTATCAATTTCCGTGCCAACTCCACGAGAATCAGACCAGTGACCAGTCGTTTACATTCGGCAATAAAAGCATTTTTTTAAGGAGAAAATTAGTTGCAGATAATGAATCAGAAATTTGTAGCTATTTAATGACTATTTGATAACCTTTGACCGAGTTCATGCCAAGGTTTCGATAAAAAATGTACCGTTATTTGTTTCCCATTGATAATAATATAACGGGTGTCCTATTTAAGTTAGCACAACGAAATATCCCAAGAACATGTTTCAAACAAAACTTGTTCAGTTTATTTATTTTTATACATAAAATAATAGTCATTTATGTATCAAGGAAATTAAGTAATTCCCGCGGTGCATACAAACTTTTATGTCATACTAGTTTGTTATTGCATCCACAATATTATTTCAAAAAATCCGAAATTTCAATTTGATTATAACAACATTTTCATTTTTTCATATCGATGCTAGGGAAATGCTTTATTTATTTGTTGAATAAACAAATTTTGCTAGCTGTTAAACTTAAAAAGTTAAAATGCAGGAACGTTTTGAAATTCCTGTCGAAATTGCAAAAAAAGCAGAAAAAGCAACACAAAACTTGCTGCCGAATAAATCGAGAGACGCCTACAACAGAGAATATGACAAATTACTAAACTGGATGGCAGAAAACTGTGTAGAACATATTGATGAAACTGTGCTGCTTGCATACTTCGGCGATCTCGCTGAAACATTTTCTTCGACTTCCTTTTGGTCCAAATATTCAATGGTAAAGAAGACTTTAATGGTAAATAAGAATATTAACATCGCTAATTACCATAAATTAAGCGAATATTTGAAGCAACAGTCAAAAGGATACCAGCCAAAAAAAGTCTAAAGTTCTGTCTAGAGAAGATGTTAAATTTATTTATGAGGCACCGAATGAGATGTTTTTAATGAACAAAATTGCATTAATATTTGGTGTATTTGGTGGACGTCGACGACAAGAACTTGTGAATATGCTAGTGCTCACGTAGAAGATAAAAAATCAGTTTTCGTGGTAAATGTACCAGAGACAAAAACCGATAAAAAGCGCGTTTTTTCCATTGTTGACGAAGACGAAATGAATAATTTGAAGCTGATGAGAGACTACATATCTTTATGACCACATGCTTGTTCAGAAAAAATACTTTTTCTGACCTATAGACAAGGTCGCTGTACTGTACAGCCAGTTGATAAAACACTTTTGGAAAAATCCCGTTAATCATTGCGAAATATCTGGGCTTGAGCGATCCTAATAAGCATACAGGACACTGTCTGCGTCGAACATCGGCAACTCTTCTGGCAGAGGCTGGAGCCAGTATGACCACGTTGAAGCACCTTGGTGGATGGAAGAGTACGTCGGTTGCTGAAGGATATTTAGAGGACAGTATATGTTCAAAAAATGCGGTTTCAAGGATACTGGCAGGCATACCTTCTGGATCTGGCTTTTCCTTACAGAAACTTGATACCCAGACAATGAATAGAGATGCCGCAAGACCAAGGCAAGACTTGCTTAGTCTTGTCTTGCGGCATCTCTAACAATGAAACATGACCGGATCCTTCCAGAATTGTCAGTTTAATGTGAATTCGACTAAATAAAGTTAAGTAGATTATTTACATAATAGGTACTTTAATTTCATATTTTGTAAAATGCACTTTATGCCCGCATGGGTATAAAGTACATTATTATGTAGTTGGTAACTAAGCAATAAACACACAATGATAAAATAGTATGACATAAATAAAATTGTTTACTGCTAAGAAAACATTATGTTGGAGTTACTTTTGCAGAATGCTCTTGATTGTGTCTCTCACCTTGTGCTGCTGAAAAAGTTAAAGTATCTCAATGTTGAATTAGTCAGTTGTGAGTTAATTAAATCCTACATATCAAATCGTAAGCAATACACGATAGTGTAAGTAATATGAATTTCCTTCTTCTCGAATGAAAAGTGGGGTACCATAGGGACTGCTACTAGGACTCACTTTATTCCTAATGTATGTATATGATCTTAAGCATGCTGTAATGAAGCCTGACACCGTATTTCTTGCAGGTGACACCACATTGTTAAGATCTGATAGAACATTAAATGCACTTCAACAGCACGCCGAGGATCCATGCTTAAATACGGTTTTCTTGCAATAGATTGTCTTAAAATCAAAATAAAACGACAAATATGAGTTTTACTCATAGACTTCTAAATAAAAATTTAAAAAAAAATTAAATATCCTGGTCTTCGTCTCGACTCAAAAAGTCGTCATGTGCATTTTTTGCCAATAAACTGAGCAAAAATACTTCGTCCCTAAGAAATTTGAGCAATATTTTACCAATGGATATTCTAACTATTCTATCACTTTTTAATTACATCTCATATAGCATATGGGTGGTTAATCTGGTGGCATGCACTTCAAAATGTCAGAATATTTTCTGCCCAGTGGAAAGCATTTAGAATAATTTCAAATCTGGGATATACAGATGATGTTTAGTTTTAAGTTACAATGTGTGGGTTAACCGACAAGACTATAAAGTGAATAATTTAATACAAAAAAGGTATAAATTAAAATGTCACTGTAATTTTGAGACATTTTCAATATACCTTTTTTGAACAAGCATTATAGTCAACACCAATTGAGCTACCACTAAGGAGTCCACCAAATATTGCAGCACGCAGTAGCGAATCAGAGAAGCAAGTTTGCTAAACTGCGAGCAATACCAGGCAAGGACCTCAACATATTTGGTCCTTCGAGCCGGATAACGAGCAGCGTACTCTAATTACAGTGCTCATCAACACGAAGTCACCAGCCAAAGCAGATCGCAGAGTTGAGCGTTTTCAGCAAGTACAAAGAATTGACGTCGTAGCTTCTCAGCAGCTAAAACAAGCAACATTTACTTATACTACAACTGCTGTTTATAATATATCTTTTCTGTATCTGAAAAGTGGGATTTCCACACTGTCGCACGAGGCAAAACTAGTAAAACTAAAAAGGGTGTAATTGCAATATCGCAATAAGAGAGCGTTACAAACTTCTTGCGTTGAAATTTTATAATTTTTTAAGAAAATGCAACGTTGTGTGAAATTTGCAAAACGATTTCACTGTGTTTATATATGTTAAAAATACTATCCATTGAAGACAAACAAGTGCCAAAGCAATTGGTTTTCGTTGCGATCGAAAAAAAAACCATAGCATTTTCTACAAATGCTTCTAATGTTGTTTTCTTAATAGACGTTCAAGGTTGGATAATTAATTAGTGGAAGCACTGTTTCCACAAACGTATTCAGTCTTGGTTTGGAATAATTATCAACGGCGCCAACTCACGTTCCGATTTATCGGTTGTTTCGCTAATTAATAATTAATATGACCAGCGGCGTGCACGAAATGATTTCCTTCTATTCACAAAGGACAATAATATGGCTTTACGATCATTTCCGTAAAATGAAAGTAAAGCCGGGTGGTCTATTCAAAATTCAAGTGCTCACACTTCAAACTTCCAGCACATGCAAAATAGATGATACACTGTACCCTTCCCCCAGGATTTATAATTGTTGAACATTTTATAGGACACTACTATACGATTTAATTGTATTGAGCCCTCCCATTAACAGTGAATATCTCAAAACCGGAGAAATGAAAAAAAAAAAATTAAATTATGTGTCCATTAAACGTCTATCGAAAATCATATTGAATAACTTACATGGAACAGTTTTAGATCTGCTAAGTTATATTAAAAAAGTCCCACTTTAGCCAAAGATAACTGAACATTTATGGTAGTACATTTTTGTAAATAATGAAGAAACTAGACACAAAAATAGAAAAAATTACTACATATAAAAAGTTTATTCATTCAGGGGCCACGCAAATTAGAATTATTAGAAAAAATAATTTATAGAGTTTATATTTCGGATATGTATGCTTAATGGGGGCAGGAATATCTGAAAAGTTGGCACCTGAACGGTGAATGAAACAATCTTTTGCAAAAACTACCCCCAGCGGTGACTTCATGTTGATTTTTCTCATTTTTCTTCCTAACCACCGTCCGGATGAAAACATAGTTTGTGAGTAGAATTAATGGCAAATACTTTCGTATATATACTTTTTCTCCGTTCGAACGACAGTTTGTAAGAAAAATGTACAAAACTAGCGTAAAATCACGACTGAGGGTAATTTTTAGCAAAATACGGAATGTTTCATCAACCTGGAACTTTTAGGACCTTTATTCTTGCCCCTAATAAATGTTCATGTCCGAAATATAAACCCCTTATAAATTATTTCTCGCATTTGCGATTTTTTATTCTAATTTGAGTGTACTATCATATTACAGTAACTAAAAGTTTTAACTTCGGAATAACGTCATATGAAATGGATTTCGTTCATTTTTGGCAACTTAATAGTAAATGCATCAAGACAAAGTTTCTATATTATGCGGCGGTTTGCTATTTATATTATCTCCATAAATGTTAGTTTTGGAGAAAATATGGTGGACATCAAAAATGAAGCTTATAAACTGACAATGAATTTATCTTTTTAAATATTTGTGTAGGGTTGATAGTTTCGGAGATATTTAATTTTATAGATGGCATCCGACTGTTTTTAGAATGAAGTATTTAGTTTAAAATGTTGAATATCTTAGAAACTGTGACTCTTCCATCAACAATTCTAAAGAACAAAATTAAAGATAATTAATCAATCTTTAAAAAGATTTTTGGTCTGTTTCTATATCATAAAAAATAAAGAAGTTATGGCCGATACAATGTGTGTTTTCATACATTTTCTAACAAAATGTCGCCATTTTGTTATTGTAATTGCTTAATAATTTTTTTTTCAAAAATGCTGTTTTTGGTTAATGTCTAGCATCACCTAGATGCTCAATTTCTTTTGTCCGTTTGAAATACTTGGTTTGGAAAAAAAATTCCATACGCCGTATTATAGCCGCCATTTTGAATTTTTTAACTTTGACTTCAGACTCGTAATCAGTGGTCCCAAAAATATAACTATCCTACGTTTCAAAAATAAATTGGTAATACTTTTTCAAATATTGAATATTTAAATTTGGAGGTGGTTTTCACCCCTCGAGGGTAAGAGCAAGTATCCAGACCATATAAAAACTGAAGACGATACCTTCCACTACAATAATAACCCATAAAGAAAAATTATCATTACATATGAAATTACTCCGAAATGTTATATATTTTTTACCTCTAGGTACTGTACTATCATACTACTACAAAATTTTATATAAAAGTAATGGCAATAAGTGATTTTCATAAAATAACCACTCTCGTTAAAAACGGATAGATAAATTTTGTTGAATAAATTACAGTATAAATTAAGTAAACTTGTTAGTCAAACAGTGAGTGGTTTACAACAGACAGATAGTGAACGCATAATTTTTTCATTATTTTCACTCATCCGTTTTTGAGATAGTGAGCTAAATTCTTGTAGGTATGTAAACCTTCCTTACTTTTAAATTTAATTGTCTCCCGATGATGGTTGGCGAAGCACCCACCACTGCACTATGCAATATTTTTGTTTTTGAAGAATCTTATCAATGACCTCTTCAGTTACATTTTTTTATTAAAATGTTTAACAACTTTTATCTTAATTTTTCACATAACTCGATCAATGGTCATAGCGAAGAAGATTTATACAGTGTGGAAAATTTAACTAGCATAAACTCTGTAACTTGGATGTGCCGTATTTTTGGCTACATTTTAGTGGTAATGTTCTTAGTTTGTCTTCATAAGGAGAGGTGTAAACACTTCTAGCTTTTTTTCAAATATAAGGGCGTACCAAGTGACATAAGGAAGAATTCCAGACACCACCATCTTCTTTGACAAGGATGACTCTGTAAACATTGGAAATTACCGGCCCATTAGCCTTCTCTCTGTATTATATAAGCTCATTACTAAAATAATCGTCAACTGTCTTACCAACAAGCTCGAATTTTACCAACCCATTAAGCAATATAGATTCAGGAAACGCTACAGCACGATCGACCACATTCAGACAGTGCCTACGCTTATTGAAGAATCCTCTGAGTACAACGTCCCACTCTACCTAGCGTTCGTAAGTATCCAGAGGCTTTTGACTGTGGGGAAATCTCTGGGAAGTTTTGCATGCATTATGAACGCTGCGAGGATCAACTCTAATCTCATCAAAGACATATATGAACATGCGTCAAAGTCGAGGAAGACCTAGCCACTGAGAAGATCACCATCAAGAGGCCAGTACCTCACCGAAGTTGTTCACCTTGGTGCTACAAGACATTTTAAAAAATCTAACGAGGGAGAGCAAAGGTGTCAATATCGATGAGAACTCCCTGAGTAACCTGCGCTTTGCTGACGATATCTTTCTGATGATCACCGATGTCGACGAGCTTGTAGTCATCATTAAAGAATTGAAGGAAGCTTCTGAGGCCGTGGACCTGAGAATGAATCTCCTGAAAACCAAGATCATGAGTCCCGACAACATCTAGGTCACATTCGATATGGTGTGGTTAGAGAGTACATGGCATATATCTCGGCCACAACATCAAGCTTGAAAAGGGCAAGCGCAGAAATTACCAGGCTAGTTGGCCTTACGTGGACGGCTTTTGGAAAATTTGGCCAAATCCCCATTAACCTGAAGCGGAAAGTCTTCGACACTTTCATACCACCCTTCAAGACATGCGGTCTTGACACTATAAATATTCCTAACGCAGAATAGGGCACATCTTCTCCGGATTTTGTCAACGAGCAATGTTAGTAATCAGCTTGAGGAATCGAGTCAGAAACGAGGTCATCACCAATAAATGGCGCTGGGCAGGACATATATCTAGGGACATCAAGTGAACGAAAACGATAATGCAGTGGCGACTTAGGGAAACTATATGAAGTGTCGGGCGCCACCAAACAAGATAGAGACGACCTACAGAAGCAAGCCGACAATAGTTTTATCCGAAAAAAGTATCCATTCTTGATATTTTACTGCTAAAAAAGTCCATCTTTGTTCGTAAAATTTAATTCTGCGGTTTGGGTCATCATCAGTTAATACCTGATGCATCTGCATCTTATAATTACGCATCTTTACATTTTTTAATATTTTCGGGGCAGTAGTATGGCATATTGTTGTCACTAGTTGCTGAGCTGAAGTCACTGGATTCTGATGGATAGTTAACAACACGGTCAACTTAGTATCGCCTTCAACAGTGGGTCGTCGTTATCTACGCACGTCCCTCACATACCCCAACTCCCGGCACCTATCGCGCCATACCCGATCATCATCAAAATTTGTCAAATAATGTAATAATGTATCTTTAAAATAAATTCTACAGAGAAATAATACAAGAAAACTAACTTGGCAGTTTTCTTAAGGAGCCTACACACAATACAACTTGCTGGCGCCATCCTTGTCGGTATACTTTGACAATCGGCAAAATTCTAGCAGATTAGCTCACTTTTAAGAGTTGGCACGGTTATCTTCAAAGCATACCAAAAGGTTGGCTCTAGCAAGTTGGATCAAGTGTAGATCCTTTTAGGCGTAATACGAGGCAGGTGATGAAGGCTTCTGAAAAAAAGTTGCGACAAGACAAGAAAAATATTATTTTTTATAATAAATTTTAATTTTTTTATTATTTAACCCTGCCTCTGAAGTAGTTTCCAGAAACACTGAAACACTTGAATACTCGACGTGCTTTTCGCCACCCATACCAGCATCATCTGGAGAAGGTCAATTTTAATCGTCTCCAGATGATGCCAACATGGTTGGTTACATACAGAGTGTGCCCAATATGATCGCTGCACCTTACAAATTTTGCCACGTTGCAAAGAATAGAGATCTTCCTCCTCCAAGGTATGGAGAAACTCGATTTAAATGGCTTTATTTTATTTCTTTTGAAACAGTCACGAATTTTAAGAATAATAATAGCTAAAATTCGGGGCATTTGCCTAAGGCACATTGTATTATTTTTATTATTTCTCAAAAAATTTAAGACATTTTCATCATAAACATGATTCCGGTTTCGGTTTGTTACTTTTTTATTCACTCCTCCTCTAGAATTAAACATTCGATTTATTCGAAGTACTGTCGCGTTAGATATTGAGAGACGATCTGGATGTCTTCTATTAAGTTCTTCGGCTACTTCACGAAAAGAGCGTACATTGTCATCTACTAATCTCACTATTTCTACATTTTCTGCAATCGTAAGACGATGTTCATTCATTGTCACTAATATAATGAATAACACTTGACGATATTTTCAAAATACCACACTTAAAAATGTGGAAAATATCACCTGTGACTTTTCTTTATTGACAAATAAACAAGTATCCATAGGCGACTTGACAGGTAAAACCAATTTTTGGTAAATTGCATGGAAATTTAAATTTTCTCAGATCTTGATGAAACTTGGGATTTGGGGGTTTTCAGCGATTCTGAATAACTTTTTCTTATAAAATTTTTCGATAAAAAAGTGCCTAGTATGACTTCTTAACTTTTGGTATTACATATCGAATCATGGTAGGCCTTGGAAATTCACCAGGAAGTTGCTACTGCTCAAAATAAATGACATCCACATACCTCTCCTCAACAAATTTAAGTCTCATCAAAATGGTGACTCAAAATATTCGTGGTATCGTTTCAAGTACATCAAAAATAGTCCAGTGCAACTTTGCAGAAAATCCCAGCTGCAGCTTTTCTCAAGATATCGATAAAAACGTTATTTTTCAATAAAATAACTCTGAATTTGTGAGTTATATGCATATATTCATATATTAATCGATAATATTTATGTTTATATATGTACTTACACTTCGTAGACGTATGTGTCTACATGTAGGGATATATGTATATGGTTATTTCCACACAATTCTTCTTTCCAGGACGTGATTCGTAATTTTGCTTCCAACTATGTTAATAACAACTTTGATTTTCACGCTGAAATTGGGGAATTTGCATATGCTGATATTAGCATGAGGTTAAGCCAAAAGAAGCAAATGTGTTTTCGTCCAAAACATTGACTCATCTCACTGTTGATTGGTTTCTAATTCCAACTGCTTGACTACATTTGCTCTAAAATGTCGAAGCATTTCTGTGATCACGAAGACAACAGGTTGAAAGTTTGTGGTCCGTGCGGAAGAAAAATAGTTTGTGGACCTAAGAAATTCAGCTTTTTCAAGATTAATAAAGAGGGTGAGATTCTGATCCAGAAACACGTTGACAATTCGTTCAAGTTAGGGGACACGAAATTTCCTTTGGCTTGGTGTAACACCTGTCGCAATACCATTAGAGAGTATGAAAAAAAAATAACCAAGAGGCCCCGAATTAAAATGCCCAACCATGAAGATTTACAACTGCAGAAAGAAACAAAGAAAGACAAAGGACCGTGCAACTGCTATATTTTGTTTAACAGCAAGATATAACATTCATACGAAAGCTATTTCTCTATTAGCCTCGAGCACAGAAAAAAAACTTTAATTCTTCAAATATTTCTGAAAGCTCTGAAAAGAAGAAGGCCATTGAAATTTGTAAAATTTGTTGATGAGAAGTTGGTAAAGGCGTGCGTCATGACTTCAATAAAGAAAATGTTTTGGTGGATAATTTACAAAGTATCGTAATGCACTATCCCGAAAAAGTACAAGATAAAGTTGTACTTTCTATTCTGAAAGAAAAAAGTAAGAAAAATAAGTCAATGCATAGTTGGAAGCAAAATTATGAATCACCTCCTGGAAAGGAGAGTTTTATGGAAATAACCATATACATATATCCCTACATGTATACAGGGTGCGCCACTTAAAACTCCCCAGGCTTGTAACTTTCTTATTTTTTAAGCGACGACCATGATGGGCACATCAAATTATAGACATTTTTAAAGCCTTTAAATATGCATACAGAGTGATTTTAAAAAAATTGTTGAAAAAATTGTTAAGAAAGGAAACTTAATTTCTTTGAATATTTTTTTACCTCACCTTGAACATGAAATGTGTTAATGTGTTCTTATATATTTACGTTATTACGTCATATTCGAGATTCTTTTTGGTTTTAGAGAAAGAAATTAAAATAACTCCTACCGATTTCAAACTGATTTTTTTAAAATAATTGATAAAATGCAAATAATAATTTTATGCTTTATTTGTAAAAGACATATTCACAAACAATACTCAAAGTAATAAAACAGCAACAAGAAACAAAAGAAATAAATATTTTTAAAAACAAACTTATATTACAATGTACCAAATAATAGAAAATTGCAAAAATTTTATTTTTTAAAATTTTTTTATTTTAATAACATAAATTGAAGCTAAGTAATTAAAACCTTTATAAGAAAATATTAACATATTTCATGTACAAGGTGAGGTAAAAAAATATTCAAAGAAATTAAGTGATTTAAATTCGGAGTTTTTTATTGAAAAATAACGTTTTTGTCGATATCTTGAGAAAAGCAGCAGCTGGGATTTTCTGCAAAGTTCCATTTGACTATTTTTGATGTACTTGAAAAGATAACACGTTTATTTTGAGTCACCATGTGCCAAAAAATCGTCAATATTCTCTGCATCGTGGCAAAATTAATGAGACGCTGCGATCTTATTGGGCACACCCTGTATGAAAAAAATTAAGGGTGATTGTATCCCTACAGATGAAAATAAACTAAGAATATGTAGAATAATGTAGCCAGTGAAACAAATTGACGCGTTTTAAGATTTTTTTATAGAAATACTAAAATATCACAGTGACAAAATTTATTCCAATTAAACTTCCCACACAGTATAAAATACTTATTTATTTCTTATAATTATATTTCATAATATAAGGTTTTTTCTCCAGCTACTTATTAACTAATTGTCTAAATTTCAACATGATCGGACTTTCCACTTTTTTTTTGTTATTTTCTTATACTGAATTTGTTCTACTTTAGGCACAGCAGTTAAAGATGTGTTCTTGTATTTTAAATGGCAGATATATGTGACCTTCCTTAGGTAACTTTTATGTATTCATTGAATAACAAATGACTGGTAGGAAAGGAAATTAAAATGATAATGATAAACTTTCCATGTGGCGCCATTCTTTATCATTTACGCAATGCTAATATTCTTTTATCTAGTGTGAATGTCGGTTGTTGATTTATACAGAACGAATTTTAAATTAAATTAACATGTATCGCAAGCGGGAATGAATGGGTTTCGACTAGGCGTTATTTCCTTTATGAATCCGTCTTGATACAATGGTGTTGTATATCAGTTACTTCGACTGTAATGAATAGTCCATGAGCCAGCTGAAGAAAATCCCGATCTCGGTATAAAACCAGTTATATTATTATTAATAATAATAATGGTAATGAAGGTTTTTATTTTTCAATATACCGTCTCATTTTTTAACATGAAACTTTCAAATATAAGGAATAATAAGCATTCTACGAAAAAAATGTCCATAATCAAAATTTAATCGTTCCGCGGAGGAAATACATTAGTGCTAAAATTAGTCACCCTCCCCCCTCCTTGTAGGTTGGGCGGAGGGTAACTTTGAAATCTTAAATCTATTTTTTATGGCAGATTCGGATTCTACGGATAAAAATACATAGAATTTGTCTGGAACATTTTTTTCGATTCATGATAGATGGCGCTGTAATCGACAAAATTCAATTTTTTTCGATTTCTCCTACTATGAACCTATGCATACGGTTCTGCAATACGTTTGCAAGTACCACGTTTTCATTGTTTTCATTTTCATTCAAATAATCAAAATTACTCTTAAAACAAATTTTATTTCTCAAATTTGCAGTTATATTACTGAAAAATGACTTGTCAAGAAACTACTATTATCGTAACCCAGAAACAGGCGTCCTTTTTGGAATACTTGGTCAACGCGATTTCCTTCGCTTATGACTTATCGGAATGCTTGATTGAATCTGCTTTTAAATTAATGTATTTTTTGGTAGCATTTCTTATGTTAAATATACTTTTTATAAAAATGTTTTATTATGTTTACATTTAACGTTTGTGTTATTCTTCTTTTCGTGTTTTTATGTGTTTCTTTGGTTTTTTTGTAAATAAACGTAGAAAAGAAAGAAATAACTTTACACAACTCATTTTACTCAGTTCGAAGATTATTTCACAAACAAAAAGGCCTGTTTCCGTTAGGCTGTTGATACTACTTCAGAATGGGGTATTTAACTGTACAAGAGAAAATTTAAATGGTTCTGGTTTATGGAGAAGCTGGGAGGAATCTTGATGATGCTGTCGATCTCTACGCTCAGCGTTTTCCAGATAGAACTCGGTCACGTGCTTTTATCATATTGTCAAACAATTAACTACTGACGGAAATGTTCAATATAAAGAACCTGTCACTGAAGAAAATAATAAAATTGCAGTATTAGCTGCAGTGGCTGTTAATCCTCATGTTAGTACACGAGAAATAGCTCGCGATTCCGGATTGTCCCAGACCAGTGTTTGGAAAATTTTAAAACGTTATAAATATCATCCGTATCATGTGTCTCTACACCGCAAGATCTTCATGGCGTTGATTTCCAAAATCGGGTAACTTTTTGTCAGTGGGTACGTCAATAAATACAACAAAACCCCAATTCTGTTCGTTACATACTGTTCTTCGATATATATTTTTCTTCGACGAGTCGTCTTTTACAAACCACGGAACGGTTAATCGACACAACATGCATTATTGGATTGTTGAAAATCCACACTGGCTCCGTCAAGTTGAATATCAGCGGCTCTCACATTATTGAAGGCAACTTGAATGGTTAAATGTACAGAGATATTTTGGAAAAGGAACTGCCAACATTACTTGAAGACTTGAGCTTAGGAGTGCGACAGAACATGCGGTTTCAACATGATAGTTGAGCACACGATTCGGTGGTAGCACGTGAAGTACTTGATCGTGTTTTCAATGGTCGTTGGATGGGTAGAGCTGGTCCGGTAAATTGGCCAGCTTCGCCAGATTTCTTTTTGTGCGGCTATCTCAAAGACAAAATTTACAAACGAGTGGAAATGACTGAGCGAATCAGAAATGCTTGTGCGGAAATTCAAGCAGACACACTTCTCAGTTGTGTACAGTCATTTTAAATGCGGATTAATGAGTGCATTGAAGTCAAGGGCCACCATTTTGAGCACTTACTTTAATTGAAAGATGATGACGCGAAGGGACTCGTGTAAATCAAGCACCCCGAAGGAAACAGAAAACTACTATATCCACGTCGTTGTTTCTGGGTTAGGTACGCTAAATGTAGTTTATTCACCAGTCATTTACATTTCTACAGGCAAGAATTTCTCAGTTATTCTCAATTTGCAAAATGAATAAACGTTTTTGACAACGAATTTTGTTTTTTTTTAACGTGGTATTTTTTATTGCAAAATCGTAGGAGAAATCGAAAAAAAAAAAATGAATTTCGTTGATTACAGCGCCGTCTATCATGAATCGAAAAAAATGTGTCAGAAAAATCCTACGTATTTTTAGCCGTAGAATCCGAATCTGCAATAAAAAATAGGGGTTCTTATTTAAGATTTCAATGTTAACCCCCGCCCGACCTACAAGGAAGGGGGGAAGGTGCCTAATTTTGATTGAATGATTAAATTTTGATTATGTACAGTTTTTTCGTAGTGTGGAATATATTAATTAATAATTGTGGCACCCCCCCCCCACATTATACAGGCAAAAAATGTCAAATGGCAGATTTACTGTAGGTACTATTTGCTGATATGAATTATTGTTGGTTATTATAATATCGTTGTGTGTGCTGCGTCATTGTCAAGACCCTTTTCCAATAAAAATTTTTTTTTAGCCGTGCAGTTATAATGGTATTTTAGATTACATTTTGTATACTTTTTTTGTAATTATTTACATAGTAAATTTAAACTACTTAATTTTTTGTTGTTATTGCGATTTTTTTGGGTTTTGTTTGATCTCACAAATTTTTAACAAGCTTAATTTTCTTGATTTTATCTAATATTTACAATATTCTGTTTAGGAAGTGAAAATATAACTGAGAGATGGATGTTTGGGTTTTTTTGCACAATGGTTTCTTTGGAGAAAAAAATAGAAGGCCCTGGTGTCTAATCTTGCCCCTCCAATGGATTTAGGAGATCCCCCATTTGCCCGATTTATACTGATAAGCTGTCCGATTTAAAACGATAAGCTGTCTGGCCCATGGACTAAAACGAGTTGTTGGAACTTTCACAAAAAGCAGTCAGTTTGAAAATTTAAATATCTGATTAGAAATAGCAAAAAATCCATAAATTCGTTAGAATTACCTGATTATTATTAAGATTATTAAAAAACCGGAATAACCACCTAATTCGGAAAACAATTATATAATCACTATCTTCAGTGGAATTCCCAAAATGCATAGTGGAAACTAATTTATGAGCATTTTCTACGGAACGGAGTACATTCAACAATACCGAGACTAATACCTACGTCAAAACGTACATGAATATGAACTATGTACATATTTACATAAACAACTGTCAATATTATTTACTGAGTAAATACCGTTGCAAAGGACAGACACCACATCTAATGGTTTTAAAATCGAATAATAAAAAGTTCATTCATGTGAGTACACTCAAGCCGAAAAGTGGCTCTCAACTGCGCTCCCGATTACATTTCATGTCAGTTTTTTACTAGAGCAGCGCGGCGAGCGGCGAAAGAATCAGGTATTCGTGTTAATATTATCAGGATTGTTTGCTGTCTTGATTTTAATTAATGATGAAATTTTTAATACCTTTTAATGTTAAGATTATTTATAAATTTTTTATAATACATTAAATACTCGAAAATAATAAAAAAAAATTATTAAAAAACGTGATGAAACTTAAAAAAAAAACCTAATTTTTTGAAATTAAACAAAATATTAACACGAAAACTTGATTATTTAATCAATACAAGAAGATCAATTGGTAACGAAAAGAGTAATTTAAAAAAAATCTCACATGATTTGTACCTCAGTCCTCTGCGTGACAGGCAGGAGCAAGCAAGCAAAACGAATTTATTCGCTGATGAAATTACAAAAATGTGCTTCCCGGATCCTGGCCTGAAGTTAGCGGAATCTACGCGCCGCACAGTGGGAAATTTTCAAGTTCAACAGAAAATATTCGTTAGAAATGCGGAAAAATATTGAAAAAATTTTCGGCACTAACGGGGGCAGTTTTTGAGGGGGTTTAAAAAATAAATTTAGTTTTAAAATTCTGAAACTTTGCAGATACGATAATATCGTGCCCGTGAATACAACAAAAATAGTAAAAAAAAGTCTAAGGAGGTTGAAAATTAAATATTAGAAAATTGTGAATCTACACAAAAAAATGTAAAGTAAACGTAGTGAAATAAAGGGGATATATATAAAGGGAATATATATAAAGGGAAAGGGAAGATATAAGGGAATATATATAAAGGGAAATATAAACTTGCCACTGCGCAAGTTTATATTTCTAGGGGACGAAATTATTTCAATTAAGGGAAGGGATAAGTACGGTAAAATTCTCAGAACCAATCGAGAACTGTAATTTTCTGCATATCTACAAATTGTTGTAGCTGTATAGTTCTATTCATGTTGATTCATGTCTTGTCGTTGTAAGGACTATAACTACATATTATTACTTTATCACTTTGTGAAAAAAAAAGTTACTGCCATCTGCTACTTTAATCATAATTTTGCTTTTTAATTACTTATACAATACCACGGAGTTATAAGTTACAACATATCTTAATATTATTTCAAAAACAACTTAAAATTATAAAGTAAACTATTTTGCAACAAAAACAGAAACAGATAATTGAAATAATTTCATTCCCCTAGAAATATAAAATTGTTCGCTGCACTCCCTCAAAAGTATCCCTTAAGATCATACATTTATTTCACTACATTTACTTTACTTTACTTTGTAGATTCACAAATCTTATTCGAAAAGTTTTGTAATTTTCTAATATTTAATTTTCAACCTCCTCAAAGAGGAGGCCCTTAGAATTTTTTTTACTATTTTTATTGTATTCACGGGCACAATGTTATGATATCTACAAAATTTCCAAAATTTCAGTTTTTTAAAACTAAATTTATTTTTTCAACCCCCTCAAAAACTACCACCTTGGTCCTTAGAGTTTTTTTTTTACTATTTTTGATGTATTCACGGACACAATATTATCGTAGCTACAAAGTTTCAGAATTTTAAAACTAAATTTATTTTTTCAACCCCCTCAAGAAGTATCCCCTTAGTGTCAAAAATTTTTTTCAATATTTTTCCTCATTTCTAATGAACATTTTCCGTTTATTTGCAAATTTGTAGAATTTTGCCCACCTAGAAGTTGAAAATTTCCCACTGTGCGCCGTGGTTATTGAAGGAGCAGATTCGGTTCGGCTTAACGAGAATATATCTGGAAAACTAGTTATCCTGTTCTCCGCAGACGAACTTAAAACTAATTTAATGTCCTACAAGTCTGTTATTTTACAATAACCACCCTATTTTGAGATACATTAAATGAAAAATAACGCCCTAGGGCGTTATGAATATCTATAACGCCCTAGGGCATTATAAAATTATAACACAACCCAAAACAAGCAATTATGATAGCGTTATTGACAAACGAAATGCGTTGCTATGCAACGGCGACGTTTACAAACAATTTTGATTTTTACTCTCTTTTAAAACAAATCGTTCTGAACATAATAGATGTCAAATTAATAAATCGTAAATGTCAAAAAAATAAATTCGAATTAAATAACAGACTTGTAGGACATTAAACGTTGAAGGCACCATGGGTGTTATAGGATAATGACGCCCTCGGTCGACGTACATTCCCTCGGACCAGAGGTCCTCGGGAAGTACACTGCCGATCTCGGTGCGTTATTATCCTTATAACACCCTTGGTCCCTTAATAACTATAATAACCTAGTATAATTTAACTACGTTAACAATGTTCTATAGATAAGAGAGATCTAAAGGTAATGGACCACTTTAAAACTGAGCATCTTAATAGTAAACACGTGGCATATTACTAATAAATCTTGGTAGTTGGCACGGAAAAATATACAGTGTGTCCCAGGATAGATGTAACAAGAGGTGTAATGGACCAAACATTTTGGAATTTTGGAATGGTATTTGGGGGTTGAGTCCTGCTTGTTGTAAAACTAAAGTGTACCAAAAATGACTTGATTTGGTGTTCTACAGGGTGTTTTATAAGCAAAGTTCCACTAAGAAAACTTATTTAAAATGCAATTTTATACCTCTATACCAAATTTCAGGAATATAAAGTTATTTTTTTGAAACTTCCCATTTTTTCAATAAATTACTAAGTATTTTATTTTGAACCATTCAATTAAAACTGCATAGAAATTATTTTTTGTGAATTAATTTTTAAAGTTATGTAGAAGCTAAAAGTAGGCTATGAGAAAGGCAGTGGATGATTAACATTTGCTTCTACACAACTTTAAATATGAACTCAACTCTTAATTCGCAAAAAATGGGAAGTTTCAAAAAAATAATTTTATATTCCTGAAATTTGGTATCGAGGTATAAAATTGCATTCTAAATAACTTTTCTTAGTGGAATTTTTTCATATTTTGAAAAATAAAGGTACTTTATTAGTGGTGATTCTTACAACTTTGCTTATAAAACACCCTGTAGAACACCAAATCAAGCCATTTTTGGTATACTTTAGTTTTACAACAAGCAGGACTCAATCCCCAAATACTATTCCAAAATTCCAAAATTTTTGGTCCATTACACCTATTGTTACATCTATCCTGGGACACACTGTATATAAAATTATATAAAAAAATAGAATAAACGTTTCTGGGACTCTACCGGGCAAACTCTATGTATTTTGACGTGCTGAATACGAATCGGGTATCCGTTTAGCTCCAACACCCACCAATTTTTAGTAAATCCCTAAAATAACCTAAATTATGAGTTTTTTTTAGGTTATTTTCGCGACTTACAAAAAATGGTGGGTGATGGAGAAATTCTGACTCTGGATTCGTTTTCAGCACACCAAGAAACATACGGTATGGTACCTCACCTTTCAACTACAAGACTTTTTTTTGTGGGCCTATGTTATTAGAATAAGCTGTTTTTAGCAAATGGGCTCATATGATTAAATTTCAAAAATATTCTCCTGTAAATAAATGAATAAGTACTATGGAATTGCCGACGAAAACTTTCTAGATAATAAAGGTATTGTCAATTCAAATTTCGTTCTAACGGCGCAGTATATACAACGGATCGCGTGCCGGCCAAGCCGAAAAGCTAGTGACGTGACCAAATTCAGAAAGCGTTTAGCTAATTCAAACGAGGCAAGAGATTTCTACGACCGTTGATATAATTAGGACTGATTACTTTTTTCTAATAAATTTCAGATATTGGCAACAAAAGTTCTATGTACGATTTTGACTTGAATCATTGCCCATTAATTTTTTTTGTGGGCATGCCTATTGCATATTGCCGTTTTTGTTTCTAGATGGAAGCCAGAAAAAGAACATTATTATGGTTTTTTAATGGCCATGAACAGATATAAGAATAGATATCTAATTTTTTCTGTAAATTGAGAGCACAAATGCGAGAAATTCAATTTAAGCAGTTTTGCAATTAAGATAATAGATAAAGCAGAATATTACACAACAAATGAATTGATAATAAAAATCGATAAAAATATCAACTGACATAGACACTACTACTGATATTAAAAAAAAAAAAATAGGCAACATCAAAATATATTGAGGTACAAAATGTTCCATCAACATAGCAAACAATGTACACTTATAAATATATTATGTATATAATTTATGGATCAGTATGTAAACACAGAAATAATAGAAAGATGTGTAGGTATAAAAAACATATTTTCTAAAAATGATTTTTACGGAGGTTTTCTCCGGATTTTTCCATAACATTGACAGATAACTTCGGTCGGCTATCTTTGTATAGAGCTATGATTAATAATTACAAATCAGTGAGCAATTAGTTCCTACGAAACATTCCACCAGCAAGGGATGATTAATTGAAAACGAAACTTTACACACAAACATAGCCAAAATATGTGAAAATTGTTAATACACTACTATGAGATGAAAAACACCAATCACTAGTTAAAATGAACTAATTGGCACAAAAGTGATTAGTTTTTTATGGTCGGAAAGATATCAGAATTATTGTGAAAACCAACGGAAATATATTTAGCCAGTCTTTTGTACACCGAAGGTATTTTCTCTCGTATTTTCTGTAGTAATAAGTTTATATCCAAATAATAATAATAATAATAAATACATTTATTCATAAAATGAAATGGTACAAATTCGACAATACTGCCCTCTTCCATTTGCCCAATACTACTAACTAAATCTAAATTAAAACTAAAACTAACATATCTCTTTTCATAACAATGACGTACCAAAAGCTAAGAGGTCTCCGCACAAGAGCCTCTGATAAATATCCTACATAACCCATAAAGAAATGAAAATACAGGGGGCACCACAGAACTGTTGACGTTGGATTAGTAACAATTGAGTTTTAATATATTTTGAAATTTTTTTATATTTTTCTACTTTCATTTCATCTGAGAGTTCACTCCATAAATGGGCTGCTATATACGTGTATGACTTTTGAAAAATAGCCGTCCTGTGAGGGACTATTACAAAGTTGGTTAAATTTCTGATATCATGACCGTGGTTATGTGTAATTAATTTAGAACTTAAATAAGTTGGCTCATTTGTTTTAATGATATTCCATATGAAACAATAGATGTAGTCTTCTGTTTTCCATATTTAAAATTTTATGCTCATTTAGATATGGGGTGATGTGATTGCGGAAGGGAATATTATAAATGTACCTCATACAAGAATATTGAACTTTTTGTATGGCATATTTCATTAAAGAAGACAGTGTATTACCATAAACTACATCTCCATAATCAAGTAGAGATAATATCAACGAATTACAAAATATTTGTTTACATCTTTGAGGAATATTATGTTTTAAATAGTATAACTTTCTTAGACGACAATATGCCGGCTTTATTTTATTTTTAATATGGCTTTCAAACTGCAGGAATGAATCAAGAGTTACGCCCAGATTTTTTGCTTTACTGACCACTGGAAATATTCTATTATTTATTTTGGAAGTTAAAGTCATTGATTGAAATTTTTTATTCATTAGCACTGTTCCTATTAAAATGACTTGTGATTTGGATGCATTTAATTTTAGGTTATGGTCATATGCATATTTATATATATTATTTAAATCTTGATTGATCTTAACTTGTACAGAGTTATCTGCTAGATCAAATGAAAAATAAATTTGCGAATCACTGACATATTGATGGAGGGTGGTACTTTTAATAACTTTAGATATATCTGAAACATATAATGAAAATAGTAGTGGCCCTAGGAGTGATCCTTGTGGAACACCTGCTTCTAAAGTTTTAAATTGAGACATTTGATTTATAACAACACATTGTCTACGTTCTTTAAAATAGTCCAGTGATGTTAGAATTAAAATCAGTATTTACCGTATTTCCTTTATTTAAAGGAAATAAATAATTATAATGTTTTGCCCTTTTTGGATTCTACGCATCATAGGGCTACCTTTAAGGAACGAAAGAGTTCCTAATGTTTGTGCCATATATACATTTATATACATATAACTAGTGAGAACTGAATTATACAACTAAAAAAAATAAATAAATGACTGGCCATTAGAAAAGGGTCGTCATCATAATTCAGTACATCGCAATGTCATTTAAATATTTAAAATAGGCAATAAAGATTCGACGGTTGTTTGTGAATTCATAATGAAAATAAAAAGTAATACCTACCTACTAATTGTTCGTTATTTGAATAAGTGATTACCGTACATTCAAGGAGTATCTCAAGATCAAAACTAATCAAATTATAATAACTATAAGTTGTATTCATTTTAACCCATACTAAATTGATTATTAGAACAGGTGAAACTCATTAGAGACTGAGGTACACGATCAGTTCTGACAGATATACATCTCCCTCAGAGATTTATATGATCGTTGCCACGACATAACCCCACTAGCGCACTACGTCCAAGAAATTTCTCAAAAATTCTACGAATTCAAACTGGGCGATAGTCCGCTAACCCGCAACATAGCACGAATCAGAGAGCATAATGCGATCCTTTTCGATATCCTACACCCCCTACCATACCAGGCGTTGCCTATTTTCCGGCAACCCCTTTAGCCACACTTCCTAAGCAACAACTTCTTCTTTCCCCACCTTTAATCTTTACCAAAACTTACAGCCAACGTTTTCTATTCCTTCTATACTTTCCATTTGTTTTAGTCTTTTTTGTTCTTTTGTGTTTTTTTTTGTATCCAAATTCCGTCTCGACCAAACAAACCAAAATATTTCGTATCATTACATCTTTTTAATGCTCCACGACATTTTCCTGGCGGCAGGAAGACCACCAAGGTGAAATTGTTTCGAACGGGTTTTTTCGTTCTGTTTTCCCGTGCCAACAATGAAAATTTTCTAAAGGCCTCGGCCAGTGAGTTCTAGTTTTATAGTGTTTATCAATCAGCTTTAGGACTATGTGGGCACATCTCTAATTTTAATGTAATTTTTCAGTCTGCCTGCGGCAGACGGGAGTCCTTGCTATAATCACTGCCGTTAAGCCAAATCGGATTTACCCCGCCCAGCTACGCATTTACCGCGACGCTGTGAGCCATGGTTGTGTGGCTGGCTCCGGGCCGGGTTTCGACTAGGCACATTGTTTTATCATTGAATATACTTATAATGAATATTGTTGAACTGAAATTGAAATCAGTGAAGCGTAGCAACGCTGGTCGCTGTCGACACTTGGATGGGTGACAAGTATCCCCAGGTACAAAAGACCAATTGTCGCCTAGTTGACTAGTACGCCAATATTCTTGGCTAAAGATGTCGGTCTCGGATGACTGGGGCCGGGCAGGACTATTGCCCTTTACCCCAATGCATCGCTGTAGACCGGGGACCAGTCTCGTGTAGGGCGGGCGAACCTACTTTACGTCGGCCCCACTCACAAATGTGAGCGGTGCAGACGATTTCGGCCCACCTCCCTGGGTCCTGGCTCGCTGGACCTTGCTGGCTAAGGCCTCTTCTGGCGTTCTTCTGTCTTCGTTTTCTTTTCTTCGCCAGCTTGTTTCCCCCGGGGGGGTAGTCATCGGTCAGTTGAGTGTTTTGGGTTTTTGGCAGGAGAGACTGCCAGTACACAGGATGCCAATTGGCAACCTGTCATCCTGATCGTCGGTTGGGTAAGGATGAGCTGTGTAGCTCGAGGAAGGGCAGACCTAAATGCTATTGGTAGCATTTTTAGTCTGCCCGGAGCCAAGGGGACTACAGGTAATGGACGGTATGTTGTCCGGTACCCGCAGGGTCGTGGGTGGGGTGTTGGGTGTCGTCATGTCTCTTCGGGTAGCTTCTCCGTCGACGGGGTGGTCCAGGTGGCGTCACTGGGGGGTGAGGTGGGGCAGGTTTGCGAACAGGGCCCCCATCATGGTACACATCTGCTGCATCTGGGCCAGTACAGCAGCGAGTTGTCCAGCCTATGAGGGGGGCTTGTCGTGGTTGGGCAGGGTTGGTGGGTGTTCCTGCTGCTCCCTGGGCTGCTCTGGCGTAGCTTAGCCCGGGGGTTGCCCTGGTGGTGGCTGACTTGTGGGCGGGTGGCTTCCGGGGGGCTGGTGTCTGGTGGCTGGCTGTCCTTTTGGGGCATCGGGGGCATCCTCGGTAGCTTGCAGGGTGCGCTCCCTGGCAGTTTGCGCACTTAGCGGGTGTCCTTGGTCTTCTGGCAGTCTTTGGTGTGGTGGGTCTCTCCGCATTTGACACACTTTGGCTGCGCCGTGCACCGTCCTTGTGCATGGCCGTATGTCTGGCACCGGTGGCACTAGGAGATGGTCTGCTTTGCTCGTTGCTTCTCGGTTTTGACCACCAGGAAGCAGCATGAAAGCAATACTATTTACTATTCTCATTACTCATTATTTTTGCAATTGAAGTAAACTTTACGGTCCTTCTCAACCCAAGGGCGGTTCTAGGCTAATACTCTGGGGGTGGTAGTAACTAGTACCTACATTCCAAAATATCTTTAATTCAATAGACAAGAACATAAGAACATAATTCTAATAAGAAAATGTGAAATGAACAAACAATTAAAGAACTATTGAAACTTAAAAAAATAGACATGAAACATATTTACATATTAGTCATATCATAAACTATTCTTTTTTTGACTTCGGCGAATCTATCAACTACTTAGAGACTGATAATTTAATATCCTGGTGTCTATGTAAAATAGCGAGTCCAACCAATCGGTCTTGGGTCATCGTTGCTCTAAGTCATGTTTTGAACATGAACATTTACAATAGGATAAAGACCATACCTCATTCTGTAGTAAACAAACAGTACTAAAGAAATACATACTGGTGCAGGTCCAATTCCATCCAGATGGGCTATTAAGTGTAATAGACGAAATACACTAGCACCTAAGATTATATTTAGTATCATAATATAGATCTATATATAACAGACGTTCCTTAATTTAAATAAATAATATTAGTAATATTAAAGTGTACTTACGACATTTTAAATTATTTTTACCAAAATATGGCCGAACATGGAAATTGAATTGAATTTATCCTTATATACATAGAAGTGCGCGCGAATACGGGAGCAAAGATAATTGCACCGGCACGGCCGGGGGATGTTTTCTGGGGGGAGGGGTAATTACCACCATTACACCCCCCCCCCTCCCGTAAAACCGCCCTTGTCCCAACCTCTACACTCTCAGTAGATTCTGTGAATTCTGGCTCTCAGTAGCAATGTTAAGTATCTTCTGAGCTTGTAACAGCCAGTGTCACACCAGAAACACAATATTCCTTAGATCTCCTCCACGAAGTATTTTTTTCGAAATATTTATCTTATCAGGTGAATCCTTGATGTAACCCTCTGCGACTAAACTGGAGCGACCTGCCGTATCTTTACAATACGGTCAAATCAGCGCCAGCAACTGTGAACAATTTAGCAGAAGAACATCTAAAACTCTGTTCTGTATTATCCACCGGCATTTGAAAGGCCAAGGATCTCTGCTATTTTCATTGGCATCTTTAAGAAAGTATTCAAACATAATTCTCATGTTTGTAACTTAGAAACAATCGAATATATACCGCTTGGATATATACGCCAAAAGTATCCTTTCATCGATTCCTTTTGTCGTCCTATTTTTCCTCTCCTTATAAAATAACCTAAATTCTTCCTGGTAAAGGAACATTGCTGGAACTACTTTTCCAACTGAATAGCTCCAGAATAGCTTAAAATCTACAATATTGTAAAGAAAAGAAAATAAATACGTATGGAAACGTCTAAAATATTGTATACCCATGTAATTTGTGACGCTAAATACGAACTTGATGTCAGATTTCCCCCAGCAAATCACCAGAATTTTCTAACTCCAAAATAATAGCTTTAAATCTACAATATTATCAAAAAAAATGAAAGAAGTCCTATGCAAACGACCACATCTTAACACTTAGTGTTTCAAGATCTTTTCAAAGTTTCTAAAAGCGTTGAAAGAGAGTTTGGGTGTCAAAGGGTTTAAATATCTTATGCCTTTTTGTGGTAACGAACCCTTTTACTATCAAAACTTCTATGCAGTGGATTTCGCGTTCGTTTGACTCTCTTTTTTTACTTCCCGTTTTAACGTCCAACAAAAATCTGGCTATGTTCCTTGATACAGTCGCTCCATTTCCATAATATCCTAATGGAATCTTTCTCCCTGTTCTTCACTATAATCTCCAAGGTTTTCAGGAAAGTCATCAATATGAGAACCTAAGAAATGGAGCTTCAGATTCATATGGCAACCTAGCTTACGATAGTTTTCCACCAGATTAGTGACAATTTCTCTGTAGTTATAGAGCGGAAGCTAGGTGGCTTTTTCGGCACATCATCGTTTTATGAACTTTCAGATATTTTTATGGTTTAATGGATGATAACGTTCGTGACGCACCTCCTGTCAGGTGCGTCACGAACACTGTCTAAAAATCAGTGAAATTATGTCATCGTTACAAGCCTCATTTTTTTTCGTGTGTACACATTTTATGTTTAGAATGAATAAAATAAGATCGCCAGAAAGTGTGGGCCGTCAAGAGGCGCAGCCAGAAAGGTAATAATGATACAATACATCTGAGGCACGGTAGGAAGTCAGGTTAGCCGAAAGTGTTAAATTCCTGTATATTTAAGAGCCTATGGTACTTTTGTTACACTTTCTGGGGAGGCTATTCTAGTGTTGAAGGAGCTTATATTTACGTTTTAAAAAGGAGCCAGAACTTATAACGATGAGTTTAGAGTTTTGAGATGAAATATGCGAAAAAAATCCAATTTTCTTCAAAATTCCTAAACATTTTCTTTCTGACGGGAGTTTCTTTCTGGGAATTTTTTTCTGTGTTCAAAACATTTAAATAAACATGCTCAGTCTAAGAAAAAAAGCTTGTAACGATCATGTTATATAACTCCGTTTTTTTACATCTTTGACCTTTCTGGTTGCGCCCTGACGGCCCACACTTTCTGGCGATCTTATTTTATTCATTCTAAACATAAAATGTGTACACACACAAAAAAAATAGCCTTGTAACGATGATATAATTTCACTGATTTTTATATCTTGAACCATGGCCAACTCGACGGGCTGACATATGCCAGAAGTCTATTTTGTCGTTATTTAAGTTCGATAGAATTAATCAACGCATAGAAAATGCTTGTAACGATGAGTTCCCGAAAAAGCCACTTAGCTCCCGCACCATTATGATTTTTCTGATTTCCAAGAAAATTTTTAGTAACTTCTTTAAAACTAAACTAAGCCAATCAGATTTTTCTGTATCATTCATTTTTGTTACAATTTCATCTCTGAGCATTGTAGTACATATTTGAGGTCCACCAAATATTTCTTCCTTTAACTTTGCATATGAAACATTTGGATATTTCTGTTCCAGGTATTTGAATGTTTCTCCTTCCTTATTTAAAGCTTTTACAAACTGTTTCAAGAAATCAAGTTTGATGTGAAGTGGTGGGAGTAGTACTTTTTCTGGATCAACTAAAGGATTTGAAAGAACGTTATATGAGCCAGGATCAAGAGAAGATGTACTCGACCATGCCTTTTTCCACAAAAAGATCTTTAATTCTTTGACACCCAAACTCTCTCAACACTTTTAAAAACTTTAAAAGATATCTTGAATTACTACTTTCAGTGTTAAGATGTTGTCGTTTGCATAGGACTTCTTTAATTTTTTTTGACAATATTGTAGATTTAATGCTATTACTTTGAGGTTAGAAAATTCTGGTGATTTGCTGACATCGGGTTCGTATTCAGAGGCCCAAAATACATAGGAATACTATATTTTGGTCGTTTGCACAGCACTTCTTTTTCTTTTGTGTGGCTGTGTAACCATTTCACACCGTCACGAGTTTTTGCGGACCACTTCAGTTATTCTCGGCGTTTGATTGATAAATAAAAAAAAATTTTTCGTTTAACTCGCTCTAACTTAAAAACGAAAATGAATTGGTCTCAAATTTACCGTGTTATCATTACATATGTGTTAACAAAATATGTTAACGTGAAGGCCAAATTTTAATAAATAAAGCAAATATGAATTTCGATAAAATGTGAAAATTTGCAGGGGCAAGTATAGCAAGCGAGAAACTTTTTTATCTTTCCAAGTCGATATTTTGGGAAGAAATAGAGATAAATGATGGAGGCAACCTTTTTTTTATTTGAAACTTTTTCTTCTAGGATATTCAATTGAAAGGTACAATAAGCTTAAGATTCAGTACAGCGGGGCTTCGGCATCGCAACCCATAAGGAAAAAAAAAAATTCAATCGAAAATACGGAATACCCTCGCAAATGAAACGCCACAGAGAACGGTGTAAGTTGGACATTGAACCTAAACTTGTACTCGCTTTGACATCGAAACGCGACATTGTTGGCAACTCACAGGTAGCAGCACTGTAATCGTATAATGGTTTAATATATCTGTAGATAATTATTTCACGTTGAAATTTATTTTAGATATTATTGTAATAGCAGATCATTCATGTTCAAATTCGTTTTACATAATAATTTATATTTTATGCGATATATTAATATCGATATCAATTTTTTTAACGAATTTCATAATAATTCATAATTGTCAAGTGTTAACTGAGATGTTAACAGTGTTCCTATACAAAAAAATCGCTTAAACAAATTACGAGGAAGTTGATTCAATGTTATATAAAATTCTTTCTGATCTGTGTATTTCTTTATAAGTAAATATTTAAAAAAACATTATTTGTTTGTTTTATTGAATGTCATCGGAGTGGAAATATTTATATAGATTATTAATGTATACATGATATTTGTTTTAGTGAAATGCATATAATTAATGGAAAGACTGAAACACATAATTAATAAGCAAACAGACATTAAAAACACAACTTGTTATATTCAACAAAACTTCGGAATCTAAACGTATAAATACTGGCATAAATAAAATGCTAAAAAATGTTTACTTTTCGAAACTGGGTCTAATTATTAGTGTCGTCTGTATTTTTTTTATTATATGTTTCGTTGCTTACTCTGAATGGAAAAATAATTATAATTACGCGTGTCTTCATTGGGACAACCTGTAAAAAACCGCAGAAAGATCATCTATAATGACAACGCAGTGTCGGACTGGCCAGGGGGACTAGGAGTCCAGAGTCTCCGCGGCCAAATCTCGAAATTTTAAAAACATAAATTTTTTATTAATTTCACTAAATTAAAATTACAATCGTATTTTTTTTATATAAAAGCCTGCCACTCATATGGTGGTGTACACTAGAATTTAAACATTTTGGCAGCTTTAACCTTTCTACATCCCTCGCTTACTGAAAGAAAGTATTGTAATCGTAAAAAATCACACTCCGAGATTTTTCAGGATCTTCACGTTTCAGAATATGTAAATTACGAAAATTAAAGTCTTTTCATTCCGCCAGTTTGTCTGTCTGTCTGTTGACACTACAGCTACAAAATCATTTGACGGAGAAGAAAATCTTTTGATAGGTAGGTAGCTATTATCAACGAAGAACTGGGATATAACTCGATATAGGTAATAAAATATTGACAGTGTTTTTTTTTTTGAATTTTTTAATGATTAAATTTTCATGACTTACCGCACGAGTGATATAATTGTAGCATCTATTGGAATTTATTTTTATGAATACGTATAAGTATAATTAAAAACATATAATAATCTCGATAATAATCGGATACTTATTAAAAATGTTATTTTCGAAATAGGTACCTATAATTGATTTGTAGGATATCGCTTATTTTTCTTTAATAACTTTTATTACCTTATTTTGTTTGATATTTAACGGAATTAGCGAAAACTCATACAAACCTCCCCATAAAATTATCCCACATTTTATTACAGATTCGACTAATGCTTTAAAAACGATTTTTAGCGTTCAGGTATGGAGGTATTCGTTCATTTTATAAAAATATTCGATATGAGATTTCCATTTCAAGTATCTATCCCTAGTGGGTATTTAGGTATACCCACTAACCGACCATATATATATTTTTTTTGTATAATGGCAATCGATTAATTAATTTTCCAAACATACTGGATTATCTATTGCAATATCATTCTGGGTAGCACTTGAAACAGGGAAGATCATAAATTTAGTTTTTTGTTGTATAGGGTTAAGAGATTGTCTTGCCCGACAAACTAATTTGTTTTATAATTGTCATTTCTACAACAATTTTGTTTTATTGCTCATTTATTACATTTATAAAATTGCAATAAAACAAAATAGTTGTATAAAGTTTAAATTTTGCTTGCTGGACGGAGAATGTTATCTAAACAACAGTTTACGAAGTCCAACGGAAGCAGTTTTGTAAACTTGTTACTTCTAAATACAAGTAAAGTGTCATATATATACGATATTATACTGACATTGTTATTTATTCTAGTTATTTGATGAATGTAAATAAGAAAAAATATTGGACTAAGTGCCGTACCCTGCGGAACACCTGTTTTAATTATAAGAGGACTATTCAGGGGATCGTTAATTCTCACAAATTATGTTTTATCGCCGAGATAACTTTTAAAGATGTTAAAAATATTCCCGCTTATTCCGTTGGATAAGCTCTATTTAATAATATAATTAATACTCATAAGTTGTGTTATATAAATATTCCTAAACAAGTTTATTACTATGCTTTTAAAAATGTTTTATTAATTAGTCTTAAAATCATTTATATAACAAAAACCGCTGCCCAAGAAATCACTACTTCCACATCCAGATTTTCTATCCAAGTCACTCACAACGAAAAAATTTTGTATGTGAAAATAATTGCTTATGGAATTTTAATAATATAATATTTGATGTACCTGAAGTTTCGAACGTTCACTTGAACGAATTTTATATGAAAAAGACAAATTAATAAAAACCACACTTCGATTTAGGTGTAAAAACTAAATTATTATGGATATTATTATCAGCAAATGTGGCAATGAAGTGTTTACGCCTAAATCGATGTGTGGTTTTCATTAACTTTTCTTTTTCATCTAAAATTCGTTCAAGTGAACGTTCGAAACTTCAGGTACATAATATTTGAAATCCTCTGCCCCACAAACCCATAAAACGATACCCCACATCGGGTGGCGATAGGGGGTGGTATAATGGGGGTGGATGAAGTAAAAAAATATTTTGAAGTTTCTGGTTCTTGTACACACACTAAATCACATTTTTTTTTATCCCCTTTAATAATGGGGTGGGGGTGGTAATGGGGGTAGCTAATGCCAATTTTTTTCTTGAGACCTTAGCTTCTCTTGTATATAGTAAATACCAATTTTATGAACTCTTACCTGCTTGATTTACCTATTTACCCCAAATTTAACCCAATTTACCCCCCAACCCTTTGACAGAACAAGATGAAAATACAATCTAGTTCTAGATCTCGTTAAAGTACATATGTGTACCAAATTTCAAGTCAATACCTCAAACGGTTCCAGAGTAAACGTGCGCACAAAAAAAGTTACAGACAGACAGACCGACAGACAGAAATTTTTTTTTACTCAAACTTAAAATCTCGACGTTTCGTGACATTCTAAGCCTATTTGAACAATAAAAATTTTTTTGTCGTTACTATACTTCCACTGGATGTGGAAGTAAAAATTGCAAAATACACACATATTTTGAGAGAACTAATACATTGTACAAATTCAAAGACCTCCCAGACGACAGAGAACATTTTATAGTGAAACCTACAGAAACCTACTTGCAAAATGCAGAACATAAAAAAAAGTGAAAAAAAAACTTTTTTTCACCCATTTTTTCAAAATTTTTAAATTAAGTTAGGGTAGGAAAAAACAAAAAATACAAGTGGATAGACCACGTGTTTCTGAACAAAAAATGTTCTAATAAAATTTATCGCTAAAGCCACGGTATTCTTGGAAAAAAATAGTGAAGTAACTTTGTCACTCTGCGCGGCCAAGTGCATGGTTAAATGCATACTATGGAACCTCTAAAAATTCTTAGCAGTTCTAACGAGTAAAATCAAGCTTTTTTCTCTTTCTGGATACACATTTTAAACATTTTTCTTAGTGAATAGGAGGATAAATAGTGAGTATGGAAAATATATAATTATGAACGCATATACACAGACACCACACATAGACGCTGAATCGCTCGCATGAATTTTTACGTGCCTTTACTGTATTGTATTTATTACAGGTATACCTATGTGCATTTCAGCTATATCCAATGGATTCCTTATACATTTGTTAATGTATTGAACAGTTCCAAAATTTATACTCAAAACAATCAAAGATATTTTCTTAGTTATAAGGATAAGATCGTGAAAATCGCAATTTCTTATCGTGATCTGATTGATCATATTTTCGAAAAAATGCATACACGTAAACGAATTTGTGTTTGAACATTCGAAAAGTATACAATTTTCCCGAAATAGAGATATTTTATTTTTTCCAATGGGTCAAGTTCTCGGCAAGTTACAACCTCCAATATATATATTTTTCAAGAAAATCATCAATCAAGGAAATTAAAATGATTTGAGATGTACTTTTTTGTGAATCCACGTTACTACTTAATAAACCATAATAATCATGAAGTGTACATACTTTTTAACAGCTCTCAATGAAGAAAGAATTTTTTTGAAGGGCTTTTATTTTTTTCTATATTTTTTATTGCGACGATGGTGTTCCCATCCATGCTTGGATTGCTTAAAACAAAAAAGCATCAGAAAGCTACAATTTCCATTTTTTAAATGAACCAACACTCATATAGATTGAAAAAATTCTGATTTAGTGACATGCAATTCAGTGCGTCGGTCATGCGTATTAAAGTACGAGCACGCATAGATCTCGCCCCGAGTTATAACGTTACATTTGACTATTTTTTTCCGGGAAAACCGTGGCTTTAGCGATAAATTTTGTTAGGATATTTTTTGTTCATAAATATGTGATCTATCCATCTGTATTTTTTATTTTTTCCTAGCTTGACTTAATTTCAAAATTTTAAAAAAATAGATGAAAAAAAATTTTTTTTTCACTTTTTTTATGCTCTGCATCCGAGCGAAATGTAAACTTTTCAGGATATTATTCTATCACTTTCACGAACTTATTAAAAAAAAATTATTCATTTTGCAAATTTTTGTAGGTAAATAAATACCTTAATCGACTGGGCTAGCCAGTAAAAAACAATTACCAGATTCTGTCCTCTATCTATTCGAAATCGTGCAAATTAGTTTATTTAGTTTCAACCCCGATTGCCGCAATACAATTCCAACTGATTGAATTCCAGTTTTAAGCTCTGCGGTCGGTAGCCATATTTAAATGTTTCAATTTACTTTCCGTTATTGGACGCCCGGACAAAAACCCCACGAGTGAGTGCAACAAATCTATCGATTCGTGGAAGGACGACAACACTACGCAAATACGAAATACCTTTCAAACTTTTACCAATTATTGTTACAGTCCAAACAAAAACATGTTTTTTATCTTTTACAACGCGTCGGAATTCATGTGGTAAGGTCAATATTCGAGCGGACGTGGTCGCGCTAATGAAAATGAGTGTTATTCCAGTATTCTTACAAAATCCTGAGGTTAGTGATCTACCTATTCTAGGCCAATCCCAATCGAATAATACGGGGCGATTCAGAAATGGTGCATTTCCTCTTGGATTATTGAATATTAATTAGTGACATACAGGAAAAATTGAATATGATCACAAAATCGTGATCCTGGACATTTACACTTTGCTTTGTGCCTCGGTAATGGAACATGATTTGATATATCTGTTTACATGATCATTTAAGTTGAATGTTCTTCCATAACTGATGGTCAAGCCATCGGGTCACGTTTCCGTTTCAGTTCTAATTTAATAGTTCAGTTTCAGTCTCGGTTTCAGTTCAGTTCAACATTTACACATCAGTGTTCCTTATCATTTAACTGAAACGGAAAGTGAATGGATAACTGAACCTAATACATGGGCCTGCATGTTGAAGTTTTCGGTCGTCCCTTTCGTCCTACTTTTTTTGGGAGTAATTGGACGATGTTCCTGTCAGCTCTTCTTAGACTTCTTTTGTCGTTGCAACACATGTCATCTCTGGCAGTTGATGACTGTCTCTTGAATTAGGCCCATGGTGGTAAATGTTCTCGATGAAATATGGTTTTCCCATGTAACCGTTTCAATACCTTTCCTTCACAGTTTCTCTCCTTTCCAGTCGGTATATCAGTATTAAGGAGTAGTCGCCTAATTTGCGTTCTTCTCTGCTGACCGGGCTCTCTTGTTGGTGGATCTAACAACACTATTATACTATTGAAGAATATCCTGCTTTCCTTCCACGACGATTAGGAGATCGTCGATGTATACTTGTACGATTGGGGTATTGAATGTTGCTGTGTCTTCGTTTGGTATTTTCTTTACGGCGATTTGTAGGTGAATAGTCAGGGATAGGATGCATCCTTACTTGACACAAACATTCTTCTGTTTAGTTTTCGTCATCCGACCATCATTGTATTACAGTGTTTCCGTGAAGACAGCTTTTTATCATCCTTTATATTAAGCAATGCGGTACTCCCTTGCTATATATAGGGTGTTAACTATGGCCTCGTAACTGAAAGCATTAAATGTCTGCAGAAGATCTACTCCGACTAGGTGTAGTTTTGTCCCTACTCTCTATTTTTGTTCCAGAATCCTCCTGGCAATATACATATGGTTATCCGTTGATTTGCCTTTGTTTAATGCTGTCTGTGTGAATGTGTCTCTCTAGTAATTCGAGCAGGAATTATGTGTAGTTTTGTATCCTACGTTGCATAGTTTTATTCGTTTGTAGTCATATATACTTTGTAATGGGTAGCTTTTGGGCGTATTCCATTCTGTAAGTAGAGGTGTGATTTGCCTCCATGTTCTGGTGATAATTCCTAGGATTTGCTCGTTTAGCACGTTCGCTGTATTCTATTCTTATTCATCATTTGCGTTCCTTTCTTCCTTCAGTTCTTGAACTAATGTTGCAGGTGTATCTTCTAGTATGCATATTGTTGTTTTTTCTATATTTTTCCAGCTGTCTGAAGGTTTGGTTCAGTCGTCCCGCTGATGATTAAAAAAAAATCCTCTTCTAATTTTAGTTATTAAATTAACTTGATGTAGGTATATCCTGGGTTATCGGTCTTTATAATAAAATTACTATTTTCTTACGTTTCGGTTTATTCAACCATCGTCAGAGAACTACAATTAAATGAAGACAAATATTTTTCTTAAATGCTATTTTTTATACATATGGTTATAAATTACTTACATTAGTTAATATTATTGAATTGCACACTACAACTATTTACATTTTAGATGTATTATATGAGTGTTTAAAAGCAACTAAAAACTGAAATTAAGTATTGTCTGTCAATTTATTACCAAAAATTAAATCATATAATACATTATTAATTTACACTCTTTATAGCATTAGTAATATTACATACGATAAACGACTATCAGAGCTTATTTTCGCCAATATCTTTTGATTTATTGTATTATTTGGAAGATGAATCGCCTATTTCATTACTTTACATTGTACATGAATCAAGTTAACCAAGTTTCGTAAAAACTATTTATAAATCAGATGTGATTATGAGAAATACTGGGCAAGGCGTAAAAATGAAATTGAACCAAAATGTTCAAAACAGAAACCCTCTCAGTGAAGATTCCAAATTCTGTCTCTCTATTCTCATCTTATCTCTCATTTGATGACACAATTCATAGCAACATCTAGCAGTTATAAACTTTCTTTATCTACTCTTATTAATTTATATACTAATTAATGAACTGCTTTTGAACAATTAATAGTATCCATAAACAAATAGCTCACGCTATTTGTTTATGGATGTTTATGTTTATTATAATGAGTGAGTTATTATAAATCACTAGGTACAGAACCAATCACCTTTATGTTCATGCCTAGCCTGTCCAATCGACGTAACACGCGACATAAAGGTGGCTCTGTCCGAGAGAAATTCTTTTCCGATACAGTGAAATAGAACGGTCCATTATTATTGAGGGGAGGATGGTGATTTATCATGTTTGAATAGTTTCGACGTTTTTAATTCAAGTTAAGTAATAATAATTGTGCCAAACATTATGAATTCGGTTAGTGAAGATGAACTAATATGTACACCACCAGAATGAAGACAAGTAGCTAATCAATACATAATTTATTACCCGAAAAATCGCAGAACAAATATAAAAGTGTGTACAAAAATTAAATTTTACAGGTAATTTTATTAATAAACGAACTGAGTAATTTGAACAAAATTTTATATTTAATATTTATTGTTATAATCGTAGATAAAGTATAGTATTCAACTTGCGGTAATGGTAATAACTCACGCAGATGAAGTTTACTGTAATTCATCAAGTTGAATAATATCAAATTGAATAATATACTATTATATTGCCTTGTATATCGATTACTCTATGCAACTCAAAAACCATTTTTAATAAAAACATAATGTTGTTTACTACTACGTTATCGCTTAATACGTAAACAACACGCTTATAATGAAATAAATACATACGCATTCTCGAGAGATTGTAACCGAGTTTCTAAAAACTTGTATATTTCTTCTGATTTTGATTGAGAGGAAAAACAATGGCCGATATCTACAAGTTAATGCAGTAATAAAGACTGTTTATTAAAGAAAATCGACGGATACTGTAACGGAAATCTTAAAGATGATTTAAAATTTTTCCACTATGAAAAAGTTGTTTGTTGATTTTAGGAAACTAATCCAATCATAATAAACTCGAGATAATTTTATCTAAAAAGTGTATCTTATCGCGGGGAAATGACGTTTGGTTACACATAAAACAACGAGGATTTTAAAGGTTGTGGTGAGCGAGGTCCGCGATAGGAATGAGTCAAATCGAGAAATACATATAAAAAAAATTGGAAATTAACAGTTTAAAAACAATTTGTATTTCTTCACTGAATTATATATACTTTTAAATAGATTTGAAAACAGTAGTACAGTCATTATGTCATTTTAGTTCGGAAGAAAAAGACTCGTGCTATTTTTTTGCATTTTCAAGTGTACTTAGACTTCAAAAAAGTGCGTCAAAATGTCGTGAAAAGTGTAAAATGCTTTTTTTTCTTCACTTTGCTCCGAAGAAAATGAATTCTGTTCGACATGATTACGATAAATGCCTTTGGAAATATTGCGGTTTAAGAAATAGCGAAAAATACCCAAAAAAGCGTCTTCTTTTTAACAGATCTCAAAAATGTATAAAAGGAGGAGGTTCTCAATTCGACTCGTATTAATTTCATCTAGCTACGTCTAGCGCAAGGTGAGAAAAAATTGGAAACAAGATTTTTTTTTTAGTTGAAAATTTGGCGAAGGCGCACAGTGGGAAATTTTTCAATTTTTTTAGACAAAAGTCCGTCTATAATGCAATTATTAATGGATTTGAAAAATTTTTTTTTTAAATAATTGTTAAGTATCACCCGAGGTATCACCACTGAACTCTACTATATAAATGGAAGGTCAATATCTAAACCAATTTTTACGTGAAATTGAATCTCGCGCAAGTATGGCGACCTTAAAGCGGAGCGCAATCGCACTACAAAATACGCCAGAGCCGGTCTTATTGTTACTGCAACTGTTTAAAACCCGGGACTTTGCAACGATTCTTGCAACACAGTACCATACAAGATTGCACCATATTGTCTCAATTAACTGTTTATAACAGTCACAAAATATATTTCACAAAATAATCAATTTATAACAACTTTACATAAATGACAGAAATAAACAAAGAATAAAATGAGTGACACCGACTCTGGAAATTACATCCAATCCAAGACTTACGCTACGGAATCTATGGGAAACGAATAAAACACAGAATCGCGTCAGCGCATAACTTCCGTAGACAGCCGTTTGGTTCAAGCACAGACATCAATTTCTCTACTGCGTCGACGCGTGGCTTTATATTTTGGGTTTTAATCTGTGGCGTAATTGCCGTATTTTGTTCACGCGCATATACCTACATTGGCCTTCCATTTATAATAGTAGAGTTCAGTGGGTATCACCCGATGTTTGAGCACTGCCCAAATTTTAAAAACGTTCAACATAAGCTCAAAAAATCCTATAAATATATGAAATTCGTGTATTTTACTTAAGTAAAAATGCGAATTTCTGTTTTTTAAAAGTTTTACTCAGAAAACATCCTTTACGACATGTTCTTTGGGTCGCTGATTAAGAAAAATGGGGTCCCGTTAACCAGAAATGGAATACCCTTAAAATACCGAAAATCACCCCCATTTAGGAATTTTTTCGAAATATTCTTATTAAAAATGTAAAATAGTCCAGTAAAGTGTATTTTTTATATGATAAAAATAAAACCTTACTTATTCAAATAATAATTCAGTAAACATTTACCCTAAGGGTTAATCAGAAAAAAAATACAAAAAATATAGTTACAATGGTTATTTTTTAGTTTTTGCTTCAAAATGGGGTAGGAGAGCACATTGTGACTATGAGAGTGTATCTCAGCCCCCTTTAAGAGTGAAAACCACCCTTAAATGGCTGTAGAATGTGAAAATAGGTTTCGAAATTTTCACTAAAATCAGTCTCCGAACCTTGTTTGATGAATAAAAATTATTTTAAAGGTTAAATTAATCATTTCTTATATACTTTGACAATGTGAATAAACAACAATTAAATGTGAGTAGAAACAAATTCTAAGTTCTTCAACGTTTTTAAGAAGCTCGTAAGTTTCATCCATTCTATGCAATGTGAAACAACAATACAATTTTTAGTAAACATATTTTAAGCATCCTAAAGTTAAAAAACAATTGGGTGCTTAAAAGCAGCTTAAAATCGGCAGATATCTCTATTTTTTTCAAACAAATTAAATTTTAGACATTTCAAAAAAAAATCTTTTAAAATAAAGTCTAAATTTTGCATACATTCTTCTCCACGTAAAACAAGTATCCAAAGTTAAAAAAAAACAGATTTTAAGATAGTCTTAAGATAATTTAACAATGAAAAAAACTGGACATTAAAATGGATGTTAATCAATTTTCTTTTTAATTTTTTTATCAATTGTATACCTAGTAGTAAAAAATTACCGAAAAAAATACAATCAATCATCTTATTAAATGCTAAAGCTTTGATAATAATTGTCAATTATTTCATATATTACAATTATAAGATTTAAATTTTATAGTAAAAAGAAAAAACTGCGGTAAAGAATCTGCAGTTGTTGTTAAATCTCATAATTGTAAATAATAATATAAAAATAATATGTTAGCGTAATAGAATGTTTACTTCATTCTAATTACTTAATTTTAAAAAAAGTCGTCTTTTAAGAATTATAACTAATCATCCGGAGAGTGGAAAGTAACCGCCAAACTGGCACTCTTAATATTTAAATTTTTGTAGTGTCTTTCTTTCCTCCTTTGTTTGGTTTCAAAATAAATAGAACTTGGCAATAGAGAATTACGCGATTTAATTTCGCATACCACCTCTGCTTGAAAACCTAACATTTCGGAGATATTTGCGGAAACAAAATTTCAGCTTCAGACTTTCTCCGACACAAATACATGGCTTTTTAATATAATGGTTGAATTAGCATTTAACGAGGTATTTATTAAATATTTTAAATATGTAAGTACTTTTAAGTGACACTTGATGTAAAAAATTGATAAAACAAATTCAGCACTTTAATATTTGTGATTCCTTCATGATATATACATTCTCAAACGAAATAAATACCGAGATAAAAATTAAACATATATAATTAATTATATTTGATTAAAGATTATTTGTTTACTCCAACACAATATCTAATCGAGATAAAATTATTACAACTTTAAATTTATTGACTTCTATTGTTCTACTGTCATTAACACGTCAAAATTGCTCGTATAGTTAAAAAATGTTGCATCATTTAGACAGATTCAACAAAATCGCAAGTAATTATATTTTCCGAGCTTTTTTTCTTAATAGTGCACAGTGAAACAAAGAAGCGAAAAGGATACCTTTCAAAACGTTGGGCCCATGTTACCAGGAGGAACTCTTGACAGTGTTTTGGTAGAGCCGTACGCCAAACAAGCAACCGCGACAGGTGGCGAGCTGCTGTCAGACGTACCATACAACAAAGGTAGACTAACCAGAGTAATGTTTGGACCACAAAACATCTGCTGAGGCGTTGTGAACAAGTGCACAGTGACTATAAAACCCCAGAAGTTTAGATAAAAGACGATTTTCGGCGAAAATTTCACACCCACATTTGTATTCTGTCAACTTTGAGCGGACATTGTTACGACAGTATGATTTTTATGAAAAAAAAGTTGCATGACATATGTAGAGAATTTTTATAATCTTTAAGTTCATATACCTAGAGATATTTTTGTAAGTATTTTTGCCGTGTCACAAATAGAAAAGGAGAAATCGTTTTTTGTACATCGGTTGTGCTATAACTTTGAAGTGACGAGAAGTTTGAAATTCACTTTACCAGCAAGGTGGCACAGCGGGCTAAAGCTTTGAATTTGAGGGCTGTCTACTATGTGTGGTGTGTTTACGTTTATATTTGTACCCCTGCGCAGACTTAGAAATGAGTTGCCTGGCATTTTACCGTGACTGGTCCACTAGTAAAATTTTTTGGGCTATATTTCAAAAAGTTATTACGTTACCGACATATTTTTTAATGACAACCCACATATTTCTTTATTTTCTTTTTAGTTTTAACAGCTTATTCTCGTTTAATCTTCTGGCATTAAAGTTATACTCGAAACTATTTAAATTCTTTGCATTTTTAAAAAATGCAAATAATGCAATAAACCTCAGAAGTAGAGAGAAATGCGTCAGTGTTAAATTTTATATTACTGGACGTCAAGTTCGGCATTAAAAATGTAAAGCTAGATGTAAATCACGCATATATAAAAACCACAACAAAATTTCCAATCATGGATTTCAGTAAAGGAAAACACGTTGGATAAGACAAATCGAACGTCAAACTATAGTAAAACGTATTAATAGTTTTCCCGCAAATATACAAAAAACAGGTGGAACATCGATCAATTAATTTGCCTGACGTGAAACAGTGCAGTGGAAAATGTATAAACGTGAACGATAAACTAAGAATAATTTTAATGGGATATACCCACCTAATATAAAAACCTATAAAAACAATAAAAAATACTTTAAAATAAAACTGTCGAATTCTCTGGGTCGTATTATAATATCGAAGAACATCCATTAAAAATGTAAGGTAAAGGGGTCTACACACCATCCAGCGGCAGGGATCCAGCCATGTCGGCATGCTTTGAACTCATTCGTAAAAGTGAACTGGTCCTCTGGAATTCCAATTATCTTCAAAGCGTACCGACAATGTCGGGTCCCTGCCGCTGGAACGTGTGTAGACCCTTTTAATCCTCTTAAGGATATGATTTTGCAGAGAGAGGGAAATACGCGTTTATTTTCGGTTTATTATAAATATTTAAAAAATCATAAATGGTATAATCTTTAAAATAGTTTTAGATACTTCCCATTGCTCTAAAGAATACAACCGTGCGTAGTCTTTATCATAAATTTTGTATATAGCTAAATGCCACGCTTTAATAATGAAATTAGGAACTATTTTCATTAATAAACTACAATATTCAAGTAAGTACAACAGAAATTTACATTAAGAAATACATATAGTTGTATTCGTTAGAACGTTAGAACAATATCTAAAACAGTTTTAAAGATGATACTATGTTTGGTATTTTAAATTATTATAATAAATCGAAAATAAACGTATATTTCCCTATCACTCTGCAAAATCCTATCCTTAATAAAAACTAAAAAGGAATATTCACTAAGGGGTTTCCGAGGCAATATACACTTCTAAAATAAATAAATATACAAAAACTCAGATTGGTTATTTTGAAGTCCCAGAGGTCGTTTTGAGCATATCCATACTGATCTCGTTGGGACATTGCCACCTTCACAAGGTTCTTCTTACATACTAACAGTTATTGAACGTTTCACTCGTTGGCTAAAAGATTATCCCTTATCAAACATTAGTGCCGAAACTGTTGTTAAAACCTTATTTCAAAATTATATCTGTCGTTTTGGCATTCCACTACGTGTCATTACTGATCAAGGAGTTCAGTTCTAATCAAATCTTTTCCGTGAATTTTCAAAATTTTTAGGTTTCCATCGAATTCACACAATTTCATATAATCCGCAAAGTAATGGTACGGTTGAAAGATTCCATAGAACCTTTAAAACTGCATTAATTGCCAGAGCTAACTCCGTTCATTGGTTTGATGAACTACCAATTATTTTATTAGGTTTACGAGCAATGCCTAAAGACGATTTAATTTGTTCATATGCAGAACTTGTTTATGGCCAAACTTTACGTCTCCCTGGTGAATATTTTATTAAATCACATTCTGATACTACAAGTACCTTTATTTATAACAAATTACAAAACTATTTCAATAACTTACAACTCACAAATCCTACACGAAACCATTTTTAAAATACTTTTGTCAATCCTGACATTAAAAATTGTAAATGTGTTTTCATTCGAAAAGATGACTTAAACCAACTTTATCCCCTAGGTACGAAGGGCCTTTTCGAGTAATTTCTAGAACTAACAAAAGACTAACAGTCCTCAAACGTGGAAAGGATTTTTGCTTTAGACAGAGTTAAGCCTGCATACTTATTGAACGATGTTGTCTGACTGTAAAAAAGTCCGTTTTAATATTGATATTATCACCGGGTTGTAGCGGGGGATCTAGTGATGGTTCCAGTGTTTATGATGATCCTGAAATCTTGCCTTCTTGTAAGTTCCGTCTATCAAATACGAATTCTTGACTTGAAGTTGCAGGATCTAGGACATTTCATCTTATTTCCAAGCTAGATATGTTAATGACATTGACGTTGAAAATTCCATAAAAAAAATTGATAACTGTAATATCATTGCTTTTGTTGCTTTTTGACTCTTCGTTTTTGTGGGCTAGGGATACGTCGTTATTCGTTGCAGTTTCAGCTTCAGGTAGACCTTTAGTTTTAGAGACATCAAACGGTTCTGTGCTTTGGTCGACTTCAGAAAAGCATGGTTGAAATTGATTAAATTCTTGTTGCTTGTGTTCATTCGAAATCACCAAATTACGGCAATTTTTAAGTAATATTTTCATAATTAAAATATAAAATCGAGACTCAAAAATTTATTTAAATGTTAACATTTGTATCTAGAAATTAATAACATCTTTTTGTTATTGTTTTATATCCATGACAATAGTATGCAAGTGAATACGCTAGAGGCTTTCTTTTCTGTGGAATATTGCATACACAGACCGAATGCATTCCGAGAAACAAGAACTGACCACATTACTTCAAACAATTGTAGAAGTGAAGCAGTGAACATTTATTTTTTCCTCCTATATCAGATTCCTTGTTCTGGCTGATTGGACTCGATCCAAGTGCTACAAAAAAATATCTCGCAGATGTTTTGATCTTAACCCAGAAGAACGGAAAAGTTGCCGAGTCCTACGATGGCCCCATAGAACAGCTTAGAAAAAAACTTTTAATTTACGGTGTTACAGGATAAAACCCAATCGCCACCCCCACTTTTTCCAGAAAATGTTTCATCCGTCTCTGCGGGTTTTCTACTTGCTACGCTTACCTCGTTTTCTCATAACCCCTGGGTATTCCCACAATGGGATTAAGTTTGATATATAAGCTGTTTGATCTTATCGCAGCGCTTAGTTTGTGACCTGGTTTTATGTGCTTGTAGGTATGGAAAAAAATTGACGATAAACTTTATTATCAAAATTTATTTAGTAAATAAACAATACAATCTATCAACACACCCAATAAACTGCTATTATATACCTGCTAAATTATCCATAACTCTTTTTATTATCTATTTTAATCTCCGTAAGCAGAAGAATGACGCAAGGAAGATGATTTCAAGGAAAAAGATGTGGATATTTAAAATCAATCAGTAGCAGTAAAATTAGGTTTCTTTTGTAATTGCATTCGGATATGTTATGATTTATTATTAGGCGTTCCCCAACGGTTTCGTGGAAAAACAATGAGGTGGTTTCCACATTTCCAAGTCGCTGCACACATTCATAATCAGCGATTAAAAAGATTATGTTTTCGAAAACAAGCTCTTATATGCCTAACATTCCTATAAATCTTAATCCGGATTAAATATATTTAAAACAATAATTTTAACTGATACTATTAAGTACTAAGTCACTTAAATACCGGTAAATAAATAAGGTTTCAAACAATAACTTTAAATATCAGTGAAGTTTCGATCGATCAAACTTGAGGAAAAGAAAAATATAATCGTTTTCATCCAAGCGTTTACCCACACTGATTCACAGGTCTGCGAGGTTTTGTTGTTGGGCAAAAGGGGGTCCTTCCCGAAGAATTTTTCTCGCTGAATCCGAATCTGGCCTTAGAATTGGCCTACCACGTCAGGATTTTGAAATATTTGCGGTTCAGTACTTAAAAAATGGCTTTTTGTCTACTTTTGAGGTTATGTATAGTAGGATTTAAGAATTTTTTTCAGCTTATTTCGAATAAATGCATCATTTAGTAAGTACCATTCTTCCTCTTTCAAATAAGCTTTTGAATGGTCATCTACGATGTTTCCTAGCAAATTTATAGCCATTTTAAAGTGACATGAACATTTTGTTTTAAACATGCCAACCCTGAAGGCGATAAGACATTGATTATAGAGGCGATATTTCGTCCCGCAGTTTTCGTGTGAGTTACCCCTCGCTTTATACTGTCTTCTTCGTGCTTTGAAAAATGTACTTAAAAGGGATCAAAATAAAACCATTAGCCGCAATAACCCTGCAACATCTTCACCTTTCCCGGTACTAACTCGATATTTACACAAATTGCCATATTTACTTTTTCAATATACTTACCTAAGCATTTTTATTTGCATATATTATTACAGTTAATGTCTCGGTTAATGTATTTACAGATGTATATTTACACTGCAAGGCCTTGACTTATTGTATTTTACTTCCAAGACATTTAAAATCAGCCACGGCAATTATTTTTTTGCAAATAACATTAAGTACCTACCAGATTAAAAAAGTCACACAAGTTATTGACACACAAAAAGCTGTGTTGCTTTGAAAGCAATTGAATGCATTAAGGGGATAAAGGAGATTAATTAGTAAAATAGAGAACAATTGTAAGATTCAGACTTGTATCGAGAATGGTGGCTAACAGAGATCGTTTAATTTAGGGGAAATTGGGGCAGATCAAAGGTACCTAACACCTCGGGTAACACGAAAGGCGTACGTACCATGCATACAAAATTCAAAATTCTTTATTCTCAAAGACTAACATTTTTATAAGAAACGTCACAAGTTTAGACTTAAGTGCTAAAACAAAACAAACAAACAAATAGAGGTAACTATGCCAAACATGGAGGCACTATATCGAGGGGACAATCACATGAAATTATGTGTCCCACAATTGCAATATTGCACACATATTGCATACATATTGCACGATATTACACACCATTGCACATATACCTGTCCCACATATTGCATAAGTGACTCGGTAAAAATATACTTTATTTTTTTTTCATAATATTTAAAACTTCATAGTCTTATTTATAGATGGCGAAAGTACAATCAACGTCAGCTTAAACTCACCGCTCTTGGAGACGCGCCACTACAAATAAGATTAGAAAGGAAGCATCTCTAACGGTGGTGAGTTTAAGGTGACGGTGATTGTACCTACAAAATGGATTTCCCTTTTTTGTACGGTTATTTATTTCCGAGACATATAATATATCTGGAAAAATTTTAGACAAAAGCTGTGGTGAAACGACCACACTAAATTTCAAACTTACGAAACTTGCCCCGGAGCTTGAAGAGGCATTTTAATAGCAGAGCTAATTATCATATTGGATCGTGTGTAGCGCACGTCCAACACAACCACCGTTCAGGTTGGCTCAAACAAAATGTATCTTCTATAGACCATTTAAAGCCTATTTTCTCCAAAATGTGTAATTTCTTACCTGACGACACAGCTCCACAAAATAAAAAAAGTGGTGGATGGACACCCGATTCGTATTCGGCATGCCGAAATACATAAGGCTTACCCAATGGAGTCCCAGAAATAGCCCACTTTTCACTTTGTTTGTGTGTGTTTGTGTAATATACAGGGTGTCCCACTTAAAACTCCCGGCGCCATTTTCTCGATAACCAAAAGCGATATTTGACTTCTGCAAAAGGTATCTACTAGAATATATAAATAAAAATGGTTATTTTACACACTAAGGTACAGATGGCGTTGCGATGCAAAGAAATTTTTATCGATCCTAGGTCCTAGGAACGATGAAATGAGTTGCATGAGATGGAGAATTATATTCTGAGCAACTTTTATGATACGAACCATTTTCGAAAAATCACTGGTTCTGGAGATATTTGAACTTCAATATAATTTTTTTGAATATAAAAATCGTCAGAACTAACTTTTTTAAAATACATTTTAGACAATAAGTTCTTTGGGACATTTTTCATAGTGAATTAGGTTCATTTAGATGGTAATGAAACATTTATTTCAAAACACAAAATATATTTTTTTTCAAGTAAAACTGCAACTGCTACTTAGAAATTAAAGATTTTGACATTTTTGTTTATTGCGTACTGCCTAATTTTTGCATCATGTTTATGTTGTATGTTCTAATAAATTTTAGACTATAAATTGACTATTGACATATGAAAAAAATGGGATTTTTGTTCCTTGAAAAATTACATTGAAGTTCAAATATCTCGAAAACCAGTGACTTTTCGAAAATTAAAAATGTTGCTGAGAATATAATTCTTCATCTCATGCAACTCATTTCATCGTTCCTATAGGATCGAAAAATTTCTTTGCATCGCAACGCCATCTATACATCAATATGTAAAATAATCATTTTTACTCAAAACTGAAGTCATTTATATATTCTAGTAGATACCTTTTACAGAATTCAAATATCGCTTTTGGTTATCGAGAAAATGGCGCCAGGAGTTTCAAGTGGGACACCCTGTATATGCATACGCGGTTTTCTATAAAATGGCGGAGGATCCGGTGCTATTTATACATTACACAGACACAAGAAGAAAATTGTATGTTTCGACGTGCTGAATGCGAATCAGTTGCCAGTTTAACTCCATCACTCACCAAATTTTAGTAAATCCCGAAAATAGTCTAAATTATGAGTTTTTTTTAGGTTATTTTCGCGCCGATTTACAGAAAAATGGAGCTAAACGGACACCTGATTCGTGTTCAACACGTCGAAATAGATAGTGGACTAGTGAAGTTCCAGGAACAGAACAGTTTTTTTATTTTGTGAAGCTGTGAAATAGGTACAAATTTTATTAAAAAATCAAGGAGTTGGTTCAGAAGTGCGGTTTGTTTTATTTTGAGACACTTTTTTGGAGGACAGCTTGCTCATAATGCATAACCCTATATCGAAGATCTAGGCCTTATCTATATGCCGGTAGACACATGCTTCCAATTACCCCGGTTGCCCCTACTCACAAGATTTTTCAAACGAAACCTCGAATGAAACATTGCACTATTCAAACGAGATTATTAATTGTCACATTTTTATATAAAACTGAACCTCGGCTTTAATCTAACAATAAGACAACTTTCCTTTACAAGGTGTTACAACTCTCGTTGTTATTCAATCTTTTATCTACCTGAGATAGGTATATTAAATACCCAGGCTGAGAGAAATTAGGTATTTACATAGGTAAAAGAAGTGCTTAGAGGTACGGTTGAATTTTTGCCCGGTATTTGGACTTGTAAAATAACTTTACATATACCATTCGGTAAACTTCTTTCTGTAAAATAAGTCAAGGTCACCATTGTTTACAAGTGCAACAAACTCCTTAGATGTTATAACTGTACACTAAAATAACAAATATACTTTTCGAACCGCAGTTCCCAGGTCGTTTACAATACCAAGCACATTCCACAGACAAAAACATAAAAGTGTTTAAAAATTACTCGATAGGTACAATATTTACGTTACAAAACCCAACAGATTAGATTTATTTTGGCCGGATAAAACTTTATTCTTACAAAGGCTGAAGTTTGGAAGTTTTACAACAAAGTTTAACTGTATTCAACGCTTTTGGAACGGTCTTAGATTTGTATAATCCCTTTTTATCCGAAAAATGTTAAACATACGATTTGGCTGATGTAGGTATACGTCTGAAAATCTAGCATAAACAAGATATAAATATTTTCGAACATATGGCCAAATCGAATACCAAACACTCATATTCGAATAAATTTGTAATTTATAGAAAGTAAAATCTTGGTTGACATAATTTAACAGAAATTACATAGAAATGTTAACTTATCTGTTGCCTTGTAAATTCATTGTCAATTTTCTTCTGTTAATTATGTATAATAGGTAAATAACGTGTATAGCTAACTGGTAACCGTGAGGGTAAATGTCACATTTATAGAAAAAAATATGTAATACATTAACATGAACGCACTAAATGTGATATTAAATTATCACTGTCGCAGCTAGAATAACAGACCCTAAGGCCTATAAACATCATCCACACAAATTCCTTGATTAAAAAATAAAAACAAAACAAAAATTTACCATAAAACACCTGAAATAATCCAAAAATAGTGAAAACAAAACACTGTCACTAAAGAAAAAAAACACAAAAAATAATTAAACGAAATAACGAATTAATTTCACCAGTATTCACATGGTTCGTAGGAAAATTTTCCACAACTCGATAGCATGTGAACAACAGAGCATGGCCTGTTTAGCGATCTTTCGAATGCGTCGACCGACAGCCACGAACGAACGTTACAAAACAACTGCCGAACTGCCTGACGAGACAGCGACTGCTGAGAAACTGAGAAACGCGTGAGCGCGAAACAAGCGAACGGCGGAGCAAGGAGCTTGCACCGAATCCGTAGCCAACTTGACTTGCGGCAACTGCTTATTAGACTATCAGCTGATCACCGACATCTCATACCCACAAAATGAGATTCTTCGAATGTTGTAACTCTGTCCACTTCAAAAATGAATGAAAAAAAAAACAATATTTTTCAAAGTCTTCCTATTACTACGGAAGCGTATTCAGGTCATGACGACTAAAGAAATAACTACGTTGGATATTTCAACTAAACAAGCCGAAATTTCAACTTAACATGTTGAAATAACATATAGTTGTCTTCAGGTTTCCTAAAGGGATCTACACACGACCCAGCGACAGGGAGCAGACCAACCGACCTTCTCGGTACACTTTGAAGATTGCCATGCGAACTCGTAAAAGTGAGCTGGTCTGCAGGATTAAAATGGTTTGCTCGATTGTCGGTACGCTTTGAAGACCTGGAGTTCCAGCAGACCAGTTCACTTTTACGAGAGTTGTTATGGCAATTTTCAAAGTGTACCGAGAAGGACGGTTGGCTGGTTGGCTGGATCGTCTGTAGACCCCTTTAAGCACTCAAAAAATGTCGGCGCCTTTGACCACCTAACACGCCGTACCGCACCGCCAAAGATGTCGACATTTTTTACACGATTAACAAGTGCGTAGTCAACTTTTTTTTTACTAATACCTACTAGTCCAATGCATTTAGATTTTTGTTTCGGAAATTCTTTGAACTCGCTGAATATTGTCAAAAACGGTAGAAATCAAGCACGTACTGGGACGATTTTGGGCCCCGGAAAATAGCTTAGCAAGGGCCCCAGGCTGAAATTTTTTTTATCTCGAAAATGAAAATTGAGCAGGGGCGGGGAGATCTAAAAAAAATTTCCTCTTACTTGAAAAATTGATGAGCGGGGGAGGAAATCTCAAAAAAAAACTCCGACCTTACAAAATAAAAATTATTCAACAGGGAAGGCCCTTCATGAAGGACCCCTTTATCGAGGGCCCACAGGGAAACTCCCGGTATCCCGGTGGGTCAGGACGAGTCTGGTAGAAATGTTATTCCGAAAAGTTTACTGAGTTAACCCTTGTGCAATTTTTTTTATTTGAAAAATTAGGTGCACAAATATCCATACCATTTTTTTCATTTGACCAAAGCTATTGAAGATAGAGATTTTACAACTAACGCTCGAAACGGAACTCAACAGCATGGTATTCGAGAGCGCTTCGACAGTGCGAGTGCGCGCGCGCGCTACACAAAAAGTGGTATAACTTTTGACTGGCAAGGCCAAATGACAAAAATTAGAAAAACATTTTGACTTCTATATTATCATATCATTGATGTATACACTAGTGGCACCTGGAAATCTTGGTCGATCCCTATAATAAGACAGAGTAAATAGCAAAATAAGGTACGTGAAAGAAAGCGATATGTTAACATTGAGGCCAGCCACTTCAGCATGATAAGAGTTCCGCCGACGACTAAAAGTAGTTAAAGGGAAAAGTGGCAACAGCATAGGTCAAATCTGTCTCTTTTCAGCATATTATTTGTCCATTTCTATTCTCTTCTACCTTACATTGACATCGACTCAATATTTTAAAATGCTACTACTGTATATCTGTTTTCCAAAAAGCTTTTTAAATTATTAGCTATTAATAGAAAGTTACGAGATATGAAATTTGTCACTTATTTTAGTCAAACAGCTATCATTCTTATAATTTGTTATTAAACGACTTCATAATATAGGATCTTAATCTCAATGCACTAAGTTTATTGCCGAATGTCTCCAAATATGTATTGTTTCTTGATAAATTTTCTAAGAAAAATACAACTACAAACAATAACACAAGCACACAAAATAATTTTAGAGTACGTTGAAAAGAGTTTCATTCATTCCCTTATGTTCAAAGTATTTCCGTAATGAAGCACTTTTTTCATTTAAATGCACTGGACTATACTTCGAAACTTTAACTTATAATTAGAGAATATTATTTAGGTATTATGCAAATCACAACATACACACTTTTTTATTTATTATGAAAATACCTACTTTCTGTATATTGTTGCCCTAATCTGGGCACGCTAATATACTAGTTAGGTAAATACTTTAAAACACTTATTATTGGAGAACCAATCAAAACAACTACTCTCCTAGCTAATACTGACGAAGTATTGAATTACATGATAGGATTCTTAGCATTTTAAAGAAAAAATAAATATTGAAAATTCTTAAATCATTTATTTACATTTAATCATTCACACTTTTTTTTATTTAATATGAAATTATCTACTTTTAGGGCAATAATATACAGAAAGTAGGTATTTTCATAATAAATAAAAAAGTGTGTAAGTTGTGATTTGCATAATACCTAAATAATATTCTCTAATCATGATAAAAGCAAATAAATAAAAAAATAATTAATTGCAAAAATAAATCAAGAATAGGCTTGTAATTAATGAATGAATGTTTCTATACTCTACTGATGAGAACTAACGAGTTTGAAAAAACTTGTACAACTTTTCTAGAGTTGAAATAGAATGTAAGGTTCAATAATAATTGTTGTGAATGACTGAATTTCAATAAATAATTTAAGTGTTTTCAATATATTTTTTTTTGCCTTAAAATTCCAGGAATCCTATCATGTAATTCAATACTTCGTCAGTATTAGCTAGAAGAGTAGTTGTTTTGATTGGTTTTCCAACAATGAGTGTTTTAAAGTGTTTTCCTAAGTAGTATATTAGCGTGACCGGTTAAGGTACCAATATACAGAAAGTAGATAATTTCATATTAAATAAAAAAAAGTGTGAATGATTAAATGTAAATAAATGATTTAAGTATTTTCAATATTTATTTTTTCTTTAAAATGCTAAGAATCCTATCATGTAATTCAATACTTCGTCAGTATTAGCTAGGAGAGTAGTTGTTTTGATTGGTTCTCCAATAATAAGTGTTTTAAAGTATTTACCTAACTAGTATATTAGCGTGCCCAGATTAGGGCAGCAATATACAGAAAGTAGGTATTTTCATAATAAATAAAAAAGTGTGTAAGTTGTGATTTGCATAATACCTAAATAATATTCTCTAATCATGATAAAAGCAAATAAATAAAAAAATAATTAATTGCAAATTTAACTTATAAGTCGATATATCAACATTATTGAACATTATTATTGAAACTTTACAGAGTAGGTGTGTACATACGATCGGACGTTAACAACATATGACAAAAATGATGCAATAATCATAAGTCATTAAAAAAGTTATTTAGAACCACCCCAAAAGGCCAAGTAAAATTTTGTCTGAAGAAAAAAATGCTAAATTTTGTCCTTAAAAAAATTTCAGTGTCAAAACCAAAATCCATTTGCATTTTTTGATAATTACTGTAGCGACATTATTCATTTTTAACAGACTTCCAAAAATATATATTTTTTTTTAATTGTACAAACATTATTCAGGATGAGCTGATGCGATTTCTATCAAATCTTTCTCAAATTGCAAGGTGCGGTGGTCTCGCACATATTAATTTCATCAAGCTACAACTTCTAGTATAAGCTGAGCAAAAATTGGAAACAAGATTTTTTTAATAATCATGATGAAAGCAAATAAATAAAAAATAAATAATTAATTGTAAATATTTCTTTTTCGAGAATTTGGCGAAGTCGCCAGTGACAATTTAATTTTGTGATAAAAAATTCAAATTCCGTTAAAATTGGTAGTTAGGTATTTTAGAATTAGCTGATAATGAATCTGTTATCAAAAGTTGAGAATTAAAAATGACGAAAACAATATGGCTAAAAATTATGAAACACAATTTCACCGACGCAACGGTGAAATTTTATTACATAATTTTTAGAAAAAATACCAGACTTATATTAAACAATATTAGTGTAGTAACCAGAAACTAGAGTTTTTAACTTCGGAATAATGTCATTGAAACGGATTTTGCTCATTTTGGCTAATAGTAAATGCATCAAGGACAAGTTTCTGTATTGTGTGGCGGCTTGCTAATTTAAGGAGGGAGGATGCCATCCCTATTCAGGGGGTGGCAACTAAAAAAAAAAAAAAACAAAACAAAACGTTGGAGCCGAAAGATATTCAAATTTTAAGAAGAAAAGGTTCTATGCAACTTTTTAAATAAATGCATAGTCTTTAAGAAATAACGGCTAGAAAATTGGGGATTTTTAGCATGACAAAGAGGTATTTCAAATAGGTTTTCGTCACATAACTCGAAAGGTATTACATTGAGCTAAAACATGCTAGAAACAATTAAGAAAGCTACTAAGTTGAGGACGAATTTCGTTCTTTTCTAATTTCTATAGAGTTAATGGTTTCGGAGATTTGGAAGTATAAAGATGTCCGAACATTTATAAGACGAAGTATTTAGTTTAAATGTTAAATATCTCAGAAATTATCGCACTTACGTTAAAAACGCTAACAACCAAAATAAAAAACTATTAATTAGGCTTTTTGTCTATTTCCACAGCATAAAAAACAAAGAAGTTATGACAGAAACAATATACTTTTTCACATTTTTAAATAAAAACGTCGCCATTTTGTTAGTATAAGTAGTCAGTAATTAAAAAAATATATTTCCATATACCGTTTTTCGTTATAGCATGATCTAGACGCTCACATTTTTCAAGAAACTCTTAAATTATTAAAATTACTAAATAACTCAAATCAATGGTTGATCAAGATATCTCGAAGTATATAAAGGAAAAATCAAATTTGGATATCAAATGCAAACCCATTCCGAATTACTTCTAAGGACTATTACTGTATACATGAAAGGAAGAAAAACAGCACCAATAAGAGAATTTGTCCAGAATTGTGCTATAGTATAATTTTCTTATACTATGGCCACCGTGTGTATTCAATGCTTATGTCATTTTAAATCAATCTTGCGTTGCAATATACTTGAAAGAGAGGAGGTGGAGAGGAATCTTGGACTGGTGAGTTTCTTGCATACTTATTTATCCATGTTTAGAGTAGAAATTAATCCATTAAAATTAATGAATTTTGAATGACTTACTTGCCTCTCTTTTTTCGTTATTTAAATTTATTTGTGGAAAATTTTTAATAATTTTTTTTTACGTCATTTTGCTTCCAATTCCGGGACTCACACTAGACCCGCTGTGTTGGTCTCTAATAGGACTAGAGGTATGTCATAGTGCAAAAAAGTTATCAGATACGATTTTAAAAAATGCACCAGCTCTTGGTGTATAAGCATGAAAGCTAGTTTTATCGAGGCAGCTCCGATCCAGAATACTGAGCGATGATAGCACAACCTGGCCTATGCCTCGCGCAGTGCACAGTGTGCAATAAATAATGTTGAGAATAATTACCGAAGGAGATGCCATGATGTTAGATTATACAGCTCCACAAAATAAAAAAAAAGTGGTGATGAATGAAGTCCCAGAAACAGCACACTTTTCACTTTTTTTTGTGTGTTTGTGTAATATATTTGCATACGCGGTTTTCTATAAAATGGCGGAGGATCCAGTTATTCCTATACTATACAGGCACACAGAAGAAAAATATTGTATGTTTCTGAGACTCCATTGGGCAACCTATATGTATTTCGACATGCTGAATACGAATTGGGTGTCCGTTTAGCTCCATCTCCCACCAATTTTTAGTAAATCCGGAAAATAACCTAAATTAAGAGGGTTATTTTAGGTTATTCTCGCGATTTACAGAAAAATGGTGGGTGATGGAGCCAAACGGGCACCTGATTCGTGTTCAGCGCATCGAAATACATAGGGGTCACACAATGGAATTCCAGGACCACTTTTTTTATTTTGTATGGGGCTGTTATTTCACCAAACCTCATAATATTACTATCAATGAGGAAATCACGTAGAATTCCCCAGACAGTGAAATTTAATATTAGGAACCAGTTAATTAAATAACTAACATGGAGCTATCACATTAACAAAAAACTTCTTAATGAAGGTTACGCCCGGTTAGCAATGTTTTATTCTGTTATTAATAGAAGATCCAAATTTAGTATAAACTGTGCCGCACTATGTATATATAAATCAACTCTGGTAACTTACGGCTGTATAGTATGGAGAAGTAAAAGCAAAACTATCAAAAAAATTGAATTTTCCAAAATAAACAAAGACACACACCAGAAATCAGACTATTGATTTCGTATGTAATTTGGCGAGCTAAAAACGAATCTGATGTACAAATTACTTGATTTGCCTTATTAGTATTAAAATCAGAGCTGAGCGAGCACTGATTAAAAGTGTTCGCGAGCACTAAGCACTCAAAAAAATGCTTTATTTTTCGAGCACTAAGCACTGTTAATAGTAGAGTACTCGCAATTACTAAGCACTCTGAAAAAGTGCTTTAAATTCAGAAGCACTACGCACTTTTTAAAAATTTAAATAATGAAGTATCTACTGAATGAGGCTAGAATTTCATTTAATTTATGTGTTATTTATAAAAAAAGTCAACAAAAACAACCTAGAAAAAAATTGAGAGTTTTTTAAGAGGAAACATGTTACAAGAAAAAGTTGTTTCTAGTGCCAATGATAGTTCAGATATAAAATTTGAACTTCGTATCTAAAAGTTGATATTTTTGCCAAAATTATGATCAAAATAATTAAATTGAACCAAAGTGAATAATAACATGATAACGAAACATCAATAGAAACGTTATATATTTTTTTAGGTGTCATTTTTTTTATATATATTTTCAAATTATTTTAATCATAATTTTGGCAAAAATGTCAACTTTGATATACGACGCTCAAATGTCTGACATTTCGTTGAGATTAGAAATAACTTTTTCCTATAACAATCTCCTCTCAAAATGCATATACTTTACTTTTGGGCACAAATTCACGTTTCCTTATTTGTTCACCATCCTGTAAGTTATTTCGAAATTCTGACTATAGCTAATAAGGACTTTTCAGAATAAGTAAAACATTTTATGAAGAGTGACTTTTTCTCTAAAAATGCAAAATGACACAGATTGCAAGTGTGGTTAGGTGTTAGGTCCGTCCGGGGACACAATGTAAACTGAATACTATTAGACCGGGAGGTAGTGACAGATTTTCGGTTGTGATTTTACTCAGTATGCCTTTCAGAGGGCATCATAAGGTGTATATTCTCATGACAAAAATTAATAAATCGGGTGTCATCCTGGGTTCTTCATATGAAAAAATGAATTTTCCTTTGTTCGCAAACTATGCGTATTGGTTAGAATTTAATCAGACTGCCATGTGTTTTAAAATTAAGTTCAAGATAGAAAATTCCTCGAAAAACCATCGTCATACCGTTAGCGAGGGCCAAGTTTACGTAACCATACAGCCCTTTGAACTCACGCTAAAAGTATACCAATGGATTTTCGAGGAATTTTTTATTTTGAACGTCATTTTGAAACACTTGGCAGTCTGATTAAATTCTAACCAATACGCATAGTTTGCGAGAACCCAGGACGACACTCCGATTTATTCATTTTCGTAATGAGAATATACACCTCATGATGCCACCAAAAATCTGTCACTATCTGCCCGTCTATATTCTGGTTTTCACCTTGGCTTGGTGGAGAATTATTTTTTAAGGAAAAAGACAATTTATCATATCACATCTCACATCATGCTTTTAGGTAGAGGGTAGGAGAGTACACCTTTTTGTACTTCTGACTAGATCAGAAGATAAATAATAATATGATAAACGATAAAGGTATCATTTTTACGTGAATTTGGTAAGTATGCTTATTGTGCTTGACAGACAGACAGACCGACAGACAGAATTTTTTTTTTCGCTCAAATTTAAAATCTCGACGTTTCATCACATTCTAAGCCTATTTGAACAATAAAAATTTTTTAAAATTTTTTGTCGTTACTATACTTCCACTGGATGTGGAAGTAAAATGAAACAGGAACCATCATTGGCTTGGCAAACACCCAATTTAGAAAAAAATTATTTGACTATTTTGACTATTGACTATTTTGAAAAAAGTAATAAATGAAAACATTTTAATATAAAGCATTTTCTTAAGAATTATTATTACTCCACGAGATTTGATGTATATCAAATTTTGATGTAATTAATTATATATTTTACTTCCACATCCAGTGGAAGTATAGTAACGACAAAAAAAATTTTTTTAAATTTTTATTGTTCAAATGGGCTTAAAATGTCATGAAACGTCGAGATTTTAAGTTTGAGCGAAAAAAAATTTCTGTCTGTCTGTCGGTCTGTCTGTCGGTCTGTCTGTCGGTCTGTCTGTCGGTCTGTCTGTAACTTTTTTTGTGCGCACGTTTACTCTGGAACCGTTTGAGATATTGACTTGAAATTTGGTACACATATGTACTTTAACGAGATCTAGAACTAGATTATATTTTCATCTTGTTCCGTCGAAGAGTTGGAGGATAAATGAGGGTATTATTAAATGGGATGAAAAAAAATTGTGATTTAGTGTGTGTACAAGAACAAGAAACCTCAAAATATTTTTTTACTTCATCCACCAACACCACCAGCCCCCTCGTGAGTGACTTAGATAGAAAATCTGAATGTGGAAGTAGTGCTCGCAAACATTTTAGTGTTCGCGAGCGCTAAAGTATTTACGAGCCTTTTCGAGTGCTTGCGAGCCCTTTCAAATGCTCCTGGGCACTATAGTAGGGCCAAAAAGTGTAGTCAGTAGAGGAATGCGAGTACGGGCTCCTAAAAGTGGAGCGGCCCGCTCTCAGCCGGCGCACACTGCCGTATTATACGTATTCTAAACACGTGCCGCTCCACTTTTAGGAGCCCGTACTCGCATTCCTCTACTGACTACACTTTTTGGCCCTACTATAAAGTGCTTGCAAGCCTTTCGCGTGCGCTTTGCGGGATTACAGAGCACCGATTTTAAGAAGTGCTGTTAAGCACAATGCTCCCGAGCACAAAAGTGCTTACAGTGCTTAGACAAGCACTCAGTACAGTGCTTAGGAACGGCTCTAATTAAAATACATTGTAAATCTTTATTGATTTTTTAAGACTGGTCTTAAAAATAAACTACTTTTAACACTGGTACCATAAATTTGGCATTTTTAACACTGGCAAACGTTAAAAACAGTACTTTGAATAGTAGTACAGTGAATGAAGGTAAAAATCAACTATTACCTCCGATTTCGGTGAACCTCCATCGATTTGCATGAAAATTTGGGATTGAGTATATTTTACCCTCAAATTCAAAAGTGACATAAGCTCGACTTGCGCTTTTAGCATTTTAGGGTGAGATCCACCCTTTTTGTTAAAAATGGGAAAAAATGCAGATTTAAGCATTCTGGCGTAAGTAATCTCGTTTAATTAGATAAAATAAATATTTTTCAACACTTATATGCATGATTTATGATTTTAATTAATTTTTCAACCCTTTTAGCAACCACCCCTTAAATCGAAAATCATGAAAAAATCATTTTTTGTATTTCTGAAATATGAAATCGCATATTAACATAACACAAACGGTTTGTTTAATGTTTATGATATAATTTTTGGTTGACTGTGAAATTTCAACCCTTAAAAACCACCCCCTTAATGCAGAATCATTGAAAAAATTGGTTTCAAGAAACTTTAATCATTTGAATAATACATTACTGAATTGAAATCTCATTTACTGAGTATTAAAGTAATTATTTATTTATTGCGAAATTTTCCACCCTTAAACCGGCACGGTAGCTCAATCGGTTAAGGCGCATTGAGTGGCGAATTCGCTGATCGACTCGCTATCGCGCTCTGGGTTCGACCCCCAGCCCCGGTATTGACAACACCGGTGGGTGTGGATGTATGTCTGCGTTTTTCCGAATGTGTAACCCCCTTCCGGACAGCCTTGGCTTTGGATTTGGGGGTTGTCTACTATCTGTGGTGTGTTTTATGTTATGTTTTTATGTTTATGTTTAAAAGCTACCACTTGTCATAAAAATAATGGAATTTTTTTTTATCAGCTTTAATAGCTTTAATTATTTAGAATCTTTTATGATAAACTTTATTAATATATTTCAAACTTTATTAATATTATTCTTTCCACATTCCCCAAACTACCCTTCGTGCACATATTGATGAAAAAGCATAATTTAACGTTGGAAATAATTTTTTCAGTGCTTATGTGACTTATAAAAATTTAATTTATTAATTAAGACACACAGTATACTAGAAAGCCCCACTATGTTTTCGAGCAGATGTTCAGAATTCCTTTTACTTTTTCTATCTTCAAAAGAAATATACACACACTCACACATGTATATTTTGTGAGCATGTACCTATCGACACGTCTACTTCTTACTATCTATCTTTTTTCCTATATATGCGTACAAAATCTCTGCTCAAAAAATTTTTCCAAAAAAATGTTATTGGTTTTTTTACAATAACTCCGTTAATTTTTATGAAATCAGGTTCATCCAAAAACCATTTGAAAGGTAATTTCAAGAGCTATAAGATCGTATTAAATTAATCTTTTAAAACCCTTATTTTTTAAAAGATAAAAGGTTAAAGGGCCCCGGTTACATGGTTCTCGCAGTAAAATTTAGGCTTTAAACGTTTCTATCTCGGTTATTTTTTATCCTACAAAAATTTAAAAAAAACTAAAACCTTTGTTAAAAAAAAACTGAAATTTCATTCTGTATTATTTTTTACATATATCGAGTATTTTTGGAGTTATTATCAAAAGAAAATGAAATTTACGAAAATTTGAAAAATTCTGATTTTTTTAAATCATATTTTTTTTCAAAAATATGCATTCTAAACCCGTCAAAATTTTTAAAGTCATTACTTATGCTAAAATAAAGAAAGTCTTATAGGGATTACTATAAATTTTAACTTTTGTGGAAATGGCGTAGGTTTTATTTTTCACTTTTTCCTAAAAAATTCAAAAGGGTCCTCTTATCTTCATCATAACTTGCTTAATTTTGATGCTATCAACTTCTTCTATAGCCTCATTTGATAGGTATTTCTGAGTACTTTGAAAAGTGTTCAGTAAGTATATTTTATAAAATGCATCGTTTTCCCGTTATTTAAGCTTGAATACTTAGATTTGAGTACTCGCCGAGTATATAATGCATTCAATTACCTATAGCTCACTTTGAATTAATATTAAAAAGGTTTTTTAAGGAAAGAATATATTCGTTTTTTTATTAGCTTCAATTTTGGTAATGACAACTTTTTTGTAAAAACTTATAGTTTTTGAGTTACTTATGAAAAACCGCTTTAAAACATGCATTTTTTTCACGAAAAATCAAAATCTTTGATCTTTAATAACTCAAAAAGCATTGATTTATTTTAATAACTTTATATAACAAATTTTGCTTAGAATTGGTCCCTCTATCGATTCCTGGAGTTATTTTTCATAAAATAATTTCCACCCCCGAGAAGGGGTGGCATCCACCCCCAGAGTAAAAGCGCAAGTTGGCACTATGTCAGTTTTGTTTCTTGAGGTATCCTCTAACTACTCACAAATTTTCATGAAAATCGATGAAGGTTCAACGAAATCGGAGGTGAAAACCTTCAGTGACTGTACTATAGTGTTTGTAGACAAAAATCTCTGGAAAATAAAAATTAGACAAATACAGAAAGCACTAGATAGTTACTAATTCTTAAGTGTTCTCACGTAGTAACGTATCTCGAAAAAATCTAAATTTGAAATACCTCAGCTATGGCATTATTTTTACATGTATAACAATCTTACGTAATGTGTATGCAATGATTTGCGTTTACGTAATGAGTATTACAAAAAAACTTTTTTACTGAAAATATTCTAAATAGCTCTTTTTAACTGATTTCAGAAAATTTTAAAATGAGGTTCTCAATTCGACCAGTATGTATGTTTTTTTATATTTGTTCAATGATTACTCTGGCGTAGCTTAAGAGTTTTCTGTCAAAACTGTTGCCTGTAGGCTATAGTCCGCCGGTAATCCCACAATAAATTTACCAAGCTACATATCGTGTAAGGTGAACAAAAATTGAAAACAATTTTTTACATTACAAGCACTTCGGAGTCGCCGGTGTTTCACTTAAAAACTAGGTTCTCGATTTATGATAATGATAATTTTTCACAAATAACGGTATTAACTTCCTAGCATGTCATATACCATTTCGCAACGAAGGAGAGCCTTGCATGGAGGCGAATCAGCTGAAGAATGTTGTCTACCATAACAGTATGAACTGAGACTTTTATCGAGAAACGTGCCTGTTGAACAATTTACTTTTACAAACAAATTAAACAACACGCTCTCGCCCAGGTCATTGTTTTCAATGCTGTTAATGATGATGAAGAAGGAAAATGCTTTACAGACCTGACCGTTATTTACGCCGCACAGTGGGGCAAATAGCTCATTTTTTGGACAAGCGATAATTCCCAAGCCTGGAATTAATGAAATTTAAATTTTTTTTTTTAAAACTCTTCGTTATAAAATTGCCTTTAATTCTATCGAGCCCGAATTTTGAAATTTCAAAATTAAAGGACTTAAATTTTGAAAGTAAATTAAAATTTTATCAAAAGATTGTTTAAAATTATAAAAAATTGTTACTTGGGGTTTTTTTTTGGTTTCTAATCTCATTTCTTATCTGCGAATTTTGCGATTCAAAAAACCAAGATAGCGGATCCAATATAGCGGCCATAATTTTTTTTTAAATGAAATGTACATGCACAAACTGTTAAAAATTGCTACTTAGGACTTTTAAGGGTTTCTGATCGAGAATCTGAAATCTAAATTACGTAATATCGTAATCTAAAATGGCGAATCCAATATGGCGGCCATAATATTTTTTTAATTGACATATAAATGCGCAAATTGTTAAAAATTGTTACTTGGGAGTTTTAGAGATTGCTGATCACGAGTCTGAAGTCCAAATTACGCAATATCGAAATCCAAGATGTCGGATCCAATATGGCGGCCATAATATATTTTTAAATGAGATGTACATGCGAAAATTGATAAAAATTGTTACTTATGGCTTTTAAGGGTTTCTGACCATGAATATGAAGTTTAAATTATGTAATATCGTAATCCAAGATGGCGGATTCAATATGGCGGATCCAATATGGCGGCCATAATATCTTTTTAAATGAAATGTACTTACGCAAATTATTAAAAATTAGGTTTAAAGATGTCAACATTTTTGATTGGTTATCTCATTTTTTTATAAGATGGCATATTTGAATCTGCCATCTTAGAATTAGAAATTACGAATGCGTAGTCAGCAATCGCAAAAACCTGCAAGTAACAATTTTTAACTATTTTCACATGTACATCATAATTACTTCCACGTTCAGTGGAAGTATAGTAACGACAAAAAAATTTTTTAAAATTTTTATTGTCCAAATAGGCTTAAAATGTCATGAAACGTCGAGATTTTAAGTTTGAGCGAAAAAGAAATTCTGTCTGTCGGTCTGTCTGTCTGTAACTTTTTTTTGTGCGCACGTTTACTCTGGAACCGTTTAAGATTTTGAAATTTGGTACACATATGTACTTTAACGAGATCTAGAACTAGATTATATTTTTATCTTGTTCCGTCGAAGGGTTGGGGAGTAAATTGGGGTGAATTTGGGGTAAATGGGTAAATCAAGCAGGTAAGAGTCCAAATTGGTATTTAGTATATACAAGAGAAGCTGAAGTCTCAAAAAATTTTTGGCATTAGCCACCCCCATTACCACCCCCACCTCCTTATTAAAGGGGATGAAAAAAAAAGTGATTTAGTACGTATACAGGAACCAGAAACGTCAAAATATTTTTTTACTTCATCCACCCCCCACTACCACCCCCCTATCACCACCCCCACCCCACTACCGATGTGGGGTATCGTTTTGTGGGTTTCTGGGGTAGAGGATTTCAAATATTATGTTATTAAAGTTCCATAAACAATTATTTTCACATACAAAGTTTTTTCGTTGTGAGTGACTTGGATAGAAAATCGGGATGTGGAAGTGGTGATTCCTTGGGCGGCGGTTTTTTTAAAAAAATTATGGCAGCCATATTGAATTTAATTATCTGGTTTGCAAAATATCGAAATTTTAATATCCGAAACGAGATTAGCAAACCCCCGAAAAACAAATTTTAACAGTTTCCTTCTTGATTTGTCATTCTTTTTTAACTTACGGGCACCATCTTGGATTTCGATATTACGTAATTTGGACTTCAGGATCATGATCAGCAATCTCTAAAACCCCTAACAATTTGCGCATTTACATGTCAATTAAAAAAATATTATGGCCGCCATATTGGATTCGCCATTTTGGATTACGATATTACGTAATTTAGATTTCAGATTCTCGATCAGAAACCCTTAAAAGTCCTAAGTAACAATTTTTAACAGTTTGTGTATGTACATTTCATTTAAAAAAATATTATGGCCGCCATATTGGATCCGCTATCTTGGTTTTTTGAATCGCAAAATTTGGGGATCAGAAATGAGATTAGAAATCAAAAAAAACCCCCAAGTAACAATTTTTTATAATTTTAAACAATCTATTGATAAAATTTTAATTTACTTTAAAAATTTAAGTCCTTTAATTTTGAAATTTCAAAATTCGGGCTCGATAGAATTAAAGGCAATTTTATAACGAAGAGTTTAAAAAAAAAAATTTTAAATTTCATTAATTCCAGGCTTGGGAATTATCGCTTGTCCAAAAAATGAGCTATTTGCCCCACTGTGAGCCGACGACCAAATATTTCATTGTATGATGGTTTTTGAGATGTGATAATGCCAGAAATTTTTTTACAGATTTACATGAAACCTGGTACATGGGGATTTCAGTATTTGGCGACAGCTAGTATGACGACGAGTTCAATATGGCAGACATAATTGAAACATGTTTGTAAATTTGTGTGGAATTTGATACAGTGTTTTTTGTCATTAATTTTGACCTGAAGTTAAACTTCAAAAATCAAATATATCGGCCATGAAAAAAAAATATTGTGTATGTGTGCATGTCCGTTCGTGTTGGGGTTTTCAATCCCGGAGTAATAAGTACAATCCCGGGATTTCGGGATCAGATTTACACAATCCCGAGAATCCCGGGATCGGGAATAGGAATTGAAAAAATAATAATAATAGTAGGTAGTAGATACATAATGAATGCATGAATAATATTACAACATTAACATAATAAGAACAAAAACCGACCGGATGTTTATTACTGACAATGCTGACTAAACTAGTAGCATAAAAAATCAACTCGTTCAGGATGTTATTTCCAAGTTGGGATCTAATTTTCGTACAAATGGTACCAGCTGAGGAAAACGCCTTTTCAGATTATACGCTAGTTGGCGGTATTGTTGTCAAATAATCATATGCCAGGTGAAGGTACATACCCCTGTTGCCTCCATTTCCGAAAAGTTTCATTTCTTTTTTTAATTTGATGATATCAAATCAGTTTCAGGGCGTATTCGAATACGGTGTATCGCGTTTTCTAGTACTTCGTTCAACATTGTTTCCAATGATTTTTCTGCCTACTCCACTTTGAGTGAATCTCTAACCGTAGTCGTTGATTACGAGGGTTTTCAGCGGCGACTCGAGCACCTGATGGAAAATTTCACTATAAATTCAGCCGACGAGCACGAAATCTTATTAAAGACCAACTTCGGGATCCAATCGACCGCGATTCCGAGATTTGCGGGATCTAAATATCATCAGGATCCCGGGATTTCCGGTTTCGATATTACTGGAGCGGATCTGGCGAGAAAAAGAGGAGTTTTGAAACCAACTTTTTTAATTTTCTTTTTTTGACATGTTGGTTACACGCGTTCTCTTTTATCATGTTATCAACTTAGTTCAGCTTAATCACACGGGGTGGCGGAGGAATTCGCATTTAAAATTCGTAAAAACCCGTTTTTCCACCATAACTTTGTTATTATTGACCTGTCGAAAAAATAGTAAAATTAAAAACTGAAGATCTCGCGGAAGCGCATAATTTGGTAAAACTTTTTTCAAATCGGACGGTAACTTTTGTGAAAATTTTTTTTGAAAATACTCGTTTTTTTTTTCTAACACTAATTCACAAAAAAGTAGTTCCATAATTTTTTTACGAAAAAAAGAAGTTAGGGTGATGAGATTTTTTTGACGTAAGTGAAATAGATAAGAATTGACGGAGCCGGAGGATTGGGGCGATGGGCCAATTAGGAAAATTATTTAACCCCCTCGAACTTTTTTCCCTGTCGTGCGATTTTCAAAAATCAAAATAGAATTTGTTCGTTATTACGTCTAATATTTGACTGAATCATTTTTTTTATTTTTTTCAAATAAACAAACTTGTGGGAGGGGAAAAACCTCTTGCGTTTTTTTTAAATGCGTTTTTGAGTACGAAGGAAAGGGCTCAGAAGAGAAATTTTTTTACAGGTAAGCGAGATTTTTTTTATCTTTAATTTAAAAAAAAATCGCAATCCAGGCAATAGGAAGGGAGGGAGGGGGCAAAATGCGTTTGGGGGAATAAAGGGTTAAGGAAAAGGGATAGGAACCTCGGAGCTTAATATTCGGATATATAAATCTTTCTTTCATCTTAATATTTTATCTGTCTACCCTCCATCAAATATTAAACTTATTATAAATAATTATTTAACACCGTCACGAGTTTTCGCGGCGCATTTCTCTAGTTTTATATGTGTATTGGATATATATAAGAATTATTTTTCCGCTTAACTCAAACTCAAAACCGGCACAATGGATTACTCTTAAATTTTTATCGTGTTATCACTATATATTTGTTAACATAATGTGTTAATATGTAGGTCAAATTTTAAAAAGTGTAGAAAGCCTTATTTTTTTTCTCAGGTTATGTCGAAAATTAGAATTCTCAAATGTAACATGCGGGAAACTTTTTTATCTTTCGAAATAGATACCAAATGTATCGAGAAGTAACGAAGATAAAAGATGGACATAACTTTTTTATTTGGGGTGGTGATGGGGGGTGGTAGTGGGGGTGGACGAAATAAAAAAATATTTTGAGGTTTCTGATTCTTGTACATACAATAAATCACAATTTCTTTTCATCCCCTTTAATAATGGGGTGGGGGTGGTAATGGAGGTGGCTAATGCCAAAAATTATTGTGAGACCTTAGCTACGCTTGTATGTACCAAATACCTATTTTATGGACTATTACCTGCTTGATTTACCCATTTACCCCAATTTACCTCCCAACCCTTCGACGGAACAAGATGAAAATATAATCTAGTTCCAGATCTCGTTCAAGTACATACCTGTACCAAATTTCAAGTTAATATCTTAAACGGTTCCAGAGTAAACGTGCGCACAAAAAAAGTTACAGACAGACCGACAGACAGAAATTTTTTTTCGCTCAAACTTAAAATCTCGACGTTTCATGACATTTTAAGCCTATTTGAACAATAAAAACTTTTTAAAAATGTTTTGTCGTTACTATACTTCCACTGGATGTGGAAGTAATTAATAGAAAAGGAGTTATTAATAATAGTGTTTCATACCCTAAATTTTGCTGAATTTTTGCTTATAACTTCTGAATTATCGAAGTTACAACAAAAAGTTGTTAATACAAATTGTAGATAATATTATTATCTACTATTATGTACAATTTCTGGGAGTTCTAGTTTTCAAGATATAGTTAAAAAATCTTATTTTCAAGATGGCGGCCAAATGGCTGTACCCGACCCCGAAAACTCAAATTTAAACTTGTGTTACGTTATGTTAGACCCCCCCGCCTCACACAATAAAAAAAAACAAAATCACACCATACCCAAAATGCCCGGTTGAAATTCCAATTGATTGGACTACCAGTGTTCACTCAGGACGTGTATTATAAGAGACCTTCCGTTCCTTCCCTATTCTGTCTTGATAACTGTTCTCTTTTTTCTTTTGGATTTATATGTGTTTTTTATGACTGTATACAGGGTGATCTACCATGACATGCGGAAAATTTATCAGTAGGTTGTCCCACCGAAAGGAGTTCAAAAAATGAAAAATTAAAAAATATAACCAAAAAATTACCTTATTTTTTTGTAGAAATGCACCGCCAATGACTTTAACCAATCTGACGAAACGCGGTACAACCATATCACTTTATCAGACTTGAGATTGACACTATTAACAGCAAAGCTGGAGAGGGTAGACGTGACTTTTTGGTTTTAATCAAATCACACTACAAAAATAGCAAAATAAATCGAAAAAACATTGACCCTATGCTAGTGAACTCTAGAACAACAAGTAAATATAAGAGATATTTACTTAAATCCGTCAATAACACAAAAACACCAACTTCCGTGGTGCTTTGTACCTGCCGCGGCACTTTGACCGCATCCGCTAGCTTCACTTTTTATGCCAATTAAGGAAATGTAAGCATCTCTGATATGTTCTTTCACAAGTAGGTTCATCGCCCTATTACTGTAAACAGTAGCGTATCTTCGTAAGTTTTAACCCTTTTTAATACACTAAATTACCTCAGAGCACTCTAAAATTTTGCAGGGAATTTCCCACATTGAAGACTAGTACCTACATCATTTTATTTTCCGCATATCATGGTAAATCACGCTATATAGTCAATAGTTATAACTTGTACTTTTTCTCTTTGTTTCACCCAATCATAAACATATTTAGTTACTCCACCGTTAACCACCAGTGGCGTATCCAGCTTTTTGGGGCGGAGGGGGCAGTTCGTTTAAAAGGCGGTATAAAAAAGTCGCAAATAAAAATGAAATACTGTTTTTTATCTACAGCACAGGATTCATAGCAATATCTTAAATTTTCCGACAGCGGGGCGCAAAATAGGACAATTTTTTTAAGAAGCGGGGGGGGGTGCAAATTGGAAGGGGCGCAACAAATGATACAACATTTTTGAGTGAGTGGAAAAAGGACACCTACTGGAACAAAAAATTTTCACATTCCCTGACTTATGAACCCTACAGCAGGGGCGGAGGCGGGGGAACACAGCGCCCTCTAGTCCCCTAGTTACGTCGCTGACAGCCACATGTAGGTATGTACATAGCTGTGGTTAAGTATAAGAGCAACTTGTACAGGGTGAACCAAATTAGATGGGATTTGGGGTTTTCTCTAAAACTATGGCAGATAGACAAAAACCAATATACAAAAACAAACAATGGCACAAATCGCTACCGAGCTACAGAGCGTTTTTGGAAAATAGGCATTTTGAATCACCTCTGTATCTCAATTGCCAAGTGTCGAATCGAAAATCGAGTAACACATTTTTAAGGCAATTTTTTTAGTAGAATCCGTTGCTGATAAAATTATGCATGCCTCAATTTTCGAGATAAAGACATACCTTGTGTTTTTTTTAATGTAGATTATTTCATTATTCGATCACAACTTAAATTAGCTATCCAACGATATATCATATGTCATACTTTTTAGAAAAAGTTGTTAATTCTCGAAACATTTAATATATTTGTGAGGAGGCCATGGAAAACTATTAACAACAACAACACTTCATATAATATAAATAATTTTGCCAAAAATAGGAAAAACTAAATTTATATCTATGCATATTTATCGCATTTCTAATATTTATTGAGAAGGCCATGGTAAAAAGAAGAAACTCGAAATAATCGTAAATGTCAAAAATTAATTTGTGAGTTAATTGTGAGTGAACATTGTTAAATATGGTTCAATTTAGTAATAGTGAAAAATATGATATGATTAAGTGTTTTACAGAATCTAGAGAAGATTATTTAGCTTCCGAGCTTTATTTTAATAAGTAAGTTATAGACAGCAAAACTTTGTACCAAAAGTGCCGCATAATAGTATATTATGTAACAAGTTTTATAAACGTCATTTTGGTCACGAGTTTTATTAATCGCGAGCGACGCGTAGCGGAGCGAGTGTTTAATAAAATGAGTGACTAACAAGTTTATAAAACCTATACTTTTTCTACGACAGCAAATATCTAAATAAAAAATTTGGAAGTTATTTTAATATTTCATTTATTAACGTATCAATAACATGGTAACAGTAAAAAATTACTAAACTATTGTTCTGCTTATTGTGTATATTAATGGTTACATTGGAAACATTTTGGCAATTGCTAAAAAAACTAAGTGATTTTCCTAAATGCGTTCCATCGAACTGTGTTAAATTTGCTTCATGATTTGAATTGAAGCTAATAATTGGTCCACTTTCATTTTTATCAATGCTTGAACTTTGAGCAATTGCAATATCAATATTCTCTTTATTTTTTTGCATTGCATTATTTTGGTCAATATAACTCTCTGCAACAGCTGTGGATCGCCACCCTCCATGACGCTTTAATGCTGTGATGTCCGCACCCGAGTCCACCAAAATCGTCGCTGAAGACCTTCATAGGCAATGACCAGTATAAGCAGCAGGGTCAGGTAATTTTAAGAATTTTGCTACTACGCTAGAGAGGCTGCCAAATTTATTAATTCCAATTGGCTGTTTTCTACATTTTCCTCGCTGGTAGTTTAAGAAAAATCGGGTAGTACTTGTCAGGTTTGGAGGTCGAAGTTCCATGTATTTCTTACATGTATGATAGAAATTACCTCCAATAGGTCGTGTGCGCGTGACGTCACAGAGCTGAGACCTTAGGAAAACAAACCGCTGTCATTGCTGTCAAATGGCAACTGACTGAACATAAGAATTGAAAGTTTTCATAATATTAGAGTTTTTATGGACATTATATCACACAAAATGGCAAGTTTTTGTTGTATTATTAGTTGTGGCAGTGACGCAATCCGAGACAACATCAGTTTTTATAAAATAACGTCGATTTACAGCCAGAAGAGGTTAGGATTAAAAGATTCCAAGCAATTAAAAGGAATTATTTTACTGTGATATTCCAAGCATTTTATTAATGGTAAGTTGTTACTTGTTAATTTAAGAATTTGATTTTTAGTGTGGATTTATGTTATAGGAAAGACGGGCGTAATTCAAGACCACGATGATCCATCCAGTTTGGTGTTCTCTGTTAATATGGGATACAACTTAAAACCCAAATGTGAAACTAAAAGTGCTTGTGATAAAAATAACTACTGTTAAAGGAAACAATAAACAATTCATGGTAAAAAAATAATACTTTATATTGATTTGTCAGCATTTTTAATAATCATTTCTTGTGTTAAGTTTTAGTTGAGCGAGGCTAGAGCTGATGCAGAAGGAGAACGAAGTGCAATAGCAGAAATTGTTTTAAATCAGGTACATCTCAAGAGGAAAATACCTACACAGGCTACATTAAGACATCTGATGAAGTGCATAAATCAAGAAAATTCAAAGTATTGCTGTCATTGATTGATCTGAAAACTAAACGTCCTTTTGAAGTATATTGTGTGGTGTTTAAAAACCTAGTGTTGGATGAATCTAAGATTATTTATTTATTTATCATTTATTTTTTATTGCTATATAGATCTTTCTTTTTCATCTCCTGTAAGTTTCTTGTTGATTCTCCTTATGAGTTCTAATGGAATGTTGGATAATAAAGTTTGATATTTAGTAAGTGTATTTTGTTTTACTTTCAGTTAGATGCAAAGATGCATGTATATATAAGTTCAACATAATCGACTATCTCAATTTATTGCTAACAATAATACGAGTGATAAATAAAGCAATAAAAAGTGAATATACGTATTTAATAAAATACAAGGGATATTTAACTATTTTCCTACCTACATGAAATAATAAAATACATGTTAGACATATTATATAACATTAGCAAGACACGATAAGAAAAAGTTCTTGCAAATTACAATGGTTTGTATGGTTCGATCTATAGGTATATCATATCATAGGCAAGGCCTATGAAATTGTGTACACTTCTTAACATATTTCAAGTAGTTCATAGTACTTCAGCCCTTCATTGTTTAATTTATGTGGTATATTTCATAAAATTCATAACAAGTTAACCTTTCGACCATAGCCACCGTTTACTGCTAAAAAATTGAAATGAACGAATTTTGTCTAGAGTAGTAACACAGTCACAATGAGTACTGAAGGATCATCTGGATCAGCAATAGTTCAAGGAGTCGACTTTTGTTCAAGATGCACCGCTAAGAGCTCATAACCTGAAAATGAATTTGTATGTTAGCAATTATTCATTAAGCAATATTTAATTAGGTAAGCATATATTGAAAAAAGGGGTTGATCATCGACAACTAATTCTTACCTTTGCAAAAAGCTTTTATCCTGTAAATTTCTTGGAGTGTACTGCTTTCACCCAACCACAAATAGTTTCAAGATTTTTTAATGCCTTGAACTCATCCTTTTGTCTATGCATTTCTCACAAAAACCAAGTAATTCACAATATCCCTTTGTGAAATATTATGAAATACACTAATATTTGTACTGAAGTCATCATTTTTCAAAATATAAGCGATTTAATTCGATGACACCAACTTTTTCCATACATTTCCTCTACATTATGAGACGATTTCGTAAGACTTATCTCCATATTAACGAGCAAAATTTCCTAGACACAATAATTAAGGATAGTTGTGGATGTTAAATAATCCAAAATTAAGTTTTAAAATATCACAAAAACGGCAAAATATACTTTAAAACAACACGTTTAATCGGCATGTCACTTAATGACAGCTGTTTGTTTTCCTAAGGTCTCAGAATCTGTGACGTCAGCGCACGCGACCTATAACAAACTGACGTTCCGTTTTTGTTTTCGTGTCAGGAATGTGAACTAAAAGGGCCGTGTTAAGGTCTTCAACATCACTTGTTTGAATTTTCGTCAATTCTTCCCGCCGACAAGCTCCCATTATTCCAAAAACTAACCCTACCTAAAATATTTATAATTTTGTTTATTTTTATTTAATTTGGTTTTATACTATTACCTTTGTAAATAGGTATTCTCGTCTGGAGCAGATGATAAGAATTCTCTAATTTGCTGGGGTGTCAATATTTTCGACTTTTTAGGTCTGTAACCGTCTGATTTACGCTTCAGAAATGCGCACAATTTGGGGTACTTGCTAATATCAACATTGTTTTTTAGATTAATTGTCATCCGCAGCATTGAATAGATTGCCCACAAAGAGGACGGTTTCATCTTTTTCGACAAATTTTGGAAATAAGCAAGTAATACATTCTCAGAAAATGAATTTGTTTGGTTTTCTTGACGCCAATCTTGGAAAAGTTTATATGCACGTTCGTATTGACTTTTAGATTTTTCTGGCAGCAAACTAGCAGTTGCCGATGCCGCTGCTTGAGTAATTTCGGGCGGAGTACCAATGAAAACATCTTCTTCACTTTCACTGTCGTTTAGGCTCATTTTTTATCAAAAAATACAAAATTACTTGTCTCTTGTCACAACGCGTCGATTTATTTTGACAGATTGATGACAAGAATTACGGAAAACTAACTTGATTTTTGCCATTAAAATATCTAGAATTAACCTCAGCCGTGACTAATATCTCGTTGCTAAGTTCAGCCTGTGACTAAAATGCACGAAGTCACGGTTTGTCGAAAGCGTGTTTAAAGGATTATTTAGCGTCATGGAAAAGTATACGATAAACGCCATTTTAAAGATGGAAGTAGAAAAACAATATTTTTAGATATTCAGAAAAGAGACAGCCAGATATATTCAAAAGGCTACAACAAAATTTAAAAGAATTTGGATCACTTATAAAACCTTGGGCTAAAATATATAATAAATCAGGTAGAGAAGCTGTAGAAAATTTTGTTTTAGAAACTGTAAGAAAAAATCCTAATACCTATATCGTCTGGCGAAATACAGCAAAATTTAGGAATCCCAAAAGCAACTGCGTTGCTTTGCTTAAGAAAAATAAATTCAAACCCTACAAAATTAGGATTAGCCACCATCTATACCCAAACGACTTTCAAAGATGTCTCGATTTTTGCCAGTGGTTTTCACGTCAGTACAATGAAGTGCCAGGACTTGAAGGAACAATTATATGGATAATGGACAGACGAGGCTCGTATAAGTAGTGTCGGAATTTTGAATCTGCATAATAACCACCATTGGACTCATGAAAATCCGCATGTAACAGCTGCAGTTAATCGTCAAGGACGATTTGAATTTGGTGTATGGTGTGGTTTTATGGGATCCCAAATAATAGGACCTCATTTTCTTCACGGTTATTTGAATACCGAAAATTTTATTAACATTCTACGACAAGAAATAGAACCCTTTGTAGACAATATGCCTGTAAGATAATTTCAGAGATTAATTTACCAACACGATGGCGCCCCAGGTCATACGTCAAATGAAACACGAAATTATTTAAATGCTCAGTTTGTGGAGGACTATAATATCCTCAGGACCAGTTTATCAGTGCCTAGTTAGCTAAGTTAACTAAATTGATAACTAACAATTAATTTAGCTAACTGGACATTAATAAATAAACAATAAAGCAGTGTAGATATTGTTTAATTTTTAGGAAATAATTGTCCTATTTTGTGACCAGCTAGATCTCCCGATATAACCTCTGCCGACTTTTGGCTTTGGGGTTATTTAAAAAATATTATATATAGAGAACGTTCTAATAACATTGGGGAAACAAAACATTAGCTGCGTTTCGGACAATAACTCCTGTCATGATTAGAAATTCAACAAATGCTGTAAGAAGGTGTCAAAAATGCATAGATGTCAATGGAACACACTTCGAAGCTTTATTGTAGTTTAGTTTTTCCTATTTTTGTCAAAATTATTTTATATTGTAAGAAGTGTTGTTGTTGTTAATAGTTTTCCATGCCCCTCTCACAAATATTAAATTTTTGGCATATGATATGTCGTTGGAGAGTTAATTTAATATTAATTCCTTCCTATTTTATTTGACTCGCCAGGTTGAAAAAGAGTAGGGCTCTATGTGCCGACTGTCGGTGAAGGTCTTAAATAGACCGATCTAGATATGAATGCACAAATAAGAGTACTGTGTACTGTGCTTTCAACCTTCAATTATTGTTCCTATCTGTCCTTTCCAGATCCTTTTTGTTGCTACGCTACGCTGATGAGGAACAATAATTCCGAAACACGTGTCTGTAGCTGCTTCGTGTTTCCTCTTTGAGGTATAAGGCGTTATTTTCCTCACTATTTTTTTTTGACCTTATTAATTCCTTCCTATTTTATTTGACTCGCCAGATTGAAATAGGGCAGTCCACATAGGGCTCTATGTGCCGACTGTCGGTAAAGGTCTTAAATAGACCGATCTATTGTGCTTTCAACCTTCAATTATTGTTCCTATCTGTCCTTTCCAGATCCTTTTTGTTGCTACGCTACGCTGATGAGGAACAATAATTCCGAAACACGTGTCCGTAGCTGCTTCGTGTTTCCTCTTTGAGGTATAAGGCGTTATTTTCCTCACTATTTTTTTTTGACCCTGTCAATTCCTTCCTATATTATTTATTATATTATTATAAACTCATAAAAATCTTCAAATCGAACTAATTAAAATTGAGCTACGTTCAATACGTGAGAAGTCGCACGAAGTGTGTAGTCTACCTAGATAGTCAAATTGCTGGCAATAGTTGTTTTCATCTAATACGATCTTTCGAATTTTAGGAAGTGTTTGAACAAGATTATATGTTATTTGTTTACACTGGCATGGATGATCAGTATGGTTCAGCTGACAGACTACAAACTCGTGGCCAACTTGACGCAACCGCTTGGCTCTCAAATCGGAACCATCGACAAGAATACCAGATAACTTCCAATTATTGTTTTGTCTGCTGCCTGTTAATTGCAGATAATTTCAATCGAGATAATATCGAAGGAAATAATATCGCAAAAATATAACTGTCAGTATGTAAGTCAACGTTTGAGTTATGTTTTTCGAATCGCGCTGAACTGAAAGTCATCAGAATCATGTTACTGTTATTTTGACTGAGAAAAAAAGGTTATAAAAACATCTTAGCAGGTTCTGATTACGCCAGCGTGAGTGATTGACAGCTGGCGCCAGGAAAACAAGTGGTCATGGAGATGTTTTGATGCGCGATTGTTTTTTTCTACAGTGCCAGATTATTATGAATTTAATAGAAACGGTTGTTGCAGGAATTTTAATTTTTCCTCTGGCGCTTCAACAAGGTCACAGTAAAATAATTTGTTTATAAGATGAAGGTCTAAATAGAATTTTTTCAAAGCACGTGTCGAAAATTGTTTCGATTTTAATTGCAATACATCCAAATACGTCATAGAAAACTGAACTCATGTCTTCTCAAGAGTATATTAGATCGTTATCCGGGGTGTTCCATTCATAGGCGTCCAAAACGAATAAGTTGATAGAGAACCCCCAAGGTTAATATTATTGTCAATTATGTATGAGGTTCGATTTTGGCCTGATTAAAAGCTACGAATTTTTTGGGCGTACCACACGGAGAATTTTATCGTATGTAATATCACTAGTGCTTAATATTTTATCGAAAATTTTTTCGAAAGCGTGTTGCCTAGTAATATAAAGAGTGCAAATTGGCAGTTTATTATCTGATTAAATCCCGACCGCTTTAGCGGGAGGGATTTAATTCTTTGATAATAAACTGCCAATTTGCACGAGTTATATTAACTAGGGGCGACTTAGTTAGCTTGAGAAAAAATTTTTAGACAAAATTTAAAGCACGAGTGGTATTTGTGGAGAATATTTCACGAATAAATAATTCATTAAGTACATCTTCAATATTATGTTTTCTCATTCTTCTCTTCAGACGTTTTCTTGTCACTTTTTGGAGTTTACTGACCTTTATTTTCAATTTCATCATTAATTTGATATACAGAAATATTTCCAAACCGACTCATATTGTCAAAACAGCAAATCTGAAACAAACGCAGTAGAAACAACGGAGATTCGCTATATTTTAAAATAATCTAGTGACGTTTCCATGGCAACTAGTAAATAAAACGAGTTGAAACCTTAGATATTATAATATATAGACTGGCTTAACACCTTTCAGGCGTTTCTGAGGTGCAATACGACGAGGAACGATAGAGAGAGCACTACTTTAGTACCGATGTCTCGCCCAAATAAAATATACACCCATGGTTCCGAGATTGGCATAGAGAGCGCCATCTAGCGCTACAAGTTATATTCCATAATAAATAAATGTTCATCGACTCATATTTACGTATTTAATCCTTACTTTTAACTTACGAAGTTTATGAATTAATTATGTTGAGGTTTGCTTTGTTAAGCAAAGAGAATTTTAAATACAACAAATTATAATGTTTGATGCACAGCTTTGATTCAACGAGTTACTTTTTGGTAGATTACCATATGTAAGTAGGTACTATACATTTTTAGTTTGTTCCAGAGCGAATGTGTACTTGACATTTATAATAAATGATTTGCTTACCTTTGTAACTACGTTATTGAGCTATTGAAAGCTGTGCTTGACTTGTTCCTGTATTATTAAGTACAATCTTTGTGTGTAATTGTTACCTGATTGAACACTAGGAAAACTGACATAGTTACAGATAGGCAAAAGTTACAGCCTATATATTTCAGACAAGATTCGCTTTGAAATTGAGGTGTGTTTTTGTTTGCTACTACATAATACAATATTACAATTTACAAGGTAAGTACGTTAACAATTACTTAGTAATAAGCTAGAGAAGATATTTATAGATAAAACTTAAAAGCTCGACAAAAAACGTCAAAAAATTTTCGCATATTTGCCGCTGCAGCGACCTAAAAAATTAGAGTGATAAATTTTGCATGTTGGTCCTGTCAAAAGCCGATCTAGCTTGAATTACCACTAATAATGACGTTTGATTGGTGCAATGTTTTGAAAAAACAGGCTCTCATTGGCTATAGCGTTAATGAGTGAAATAATCACTAATAAAAATTATTATATTTCATCAATTTTTTATGATGTCAAGTTATCCAAATCTTTCTTACTACTACAAAACAATACCTTTCATATTTATAATTAAAATAAATTTCATTTCAGAAATGTTGTCGGAAGCGGGAAAGAACTTAAATAAATTTTGCAATTTAAAAGCAGTATTGAAATACGTAAGCCCAAAATATGTGTTGTGTACATAAAAAAATGTCTAGCTAATATAGAACATGAGGTAAAGAAGCCTAACGCACTACTGCCCCACCTTGTATATTTTCGAATATCTGTATTCCGATTTTAAACATTTAGGATCGTCGAATAGGATAATACAGGATAATGCAATTATCTGAGACAGTAGTAATGGTGCGGGAGCTAAGTGGCTTTTTCGGACACTCGTCGTTACAAGCATTTTCTATGCGCTGATTAATTCTATCGAACTTAAATAACGACAAAATAGACTTCTGGCATATGTCAGCCCGTCAGCCCATGGTTTAAGATATAAAAATCAGTGAAATCATATCATCGTTACAAAGCCAATTTTTTTTGTATGTACACATTTTATGTTTAGAATGAATAAAATAAGATCGCCAGAAACGTGGGCCATCAGGGGTGCAAACAGAAAGGTCAAAGAGGTAAAAAAACGGAGTTATATAACATCATCGTTACAAACTTTTTTGAGGTTGAGCATGTTTATTTAAATGTTTTGAACAAAGAAAAAAATTCCCAGAAAGAAACTCCCGTCAGTAAGGCTAGCCAGAAAGAAAATGTTTAGGATTTTTGAAGAAAATTGGATTTTTTTCGCATATTTCATCTCAGAACTCTAAACTCATCGTTACAAGTTCTGGCTCATTTTTAAAACGTAAATATAAGCTCCTTCAACAATAGAATAGCCTCCCCGTAAAGTTCTTAGTGTCCACAAAAGTACCATAGGCTCTTAAATACAGGAATTTAACACTTTCGGCTAACTTGACTCCGTACCGTTCCTCAGATGTATTGTATCATTATTACCTTTCTGGCTACGCCTCCTGAGGGCCCACACTTTCTGGCGATCTCATTTATTCATTCTAAACATAAAATGTGTACACACAAAAAAAATGAGCCTTGTAACGATGACATGATTTCATTAATTTTTAAACAGTGTTCGTGACGCTCCTGACAGGAGGTGCCCCGCCAGAAGTCGATTTTATAAATCGTTATCATCCATTAAACCATAAAAATATCTTAAAGTTCATAAAACGATGAGCTGTCGAAAAAGCCACCTAGCTCCCGCTCTATAAGAGGTTGTAGGGTAGGGTGGGCTGAAAAACACGAAAATTTGAATTTGCAAATGGCCTAGTTACTAATTTATTACGATGTATCTAAAACTAATTCGGGTAAATTTTTAGCCAAATCAGTGAATATCTAGCCGCGCCCACACGGTCTTGAAAATGGAAGAAAGGGCCAATTTTTCGATTTTTAACATTTTTTAAATTGACATTTGAAATTTTTTTTTGACTCATTATTAATGTTTAAACGTGTAGCAAAAGTTTTCCGAATAAAATATTTTTCAGTTCCAGGGAAATTAGAAATTTGTCACTAAAATGTAGAATTCGACGAAAATGAGGTTTTCTGTAAAGTCAATTTAAAAAATGTTAAAAATCGAAAAATTGGCTCTTTCTTTCATTTTCAAGACCGTGGGGGTGCGGCTAGATATTCACCGATTTGGCTACAAATTTACCCGAATTAGATTTAGATACATAGTAATAAATTAGAAACTAGGCCATCTGCAAATTCAAATTTTCTTGTTCTTGTTCAGCCCACCCTATATGTAGGGGCTGAATGAGTCAACCTTCTAGCTAGAGAGCTGGTGGCGATACGGGTATATAACTTAATTGTAGTTAACAATAATATGGAATGAAGGTACTGATATAACTGATGGATTAGATTTTTTAGATAAATGAATTTCAAAGTAAAAAAAACGCTCATAAATTATTTTATTGTTTCAGTCATTGCTATAAAATTGTTCATGTATCAAAAATATAAATAAAAAAATGGTTGGCTGAAATCCATGACTGATTTTTTTATAAAAGTAATTGTTAGTTTACAAAAAAAATGCTATTAAGTCATTTCATTGTACTTCGCATTGGTTTTAATTTGCTAGTTTTTATATCCATAAGTAGAGAAAAACATTGGCTGACGAGTACGTTGCTGATTTTCAGAAATATTCCCAATTTACTTCAAAAAATGTCAAAGTAAGAAAATAGTCCAATCAGTTTTTTCAAATGTGTAACCCCCTTCCGCACAGCCTTGGCTATGGATTTGGATATTACACTGGCTTACATCATTCTTCAAAATAAGAAACAAAAGTTATTAAATTTAATGACAGGTATTCAAAAGAATTGGCTATAAAATATGGAATACCTCAAGAGTCGGTACTTGCTCTTATACTCTTTTTATTATTTTTATATAATCCAACATTTTCTAATGAAATTTCAAATTATAAAATTTTATGTCCCGACTATTGGCTACAAAATTTTAAATTCCTTACAAAATCCTTACACCCATTTAATCATTACACAATTGCTTAGAACCATTTAAAATACTTAAAAACGTAAGTAATTATTAGCAAGTCGAAAACACTGCTGTCTAAGCCTGTGCATATTCCTCTAAAGAGGAAAGAAAGGGACGTCTTTTTCTACCATTACAAAAGAAACAAAACACGAGGGACGGTCTATACCTGCTGTAGAAAACATCTACTACAAAAAACATAGAATGAAATTTGAAATTTACTCCACTGTGGCCGTAGAAAATGTATTATATATAACAAGAAAAATCACTGAAATTTGAAATAATTTTCCTATATAATCTCATTGTGATGTGGAAAAACGTTAAAAATGATGTAATTTGTTTTAACATTTTTCTCGTAGGAGATCGAGTGTTGCCGAATTATTTTGGAAAAAACAATTTTTTTTCACTTTTCAATTATTAAGAAATGTCAGCCAATGAAAAATCAGCATAGCAGATTTCAGCTTGTATTTTTTTAATGTTTTTTACAAACAATAGTATATTGTGTATTTAGGTGTGAAAGCAATACATTCCCGGACGACGATGCAAATTGTTGGCCGAGGCGCTAGCCGAGGCCAACAAGCATCGAAGTCCGGGAATGTGCTTTCACACCGAAGTACACATACTATTTTTTCTGAAATCACAATCAATATTATTATAAACTAAGGAATTTGTATTAATGCATAACATTTCTTCATTACAATCTAACTACTTACTAATAAATGCAATTTTATTGTGAGTTGGTTTATCTGCGTGTATTTATTTACTGTCTAAAATATACATAAAAAACCGTACGGGAATGTTACTTTCCCGGCCTAGGCCGGGAAAGTAACATTCCCGTACAGTTTTGTTGATCGTTTCCGATCTGTTTTCTGATAGTTTCTTAGCAACGGACTAAAATACTGAAATTGTGAATTTTTCGATCTGAAATCGCGCCGAAAATGTAGACATTGCCGATCGATTTCAGAAAAACAAAGCTTCCTGCAGAGTGGCCGACACGGTAAAATAATAAAGAAGCGTTTTTTACCCCATTTTTGAAAATACCCCCCTTTAAACGCAGCAGTACACAGGTGACTGAAGTTTGTTTTATTGTTCCTCATTACTTTGCGAATCTTTTGATATAAGGTACATCGACAATAAAATCACTTATTTCTTTGTATATCATAAATTAATAAAAATAAATAAATTGCAAAAAATTGCAGACACATAGATTTCGGCTAGGGGATAAAATGGGGTAGTGGAGGAAAACTGACACGATAGAAAACTTTTTGTGTCCAAAATTGGCTTCAGCTTGTCAAAATACTTCAGAAAGGTTATATGTGAATCTTAGGAAAAAACTTTTTTTATAGACTTGTGTTATTTTCTAGACACTAAAAATGTTTACAACTCTTACAAAGTAACGGGAAAATTTTTAATTCACAAGCAGGTGGTAAGAAATGTATCAGGGGGCAAAGTTTGAAAATTTATGAAATGAATAACGGGAACAATTATGAAAACATGTACATTAGCCAAACTAAGATGTCACTCAACACGCATTTTGAGAAACACTCAACTAATTGGAAGTGTCTGAAAATAATTTAAACGCAGTGAAAATACTCAGACAATAGGAAATTAGTCAGCTTGTGGTAAATACAAATATACAATGCATAAAAATAAAATATACCTACCGTATGTAGCGTTTTTTGAAAAATTTTACATTTAGAGAAAATAATTTTTAATGTCTAAGACAACATACTTAATAAGACCATTCTTCGACAGTACATAATTCTTTAACTTTATAAATTACTGACATCCAAAATACACTGCGAACTTGATTAGTGAAATCAATTTATTTATGAATAACGAGAAATTTCGGACCACCCCTTTATTCTACATGTCTATCAAAAGATTTTCCAAAGCTGTTACATAGTTTCATGTCTGTAATATCACTAGTGTTTAAAATTTTATAGTATATAATATCACTAGTGCTTAAAATTTTATCGGTAAAATATTTTCGAAAATGTTGTTGCCAGGTAATATAAAGAGTGCAAATTGACAGTTTATTACCTGATTAAATCCCGACTGCTTTAGCGGGAGGGATTTAATCTTTGATAATAAAACTGCCAATTTGCACGAGTTATATTACCTTTTGGCAACTTAGCTTGAGAAAAAATGTATAGACAAAATTTAAAAGCACGAGTGGTATTTGGGGAGAATATTTCACGAATAAATAATTCATTAAATACATCTTCAATATTATGTTTTGTAATTAATTGCCTTCTGATGATTTCTTGTCACTTTTTAGAGTTTACTGACCTTCATTTTCAATTTCGTCATTTACGTCACATAAAAATGCGACTCATCTAATAAAAAAACAAAGTAGGTATAAATTATGTAATGAAAATGACAATGAAGAAAAACAATACACGTTAAACCATAGGTATTGTAACTTATAGACTGGCCTTCACAACAAAGAGTTGCCTGGCACGCTTCGACCAATCACATTACTAGTAAAGCCAGACAATATTGCATTTTACCAATCTCTCGCCTTTACGTTCTAAGGTTGCCGGCATCAGATGAAATGGTACCGGTACCGCTATCTAGTAATGCTAGCTTAATTTATCTGGTGTAAACAGTGAATTTTTCAAGAATTATTATATTAAAGTGTTTATTAATATATATTTATGTATTTAATCCTTATTTTTAATTTAAGAAGTTTAATAATTAAGTTAAGGTTTGCTTGTTTAACTAGAGAGAACTTTAAGTACAACGAATTATAATGTATAGTGCTACTTAGTGCAGAGTTCTGATTTTCCGAATAAGGTGTTACCTGCTTTGTGATGAATTACCATACGCGAGTACATTTGTGTATTTAACATGAAATAATTGATTGATTTGTCTACTTGTAGACATTTGTATTTAATTTTAGTTGTGAAAATTATTTTGTAATTACGTTAGGTATTATAACCCATTGAAAGTTGTGTATAACTTGTCCCAAACCTATATAAGTTCCACACAGGCTTCACTTTGAAATTGGGAGTTGTTAACTTATGTGGTGTTTTAGGTTATTTTTGTATTATTATATTACTACGAAAACAACAATCGAGTGGATCATGAACAAGCTGGGAAAGAAAAGCGAGGGGAAAAATGAATTCCACAAAAAAAAAAAAGAAAAAACAACGATATATATTCTACCAGAATCAAATCGGAGGAATCAGAAGACTCAGAAAAGAAGAAAATTTGTAGAAGCAGAAATACAAAAAGAAGAGCACAAACAGCAGAAACACACCTACACCTGCCCATCCCCACTCCTGTACCATGCGTCATGTGGCTCTCGCTACTGGGAGGAAGTAGAGAAAAAAATCGATCAGTAAATATAAAACCTATGAAACATTTAAAGAAAAAGAATGCACTTAAAAAGTGTTGTAACCGATAAAATTCTATAAATACAAAAAAAGTGTACAGAATATTGATTAATTATACATAAAATTCAGGTAGGTATAATTTTTATATATAATTTTACCTGAATTTACATGAAAATGTTAATTTAAAAAATATTTATTTATTTATTTCTCTATTAAAAGGCACCACACAAACTAAAGTCAACAAATCTAAACTACATAAGCCGATTAACGCAAATAAAAATATTAATTGACGCCCAGTCGCATAATCTTTAACAATTGCTTTGAAGTTTGCTTAAATTCATAAACCAAGCGGAATTATTATAAACACCATATGGCGATACTAAGGCGAGCTTTATTGAGTAACAAACAAACTGATTTATGTTTTAACCTCCGATCTCTGGGTAATTCAATTATTCAATCAGATGTGTTGATAAATTCATTTCAGTTTGACTCTGGCGTTTCGGCCATTGAATAATATATTAATCGACTCTTTTCGCTTGAAAATCTGTAAGTAGAGACGGTTGACGGTAGAGCGGAGATTGCTTTACAATGAAATGAAGATTTGCTTTGATTGACGCTACGATATAAAAAATGATTTCTTATAAAAAAAAAGTGTCGAACGTAAAATTTGTTTAGAATTGGTAAAAATTATACAAAAAATACATTGTAAATATAAATATCGAAATACTCCGCAGCTAGGTAGTGTATTTTTAAAATGGTATCTTAATTTATTATGCAAAATTAGTTTATTTCGGAACTTTGAAGTAATTCTATACAAAATTAAATTTCACAAGATAAAAATTAATAGTTTAAAAAACTAAAAAAAAAACACACTTTTATAAATACTGCACTAAAAAGCAAAAAATAATCATCGAATCTGTTCTCTCTGTCTACCCTGTAAGGACTTTAGTGTAATAGACGGAGAGTCAGTGACATTTTTCAGTGATGATTTAATTAAGGCCTATTTTTTGAGAGAATGTTGTGGAGGGCCTAACTAAGTGTCATCCGAGAGGATTAGCCCTGATAGCAGTTCCAAGAGGATGGCAGAACGCCCCCAATGTGTAAAAAAACTGCATCTTTTTATTATTTAGTTAAGGCTGAAATTTTTTTCAGCACTCCTCTGATAGCCCACAATTATCGATCTAATATTGTCAGGACGATTGGCTGATCTTAGAGGGTGGCAGAACACCCCATGTCGTGGGAGCAATGAACTTTTTATTATTTAGTTAAGCTTCATTTTTTAGTATGTTGTTGTGGCAACTATTTCAAGTGTAAATGCCAGAATGGCAGAACAAAATGGCGGTTCTAACTACCTGGCAGAACGACTTGAATATCCCGTATGCGCGCCCTGATTTCATGCCCTCAGTCGCAGAATAATTTGCATAATGAATACTTTAAATATAAACAATAATTGGCAGAACGACTTGAATATCCCGTATGCGCGCCCTGATTTCATGCCCTCAGTCGCAGAATAATTTGCATAATGAATACTTTAAATATAAACAATAATTTTGTTCATTTATTTAGAATATTTTTAGTAAACACAGACCTTCATTTACCTTTGGAGCTGATATTTTAATACTCATTCGATGGAAATGCAACTTGAAAATTGCAAAATATTTTTTTCCATTCGAGAATAACTTTGCAACTATGAGGGACACGAAAAAGTTTTCTATAGGAAATTTAATTCTCTACAAAAAGGTCTCTTGACATTTTTTCGGATCTCGCTTAGTTTCTGCGATATAGTGAAAATAAAAAAAAATTGCAAATACTTTTTACATTTAAACGCAAATATCTTTTGAACTATGCTATATACGAGAATACGACTTAGAGACTGTTTTTTAGTTTCTTAAACCATTAATTTATTTTTTTATTTTTAGTCTAATATTTAAGGAAATAATTTTGGCACTTTCAACACTTATGTAAAGAATTCGACTAATAGTGGAGCAGAATTTCGAGTGTACCGCGCTTGTTTAAGGAGAAAATTTTTTCGGAGTAGAAAGATATGGGACCTAGACCAACTGATGGAGAAATAAACACTAAAAACGTACTCTTCGCCTGTTCACAGAACTTTTTATATAATTGTTACACATTCTATAGGATACTCTTCGCAGTTTTCTTGTAAATAATGTTAGTTTTTAGACATCCTAAATTTTGTGATACCATCTTTGTTGTGAAAAAAATTATATGAAAAAAAAAAGTGAAAAAAAAAAAACTTAATCTGAACGGGATTCGAACACGGGACCTTTGGATTGCAACGCAAAACTTTAGCCGCTGCGCCACCACATATTGCTAGGAAAATTGCTTGTCTGTGATATATATATTTTTCAACAATCATACATATTTCAACTCCTATTTCTATGAAATATGTTAGTAAAATCCATAAACAAAAAAATATATATATTGGAAATAATATTTCGCAAGATTTCCATTTTAGTACAAGCGACAAAAATTAAGAGAATATATATATTTTTAATTAAATAATTAATAACTTTTTTATTTACCGATCGATTTTCTTCAAAAACAATAGGGTTCTTCCTGTAGCTAACACTAACTTACTTTCTAAATTTCAATTCAATCGGACTTTTCTTCCTTAAGTTATCGTGCTTACAAGTAACGTGACGGACGTACGGACGGACGGACAGACGGACATTTTGAAAGTTGTTCAGAATTCGTTCACTAATACAATGATATGAAAATTTTTTCTCTACGAGCGATATTTACGATTTTAGAAATGTGCCGATCAAATACAATAAACTCTTGGTTTTTGCGAAGAGTATAATAATGTGTTATATTCCCGGTTGACGACCTTTTCCCTTGGTCGAGACAAAATTTGTGAGCATTTAATTTCAGAGATCCCATTTTTTTCTTATACCGCGCTCCTGTAAGTAAAAAAACATATTACTCGGAAACCACTGCAGGTGAATGATTCTAGATTTGATTGATAGAGTTTATTCCATATAATAATTCTACGATAGAAAAGTGTCGTAATTCGACTTATTACATTTTGAAAAAACAATATATATTTTGTAGTTCATTTATAAAAGATAAAAGTGCTAATGTATTGCTTTCACACAGGCATAACTTTTTATTTCACGATATCGATTTTGTTATATCAACCTTTTCCCTGACGTTTAAGGAACATTTTCTGTCATAGAACATATTTTCGCGTTTCACAAATAAAGGCTGTAGAGATATTTGAACACGTGCGTGTTGCATTAGTCATGTAGCGCATTGCGAGTGGGATAAAGATCGATAGATACGTGAACCAGCGCGTCGAAAAAGGAGAGACTGACATAATACAACAGTACTTATGGAGTATTATTATTATGGTGCCTACCTGCTGTTATGAAATAAAACACAGTGAAAAAGATATAAATTTGGTCGGGGTCGAGTTGTCTCCCATTAAGGGTAGAGTACCCATAATATACAAAGGTCACAACCGAATTGTCTCCCGGGTTCAGCAGTTCTATACAAAATCAATTATTGAAAAATTAGGATTATTTTGTAGTTCATTTATTTTTGATTCAACAAAATCTCTTCTTTTTAAAATTTCACTATCAAACACTCTCAAAACACTGTCTACACTTCTCATTTTTATATAAGAGTCTATTTGAAAATCTAGTAGTACATTACAAAATTGGTGTATGTTTGGATGTGGAGAATAAAATTATGCGTTGTACTTCGAGTGAAGAGCCTCACATGCGTTTGTAGTCCTCTGTAGCGATGATGAATGTTCAGCCCACATGCGAGGAGGGAACCTAGATTCTTCAGCAATGTAATTTTCTACCAAATAATCTGAAAACTTCATAACATTTTCATTTTCAGGCATGTTCTCAAAAAAGTAATCTGTAAAACAATCTCCTACATCTCCAGAAACGGAAAACCAAAAATATGAGTAAGGTATTTAGTTATTTGTGTTGCGTCTAAACCTTTCTTCCGATATTCAGTAGACAAACCAAGCTCTTGAATTTTTCTGTACCATGATTGGCCTAGGTGGAACCGACATCCTTTGATATCTGCTTCTGGAAAATTTTCCGCTATTCCAATATGAATGGCACTTTCAAAATCTGCATATATCACACTTAGCGACATCGCACAACCTATGATCAAACATTCTTCCCTTAAAATTGTAAATGTCTTTTTATACGTTTCACTTCGTTTGTCGGGAAGTAGGCAAAACACTAGTGGTATATAATGTCCATTTTTGAAACCGTGGACTGTGAACAATTGCAAAAAAAATTTCGGACGATATTCAAATGTACCATCCACATACAGCTGTGATAAACTCGTCAAAAATTTCAGATTAGTATCACATGAAAAAATTACTATATTGTTCTCACTGTCATTTCTCTTTACAAATATTTCACTTTTATTGATCTTCAACGATAGTTGTCGCAACACTTTATGGAACTCTTCCTGATTTTTTGGTAACTTTGGGAGATGTGATGATCTGGCGTGATACAAGTTCTTTTGAACTCGTTGAATATCCTTGGTTGTTATTGTTTCTGAGTCGTTTTTCTTCAATTCTTTACTAATAATTTTATCGGCGCCTTCAGTTTTGATGTAAGCCTTGCACAATGATGTAAGCCTTGCTAGTCGGAGAACGAGGGATCTCTACGATGCATTTTAAGGACCCTCTATAACACTCGCGAACAACCACCTAAAAAAAATTGATTCTTATGTAAATCGACCTGGCGGATTCGATTTTGGAGTTCGCCAGACAATCCGGAATTGCAAAACTGGTCAAAATCGGCAATTTCCGAAAAATCTCAAATTTTATGGAAATTTTTTAATTTTTACTTATCACCCTATATCTCTTTTAGTTTAAGTGCGATTAAGGTACTTGTATACTGATAAGAGCGAATCTAGCGGTGGATTTTATAAATTAAAACGCAAGAGAGATAGAGTAAAAGGATTTGGCAACACTGTATTAAATATGATTGTCATAACTGTCATATACTAATCTGCTACATTTAATCTGGCTATATTTCGTTCGTGCCGAGCCGAATTTTTCAATTTCGATATGCAATTTACGATGAAGTTTAACTGGAAGTCTTCCTCTTTACGTCGCGACATCGTATGGCCATCCTGCTGGTGTTTTTCGAAAAATATGAACGTGTCAAGATCGCATGTTTTTGTAATTTTTCGTCTCCTAAATGGCAGGCTGTTTTTTACTATTTTTCGCAGATATGTCCGAAATGGTAAGAGCTAGCTCGAAATAAAAAATTAGGTCAAACAAGTATCTTTCACAGCGAATCTTTTGCTACCATCAGAATTTTAATTTTTCTCTTCGTTACGGAGATATTTACTGAAATGTCGACGATTTAGGGCAAAAAATCGCAAATTTTGTGCTTCAAAAGTTGAAAACTTCTTAATCTTGACTCCTACGCCAAAAGACTATTCTAGCTAATTTAAATAGAATTAAATTTGCTATAACTCCTTTTATTTTTTGGATCCCGACAAAAATTAGGGAATTAGAGGGGGCGGAAATTGGAACTTTTCTTTTTTCTGTAAAATTTCGTCATTTCGTCACCGTAATTAATTGGTGATTAATTAAAATCGATCTCATATACGATGTCCACTTAATATCATGTATTACCTAGATACTTAATCAATCTCGGCCCTTTAAAGCAAAAGTTTCTGGCAAAATAATTTTTTTAAGATTTACATGCATTTCCTAAGAAAAAGTGAAATTTTCTCCATTTACTCGAATATCTCGATATTCATCAATTTTTCAGAAACATTTGTAGGCAACAAATCTAAAGAGCATTTATACTAATTTTTAATCTTACACTTTTTAAAAATTTAAATATTCACGCCATCTTCTTAATATGCAACGTTGTCAATCAATTTCAACAGCTGTTTCATTTACACAAATGTAGGTCTTAAAATTGATTAAAGTTCTTATAACTTTTATACTAGACGGACGACTTTTTCAGGGTTTTAACAGAGTGTTAATAAGAAACTACTTAATGTTATGTTAGTTTTTGAAGCATACTTCTCAAAAATTGTGGTAATAAGAGCGAAAATTAACTTGAGCCGATCTCTACTACGTCAAATAAGGCATCTTTTCCTAAAAAAGTCAAACTTTCCGAATCAATTACTCCGAAACTAAACGGACGATTTTATTTTTATTGAAAATTCAAGTGTAAAATCACTTTATCTATTAGTATACCAAATTACATTTAAAACTGTAAAAGTTCATTTTAGTATACAAGTACCTTAAATTGAAATTTTTAGGAGAGCCAATTTAGGCCTTTGTTGTCATGACTGATATGACAGAAATGCAAAAAAGTTTACGTGTCACCAGTAATATTTTTTTTAAAAGTTGGTGATACGAAATTTGTTAAAAATGCAGCAACAAATACTCGATCGAGAAAACTTTTTTGTTTTTAAAGATAGATGTATATAGTAAGCTACAAAGTTGTAGCCAAAGAACTAAAGAAACTTTTTTATTTCGGTGATTTTTTTGATAACTTCCTTAAAAAAAATTTTTATTGTTCAAATAGGCTTGAATGTCATGAAACGTCGAGATTTTAAGTTTGAGCGAAAAAAAATTTCGTCTGTCGGTCTCTAACTTTTTTTTGTGCGCACGTTTACTTTGGAACCGTTTGAGATATTGACTTGAAATTTGGTACACATATGTACTTTAACGAGATCTAGAACTAGATTATATTTTCATCTTGTTCCGTCGAAGGGTTGGGGGGTAAATTGGGGTAAATTTGGGAGGGAAATCAAGCAGGTTAGAGTTCATAAAATTGGTATTTAGGGTATACAAGAGAAGCTAAGGTCTCAAAAAAAAAAATTTGGCATTAGCCACCCCCATTACCACCCCCACCCCATTATTAAAAGGGATGAAAAAAAATTGTGATTTAGTGTGTGTACAAGAACCAGATATCTGAAAATATTTTTTTACTTTATCCTTTATGAAATGCATATTTTGCCAACAAAATAGTGAAGAAACTGTGCAGGGTGTTACAGAAGAAGCACTGGACTAAGCATTTAAAGCAGTTTCTATAAAGTCGGATGATATCTCTCCTAAGTTGAAATATTACACCAAAAAAAGGGATTTATTTTTGTCAAAATGCTTATAAGCAGAAAGCACAGATGTGGCTAATACTGGTTATAAAAAAGGAAGACCGTTGAAAGCCCAAAACGTTGTATAATTTGCAATAAAAAAAATACAAATGTGTTAACTATCTCTTAAATATTGCTGCTTAATTATACGAGTAGAAGTTAAATGTGGAAATAAAATGAGTATGTCTAAATTGCCTTTATCAAAATTTAAAACTTTATTTTTTGCTCCTTTTTCAAAATTAAAATTTACTCAATAAACGATTATTAAATAGGTTATTATTAGTACAATACAAATCCTGGTGTTCTCAAGCTACGCATGGCGTTATCGCTTGTGCAGTACGTGACCGGCCGCGGCCGGAATAGTTCTTTTCTATATCTAAAAACCAAGCCAGTTATCAAAAAAATCACTGAAATAAAAAAGTTTATTTGGTTCTTTCCCTACAACTTTGTAGCTTACTATATACATCTATCTTTAAAAACAAAAAAGTTTTCTCGATCGAGTATTTGTTGCTGCATTTTTAACAAATTTCATGTCACCAACTATTAAAAAAAATATTACTGGTGACACGTAAATTGTTTTGCATTTCTATTATGTTTGTCATGATAACAAAGGTTTAAGTTGGCTCTCCTAAAAATTTCAATTTAATCGGACTTAAACTAACGGAGATATAGGGTGATAAGTAAAAATTAAAAAATTTCCATAAAATTTGAAATTTTTCGGAAATTGTCGATTTTGACCAGTTTCGTAATTCCGGATTGTCTGGCGAACTCCAAAATCGGATCCGCCAGGTCGATTTACATAAGAATCAATTTTTTTTAGGTGGTTGTTCGCGAGTGTTATAGAGGGTGCATCTTAGACATTGTTCGTTCTCCGACTATGCACGATGTCTTCCGCGATGAACACGACCACCGTTTCATATTACCCGTTAAAATTTTTTGAAAACTGAATTTGTAACCGTCCACAAGAAGTAATGCTTTTCCCTTTTCACTCAGAATTTCACTCATCTTGCAATAATGAAACAGCTCTTCAGGTAGATAATCGAAAAATTGATATCTTACATTCAGCCACTTCTTTTATACCTGGATTCACCGGAGACAATTCGGCCCGTAGCGGGAGACAATTCGGTTGCGCTACAATTTTACCTGCGGTCAACGGGAGACAACTCGACCCTTCCCATAAATTTTAATTACCGATTAATGAATTATTTTAAAATATTTAATCGTTAATTTTGATCATAAAAAATTAAACAAAAATGTTCAAAAATCAAGTTCTTCATTAATTGGTTCAATTTGAATCGTAACATTACGGCATTTTTTGCACCAGCAGGCTGATGTACATTTTGGATTTTCTCGAAGACATGGATTTTACCGAAATGCAATTTTTATCTCGGCATGAAATATTTAACATATCTCTCATTTTATTTCGTCAGATATTGGTGCTTTTGTGGAGATAACTGGTCGGATACCTTCTTTATGTGATTCCCATCCTGAAAAATATTAAACTCCTCAACATTAAATTTATGACTGCTGCACCATATTTTGCTCTGTAATAAACACCCGAAAATCGAAATATTCATTTAATATAAAAAAAATAAAAATAAAATTGAACCAACCTGAGCACATGCTGCTTGAAAGCATCTTCTGTTGAATGATGTTCTGCTGACCATTTTAACGGCTGTAAAGTTATTAGTTTTCTGAGATCATCCAGACTCTCAGCATTTGTCGTGTTTATACAATTTCGCAACAAAATTTCTAGACATTTGCAGAACATCTAAAGGTGATTAATGAAAATTTGAAAAATTACTAATATCTTCCTTTATCTTCCATGCAGTTTTTTTGCCAATTTTGAAAAATGCACTAGTTGCATCACAACGAGTTATTTTTTCTCTATTTCTTATAAATGAGCTGGCAAACAAGAACAGAAATCTGATCCAAGTTTCGATAATATAGAAGTTATATCAATGTATCTTAGTTCATTAGTCGTTTGATTGGATTGACCCGTTTGAATATAAACGTTTTTATCTCGAAATAATTCAGTGAATACTGCAACACAATACAAAACTACAACGAGAGCATCAGTATCATCCGAGGTATCATCTGACTGAATGACAATATTTTCAAAAGATCTCAGAAAACTGATAACATCGTCGTTAGTCAGTCGTTAAAATGGTCAGCAGAACTTCTTACAACAGAAGATGCTTTCAAGCACCATGTGCTCAGGTTGCGGTTGGTTCAATTTTATTTTTGTTTATTTTATATATACAGGACAAAAATATAAAAACGATTAAATATTTTAAAATAATTCATTCCTTGGTAATTGAAATTAGCTTTTTCTCAACTGTGTTTTATTTCATAAGAGCAGGTACCACAATAATAATACTCCATGTGTATTGAGTATTATTGTATTAAGTCAGTCCCTCCTTTTTCGACGCGCTGGTTCACGTATCTATCGATCTTTATCCCACTTGCAATGCGCTACTTGACTAATGCAACACGCGCGTGTTTATGTATCTCTATAGCCTTTATTTGTAAAACGCGACAATATGTTATATGACAGAAAATGTTCCTTAAACATCAGGGAAGAGGTTGACATAAAAAAAAAAAATTGAAATCGATATCGTGAAATAAAAAGTTATGCCTGTGTGAAGGCGATACATTAGCATTTTTATCAATTATTGCAAAACATATTATTTTTTCAAAATGTAATAAATCGAATTACGACACTTTCCTATTGCAGAATTATTATATGGAATAAACTCTATCAATAAAATTTAGAATCATTCATCTAAGTGCAGTAGTTTCCGAGTAATATCTTTTTTTACTTGCAGGCGCGCGGTGTAAGAAAAATTGTGATCTCTGAAATTAAATGCTCACAAATTTTATCTCGACCAAGGGAAAAGGTTGTCAACCGGGAATATAATACGTCATTTATTTCTGTACCAGATGGTCTAGGTCCCATATCTTCCTACTCCGAAAAATTTTTTTGAACGATTTCAACCTAAATTCCGCTTCACTATCAGGGAAATAATATATCGTACACTACCTATATGAATGTGTTTTAAAAACATTTTAAATAGTAAAATTCTTTCACACAAAGTCTAATAGCTAGGGTTGAAAGCATAAGTATACAAAATCGTAATAGGTTATTTAGATAAATGAAGTGGCAAGGAAACCATCCCATACTTCGGCTACATGAGAAATTAGGTGACGTAAGTACGAGGCCCTTTCCTAAATGCAGGGTGTCATAAGGAACCGTCGGGCACCGTTAACGCATATAAAAAGCAGTGAATCTTCACATTCGAGGGCTATTGGTCGAGTGCTCACTGTTGCAACACGATCCTATGTGATCTATAGCCGTAAATTAGTGTTCTCCTGGATTGTTGTCCACGAACTTTGGGTGCCGTGGTAACGCTATCCTCTGTGATCTGTTGCCGTAAATCAGCGTTCAACCGGTCATTTGTTGAACACGGGAAGGTAAAGTGTTATAACTGAACAGATCTGTGCGACAGAGAACTGCCTAATTTTGAGTTATACTCTCTGAACACGATCTTCTGGTTCCTCTGTTCAGTACGACTCTCTGTCATATAATGGGCACGAATCGCGAGGCACTTGGGTAAGTAGAAACCGGTAATCTCGCTGTATAAAAAATACTAGGTAAAGTGACGTAAATATTAATAAATCATTGCCACCTCAAAGTCATTCTTAATAAATAAAACCACATGGCAATGCAAATCTTAATTATATTACTAAGAGTAAACGACTTTATATCTTCTGTTGCATACACGATTGTGACAATTACTGTGGTGCCTTTTTGATTAGCTACTTTATTTGAAATTACATTATATTGTTTTATTTCATTATTACAAATTAATCCGTTATTTAATTTTATAACTTTTTTTAATTAACGAAAAGTTTTCTTCGGAGTTTACAATGAGTAATTTTATATACTGAGTAATATTCAGCTTAGTTATGCAAATGATATTTAGTTCAGATGGCTCGTCTTCAGATTTAGCAGTTATTATACTCCTCGCAAAAACGAAGAGTATATTGTATTTGATCGGCACATTTCTAAAATCGTAAATATCGCTCGTAGAGAAAAAATTTTCATGTCATTGTATTAGTGAACGAATTCTGAACAACTTTCAAAATGTCCGTCCGTCCGTCACGTTTCTTGTAAGCACGATAACTTAAGAAAGAAAAGTCCGATTGTATTGAAATTTAGAAAGTAAGTTACTGTTAGCTAGAGGACCCTATTGTTTTTGAAGAAAATCGATCGGTAAATAAAAAAGTTATTAATTATTTAATTAAAAAATATATATTCTCTTAATTTTTGTCGCTTGTACTAAAATGGAAATCTTGCGAAATATTATTTCCATAATATATATATTTTTTGTTTATGGATTTTACTAGTATATTTCATAGAAATAGGAGTTGAAATATGTATGATTGTTGAAAGATATATATATATCACAGACAAGCAATTTTCGTAGTAATATGTGGTGCCGCAGCGGCTAAAGTTTTGCGTTGCAATCCAAAGGTCCCGTGTTCGAATCCCGTTCAGGTTAAGTATTTTTTTTTTCATATAATTTTTTTCACAACAAAGATGGTATCACAAAATTTAGGATGTCTAAAAACTAACATTATTTACAAGAAAACTGTGAAGAGTATCCTATAGAATGCGTAACAATTATATAAAGAGTTCTCTGAACAGGCGAAGAGTACGTTTTTAGCTTGTTTACTTCTTGGCATGAATTTGCATTTAAGGGTTCTTAAGTGCCATCTTTGTAGTTGTAACTGGCAAAGATTTATTATTTATATATGACTACTTTTGAACACAGCTTTATGTGGAAGGTATATATTTGCTTCATGTATTATAATCTATGTAAACCAGTAGCACAACATAATTGGGAAGATCACTGGCAAAAATGTGCGGTAAGCAGCAGCTCTAAATACTGCATAATGCAACACTTTATTCCTAAACGTTTTGGTACCATAATTTTAATGTACCGAGAAAATATGTTACAACCATCAATCTCTCAACTATGCGAACAGTACGATATATGATAGAGCAAAGAAAACGGGGCGTACCCGAGAATAATTCCTACAAGGAATTTTTTGTTTGCATAGTGTAGGGAGGGCTGCCACAATCATGAATTAATGTTTTCCACAAAAATCTCTTTGCCGCTACGGCCACCATGTTGAAAAAACCGCTGCCCAAGGAATCACTACTTCCACATCCGGATTTTCTATCCAAGTTACACAACGAAAAAATCTTGTATCTGGAAATAATTGTTTATGGAACTTTAATAATATAATACTTGAAATCCTCTACCCCAAAAACCCATAATACGATACCCCACATCGGTAGTGGGGTGGGGGTGGAAGTGGGCGGTGGATAAAGTAAAAAAATATTTTGAGGTTTCTGTTTCTTGTACACACACTAAATCACATTTTTTTTTTCATCCCCTTTAATAATAGGGTGGGGGTGGTAATAGAGGTGGCCAATGCCATAATTTTTTTTGAGACCTTAGCTTCTCTTGTATATATTAAATACCAATTTTATGGACTCTTACCTGCTTGATTTACCTATTTTCCCCAAATTTACCCCAATTTACCCCCCAACCCTTCGACGAAACAAGATGAAAATATAATCTAGTTCTAGATCTCGTTAAAGTACATATGTGTACCAAATTTCAAGTCAATATCTCAAACGGTTCCAGAGTAAACGTGCGCACAAAAAAAGTTACAGACCGACAGACAGACCGACACAGACCGACAGACAGAAATTTTTTTTCGCTCAAACTTGAAATCTCGACGTTTCATGACATTCTAAGCCTATTTGAACAATAAAAATTTTTAAAAAATTTTTTGTCGTTACTATACTTCCACTGGATGTGGAAGTAAAACGAGGGTCAAAATAGGTTTTCCTCAAATATCTCCTTCCCTATTAGTTCTAGTGTATACAACATTGTAGAAAAGCTACAGACAACTTTTATTTAAACTATTTTTCTCTATTGTTAATATTTTACGATTTACAGCTATCAGATGGTGAAAAGTGTTTCGCTGCAGATTTTTGCAATTATCTCTGTCCCCGTTATTCCTATGTAGTAATTAGTTATTGTCAATAGTGTAGATTATAAAATTTTCTTTCTCAGGGAACTGATTTAAAATTACAGCAGCTTGAAGTTGGTTCTCCTTACCAGACATATTTAGATATATATGAAAGAAGTTGAGAACATGTCCCGGACTTCTTGTTGATATACTAATACTATATCAGACTTGGATCATTAGTATATGAAAAAAATGAATAGTTAACTTGAAGATTATCTGCTAAAACTAAACATAATGCTTTTCAATCATTGTGTAAGCAGAAATAAAAGATATTTAGTTCTGTCAAGAATATAAATGATATTGTAAATTTCCACTTTTAAATTAAAATGGCAAACGTAAATGACTGATACTAAACATTTAAAGTTAAATTTGTCTATGCCCGACTAAATTATTACTGGTTTATGTAACAAATACCACCATCTAAAAAGTTCCTTGACCCAGAGAAAAATATAAAGTGCTTTGGCGGACACTCGCCTGGACAAACTAATATTTTTGTTGAACATAGTATTTAAGTGATTGTTAATGTTCGCACATGTAAGATGATAAATGATCCGTCCACATTTCTCACTCTACACACTTTAGACTAAAGAATAGGATGTACATATTTCATTCTTCAAACCATTCAGTTGTTATCTATTAAACAAATCTAGAAGGCTTTGTTATGTTGACCTTGCTCCTAGGAATTAGTGAATGATATATGGTTCAAATGTGCATACGATCCTTGGTAAGATTAAGTTTCAAAAACAAGAAATTACTATGATGATTTTTAAATTCCCAGCGATACTTTATTTCGTACTTTTAATTTAAAATTCAATTTTCGATGTTTAACGTGAAAAAACTCTCCTGTCCATCTGTGAACTTGAAAAAACTTTTTTCATGGCACAATAGATTTCTTAGCCCTTTTCTTGTTCTTATTGTTGCTCTATACAGTTATTAGTCATCCGATTTTAACCAAATTTGGATTGGTATCAAAGACCCTTATTATGTCCTTTTTGAGTAAAACAAAACTTATTTCAGTCGCTTTTTTATTAAGAGAAACGGGGTCGATTTTTCTAGAAGTCATATCAAGCATTTTTTTATTGAAAAATTAATGGAAAAATAGTTTTGGATTATCTGGAATTTCATTAACGTTCTCAATGGTATATGATAATTGATAAGGCTGAAGATGGTAAGGATATATCAAATTTGTTTACAAGCTATTTTTCTTCAGTTTACGAGTTCGAATTATGCCTTCCGAGCGAGTGGTTGTGTCTGAAACGCTCACACTTAAAACTCGAAAACACCGGGTAAAACTCCGTTAAATTTGATAAAGCTTGGGCGAATGGTAGCTCAAAAAATTCCGCTTAAATCGATGTGTCATAACAAAAGAACAAAGTTGAAATAGAATTAATATTTGAAAATAACTAATACAGAGTACACAGTGACAAGACCGACCAGTGTTGTGTATAAAAAAACGAAATGACTTAGGACCCAGCAGACTAAGGCAAACCTAAGTACCCTTTTTCACTTTTAAGTACCTATTCATTTCAACCTTGCCAGTCAAGTTTATTAATGTCTTAATGACTTACAAGGGTCTGCCTCATAAATCCACTGAAGTGTTTAGGCCCATCAAACTCTTTGAAAAGTCAACATCTGTCGACAAATTTATAGCGGGGCAATAAATTATTGAAATGTGGCCTTAACCCTGTAAACTTTCAAGTAAGTTATCTTTTAATAATTATAAAATATTCAAATGAATTTAATTTAAATTGTACCCGAAATAATCAATAGCGTATTGTTCCCAAAGTATGGTCATACAAATTTCTTATGTTAATCTTCAAATAATTCTATTTCATAACTATTAAAAATACTCAAAAGAATTTAATGTAAATTAATAATCAAATGCATTACTCTTAAAGTATGGTCATATTTTCTCAGGTAAATCTTCAAGTGAGGGTTTTCATAATTATGAAAAGTACTCAAACGAATTTAATTTAAATTGAACCCAAAGTGGTCAACGAGGCATTGTTGGTATATTGCGTCAAAACTGAATTCTCACAACACTTCAACGGAGGTATGCGTGATGCAGGTTTCTTTCAGAAAAATGGCAATTTTCTAAGGAAACACACAAATACGCCGAAGATCTCCTAATCGCCGCACAGTGGGACGAAACCCTACTGTGATACCCAAATCACTCTACAGGTCGTTCAGTTAAAGTTATCAAAAAGTTCTTTTTTTGAATGTTCGTTATGAATTTCTCTACCAATCTGTCGAGCCGGATTTTTGATTTTTGGCTATAATTTTTTATAATTTTGACCTAAAATATAAATAAATATAATGTGCTATCGAGGCGAGTAGACGTGTGTATCTTGTCTCCGCTTCACCGAAGAGTGTTATATCTAAAAATATAAATAATAACATAATAAACCTGTGTTGGTGTATTTAGTTTAACAAGAAGCAAAAGTAAAAAGAAAACAGAATGTCAAAGGACGCCAAAGAAATGCAAAAAACTATAAAAGAAATTATGAAAGCAATAACGTCGGATGAAACATTCATTAATTTATTAGCAAAAACAGTCTCAGAACACGTAAATACTAAATTGGATGAGATTTTAACTAATCAAAAATTAAAATTTGAGGAGTATGAGAAAAAAATATGTGCACTTGAAGAGGTGAAGAGAAAACTTACAAATCAAATAGATCAGCAAGGTCAATATCTCAAGCGAAATTGTATTAGGATTTTTGGTATCGAGGAAAACGATAATGAAAATGTGGAAGAAATAATACATAATTTATTTAACAAGACTATGAAATTAAAATTAAATATTAATGCATCTGTGGAGAAGTGTTTTCGTGTAGGTAATCATCCTACAGAGAATGGAGATAATAATACTGGAAAAAATTCGACAAGAACCATCCAAAAACATAGAGCTGTACTGGTGAAATTTGTTAATTATAAAGAAAGACAAAAAGTTATCGAAAACCGAAAAATATTAAAAGGCAGCGGCGTAGTTGTTAGGGAAGATTTAATAAAATCCACACTTGAATTGGTTAAAAAGGCAGTTAATAAATACTCTACTAAAAATGTATGGACCATGGACGGCCGTATATATATATGCAAAAATAAATGACCGGAAGATGATTATCAGATCGGAAAGGGACTTGTGAATGTGAGAAGCGGAGGGAAATATGCACGTCATTACATCAAATATATTTAGTTTACTATTTACATACTTTATAATACATATTTATTTTAATACAAAATAATTATTGTTTGTTAAATATTATTTCAATGTCTAGTGTAAGTGTTTATTATCAAAATTTCAGGGGACTGAGAACGAAATTGGATGAATTTTATCTAAACATAGAGGGAGAACAATTTGATATAATATGTGGTACTGAAACTTGGTTAAATGAGTCATTTTATGATTCCGAAATCATTAACATAGATAAATATAATCTACTTAGATGTGATAGAAATTATCAAGTAACAGGTTTGTCACGTGGTGGTGGAGTCATGGTCGCAGTAAGTAAAAAATTTAAAATATTGAAATGGGCAAAAAGGGACACATACTATGATGCAATCTATGCCAGCATTAAAATAAACTCAGGGTATACTTTTTCAGTATTTATAGTTTATATGCCTCCGTCTGCAACTCTTGATAATTATGATGATTTTTATAACTTTTTTGAAGATGCATGTACTGAAAACACAAATTTTTATGTAGTGGGTGACTTTAATTTACCCGATATACATTTAAATTCTCATGAGAACTTAAACCAAAAACATAAAAACTTTTCAGATTTTATTAACTTACATTCGCTTGAACTATGCAATAATATTCCCAACATTATTGGTAGGACTTTAGACCTTATTCTAGTAGATATAGAAAATTCCAACCAATGTGACATTAGTAAAGCTGAAAGTCCTATAATAAATGAGATTTATATCATCCAGCATTGATTATGAAAATTAAAAATAAAAGTGTAAATCACAATTTAGGTTCCACATCTACAGAGACTTATTATAATTATAATACATGTGACTTTTTAAGGTTGTCAGAATTAATGCGTGATACAGATTGGTCTTCTATATATGATTACACAGACGTTAATGCCGCCCTTGACTGTTTTTATGATAAACTTTACGAAATTTTAGATACAGTTACTCCAAAAATTAAACACAGAATAAAACATAAATACCCAAAATGGTTTAATAAAGAAATTATTAATACCTTACAAATTAAAAATAAATATAAGCGAAAAAGACATTTATCCGAGTATTATGACAATTTGTACAAGGAAGCGCGGCGTAAATTAAAGTCACTTACAAATATCGCTTATAAGAAATATCTTGATCAAACCGAAAATAGTATAAGCAATAATGTTAAAGAATTTTGGTCATATATTAAAGATAAAAAAAAAGGAACGTCTTCCAGTACTATGACATTGGATGGTGTAGATATAGAACATGGAGAGGAAGCGCAGAGTTTTGCAAGATACTTTCATGACGTATATAATACAGAAAAAGCCTCTTATAATGTACAGTTTGAGGGTGATATAATATTGGGTGATTTATTTAATCTGGATGATATTACTGTTGAAGAATATAAATGTGCAGTTAAGAAATTGAAACCAAAAAGATCAGCAGGTTTGGATAACATTCCACCCTATATTATCAAAGCGTGTGCAGAATACCTGCAAGCCCCGCTATTGTATATATTTAACCTGAGTTTAAAAAATAAAACATTTCCAGACTTATGGAGGGAAGCATTGGTAACTCCTATCCATAAGTCTGGAAACATCTCTCATATTAAAAATTATAGACCAATAGCTGTACTGTGTACACTGGCCAAAATATTTGAACAAATCATATATGCAAGAGTGTGGAGTCATGTTCAATTTAAAATTTCCGATGTACAGCATGGATTTGTGCCAAAAAAATCAACCTTAACCAATCTATTGACTTTCTCTAACGATGTGTTTCAAATTATGGATGAAAAATCACAGATCGATGTTATTTACACTGATTTTACAAAAGCTTTCGATAAAGTAGACCATGACGTCATCTTGAGAAAGTTGCATAGATTTGGTTTCAGCTCAAACGCTTTAAAATTTTTTGCATCGTATCTACAAGATAGGAAATTTAAGGTTAAATATGGTGGCAAAACTTCTATTAAATTAAATGCAAACTCTGGCGTACCTCAGGGATCAAACTTAGGACCCTTGTTATTTCCTCTTTTTCTAAATGACCTCCCAACTGTCATTAAAAAATCAGAATGTTTACTTTACGCCGAAGATATGAAATTCTATTACAAAATAAATAACGATGAGGATAGCGTATTTTTACAACAAGATATTGACAGCGTGTACGAATGGAGTGTTCATAATAAACTACAATTTAATATATCTAAATGTGCAGTAATGAGTTGTACGCGAAAACGAATGAAAATCAGACATAATTACGTAATGGGTAATGAAATAATAACAAGAGTTGAGAAATTTAAAGACTTAGGTGTAGAGTATGACTCTAAAATTTCATATAAGTGTCATATTCAAAATGTAATCTCACACTCGTTACGCAGTTTAGGTTTTATTATGAGACAGACACGACATTTTAAATACACCAAATCATTAATAATGTTATATAATACACTAGTGAGACCAAAATTGGAATATGCGTCTGTAGTATGGCATCCTTTATATGTAGTTGACAGATATGCTGTAGAAAAAGTACAAAATAAATTTCTAAGATATTTATATTTAAAAAAATACAACCGTTATCCGGATTATAATATTATTAGAACAACTTACTTGCGAAGAGAATTTAATATCGTTAGTTTAGAAAATAGGAGAGTTATGTATATGGTTTTTACTTGTTATAAAATTTTTAATAATATATTAAATTGTTCAAAAATTGAAAGAAATCTCAAGGTAAAGGTATCTAACAGAACAACCAGGAATGTAGCATTTTTTGATATACCCATGACCACCGCAAATGTATGTACACCTATTATCACAATGCTGAAGAATACAAATAATATTTTAATGTTAACCGAACTAACAATGAGACTACCTCCCAATACATTTTTTAAAATACTAAAAGAATATTTTATGAGTTTGGAATAAAATTTCCGATTTCGTTCTCCCTCCCCCTCAGCTAGTATGTTAGATTTAATGTTAAATATTTTGTTATTAGCCAAATTGATTATTATCATTTTCGTAAGTAGTGATAGGAATAATTTATTAGATTAAGTAACTACTTGTCTGTAATATATTATGTTCATAAACTCGAATATTTCTCATGTAATAAGGTTCTTGTAACCTGTTTGAGAATAAATAAATAAATAAATAAAATTCAATTTTTACTAAGAAATAACTTATTTATCAATTAAAATCAGTCTACAGGTCACAAATATATAAAGATTCGCACAATTTTAGTTTTAACTCTTTACTTTACAAATACATAATCGATCTGCCAAAGTAGATTATTTATTTCCTTTTTTTTATTCTTGACAGCTGCCAAATCGCTGTCAAATTTAAAAATTTACAAGTGTGTCTCATAATTTTGAAAATTTTGTGAGAAGAACAGATATAAAGTGTTTTAAAACTTTCTAGTTTCATAATTGATATTAAAATAAAGTTTTCACTTTTGGCAGCTGTCAAAATTTCTGTCTACTAAATGAAAATACCATTTTTAATAACACAAGTCTGCAAAAAAAGATCTTGTCCTAAGGTTCTCATCTAACTTTTCTGAAGTATTTCGACTCGCTGAAGACAATTTTGGACAAAAAAAATTCTATTGCGTCAGTTCTTGTCTACCACCCCTTTTATCCCCTAAAAAAGTCTTGTCCTAATAAGGCTCTGATTAATTTTTCTGAAGTATTTTAACGCTCTGAAGCTAATTTTTGAACAAAAAAATTTTGGTATAAAATGGTATTTTCATTTAGTAGACAGAAATTTTGACAGTTGCCAAAAGTGAAAACTTTATTTTACTATCAATTATGAAACTAGAAAGTTTTAAAACACTTTATATCTGTTCTCACAAAATTTTCAAAATTACGAGAGACACTTATAAATTTTTAAATTTGACAGCGATTTTGGCAGCTGCCAAGAATAAAAAAAAGGAAATGAAAAATCTACTTTAGCAGATCGATTATGTATTTGTAAAGTAAAGATTTAAAACTAAAATTGTGCGAATCTTTATATATTTGTGACCTGTCGACTGATTTTAATTGAAAAATATGATCTTTTTTAGTAAAAATTGAATTTTAGGTCAAAATTATAAAAAATTATAGCCAAAAATCAAAAATCCGGCTTGACAGATTGGTAGAGAATTTCATAACGAACATTTAAAAAAAAAGAACTTTTTGATAACTTTAACTGAACGACCTGTAGAGTGATTTGGGTGGCATAGTAGGGTTTCGTCTCACGGTGCGCCGCAGAAGAAGAACAACACAAACTCAACTGTCTAAAAAACATGAAACCACATTGGGGCACACCTGGACTGAAAACAAACTCCAAGAAAAGCCTAATAATGGGGCGAGACCCGTCAACAAAAGAGAGTTAGACCAGCGGAGAGGAACGCAAAATAGATGAATACTCCCCAAGAACAATGAATAAACTGAAGTACTGAGGAACAAATCTGACGAACCAACTGGAACGTAGAAATGGTAAAGGAAAGAATCAAAACGGCATACAGAGTCACAAGGGCAATCATTGAGAAAAATAAACTATCATGGAAACTTACCAAATGTATGTATATAGCCGTCATACGGGCAACGATGTCAAAAACGCGGCAACAACAAAAGCCAACAGAAGAAGTTTTTGAGAAGAGCAGAAAGGGACATCGTCCAACTACTCGCAAAAACAACAAGACGAAAACAGCGACATAAAACATCAACACTATTAGGAGGAATAGTACAGTAACTAGAGGTTTTAACTTCGGAGTAATGTCATATTGAACGGATTTCGTTCATTTTTGGCAATATAATAGTAAATGCTTCACAGAAAAGATTTTATATTGTGCGGAGGCTTGCTAATTTATAGGGGGTGGATGCCACATCCTCTCAGGGGATGGCACTTAAAAATATATATATATTTATTGGAGCTGGAATAGAATCATATTCTAAGAAGAAAAGGTTCTATGCAATTTTTCATATAAATTGATAGTTTTTAAATTATAACGACTTCAAAATTGCGATTTTAGCCTAAAAAAAAGGTATTTCCAAACGGCATTCGTCAAGTCTCTCGAAAAGCATTACATTATCGAAAAAATATTACAGACCAATTACAGAAAGTACAAACTGGGAATGAATTATATTTTTTGTTTATTGATGTAGGATTAATAATTTCGGAGATATTTAAGTTTATATTTGGTATCCAAGCGTTTCGAAATTATCTTTAAAGTGTAAAATGCATTTTTTTTCTAAAGCAAGTGCTTTAAATGAGCAAAAAAAATGAGCATCTAGGTAACGCTACATCTTAACGAAAAACTGTATTTGAGATAATTTTTTTAAATTACTGGATAATTAGACTAACAAAATGGCGAGCTTTTTATATAAAAAATAGGCACATTTTTCCGTCATAACTTCTTTATTTTTATGCTACAGGAAAAAATAAAAAATAATTTGAAAGCGCAATTAATTGCCTTTAATTTCATTTCTTAGCATGCGTGACGTAGGTGTCACAATTTTTGAGATATTTAACATTTAAACTGCATTTTTCGTCTTATAAACGTTCGGATGCCATTTGTAAACTTTCATATCTCCGAAACTATTAAATCTATGTAAATAAATAAACAAGCGAAATCCATTATCAGTTTATGAGCTTTCTTTTTGGTCTCTACCCATTTTTCAATAAAACTAATATTTATTGAGATATTTGGAAAAGGAAAAGAAAATTACGTTTTATCGAAATTATCGTTATAGTTTAAACTGTATTTCTTTCTAAAGCAAGTGCTGTATACAAATCAATATTTGAGCATCTACGTCTTGCTATATATTAATGAGAAACAGTGTTTGAAATTCCGTTCTTTTAATTACTGGCTAATTACAGTAACAAAATGGCGACGTTGTTATTAAAAAAATGTGTAGACTCATATTGCTTTAGTCATAACTTCTTTGTTTTTTATGCTACAGAAACAAATAAAAAAATATTTGAAAGCTTAATTAATAACCTATTATTCTACCTATTAGCATCCTTGACGTAGGTGTCACAGTTTCTGAGATATTTAACTGTCACTCTAAATAATTATCTTCTGAACACTTGGATGCCAAATATCTCCGAAATTATTAATCCTACATCAATAAACAAAAAGTATAATTAATTCCCAGTTTGTACTTTCTGTAATCGGTCTGTAATTTTTTTTCGATAAAGTAATAACTAGTAATAAGTAATAAGTAATAAGTAATAAGTAGTAACTTTTCGAGATACTTGACGAAAGCTCTTTGGAAATACACCTCTTTTAAGCTAAAATCGCAATTTTGAAGTCGTTATAACTTAAAAACTACCAATTTATGTGAAAAATTGCATAGAACCTTCTTAAAATTTGATTCCACTTCAGCTCCAACAAATATATTGTTAAATAAATAAATCTTAAATATACTACTCAGTTAAATGATTCATTATATTAACTTTGCGGGTTCTCTGTCGTCAATCTAAGACCATAACTCTCTCACATTAGTCAAAACATGTCAGCATTTTAGCGGCAGGGATACCCCAAAGCGAGTTAGTCGATCATGTACTTTTGAACTAAAGAGTGTCTCAAATTTTTAATATATTTTATTCAAATTACTGCCGTATTCTTATTATGGGGAATTTGTAACAAATCAGAAGTGGGATAGTCTCATGTGCCTTAATTACGAATCAAAAACATCATGCCGAGACATAAATCAAAAAGAAATGCGCGGGCCGCGCGGTCGTCATCTTCGTCGTCTACCGATAGTAGTGACAGTTCTTCGAGTAGTGCTAGTTCTAGCAGTGATAGTGACACTAAATCTAGCCAAAACAAAAGATTAAAACGCCAAGTAAAAACTTTAAAGAGAAAATTAAGTAATAAGTCCAGTGTTTATCACGGTAAAATTGACAGTGTAACCGTGTTTAGTGGAAGCTTCGATGAATCGATGAACGTTACTCAGTGGTTAAATAGTATTGACACTACAGGTGATTTATTCGATTGGGACGAAAGAGCACGTGTGTATTGTATGATTAATAAACTAAAAGGCAACGCGAAAACGTGGTATAATAATCAAGAAAATTTAAATCTTACTTGGAAAGAGTGGAAGGATAAATTACTGGAAAGTTTCCCGGTACAGCAGTGTGTTTTCAGCAAATTAAAGGATCTAGTGAATATTGAGAGGAGAACATCACAAAGTTTAATCGATTTCTTCTATCAGAAGTTGTCCCTTGGTCAGTACTGCAAACTACAGGACAGGGTGATTGTGGACGTAATTGCAAATACCATCAACGATCCCTTTCTAAAGCCAGGTATTCGAGCTGCTGGTTGCGTAAGTACAAAGCAATTACTACAATTTTTAATTGCGAATAGTGAACAAGTTGCCAAAAATAATTATAAAGTAGACTCTACTCGTAATTTCAAAAATAATCGACCAGTTGATCAAGATGCTAGACATAGGAAAAGACTAAAATGTTTTTTGTGCGGTCTTGAGGGACACAAAAAAATTAACTGTTTAAAGTATGTTTCGAGTAAAAACTGCTCATTTTGCAAACGGAAAGGTCATCACGAAAATGAGTGCTGGAAAAGACAAAAATTCGGTGAAACCTCGAACCGCGAATTAAAACTAGTATCCAGTGGAAAACATGACACGAAAAATGACAAATTTTACAAAATCGCTAAGATAAACGGGGAAACTCTTTCCGCATACATTGATTTTGGTAGCAGTTGTAACACAATTAAATTAAGTGTCGTTCATAAACTAGGTCTAAAAATAGAACCGAATACCACGAATAGTGTAATCATAGGTTATGGAGGGGCTACAGTAAATCCTCTAGGTCAAATAAACACAAAAATTGAGATAGATGAAATTACTGTGACAACAGAGCTCTTTGTTGTGCCGGATAATTTGCAAGCAACAGACTTATTGATAGGTCAACCGATTACGGAGTGCGAAGGTGTCTATGTTTATAAAACATCTGAATATTTAAAGTTGACAGAGCAAAACTTTATTTTACCACGGGACGCAGTAGAAGAAAATAATGTTGTCAAAATAAATACACAGAAGCCTACCGTTATTAAACCCGGAATAAATGTAATTGCTGTAACATCTGATGTAGATAATTGCGAGTTAAACGTTTTCCACTCTCAACAAAACCGAAGCGGCACCACAATAATAATTCCTTCAAATAAAATACAATTCTGTCACGGCACGGGTATGCTACGGATTTTAAATCTTAGTTTACAAACATTAGAAGTCGATAAAAATACGTGCTTAGCTCGAGGCTCATGGAATAATAAAAATAATGAAAACGATAAACTAAATAAAAGTGTTCATCGGCTGATTGAACAATTTCCAGAGTGTGTCGGTGAAAACATTTCTCTTTTAAGTAACATTGACATTGAAATGCATATTGAGCTTACATCAGCTGTTCCGGTTGTATATAAACCTTATCGTTTATCACTATTTGAAAGAGAAAAAGTTCGCGAAATAATAAATGATTTATTAATGAAGGATATAATAGAACCGACTATTTCTCCGTATAGTAGTCCCATTCTTTTAATAAAAAAGAAAACAGGTGATTTTAGAATGGTAGTTGATTATCGAAAATTAAATCAAATAACTGTGAAAGATCGGTATCCCCTACCACTAATAGAAGATTTGCTCGATAGACTTTCAGATAATACGCTATTTACAACACTCGATTTAAAATCTGGTTATCATCAAATCCGGATGGCAAAAGATAGCCAAAGGTATACAGCCTTTGTTACTCCAGATGGGCATTTCCATTACAAAAGGATGCCTTTTGGATTGTCCAACGCACCCGCAGTTTTTCAGCGAGCCATTAATATGGCATTGGAACCACTAATACATCAGTACGTTATGGTATATTTGGATGATATCCTGATCGTCTCTAAAACAGAACAAGAGGGAGTAGAACGTTTAGAAGAAGTGTTAAAATTACTACGAAGAGCTGGGTTGACACTTAACCTGCAAAAGTGTGAATTCCTAAAAAGTTCAGTCGAATATTTAGGAACAGAAATACGAAATGGATGTTTATCACCTTCTCCCAAAAAGCTGCAGGCTGTAGATGAATTTCCTACACCAACCAATGTGCACCAAGTTAGACAATTTGTTGGGCTCGCTTCATATTTTAGAAAATACATAAAAGGGTTTGCATTAAAAATCAAACCACTAACAATGTTACTAAAAAAGAATAGCAAATGGATTTGGCAAGAGGAACAAAACCAAGCTTTTATACAACTCAAGAAAGATTTGGTATGTGCCCCAACACTAGCAATATTCAATTCTAAGGCAGAAACTCAACTGCATACAGATGCTAGCAAATTAGGAATAAGTGGTATTTTAATGCAAAAACAGGAAGATGGCAATACTTGGAAGCCTGTCGCCTTCATGAGCCGGCAAACTTGTGACGCAGAAACCAGATACCATAGCTACGAGTTAGAAACATTAGCCGTATACGAAGCGGCAAAGCGTTTCCGAAATTTCCTTTATGGGAGACATTTCACCATTATAACTGATTGCAATGCCATGAGGTTAACATGGACAAAGAAAGACTTGTCACCGAGGATAGGACGGTGGTGGTTGGCAATGCAAGAATTTGATTTCACAGTGAAGCATCGACCGGGTACTCAGATGTGCCACGTGGATGCCCTAAGCAGAAATCCCGTTACAGCATTGATGATTAAAGAGGGAGACTGGGTCTGCGGAGTTCAAGCCCAAGATGAAGATATACAGCTTATTAAGCAACACCTTTTGAACAAAGAGGCACTACAATGCTATAGTCTGCATGATAACAAAGTTTGCAAAGATATCGATGGTACTCCAAAAATTTTAATTCCAAAAGAAGTCAGGTGGAGAGTGGTAAAAATGTTTCACGATGATAATGGACATCCTGGTTGGCAACGGACCTTACAAGCAATTAAAAACACTTATTGGTTTAACAACATGAAATGCTTTGTAAAGAAATTCGTTAGCAATTGTATTGCGTGTATGGTGTCAAAAGGACACACTGGTAAAAGGGAAGGTAAGCTACATCCGATCGACAAAGTGGCAGAACCATTTCACACTTTGCACGTGGATCATGTAGGACCATTCTGTAAAACTGAATCGGGAAATACACAAATTTTGGCAATAATAGATGGTTTTACTAAATTTGTTTGGGTGGAAGCAGTACCCGATACTAAAAGCAAACACGCTTGCCAAAAGTTAGAACAAATAATTAAATTGGTGCATCCATCAAAAAGAGTTATTACAGATAGGGGCAAAGCATTTGATTGTCGTGAATTTAAACAATTTTGTGAAAAATATTCTATTAAACATGTGAAAAATGCTATTGCTTCACCACGCAGTAATGGACAAATAGAACGTACGAATAGAACAATACTAGAATCGTTAAGAGCTAGTATTGAGGGAGAACATGATAAATGGGACAAAGAGATATGGAAAGTCCAACGAGGCATCAATTCGACAGTAAATGCAACTACAAACGTAGCTCCAAGCGAACTCCTTTATGGCTTTATACCAGAAATGGAGAATGAGCTGAGACTGAGAATTGGAAAAAGAACAAACCTTAGAAAACTCAGAACTGAAGCAAAAAGACGTTGTGATTTAGTAGCCAAAAGAATGAAAAAGTCCTACGACAAGCGCCGAACAAAGGCCAAACAATATAAAGTAGGAGATGTAGTATTAGTAGAACGTAAATTATTGGTCACGGGTCTGACAAGTGGCAAGTTAGTACCAAAATATATCGGCCCCGTTCAGATAACAGCAGTACTGGGAAATGATCGTTATAGAGTAGCATCATTTTCAAAAGATAGAAGACGTTTTAAAGGAATAGTAGCGAGTGATCGTTTGAGATTGTTTAAACCACAATCAGACTCTGTATAAAATGTCAAAAAGTAACGTAGCATTAAAAAAAAAATAAAAGTGGTTAGAGCGGTCCAGTGTACCGGGCAAAAATAATCCAGTGAACTATTGTAAGGTTGGTCCAGTGAACCAAAGAGCGGTCCAGTGTACCGGGCAAAAATAGTCCAGTGAACTATTGTAAGGTTGGTCCAGTGAACCAAAGAGCGGTCCAGTGTACCGAGCAAAAATAGTCCAGTGAACTATTGCAAGATTGGTCCAGTGAACCAAAGAGCGGTCCAGTGTACCGAGCAAAAATAGTCCAGTGAACTATTGCAAGATTGGTCCAGTGAACCACAGAGCGGTCCAGTGTACCGAGTAAGAATAGTCCAGTGAACTATTGTAAGGGTGGTCCAATGAATCACAAAGCGGTCCAGTGTACCGAGTAAAAATAGTCCAGTGAACTATGGCAAGGGTGGTCCAGTGAATCACAAAGTGGTCCAGTGTACCGAACAGAAATAGTCCAGTGAACTATTGCATGGTGGTCCAGTGAATCACGGAGCGGTCCAGTGTATCGAGCAAAAAAAAAAAAAAAATAGTCCAGTAAATTATAACAAGGGTGGTTGAGTAAACCACAGAGAGGTCCAGTGTACCAGGAAAAATTTGCACAGTGTTGGTCCAGTGAGCCACATCACATACAAGGTCAGTAAGTAGTAGTAGAACTAGTATCCCTAAAACCGTAGTCCAGTGTACTACAGAAGACGAAGTCGCGAGGACGCTCCACGTCAGGATTGGCCGATTGTTAAATAAATAAATCTTAAATATACTACTCAGTTAAATGATTCATTATATTAACTTTGCGGGTTCTCTGTCGTCAATCTAAGACCATAACTCTCTCACATTAGTCAAAACATGTCAGCATTTTAGCGGCAGGGATACCCCAAAGCGAGTTAGTCGATCATGTACTTTTGAACTAAAGAGTGTCTCAAATTTTTAATATATTTTATTCAAATTACTGCCGTATTCTTATTATGGGGAATTTGTAACAATATATATATTTTTTAAGTGCATCCATCCCTTATAAATTAGCAAGCCCCCGCACAATATAGAAACTTTTCTGTGAAGTATTATACTGCCAAAAATGAACGAAATCCGTTCAACATGACATTATTCCGAAGTTTTGCATATTTTTTACCTCTAGGTACTATACTAATCCTTGTCACGGTACTTTGAGTTTCGTGATATTGGTATAGAGCAGCAAAATTAATTCAAATAACAATGTTTAAAACCAATCTTAAAAATTTTAGAAAGTACGCTACAATTGTACTTCTCATGTCGCTCGATAGCACTTGCAGAGTGCACCGAAATTCGAGTTTTTTGAAACTGCATTAAAATGAATTTATGAAAATCTATGTTCATTTTGAAATGATTTTTGCTAAGAAAAATTCAGTTAGTCAAAAGGATAGTTTTAGTTATTTTCATCCAGTGACAATTCTTGAAAAAAGCATCATAAAATGAATACACGGATACCTCCATAAGGATAACTCGAAACCCAATCGAAATCATATAATCCTTATTGAGTTACATGCAGTCACTGCGTCTGCAAAAACTCATATAACTCATATATTGCCTTAGTATTTCAAAGTGTTTAGTTCTGACGAATTATATAATTCCCCATAGAGACTTAGTCAGACATTCGCAACATCCTCGGTATGCGCGGTCACATTTAAATATACAGGTTTGTTTTACAAAATTGATGGCATCGATGCGGCCTGCACCTCTAGCACCGTAGCATCTTCGGCATGTCCCTACCCTAGCGGTCGATAACTGAATATCACGCTATGCTTATTAAGGATAGCCTGTGTACCAAGTTTCATTGCTGTAACGGAGATATTAAATAAAAACCGTTTTTTTGGTAGCCATCTTTGGAAGGGCGTCGTCCCTTTAAAAAAGCATTTTTTGACCTGTCCAAATAAACTTTTTTCCAATATTTTTGGCTGTAGAATCCGAATTTTCTGTCATTTATCACTGGTGACCACTGGCCTAAATTTATTTTAAAAGTCACCTTTCAATGTTTAAGAACTATGATCTAGTTTTTGGGTTTTTTTCGATGACTCAAACCAAGTTATTAAGTTGTTCTAACGTTCCAATTTATAATGCCATTATAAGAGATACTAGGGAGCCATATAAAATCATTAATTAGGTTCTTATCTCATCTTACGTTCAACATAAAATATGGATTTATCTATATATACTTATTCAAAAACATTTCTGTATTTATTAGGTCGGTAAGATGTAAACAAAAGCTTAACAGTATAATTTATTCCATTTGTAGGTATTATGTAGGTGCCAGGAGGGATTTTGTTTTATTTGCACAATATGAGCAACGCAGTTTCTTTTCAGATTCCCCTACTAGGATGATTTTTCTGGAAGATTTGTAGTGCCAGCTGGGAAGGTGGTTTATCCCCGTTCCTGTATACCATAGCACCGACTACTGCTCTAAGTGTCGTTCATTGCTTTTTTAATAAAATGTCTGTAGAAGTATTTACAAGAAGAAAACGAAAAGAGTGTTTTTGTTTATTTTGTTACACTCCTGAACATATAGTGTAAAAGCCAAAGCCACACACTTTAAGACGTTTTGAAGATCACAAATCAGAAGATCAACCAATAATTTCCAAAATTGTTTAGTTTTTGTATAAACCTTACAAATAAAATTGTTGACGATCATGAAAGAAAAGATTATGTTGGGGTTACCTTTTGTAATTTGCAGAAGGCTTTTACTTTGGAAAACTGCGTCTCACATCATGTGCCACTGAAAAAGTTAAAGTATCCTAATGTTCTGAGCTAATTAAATCCTACTTATCCAATTGTAAGTAGTATATGAGTGTAAATAATTTTAACTCCGATCTTCAAGATGTGAGAAATGAGGTGCCACAGGGTTAGGTATTAGGACACACTTTATTCCTGGTTTGTATAAATGATCTTAAGCATGCCGTAATACAGTCTGACCTCGCATTATTTGCAAATGATACGACGTTGGAATCTGATAGAACGTTAAATTCATTTTAGCAGCACATGGGAGGATACATGCTTAAATGCAGATAGGTTGTTTTCTTGGAATAATTTGTTCTTAAATCAAAATAAAACGACAAAGATGATTTTTACTTATAAACTTCTAGAGAACTATGAAAATCTAGAAAAAAATCAAATTTCTTGGACTTTATCTTGATTAAAAATTCAATTGAAGTCATGATGTGAATTTCCTTGCAAATAAGCCGAGCAAACATATCTCTATGGTCAGATATTTAAACAATACTGTACCGATGAATATTCTAACTAGTGCCTATAACTCTTTAATTGCATCTCATATAGCATGTGGGCTCTCAAACTGGGAGCATGCACCTCAAACTATTAGAATATTTTCTGTCTAGAGGAAAGCAGTTAGAATAATATCAAATCTGTTATATAGAGATGATATTAAACGAACGTTTGTTGATGTAAATATATTAACATTTCCTTCACTATATCTATATATTATGTTATTATTTATTTACAAGAAATTTATGAGTTCATATATTTTCATGAAGTTGCTAATACAGCTCACGAAGAGAAGAGTTTATAATAATTATCAAATAGAACGCTTGGCCCTGAGTTGGCCTTTCTTCACCTCGACCTAAAAGGTCTTTTGTGAATTATCCAGTTGCTGCCCAGGATTCCAAGACTTTTTGCAAAGCTTGTGATTTTCCGGGGAGCTAATTTCCCTATATCTTCAGGCGTTAATTCTGCCTGTTCTAGGTACTTTAGCCTAATGCGGATAAGTACCTTGCATTCACAAAGTATATGTTCCGCAGTCTCAGTTGCAGCATCACAGTATCTGCATTCTCTGCTATACCCATGTTCTTGAGATGATATCTCAAGGGGCAATGACCAGTTAGAAGGCCTGTGATCAGCCTTACGTCAGTCTTTCCAAGTTCGAGAAGCCTTGTGGCATTTTTTGTTGAATAGGTTATAAACCTTTTTGCTTGTCTTTGGTTTGGAGTATTCCTCCAGTAGGACTTCTTTTGTTCCTTTTCCCATTTTTGAACCTCCTCCGTTATGTGTCCCTTAGATAAGTCACAGAACGGTTCGGGTCCAAAAAATGGGGCTTCAGCTCCTTTTCTTGCGAGGCTATCAGCCAATTCATTGTCTTCAATTCCCTCATGCCTGGCACCCACATCAAGGTAACCTTGTTGTTTTTTGACGGTTGCTTCAGGGATTGTCTGCATTCCCAGACAATTTTAGACTCGAAGGTATAAGACCTGAGAGCCTTTAGTGCTGCCTGGCTATCTGAAATATCTTTGCCCTTCAAGTGCATCTATTTAGGCCTTCCTGGGCACACTGATCTATAGCATGAATTTCTGTCTGGAAGAATTATTTATTTTATTTGTTTACATTTCATACATATTCATTTTTTTTATCAATTAACGACAAAAATTAAGTGATTTTTCGTGGAAATAAAGGGAATTGCCTACTGGCGGGGTGTGCCCTTTTGATTTGACCAGTGATTTTATTTTTGCGAATAAAAATTATATCGTTAATTTTATGTTTATTTCTTATAATCACACCGGCACACACAAAAAAAAGCTTTAAGTTATCAAGATTTTTTCCTAATGTCCATTTATTCCTCAAATAATAGGTATTTGAGGAATAAATTGACAGTAGGAAAAAGTCTTGATGACTTAGAGCTTTTCTATCAAATTTGGATTCAGTGCACCAAAATACATAAAAATGATATGTCTGGTCATCGGAATTTTTTCTTGTTTGCCGGTGTCATTAAAAGAAATTATGATTTGTTAAAAGAAAAATCGGCGATTTAATACGATTTAATCAGTTTAATCATGAACTTTTAAGCGAAAAAAAAAGAATGAAATATTGCGATTGTTCAGGTAGACAAGACAGCATGCCTAAATATAATTTTGACTTTTGCGAAAATTAATTTTATGCATGTCATAGCGATTATAAATAAGACTGACAAGTGTTTTACCTGGCGGAATATCATTTAAAACTAACGCTGTTAAATTGCATAATAAAGCATTATAAGTCTACCCCCGCACTGGATGAGCACATCAGATAATCAGCGTCTCGTCTTTCAACATCTGATGTTAGATTGTAGGTGGCTAAATCACACCACATGCGATGAAATTTTGTAGGGAGTTACTACACTTTCTTAATTATTGTGGATGTAGGCGGACCAACTTCCTTTGGCCGATGAATTAAAAATTGGTAAGTGCTGTACTCGTACAGTAGACAGAAGTGTTGGCGGGAGTTCTTTAGAAGTGTCATCGGATTAAAAGTTTTAATGATAGTTCGACCATGTCATTATCTTTACTGAATCTTCTTATTTACAACATGTTGTCTAACGTTTTGTGATCAAAAAATTATTGTAGTTGGCCCCCATTTGCTGTATAGTATGTGTGATGGCATCACGACACCTGTCACGGTGCCAGCTCTTTGATGAGATCAGCCCAAAATTTGGAAGGCGTCCTTTTCCATCTAGTTTTTCCTGACCACTATATATTGTTCTCTCCCCGGGTGATGTGGCCAAAGAATGAGAGGATTCGAGAGAAACGATGCCGGAGAGTTGCTTTTGAGGAGAAGTGATCTGTTAGTACGATGGGCTGTCGAGAAAATTCGTACCAAACGTCTCCAGACCCAGATTTCGAAAGCACTAACACGCCGACTGCCTGCTTCCCTAACGGTCCATATCTCAGAGGCATAAAGAGAGATGGAGAAAACTCTGGGTGTTAGCAGGTTTGATCTTTGCGCTTTCCTATTACCACTCTTAGTCTTAGGAAAGTTTTTAAAACTATGATAAACGTTTGTACAACTTATACTTTTTGCTCTTCCCGCCAAACGGTCTACCTTTTCGTTGCTCTCCATGTTCGGACACCCATATGAGATTGCCTGGTACAGGTTAGTCAAAATATTCCGACAGTTCAACACCAGCCTCGCTTAATGCAGGAGCTATCAAGGTTGCCTGGCTGTCGCTACATATGTATATGTATATGTACTTATCGGCGAAGCTTCTTCTAAGATTTTCGCTTGCAAGCAGCAAAATTGCATATATCTCGTACTGGAATACACTAGGGTAGAGGAAGAATGGAAATACAAGCACTTCACCCAGTACTCCATACATTTCTTGTGGAATGAGATTGTTCAGTAGTAAATGTTTTACAAAGTTCGACTATTTCAAGTCATCACAAAAACTGCGAATACAGATTACTAACTTCTGATACAATACACGTGTAGTGCCAGATGTAAATAGTAAATCTAGCGTACCATAGACGGCGCGCACTAGACTGTTTTGACTTTTCAGTCTGGTTACACTCTACCCTTTTCCATAGTAGTACTTGATACTGTAGAAGAACGCACTACCGGGCGTCAAAATGACGCGACACCAATTTATTTCTCAGGGGGCGCCAGTCGCGTTCTTCTACCTCCCACGCAGGTTCGAGATAAGATGCACTTCGATAGCCGAATAATGGACCAAGGCTGCACTACCTCAAATCTTTAACGGCGCTCTTTCTGGTCGTGAATTCCTGGATTTAGGTTTTTGTACCTTTTGAAAAGCTAAATTTATGCATAAAAAATCCCGATCAGAGAATTTCTCTCCGGTGGGATTAATTTTTGTCGTGCTGATCACGTTTTTGTCTGCTGATAACGGACTCTACACCCTAATATTTTTGAGAAAAACGCATAAAAAATCCCTATCGAACCTCCGTACAAAAACAAGAAGGTCGAGTGTGGTGCAGTAACTCGACACATCCGGTTTTCGGTACGAAAATTCCAGGGATCATAGACCAGCAACAAGTCTCAAGATCAATTAAGATGCAACAGTTCAAAGAATCCGTTTATTTATCAGATATGGTTATACAAAAAAGAGGTTATAGCAAAATTCTTATTGTAAGAATCGCGCCTTCCCCAATTAAGATTATGCTAACGATCGATTAGTTAGAAAAGATTCATGCATACCTTCTCAGAATAAAAATGTGAGCTTTTTAGAGAAGTCTTAGACTCTGTAATTTTATAATTACGGCTGACTGATTATAACTTAAAAAAGTTTTACTAAATAAATTTAGTTTCGCTAGAGACTACCTAGCATTAAAGTTCTCGTATCGTGGCGGTTCACGTACTCAAACACATTCATGAGGACTTATGACTGCATAAGTTTGTTTGCCGTTCGATTAGTCCACAACTTACTTGCCCCTATGCAGTTGTTCAATATTAGCAAAATTACAACGACCCACCTCCGAGTGACTTAGGCAAAATTGAATTTTTTGTTTTTTATGCACAAGGCGTTTTCCTCTATAACTTTATTATTTGGAAATCCCTGCTATTGGCTTTCCTACCTTCTCTTTGTATGGACTACTCAACGCGCTCGACCAAATTGCGAGCCGCTGAGTGATTCCAAACTCTTTCTATGCGAGAAACCGGCCTTGTGCATGTGCATTGATTTTTATCAAATTTTGCTTATCGGCGCTACGCTGTCTTTGTCAAAATCGTCGGTTTCGTTTCTTAGATGCATTGCATCGTTAAAATTTTATGCTCATACTTTAGAACAGGAATATTTTTTAAAGTACATTTTTGGAGTACCTTTTAAACTGGCTTTGAAAAATTAATCTTTAAGTTCAATTTTGGCGTACTTTTGATAAATTGATTTTCAAGCCAAATTTCAATGCAGTTTTGAAAAATTAATCTGCAAGTGAAATTTTGGCGTACTTTTGATAAAACAATTTTCAAGCCAAATTTCGACGCAGTTTTGAAAAATTAATCTGCAAGTGAAATTTCGGCGTACTTTTAAAAAAAATTATTATTCTTTCTAAGTTCAACTTTGTTGCACCTCTGAAAAAGTATATTATTCTTAAATCCTTGTTATTATATACTTTCGCTCTCATATCCTGAACCAAAACATATTTTCCTAAGTGAAAATTCGGTGTTTCTTCGAATTTTCACCTTGTCATTTCTAACGCCTCATAACGGTCCTTATGGACTGGCCTGTGCCTCTGCAGACTCTTAAAAATGTCCTTAAATGAAATTTTTGCCTAAGTCGAATTTTAATTCTGTCTTCGACTTAGGTCGATTCTGGAGGGTTCTGCAACAATACCACCACTAATAGGAAGGTCAACTACTGCCGTGCGCTTTGCCCGTACATCTTCCTGTTGACCGACAATGCGTGCATGGCAGTGATGCCTAACTGACAAGCGTCAATTGGCATGATTTTTTCGCACACGAGGTGTTCACAAATTTCGAATTACGGTGGACCAGTCTAAATAAGGTGAATGATGAGGATATATAAATCGAAACGTATTTTTTTATGAAAAGATGTAGTAACAGCATCGTGACGTATGTAAATCCACCGATTTTGCGCCCTCCATTATAGCAAATTGCAAAGAGGAGCAGTAGTCTTATTTATAAGTTAATAATTTTATTTAACTTGTGTTTTAGTAGGCACTAGAGGATGATTGACACATGTATTAGATACTGTCATCAATTTCGTATAATCGAATTAATTTGTATTTAAATTTTAGACATAAACTTATCGGAGACGAAAACGCACTTGAATCTTTGCAAAGTTACTATGATATTATTTAGAACAAAATGAATTTATTGAAACAATACTTTTTTCTTAAATGCAAGCATCGCACCTGCCAGTGTTTACTCACCATTCATTAATCTACTTTAAAATCCAAGAATCCAAGAACACTTTGACTTACCTAGAACAAACAAAGTTAACATTAGTTTAGTTGACATTTGATGAAAGTAAATATTTTAAATAGCTTCAAGAAGTTTTACAAATTAGAGGGTCGGCGTAGGTCACTTGATGCAATTTGCAACACTTTTCAAGCTATGCAAGCCTTTTAAAAGTTATCGCAGGAGAGCAGGGCCTTGTGAACACTGGCGCAGGAAACCACGGTTTCGCCATGTAATATTTTATATAACTGTGAATTATATTGATATATGAAGTTCGTCTAACGATCTTACAGTGAATAGACGTGCTTTAAAAACGGTCTCAGTAAATCGAATAAAAACTTGGTTATAAGCTAGCCCAAATAGGTCAAAATTACCCTCGTTGTTAAGTGATAAATTCTACATAAAGTTGTACATATTAGCATAAAAACAATTAATATTTAATTAATACGAGTGATCGACCTACCCAGGAAGCAATAAATCACACTGAAGTGGGGTGCATACGAAGACAGGCAACAAGAATAAAAAGCTAAGTCCCCAATTTTTACCACTTAAACTATTTACAACTTATGTACCTGCAGACAGACTAAAGTATTTCATGACACAGGTCAAGCAGTAAAGTAAAAATAAGTCAATAAACAATTCTCTTCTAGCAAATATACATATGAGTCAACCGGGGCCATTAGGGTAAAAGTACACCGCGCCAAATTAAATCAATTTAAAAATATAATAAAAATTTGGATAAAATTGTTGCCCTTAGCTCGGTTTCAGTGCCATTAAAATTAAAAAAAAAACATCACGCATGCTATAAAAACATACTGACTGATTACACTTCTCATCTTGAACGGCTCTGGTAAGCAAAAAACAAGCAAGAAATAATAACTCTCCAGAAAACACAAACAATATATCCACTACAGAATGTAGGAAATTATACCGTTCATCAAGAAAAACAAACTATCAGGGGGCCTGACCAAACGGCTGTCCATAGCCATCATACTGCCAACGATGACATATGGAGTTAAAAATGCATCAACAACACAAGCCCACAGAAGAAGTTTGAGAAGAGAAGAGACATCTGTAGCAACTCGCTTACCCTAGATTAAGCTTTTGAGTTGCCATGGAAAAGGAAGAAAAACAAAAATATAAGAATAACAGTTCTTTATAAGAGAACAATATTAATTCTTTATTTTTATTTTTCTTCCTTTTCCATGGCAACTCAAAAGCTTAATCTAGGGTAAGCGAGTTGCTCCAGATGTCTCTTTCAGCTCTTCTCAAATTAATTCTGTGGGCTTTTGTTGTTGCCGCAACATCATCCAATTACTCACAAAAACAACAGAACGAAAACAGCGACATAAAACATCAACACTACTAGAAGGGAAGACAATCACAAAAAGGATAGAAATGTACGCACTGAAGTACTAGGGACATGTTCAAAGAAGGGACCCAACACATCTACTGAAGAAAGCGCTAACACTGAACAGCAGCAAACTAAAAATAGAGAGACCATGTTACATGTGGAAACCAACAATCGAGAGGATCATGAACAAACTGACAAAGGATCAAACATATTAGGAAAGAAAAGCGAGGGGGGAAAAGAATTCCACAAAGAAATCGCAGCGATACATACTCTACCAGAATCAGAAACGGAGGAATCAAGACTCAGAAGAAGAAGATTTGTAGAAGCAGAAATACAAAAAGAGGAGCATAATCATTAAATATCACGAACACAATACGGCAACGCATTCTACAAACACCTACACTGCCCATTCCCCAATCCCGTGCCATGCGTCATATGGCTCTCGCTGCTGACAACAAGCATGACCCATATCCAAACTCAGCATTGGAAACCGAGAAATCAGAAGACTCAGAAAAAGAAGATTCGAAGAAGCAAAAACACAAAAAGAGAAACATAAACACTCCATATCACGACACAAAGCGGCAACATATTCCACAAAAAGGCCCGGAAGAAGCAGAAGTCCAGAACCAAAAATACAAAAAAGGGAGCTTAAATGTTCCCTCACGACACAATGCGGTAACGCATCTCACAAATACCTACACCTCCCATCCCACATTCCTTTACCATGCGCCTTGTGGCTCTCGCTGCTGACAACAACCATGGCCCGAATCCAACCTAGCGTGGACGTAGCAGATCCAGCTGTATACCTGGGAGTGGCAGGAATACCTACCGCACGCCGGTAAGTCAATCAACTGTGAATTATATTGATACATGTTTCGCCAATACAGGAGGCATATCATCGGCAGATTTTAAAATTGAAAATAAAAAAATTAGCCTATTTATAATTCAAAGCATAAGGTATCGTTGGAAGGAATCTCAATTTTATAAGACAAAACAAGATTATTTGAAGAAACTGCGATGAGGATATGATATAGAATGCCCAACAATTATATAAAATAGATGCAATAAGTCTGCTGTCTGAGAAAAGTATAATGTATAATGTTCGTGCCTAGTTTAAAATATATTTAAAAATTAAAAATAAATTTTAATACATTTAACTAGATACTTCATTTGTAAGAAATTTATCATCTGCCGAAATAGAATTTAAAAGATTTACAATAACACAAGGAATAATAAAAATAAAATAACTTGAATAATTGGCTTTAAATTCACTGACAGCTCATTATGTAGATTTCTTAATAATTTAATTCGTTGGTTTACTCTCTCAGCATAAACTTTGTCAGAGATGCAACAATTTCACAATTCACTTCACAAACAATAGAAATATGTCTATCACTGACCTATGCTGAGTTCATGCAGATAGACATACAATTTAATAATATGCTTCAAAAGACAAGTTTACCTTGCAAAAGAACGTGTAAATAACACATTCTCTTCCCGTCATGATGACGTCACAATGGGGATAGTCGCAGTTCGTCAACTTTCCGCTGAAATCGCCAATAACCGTAAACAGAGGGACAGAGGGAGGGTAGCCAGTTGCCTATGCTGCAACGTTCACCACTTGCTGGCAAAGCTGTGACGTCACGGCGAGACCTGAACCTGTTGTTTACGTTTCTGACGCCATTGTCCCTGTGTTTAGTGGTGTGATTATTACATTTTGTACTGGTTTTTCTTTGTAAATCTGTACATCTTCGTATGTGTTTCGTAAGTTTCTTTGAGTTATAAAAACATTCTTGATTAGTGAAATTGTGTGTAGAAACATGGACATACTATTGCTTGCATTATTTTGGACTTAAAAGATAATTATTATTATTAGCGTTCTATGGTGATTTTGTATATATTATAGAAGGTAAAAAAGAAGCTTAATAATTGATGTATTAGATTTACATATGATTATTATTCAGATAGAAGTGAGGAAGAATGCCGGGAACAAGGTGTGCAGCGAATGACTAAAATAACACATACTGTACAAAGAAATCTACTGGTCAAAATAGTATTTTCCACGTTTCTCCAAACCTTCCTGATCCTTTCCACAGACGTTTACTTCACCTACCTGAAGTTTGAACGTTCACTTGAACGAATTTCATATTAAAAGGAACAATTAATAAAAACTACAAATCGACTTAGGCGTACAGTTTTTATTACAATATTTGCTAGTATCGTTGTCGGCAAATTTTGCCAAAAAAATTGTAGGTCTAAGTCGATTTGTAATTTTTATTAATGTTTCCATTCCATGTGAAATTCGTTCAAAATTTCAGGAACATTTTAGTTCACGATATTTATTTACAAAGAATACTGAAAATGTTGTATGCCTCAATTATTTCAATAAATTGTGCTTGTGCGTCAATATTATGAAAAGAATATGCTCCACACTAGGGTGGCCCATCTTTTTCGAAATCGAAATTTTTTATTTCTCACCCCTGCAAACGGTTCCATTTGAAGAAAAAACGGTCCCCTCAAAATATTATTGAGGCAAATTGAAGGCAAGGGGTGCAGCAGAATGCATTATTATGCAATAATAAAAGTAAATGGAATTATTTACATTCTTTGGTTGATGCATTGTTTTTTTTTTTAATCGGCAACATTTATCTTTAGAATGACTAATCAAGTCATACAAATATCAAAGACATTATCTGTTGTGACTATGACATGTGTCATACTACTGTAAATTCGTAGTCTAAGAAAACTAGACTAGAAGTTTTTGAAATAAAACTCTCGTTTTATCTTTGTGTATTTTATTATGAAACGTTTTTTTCATACATAGTACCAAATATAGTAATAAAAACAATATTTTTTGCACTAGGCCAAAGCATGCGACAGGGTTTCTTTTTTTACATTTGGAAACTGTGATTTATAATCATTTACAACTTGAAGTAAAAACTGTTTTTCGTCTTCATTTTTTGTTAAAATGTCATTATAGTCAGTAATAAGTTTGATTCCTCTCTCAGCGGCATCATTTACAACTTTAATTTTGGTTTACAATATTGAAACATCGGGTATAACTTTAATTTTCCCTCCATGTTGTTGGATCATTTTCCAAAAATTCCATAGACAAACCTAATTTTTGAAAAAACTGTTTAGTGTTCTCGCATATGAAGTCCTGAATTTCCTTGTTTTCAACGTCAGTAATGTTACTAATCATAACTCGTTTAATACCCTCTTGATTTGGTGCTTTCCTATTCAAAACTTTAACCATTTCTCTTTTAGTGGTAACTGAAATATCGTCATCAAAGAAAGATAAGCCAACATTTACTGAATTAAGGTACCACAAATGGTTCACTATTTTCCTACTTGCGGCTTGAGATATTTCTTTGTCAATATTTTGATAATTAATGAGTTCTTTACAAAAGTCTAAGTCATGAAGAGGTGCTTTACTAGCAAATGACGCTATAAACCAGGCCTTTACATAAACCTTTACAATAAAGAGACATATATCTTCAATACCTATTTTTCTTTTTTAGTTAGTTGGAACTGATCTTGGAAAAAAAATATTTTTAGACAGTAAATGGCTTTGGCCATCCAACGTGCATGATGAAATGCCCTGGTTGATAGAATGTCGTGTGAGTGGGCTCTTCTTCAACAAAAAGTTTAGAAAGCATTAAAAATTCTTTATAATCATCACGAGGCTGTTGCAAAGTTAAAGCTGCATTTAGAAACTTTACAATTTCGGCTTTAACTGGTTGTAAAATGTGTTTAATTTTTGATACCTGAAATCCAGTTTTTAGTTTATTTTGATCTATTTTAGGCCAAAATTCCCTAAAACGTTTAAATAGTGGCACATTTGGACCAGATGAGGAAGGCATTTTTGTGTCAAACACACTTCTCAAAACCACTTCAAAAATATGATGTCTACAAGGAAAATATAGAATATCTCTTTCTAATTTTTGTTACAATAGTGTGGCTGCCCCATTTATATAACCCATATTTGATGCTGTTGTATCACAACACAAAGCTATTACCTTTTCGTCCAAATTCCATTCACAAAGCACATCATAAACTGCTTCAGTCTGTTCTCTTCCAGTTGAATTGGGCAAAGCTGGTACTCCAAGTAGTTGTTCAATATCTCCACTAGTAACTAAGATAGCAAGTCTATCGATATTTCCCATTCCAGTGAGAGAAGGTAAAAGTTTTCCATCCCAATGGATGACTGGGGCCAGCAATTCAGAATTACCGAAGGCCGTTTTTAATATTTCAGCTCTTTCTTCGCGGATGCGTTGTCTAGAGCGCTGAAGTGTGGTTCTGCTGATGGACAAAGATGTGGTGTCATGTCCTAGTGCTTCTGCTACTGCCGTCAAAATATGGACTCCATACCTGTCGCTTATTTTGCAAGCATCAAATGCAGCGGCTATTTTTGGTGTGATGATGTTACATGTTCCATACAATCTCCTCTTTTTTGGCTGTGACGGGCCAGGCTGGTCTTGTAACAACTCTTCTTGGGCTTCGATTATTTCATCTTCATTTTCGTTGGAGTCGGCTGAATTACTACTTGATGATGGACAGGTGACTGTTTCCTCTAATCTAGCTTTTTCTTGTTGACTTCGTTGCATTCGTTCGGATAATTTCTGTAATTTCTCCTCAGCTGATTTTTCTTGAGAAGCAAGTTGGTAATCAATACCATGCATAAATCCAGGACGTCCCTTTTTTCTTTGGTTAATTAAAAACTGCTTATCTTCATCTATTTTCATCAACTCCAATGCATTTGCATGAGAAATGTCAAAAAGATCGTCCAATTTTTCAACGAAATTTTTTTCTTTACCTCCCGCATTGGCGCTTTTAGCCGATTTTTGTAAGTTCCTCCACTCTGCATAAAGTTTATCTAGTTGTTTAACACAATGAAAATCCTGACGTGTCAGAATGCGAGCTTTATCCCAAAAAACTGACACCTCTTTTATTGTTAATTTAGCACTTTCATGTACACTTAGCTTCACTTCACGAATGTTATAATAGAGCACTTGTAATACTTGTCTATTAGACGGCAATTTATTGCCAATGATTTGTGACGAATAGTGTCCAACTAAGTAAATGAAAGTATCCTTTCATAAGGATCTAACATCAGCCATCGTTAAATGTTTTTTCAAAAAGGAACGTATGCTAGAACTTATAATGTCACCACTGTAAAACACAATTGCAAACTGACATAAAAACCTACCGTAGGTGCATTATATTTCCAAACTTCCAAAACAAATAATTTCTAGGAAATAATTACACCAATAAAACATTATGAGAAAAGAGGTAGATATTTGTATTTTAAGTAAAATTTAAGTGTATTACCGTAATAAAATCTTATCTTCAAATTTCTACCTGAATGCGGCACGGGTTACCGTTCACCGAACTATCTGAAACTTTGACATAAATTATTCCTAGTATAATAGTATATTTTCGTGGGGTGAGACTTAAAAAATACGCAAAAAAAATTCACCCCCTATAGAGATGGGCCACCCTACTCCACACAATGCATTTTAAATGGCAGCGCGTTGGAATATGGCGCGTAGCTACGCCATAGTAATGGCGGCACCGTGCGGACAGATTTGGTTGATCTGGCTATCTTTGGCGTTTACGGTTCTTGCGTCAGTTACTTCAATTTTACCTCACAAGTACCAAACGCCCCCAAAACTAAGAGATTTTTCTAAGCCATGGCTCTAGTGAAAACCTCAATGGCGATTATAAGGAGAAAACATTTTTAAACAGACCCGAAAATGCATTGTTTACACAACGCATCATTTAGATCACTACCTATTCGATCTGACAGTAGAATATACAAATTCCCGTCGTGTGTATGTATTTATGCACTTTGAACTTGCATATTTCACACATCAATAAATTGCCTGGAATAATTATACGTCATCAGCAGAATTTGCATACACAGAAAGTGTTATATTTATATTTCATTATAAATGAATATCGAAATAAGCGTTTTCAAGCTAATGGATGAGTAGGTGTAGGTAAATACTTAATATGCATGCTAGATCGGATTATTTCGGGTCATTGTTCAGTCTGTGATCCTCGTTAAGGGGTCTCGGTTCAAGCATCCCAAAATTTGTTTTAAGGTCGGTAAGTGGGCTCGCGACCATTATTTTGAGTTTTAATTTGTTCAAGCAATTAAGAATATTGCAGCTGACATATTTGAAAAAATCACTTGACACCTAATTTTAAGAGAAATATTCCGATCCAAAAGCAGCAACTTTTCACATTTTTAATAGGAAAAATAATTCAAAGAAAACATTGCAGTTATATTAATTACTACATGATTAACAAGAATATTCCAGTTACTTGGGAAATTCATTTATTAGCAATTTTAACATCTAAAATATTTTAGGAACAATACTCAGATTTCGATTTTTTTTTTAAGTTTGAATAGATAAAATAATGTTTTTTTTTCAACTAATATATTTTTCAATATTATTAAATTATATGCCCAATTATTATATCAACAATACTTTATTACGTCACGAAACTAAATTTATATGATAATTTTGCTATTATTTTTTAATTTATAAGCATTTGGCAATGAAAAATGTGACAGATACTATTAAAATTTGATAATTTATATTTTATGCTGAATTAATAATGCAAAATTCTCATAAACACAGATTAATAAAATCTGTTGAAATGAAACTAAATGATCATGGTTTATAAATTGAGATGTAGAAATAGAAAAATGATATTTCACGTATATGCACAATTTTGATAAACATCAAATGCCTTTACAGAATTTATATTTTACATTATAACTTTGTAACATCCTTGACAATTAATAACACAGGCAAAATAAAATGCATATGGCATATGATATATAATATTTAAAAATAAATTAGTATAAGACAGGGATATGCCCTTTGATAAAGGTGATCAATGATAATGTACCAAGAGCTGGTGCATTTTTTAAAACCGTACCTATCTGATAACTTTCTTACACTTAAAAATAAACATCTTGTATTTTTGCTTACATCATTATTATTTTGGGTAAACAGCAGATAGCTTTCAAAGAAACCATTCGCTTTTTTTATATACCACTGATCCAAGTCTAATCACATTAATATATTAACAAGAAGTTCCCTCTACGAAACATCTTGTCACTTCCTTTATACACTTAAAGATAGGATTTTGCAGAGTGAGAGGGAAATATGGGGAAATATTTTCGGTTTATATAAATATTTAAATAATCATACATGGTATAATCTTTAAAACAGTTTCAAGTATTTCCCATTGCTCTAAGGACTACAACCATACACAGTTTTTATCATAAATTTTGTAAATAGTTAAATGTCATGCTCTAATAATGAAATTAGGAACTATTTTCATTGATTAGAGAATATTATTTAGGTATTATGCAAATCACAACTTACACACTTTTTTATTTATTATGAAAATACCTACTTTCTGTATATTGTTGCCCTAATCTGGGCACGCTAATATACTAGTTAGGTAAATACTTTAAAACGCTCATTATTGGAGAACCAATCAAAACAACTACTCTTCTAGCTAATACTGACGAAGTATTGAATTACATGATAGGATTCTTAGCATTTTAAAGAAAAAAAAATATATTGAAATTACTTAAATCATTAATTTACATTTAGTCATTCACACCTTTTTTATTTAATATGAAATTAGCTACTTTCTGTATATTGGTACCTTATTAGCTAGAAGAGTAGCTGTTTTGATTGGTTTTCCAATAATGAGTGTTTTAAAGTGTTTTCCTAAGTAGTATATTAGCGTGACCCGATTCAGGTACCAATATGCAGAAAGTAGATAATTTCATATTAAATAAAAAAGGTGTGAATGACTAAATGTAAATGAATGATTTAAGTAATTTCAATATTTTTTTTTTCTTTAAAATGCCAAGAATCCTATCATGTAATTCAATACTTCGTCAGTATTAGCTAGAAGAGTAGTTGTTTTGATTGGTTCTCCAATAATGAGTGTTTTAAAGTATTTACCTAACTAGTATATTAGCGTGCCCAGATTAGGGCAACAATATACAGAAAGTAGGTATTTTCATAATAAATAAAAAAGTGTGTAAGTTGTGATTTGCATAATACCTAAATAATATTCTCTAAGGTTAAATAAAGGCATTTTTATTTATTTATTATTTATTTATTTAATCATGATAAAAGCAAATAAATAAAAATAATAAATGGTAAAAAATATTTTCATTGACAAACTACAATATTCGTTTGAATCAATGTTCATACAGTTTTTGAAAATATCTTTATTACATTATTACACTATGGGTCACATAGGATATGCTATGGATATTCCTTTTTCACAACTTTGAACGTCCATAGAATATCCTTTACGATGGATATTCTACGGACATTCAAGCCTTAGAAATATCCACTGGACATACATAGGACGTATTTATCACTATGCTGGACAATTGACGTACAGCGGGTACCTATATACGGTATGTCCATAGGAGCTTTACGAATATCCATGTTTATAAAAATATATCCAGTGTCCGTCAGCTCTTCTGGATAAATCTAAATGTTATTTAAATTTTTACTTGGTATTTTTTATTAATTGGTACTTTATATTTAACAAATATTCTATAGTGCAAAATGACATCTGGATCATCAAAGGCTTTAGAATAATTGATGACCTAGCTCTGCCAATGAGCCGAAAAGTAGTCTGATGAATTTAGTAAGTAACCACACCGTGACGGTTTTGTACCATCTCGGCCCGATTACAGAATAATGGGCATTTAATTTGATCATTCCAAGCAAATTTACTATTCGATGTTTTCAGAATAAAGTTTGCCATCAAATCATTTCATCATCAAGATAAAGTGTGACTGTTCATTTTCAGTGATTTATAAGTGGCGCCATCTATAAGCTATAACAAATTACGTGGTAATGCATACACAAATATACTTCGCCAACAAAGAACGAACAAGCAATTTTGAAAACGTTAAACAAATAATTTATATTGAGTTTGAGATATCCAAATGCATGTTTAATGTATTATGTAATATATGTATACCCCGAAAAATGGCTGACAGATACATGCATGCCATAATAGGCAATCTAGAGATATACGTTGATGGATAAAAACGGATATCCACTGGATAGCTATCGATGAACAATGCACAGATATTCGTAGATGGATCAGAAATGGGCATCGCATATACCTATATCCCATAATGGCCAATGTGCGGATTTTTGTTGATTGATAAAAACGGATATCCACTGGATATCTCTCAATGGACAATGTACGAATATTTGTAGGTGGATTAGAAATGAGCATCCATCCAATGTATGTGCGTTAATGGACGATGAATGTGAATATTAGTAAATGGATAAGAAATGAACATCTTTATGGATCATATACAGATATATGTGTATGGATATAAAGCAGACAGACATAGGATTATCATACTATGTCCTTGGACTTGCGAATATGATATAGATAAAAATGGACACCGTATGGATGTCCTGTGCTGTCTGGTTATACCAGCGCAGTTGCAAGCAATCAAATATCATATCATCAAATTTACATATTCGCAAGAGTATGCTAATAGATTCCTACTTACCTGGGAAAGTAACACTCTTATTAAAAAACACAAATGCCAAAACACAACTTTAGTACAGTAAGTGAAGCAGTAAAAATTGTAAAATTCCCGGATCGAAAACGATGAAAGGAATTTCCTTAATTTTTTTCAATATGTTTATAAAATACATACGTCAAAATCTATATTGTCGCATTACCTGCTTTTTATTTTTAAGGGTGGAAACCACCCCTATAAACTGAAAAATTAATAACTCTTCTAATTTTACGAATAAATTAATGAAAATCCATATACTTATGTTTTTGAGGTCGCTGAATATGACTGTGAGGTCAAAACTTATGAGACGAAAATATTAAGGGTTGAAATCACCCTTAAATACTGAAAAATTAATGTCTTGTAATTTTACGAATAAAATCACGAAAATCTATATACTCAGTTTTTGGGGTCGCTGAATAAGTTTATGAGGTCAAAACATAGGAAAGACGGAAATATTAAGGGCTGAAACCACCCTTAAATACTAAAAAATTAATAATTCTTCTAATGTTACAAATAAATTCACGAAAATCCATATAATACTTATGTTTCTTAGGTCGCTAAATATGATTAAGAGGTTTAAAGTTATAAAAAACAATGGTAATAATAATAAGACTAAAAAAAAATGGCGCCTAAATTTTTAAATCCGCTACTTTCTTGTTTGTAACTTTTTTAGTTTTCATTATAAAAGCTTTTAATTTTTAAAAGAATAAAAATTTTTCTCATAGTTGTAGATTCTGAGTAATTTTAGATTATAAAGTCGTATATTTTTTCTGAATGTTTCGGTGCCATTTTGAAAATGCCATATTTCCAAAACTAAACATCGGAGAAAAAAAGTAGAAAACCATTCGATTTGTTTTCGTAAAAACTTTAATTTTATACCCTTGCTTTCTTTCTTATAATTTGATTCTCTATCGGATTATGTGTATTTTTTGTTTTTTTTTTTGCGACAACCCCCAAGAAGGAATGGGAACTACCCCTAACCAAAAAGCAGGAAAAATGACAATATAGATTCTTCTATATAGATTCTTCTATGTAGATTCTTCTAATGTAGATTCTTCTGCTTTATGAAGCATGTTGAAGGAAAAAATTTGTAAAAATTTGGAAATTCATTACATCGTTTTCGGGCCGGGATTTAAAAGCTTCACTTACTGTACTACTTGGCTGATCATTACTTTTTGTTCTATAATTCCGTTCTCTCTATACCGAAATTTAACATTTTTAAGTTTTCTTTGGAGGGAGGTGGATTTAAACAAATTTTGAATTCGAAAGTCGAGAAATTCCGAAAGATTTTCTTAATCTGGATTTTCTAATTAATTTGTCAACTAAACTTACAGCTCTTAGCTATACCCTTAATTAAAAATTTGTCTTTTCCAAATCTCTGTTCACTCAGAGGAAACTCAATAATGATGAATCAAGAAATTATTCGCTGTTTATTAGTATTATTTAAATTCCAGCTAAACTGTGACACTTTGTGTTGTGAAATCAGTGTTTTACATAGATCTATCTATCTAAATTTATTTCATCACGTACAGTTCATTATTTTAACGTTCAGTGTAAATATGATATGTGGCGCTTTTAATTACATACTATTTCCTGTGAAAATTTACTTTTATATCACATGATAGCGGTTTAACTGCCAGAGAATTTATAAAATATAGCTAAATAGAGCATTAAAGAAAAACCTGCAGAGCACTTTAGTCTTAATTAAGATAAGGTTAGTTCAGTAACAAAATATATTGCGGTTTAAAATGATATATAATTATTACTTTTCCTTTTCCCTTTACCACATTTAGAAACCTCAACTATCAGTTCATTAACTTCCTCGAAAAATGTAAAGTTCTAATAGGTCCAGATTTCCATAAATCCCCAATTCGGATAATAATTATTGATGTTCCATTTTAGTCTTGCCGTTGAAACTTTGCGATATTCGTATTTATAGCAAAATTTACTGCCTGAGTTCTGTGGACTCTCGGCTAAGATGGGATTAGTTTAGTCGTTTAGTTCTGAGAACTGCATAGAAGAGTTTAAACAAATTGTACGTAGGAATCGAAAGTTTCATAGATTGTGGGTGGCATATATGGTTATTGGTTTGTGCGAAGTCACGGAGCTACAGAAATAGATTTGCTTCTATATCGGTCTATGTTAAGTTTTGTTAAATAACAAACACATCACACATTTTAAAGAAGGTATAATTAAGCCACGTATAACAAATTTTACTAAAATTTTTGAAAAACTATTGAAAGTTAGGTTAAAAGATTATATAATAAGCTATTGTCGGATACGCAATTCGGATTTAGAGAACAAAAACCACACAAGATGCCATTGCAAACATATGTATATAATGCTTTAGATGGTAGTAAACCAGCCTTGTGTTTTTCTTGACCTCGCAAAGGCTGTGTGTCATCTGCAATTATTAGAAGCATTGAAGGACATCGGTATTCGAGGAAAGTCTTTACTCCTGTTCAAAAGTTACTTAAGCGAAAGGAAACAATATTATTAAATAAATTCTGTTAGAAGTAATGAGCGTATCGTTGAATACGGAGTGCCTCAAGGTACGGTACTGGGACCATTGCTTTTTAGTATATACATTAGTAATTTATTCGAACTGAATTCGAGAGGTAATATTGTGAGTTTTGCGTATGCCACAGTCATTTCTTACAAACATAATACACGAGTAGAATTAAAAATAATTAGAATTAAATGATTTAGTGAATATAAAAAAGTGGTTTGATCATAAACTACTCACAATCAATTTTGCTGCTATAAAAGTGGTTTACCGGATTTTGTCTCCTTAAAATGTATGACAATGTAAACTGTATTAGAAAACAGACAAAATAAAATATTTGGGAGTCACTACAGATAATCATCTTAGATTAAATTATCATATACATGACATGGCGGAAAATTTACGATTTATTCTCTTTGGGTTTAAAAATTGTCGCAGTATCTTAGACAAAAAACAACTCAAAACGTTATATTAAGCCTTGATGGAATCAAGATTGGCATTATTGGTATAATAGGATGGGGTAGTGCAGTTGTAAATTACGTAAAAAAAAATGAAAATACTACAAAAGAAATTCTGGGGTCGGTAGCCCAGTGTGTTAGCGCGTCTAGCTTGCACTCTGAGCGTACCTAGCGAAGTGGGTTCGAGCCCCACACAGCGAAAAAATTTTTCATAGGAAATTTTCCCCAAGAAGTGGTTCGGATTCCACCATAAACTGTAGGGCACCATCTCCTTTACTCAGACAAATCTAGATCTTCTAGACTTAAGAGGGTCATTGAGGTGACATGGAAGGCGGTTAAAACACATTTTTAGTATATCACAAAGTCACTAAGTAGCCATCTAATGACTTACATAACGACGCACAAGTACTTGATATATTTCCACATAGTGGAGTGCAAATAGAGTATTCTCGTTGTGAGAGACTTGGATAGGAAGTCTGGATATGGATTTTTTTAATGTAATTATTTATCAATATAAACATGAATATGCTTTGGCTAATATCGAGGCTAATATAGAACACAATTACCAAACCAGGCACTAAGAACATAACTTCACAGAATGCAATTAGCCGAAGATGCAATTTGTATCTTGCACCAAGGTTTTATAATGTACTACCTATTGAAATAAAAGATACCTATACACTGTGTGCATTAAAGAAAAGCCAAAAGTTATATACTGTCTTTAAACAGAAGTGACATACACCAATATATTGAAATGAGAAACTAGTAAGTACACAAAATAATCAACTATCGCGAAAAAAAAATCTTATAATTTTCAAATTATTAAATTTACCTATCTTTTTACATGGTCATGTAAATACATATTTTCTTTTTAAATAAATAATTTAGTTGCCCGTTACTTTACAATTATTATTTCTTTGTTTTTTTTTTCAATGATTTTTTCTTTTTTTTTTTTTAAACAATTTACTTATCTTGTGTTGATTTATATTATATCTTTTATACTGTTCACTGTATTCACACTATACATACATACGAAATATTAAACCTGTCATAAACAAAATCACATACATGCAGGCCAGGCTAAGCCTTGTGGGTTACTTTGTTTATTTGTAAATAATTATTTTTATATATAGGCATTTTATGTTTATTTTGAGGCATATTATTTGAATTAATTGAGTGTATGTTGTATTAAGTATGCTAATAAACTAACTATTATTATTACACAGGATTCGTACTTTAAAATTAGTGCAAACTACCCTGGCCTTTCCAGGTTTTCCATTATAACTCTAGATTTCCAGAAAATATTAATGTAACATTTTAATAAGTAGAAACGCCACGATTAATTCTGAATACTAATTTGAAAATAAGAGGACTGATACCCATATTTAATTTCTTCCCATAATAAAACAAATTGATTCATAATATAAATAAAATTTACAATCAGCATTTGTCCATTGGCACTAGATGCACTTTCTAATATAATTTAGTCGTTTTCTGTGACAAAAAACGCATTGCAGACGAGGCCATGTATTTCAATGTAAAACAAAGTTAATGTCACAGACAGATACAATTTTGACCGCTCTACATTTGACGTGTTCATCAGCAAATAAAAAATTGATTGTGCCTTAATTTGCTAAAGAAAAATTGAAAATTATTAATACTACGAACGTAAAATTGGCTTTGTATATATTTTTAACAAGAAAACATGGCCGATCAATTAAATAAAACCTAATTACTTCTTTACAAATATCACATGGACTTGATAAGGCTATAATAAAACCGTAATAAAGCCTTTTGGTTTTAAAAGAGTCACCGCCAAGACGAATCTGCTTGAGAAGCGTAATATGTAAATTTTAGTCGGACTGTGTGCAACGGCTGTGCGGGATTTATCGCGTTTAATCCGCAAAAGACAAAGTGTTTTATCGAGATTTTAGAAATATTGTCCTTTTAAGCCTCTTTAAATCTGAATGAAATTTAAGAAGCTAATAAAACCATCTAACTTTATGGGGATTTTCTTGTATTACAAATACATATAATCCTAACGCATTAGTTTTATGATTTTGGACACTTTAAAACTTACAAGAAAAAGTATACTAGCCTAAAAGGTCTTAATCACAGTATCAATAAAGCATAAGACTAATTACTAACTCTGAGAAATCTTTCTTAAAACCTCCTACAGTCCAAGCGACTTTAGAATTGTTCCTTGGGTAGGTTCTGGAGATATCCCTTTGAGCCAGTTAAATATGCATAGATATACTGTTAGAACTGTTGGCAGACGTACTTAAGAGGAGGCTAAGAGGAGAGGGTGTATGGGAAAAATATATCTCTTTTAATTTGAAAAAGGAGAATATTAATGAATTGTTCAAAGTAACATCTTCAGTAAATAAATTTACTGGAAAGGTAGATAAGAGGAGTATAGAAATATACAATACACAGATGAACGAAGAACAAAGCGGGTTCCGATTTGGGATATTCTGCAGTGGTAATGCTTTTTCTTCCGCAATAAAGAGCAGAGAGAATGTACGAGAAGAAGTACATTATTGACAAAAGATTGTTTATCATTCCGTTTCACTTTTCAGACAATTGTCGCAAACTAGACACCCTATGGAAGAGTTGGAGAGAAGAAATTAAAATGTGCGGTTCAAAACTTGTAAAAAGCTGGAAAGCAAAAGGCGACGACAGCTGTAAACAACCTCGCATAAACAAAATAATTTATCAAACTGCTTTTAACGTATAGATGTCTGAAGTTCCTAAACGAATTTACAAGAGAAAATTAAATAGTATTAAAAAAAACACCAAATCTCTTTGGGCACATATTGAGACAAATGTACTCAAGCAGTCACTATACCCATCAGAGAAAAAATTCGAATAAAGCGATTGAAATTAACGGAATTGAGGATAGCCAACTATCTTGCAGATGCCATTATGCTTTTGGGGTGTGTATTACAAAATTAATTCGTAATAGAAAGCCACCAGAAGGTCTTTAATCACTTGAGCATATTGAATCTATTCGAGCGGGTATTATAAAAGCTCCCAAAAGACCTATTCGGAGTCAAGCAACGAGGGCATCAGCTATACCCAACTGGGACTTTCAGGTAAATTTTACGAACATTTTAAAATATAAAATAGCGGTTATCGAAAAGCTTACTCAATTCATAAACAGGTACGCAATAAATTCTGAATAACTTTTAATGAATGAAGAAATCATATCTCAAACAATATAATAGATTGGCATGAGTTGAAGAGATGATTTCATTAAAAAATATTTAAGAGTACTTCTAGATAAAACACATTTCAAAATACAACGATATCTTTGTACTTAAATAATCGAAAGTACCACTCTCTTCAAGCGGTTCTGATTAGACCAGTAAAATAAGAAAATTTAGACCAAAAGGTGAAATATTGTAATACATGCGCGTTAGCATCTATCGACAACAAATTTTTGTTCATTTAGTATACAGGGTGTTTGGTACATCGATAGAATGTTTTCATTGGGTCATAGTTGGAGTCGTTTGGAACCTATATGGCCATATTTACCCTTATGCAAAGTCTCACCGTTTTTGAGATATCGCATTTTTAGATATCTTTGCGAAACTAGTTGAGTTATTGCTAATACATGTTATTTTTTATGATACTAAATACTTTCAGCTTTCTCAAATATTTTTTTTAGATTTTCTCAATATGCACTTTGTCGAAACAGCACAAAAGGAAATGCCGAAGTATTGGTACAAAAATTATGTAGGTCAATTTATGAGTTGAAATACATTCGGCATTTCTTTTGTGTTGTTTCGACAAAGTGGATATTAAGAATATCTAAAAAATATATTTAAGAAAGCAGGTTCCAAACGACTCCAGCTATGACCCAGTGAAAACTTTCTATCGATGTACCAAACACCCTGTATAGCCCTATCTAGTTGTACGTGCCCCCCCCGATCCTTGGGAACAATGTTTTTCATAAAGATTAAAGCCTAAGGAACAATTTTAGACATGTCCCCAAAAAAAAAAACTGGCTGTACTTTCAAAATGGCGCCCATATGTTAAAAAAAACTGTTGCCAATGTTGTTTTTGTCATTTAACACAAGAACTAAAAAAAGAAGGACAAAAACTTTTTTCACAAAAAACAACGCACATAAAATTTTCTACAATTTTGTTTCTATACAATGTTTTGACAGAAGTTACCATTTTCCAGATAAATGAGCAAAATTAAGAAAACATGCAAATTCATATATCGGTAAATCATTTAGAGGAAATAACTGACAATTATTGTAAGGGGTGAGTGTAGATGCGTCTTCATTGTGTAAGTATCTCGATACTCCAAGTGAAGCAACGTGCAGCGCGGTTAGTACTTATATGGGTGACCCGTCTAGGGAAACACAGCGATCTCGTCCCACCTTCTAGCGGCTTGTATATCAGTGTATACGCGGAAGCTATGTAATTTCAGACGAGGATTACGTAGTGGATATATCATCCTTCGGAGGGGATGTAAAGCAGGCGGTCCCTTGTCTATTAAATGTTAGGCAAGTAGAAGATCCCTACTCTTCTTAAGGGAAGAGCTTCGGCAAAATTTTCAGCTCGTCTCCTGGCGTCGATGTTAGGCCCTGGTAGCGGAAATAGGCCGACGTTAAAATAAGTAGTTAAAAAAAAAACAATTATTGTAAGGCGTATAATATAACTTTATATTATTAACATAATAAAAAATAAAATAAACTGAAAAAAATTGAAAATAATAATATTATAATTTGCAGACATTTATCTCGAAAACGGTAACAATGGGTTATGAACACATTATGAATAAAAGTGTTGATAGTGACATCTTTTGGATTCTGCTGGCTCATTTCAATAAAATTAAATGTTAATTACTCTTTGATACCGGATTTGCCAATAACAGAAGGCTTATTAACACATCCGCATTAGCAGTAGAGTACGGACCTCAAAAATGTTCGGCATTACTGGGCCTTCATTCATTTACTGGATCCGACTCAGTCAGCGCCTTTAAGGGAAAAGGAAAAATAAAACCCCTAAAAATGTTACTTTCTCCCAAATATACCAAATATACCCGAACATTTCAAGATTTGGGGAGCAGCTGGAATATTGATGATAAATTAGTCACATCATTAGAGGAGCTTACATGTGCCATATATGGATCAAAGAAATGCGCTAGCATGGATGAGCTTCGTCTAATTGCCATTAGACAGAAATGTGGTGACAAAGATTTTTCTTTATCAATTGACACTAAAGTTGATTTTTCTTCGATTCCACCATCAAGAGCTTGCCTTATCGAGCATATTAACGCGTATTTGGCGATTAGCCGACGAAAGTATTCACAATATTCCAAAGCCTTGGAATGAATATGAATGGCAAGAAAATGGAGAACCTCTTTGGTGTTCAGCAGATAAAATACTGCCTCAATCGCTTATTGAACTTCTTCAGGAGATGATTCCAAATCAAATCATAATAGACAAAAGTGAGGATGATAACGATATCATCAATGAAGCAATAGAGGATATGTTAAATGACAAAAACAATATTTGCAAAAATTTTTTTTATAAACGGACGCCATTTTGAAAGTACAGACAGTTTTTTTGGGGGGACATGTCTAAAATTGTTCCTTAGGCTTTAATCTTTATGAAAAATATTGTCCCCAAGGATCGGGTGGGTTCCCTTAGTAATGGATTGTTGTGATTCGCTTCCTAAACTATCCAAGTCCTCACTGATTCTGCTTATTATATGCTATTAACATCCTGACGAAGTTTAGCTACAGCTATTCCACCACTCAACTAGGACACATACACATAGACTATAACACAACAACCAATCCCTGCGGCATTACCATTACAACCGCGGTCTAGCTCAACGATACTGTATCGGCAACTCGTGGGAAATTAAATTTATTTACTTTTATATCAATACTTTTAATCTGAGTAGCTTGAAAATGAAGACAAAGCGTCTAGTTAAGCAGAGCATCATACTCTCTGAAAGGCAACCAATTGTGACTTATTATTTACCCATTTAATGCTTATTTCTAATTTGAGAAGTTTAAAAATGAAGTTAAGCAGAGAAAGGCTTTTAAATAAAAATTGTAATGCACATTGTACAGTACATCGTTTTGATTTCCCAAATTAGTTACGAATTGTGATTTATGTAGCTTCATGTAATTTGTTACTATATGCTACATTACAACCTTTACGTGTTATTTTTGGCTGAAGGACCTTCTGCCTGATTAAATTGCAAGAGCCTAGCTAACAATTTACAAATTAAAAATATAAAAGTAGGGGAATTGAAATAGTTACAGATAGGAAAGGTTATACATAACCTCAAAAAATGGACAAAATACATTGAACTCGAAAATTCCAGTAATAAAACCAGATATATCCAAAATTCTAAATCTTCTAGCTTGACAACCGTTAAATCTGCCTATATCCATAATTAAAAATAAATAAAAAAATTAAAAAAAAATAGCGAAGAAAAAAAAACAACTTTTATCTTTCGTTTTTTAAAAATTTCTAATTTATTTTTTTTTCTTCGTTTTACAAGAATTTTCGAGTTCAATGTATTTCGTCCATTTTTAGAGGTGTTCAATGTTCGCGAAATATTGGCACTGGCAGTACTGCGTTAAAGTAAGATAAGTCGCGAGCATTAAAAAAAAACTCAAATCCGTTAGGATTTGTTGAGTAGACAAATTTTTGTCCCAAAAAAGGTCCAAAAAATAACACTATGCGGCGTTTGACACAGTAAAAACTTGAATCGAAAGCCAAACACTATAATCAACACGATTTCGCCAATCAACTTGGCATCATCTGGAGACGTACAGAACTCTGTTTAACTTTACTATCACTTTGTGTTTACCTAGCGCAAGCCAGCAAAATTTCTACAATACAATACGATAAAAAAAAATACCAAAAAGCAACATCCAATTTTCTAATGTAAACCTTTTTAGATAAGGAAAAGATAAGGTATCTCATCTTAATTAGTTGTTAGGCCTTGATATTTATCTCGACAACGTTAGATGAAAAAACTATAGAAAAACTATATTATATTTCTTAATATATGCGTGATATGGAACGTATGAGAACTTTGATTAATTAAAGTCGTTTGTTAAATGTTATAATTTAATTTCAGATAAGTGTTATTTGTTTTAATTGTAGTTATTATACCCACATCATGCTTATTACCGCACACAAGAAATAAATAAAGTAGAATTATAAAGTAAGTAGTTTTGTTTCATCAATGTCGGATTTACTGTGGTGCAGTGGTGCCACTGCACCAGTCCCCCGCGTCCGAGGGGCCCCTAACGGACCCCAGGGAAAAAAAAATATTTACAAAACGCAAGTAAAATATTAATAATATAGTATATAAAATGTGTATTTTATCTACATATGTAAAAAATAACAAAAATAATCCTATAAATAATTGCAGTGTAAATCATTTAAAAAAATTTTGTCAATTAAAATAAGTGAATAAGGAAAATAACTGCACCAGGCCCCTCACCACCTAAATCCGGTTCTGTGTTTCATAACACAGGCCCACAAAAAAATGGAGTGTGCTGGAGTACTGACCATACCTATCCCTTGTATTTTGAGCCGCTGAACACGAATCTGACCTTCGCTTTGCCCGATCACGTCAGGGTATGTTTTTAACACCAGAAAAAGTCTGCTGGATCGTAATGTTGCTCATTTAAATCACTCAAAAAGTGATTCAACTTTAAAACTTCAACCCAATAACATTGTGGCACTTCAGTATTGACCACATAACTTAAAGAAACCTTAAAACCCCACAACTCCTTAATTCCATAACCCTGGAAATCCGATCATAACAGTGGGGAATCTTGATTGGGGTGTTAATGAGATTGTGACATCGGACCCTTGTGCTTGAGTATCATACATTCACACTCCATGACTCCATAACCTTGTAACCTCTTAACTTCTTAACTCTGAAGATCCAACGGAAAAAATAGAGATTCTAAGTAGGGGAATTTATGCCATCGTGACATTAGACTCTCGGAATCAAGCACTCTATGGTGCCAGCGCTCTTCAACGGCAAACCCTTTAACCTCATAACTCCACAACCCCGAGGATTCATAAAAAAAAATAAGAGGTTCTCGATTGGAGAATCAATTAGATTGTGCCCTCGGAACCTTGTTACCAAGTAAGCAAACTCTTCTACTACATAACCCAGGAATCCCATAAACCCATAACTACATAGCTCTGGGGATATACTAGTAGAATGTGAAGAATCTGAACAGAGGAATTCATGAGATTGTGTTCTCGGAGTTTGGCGTTTTCGTTTTTTCTTGTTGGGATGCTCTACCACATGTATTTCTTATAAACAGCGTCCGTGAAATTTACAAAATAATAAAATTACCCAGTATTTTACATTCAAACAATACTTTTGTAGTCTGATTTAAATGAACAATATTGCGATTCAACAATCGAAGGTCAGATTCGTTTTCAGAGGCTCAAAATACAAGGTATGATCAGTACCCCAGCAAACACCACTTTTTTTGTGGGTCTGTGTGATTGATCAGTGATTTATTGTGCGTCCACAAAATTTTAACAATTTTTGTAAATGTTCTGCTATTTTTTCCTTGTTATCTCCAGTCCTAGTAATCACATCGCTAAAAACCACTAAAAATTTCCTTTTTGGATAATTTAAGAAATGTGTAATATTACATCAATTTTAACGAAAGTTGGTGAAACTATGCTTTTTTTTAACTAAACCTTCCTGCCAAATTTTAGTGCAAAATATTTATTCACACGGCAAATCGAAATTTCAATCGCTTTGTTTAAGTGCATCGACTCATAGAACAGCATTTTTTTCTTCAAAACGTAGGTTTATGCTTATATTTTACAATGATATTAAGGGAAAAAATGGTATCTTTGTTTACACTGTTTTTTTGAAATTTGTTTTTAATTTTTAAAATTATAGTTATAAACAAATTCAAATAACTCTCTGGATTCTTTAACAAAACAGAAACGGCAAATGAATAATTATGAAGATAGATGAAATATCTAACATTAAAAAAATATATATATGATTTACTTGCATTTGGGGCTAAGAAACGTCAGCAGAAAAAACGAAAATTGTAAAAATGTCGCCCCTAACAACCCATAGAGGCATAAAATTGTAGTAGTTACGTAGAATCTTTAAAATTTTGCCACCCCCTCTCAGGGGGGTGGCACTTAAAAAATATATATATTTATTGGAGCTGAAGTAGAATCAAATTTTAAGAAGAAAAGGTTTTATGAAATTTTTCACATAAATTGATAGTTTTTAAGTTATAGCGACTTCAAAATTACGATTTTAGCTTAAAAAAAAAGGTATTTCCAAACGACTTTCGTCAAGTATCTCGAAAAGTATTACTTTATCGAAAGAATGTTACAGACCAATTACAGAAAGTACAAACTGAGAATTAATTATATTTTTTGTTTATTGATGTAGGATTAATAATTTCGGAGATATTTAAGTTTATATTTGGCATCCAAGTGTTCATAAGATAATTATTTAGAGTTAGAGTTAAATATCTCAGAAACTGTGACACCCACGTCAAGGATGCTAATAGGTAGAATAATAGGTTATTAATTAAGCTTTCAACTATTTTTTTATTTGTTTCTGTGGCGTAAAAAATAAAGAAGTCATGACCGAAGAAATGTGCGTCTACACATTTTTTTTAATAACAACGTCGCCATTTTGTTACTGTAATTAGCCAGTAATTAAAAAAAAAAGGGAATTTCAAACACTGTTTCTCATTAATATATAGCATGACGTAGATGCTCAATTTTTTAAATTTGTATACAGCACTTGCTTTAGAAAAAAATACAGTTTAAACTATAAAGGTATTTTAGATAAAACGTAATTTTTTTTTCCTTTTCCAAATATCTCAACAAATATTAGTTTTATTGAAAAATGGGTAGAGACCAAAAATAAAGCTCATAAACTGATAATGAATTTCGCTTGTTTATTTATTTACATAAATTTAATAGTTTCGGAGATATGAAAGTTTACAAATGGCGTCCGAACGTTTATAAGACGAAAAATGCAGTTTAAATGTGAAATACCTCAGAAATTGTAACACCTACGTCAGGCATGCTAAGAAATGGAATTAAAGAAAATTAATTGCGCTTTCAAATTATTTTTTACTCGTTCCTGTAGCATAAGAAATAAAGAAGTTATGACGAAAAAATGTGCGTATTTATATTTTTTTATATAAAAAGGTCGCCATTTTGTTACTGTAATTAACCAGTAATTTAAAAAAATTATCTCAAATACAGTTTTTCGTTAAGATGTAGCATTACCTAGATGCTCAAATGTTTTTGCTCATTTAAAACACTTAGAAAAAAATTCATTTTAAACTTTAAAGGTAATTTCGAAACACTTGGATACCAAATATAAACTTAAATATCTCCGACATTATCAATCCTACATCAATAAACAAAAAATATAATTAATTCCCAGTTTGTACTTTCTGTAATTGGTCTGTAACATTTTTTCGATAAAGTAATACTTTTCGAGATACTTTTTTTAAAGCTAAAATCACAATTTTGAAATCGTTATAACTTAAAAACTATCAATTTATGTGAAAAATTGCATAGAACCTTTTCTTCTTAAAATTTAATTCTATTTCAGTTCCAATAAATATATATATTTTTTAAGTGCCACCCCCTGAGAGGGGGTGGCATCCACCCCCTATAAATTAGCAAGCCCCCGCACAATATAGAAACTTTTCTGTGAAGCATTTACTATTATACTGCCAAAAATGAACGAAATCCGTTCAATATGACATTATTCCGAAGTTAAAACCTCTAGTTACTGTACTATTATTACATTTTTAAATTCTAAATGATTTTTTGAATATAAATCAACCCATGTGCTTAGTGCTAAAAAAAATCGAAATAACGTGGAAAATACTAAATATATGATTTATGAGTAAACAAAATCTTCAAAATGGATGAAACTCAATTTTTTCAAATGCCAATACTGAGGTATCATTCAAATCTACCATTAATATGGAAAATTACCCATATGTTTTATTTCAATGTGTGACTAATACAATCAAAATGATAGTTCAGAGAAAGTGAAAAAATCCAGTGGAGTTAGGTCAGGTAACCAAGGAAGCCATCATACAGGACCGCAATGTATTTTTCTCCGAAATTCTGTTGAATGTAATTAGAGTTATGGGGAGAAGCGTCATCTTGCCGAAAATAAATTTCCTGTTCTAAATTCACAGGTAATTCCTCAAAAAAATCTGCATTTTATAAGAAGCCTATGTATCTAGCACCATTCAAAGATCCTTCAAATACTATCGGACCGATTATTCTGATACCGATTATTTCCAGTCAAACAAATCCAAAAAGCTCATGAAAATTACCCTCCCTCAGTAACTGCTGATTTTTCTGAGACCACTATCTTGTATTTTGTCGGCTAATTAAGCCTAGGTACATTCGTAAATCTGGATTAATCGGAATTTTTTTTCTCAGATATTCATTATTTGGCTGTACATTATTTTGTAAAATCCAATTGCAATATTCAGTTTCTCGTGCGTGATCATTTTCGTGCAAGTGATGGTGTAATTGACATTTAAATGATTTATATTATGCATACGAAGAATTCTGCAATTCAAAATCAATTAGCCTCAAAGAAACGGTTTCATCAATTTCCACTCGAGCCAAAATATTAATTTCCTTTACTTCCCCAATAATACAGGATTCTTCGGGATCATTCTTCGAAATTGATTTTCAATACGATGAAAATAATTTGATCAGGATATCATTCTACGTATAATTTAGGATATACCAAATTATATATATATATATATATAGAGATATGCATGGTCATATACAGGCCCGTTTCATACACTGAGCGGTTGTAGTGCAGCCCGATTTGACGTAGTGAAGCCCGGGGTCGGGCTCATCAACGTACCCCCGTGTATATCATCACTAAATGGCCACAAAGCACGTTAGCTTCCTTCCTACAAAATTTTGAGGTGGGCTTCAAAAAGTTCATGTTCCGAGATACACTTTTAGTTCAGCACTTCCGAGTGAGGCGGCGCTGTTCCTGTATATCCAGGACTCATATACAGCTGATATCCATCGCACGTTATATAGCCCGATATTTGGCACCGTCGCAATGACTCAATAACATTCGATTCTTATTTCCTCTTAAATACTTTCTTTATGAAGTCACAATCGATGAATGAAAGCTCTTTATTTGAATCAATTTTTTAACCTCACAAGTATTGTTTCATAGTTTAACATTTTTTTTGTAAATTCAAGAATTCATTTAATATATATCTACTAAGAATTATAAATTATGTACAGTGATATGAAAGAAGAATAGTTGTTAGCATTTTAAACATCGTAAAATGTGTTTTGAATTGTAATACGTAATTTCAAATAGAGCGATAAAAGATATAAAGGTAGCATTTATATCGTAAGAGAGGCATTAGAATAAGAACAAAATATAAAATACATGGATTTGTCCATTTATTGTACTAAATTGATGTTTCCATATCCCTAAATTAGGTTTGTGATTTTTTGCATTCAGAAGTCAATAATAATATAGGTACTTAATTTTTATTAATTTTGGTGCTATAATTTTCATGGAGAAATATCGGGACATTAAACAATAATTATGCAGGATGGTGTTTTACGTATTATAAGGATAGATAGATACGACTATTAGTTGGTATTATTTCCACATCCACGTAGTGGAGTCGGCGTATAGTAATGGTAAAAAAAAATATTTTTTAAAACCATTCATGATGTTGACTCAAAATTTGTATTACCGCGAGTTCGGGAAATATATTATGTTTTGATCTTATTCCGTTGAAAGGTAAATAGGGGTAAATAGGTAAACAAGCTAGTAACAGTCGATAAAATTGGGATTTAGTGTATGTACGAAAAGTCAAGTTCTCAAAAAAAATTTGACATCAGCCACTTCCACTATCACCCCCATTACCATCCTCACCCCATTATTAAAAGGGATTAAGAAAATAGAATTGTGAATTAGTGTGTGTACAAGAACCAAAGGCCTCATTTTTTTTTGCATCAGAAACACTCCCACTACAATCCCCACTCTCACTACCGATGTGGCATAACATTTTATGGGCCCTTAGGGAAGACGTTTGCAAATATTATATTAGGGAGTTATCGCAAAAGATAACGTATTTGCGTTAAACGTTATTTTTGACATCTAAGCAAGCGCATATTGGTTTTTACGTACAAAAACAAACATGCGCAAGCGTAGATGTCAAAGATAACGTTTAACGTACATACGTTATCTTCCGCGATAACTCCCTATTATTAAAGTTCTATGATCAGTTATTTCCACATAATGGACTGCAAATGCAGTATCAACCTTTTTTTTTTTCGTTGGATGTGGAAGTAGTAATTCGTTAAGCAGCGGTTTTTAGTAATGTTCTCTTTGTTGTATGGCGCACATAACATGACGTGATCTGTCATGGTTGCCTGTTAAGCGTATATGGTCTCTACAAAAACACAATTTTGATGTGCTAACTTGAATTGTTTTATTTTATTTGGACGTGTATAAGAGAACAACGTTATAATTGCTGAATACTTATTACTTACACATCCACGTAGTGGAGTGGAAGTATAGTAATCGTAAAAAAATTAAAAAATTTTTTTCAAATAGCTTTAGAATGTCATGAGGTTAAGATTTTAAGTTTGAGCCTAAAAAATTTCTGTCTGTCTGTCCCTTTTTTTGCGCGTACGATTACTCAGGAACAGTTTGAGATGTTGACTTGAAATTTAGTACACCTATGTATTATAGCGAGATATGGAACTAAATTGTATTTTGATCTTATCTCGTTGAAACGTTGGAAATGGGGTAAACAGATAAAGCAAGCGAGTTAGAAATCATAAAAAGGTCTCAATTTTTTTCCACATAGTGGTGTACAAATATAGTATCATTTTTTTTTTCATTGTAAGAGGCTTTTATAAGAAATCTGGACGTGGAAGTAGTGATTACTTAGACAGCGTTTCTTCAAGTCATAATCTTAAATACTGGTAATATAGACAGCAACATGAAACATTTTACTTTATGTAAATTTCGTAATACTTTAAGACAACTATAAGTTTTAACTAATATTGTTTTTTCTTAAAATCCTAATCTCTGTATTTGTCAATATATTTCTATTGTAATGGTCTATGATTATGGTTATGTTATGGTATAGTTTTCCTTTGTCTTACTTCACTTTTGCATTTTACCTTTAAGTATTATTGTTAGTAATCCAGTATAATAATTGTTTATTTTTTTTAAATTTTGATTGCCACAGTGCCGATTACAATTTTACCAAATATTAGTCCTTAATATTTAACCTTTATAGTGGAGTCAAAATAAATTTTGAATTGAATTGTTTGGCTGCAGTGATTTTATTGTTTTAATTTGTTTTATGTATAAGTGCTATACGCAGTTTTTCATTAAATCGGTTCATTGCTTCTTGTAAAATTTTAACAATTTATTTTTCAACACTGAAATTTTCTGCTATTTTGCTTATTATCTCGGCTTCGTAATCGTATCGCAAAAATAAAAATAGCGAATTGTTGGCAATAGAGTTTTGAATAGGACTAGGTATATGAAAAATCTTTCTGATAATTTGTTAATTTAAAAAAAAAACACCAAAAATTGCTTTTTTGGCTATTTAAGAAACATAGCTTATTAATGAATCAATTTTACCGAAAGTTGGTGAAACTATGTCCTTTATTGAACTAACTTTCGTGCCAAATTTTAACCCAAAATATTTTTTCAGCGGCTAAAAATCAATAATAATTTCCCATCGCTTATTGTGCTTCTGGATTGTTTTCAACTAGGTGACACAAAAATATAGGTATTGAAGAATAACAGGTCGAAATTTTAAGAAGATAAATCAAGAATCAATTTCTTGATTTATAAGCAACTGAAAAGCAAAAACTGACGTATCCCGGCCCCAAATGCAAGTAGATCATTATTTTTTTAGAAAAATTTTAGATATTTCATTTATTTTCATAATTCGTTTGCGTTTTTGGTTCTATAAAAGAATCCACAGAATTATTTGAATTTGTTTATAACTATAATTTTGAAAATTATAAACAAATTTAAAAAAAAAATGGTTTAAATGAAGATTTTTTTTCTTAATACCATTGTAAAATACATTTAAAAACATACATTTTGAAAAATAAATTGTCCTCCTACGAGCTGATGCAATTAAACGCGATGGAATTTCGACATTATTATTGGTTTCTAACCGTTTGAATAAATATTTTGGACTAAAATTTGGCACGAAGGATTACTTCGATAATGGGCATAGTTCCACCAACTTGCGTTAAAATTGATTCATTATTACGTTATATTTCTTAAACAACCAAAAAATGCATTTTTTTAAAATTTTATTGTGAACAATTCGCTCTTTTTATTATTGCGATACAATTGCTAGGACCGATGATAATAAGTAAAATAGTACAAATTTTCTCTTCTGAAAAATAAATCGTTATAGTGTTACAAGAAGCAAAATTTCTCATAGCACTTGTTTTTTATTATACTTACAACAAATTCAAACAATAAAACTGCCGCAGCCAGAGAATCCTTTATTCACTTATTTTGATGGCTATTAGAGCACTATATAACCCAACAATTCTTTTGACATTTGAGACGCTTTAATTGATTTATTGGACTGTTGTACTGTATTCAAGAAAGCATCATGTTACCGAAACTGTAAAAATATATTTAAGTTGAATGTAGAAAGATGCGATTGTTCATAATTTTATGACCCATTTACCTAGTATAAGTTTTTATTTTTATAAATTGATAGATTACGGTTAAAAATGTTTCTATAAGGTCATCATATCCAAAAACCGCAAAATGCGATGACAATACGAGAAAATTAATTTGTTTATTTAAATAGCAACAACATACATTTTAAAAAGTCCGTTGTGCCTTGAAGAGTGTTTTTTAGAATCTACAGATGACGTGTGCCTTTTCAGATTTTTAATTGCATTTTAAACGACCGAGGAAAGTATATATCCCACTCGATGAAGGTAATTTACTTTAAAAAAATTGCAAACTAATTAATTGTTTTTTAATAAGTTCGTGAAAGTGTATAGAATAATATCCTGAAAAGTTTACATTTCACTCGGATGAGAACGTAAAATAAAGTGAAAAAAAAATTTTTTTTCAACAGTTTTTTCAAAATTTTGAAATCAAGTCCAGCTAGGAAAAAATAAAAAATGCAGATGGATAGATCACGTATTTCTGAACAAAAAATGTCCTAACAAAATTTATCGCTAAAGCCACGTTTTTTCCGGAAAAAATAGTCAAGTGTAACGTTATAACTCGGAGCGAGATACATGCATGCGCGCGCTTGAATACGAATGATTGTGACACCGACGCACTGAATTACATGTCACTAAATCAAAATTAGTTCAATCTATATGAGTGATGGTTCATTTAAAAGATGGAAATTGTAGCTTTCTGATGCTTTTTTGTCTTAAATAATACAAGCAAAGAATGGATGGGAAAAATATACTTATTATATATATTAACACGCCCGAACTCAATCGTCGCAATAAAAAATATAGAGAAAAATAAAAGCCCTTCAAAAAAATTCTTTTTTCACTGAGAACTGTTAAAAATTATGTACACTTCATGATTATTATGGTTTATTAAATTATAGTAACGTGGATTCACAAAAAAGTACATCTCACATAATTTTAATTTCCTTGCTTGATCATTTTCTAGAAAAATATTTATATTGGAGGGTGTAACTTGCCGAGAAATTGACCGATTGGAAAAAATAAAATATCACTATTTCGAAAAAATGTATACATTTCGAATGTTCAAACACAAATTCGTTTACTTGTATGCATTTTTTCGAAAATATGATTAATTAGATCATGATGAGAAATTGCGATTTTCACGATCTTATCCATATAACTATGAGAATATCTTTGATTGTTTTGAATATAACTTCTGGAACTTTCCAATACATTAACAAATGTATAAGGAATTCATTGGATATAGCTGAAATGTGGATAGGTGTACCTGTAATAAATACAATATAGTAAAGGCACGTAAAAATTCAGGGTAGCGATTCAGCGGTTATGTATGGTGTCTGTGTATGCGTTTATAATTATATATTTTCCCTCCAGACTCACTATTTATCCTCCTATTCACTAAGAAAAATGTAATCAGAAAGAGAAAAAGCTTTGTTTTACTCGTTAGAACTGCTAAGAATTTTTAGAGGTTCCGTAGTATGCATTTAATCGTGCGCTTGGCCGCGCAGAGTGACAAAGTTACTCTATTATTTTTTTCCAGGAATACCGTAGCTTTAGCGATAAATTTTATTAGAATATTTTTTGTTCAGAAACACGTAGTCTATCCACCTGTATTTTTTGTTTTTTTCTACCCCGACTTAATTTAAAAATTTTGAAAAAATGGATGGAAGAAAAAATTTTTTTCACTTTTTTTTATGTTCTGCATCCGAGCGGAATGTAAACTTTTCAGGATATTATTCTATACACTTTCATGAACTCATTAAAAATATATATATTCAATTTGCAAGTTTTTGTGGGTTTCACTGTCGTCTGGGCTAATAAAAAAATGACGAGACAAGCATCTCGGTACCTCATTTTTGATACTTTGGCGGCCGGTACTTTAAATATAATAAATAAATAAATAAACGTGTATTGTGCACAAAAGAATTTATACGTAAAAGGAAGAGGTATTTTCCACCTCCCATATACATTAGGAAAAAATATTATTACTGTACGTAGTATTACATTAAACTGAGAAAACCTATAAAATCAAATTTTTATGTATATTATTTATATCGTATTACTTATAATAATAATAATTTAACTAGCAAATGTGCTGTTTTTTTTATTATAATTAGAAAATTTTATGCTCTGCTAAAAAGGTTGCTTAATTTTCAAAACATTGAGGAAAAAGCATATTTTGTTAGTAACTTTTGAACCCGAAAAGAATACCACACAATTCCAATTTATGAGTGCAACCTGTGAACACCAATTAATGTCAGCCACAAATATTTTTTATGCTTGTACTAATAACGATAATTGTTATTATTAGTGCAAGCATATAAAATATAATCAATTCAACTGAAAGTATCATAAAAGAAAAAATTAAATTTTTGCTTGCCATATTTAAAAAGGAACTTCATGCTTTGTCGTCATTTGAAATCAATCAATTTTCGGTCATATTTGATCCATATACTCAGAAACACAAATGTGACTTGTTGTAGGCTCAACGAAAATAAGTACAATTTCCAAAGAAAAATTGCTGTAAGGGATTGTTTTATTATTGATACCTAATTTTACTGTACTATTATTACAATTCGTTTTATGTTTCTCTATTAGGTAAGTACACGTAATTTAATTTCTGATGCTTTGCATCTTCTTATTTCAATGCGAATAAGACAATACTTTAAAAGTTTGAAAAAAAATGAAGTCAAATTTTGAAGAAAAAACAAAATATCATAAATGCTGACAAATTCAAAATATTCAAATACTTATAGGCCCAGGCCCACCACGGACTAACTACATTATCAATTATTAATATTTAATGTGTATTTGCATACAAAAAAACCCAATATTTTATTAGGTTATCTTTAAGTAATTTCAAATTCATAACAATAAATATTAAAAAAATGTAACTATTATATTATTTATTTGGGACACCTGTATATTATAATGAGATCTGGAAATAGATTATGTTTTGATCTTATTCCGTTGAAGCTTGGGATGGGAGGTAAATGGTAAATAGGCAAAGCAAGCAAGTGAGAGTTGATAAAATTGGGATTTAGTGTATGTACGAGAAGCTAAGTACCTACTCAAAATATTTTTGACATCAGCCACTTCCACTATCACCACCATTACCATCCTCACCCCATTATTAAAGGGCGAAAAAAAATAAAATTGTGATTTTGTGTGTATAACTACCAAAGGCCTAATTTTTTTTGCATCAGCTATAACCCACACTACCATCCCCACTCCCACTGTCGGTATGGCATATTGTTTTATGGACTTTTATAGTAGACGATTGCAAATATTATATTATTAAAGTTCTATGATCAGTTATTTCCACATAATGGACTGCACATACAGTATCAACCTTTTTTCTTTGTAAGAGACTTGGATGTTGAAATAGTGATTGGTTAGGTAGCGGTTTTTTAAGTCAGGTTCCCTTTACTGTATGGTGCACCTAACTGCATGACGTGATCTGTCTTGGTTCCCCGTTAAGCCTACATGGTCTTTAAAATAAAACAATTTTGATGGGCTAACTTAAATTGTTTTATTCTATTTGGACGTGCAAAAGAGAACAACGTCATAACTGCGGAATACTTATTACTTACACATCCATCGTAAAAAAATTTTTTTTGCTCAATTATTGGAGGTGATTATTGAAGGGAATAAAAAGATAAAATTGTGATTTAATGTGTATAAAGAAACAAAAGGCCTGAATACTTTTTTGGCACTAGCCACCCTCTCTACCACCCCTATTCCACCTCTACCACCCCTATTCCACCTCTACCACATTATTAAAGGGAATAAAAAAACAAAATTATGATTTATGTGTACAAGAGCCTCTAAATTTTTTTGCCAACAGCTTCCCTCTCTACTACCCCCACTACCATGTAGCACATCGTTTTATGGCTTTTTGGGATAGACGATTTCAAATATTATATTATCAAAGTTCTGTGAACAATTATTCCTACACAGTGGATTGCAAATATAGTATCGACATTTTTTTGCTGTAAAAGGCTTGGATAGGAAAATCTAGATGTGGAAGTAGTGATTTTTTAGGCAGCGGTTTCTTTTATTAATGAACACATATATTTTTATGATGGTTATTTGAATTTATGTTTGTAGTCAGTCTCCCTGCATTGTGCATCTGACATCATGCACCTATCTTGATTGCATTGGATTCGGAATGACGTCTATAAAAATATGCAAAAGTTTCAAACCCGCACATAAACAATTGCAAAAGTTATAAACTAATGAAAATTGAAAATATGACGAGTTCCGTTTCTTGCAAATAACTCAAAAACTATTAATATTTAAGAAATTTTAAAGAAAGATTCTTAAAGAGGAAGAAATTTCAAATAAAAAAGTCCCAACTCCCGAAAATCTACATCGATTATAAACGAGATTATTAATAATTTTAATTTAATGTTGAAAATAGAGGTCCGCGCAGCAAACACTAAGCCGTTACGATGCTCTAAAACCGTCCGGAATAAGTAAAAATATTTTTTTATATTATTAAATATTAATTTAAAAATTCATAAAAATTATGTTATTTTTTAAACAAAGGAAAAAATTTTTTCACCGATTTTTCATAAAATGAGCCTTTTGTTAATCAACAAATTTTTTTAGAGTTTGCGTTTATATTTCAAGTCGGATAATTATTAAACAAAAGCCACTAAAATTATTTTGCTTCGTGGCGACCTTATGTCAACTATACTTTATGGGATTATAATATTGCGATGTTTTTAATTGTTATAGTCTATTAGTTATTAATTATTTAACCTAACAAAAAAATAAAAACTGAAAGAGAGGTCAGAAATCTTTTTTTATTAATTTTAATTATTCTTACTGTTTTTATATTCAAAAATACTATAAGATTACATAAACTTTAAATTTTTATTGCTATTTGTTTAAACAAATTTTATAAACAAATAGATAAATTACTTATTTTTGAAAAATATTTTTTTGCCATTTTATTTGTTATAAAATATTATGATTAAAAAAATTTCTTAAAAATTGTTTTTAATTATTTATAATCACTTTTTTATTTTTTCATTATTTAAACATTTTATTAAGAAAAAATTTTATTCTTAAATTTATTATTTGCAATTCTCCACAAGGTGAAAAAACGATTTTTTTTATCGTGAATTTGTTTGTTTATTTAATAAACAATTCGTTATTAATAATCGCCGAATGTGTTTATATTTTTTTTAGATAGAAAAAAAATAACAAAAACAACCGTATACATAAACATGAAAATTCTTTTGTGAATAATAATTTAAAAATCGAGAAAATACTCGTATCAAGTATGCCGTGGAAATTGACAAAACTAGATTTAAAACATTAATTTTGTCTGCATAATCAAAGCGTTCTGTCCGAAATGTCCATTTTATTTAACACATATTAGAATCAAAATATAGCCTACTGCTATTCTTGTTTTATTATATGTAGGCAAATAATATACCTACATATTTAGATAAAAAAGGTATATTTTAATCACAGTTAGAAAACACTAATGCAAATATTAGTGGGAAAAGAGCAAAGCGTTTGCCCTAAACAACTTTATGATGACAGCATCAAAAAAAGTGGTTAAGGAATTCTTTCTGCCGCGATTTTATTATTTTAATTTGTTTTTGGTGTGGTAACAAGTGCAATAAGAAGTCCCGAACTAAATCATTGCTTCAAAAAATATAAACATGTATGTGTCAATATTAGAATTTTCTGCTATTTTTCTTATTATTTCCGGTTTTAGTAATCGCAAAAAATAAAAAGACAAATTTTGAATAAAAATAGACAAAAAAACTTTCCGATAATTTGTTAACTTGCAAGAAAGTAAAAACCATTAAAAAAACCGCTGCCCAAGGAATCACTACTTCCACATCCAGATTCTCTATCCAAGTCACTCACAACGAAAAAACTTTGTATGTGAAAATAATTGTTTATGGAACTTTAATGATGTAATATTTGAAATCTTCTACCCCAAAAACCCATAAAACGATACCCCACATCGGTAGTGGGGTGGGGGTGGTGATAGGGGGGTGGTAGTGGGGGGGGGTGGATGAAGTAAAAAATATTTTGAGGTTTCTGGTTCCTGTACATACACTAAATCACATTTTTTTTCATCCCCTTTAATAAGGGGGTGGGGGTGGTAATGGGGGTGGTAATGGGGGTGGCTAATGCCAACAGTTTTTTTTGAGGCCTTAGCTTCTCTTGTATACGCTAAATACCAATTTCGTGGACTCTTACCTGCTTGATTTACCCATTTACCCCAAATTTACCCCAATTTACACCCCAACGCTTCGACGGAACAAGATGAAAATATAATCTAGTTCTAGATCTCGTTAAAGTACATATGTGTACCAAATTTCAAGTCAATATCTCAAACGGTTCCAGAGTAAACGTGCGCACAAAAAAAAGTTACAGACAGACAGAATTTTTTTTTTTCGCTCAAACTTAAAATCTCGACGTTTCATGACATTTTAAGCCTATTTGGACAATAAAAATTTTTAAAAATTTTTTTGTCGTTACTATACTTCCACTGGACGTGGAAGTAATTACTGCCTATGTATAATTTAGGAAATATAGTGTAATAACGCATAAATCTATAACGAAAATGAGTGAAACTATATCTTTTATTGCTTTATTTTTCGAGTTGTTTATAAAATAACGAAGTTAAAAATATCAAAAAATAAAGAACAAAATTTGTACCATCTACAAATAATTCTTTTCGTGAAGTATACGTCATTACCTCTAGGACTGCAGTTTTAGCCATGTATTTTTACGGAATTGAAAATTATTTTTTCTGTACTAAAGCATTTCTTACAAACAATGATTTTCATTTTATTTAAATTTCCAACTGCTCAGTTAATTTATTCTAATGTTTTGATTATTTAATTTTAACGAATTCTAAAATAATTTTTTATGCTCTATTTATACATTTTATTTTCGCTATAGTAATAAAGGACTAATAATTTTTTAGTTAGATTTATGGCTAAATACTGTAATATAACTCTATCTTGCTTTGTATACCATTGGCAACAGTTCTTTTGGCATTTGAGACGCTTTAATTGTTTTATTGCTCTGTGCAAGAAAGCAACACCAGATTTAAGTTGAATGTAGGTAGAAGAATGTAAGAAAAAAGGTACCAGCTTATCTGAACGAAGCACAATGCAACAGCATAGGAGGGAGGGAGAGAGAAAGAGATCACGCGTTTGCCGAAATATAAAGTATTCTAACATTGTTTTAACATGATTTTAATAATTTTTCATGTGTAAATAAAAATTCAACCAATTCAGATTTCATGTAAAAAGGTCTATTTGTTAATTGACAAATGCACAAATTTCTCACCTAGTAAATTCGCAGAATTTTGATTGGATTGTTCATAATTTTATGACCCTTTACGTAGTAAAAGTTTTTATATTTAGAAATTGATGGATGGTGGTTAAAAATATGTTTCTATAAGATCATAAAATTATCTAAGACCCGAAAATCGCAAAATGCGGTGACAATACAAAGAAGTCAATTTTTATTTAAATGGAAACAACATAAATTTAAAAAACCGCTCTGTCTTGAAAAGTGTTTTCTGGAATCTACAGATGACGTATGCTTTTTCAAATATTTAATTGCATTTTAAATGACCGACAAAAAAATTTAAAAAATGACGACAGACAAGCGTTTCGTTACCTCATTTTTGATAGTTTGGCGACCGGTACTTTAATAAAGTAACATAAATAAATAAATAAGCGTTTATTGTGCACAAAAGAGTTTACACACAAAAGAGTTTACACACAAAGAAAAAAGAGGTCAGCCTAAACTAGCTTCCCCATGTATATTAAGAAAACATATCATGACCGTACGCAGTATTACATTAAATTGAGAAAACTATTAAACTAAATTTTTATATAAATAACACAGCCCCACAAAAAAAAGTGGTCTGACCGGCGGACCAGACCAATATATTCGTATGTATTTGGACCCGCTGAAACCGAATCCGAAGTCGGAATTGTCAGATTAGGTCGTTTTTCACCCTCCAACCCCAACCCCCCCCCCCCCCCCAAAAAAATGCTCTATCCGGCGGACCAAACCAGTATATTCTTATGTATTTGGACCTGCTGAAACCCAATCCGTAGTCAGAATTGTCAGATTGGCCCGTTTTTCACCCGCAACCCCAAAAAAACACCCCCAAAACAAAAACAAAGTGGTCTGTCCGGCGGACTATACCAGTGTATCTTTATGTATTTTGACCTGCTGAATCCGGATTCGAAGTCAGAATTGATGGATTGGCTCGTTTTTTACCCCCAACAACGAAAAACACACCCCCCAAAAAAATGATTTGTCCGACGGACCAGACCAGTGTATTCTTATGTATTTGGACTTGCTGAAACCGAATCCGATATCAGAATTGTCAGACTGGCTCGTTTTTCACCCCCAACCCCAAAAACACCCCCAACCCCAAAAACACCCCCAAAACAAAAATAAAGTGGTCTGTCCGGCAGACTATACCAGTGTATCCTTACCAAATACATAAGGATACACTGGTATGGTCTGCCGGGCAGACCATTTTGTGGGGGGGGGGGGGGGGTTGGGGGTTGGGGGTGAACATGTGTCAATCTCACAATTATAACTTCGGATTCGGTTTCAGCGGTCCAAATATATAAGGATACACTGGTATGGTCCGTCGAACAGACCACTTTTTTGTTTTGGGGAAGTTTTTTAGGGTTAGGTGTGAAATACGAGCAAATCTGACAACTCTGACTTCGAATTCGGATTCAGCAGATCAAATTACATAGGGATCCACTGATCGCAAGATTTGACCTAAACAAACAAACTAACATACAAATAAACATTGCAAGTTAAATAAAAGCTTTTAAAAAAGGTATTTCCAAACGGCTTTCGTCAAGTATCTCGAAAAGAATTACTTTATCAAATAAATGTTACAGACCAATTACAGAAAGTACAAACTGGGAATTAATTATATTTTTTGTTTATTGATGTAGGATTAATAATTTCGGAGATATTTAAGTTTATATTTGGTATCCAAGTGTTTCGAAATTACCTTTAAAGTTTAAAATGCATTTTCTTCTAAAGCAAGTGCTTTAAATGAGCATCTAGGTAATGCTACATCTTAACGAAAAACTGTATTTGAGATAATTTCTTTAAATTACTAAATATAAATACGCACATTTTTCCATCATAACTTCTTTATTTCTTATGCTACAGGAACGAGTAAAAAATAGTTTGAAAGCGCAATTGATTGTCTTCAATTTCATTTCTTAGCATGCGTGACGTAGGTGTCACAATTTTTGAGATATTTAACATTTAAACTGCATTTTTCGTCTTATAAACGTTCGGACGCCATTTGTAAACTTTCATATTTCCGAAACTATTAAATCTCTGTAAATAAATAAACAAGCGAAATTCATTATCAGTTTATGAGCTTTATTTTTGGTCTCTCCCATTCTTAAATAAAACTAATATTTATTGAGATACCTATTTGGAAAAGGAAAACAAAATTGCGTTTTATCGAAAGTACCTGTATAGTTTAACTGTATTTTTTTCTAAAGCAAGTGTTGTATACAAACCAAAAAATTTGACTTCATGCTATATAATGAGGGACAGTGTTTGAAATTCCTTTTTTTAATTACTGGCTAATTACAGTTACAAAATGGCGACATTGTTTTTAAAAAATGTGTAGACTCACATTTCTTCGGTCATAACTTTTTTGTTTTTTATGCTATAGAAACAAATAAAAAAAAACAGTTGAAAACTTAATTAATAACTTACTATACTACCTATTAGCATCCTTGACGTATGTGTCACAGTTTCTGAGATTTTTAAATCTCACTCTAAATAATTATCTTATGAACATTTGGATGCCAAATGTAAACTTAAATATCTCCGAAATTATTAATCCTACATCAATAAGCAAAAAATATAATTAATTCCAAGTTTGTACTTTCTGTAATTGGTCTGCAACATTTTTTAGCAATAAAGCAATACTTTTCGAGATACCTGACGAAAGCCGCTTGGAAACCTTTTTTTTTAAAGCTAAAATCGCAATTCTGAAGTCGTTATAACTTAAAAACTATCGATTTATGTGAAAAGTTACATAGAAACTTTTCTTCTTAAAATTTGATTCTACTTCAGCTCCAATAAATATATATATATATATATATATTTTTAAGTGCCACCACCTGAGAGGGGGTGGCATCCACCCCCTTATAAATTAGCAAGCCCCGCACAATATAGAAACTTTTCTGTGAAGCTTATACTTCCAAAAATGAACGATATCCATTCAATATGACATTATTCCGAAGTTTTGCATATGTTTTACCTCTAGGTACTGTACTATAATAATAATTATTATTTTTATTAGTGCAAGCGTATGAAATATAATCAATAAAAGAAAATATTACATTTTTGCTTGCCATACTTAAAAGGGAACTTTGTGCCTTATAGTACGTTGGGTACATGGCTACATAAGCCAAAAAGCTGCACTTTTTGATTGGGATGTGCCACTTTCTGATATTTGGTTGATGCCAAAAGGTAACTTTTCAGATAGGGAGCCACTTTAAAATCCGTGCAATACACGAAATGGCAGCCATTAAAGATGGCTCCCATTAGCCACAATAAATGTTTTTGTATCTCAGCTCCTAATGGTTCGATTATGCTCTTGTAAAGAAGATACTTTTTGTCCCTATACATTTATCTCTACACCTTAAGGGTTCTGCGCAATTTAAAAAAATATATTTTTTTTAATTTTTAAAGATACTTCTTTGCACAGTGGGACAAAGTAAATCTGAAAACTTATTTCATATAATGCAACTTTCAATTGATGTTAACAGCTGGTACGTAGTAGAGGTCATTGTAATAACCTTTTCAAAATTAAGCATATAAGTATAGTGACAGTGAAATAAAATTAAATAAAAAAACTTATAAATACTTCAAAGAGAACTTCATGCTTTGTTGTTATTTGATGGTAATCAATTTTTGCTCATATTTGACCCATATACTCGGAAACACAAAGGTCACTTGCTGTCTCAAAATAAGTACAGTTTCAAAAGAAAAATTGCATCAAGGGATTCTTTTACTATTGTACCTAATGATACTGTATTATTAAAACAATTCGTTTTATATATCTCTGTTAGGTAAATGAACATAATTTAATTTCTACCCCTTTGCATCTTTTTATTTTAATGTGAATGAGGCAATAATTTAAAAGTGGAAAACGAAAAATGAGGACAAATTCAAAATATTTAAATACTTATAGGCCTACCACGGAGTAATTACATTATCAGTTATTAATAATTAATGTCTATTTGCATAAAAAAATAACTTAATATTTTATTAGGTTCTTCTAATATATCTTCAAATTCATAACAATGAATAATAAAAAACGTAACTGTTATATTCTTTTGGCGTTCAAAGAATGAATATATTTCCTTTAATAGCTGGCCCTCCAATAGCGTCTCTACTGTAAACAGTAATGATAGTGGCTCAGTATAGCAAGTACTTCTAACCATACAATATTGTGTTTCGTGGCGATGCATGCATCAAAGAAATATATATTATAAAAATATAACCTACTGAGGCCCGATTACATTGGCAACATCGCTGGGACGGAGAACGAACGCTAGCTATATTTTTAAATACAGTGGGCTTCTAAAGGATCAGTAAATATATCCGGGCTCTGAAATATGCCATGTTTATATAATTGAAAGAAAAATAATAATTAGCTACCTCTAGTGGCTTCCTATTAGAAAAGATTCATAACAATCGCCATATTTAATAAATTTGTTAATTTATACACTCGGGAAATGCCGGGCTTATGAGCGGCCTATCGATATATCGGGCTCATCAATATACCGTCTATACCTATATATATATATATATATATATATATATATATATATATATATATATATATATATATATATATATATATATATATATATATATATATATATATGTAAGTAATGCTTTCAAAATATATGAAAAAATAGAAAACCCACAACATTTTAACCAGAGGGCTATGTTACATAGAAATTGAAAAACATTTCTAATGTGTAATGAATAAAAATCAGGGTAGAATAACTATCATGAATAACCAAGTCTACCACGGAAAAATTATCGTTTCTGTGTTCCCAATCTATATTAATACCGTGAAATAAAATGACATATTCATATTAAATTTTTAAATAAATGACTCTAACCTTCCAAGTAAACCTTGTCGCAAAAACCCAGTCAAATAAATTGATTCTAAGAAATACACTTGGAGCAGCTCTATTCATAATTCATAAATTAATTTAATTTCGTTAAATTAATATTTAATGGCGACTTTAACGAGGATTGAATAAAATAAATCACTTCACTAGTGATGTAATTTGATGTTAATGTTAAGACAAAAATATAACTGCAGTGAAACATTGTCAACTCTTGCAGCATTCAACTTATTCTAAGACATCATCGAGAAGTATAGGTGCACAAAAGGACAAAATATATCGGTAAATTGGTACGTTCTATTGATAATTTATAGAAATGTTCCAATGGAAAATAACTGTCTGTTCTTCTTTAACAAAATCTGACATGGCCAGTATATAACATTCTTGCACGAGTGACTATCACTGTCTATACAGAGTGATTTTTATTTATGGTAATAGAATATTATTCAACGAACGTATCATGATGGTTATTACTGAAGAGGATAACGTTCTGACGTTCATGATGTCAGCTTCCTCAGAAGCTGACGGCATGATCAGCGAAACGTCAAAAATTCGACTACCAAGGCAACACCCGGAAGAAATATTTCATTAGACAATTCCCGTGAAAACCTGGAATCTACAATTTGTTCCCTTACTGCGGTGGTGCGCCGGTATTCATAAACAGAGAAAGAGAGTTTAGCTTTGGCATGCGCTGTTCAAAGGATTTATTTTTACCTGGCGGGAATATCATTGGTAAATGCTCTTCCGACCTTGAATTTGGGATCAGGAAATCTCCTTACCAAAAACTTATTTTTATCTTCAATATGAATGAGTTATCTTCATCATTAAGAATTTTTCGTCTTCAGCATCACGAAGAAACTCACCGATTTCAGTTTCAGCCTTGTGGATTTATGATTTTCATGCTGGCGCTTCAAAAAGCTGTTAATTACAGTATTATCAGAGTGAAAGAGATATTAAATTTTATGAGAACATAAATAGTGCAGGCAAATCCAGTTTTGAGTATGAACTATCTGGGGACAGCTATTTCTTTATCGAAATGGATAGCTCTATTCATGTAGAATGAGGATATATATGTCACAAAAAATCCCAATGTGAGCTAAAGTCACCATTTAGAAAAAATGGCCGCCAGAACCGTTTATTTTAGAAGGACATATATCAGTAACCATTGCTCCGATTTTAGATTTCTTTTTTTTGCTCTCTTCCCCTTTTCATGTACAATCGAAAGTGTTATTACATCTTTGGGCATAAAATAGAAGGTAACTGAAGAAAATAAGACTTGAGTTCTTGGAAATATACAAGGTGTCCAGTTAGTGCTTCCTAGGAAGATTGTGCAAAAACGGGTAACTTTATAAAAAAAATTTTTTAACAAAACTTTCAATGTTTCATCTCTACTACAACGTGAAATTATTTTCAATTATACAAGGTGTCACAAAAAGGAGTTACACAAGAATGTATAATTTTGTTAATGGAATACCCTATAATTTTTTGGCGTCAGTTAAGCCTCTAAGGGTCCTGAATTACACCCTAAAATTTTTTGCCAATCGGATGCAGCGTTGCCAAGTTATAATTTTTTTCCTGTTTTTCTGGCAAATTACAAACATTTTTTTGACTACCATATCTCCGCGATTTATTAATTGTTTTTTCTAAAAATGTAAGGTGTTATTCGATAATGATGCATTTACTGAAAAACATTTTTGAAATAAATTATTATTATACCGGGTGTCCAAAATATTTGTTTACATTTCTTGTTATTTAATTATTATTTTTCTAAAAATTTTTTAAATGGAATACCTATATTTTTTTGCATATATGAATAAAGCATAAAATTCCCCACATTCTAATATTATATACTTAATTTTTATTTCAAACCGTTTTTGAGATATGATTATTTCAAATAAGTTTTGCGTAAATTGAGGTGATTTTTATTTTAGCATTAAAATCTAGTATGGCTTTGGCCTTTTGTTTTGCGTTTGTTTTTCACTCTATGACATTTTTCTAATGTGTTTAAGATTATCGTGGTTAAGTTGAATTAATATTGTTAATATTTAAAAATACGAATTATAATTATTGTCAATAGGATTTAATACCTATGGTAAATGTTATGTTATTGGTGAATGTAATGGAAATTGTTTATTGGCATCAAGAATGTATGGTAAAAAATATCCCTATAAAAGATATCCTAATGTGAGGTCTCTAGAAAATTTGAAAGAACGTTTTGAACGTACTGGAAATTTTGCATATGAAAAGAAGGCGAGACGACGAAAGTAGGTGTTTTTGGAGAGTTCTGGCGCCACATTCCCACATTCCACATTCCGCAATGCGCATGACCGCCGCGCGCGATGTGTGACGTATGAGCTGGTGTATTTTTAGGGAATGTAATTGTTTTACTGCCATTATTGCAATATGGCGAGCAGTCTAACCTAACCAAAAAAAACATGGCGGCATATAAAAAAAAAATATGGCGGTATATAGAAAAAAACATGGTGGCATTTAGAAAAAAAAACATGGTGGTATATGGAAAAAAACATGATGGTATAAGCTAGATCTAACCTAACCTAATGTATTTAAAAAAATTGATTCTCCTCTACCATATGTTACGTCTAACAGCAACACGATACTCCAGACTTGACCTAATGTATTAAAAAAAATGATGCTCCTCTGTTGAATGATACGACTCACAGCATCATGTCACTATTCTTAGCACATAGCAGTATATAGAAAAAAAAATGGATTCTCCTCTACCATATGTTACGTCTAACAGTAACATGACACTCCAGAACCTAATGTATTTAAAAAAATTGATTCTCCTCTACCATATGTTACGTCTAACAGCAACATGACACTCCAGACTTGACCTAATGTATTTAAAAAAAAAATGATGCCCCTCTGCTGAATGATACGTCTCACAGCATCATGTCACTATTCTTTTCACACAGCAGTATATAGAAAAAATGGATTCTCCTCTACCATATGTTACGTCTAACAGTAACATGACACTCCAGAACCTAATGTATTTAAAAAAAAATTATTCTCCTCTACCATATGTTACGTCTAACAGTACAGACGTCTAACACTTCAGACCTGACATAATGTATTTAAACAAAAAAAAATTATGCTTCTCTGCTGAATGGTGCTTTTTTGTGTCTTGTTACCATTGCAAAATATCTATTGAATATAGAAATATTTAGAATATGAGAATTATTTCATATTTTTGAATTTATTTAAGTAGCATAAGATCTGAAAATAGAGGATAAATAATTTCAAAAACGACAAAAGAGCTTATCATGTCTAGATACCCAAGGTAAAGTACTAATTAAATAATGATTAGAAAGTTACTGTGAAAATATGAGTAGCCTGCATTTCCATACTTCTTCAGCGGCGTCGAACGATATTTTTAGAACGGGTTAACATGAAAATATTTTAAATTGTAGCAATATGTGATAGATGTATTTTTGATGTGATTATGAGTTCAAAATGTGATGGGTATATTTAAAAAATAAATACAGTATTAGTTAAGTCAGTCTAGTTTTGTATAGCGAAGTGAATTGACGTTATGAACGCTCAAAATAATACAGAAAATTTAAACTTTAACATAGAAATTTTGTCAAATGAATTAAAGAATCTACATTATGCTGCGGAATATATTTCCAAGTTAGTTTGTTTTAACGTGGAAGAAATTGAACTATTGGAAGAACTTTCGGTCGCATATAACCAAGGAATAATTATTTGTCATAAATATTTTTATAATATTTTAAACCTGGAGGAGTTTTGTGAGGAGATGATAAATGCTGACTTGAAGCGATTTTTAGAAGATCATTTATTTGGACATCTACCGGATGAAATTATAGAAAAATATGAACTACAACATGTGGAGAACAACGGAAATGATGACGAATAATTTAGAATTATATAAATGTATACATTTTCACTGTATTCAAATTATTAATATGGTTTTATTTTAAATAAAAAAAAAAAAAAAAAAAAAAAAAAAAAAAAAAAAAAAAAAAAAAAAAAAACTATATATGTGTTTTTTTCTAAGTTGATGAATGATAGAACTAATCGTATTGTTTTAAAAAAAAAAAAGGTACAGTTTTATTTGTATTTATGTAAAACTAAAATTTAAATAACATTTGATTTTATTTATAAAAAAAAATATACATAACTCTATTATCTCAAAAAAGAATTTCTCTAGTGCATTTCTAATAGGTTTGCCATAAATCACCATAACCTTTAATTATAGTCTTCCTTCTTGTAAAATTTCGCCGGGCGGGTTTATGAAGTTCATCAACAACTTGTAGTTTTACATCACTGACACTCATAGTTTTTTCTTCCCTTGAACACGCTGTTCGGGTACGTTCACCTTCACCACTGTAAGAGTTTCTGCAACTGAATGTTCTAATTTGCTTATTCTAGCTAATAAATTATTTTCAGAAACCTTAATTTCTTTAATTTGTGCGTTAAGGTCTCTCTTCACATCGCTAAACATCTCAACAATTTTTCCATGTGTAAATTCACTATACGAGTTTAATTGTTTCCCTACAAATGTAGTGTATGATTGTTTAATTGTTTTATTATGTTCAGCTGTGAATTTTTCCAATCTATCATTAATTTTCTTAACTGTTTCTTGCATATGCTCGTCTACATATAAACATGTTGCTGCATCTCTAGGATCTTTCGGTTCACCAATTTTAGTTAAGCGTTTATATTGAATATCGAAATGATTGTCATTGGTAAGCTTAAAACCTATGCCTCGCTGACCCACTACTACACTCGATGAAGGTCGTTTACTCCTACGTCCGAATTTATCGATAGTGTTGTTTATGCCAGCCATCTTGAATAACAACTGTTAGCATTTCAATAATATATATAAATATATATTTGTTAATATACTATGCATGAATGTATATATATGCATAAAATGAATTCCTCTCTGGACGTCTATCCGCCTCTCCACCTGTGTCTGTCCATCTATGCCTGTCCGTCTGTCCATCTGTGCCTGTCCGTCTGTCCATCTGTGCCTGTCCGTCTGTCCATCTGTGCCTGTCCGTCTGTCCACCTGTGCCTGTCCGCCTATCCGTCTATGCCTGTCCGCCTATCCGTCTGTCCACCTATGCCTGTCGGTCTGTCTGTCTGTGCGTGTGGGGCCGCGGTAGCTCGAAGGTTAGGCCAGGTTAGGTTAGGTTAGGTTAGGGTTTGCTAATATACTATGCCTTCCTCTCTCAATTCTGATATCAAACTTAGTATTTCATTATCATGTCCAGTATGTCCTGCCTGTTTTGAACTCCACAGCAGACGTAGACGATCCACTAGCTCTTTGGGTTTATTCCAATATACATAATCCACCGCTTTACTGCTATATTGTTTTTTAGTAGGTAGTCCCAATCCTTTTTTATTGGATCGTGTCACTATTCCATATTGTACTAACGGCTTGATAATTTCTTGATATTTTCTCGATTTACTCGTATTATAACCCCGCTTACTATCATAATTCTTATGCGCTGCTTTCGTTAGTTTCAATATCTCCCCATAAGTCTCTTTATTTGCAGCATTAACACCTTCTTCACTAGTTAAGCATGATGGCGATTTTAGAAATAATAACTCATACAGTTCGCGATTGCCACGAAAAGTTCCAAGTCTTCTGTTAGCATGCCAAAAAGAAACATTTATAGATGGGAAACGTACTTCAGCATAACCCATGCGTAGTTCTTCTGGGTTGGGATCCACTCGCACTCCATAAACTGTGTCATAAGAGGGATCACCGCTCCTTAAACTTTCAACATGTTTCATAATCATGCTATTTATTTTCCCAACACTTTTTGTTAAAGGAGTTGATGATGAAGGAGTAGTTGATGTACCTGGTGTAGTTATTAATGAAGTTGAAGTTGGTGGTGTCTCCATTGTAGGCAATGATATAGGTAAAACGTCGTCATCATCTTTATCAGATTCAGATGCAACCATACTCTTACTATCTGATGCCTGCGATGTTTGTATCATTGGCTTAACTAGTGATTTATTATCTGCTGCTGCTGTAGATAATACTTTTAAAGGTATCGTTATAGGTTCATAAATTTTTTCTAGTGCTTGCCTGTCCTCAATGTGTCTAGTTTTAATAGACTTGAATTTTTTTCTAACTGCATCTGTTGCCTCAATCAATTTACGTTTTAAGATTATTTCATCATTATTCATATTGAACATATCATTGTCACCATTCTTTGTTGCGGTACTCTTCATTCTTGCGATACACCTTCACCGTTATTCGCTAAACAAATAATCCATATGAGCTATGGTATCTACACATATATAAAATTATCTAACCCCTTTCTATATCGTCCATCTTGTAATTCTCTATCCTTATCAATCGTCAAAAATCCATATCGATCCTTCCAGCATTCAGCACACATTTTTTGAAATTCCTTGAATGTTACGTCTGGTGCCACGTGATCATGGAATATATGTTGAAGATTCATATCATCCTGTTTGAACATGATTATAAGGTTAGCGTTATCGCGAACTAACTGTTTTGGCGTGCGGGAATATGTTTGAGCGAGATAAAAACAATCGACATTACTGTGACGACCCATACTAAAATATGATCTTATAATATTCTGTTTTTCACAAATAACGTCATCGAAAACAAAGATAGAATTTGGTTTAGCCGCACTGGGTTCCACTATATCTGCATTATTATTGAACGTGTAATATCCTAATCCTTTAATCGGTGCTAGCACATTACGTAAATATTCATATTTGGGTTGATGTAATGACTTGGAATATATGTAGACATTTGTAAATCGTAGTCCATGAGGATGGGTAAGTAAAGTAATCATAACATTGGTCTTTCCACAATTTGACGAGCCAGCTATGATACATCGAATAGTTGAGGGAAGTAGCGGACCATGACGTTGATTATCAATAGCAGCCCTATCCCACATCCAATCCGTTCATCTAAGTTATCCACTATGAACTCCTCCTTCTGTTTTACTATCTGCATTGCACAATGGTTAAAAACTATATAAATATATATGCATCATACTTACCTTATTTAAATGTCGACTATCATACGATACAGACGTCAACCGCGCTCAAAAACTGGTGGAGGCTTTGTTAATTCATTGATTAATAAACTTCCATTCGAACTACATTTACCTTCATATCAGTATTGTGGTCCAGGCACCAAGTTATATAAAAGATTGGCGAGAGGTGATGTTGGTATAAATCGTCTTGATGCCGCCTGTAAAGTGCATGATATTGCATATGATAAGAATAAGGATTTAATCGCAAGACATAAGGCAGACTACGAACTTGAACAGCGTGCTTGGGAGCGTGTCAAATCGAAAGACGCTGGTTGGAGAGAAAAAGCAGATGCCTGGTTAGTTACCAATATAATGAAGGCGAAACGTCACTTTGGTATGGGTTGTAAATCTGAAATTTCAAAGAGCGATAAAAAAAAGAAGAGAACCGAGAAAGTTAAAAAGAATAAAATGGTCTCATTTAGAAGTGGAATAGTTAGACAAGCACGCGTTGCATTACAAAAGGCTGGCGGTGAACGATTCATCACTGAAAATATGAAGAAGGCGGCTGATATTGCATTACATGCTGCGAAGAAATCATTGAAAACTGTAAATGGGAAACAGAATATTCGAACACCCCGTATAATTCCCATTCCTAAGGTAGGCGGTATTTTACCGCTACTACCAATTTTGGCTGGACTGTCCGCTTTGGGGACGCTAGCAGGTGGAGCAGCAGGTGTAGCAAAAGTTATACATGATGTAAGAAATGGAAGGCAGCAATTGATAGAGGCTCAGCGTCATAATAGAAGTATGGAGGCGATTGCAGTAGGCAAGAGTGGTAAAGGAATACACTTGAAACCATTTCGCAGTGGATTAGGTCTCTATCTCAAACCATATCCCAGTTCAAAAAACTAATGAATGCCCTACCCCGCAGAGCTCTGTCCGATGCGGATCTTAATCATTATGCGTTTAAAATAATGAAAATACCTTACTTTCGAGGTGTATTCATGCGTGATACCCTACCCGCTTCAGGACCGCATCATAACGAATCAGCCATCATCAATTTGGATAGTGTGCATGGTATGGGAACTCATTGGGTGGCATATAAAAAACGTAAATCTTTAGTTAATTACTATGATAGCTTTGGTGATTTACCGCCTCCTAAAGAGCTAATACGATACTTTAATAGGGGGCCGAGGGGCAGCAATGTGAAAATATTATATAATTATGATCGTCAGCAGAATTTTAACACAGTCTGGTGTGGACATTTGTGTTTAATGTTTCTGACAAGAGAGAAATAATGAATCTGAATATAACACCTGAAATGGATCGTGAGTGCATTAAAAGAATGGGACATTCTCTCATCGCATATTCTCGACTGCGTAGTCTCATGAAAATGAGCCGACAACAATTGGCAAATATGCCAAAAGAAGTTATGATTGCATGTGCTCCAAATGAAATTGCCTTAGTGTGGGATAAACTGCCAGAACATTTGCAAAATGATATCGATATATTAAAGTATCAATATTGCATAGAACATTATGATGATAAATCAAATGCAGATATTAATGATGGACCGCCCACTAAAAAATTATTTTGCTGCTATTGTAAGATGAATGATGTGAATATAATGTCCAGCAACGAGGTAGATATTCCATTGCCGAGTCCACCGAAAAAGAGAAAGATAAACCCTCTTCAATGCTGTATTCATCAATAAAACCATAATAATCTTGTAAATGCTATCAGTCATGTCGCATACGTTCACAATATCAAGTTATTCGAGTGTGTTGAGTGCTGATTTCTATCCTCCAATCGAGTTAGACATCACCGCTAGCTATGGTTTAGGGCTATTAGGATTCTACTCGTATAATTCCATATTTAATGTAGATGAGAAAAATAATCAGTTTTCCTATAAGATTAATAGTAGGACTGATGATATACTTCATCAGTTACCACCAGGCGCATATGAAATTGATGAAATCCATAAAGCGATGCTGCAATCGTTAAAATCAGATAGGAGTAAAGTTGACATGCAAAAGGACGATGATGAAGGATTATTTTCATTGCGAGCAAATAATAATACTTTAAAGTGTGAAATTCAATCAAAGTATGAGATTAACTTTGATCAAGAAAATTCGATAGGTAAACTTTTGGGATTTGAAGCGATACGTCTACAACCGAATAAGATCCATGAATCCACGCAGCCCGTTGATATTATGAAAGTTAGAATTATACGAGTAGATTGTAATATTATATATGGTGCCTATTTAAATGGAGAGAAAGCTCATACTCTATTCGAGTTTGACATTGATGTGGAACCTGGCTACAAGTTATCGAAGGAGCCTCAGAACATTATTTATATGCCTGTCAGACTCGCAGCACATCAGTTTATCGAAAACATTACTCTTCGAATATTGGATGATAATGGTGAATTGATAAATTTTCAAGGCGAGAAGATTATTATAAAGCTAGAATTAAAAAGAATACTCTAATATCTTATTGTTTCACTAATGGGTTTCCGCTATAACCGCCAGTTGCGTCAGTCACGTTTTGTGCGACGATTAAATGACATTGATACAAGTGATAGAACAGAAAATATTCGAGTCATTCCTGCTGCCAACGTCGCAGAGTATAGACTGTCACTTCAAGACTATATTTTTCTCCAGTCGATTGGTTTAAAAGTTCGCAATTATTAAGAAAAGATGTCTATCAGTAGTACAAGTGAAAAACTGGAAGTATTTGATGAACCTGTGTTTGACCACTCACTCGTTAGCCTACATGAGCATACATATAAACCATATGGGTCACCGTTATATAGAAATTCAGATGAAGTACGCATTCCAGTACATTTTCAAGATCTCATATTAGACATTTCCGATAGTTACATATATATCGAAGGGAAATTTACACCTAGTGATGCTACAAAAACATGTTACCTTGCTAATAATTCTTTGGCATTTCTCTTTGATGAAATCCGCTATGAGATGGGTGGTGAACAGGTGGCTGTAGTGAGAAGGCCCGGTATAACTACTACGTTGAAAACAATGGCATCGTTTGGTAAAATACAATCACATTGCCTTCTAACGTTAGGCTGGGGTCTTACACAAACTAATCAGGACATATTAGACTCTACCAATCATGTTTTTAGTGGTAAGCTACCGCTTAAATATCTTATGGGTTTCGCTGAAGATTATACTAAAGGTATTTTAAATGTGAAACAAGAGTTGATATTAATTATTGCTCGTTCCTATGAAAACTGTTATACTGGTGAAGTAGATGCTCAGATTGAAATCAGCAAGATTGAATGGAAGATCCGTCACATCGTGCCCGAAGATAGACAAAAACTTAAATTAATGACTCGTTTAAATAGAGGTAATTCCCATATTAAGATAGCCTATCGCATGTGGGACCTTTATGAATTGCCTGCTCTGCGTGAGACATCGGCAGACATTTGGGCAATAAAAACCAGTACCAGCTTAGAAAGACCTCGCTATATTATTATTGGCTTTCAAAGCACTGATAACTCTGACAATAGAACGAAGGATTCAACAAAATTTAATCATGCTGAAATTAGTAGTATTAGACTATATCTAAATTCAGCAGTATTCCCATATGAGCGGTGGAATCTGGATTTCTCCAAGAAACTTTACGCTGCCGCTTATTATGCATATGAGAATTTTCAAAACAGTTACTATAACAAGGAGATCAATGATCCGATGCTGAGTATAGGAGAATTCCTAGACAATCCATTATTTGTGATCGATTGTTGTCACCAATCTGACGCGGTGAAGTCATCCACTGTGGATATTAAACTGGAATTTGAAACACGCAAGAATAAATTTCCTAAAAATGTTAAAGTTTATGCACTTATTCTACATGATTCATGTGTAACTTATAATGCATTAGATGGTTCTGTATTCAATGGATTACATTAATTCTTCTTTAATTATTATTATTATTATTGTTATTAATTATTATAAATTTTTAGTTTACTATAATGTATAATTAGTAAATAAATATAATTTCTTATTAAAAATGTATGTGTACTCTTGAATAAAAAAAATAGTATCCAACAGCGTAGACTTTTCTTTTTTCCATCCTACCTACCTCCCATTTAGATCTAGCCTATGTGTTGCTTTTAAACATATCATACAGCAAAGGGGATCGATATCTTATAAATATAAACACCTCATTGATGCTGTGAGACGCACCATTCAGCAGAGGAGCATCATTTTTTTTTTTTAATTATTAGGTCAGGTCTGAAAAAGTGTCATGATACTGTTAGACGTAACATATAGTAGAGTAGAATCAATTTTTTTTAATACATTAGGTTCTGGAGTGTCATGTTACTGTTAGACGCAACATATGGTAGAGGAGAATCAATTTTTTCTATATACTGCTATTTGAAAAGAATAGTGACATGATGCTGTGAGACGTATCATTCAGCAGAGGGGCATCATTTTTAAATACATTAGGTCAGGTCTGGAGTGTCATGTTGCTTAGGTCAGGTCTGGAGTGTCATGTTGCTGTTAGACGTACCATAGGGTAGAGGATAATCGATTTTTTCTATATACTGCTCTGTAAAAAGAATAGTGACATGATGCTGTGAGACGTATCATTCAGCAGAGGGGCATCATTTTTTTAAATACATTAGGTTAGGTCTGGAGTGTCAGGTTGCTGTTAGACGTAACATATGGTGGAGGAGAATCAATTTTTTTAAATACGTTAGGTTAGGTTAGATCTAGCCTATACCACCATGTTTTTTCCATATGCCGCCATGTTTTTTTTCTATATGCGACCATGTTTTTTTTCTATATGCCGCCATGTTTTTTTTTTATATGCCGCCATGTTTTTTTTTTGTTAGGTTAGGTCAGCCTATGCCTCGCTGACGCACTACTACACTCGATGAAGGCCGTTTACTCCTACGTCCGAATTTATCGATGGTGTTGTTTATGCTAGCCATCTTGAATAACTGTTAGCATTTCAATAATATGTATATAATATATATTTGTAAATATACTATGCATACCTCAACAATGCATGCATGTATATGCATAAAATGAATTCCTCTCTGGATGTCTGTCCGTCTGTCCACCTGTGCCGGTCCATCTGTCCGCCTATGCCTGTCCGCCTATGCCTGTCCGTCTGTGCGTGTTGCCTGTCCGTCTGTGCGTGTGGGGCCGGTTAGGTCAGGATGCCTGTCCGCCTATGCCTGTCCGTCTGTGCGTGTTGCCTGTCCGTCTGGGGCCGCTCTAACCTTCGAGCTACCGCGGCCCCACACGCACAGACAGACAGACCGACAGGCATAGGTGGACAGACGGATAGGCGGACAGGCATAGACGGATAGGCGGACAGGCACAGGTGGACAGACGGACAGGCACAGATGGACAGACGGACAGGCACAGATGGACAGACGGACAGGCACAGATGGACAGACGGACAGGCATAGATGGACAGACACAGGTGGAGAGGCGGATAGACGTCCAGAGAGGAATTCATTTTATGCATATATATACATTCATGCATAGTATATTAACAAATATATATTTATATATATTATTGAAATGCTAACAGTTGTTATTCAAGATGGCTGGCATAAACAACACTATCGATAAATTCGGACGTAGGAGTAAACGACCTTCATCGAGTGTAGTAGTGGGTCAGCGAGGCATAGGTTTTAAGCTTACCAATGACAATCATTTCGATATTCAATATAAACGCTTAACTAAAATTGGTGAACCGAAAGATCCTAGAGATGCAGCAACATGTTTATATGTAGACGAGCATATGCAAGAAACAGTTAAGAAAATTAATGATTGATTGGAAAAATTCACAGCTGAACATAATAAAACAATTAAACAATCATACACTACATTTGTAGGGAAACAATTAAACTCGTATAGTGAATTTACACATGGAAAAATTGTTGAGATGTTTAGCGATGTGAAGAGAGACCTTAACGCACAAATTAAAGAAATTAAGGTTTCTGAAAATAATTTATTAGCTAGAATAAGCAAATTAGAACATTCAGTTGCAGAAACTCTTACAGTGGTGAAGGTGAACGTACCCGAACAGCGTGTTCAAGGGAAGAAAAAACTATGAGTGTCAGTGATGTAAAACTACAAGTTGTTGATGAACTTCATAAACCCGCCCGGCGAAATTTTACAAGAAGGAAGACTGTAATTAAAGGTTATGGTGATTTATGGCAAACCTATTAGAAATGCACTAGAGAAATTCTTTTTTGAGATAATAGAGTTATGTATATTTTTTTTTATAAATAAAATCAAATGTTATTTAAATTTTAGTTTTACATAAATACAAATAAAACTGTACCTTTTTTTTTTTTTTAAACAATACGATTAGTTCTATCATTCATCAACTTAGAAAAAAACACATATATAGTTATTTTTTTTTTTTTTTTTTTTTTTTTTTATTTAAAATAAAACCATATTAATAATTTGAATACAGTGAAAATGTATACATTTATATAATTCTAAATTATTCGTCATCATTTCCGTTGTTCTCCACATGTTGTAGTTCATATTTTTCTATAATTTCATCCGGTAGATGTCCAAATAAATGATCTTCTAAAAATCGCTTCAAGTCAGCATTTATCATCTCCTCACAAAACTCCTCCAGGTTTAAAATATTATAAAAATATTTATGACAAATAATTATTCCTTGGTTATATGCGACCGAAAGTTCTTCCAATAGTTCAATTTCTTCCACGTTAAAACAAACTAACTTGGAAATATATTCCGCAGCATAATGTAGATTCTTTAATTCATTTGACAAAATTTCTATGTTAAAGTTTAAATTTTCTGTATTATTTTGAGCGTTCATAACGTCAATTCACTTCGCTATACAAAACTAGACTGACTTAACTAATACTGTATTTATTTTTTAAATATACCCATCACATTTTGAACTCATAATCACATCAAAAATACATCTATCACATATTGCTACAATTTAAAATATTTTCATGTTAACCCGTTCTAAAAATATCGTTCGACGCCGCTGAAGAAGTATGGAAATGCAGGCTACTCATATTTTCACAGTAACTTTCTAATCATTATTTAATTAGTACTTTACCTTGGGTATCTAGACATGATAAGCTCTTTTGTCGTTTTTGAAATTATTTATCCTCTATTTTCAGATCTTATGCTACTTAAATAAATTCAAAAATATGAAATAATTCTCATATTCTAAATATTTCTATATTCAATAGATATTTTGCAATGGTAACAAGACACAAAAAAGCACCATTCAGCAGAGAAGCATAATTTTTTTTTGTTTAAATACATTATGTCAGGTCTGAAGTGTTAGACGTCTGTACTGTTAGACGTAACATATGGTAGAGGAGAATAATTTTTTTTTAAATACATTAGGTTCTGGAGTGTCATGTTACTGTTAGACGTAACATATGGTAGAGGAGAATCCATTTTTTCTATATACTGCTGTGTGAAAAGAATAGTGACATGATGCTGTGAGACGTATCATTCAGCAGAGGGGCATCATTTTTTTTTTAAATACATTAGGTCAAGTCTGGAGTGTCATGTTGCTGTTAGACGTAACATATGGTAGAGGAGAATCAATTTTTTTAAATACATTAGGTTCTGGAGTGTCATGTTACTGTTAGACGTAACATATGGTAGAGGAGAATCCATTTTTTTTTCTATATACTGCTATGTGCTAAGAATAGTGACATGATGCTGTGAGTCGTATCATTCAACAGAGGAGCATCATTTTTTTTAATACATTAGGTCAAGTCTGGAGTATCGTGTTGCTGTTAGACGTAACATATGGTAGAGGAGAATCAATTTTTTTAAATACATTAGGTTAGGTTAGATCTAGCTTATACCATCATGTTTTTTTCCATATACCACCATGTTTTTTTTTCTAAATGCCACCATGTTTTTTTCTATATACCGCCATATTTTTTTTTTATATGCCGCCATGTTTTTTTTGGTTAGGTTAGACTGCTCGCCATATTGCAATAATGGCAGTAAAACAATTACATTCCCTAAAAATACACCAGCTCATACGTCACACATCGCGCGCGGCGGTCATGCGCATTGCGGAATGTGGAATGTGGGAATGTGGCGCCAGAACTCTCCAAAAACACCTACTGACGAAATGTATTGTAATGAAGAAAATGAGTTGGCTATAACTTTAGCGGTAATCGAAAATCCTACGGCAAGTGTTCGGGAGTAAAGTAGGGATTTAGAGGTCAGTGAATCTAGTGTTTCCTTATGTCTTCGTAAAAATAAGTTTCACCCCTATCGAGCTCAGCTGCATCAAGACTTTTGGGATGTGGATTTAAATCGTAGATTAAATTTTTGCCAGTGAGCTCAAAACCAAATTGGAGAAAATGAAGTATTTTTCAAATTTGTATTGTTCACGGATGAATCAACGTTTCATCGCAACGGATTTGTGAATAGGCCCAATTTCCATTATTATGCCAGAGAAAACCCTCATGTTGCACAGAAAAATCAGAAACAGAGTTTAAATGTAAGGGGAGGAATTGTACATGATTATGTTATTCATCCTCGCTTTTTTGAGGGAAATGTGAATGGAGCAGTCTTCTTAGATTTTACGCAAAACAAGTTTCCACAAATAATCGAGCATATTCCTGATTACATCACAAATAATATGTGATTACAACTTGAAGGTGTACCACCACATTTTAGTAGAAATGTTCGTCAAGGCCATTAGTAATCAGTTTCCTGAAAGGTGGATAGGAAGAGGAGGTCCAATATTTTAATAAACTGTTAAATAATATCTAATTTATTATTCTATTAAATTATGTTAGGTCTCATTACATGGCCACCTAAGTCACCCGACCTGACTTCAGTGGGTTTTTTTCTTTGGGGATTTGTGAAGTCAGACGTTTATAAAGTAGAACCAACGACTCGAGAAGATATAATGGAAAGGATTCGTCGGTGTTTCAATCGTATACATGTTGAAATGTTACACTGTGTAAGACGCTCATTTATCAAGAGACCTCAGTGTTACCTGAATCAAAATGGTGGACATTTTGAGCAGTTGTTAGGTTAGTTTCAATATCGTGAAAAAAATTATTAAATTATCAAATTATTGTTCAAGAACCGTCCATAAAAGAAAGTGTACGATATCAAAATGTGAGAAATTGTAAGCGTTACTCATCCGTTTAAAAAAATTATAGGCATTCCATTTAAAAAAATTGAAAAAAATGTAAAGCAAAATATAGATTTTAATGCTAAAATAAAGAGCACCTTAATTTATGCAAAAATTATTTGATATAATCATGTCTCAAAAACGTTTGAAATAGAAATAAAGAGATATTAAAATGTGAGGAAATGTATGTTTTATTCATTCATATAAAAAAGGTATACCTAGGCTTTCCATTTAAAAAAATGAGAAAAATAATAATTAAATATCAAGAAATGTACGCAAATATTTCGGACACCCGATATACTGAAGATTTGTTTCAAAAATGTTTTTCAGTAAATACATCATTATCAAACAACATCCCACATTTTTTGAAATAACGATTAATAAATCGCGGAGATATGCCAGTCAAAAATGTTTGTAAACTACCAAAAAAAACACAAAAAAATAACTTGGCGAAATATTTTAGGGTGTAATACAGGGCTCTTGGAGGCTTAACTAGCGTTAAGGAAATATAGGCTGTTCTATTTAAAAAAATTACTTTCTTGTGTGACTCGTTTTTGTGACACCTTGTATAATTGAAAATTTTAAGTTGTAGTAGAGACAAAACAGTTTTGTTAAGAAAGTTTTTTTTATAAAGTTAGCCGTTTTGCACAATCTTCCGAGAGAACACTAACTGGACACCCTTTATACCATAATGTACATTATTAAAAATGAATATAATTTTATATATAAATAACTATTACTCCGTTAATATTTGAGTTAGTAACATCGGCCAAAAAACAAATGAAAGCTAATTGTGTGCTCCAGAACTTTTATTAAAATTATTTTTTCAAAAATTGACTAGAAATTTCAGTACAAACGTCTCGAGTTTATAAAAGTTTAAATTTCTGTAATATTTAAATTATTTTTTAATTTCCTAAGTTTATCGTTTAATTTATCGTAAAATATGTAATCATACTTTCTGTAAAATATAAAGTGAGGAATGGAACAAAAAAAGAAATCTAAAATCGGAGCAACGGTTACTAAGATATATGATTTTAAAGAAAATGTCTCTGGCGGTCATTTTTTCTAAATGGCGGCTTTAGCTCACGTCGGGATTTCTTGCGACTTTATATACTTATCCTACATTAATAGAGCGATCCATTGCGATAAACAAATAACTGTCCCCAAATAGTTCACGCCAAACCCATTTTACACTGAGATTTGCCTGGTCTAAGAATATATTGCTATATTTCGAAGAATGTTACACTCAACTCAACGCAAACTTCAACTTGGTTCAGCATAAGCTACAAACGACTACCTATACCATATTCAGTGAAGTAAAAGTTTTTGTAAAAAATGGACATTCTCGATATTTTTGAGGACATTTTATCAAGCGACGAAGATGTTATCAATATAATAGATGCACCTCGTCGTACACAAAAATTCAGAGGAAGACCTGATCATCTACAGATGTGAAATAATAAAGAGTTTATAGATCGACTTGGAACATCTAAAAAATCTGTGCAAGTAGTAATAATAATAATACTAATAATAATAATATTTATTTACATTAATTTGCATAGTACATATGCATATATTAATTAGATAACAGTGTAAACAAATATTTGAGAAGAGTGGTAGACTATAATAGTTACTAAAAGTAGGTGTCCGAGACTTCCTTAAGTTTTCGAAAAAACTTGACTGTAGGTCTCGAATTCCTAAGGAGTAATATATTTTTTATCACTATAGCTATATTAAACGTAATAAAATACTAAAATAATAAGAACATCAAATAATAATAGGTAACTAAAGTGACACTTAAATATTATACAATACTTAAACATGTATATACAATTTAGGGTGGCCCATCTTTTTCGAAATCGAAATTTTTTATTTCTCACCCCTGCAAATGGTTCCATTTGAAGAAAAAACAGTCCCCTCAAAATATTATTGAGGCAAATTGAAGGCAAGGGGTGCCGCAGAATGCATTATTATGCAATAATAAAAGTAAATGGAATTATTTACATTCTTTGGTTGATGCATTGTTTTTTTTTAATCAGCAACATTTATCTTTAGAGTGACTAATCAAGTCATACAAATATCAAAGACATTATCTGTTGTGACTATGACATGTGTCATACTACTGTAAATTCGTAGTCTAAGAAAACTAGACTAGAAGTTTTTGAAATAAAACTCTCGTTTTATCTTTGTGTATTTTATTATGAAACGTTTTTTTCATACATAGTACCAAATATTATCCTAAATCTATAAGACATATAGTAATAAAAACAATATTTTTTGCACTAGGCCAAAGCATGCGACAGGGTTTCTTTTTTTACATTTGGAAACTGTGATTTATAATCATTTACAACTTGGAGTAAAAACTGTTTTTGGTCTTCATTTTTTGTTAAAATGTCATTATAGTCAGTAATAAGTTTGATTCCTCTCTCAGCGGCATCATTTACAACTTTAATTTTGTTTACAATATTGAAACATCGGGTATAACTTTCATTTTCCCTCCATGTTGTTGGATCATTTTCCAAAAATTCCATAGACAAACCTAATTTTTGAAAAAAACTGTTTAGTGTTCTCGCATATGAAGTCCTGAATTTCCTTGTTTTCAACGTCAGTAATGTTACTAATCATAAGTCGTTTAATACCCTCTTGATTTGGTGCTTTCCTATTCAAAGCTTTAACCATTTCTCTTTTAGTGGTAACTGAAATATCGTCATCAAAGAAAGATAAGCCAACATTTACTGAATTAAGGTACCACAAATGGTTCACTATTTTCCTACTTGCGGCTTGAGATATTTCTTTGTCAATATTTTGATAATTAATGAGTTCTTTACAAAAGTCTAAGTCATGAAGCGGTGCTTTACTAGCAAATGACGCTGTAAACCAGGCCTTTACATAAACCTTTACAATAAAGAGACATATATCTTCAATACCTATTTTTTCTTTTTTAGTTAGTTGGAACTGATCTTGGAAAAAAAATATTTTTAGACAGTAAATGGCTTTGGCCATCCAACGTGCATGATGAAATGCCCCTGGTTGATAGAATGTCGTGTGAGTGGGCTCTTCTTCAACAAAAAATTTAGAAAGCATTAAAAATTCTTTATAATCATCACGAGGCTGTTGCAAAGTTAAAGCTGCATTTAGAAACTTTACAATTTCGGCTTTAACTGGTTGTAAAATGTGTTTAATTTTTGATACCTGAAATCCAGTTTTTAGTTTATTTTGTTCTATTTTAGGCCAAAATTCCCTAAAACGTTTAAATAGTGGCACATTTGGACCAGATGAGGAAGGCGTTTTTGTGTCAAACATACTTCTCAAAACCACTTCAAAAATATGATGTCTACAAGGAAAATATAGAATATCTCTTTCTAATTTTTGTTGCAATAGTGTGGCTGCCCCATTTATATAACCCATATTTGATGCTGTTGTATCACAACACAAAGCTATTACCTTTTCGTCCAAATTCCATTCACAAAGCACATCATAAACTGCTTCAGTCTGTTCTCTTCCAGTTGAATTGGGCAAAGCTGGTACTCCAAGTAGTTGTTCAATATCTCCACTAGTAACTAAGATAGCAAGTCTATCGATATTTCCCATTCCAGTGAGAGAAGGCAAAAGTTTTCCATCCCAATGGATGACTGGGGCCGGTAATTCAGAATTACCGAAGGCAGTTTTTAATATTTCAGCTCTTTCTTCGCGGATGCGTTGTCTAGAGCGCTGAAGTGTGGTTCTGCTGATGGACAAAGATGTGGTGTCATGTCCTAGTGCTTCTGCTACTGTCGTCAAAATATGGACTCCATACCTGTCGCTTATTTTGCAAGCATCAAATGCAGCGGCTATTTTTGGTGTGATGATGTTACATGTTCCATACAATCTCCTCTTTTTTGGCTGTGACGGGCCAGGCCGGTCTTGTAACAACTCTTCTTGGGCTTCGATTATTTCATCTTGTTTTCGTTGGAGTCGGCTGAATTACTACTTGATGATGGACAGGTAACAGGTGACTCTAATCTAGCTTTTTCTTGTTGACTTCGTTGCATTCGTTCGGATAATTTCTGTAATTTCTCCTCAGCTGATTTTTCTTGAGAAGCAAGTTGGTAATCAATACCATGCATAAATCCAGGACGTTCCTTTTTTCTTTGGTTAATTAAAAACTGCTTATCTTCATCTATTTTCATCAACTCCAATGCATTTGCATGAGAAATGTCAAAAAGATCGTCCAATTTTTCAACGAAATTTTTTTCTTTACCTCCCGCACTGGCCCTTTTAGCCGATTTTTGTAAGTTCCTCCACTTTGCATAAAGTTTATCTAGTTGTTTAACACAATGAAAATCCTGACGTGTCGGAATGCGAGCTTTATCCCAAAAAACTGACACCTCTTTTATTGTTAATTTAGCACTTTTATGTACACTTAGCTTCACTTCACGAATGTTATAAAATAGCACTTGTAATACTTGTCTATTAGACGGCAATTTATTGCCAATGATTTGTGACGAATAGTGTCCAACTAAGTAAATGAAAGTATCCTTTCGTAAGGATCTAACATCAGCCATCGTTAAATGTTTTTTCAAAAAGGAACGTATGCTAGAACTTATAATGTCACCACTGTAAAACACAATTGCAAACTGACATAAAAACCTACCGTAGGTGCATTATATTTCCAAACTTCCAAAACAAATAATTTCTAGGAAATAATTACACCAATAAAACATTATGAGAAAAGAGGTAGATATTTGTATTTTAAGTAAAATTTAAGTGTATTACCGTAATAAAATCTTATCTACAAATTTCTACCTGAATGCGGCACGGGTTACCGTTCACCGAATTATTTGAAACTTTGACATAAATTATTCCTAGTATAATAGTATATTTTCGTGGGGTGAGACTTAAAAACTACGCAAAAAAAATTCACCCCCTATAGAGATGGGCCACCCTAAATACATTATACGTACACATATTTTATGGAAAGGGAAGAAACAAAATATATAAACATTTGCATAAAGAATGTAAATATTTATAAAGAAATAACAACGGTTCTGTCAAATTTATATTTAGCACCATAGAAGAAAAATGTAAAAAGAAGAGAAGCGGATCTAATAATGAGCTTTCATAAAAGCGTAGGTTTCTTTTCAATTAACCACTGGCGATGTTTTATTTTTGAGGATTTTTTATGTACTATTTGTTTTAATCCGGGTGGTAGAAGATTGTACACTTTTATGCTAACGTAATGGTATACTCTCTGTTCAATAGTCTTACCTTTTTTGGGTAATAATAGATTTTTTTGTGTTTTGTGTCTTTTTGTGTCTTGTATTATGTATATGTGAGATGGAATCCGTTAATTAATTTGTGTTTTGACATATGTATTAGAATATACCAGTCCACATGTACCTCGACCAACTAATCAGAAAGTTATTTTTATGAAAAGCCAAAGTAACAGTAATAAAGGTGACATTAATTGTCACTATGCTACACTCAAAGAAATAGAATGGGTAAATTAAAAAAAAAAAATGGTTAACTAACAATATCGTTAATTTTGTTAAACTAAATTATATTGACGGTATTTTTAAACAAAAGGTGATTGTTATTTTAATTAATAAAAAGTTGTCGTACAACAAAACAAACATTAACTTAAAAAATAGATGAATAAGACTATTATTTTTTTCGTCTGACTATTATTTTGTTGAATCCTGTCAAATTAAACTAGATAATAGTATATTTTATTTTTAACTATTGTCGAATTGTAATTGTAAACCCAGTAGCAGTTTGCTCTACTATTATAGTTGACAGATAAACCAATATTATTGTAGAGTTAACCCGTAGTTCTGTTTACATAAACATAACATCGTTCTGCCATCCACTTTGATGAATTAAGTCGTCGCATCAGCGCTTTTGTTTGCAAATAGTATGGATTAAATCAATCAAAAAAATAGTATATATATTGTTCATTTTGTTAAATTGAAGTATATTTAATAATATTTTTAAACAAAAGGTGATTGTCACACAACAAAATAAACATTAACTTAAAAAATAGGTGCATAAAATTATAATTTATTCATACCACGTAGTCTATTACAGAAATTATTCCTAGATGACGCCACATACAAATCACTGACAATAATCAATCATGCATTATCTCTTATGAATTTATAGAAAATTAATAACATGATTGCAATGTTCAAATTCTCTCAGGGATCATCAATATATTTGGATGGATCTTATAAATGATCTCCAATCTTTGGTTTGGGTGGTCTGATGTCTCAACATTGAGATTTTGGCTAACCAAAAAAAAAAACTTCATCATACAATAAAGTGTAGATCAACCTAAAAATTAGTTGGTGAACAAAAAACAAAGTCGTTGTACTATTTAATTGTAGACCAAATTGAAAATGGTTAGTGAACATAAAAAAATGTCATTGTACTATTTAATTTGTTCTACAAGAAGATATGATTATTAAACTACTATTTGTTTACGAAAACAAATAAAGTTGTATGACTATTATTTTCTGATTGATTTAACTATGAAACTAGATAGGCGCGATTTCATATACTCTTTTTGGTTGAATTCACCTATCATTTTCTTTGAGTGTACCAACCTATAATTACCAATACCTACCAACAAAATGGCGATAACACTGACGATCTTGACAAGCACTTAAAACGGAATTTTCGAATGACTAAAATCTATAGTTTAAACCCCCAGTGAAACTTCAGTTTAAACTTCTAGTTAAACTTTGGTTAATTTTTATCTATAAAATCGGCGCATAGTGTGGCATCTACGAGTTTTTTAGGTCAAAATTCGACTCCTCATTTGTATTCAACCAAAATCAATCTACTTGGGCTCAAAATTTTTGTAACACTGAGCACTTTAATGAAGAACTGCGAAAATTGCAATCCAGTTTATTTTTGACACATGTCAGCTGTCAAAAGCCTGTAAAAAATGTGAAAACACACTCTAGAGGCAGAATCTAGACACTGTTATTTCCTATATAATTCCTTGGAAGTACATCAATATCATATTTTATCATGATTTTTGACTTGCAGAATCTGAATTTCAAGGGTTCGAAACCATACACCTAAATAATTTTAGAAATTACCATTTTTTAGCCGAAATTGGTAATTTTTGGGCCCTTTTATGTTTGTAACAAAATCTAAAGTACCAAATACCCTTTTATTTTAAGTTCTTTTATTCGCAGAATTTGTATATAAGTATCGCAAACGAAAAGGTCAAAGGGCTCCGAACTACGACCTTTTTTTAGTTATTTTTGGTCATTTTTTTAGTCATTTATCAGCTTGTGAACGATTAATTGTGCGCAAACTAAATAAGTATCCATGTATGTCACATTCTGTAATTTTTGTTGACATATAGGACTCGAAATTCATGGTTCTGAAACCCAATAGTCCAAATAATTTTAGAAATAGTCATTTTTTTGCCAATATTGGTAATTTTTGGGTCCTTTTTTGTCTCTAACAAAATCTTAAGTACCAAAACCCTTGTATTTTAAGTTCTTTTATTCGCAGAATTTGAATATAGGTTATCACAAAACGACAAGGTCAAAAGGCTATGAACTACGACCATTTTTTTGGTAATTTTCATTCATTTATCTGCTTGTACACTGTTATTGGTGCGTAAACTACATAAGTTTCCATGAATATCACATTCTGTAATACGTTTTGATATGCAGAGTCCGAATTTCTTAAATCCGAAATTCAAAAGTCGAAAAACTTGAGATATGGCTATCTACTTTAAAATTTATTGACGAATTTCTTATTTATTTATTTATTAACAGTTATTATACTATTATAATATTTATTTCAATATTTTCCTTCTAATTACGGTTTTTGTACTTCAATACTTTTAAAAGCCATAGAAGTACAAAGAAAAGCATAATTAATAAATAAATAATGTTTTTTCTTAAAAAGAAAAAAGCAATACTTAATTACATTTAGTCAAGGTTTTTTATTTACTAATTATTTATAAAATACATTTATAAAAAAATTGTATTGGATTCTAAGATTTTTTGTTTTGACTTCCGAATGAAATATAACGGTAACTAGTTGAAGTCGTTTAAATAAAAAAAAATCTTATACCGCAAATATTTATTTATTATTTTGGTACTTTAGATTTTGTTACACACAAAAAAACCGCTGCCCAAGGAATCACTACTTCCACATCCAGATTTTTTATCCAAGTTACTCACAACGAAAAAATTTTGTATGAGGAAATAATTGTTTATGGAACTTTAATAATATAATATTTGAAATCCTCTATCCCAATAACCCATAAAACGATACCCCACATCGGTAGTGGGGTGGGGATGGAGATAGGCAGGTGGTAGTGGAGGCGGATGAAGTAAAAAATATTTTGAGGTTTCTGGTTCTTGTACACACAGTAAATCACAATTTTTTTTCATCCCCTTTAATAATAGGGTGGGGGTGGTAATGGCGGTGGCTAATGCCAAAATTTGTTTTTGAGACCTTAGCTTCTCTTATTATATACTAAATACCAATTTTATGGACTCTTACCTGCTCGATTTACCTCTTTTTACCAAATTTACCCCCAAACCCTCCGACGATGTTTAGTATATGCTGATATTAAGCCAAGCTTAATATAATTATATTAAGCCACTTAAGCCAAGCTTAACATAATTATGTTAAGCTTGGCTTAATATCAGCATATACTAAACATCACCTCTTTATCTTTTTTTGGGAATTTTGACAGTTTGCTAACGCTGTAATTAATTCAAAATTCATTTTTGACTTAGAATTTGTATTCAGCGACCTCAAAAACTTAAGAATGTGCATTTAATATCATTTTTTTACATTTTAGTAAAATTTGACAGTTTTTTGACAGCTGTCATTAAGTCATAATTCATTTCTGACTTCGGATTTGTATTTAGCGACCTAAAATACTTATGAATATACAATTAAAATCAATTTTTTACATTTTGGTAAAATTTGACAGCTTGTTGACAGCTGCCATTAAATCGAAATTTATTCTTGACTTCAGATTCATGATCAACGACACAAAAAATCCATACAAAAATCATAAAAAATAATTTAAAAAATTTTTTCAAAAAATATCCTCTATAAGAATTTATGGGGGTTATATGGGGGTGGTGTTACGGTCGATTTTCACATTTAATAATGGCCAGAAATTTATGTACTAATTTTCGTTATTTTCCCAAATTTTATTGTGCATTTCAGCCTATTTGTACCGTCCCTCGCCAATAGATAATAATAGAGTATAACTGGTTGCATAATAGCACTACCTGATGGTTCATGTCGGCCATTGAATGCGTTTTGTTACAGGAAGTATGGGTGAATGCGTTCAGATATTCATTAAGAGAGCGCATTGCAAAAACGCCCTTTTAAAGCTTCTACAATGGCTAGTATTGTTGATTAAACCTTCTTTTGGTGGGTAGATTTATGAGGGGACGGCTTTCACAGTATATTATGATAATATTTGTGGATATAAACGAAGTTAGGAAAATCTATTCTAGTTGTGGGGTACGCCGTGAAGTGGAAATTCTGAACGTACTGTGCCGGAAGACAAGAACTTGACATTTTTGATAGGGGACATTTTCTTATCATTTTGTCTTTTGCTGCTAGAAGATTGAGTCGTCTGAATATGAGTTTTAGCAATATTGTAAGTTTTGCTCCATTTATGGGATTTAGTATCCATCACGACAAGATTAGTCGTATTTCCATTTGGTTTTGAGTATCGTTTTGGGGAAATGCAGCTACGAATTTGCGGATAAAGTCAATTTTCAAAGCACGTGGCGTCGTCTGAATGCACGACTTTGGAGTGCCATTTTGACGGCAAAGGACCTCTTTCAGCCCACATCACATCTCAGGTACGTCTCTGAAAACCCACTTAAAGTTGAAATAGATTTGTAATTTAGGTTATTTATTTTATTGCAGGGCTGTTTGTTTGTTCGTTTGTTAGTTGTTTCCTTGTTGAGTATGTTACAAGTATTGGGATCTATTTGTTAGTTTATGGCTATTTGGATTGATACCTTATGATTTTACTTGGATCTGTTACTCGTATTCTACTTGAGCTTTTATGTCACATTCTACACTTTACGAGGGACTTCCAGCCTGACTCTGGTTTCAACTTCTAGTCCAGATTTTGGTGTCTAGATGGTGGATTATTGACTGACATCTTGTGTATGTATGGTACTGGGGATCTCAGCACGTTACCTTAGACTCCACGTAGATGGTCTACCACCTGCGGCTGTTATCACCTGAATTACGCTACTCTGGTAGGACGGGAAAAGGTATTCAGACACTACCAAAGATAAGCGGAATCATATTCTCTTAACGAGGGATCCGGCACATCAACTCAACGTCCACGGGACAGTAAAATAAATTTTCAAGGAATATTGGTAATATTTTGCTCGTAACGTAAATCTCAGTAACATTTTAGATTTCAGTAATATTTGGTATATTTTGTGTATCGTTACTTCACTAACTGAATAAATTTATTTTACAAATAGATGTCAATAATTTTAAGTAATTTTATGTTTTACCGTACCTTGGGTCACTTGTAGGTTTTTTTGTCACGCTTCTGGCATATGACCTTTTGTACATTTATCAAGGATTTATTATTTTGTAAGATATTTTGTGTGGGCCCCACTTATTAGTTCACTTATTAGGGTATATTGTGATACTTGTACTGCGTACTGAGTTATCGGTGATAATTGTGAAATATTTTGTACTACGTACCCTGATATTTTATTAAATGTTTAATTAGAACGACGGTGTCTTTCATATCTGACCAACTACACCACCCCAATTATCGAAGCCACCCCCAAGGACCTGACTAGTCGGCCGTGCGAGACTCCCTCCTCACTAGCGTATTGCAGAGGGGGTACTGCACATAAAATATTATAATTTTATTCAGGGCACAGGGTGACTACCCTACCCTACGTTCGAAAATTAGCAGCCTTTGGGGCCCCCTTTTATAAGTGGGCCCAGGCCCTCTAACAGTGGAGAGAAAAATTGACACGGTAGAAAAAAAATTTTTTGCCAAATTTGGTTTCAGCGCATCAAAATACATAGGAAATGATATGTTTGATTATAAAGACAGAACATTTTTTTTTTGTCGACCAGTGTTATGAACAACTTTGTTTTATAAACATTTTGTCCAAAATAATAAATAAAGGTACTTCTCTCTTGAGGCATTTTGTTGTTTTCTTAATTTATTGACACCCTGTACATCTGATCTAAGATTTTTATATGGTAAATTCATTTTTTCGATAAGCAGAATTTTTTATAAAGAATGACTTTTCGTCGTAAAATCAATAATAGAGATTTTTTCCTCTTGTCAATTCCATCCTGGGACACACTGTACATATACAAATTCTGCATTCTGCGAATAAAAGAACTTAAAATAAAAGGGTATTTGGAACTTTACATTTTATAACATACATAAAGGGCCCAAAAATTACCAATTTTAGCCTAAAAATGGTCATTTCTAAAATTACACTGGCCGACAAAAAAAATGTTCTGTCTTTACAATCAAACATATCGTTTCCTATGTATTTTGATGCGCTGAAACCAAATTTGGCAAACAAAATTTTTCTACCGTGTCAATTTTTCTCTCCAGCCCCATATAACCCCCATAAATTCTTATAGAGGATATTTTTTGAAAAAATTTTTTAAATTATTTTTTATGATTTTTGTATGGATTTTTTTGTGTCGTTGATCATGAATCTGAAGTCAAGAATAAATTTCGATTTAATGGCAGCTGTCAACAAGCTGTCAAATTTCACCAAAATGTAAAAAGTTGACATTAATTGTATATTCATAAGTATTTTAGGTCGCTAAATACAAATCCGAAGTCAGAAATGAATTATGACTTAATAACAGCTGTCAAAAAACTGTCAAATTTTACTAAAATATAAAAAATTGATACTAAATGCACATTCTTAAGTTTTTGAGGTCGCTGAATACAAATTCTAAGTCAAAAATGAATTTTGAATTAATGACAGCGTTAGCAAACTGACAAAATTTCCAAAAAAGATAAAGAGACGATGTTTAGTATATGCTGATATTAAGCCAAGCTTAATATAATTATGTTAAGCCACTTAAGCCAGCCTTATTTTACAAATAGATGTCAATAATTTTAAGTAATTTTATGTTTTAAAGCACCTTGGGTCACTTGTAGTTTTTTTGTCACGCTTCTGGCATATGACCTTGTACATTTATCATTTATTATTTTGTAAGATATTTTGTGTATATTAGGTTAAGCGTGTGGGCCCCACTTATTAGTTCACTTATTAGGGTATATTGTGATACTTGTACTGCGTACTGAGTTATCGGTGATAATTGTGAAATATTTTGTACTACGTACCCTGATATTTTATTAAATGTTTAAATAGAACGATGTTGTCTTTCATATCTGACCACCTACACCACCGAAGCCACCCCCAAGGACCTGACTAGTCGGCCGTGTGAGACTCCCTCCTCACTAGCGTATTGCAGAGGGGGTACTGCACGTAAAATATTAAAATTTTGTTCAGGGCACAGGGTGCCTACCCTACCCTACGTTCGAGGTTTAACAGCCTTTGGGTCCCCCTTTTATAAGTGGGCCCAGGCCCTATATAACAGTGGAGAGAAAAATTGACACGGTAGAAAAATTTTTTTTTGCCAAATTTGGTTTCAGCGCATCAAAATACATAGGAAATGATATGTTTGATTGTAAAGACAGAACATTTTTTTTGTCGGCCAGTGTTATGAACAACTTTGTTTTATAAACATTTTGTCCAAAATAATAAATAAAAGTACTTCTCTCTTGAGACATTTTGATGTTTTCTTAATTTATTAACACCCTGTACATCTGATCTAAGATTTTTATATGGTAAATTCATTTTTTCGACAAGCAGATTTTTTTATAAAGAATGACTTTTCGTCATAAAATCAATAATAGAGATGTTTTCCTCTTGTCAACTTCATCCTGGGACACACTGTACATATACAAATTCTCCGAATAAAAGAACTTAAAATAAAAGGGTATTTGGTACTTTAGATTTTGTTACATACATAAAGGACCCAAAAATTACCAATTTCAGCCAAAAAATGGTAATTTCTAAAATTATTTAGGTATATGGTTTCGGATCCTTGAAATTCAGATTCTGCAAGTCAAAAATCATGTAAAATATGGTATTGATGAACTTCCAAGGAGTTATATAGAAAATAACGGTGTCTAGATTCTGCCTATATAGGGTTTTCACATTTTTTACGGGTTTTTAACAGCTGTCATGTGTCAAAAATAAGCTGTATTGCAATTTTCGCAGTTCTTTATTAAAGTGCTTAGTATTACGAAAATTTTGAGCCCAAATAAATTGATTTTGGTTAAATTATAAAGGACCTAAAAAATGCCACACTGTGCGGCGTATCATGCATTATAAGCATATCATGCAAAAAAATAAAGAAAGTAACTTTAGTCATCTCTTAGTTACATAACTTATACCTTTATTTAACTAGAAACTGCGAGAAGTTCACCTCTCAGGTGAACTATAAAATACATGTTCAGATAAACAGCAGGCGACGTTAATTCAAACACTTGTCTTTAGTCAGGTGATTGTACGTGACAAAGCATGTAAGTCATGAGAAAGCACCTTCATACTATAAGATATAAAAACGAGGAACTTTTTTAAGCGCATAATAACTGGTAGTTTGTACATCGTAAAGTGTTGACCTCGCGCCGTGTGATTTTGGTTTGTTTCCGCATGCAAAAAAACAATTAAAAGGTCGTCGATTTACATCAGCGGAGCAGTTAATTGCGTATTTTCGAAATAATTGCCAAGATTCAGCTGAATGAAAGTCTGTATGCACGAGTTAAGTATTAGAAGAAAACAGTTGAAAGGAGGAAGGTCCTTTAAGATGGCATTAAATTGATTAAATGTCCAATAGAATATACAGGTCAACAGAAAACCGCTAATGCACGATTTCTTTAAGCACATCGCTAGTCGAACAGTCTTATGTCGAAAAACTGTTAAGACAGAAAAAAAATGGGAATAGGCCAATTTGTTCTTAATGTTTTAGCCATCAGTGAGTCCATAGCTAAAAGTTTTTCATTGATCGGAAGCCTTATTTATTCGATTTTCTTGAGAAATAACGATTCTTGTATTTCCGGTTCAGTTTTTTAAATGTCTAGGCTTCTATAAGTTGGATCGGGAGAAAAAAAAATCAAGTTTTTCCTAATATATGTCTCTATATAACTGTGGATGTTGGGATTATTTAAGGATAGAATTTTGCAGAGTGAGAGGCAAATATGTGTTTATTTTCGGTTTATTATAAATATTTAATAGTATATTATATATCGAGGTGGAAAGTGTTTCATTGTTGTCGAGAGATGAGATAGTTGACCGAGGCGCGAAGCGGCGAGGTCAACAAATTCTCGAGACACCAATGAAACTTTCCACCAAGGTTTGTATACTATTTTTTCACAATCATCTCCGTTAAAGAAAAAAAAACAAAAAAATTGTTTGCTAAATTTTTAAATAGCATTTTATGTTTCTATTAGGCAGGCACTGAACAAAATTTTTTTATGTAAGACGACAAATGCCAAAGTAGCATAGCGTCGTTTGTGTTTGCCCTTGCCTCTATTTCTAGAAAATGCAGGATAATAATACCGATAGTGAAATGGGATGTACTCCGTCTAAACTCAGGGAAGTTGCCGAGAGAGCAACAGAAAAACGGCAAAAAAAAACACAGGTTCGCAAATGTTCACTTTCCAACCCCTAAACTGGTAAGAAAGTGACTACTTTCCAACCTGAAATGTCATATTTCAGTTAATTGTCGAATGAAGTAGAAATGTCATACTTTCCAACTTTTGACATGTAAGACAATTTGATTATTTCTGTATGATTGTGAATAAAAAATCATAAATGGTATAATTTGTAAAATAGTTTCAGGTACTTCACATTGCTCTAAGGAATACAACCATATACAGTTTTTATCATAAATGTCATCTTCTAATAATGAAATATAGGAGCTATTTTCATTAACAAATTACAATATATATAAGTATATAAGTATATCAGATATTTACAATAAAATATATATATAGCTGTATTCGTTAGAATAGCAAGTAGTGGGGCAGCTTAACGTCGAATTTCGCGTTAATGTGGACACACCAGAACCACCAAATTTATTCCAAGTAATAGTTAGGTACGTAGTTTTCAATTTTTGATAAGAACCAACTCCTCCGTCGGCCATCTTGGATTTTATAACGGCCATTTTGAAATACAGGTATATTATCAATATCTCGGCTTCTAAATCACTTGGTGTCTAAGCATACATATTTGGAGTCAGGGAATACAACTACACAATTTTTAAATGTATCACACTATATATTTATTCACTAATACACAGTGTGACCCACTTAAGAACGCAACACCTATACCCTTTAATTGATGCTTGATTAACTTCAAATTTTGGTGGTAAGAAAAGATCGATAATGTGATTCTTTGAACTTGGTAATATGTGATATATGTCAGTAGCGTGCGATTTTAAGGGGGTTTCTAAAGCCGATTTTTAAAAAAAAAGTAGGGACTTTTTTAGAAAAAAAATACTAAGCTATGCTTAATCAGCACCTTTAGAAACCCCTTTTTACAAGATTGCATCGTAGTGGGTACAAAGGTGTTTGAGATAGTGGCTGTCAAAAATACAATTTTTTCAACCAAAACTAATTTTTATTTGTAAAACGGATTCCCAAATCACAAAAATCTATTCTTCATTTTTTGTTCAGAATAATGCATTGTACTAGACTTAATTGATTTTATAACAAAAAAAAGAAAAAAAAGGGTATACAGGGGTGTTGCGATCTTAAGTGCGTCACACTGTATACTTTTTTTTTCTTATTTTGTTATAAAATCAATTCAGTCTAGTACAATTCATTATTCTGAACAAAGAATGAAGAATAGATTTTTTGATTTGGGAATCCGTTTTACAAACAAAAATTAGTTTTGGTTGAAAAAAATTGTATTTTTGACAGCCACTATCTCAAACACCTTTGTACCCACTACGATGCAATCTTGTACAAATGGGTTTCTAAAGGTGCTGATTAAGAATACCTTAGTATTTTTTTTCTAAAAAAATCCCTAATACTTTTTTTTGAAAAATCGGCTTTTGAAACCCCCTTAAAATTGCACGCTACTGACATATCACATATTACCAAGTTCAAAGAATCACCTTATCGATCTTTTCTTCCCACCAAAATTTGAAGTTAATCTAGCATCAATTAACGGGTATACAGGGGTGTGCGATCTTAAGTGGGTCACACTATGTACCAATTATAAATTATTCACCGATGAACTGTTTTGTTCAGTATGTCCACATTTTCTAATATGTTTTTTTATTTTGTTTCAGATTGAATTGTTAATACAAGATGGATTGGAACAAGTGTATGATCTGTCAGAAAACAATTTCAGAAAATCTAAAATGTCCACTCAATGCACATGGAACCGAAGACAAGACAACACAATACCGGTCTTTCTTGAACAATATCGATGAGTTTAGAAGCTTGGAGTCATTGCCAGTGAAACTAAATTTTGCAAGCGACATGAGTGTGGATGAATTGGTCCAAAACCATAGCGCATGGCATAAATCTTGTTACGTCAAGTTCAGCAAGTTGAAGTTGAATAGAGCTAAAAAGCGGAGAAATACTTCAGGAGGTAGCACAACTGTGGAGGAACGATCCCGGCGTGAAGCGAGTGACAAAATGGAGTGTTTGTTATATAGAGGAAGCGATGGACTCCTTTATGAATTAACAAATTTAAAGTAGAAGTTCCCATCTTCCACACAGTTCTCTATATGAGTATAAAGCTCCACAAGTGCTATAGAATTTATCTGACTTTCCTCTACAGATACTCCCACCAAATCTTGCTCTAGTTTTCTTAGGTGAGACCGGTAGCGATTTCTCAGTGCTGTTTAACATTGCAGATGATATTTGGCGCCATGGGCAATGAGATCACCACCTTCTAATGCTGCCAACAACTGGATTTCTTGCAGTTTTGTTGCCATTTTCGTATGCTCGTATCAGCTGTTAATGTTCGAAATTCATGAAGGAGTCCATCGCTTCCACGACATAACAAACACGTCATTTTGTCACTCGCTTCACGCCGGGATTGTTCCTCCACAAGTATGCTGCTTTCTGAATTATGGCAATGACTTCAAGCTTCTATATATATTTTTTGTCATCTTAATGCACACGAATAAACTACTAAAAAGAATGTTAGATAATGCTTGTGTCCAAAAGCAATATGCAAAGTCAACTGAGTGGCTCAGTGTTTACGCGTTAGGCTTAAGACCACGGAGTTCTGGGTTCAAATCCTGACTAGGTTATGGATGTTTAGTGGCGTTCTTAATGTATTACCGAGACGGTAGCAGTGGGCTACTGCTGCTGAGTAGCTAGTCGCTGTTATCTCTCCAGAGTCTACTCACACTCCAAAACAGTTAGCTTATATGCCTACTTGCGCCTACTATAGATAATAAAATATACATACACAAAACTATATATTTAATTCTGTACCTATATCAAATCGTGAAAGATGTCGGACAATGAAAGGAAAAACGTTTTACATTGCCAAGCAAGGGAAATGGTGTATTGTGCTTTTAAATATTTTAAGCAGAGATGGGTCGAGGAAGCTTTCCAAATTTGATAAAAGTCTGTAAAAGTCATGTAAATAATATAATTGTATGCACTTATATTTGGAATCACAATGAAGCTTGCATCACGAATCAGATTTCACCATAACATAGGCTCTCAATATACCCAATGGAAAATTAGAAGGAAAACTTCCTGGAACTTTCCGTCGGTTTGTCTGTTTATTTGAATGCGCATCACGGAAAAACTACTGAACCAATTTGAGTAGGTAATTTTATCTAAGCTTGAAGTAACGTGTAATTTTTATTTAATCGAAATTGGCCTGCTATAAACCAAGTTTCATGAAAATCGGTTTAGTAGAACCGCAGGCGCAGGTACAGTTTGATCTCTACAATAAGCGCATTTGCACGGCATAAACTTTCATGATTAAACTTATGTAATATTCCAGAAAATTCGAGAGCATGCTGGAACATTCCAGCTGCGCATTGCGGGTGTGGACCTCAGTGTCAGTTGATTTTCCACGGTCAGCTCTCTCCCGTGTCAGTGACACAAACAATCTATTTGTACATACATATCCCTCGTGATTCTACCTCAAGCATCGTTTACAAAGAAACTTTTCAGTTAATTTTAAAATTTTACGCGAACGTATCCGCGGGCACAGCTAGTCAACTAATAAACAGTCAATTTACACTAATTATATTGCTATAAAACTCTAAGCACTAGTACAAAAAAATGTAGATCAGATTAAATTAACCTACAAATACAAAGTTTTCTATGACAATTATAGAAGATATTTTTTTAAATTAACACCTCTAGTAAGTTCTCTTTCACACACTTTCTTTTTATTTTTATTATAAGTGAAAGTGGTGGCGTATTTGAAGAAATTGTATTATGCTATAGTTTATTTGAATACAGATCTTATACCAAAAAGCCTCAGGCAGTTCCACATAAACATTGCAAATAATATTCATTACAAGAAACTAAATAAAAGCAAAACTACAACCACACGATGACAAGGGCTTAGGTTAAAATACTCGTATTATTTTTATGTTTAGACAGACCTATAGTATTGTAGCCGTAATCTTTGACGAGTGTGACATCAAAGTTGATTCAATTATTAGACATTCTTAAACTACGTTTACGTTGGTGGAAAAACAATGATGTAAAACAACAGTCGGCAATACCAGCTTTCGTCAAGGCTTGCTGTGGCCTGGAAAAATTTGATTATTGATAGCTTGTCTATTGTCTAAACGGTATTCTTTCGGCATCTCTTCATTTTTGTGGGTTTTTTTCCACTTGTATTGTCTTTTAAATTCAAAAGGAATTTACAAAATAATAGAATTTCACAGTATATTATTGGGAAATAAACTCTGCGTCTGTGAATTTTACATAAAGGGGTGTTTCTGACATAATATAAATAAGAATAGAAATAAAATGTGTTTCGTTGAGGTTTCGGAAGGAAATCTGTTCCCGTTTTCAAAGATTTATAATGGCCATTTCTCATATGTGTTAAGTGTTATTTTATCGAATAAAATAAAATAATCTTTAACAGGTATATCATATCTAATAAAATAAAAATATATATATGCACGTTACCTATTATCTATCGGTAGGTGTGGGGTTTGTCACCTGGAATAATTGTGCCAGTTGACTTTGGATAATATCGAAGATTTGGGAATTATCCTAGGTCTGCATACTATGATAGAAAAACCGACATACCACGAATTTTCACTTTTACTAGTACATAACGTAGAAAGTATAAAGTCCTCTGTTCAGCGGACACTAATCATTGACGACTGTTGCATTAGATATACAGTGTCCCAGAATCACCGGAGTAGCTCGTATTAACAAATTCTTTACTACATTCTGAGACAAAAACCTTAAGGTAGTACTGTCGATACTGCAGGAGTCAAAAGTATACACTGCCTCGTTTGACTAGCGCAGTATTTAGACTAGGTAACGTCGCGATGGAGTGAGAGAGAACTGACAATAATTTATCAAAATCGTCGCTTCAACTGCCTTAGAAAGCACTAAACGTCAAAAAATGCCACTTTCGATTCGTTCGTGCCAAGCAGAATTTTCCAATTACGATGTGCGATTTACGATCAGGTTTAACTGGAAGTCTTCCTCTTTACGTCACCACATCGTACGGCCGTCCCGCTGGTCTTTTTCCAAAAATATGAACGTGTCAAGATCGCATGTTTTTGCAATTTTTCCGGTTCTGAAATGAGAGCTATTGCTCTTTACTATTTTTCTTTTGCGAATGTTCTTTGCTATTTTTCGCAGATATCTCCGGAACTATGAGAGCTAGCTCGAAATTAAAAATGAAGTTAAACGAGAGTATTTTCCACTACAAATCTAAAATGTTTTGTATATTATTATCTCTTGTTTTCTCCTTCTTAATTGAAATCTGAACGGTACTTTTTGTAAATTTTTCAATGTTAAAACCATAAAATTTCAAATGGCAATATTTTTTTACTGGTTCTCTGTATCTCTTCAAAAATTTAATTGGATCATTATCTTACCATAATCTACTAATATGCCGAATTTTATTAAATTCTGAACATTAGTTCTAAGACCGACAGTACTACCTTGATAAAATTATGTCGAGCTAGACTCTTTTGAAGTTTCTGTATATGTAGGCGCTGTAAACAAAATGAGTTACGACAACCGTACTAAAATTATTAGTAATATTTGTCAGTTGCGTATATTTGCAATTATTAAGTTTCTTAATATCAAAATGAATTAGGTACACTTCAGAAGAATATTGCGAAATGATAATAAGACAGGTTTACAAAAAAAAATGTTCAACCAATGGGATTCCATTACCGTACCACGACGGTTTTTGACGTGCTGAACACGATGCCGTAGTCCGTTTTGCGCCATCTCGTCAGGATTTCGAGAAACCTTAACCTAAAAAGTGCTAAAACTACCTTTTTCGCCTTCGTTCATGTACAAATTAATTCACTCAAGCGACCCCAAGAGCCCCCGAATAATAAGTTTTGGGCCACAATCTTCAAATTTTGATAAATTTCTGGATTTTAGCATTGCAATATTGGATCCGCCATCTTGGATTTAGAAATGATCAAATTCTGACTTCAGATCCGTGATCAGCGACCCCAAAAACCCCCAAGTAACAAAATTCAGGCCAAAATATTGAGTGAAATTAATTTGTGCATGAACGAAAAAAATATTTTTATCACTTTTAGGTTTAAGTTTTCTCGAAATCCTGACGTGATGGAGCAAAACAGACTACAGCATCGTGTTCAGCACGTCAAAAACCTTCAGGGTACGGTAATGGAATCCCATTGGCCGGACATTTTTTTTTTTTTTTTGTAAACCTTTGTAATTTATGGTAAATGTGAACGTAATTCTGAAGCTGCTGCGCGAGAATATACGCTTCGGTTTCCAGAAAGAAGAAAGAAGAGAATTAATTTTTATAAAGCACTTACAAGTCGAAGCTGTACTTTTTCGAAAAGCGCCCTGAATAATAAATCCATATTAAAAAAGTAGAATATCCATATATCGTACCTTACTGACATCCGTATGGATGTACAAATATTGTAAAAAGTTATGACATTTGGACGTCCGTCGGTTGTCGTTGGATGTACATTGAACCAAAAACGAACGTTCATCGGATGTCCTGTATGTTCGTCGAGGGCGTCCTTCAGGTATCCGTAGGACAATGTTGTGCTAGTAGGGGACATACATCCTTATATCCATTCCAGAAAGTTCGATTGGAAGGAGTGAGACACCAATATACAAACGATAGCCTTTGATTGCTACCTGCATTAGTGACGTCAGTTCAAAGATTCATTCCTCCGACTATACCAACTGAATTTGCAAGTAGATCCTTTTGTGAGATATTGTTTCATTTAGAATTCATAGTTATAATTAGTTTAGTAAGTAGTAGGGCAAGTTTCTAGTTATAGCTAAGAGACCAAAATTAAAAACCAAAGACTGCTATACGCTATACCTAGCACATTCAATCATATTTGATGTTTAGGTGCTACATTAACCAAAGAGTATAGTAAAATAAATATACTGTTAAAGTGCAATGTGCGTATATATGTATTCTATAAATAAATAAATGTCGTCCGCATACTGTAAGTATTTCATGTTATGATTTTTAAACAAGGTAATAATGGTATTGATAAAGATATTAAATAATAACGGACCTAAAATAGAACCCTGAGGTACACCTGGTAACACATGTGTATATTTTTAGTGTGGCCTACGTATGGCACATATTGCATGCGATTTTCTAAACGTGATTTTAGAACCCTAACTTGGTGCTACAGAGAAATTGTCTAGACTGTCCAGGAGTACAGATTGATTCAATTTGTTAATTACTTTCAAGAAATCTAGGTGACATCGACATTGGTTATAAGTACAAACAAATTTGTTTTCAGAGAGAAATACTAGTTTGAACTTTTGTGCAAGTACATGAAGACATATAAAACAAATCTAGTTGTAGTCCTCGCTCTTTCACAGCCTTGACAGATCTCTTTCTATTGTCACGAGTTCCCTCAAATTTCCTTATGTTGAGGTTTGGGGTTCATTGTAGTAGAAAATTGAAAGACGCATATTAAACACCGAAATACACATACTGACCAGATTTGCAATTTAATTTTATTCATTCTTTAAAGAAATCTGTGTATTTTCTGGGTAGCGATTGTTCAAAATTTTTTGGTACGTATGGTTTTCATATTTTTAGTATATGGAATGAATTATTAATACTAAAAACGGCATTGGGTGATATTACTTATTTTGGGACCAATCAACAGGAAGCAACATGGTTATTCGGCATAAATCTGATACTAGTTCTTCGTAAGAAAGACAGTAACCCAAATCATATACCTGCCGTCTTTATGAATATTAAATTGTCAATTACCTTTTCTATTACTCATTTTAATTAAACACTTGTCAATGGCAATTAGTAGTTAGGTAAATATATAAAACATGCATTAGGACAACGTCAACTTTGTAGTAATTCACTTCACTTACTTGTTGTACCGGTTATTCATCACTTGTCGAACCATAGGCGTAGAACATGCCAAAGGGAGCTTAAAGTTGAATAACACTCTACCTTTTTCATCGTTTGCGGGGTGTCAGGAAGTTACAGTAAAGTTTTGTCCAATCTAGAAGGTGAGCCGTTCTTTGGAAATTAATTTTTTGTATCGAAAAACGTGTTTTTGTTTAATTATTTTAATATATCGGGTTCTGTTTCTCGGATCGAGGTAAAAAATAAAATAGTATGCTGAATTATGGAAACAAATGTATATGTCCAAATCCTGTTACTCAACTTGTTTTTTTAAATAAAAAACACGAAAATGTCTAATTTTACATAATAAACTTTTTTTATCAAAAAAATGCATCCAGCTAAGAACTTAAAAGTGTTTATAACACGTTCGCTGTCCAGTGACCCATCCTATGGGTCATGCTTTATGTTTTCCGTAAGTCCTGTGCCTCATAATTGGCTCACGTTTAGGTTCTATTTCATATTAGATTCTAAGACGGACTGTCGACGAATAGGCAGGTTATCTACAGGGACACCCTTGTGTAACAAAGTTATTATACAAAACATACGTATGAACCAAATTTGGGGCATTGACTTGTATTAAACTATTGGTTACTACACTCAAAGAAATAGTATGGGTAAATTCAACAAAAAAAAAATAAATATGGTTAACTAACAATATCGTTAATTTTGTTAAACCAAACTATATTGATGGTACTTTTAAACAAGAGGTGATTGTTATTTTAATTAATAAAAAGTTGTCGTACAACAAAACAAACATTAACTTAAAAAATAGATGAATAAGACTATTATTTTGTTCGTTTGACTATTATTTCTTATACTCTTATGAATTTATAGAAAATTAATAACATGATTGCAATGTTCAAATTCTCTCAGGGATCATCGATATATTTGGAAGGATCTTATAAACGATCTCTAATCTTTGGTTTTAGTGGTCTGATGTCTCAATACTGAGATTTTGGCTAACCAAAAAAAACTTCATCATCCAATAAAGTGTAGATCAACGTAAAAATTAGTTGGTAAACAAAAAACAAAGTCGTTGTACTATTTAATTGTAGACCAAATTGAAAATGGTTAGTGAACATAAAGAAATGTCATTGTACTATTTAATTTGTTGTTCTACAAGAAGATATGATTATTAAACTACTATTTGTTTACGAAAACAAATAAAGTTGTATGACTATTCTTTTCTGATTGATTTAACTATGAAACTAGATAGGCGCGATTTCATATGCTCTTTTTGGTTGAATTTACCTATCATTTTCTTTGAGTGTACATATCTCATTGGACTCGATGCATGACCTAAATATATATGGTTTTTTATTCGGGGACTCCTTGGTATGGTGACCATTGGAACAGCGAACGTGTTTTCAAAAACGAATAATAAGACAAAATAGACGCATCTATATTAATTAGAAGCTGAGATATCGGTTGAAATTTTTTTTTTTTTTTTAAACCACAGGGTCAGGATTTTAACTGCGGATTTTTGCATGGGAATCCTCAAATTAAATCAAGTCAAAAACAAATTTATTTTAAATTATGTACGATATATTGTCCTCCCCGAGCACTCATCTGGAGCCAGCCAGACAACCACGGTGCGAATCGCCATAGCAATTGAAGGGAACAATTGATTGGAGCAAAGCCCGATTGGATTAAAAAATGTATAAGATAAAACATGTAAAATATAACTTAAAATATTTGGTATGTAATGCATAAGACGTTGGTGTAAATAGAATATCACAGATAGTCCGTTCCAAACAATGCAGCAAGAGCGAGCGGCTATGCCAGGTAGCACAATTTATGATTTTAAATGTTTGTTTTTCTAAAGATTTTGATACTCAAACAAAAATTGTGATTGCGAAGAGCGTATTTAAAGACACAAAACAAACAAAAATAATAAAAAAACAGAGAAACGGATAGAAGAGAGTTGAAGACCGAAAATTGCGATTGTAAGTTTTTATAGTTGGACAGAGAAAGGAGATGTGGCTAGATATGTTGCCGAAAGATGGGCAACGCCTGGAATGATAATTTGTGTTATGAGAAAAGATGCAAAAGATCCACGTAATATTTTTTATAGCAGACTATCATGGATCAAGTTTGAATATATAGAATACTTCTGCTGTATTTTGATCTAGTTCATTCGAAGCGTTATGGTGTGACAATTCGTAAAGGAGATATATGATAAATAATTTGAAATGAGGCGCATAAATGTATGTTCCAGAACTCTCAGTTTATTAATTGTTGTGTTCGATATACTGTACCATACCGCCTCATATGGTAGGACCGATATTAATAACAGTGTATATTATTTTTTATTCTGTCTACTAAGTCTGCTATTCCTGGCCAGGAACGGATACAGACTCCTGGACGTGGAAAAGACTGTCCGTACAATTCCATTAACATGTTCGTTGAACGTCAGTCATTTGTAGAGTCGTATATAATGATACTTCAGGCACCTCTTTCAAAATTGATGTTATCTTATTCTCGCGCGTGAAGACTATAGATTTCAACATTTACCCGAATCTTTCACTTATCATAAATACATGAGTTTTCTGGACTATATGGGAAACCACGCTTTAACCGCTGGGCCGTAATACATTTGTGGATTCGATGAATTATAGCAGAGAAAATAAAATATTAAATTTTAATACATGAGCGGAAAGGCCGTATGATGTCGATATCGAAAAAACGAATGGCATATAAGTCGCATAAGCCAAATCGAAAATTTGATCTAGCAGGAACGTACACATGTACATAACACACATAACGTACAAAAAGTGGTATTTTCTGATGTTTTGCGAAACGAGTTTGACTTTGTCCGGGTACTCTAAATTAGTGTGTACTGTAGTGAACACGTGACTACGGATGTACATTAGAGCAATGTTGTAGTTCGAGTAAACTCTTCTAAAAATAATACAATTAGTTTTCCTTATTAAATAAACAGCAAATAATATAATCATCATTATTCATTGAGTTTCATTAGAAACAACTTTATTTTCTTCCAATACACGAAAGAACATAGCACTTCATATAAGAAATGTGTGTCTGACTATGAAAATTTTTGCATCTCGATACGAAACTTCTTTCAAGTGCAGGTAGATGGTCTACATTCTTTAATCGCGCATCTCCTACAAGTCCATATTCTTATCATGCTTTTTTCCTTATTTCCGGAGAAGTGCTTGTGATTTGAGGTGCAGGCTCTAGAGTCAGTCTGCAACACATCTTCCTATTCATTGTCAAGATATTCCAGAACAGATAAATCTTAGGTTGGCAACTCAAGCAGTTACTCTTCAGTTACGAACCTTCTCTAAGGCATATTGACCCGTTTATCAATAATAGGGTGTTTTCCATATACCTATAGTCCAAGATCCCAGAGCCGCCAGACCTACGTCATTTTAGCAAAGCTAATATTTTGACAACGAATAGTGTAATATCTAGTTAAGAATGTATGCGTATTTGCTAGCTTGAAAGCGGGGCGCTTTTGCAGGAAACAGTTACAAAAGGTACAAATTTTTCGCTCCTACGTTAAAGTATGATAGCTGATTTATTTTTCAAGTGGCAGGCTAACGACATGGTGTAAGCGTCAACCTCCGAGGTTCGATTCCTGAGCGTTCTTAGCTTTTTTCCCAACAAATATTAACTTAAGGTGGCGATTACCAAGAAAGAGACAACCGATAGGGAAATATTTATTATTTTTGGCCATAACTTTTTTTCTTAGTACGTATATTTGAAAAAAAAAGCTGAAAACGCTCAGGAATCGAACCTCGGACCTTCAGATTCGGAGGTTGTCGCTTATACCATGTCGATAGCGTGTCACTTGAAAAATAAATCAGCTATCATACTTTAATGTAGGTGAGAAAATTTGTATGTACTTTTTGTACCGGTTTTCTGCAAAAGCGTCCCGCTTTCAAGCTAGCAAATACGCATATGTTCTTAACTAGATATTACACTATTCGTTGTCAAAATATTAGCTTTGCTAAAATGACGTAGGTCTGGCGGCTCTGAGATTTCACCCTATTATAACAATTCACTTCAAATGATGCATTAATATGAAGTAATACATAAATATGAAAGCCTAAACGCATTCATCTTAATTATTATATTATCAGATTAAAATAAATATTTAATAAACAAGTCGACTTAAAATTCAAATATTTGAATGATTTCGAAAACGCCACCTTATTGGGTAATAATCCTGGTGACGTCGTCTCGTAATCACATGTTTCTGACAACAAAGTTTTTACGCAATGCCAATGAAGCAATTTTTTATAGCTTTTTTAGTTTAATTAGACTACTTTTATGCAAAAACATGCACGCAGGAGTGTGTGTATTAATGACGGGCGGTATTAATGAAAAACATACATATTACGTAAAGGTACTTATCAAACTCCCCTTCTAACACGCACCCCCACATACATACACACTTCTGTGCGCATGTTTTTGACTTTCTATTACTATATTGTGCTGATTGCACTAGTAAGTTCTATACAGAAAAGCCTATACGGATATCTCAAAATTCATTTTTGCACATACAACTGTGTTTATTTCACTATTTATTGGTGTTAAAAAACATCTAGTACATAAAAGTAGTCCAATTAAACTAAAAAACTAGAAAAAAATTGCTATAAATGAGATATATAGTCACTTTAGTTGCAAATAGTCACCTTTAGACGTCAATTACACAATGAAAATCGCATTTTTGAGAGTTGTGCCCATGACATGACCTACATTTTCCCTAAATTTCAAAAAGATTCACCGAAACCCCATTTTCATAAGAAATGTGCGGGGTCATTTGGCGTCGCTACTATTATTAAAACCATCCAAAAGGGATTGAATATTAATATTTACGTCCTGAAATCCATAGAATATACACCAAATTTAAAAAAATGATCATAAAATTGCTGTCCACTGTAAAGCACATGGTGACTGAAAGGGTAAATGTATCCACAACGCAACAAATAAAAAAAATAGGGATGTGGAAGAGTTGCTACCATGGGAGAATTGAGACGTGACTTTTTATACCGATTGGTTGGTAGTTTGATATTGTGTGTCATACAGTTGATGTATATTTCTGAGGGATGTAAATAAACTGCCGTATATCGCCCGTGTGTTGTTTACTTCAAATCTCAGGTAATTTCAATCGTTTTATGTACTGAAATGTTACTTTTTTTTTGTTCAAATTATCCAATTCATTGCTTTGTGGGTGCAAGTGTTGCTGGAGAGTTATTTTATACCGTGCGTGTAGCCGCGCGCTAGGCATAGGGAGTAAGAATTACAACATCGCGTGTGCCAGCTGGCTGAAATGAAATAACTGAGAGCTCCGCCCGGCGGACGAATTTACAGCTATGTTGTCAAATCTCTCGCGCTACGTGAATGTACATGCCTAATGGGAAATTACACGCACGGTATGTAACGACCGACGTTTTAGCTATTAAATGTTGGAGTCATTTCATGATTCATTTTCACCTAAAAATAAATCTGGTCACTTTTAGTGACACCGAGTAGTAAGGTAGAGTTGGGACGTTATTTTAAGAGAAAGTTGGCCCATCCTATTCCATGTACGATTTAATTTTCTTATATTATTTGGATCGTTTTTAGAATTATGTCGTTACGCTACAAAAAAAAAGAACAATCGTGTCGTTCCAATCCAATAATTCAAGAAGCCGATGCAGAATGCAAAATAATGGCGATTTGCGTTAGCAACATTTTTTATCGTTTGTTGCAATATATGTTTGTTTTTCTTCTGAGCATTTGTCAGATTTTTGAATTAATTTTGCTCTTTCTCGTTGTTTGTTATTTTTTGCAATAATTAAATATTTTTCCATTCCCCTGTGAAGATTTAATTACCTGTTTCAAATCTCCCCGTCGCTAGTCTCCCTAATACACGGGATATTTGGGGCAAATACACACACTAGAAAATATTTTTCTATACCGCTATTTACCCCGTAAATTCAACTAATATTTGCAAGAAGTAGTCCAATATATAAAGTTATATTACTGTGTTTTTAATTTTTTTCAATTTTCGAAAATAAAAATTTTAAAAATTAATTTGTGAAAATTGTCCCAACTCTCTCACATCTCCATACTAATTGATTTTTAAGATCAATTAAATATTTTTTTGTTAGTAATAAAATGTAAAACCATTTAAACTTTTATTTTGAAGAAGGAAAGGTTTCATAAGGTAAAAAATTGATAAGAACCTATAAAATAACCTATACCCCATTTCACGATTATATCTTCGGTCCTACTGATCGTAGAGAATACCCACCAGTCGCATTTTTTTTGTCAAATAGTGAAACCTAAATAACGCACCTATGAATTTTCGTGGTCCGAGGAAAAGGAAGAATGAAAATTAGAAAAAAAAATATTTAAAACTCCGATATCCCTCTAGCTACATGATCAATCCAATTTGTAGGTACGCCTGTGTCTTTATACCTCATAACAAAAGAAAACATACGATTTAATTGCTTTCCTTATAAAGCTTGTAATCAACCTAATTGAGTATTTTTGTGAAAAATAAAGATATTACCATTACTAAAATGTATTCTGAATATAAAGAAATAAAAAATGTAATGAAGTGTGAATTTTTTTTCTTTGAAATAACGCTTTGCAAACGGATAACGGCTTCTAAACTAAGAAAGCGAAAGCGATCTCTTAAGATAAACTGACAATTATTGATATCAAATCCCCCAAACGTCAACCCAACAGGACTATGCTTTAAAGGAAATCATCTGTGGCTTGGAAATATCAACTATCATCAGCGTTTGCGAAATTCCCTTCCTCCCATCAGATTTAAAGAATAAACCAAAGTTTCCTAAGCACTCTCGTTCTAATATTATTTTTTAAGTGATGTTGAACATGTGCATTTCGCATTCTCTTTGGAAATAGCCTTCTTAAATATTTATGTTTTGATATTGAAAATTTATTTCAGTGACATTATCTCATGTTTTCATTGCAACAACAAAAGCACATTCTTAAATAAATAATAGGCTTCTTAAAACAAGTAAGACGTGCATTTGGAGACTGATCATATCTTGCATGTTTATTTACATAAATTATGAATATATAAGATTCACTGTTTTAAAAAAGTACTATTGTCAAACAATTACTATCTATCTATAAAATAATATTTTGTAAATGCTTCTTGTTGTGTGAAGAAACGTTATTATTTTGACAGTGAATATTCCGCATTTTGATTATCTTATTTTAATTAAATGCCATTAGAATTGGTAGCAGATATTTTATGAGTAGCTGATAACGAATCTGATGTCAAAAGTTACAAATTCAAAATAGCGAATAATTGCATTTTTTTCAGATTTACATGAAATTTGATACATAGCGATTTCAGGATTCTCTGGTACTGGGCCTGACATTACAGATTAAGAAGTCAAAATGACTACTGTGTAGAAGCTAAATAGAGAAACCACTAACAAGGGTGAAAAAAATTTGTTGAAAAAAGTAACTAAACGGCATTTTTAAAAGGTCGCTAAAAATTATGAAATAAAACACCGCCGCACAGTGAGCACACGAGCTAAAGGACTATACAGCTAAAAGACTATATGTTGTTGACATATGGAAAGAGAGCATATCAGTGTATCATTTGTGCCACTATCTAACTTCATTCAAGGTCACCTCGCCTACCACCACCTCCATGAGACTGTTGTTGTTAAGTAGTATTTGCGTATGATCGATGAGATAAATTTGATAGAACTTTTAAATGGATAAACTTATTTATATCTGTAATTTTTGAATTAATTAACTAAGAATCCAATACCGTATCAATATATTAAGTTATTTTACTATAATCTTTTAAATTATATAGTAATTATAATTTCAAAAACAAGTATATGCAAATATATCAATAAACTACAATATATTTTGTAATCATAGGAAAAGTTTACTTCCACATACGTCCACATTGTGGATTTGATGTATTTATAGGTGAACTATTTTAGTTCAAAAATTAAAGTCAAACTAGTACTCATGTACAATAAAATTTTCTTGCGATTTTAACTAAATACTTCGACATATGCAGTTTGAATTTGTCAAACGCAAAACAGCAAAACTAGCTTATTTACTTTCCGCTAAGATTCATCAAATTTATAAATAAAAATACCGTTTACAAGCTTTAAAATAAAAGTTATCAAAATTAGGAAAAACCTTACACGTAACACTTTAGGAAAATGCATTTCTATCTATATTAGGTGGTGCAGCAGATAATCCGTGAATGTGGATATAAACCTCCAATAAAAAAGTGGCAAGCAAATTAGGATAAGACTATTGTGGGTGAAAATAAAGTTTTCATGCAAAAGGAATTTAAAAATCGAATGGAATTGATAGTTGTTCAACTTAAGCCTGGCTTCGGAAATTTGAATGACGGGAATGTTGCAAAGCGATTTTTCGAAAACGCAGACTTAGCATCTGAAATTACAGGAGTGGACAGAAATCTAACAAAAAGGATGCACACCATTTTAGTAAAAATATCGAGTGGATACGATATTCATATTAAAAATTTTAGAAAGTATACACTTGATACTGCGAAGAGTTTCGTTAAAATGTATCCTTTGTTTTATATGCTTCCAACTATACATAAGTTACTTTTTCACAGGCCAGACGTGATTGTTTCTTCATTGCTTTCGATTGGCCAATTATCAAAAGAGGCCCAGAAGGCTCGGAATAAAGATTTCAGGCGATATCGTGAAAACTACTAGAGGAAATGTTCTCGCGAGAAATGTAATGAAGATGTTTTCAATTTAATGTTAATTAGTTCTGACCCGGTGATCACTAGTTACAGGAAACTTCTTAAAAAACCATTAAAACGTTTTCCTAGATAAGTTCTTGGGTTACTAATCGCTCAATATCCGAAATTTCAAACACGGAAGAAGATTATGTTTCCTCATTAGCAACATCTGAATATTCATCAAATGAGGCATTAAATTAACAGCAGTTATTAATGGCTAGGTACTATTGCCAACAGTTGCATATATGTATAAAAGTATACAGGGTGCCCCTAATTGCATATACCAAATTTGACAAAGTGAAAATTTACATTAGTGTTTTACTGTTTCTAGATTATAAGACAAAATAATAACTAAAACCGAAACTGAAGTTTGGACTATGCAATTTGGGATACCATGTTTACTAGTTTAATAAAATTAAGATCAGGAGTATTATTTTATACTTAGGGAAACAACAAAATGTGAAATTAGCTAGAAATCGTAGAAAAAAATAGAAAATAGAAATAGTAGTTCAAAATTTTTTTTTTCAGAACGCACATATTTTTTTTGTTTTCAGTAACACCAGAAACCTGTGTTTATTAAAAATGTTTCAATTAATTCCGAAGTAAACATTTTACGCCATTATATTGAAACCGCCATTTTTAATTTCCACACTGAAACGTCAGATTTAAAATGTACACCCTCAGAAACCCTTGTACACGATTTCTTTAAGGATTTTAACGGAAAATAGAATTATTAGAATTATTATGCTTTAATTTTATCACCCAATATCGATACTGAAGTCAGTAAAAAATAATTTAGGTAATAAACTGGGCGACCGACGGTGAAATTTTATTTTATATATTTTAGTGATGTTTTTTGAAAATGGTCCAATTTTTTTTCTAAAATATTGTTTGTTCTGAATAAAAGACCAAGCATTTGAAGAGGTGGAGTTTTCACCACTATTAAAAAATTTTGTACGCCTCACTCGCTTGAAGAATTTGCCAAAGCATTTTATACTAGCTTTGGTAAAAAGTTGTACGATGATTTAAAATGTTTCTATGAGCTGCTTTCTGTTTCCTAATGTTATATATATTTTATTACTGATACCAGCACGAGTAACGTCGATCACGATTAATTTTAAGTGACACTGCTTGCTCAAGATTTGACTTAAAACAGTATAGAATTTATCACAAGCTTCATCGACATTTTATGTGCTGTAAATATCTGACCGATCAGCGATACTTAGTAACTCATATAAAAAGAAGAATTAGTCTTTCTGAAATTATAAGAGTTGCAATAATTATTAGTAGAAACAATAAATTCATTATGTACAAGGAAAATTAATCAGTAGCGTAGGGTGATACTACTTAAAATTTGTGAAGCAAAATTTATCACAGTTTAATTTTCAAAATGCCTATCAACATTATCCAATTCGTCATGGATATAAGATATAATTTACAGCAGGACATCCGTAGGCTTCAGCTATATGAATCAAATCCATATTACGTAGGAACCATCCTTTATAACAGACTTAGTAATGATATAAAAAAACATAGCCAGCCAAAAGAATTTTTTTTCCACTATAAAATCTATATTAGTTGTGAATGCACTATGGATGGGTTTCTGAATTCGCTGCTAATATAGATAAATATTTTTGTATTTTTTTTGGGTTTTTTTGTATTTCGTAAATATTTGTAAACAATGGTACCAAAATTAATTCGATTTGAATTTGAATTAATAAATGATTATTATTATACCTTAACAAAGGGCCAAAGAGCATATCGCCTCTCATAACAGTCATAACTTTACTTTGAATCTGAGTACATCTAATACGCGTCCGTTTGTGCTGAAGACAACATTATACCATACTGAAGGTTTCAAATTTGCACGAAATTATTTTAGACGGAACTTTTCCTATCATTAATATCAGTTTTAAGATGAGGTATATTGAAATCGCCCATGATCAGACTATTTTTAGAGTAAACATGCTCCTGTAATATAAACGATTCAAAAAAATGTTTACATCTCGTTATTTTATGTGTTAAAATCAAGTTTTTCCACTACAATATACTTTATAGTTGAGGGACATAGCTTTTCTCGTGAGATTTTGAATGATGAAATTGTATGATTACTTGGAGTATATTCCTAATACGCCGTACAATCTTGTCTTACCAGGAACTTGTGGCAAGCGATCTGTGTGATGTCATAAATCAAAGATGGTAGTCGGTCCGGATATTGCCGAGAGTAATTGATCCTACACAGCATAATCGGGATATGGGATGACAAATTGACTTATCTGGATATCCCGGTACGTAAAATAAATAGAAAAAGGGATGTACTTACCTTTGGGATATCCTATTTTAGGACGTCCTCAAGACAGCCCATTTTAGTACGTCCCAGGATATTCTTTTAAGGATGTCAATGGACTATACTGAATAGGTTCCATTATGGCATTAACTATGTCGACTGACATCGGAATTAAGAACGGATATCCGATAAAGAGCTCTAAATTTCCCCAAAATCTACTAGTCAGTTTTAAATTGTACAAATATTAGGTCCCGTGTGCAAATTAGTGAAGCAATATTATGCGATACATCAAAATTTTCAGAAAAATGTGTAAATTACGAATTTGCATGGGGCGCATCTCGAAAAGGTGGCAGGGGGGTGAAATCGGGGTATTCTTTTATTATAATTAAAAAATTGCATTTTTTGATTAAATTGACCCAAGCTTACTTAAAATAATAAAAAAAATAATGTGTTTTACTAAAAAATGAATGTTAGGAAGTCCCACCCCCGCCGGCGGGGGTGAAATATATAATTAATACATTGCATTTTTTGATTAAATTGACCCAAGCTTACTTAAAATAATAAAAAAATGATGTGTTTTACTAAAAAAGTCCCACCCCCGCCGACATTGCTACCGACAGTGTTTGCAATGATATATGTGCTATGTCAGACATAGGTGAAAAAATCGAAAACGACTTTGTTAAAAACAGGATTAAAAATAAAACAACCAATTTTTGGGATCCTTTAAAATCTTCTGGTTTAAGTTTAAATAAATCCATGTTAAAAAGAACCACAAATACAAAAACAGGTGTCATGCAACTAAGGCAAGACAATAATATGTTTTCTAGGTGTGTCTTGATTTGCAGAAGTCGTCCCGATTTAAATTTAAAAAATATAATTGGTAATTTCGAACTTACTGCAATACCACGATCACTTTTTCACCCTGATGGTTCCATGATTCATCTACAGGGAAAAAGTAGATTAATGCATCTTCTAGACGAAATTGAAAGCAAGGAACCAATTTTTGGTAACGTGGATAAAAACAATTCGGATTCTGTTTTCAGCATTGCAGTTATTGATGGTATGGTAGAAGTACAGATGCTTCTGCTAAAAGATTGCGTCTATCTTTCTGACTAATCTGAGCAGTTTTCAAATAAACTGTTAAAAAATATGCTTTATATTCTGAAATACACGTTATTTTTGATACATATATTATTGGCTCCCTTAAGTCTTCAGAAAGAATCAGAAGGCAAAATGATACGTTACCATGTTGACGAAAAAACTAATATAAAGAATACAACCATTAAAAAGCTTTTGTCTCACATCTCATCCAAGGAAGATATAACCCAGTATTTTTCAGAAAATCTTATTGCATCAGGAAATATGCGTAATAAAAATATCGTTTGCTCTTATAAGGATATAGTGCTTTGTACTGTGATATGCGGCGATATGAATCATTTAAAGAGTTCTCACGAAGAGGCTGATACCAGAATAATTTTCCATTCTTTAGATGCATCTAAAAGGGGAGCAAACATATTAAGAATTTTTTCGCCAGATACAGATGTTTTGGTACTAGCTGTAAGGCGAGCTCCTTTATTACCTAAGGATACCATGTTCATTTGTATTGGTTCTAGCGGTCGTGAAATACCTTTGCAACCAATTTACGGTGCCCTTGGGCCACTAAAAGTTGAAGCACTTCCAGGTCTTCATCCCCTTTCAGGATCAAACGTTACAGGAGGTTTAAGGGTAAAGCTGAAATTAGTTTTTGGAAAAAGTTTTTGGAAGGGACTCCATCTACCAGGCATTGGCTTCTTTAGGTAAAAACGAAACACTAAGTGACTCTGATTTCGAGCAGATCGAGGCTTTTATCTATTCTTTATATTCAGCATCCAAAAAATGTTTTAAAAGTCTAGCAGAATTAAGATGGTGGTTGTTTGCACAGAGGCAAGTTTCTACTGATAATATGCCCCCCACTCAAGCAGCGTTAAAACTGGCAATACAAAGATGCCACTACCAGTGTACTGAATGGAATCGGGATACACAGGCTCATCCAAATTTACCACTACCAACGGATTACGGTTGGAAATTGGACAACGGAGAATTTGAACCCATTATGTGTACTCTTCCTTGCGCACCTGAAGAAATACTGAATTTTATAAAATGTTCTTGTAAAAAAAATAATTGTTCTCAAAGATGCAAATGTTCAACCCAAAAAATATGGTGCACGGAAATGTGTGAATGCGAGGCTGATCCAGAATTTTGTTCAAACATTAGAACAGATGAAGAAAAATCATATTATACTGACTCTGATGATGCACTGGACAGCGATTCCGACGACGAGTAATGATTCAATCCATTTATAAATGGATATTTTAACATAATTTTGTTTTGTTAAAACTGTACAAATATATAATAAATATATAAAAAATATTTTCAGCAATTTTTGTTATCGTAACATTTATTTTTATATAGGGGTTGTTTAGGGTAATTTTCTCCCTTCAGCCACTCCTTAGAGGTACGCCCCATTGAGATTCAAGCAAATAAATACATTTTAGAAAATATTTTCAGCTATTTTTTTATCGTAACATTTATTTTTATATAGGGGTTGTTTAAGGGTAGTTTTCTCCCTTCGGCCAACCCTGAGAGGTACGCCCTATCGAGATTCGTAATCTACATATTTTTCCGAAAATTTTGATGTATAACATGATATTGCTTCACAAAGATGCACACGGAATACCAATTTAAAGCTGACTATACCCTAATATTATGTCTTCAATATATTTAAATAAAGCACCATTTTGATTTTCGGCCAGCCAAACTGGTCAAAGCAAATACCCCAAACACACAGTAGCTAGCGCTGCTTTAGTTTTAATTTCTCAAATATTTAAATAATAATTATTGTTAGTAGCTGTATGAAATATTTTAAACTTGTATTTTTGAGTTTTCTCTATTTAGTTCAGCTTTATTTGAGTGTCTTCATTCCAGACTACAAAAAGTGAATACAAACGTAAAAATATAACATAACCTATAAACTATTAAACTTTATGTTATGAGAAACTTATCTGATTGTGATTGAAGATTTAATTAGTTATTAATGTCCTGTTCGAAACCACGAAAATTTAATACGATTTTTTATACTTTCAGAATGCCAAAGGAAGCTAAAAAAAAGAAGGATTTATACACACTCCCGTATTTTAAGTGACACAATCGCTGAGAAACCTATGAAATAAAATTAATTTGGCTCAAGAATTGAATACAGAAGTCAGCTTGGAGAGAAATGATGAATCATTGTCAAATTTGACAATAAACCTGATGAAATTGAATTTGAGAATGACGACAAATAACATACTTGGTTAATAATTTAATTTTAAAACCATCTAGCAACTAATAATTGTGGATGAAAATAAGTAAGTAAATATTGTGTTTTAAGATAATTATTTGAAACTTTATTACATTTTCAAACGAAAGATATGATACGATATCAGACAGAACACAGGTGAACAGACTGCATGAAAATAAAAATAGTATGGGCCAACTAGCCAAATTAAAGTATTCGGTAAAATTTGGGGGTACTAATTTTCCTTTAAGCCACAGCTATGTGGATGTACAGAGATAGCAAAAAACTATGATTGCTATCTGAAAGTGGTAGCTAACAAAAATGGCGGCCAACCCAAGATGACGAATGTAGACGTTTAAAAAAACGACCATATCTCTGTAAAGTATTGTCCGATTTCAGTGTTCTTTTTTTTAAATGACAGCTTAAATTATGAAAATTTTGTAAGTACCCATTAATTTTTTCTATATAAGCAAATCGCGAATTAGTGAAAAATGTATTCGTTTTCACAGATAATTTGCTTGTTTATCATAATTTTTTTTACAACGTAGACGTTTCAGAAAAAAATGTTTCCAACAAATATTGTAACACAAACAATTAGGTTTAGTTTGGTGTATTACACTTGTTTCTTTGGACAATATGCCCTGGAACAATGCTGTGTGATAAAAATAACAGTATGGGCCAATTTCATAATCGAATTTAAAGTGAGCTTTAGATAAAATTACATTTGACTGTGATAGTAAGTGAGGGATCTGTCACAGTCAAATGTAAATGTAGCTTTAATTTGATGTATTAAACTTGTTGAAAATGTCTGCACAAAAAGTCAATTCTGTAGAATATGTAGAGGACTTTTCACATGCTGATATTCCATTCTTCGTATTATAATAAAGCTATGTTATAACTAGTATGAATAAAATGTTATAAGTTGTATTTAACTACTACTAGTAATAATGGCTTTTATGATTTACTATTAAATTTTGTGGTCACAAGATAATCAAATGGAGACGTCTTCTTCAAAGTGATGACAGTAAAAATGAACTAACAAAATTCCTTGTTGAAAGTTGTCAAGAAGAAAACAGGAAGACAAAGATTGGTGATAAGGATTTATTTGCTACTTGTAATTGTAAATGTATCAAAACAATTGCTAATGGCGTCCACGAAGAAGAAAATCTTTTTTCATCCCAAGAAGAAGCAGATACTAGGATGATGCTACATGTAAAGGATGTTGCAGTAAAATACTCAAATGTTATTTGCGTAAGACACAGATGTATTGTATATTTTATATATCGTCTGAAATTAGTCGCGAAACGTGGAACAATCGGTCGAGTCAGGTTAATTGACATTAAGAAACTTGCAAATGCAGTTGGCAGTGAAATCATATCAGCATTACCTGACAGGTTGCGATACAGTCGGCGCGTTTTCGGGACTAGGGAAATTGAAAGCTCTGAGACTTTTACAAAAACGTGAAGAATTTATTTCATTGTTTTCATTGCTGGGAAGCCAGTTTGCATTATCTAACAACGTCCACTATTTGATATAAATGTCTTCGGGTGGACCGCTTCTGTCTTGTGGGGTGGTTACACTGCCTGGGAAGTGTGTCTCTAGCAATAGATCTAAAGTCTCTTTATCAGTGTTTGTGTACTCACCTTGTTGTCTTTGCAGTGATCCAATCTTTCCCTGATTGTCTCTTTGCAAGATTTTCTGGAGTCTAGCAGCTTCGGGAGTATTTTCTATCTTCTCGCAGTGCTTCCTCCATTATTTGGTTTTTGCTTCTCTAATGGCGTAAATTTGCTTTTTAACATTACAAATGTTTTTAAATATTGAATGTGTTTAGCTTATTTCTATTAAAATATTATTATTATAGTAGCACTTAATTCCATGCATATAAAATACTTTTGTTTCATTATAACATTGTTGAACCCGAATTTAAAATGGTCTAGTACCTAAATTTAGATGCCCATTTTATATCTATTTACAGTCCGTAGGATATCCTGGGACATTTCAGTATGTAGTTTGTACAGCCTATTCATAATACTTAGGACGTCCCGAAATATTCCAGGATGTCCTGGTATGTCCTTAGTACTAGCGCTGGTATATCCTTCAGGACGTCCCTCGTACTACTTTTATCTGATACAGAGTTGTGACATTGGGATGACCAAAAGAGTGCCGAAAAGCATACATACTGGGATATTAGGATGTCCATAGGCAAGCCCAAATACTAAATGGGATTTGTCATAGTACCTCCCTCGGACAGCCTTGTGCTGTGTGGGATGATAACTTCTTTCATATACTCCTACCAGTGTTTTGCACTGAACCTTTTTTGTTCATAATAAAATTCTACAAGAAAAAGGTTATTAAAGATTTCTCGATTTATATTCGAATGTATAGGAACGCATTCCAATTAGTTGTACAATTTCATCATTCAATGTCCTACAGAATACTATTTAATTAAGTATGTCCCTGCACGGACAATTTTTTAAAGCAACAACGTTGTCGTTGCGTTCATTAAGAAACAACAACTTAGTATCACAATCTATAATTTCTGGGTCATCTAAAATCTAATTATTGCTACCAATTATTTCAAGAGTAATCATGAGTATGTAAAAAACCGTTTGCTTGTCCGTAACAATTTCTTCGCCGCCTATGAGTAATACATTTTTTGTAAGTAGCCTGCTGGATTATGTGCCATTGTTACGGGTTCTCGGTCATTGACTGTTCTTAGGTCGTCGGTAAATATGTCAAACAGTGTTTTTATATACAGGTACAGTACTATAATAATACATTATTGGTAGGTAAAACTGGTGGGTTATTTAAACAAGTTCTAAATCTGACCTAATTTGGAGTTCTGCAAGGTAACTATTACCAAAACCGTTAAAAAACTTTCAGACAAATTAACCAGCTATCCTGAGAGATGGAAGTGCTTGAGGAATATACAGGGCGGGTTTTAAAACACGTTCTCTTTAAGTGTCGTTAACAGTTTTTTTTAGCAAATATTGAATGAAACATATTTTGCAGATAACTAGTTGACAAATGGAGACAATGGGGGCACCACCATTCTTTGACACATTTTTTTTTAGAGATACGGGGTGGATCTGATGAATCTATGCTTTATGTATTTCGCGACCCCGAATTCCTAATTTTTTTTTAATGAAATTTTCTGAGATGAACATAATACAGGATATAGTTAAGTAAGGAAATTAAAATTCTTGTCCAATATGCGACCAGTATTTTCATTTAGTTATGTTTATTATGTAGAATTTGATTATTTTCAGTGAGAGTGGTAAACAACGTCCTTCTAGGCCCTTCTTGGTCAGGAGCTCTATGCTTAAAGCATCTTAAGCTTAACTGTAAATCCGCCCATGCAGTGAAAATAAACATTATACACTGTTCTGTCTTCGCGGTTATGTTTAATTCTAATTTAGTTACTTTTGTTCTAAAACTTAACTTGCAGAAAAGAGAAAGCTGGAGGGCCTTCTGTGGAATCATCGAAGACCTACCGACATTAACTAGATTACGCAAATCTCTTTTAAAAAGCCCATCATCGCGACTTGATTGCATCAGGCTGCCAAATGAGTCCTATACAAACAATGACCATGAGACAATTGAGTGTCTTCTTGATGGGTCAAATGTTCGGCGACAGAATTCAGATCGGAGGCAACTGCCACTGCCTGGAAAAATGCGTCAGATGTGATAACATACGAAAGACTAAGATGGGCCGTATCAATATTCGACCCATTTAAATCGCCAGAACCTGGTGGTATCTATCCAGCCCCTATACAAAAGGGCGCTGAGGTATTAGTAGGGCACTTGTATCATCTACTTAGATCCTGCCTAGCTTTAGGATACATCCCAAAGACAGGTCGTATTATATTTGACCAGACTAAGGCATTTAGACCAATAAGCCAGACATCCTTTCTTTTAAAAATACTAGAGAGGCTAATAGAAAGGTATATAAAGGACGAGGTACTGGTGCGATCACCAATTCACCCCGACCAACATGCATACCAAGCCAAGTCTGCAGAGACGGTCCTTCATCAAATCGTTGTAAGAGCTGAGAAGGCGCTAGAGCAGAAAGAACTAGCCTTGGTAGTGTTTCTGGATATCGAAGGAGCATTCAATAATCCTACCTTCGATTCTCTCTATCAAGCAGTTGCGAATCGCGGCGTGGACCGTACCATAGTTATAAGGATATCGTCCATGCTGAGGACCCGCGACATTGAAATTACGCTTCGTAATGAAACGGTTGGGGCCAAGGTGGGGCGGGGGTGTCCGTAGAAAGGGGTATTGTCCCCACTACTGTGAAATCTTATGCTCGATGGGCTACTGGCAGAATTGAACGAAGCAGGTTTCTATGCACAAGCATATGCAGATGATCTGGCTATCATGATCGATTTGAAAAGACTATTGCAGGGCTCATGAAAGGAATTTCAACATAGTTCAGGAATGGTGTAACAAACATGGGCTCTCTATCAACCCTGGCAAAACAGAGCTAATGCAATTCACTAAAAGGAGAAAAATAAGCGATTTCCCTCTTCCTTCTCTCATGGGCACACGTCTGTGTCTTTCCCTTACAGTGAGATACCTACAGGGGTAATCTGGACTTCAAATTGTCATGGAAGGGCCACATGGAAGCTGAAACGAGGAAAGCGCGTGCATCTTTATGGATGTGCAAACGCATCTTCGGGATTAGTGGGGTATAAGTCCAAAGACTGCTCTCTGGGCCTATGCTGTTATGGTAAAACCCTTCATTACATATACGGAACTGGTATAGTGGCGCTCCCAATAGCGCTCCACAATCGGGGCTCGCCTATGCCAAGTTCAAAGACTAGCGCGTCTGGGTATAACAGGTGTGCAATCAGGACCACTCCAACGATTGCGATTTTTGGACTCACTCCCTTGCACGTTGAAAAGCAGCAAACAGACTATTCAAAAATGGAATATGGAACATTACGGACCAAGTGCTAGGGCACACAAAGGCTCTGGCTCTACCGGCAAGGCTTATCGCTCAATCGGGTGATGACCGGTCTCTCTCCGTCTACTCTTTCGCAATTCCATATACTGTCGTGTTCCCTAGTCGAGATGTTTGGGAACGCGATATAACGCATCTTCTGAGTCCCGGCGGTCTGGGATGGTATACAGACGGATCCAAGGCTCAGGAGGGAACGGGCGCAGGCATACACGGATACAGACCAAGGGCCGGATGTGTGGATTAGAGGAGGAAACCATCACTCATATCCTATGCAGTTACGCTCCACTAGGAGCGTCAAGGTATAGGCACCTCGAGAGGAAATTCTTGCATCCAGATGAACTACGGGATCTACCTTGGAACAGACTGCTGTCCTTTGTGGAAAGCACTGGTCTCTTCTAAGGGATCCTATACATCGAGAATGTACAATAGACCGATAGACCTGAGTACTGCGGATTTTTACATCCGCTCGCGTTCTTAATAATAATAATAATAACTTGACTTAATTGGCCAATCAGAGCGTTGCCTTTTAGCACATGTACGGCAGTTTTGGAGCGAAAGAATATTGCCATGTGAACTTTGTGAGAAACAGACTTGTTTTATCGCTCTCGAGCATTTTGCAGAAGAAACAGTTGTTATTAGTCTCTTTTGTCTCTTGCGACGCTCCTTTCTTTAGTGCGGTGTATTTTGAGTCTGGATCTGCTAAAAACATTATTGTGAACCTGCGAAGCCTATATGAAAACAACATTGTGAAATCTGTGAAGCCATTGGAAGCTCTTGAAATCAGAACGATCTATTGCTAGTTGTACCAAAAGGTAAGATTGGCCAAAGAAAAATTTTTCTTGACATTTTGTTAAGTTGGTGAGTTGGTCCTTCGTTATTTTAAATACATATTTATTTTTTAGTGATTAACTACATTACATATACACTAGCATTGCAAATAGACGAGTGCGCAAAAAAACAGGGTGTAATTAGTTTCATGTCATTAAAAAACAACTAGACAAACAAAAAAAACCTTATATAACAAAGGATCTAAAGCCAAACAAGGCCAAAAACAAAAATTTGAAAATTTTTAGTACTTAATATTATTTGAGAACTGCTGGAATATTGGGATAGGCTTTTATCGTCGCGCTTTCGGCGCCTTTGACCAACAAGCAGCTAATACGGTTCCATCAAAGTGCTGCGCTTCTTTGTTTGTGGCAAAGTGGCGGCGAGGACACAAATTGGTGAGTGTGTAATCTTTACACTTTTTTTATTATTTTTAAAAGTAAGTAAGAAACTTCTATGATTCGGAACTATACATCCGTTGACTCAGAAAAGCAGCGGTTCTCAAATATCTCTTACAATAACATTCAAATTTTTGACCTACGTCACTTTTTTTCAAAATGTCTCTAGAAGAAAAGTCATATAGGTTTTTTGTTTGTCTAGTCGGATTATCGCATTAAAGAATCACGTTCCAGAGCCGAACGAAATTATGTCGACGAGTATTACTTTTACTTTAAAATCGGTCAAACATTTTTCTGGCACACAGCTCCGCCTCTGAGCTTGGACACATGTAAAATAAATTACTTCTTAACACTATGAAGGATAATGTTCACAGTAGTATCTTCAATTTAATATTGATTTAAAATTACTTTATGTATCTAGCCTTTCATGAGAACGTCGTATTTGATTGCATAATAACTAAATGAATTAAATCACGATCTAGCAAGCAAAATATGATAATGAATAATGGTAAACATTCTAAATGCCATAAAGATAATATATTGTTACTTTTTCCAGTCTTGTTCCAACAAATTACCGACTTGTCGCAACGAGCATCTCGAACAGAAAGCATGACCTGTTTTATTTCGCAATCCTCAACGAATGCCTTAATGGGTCTACCGTTGCGACAGACGAAAGTCAAGGTTAAAGAACTTTACTATTGTGTAGTTGAATATACAATAAGGTCTATATTGCCTTATGGAATGAGTTAAAAAACGCACTTGCCCGAAAACAATGCGAAATAATGCAACGAGAGTTTGCAATGTAGCGCCTCAACATGTTACCTCTAAATATAAATTCATTCTGTTCTTATTTGACGTAGGGTAAACTCGGGTAAATTTGAATTTTGTTGTTGCTGGTGGCCGATATCCAGATGTACTAAAAATTTCAAAATATATTCCGATCTAGGCCGTTGGAATTAATAAAAAAAAGCTGATTTTCAAGAAGTTTTATCTCCAAAAGATTTTATTGCATATAATGTATCTTTTGGGTATAAAAACTTGAAAAATCATAGTCCGTACGCACAGAATGACGGGGAGAGTACTTAAAAACCAATAATTATGCAAAAAAGTGCATTTTTTGCTGTTTTTGTGCATTTTTCAAGGGTTTTTCAAAGATATTCATTTAAGATTCATAAAAATTTCAGAAAAATGGTTTTTTTTAGTATTATACAAGCCTTAAGTAACATATTGGGTGATTTATTATGGGCCATTAAACGCATCCTAAAGTGCATAATTTGCATCCGTTTAAAAAAAAATTTAATAATTGCTCAAAAATTTAGAGATGCAACGGATAGTGTTTTGGCCGGATACCGAATACCGCATATCCGGCGTACTTCTTGTACCGGATACCAGATATCCGGCCAACTATCCGGCTTACATTGAAAATTGGATTGAAAACACGTTTTGGCAACCTCGACGACAAAAAATACTTACTGGCAACTCTTCTAGACCTCAGATTTAAAACAAGTTTTTAATAAAAATTAGGCTGAAAAATCCCGTCAAATTATTTTGCTGGAGGCTTAAAAAAATGTTGTTATGATTCATATTCAAGCAGTGATACTGAAAGTGGTTCTTCTCCTTCCAGTAAACAAAATAAGAGAAACTCTCAAGATAATGTTACTGCTGATATTCACAACACTTTTTGGGACTATTTTGAGGAAGTGGCGAAAAAAATAGTACAGCGTTAATGAAAACGTTTCGGAGAAAAGTTCAAGGGCCATGGAGATTGATTATTATTTGAAAGGAGCACGGATTCAAAGAAATAAATGACCCTTACGGGTGGTATACTAACTCTAATAAGTATACAATTTTGTCAAAGCTTGTAAAAATATATCTTTCAGCTCCTTGCAGCAGTGTATACAGTGAGAGGCTCTCTTCAGAAGCTGGCAACGTATACGAAAAGAAACGCAGTGCCGTTTAGTACCTCTAAATGCTGAAAAACTCCCCTTTATTCATCATAATTTTCCACTGGTAAACTTTAAGTATTAATTTAGTAATTAATCTATAGATATTGTCAGTTTGTAATATTAATTGTAATGCAGGATAAGAAGTGAAAAATAATAAATCTCTTTCATTTTTAATACCATTTTTTATTCTTTTAACTATCCGGTTTTGGCCGGATATCAGCTCACTATCCGGTGTCCAACCGAATAGTAATAAAGTGGCCGGATAGGCCGAATACCGCATAGTAACCGGATATCCGTTGCACCTCTACTAAAATTAATAAAATATCGTCCAAGTTTTATACTCGGGGGTTCTCGAGGTCACTAATTACGAATTTGAAGAGAAAATTGGAAAATTCAAAATGGCTGACTGATTCAATTTTAAACGACATTTTTTTCCTTTTTTTCACATAAAATGTATACAAAGCAAATAAAAAATGAATTTACGTCTTTTTTTAACTAAATTTTCATTTTTTTTGCATTTTGCCCTCTCCCCCTCCTATATCTTATTTTTTAACGCGTTGGCATTGAATACGAAAATTGATAAAAAGAAAAGTGCATAATTTTTTATGCACTTTTCTTTTTATCAATTTTCATATTCAATGCCAACGCATAGTGCATAATTTTTTACGCACTTTTCTTTTTATCTTATATTCAATGCCAAGGCGTTAAAAAATAAGATATAGGAGGGGGGGAGGGGAAAATGAAAAAAAAAAAAATAAAAATTGAAAATTTAGTTAAAAAAAGACGTAAATTCATTTTCAATTCGTACTCGGAGGTTTTCGAGGTCACTAATTACGAATTTGAAGAGAAAATCGGAAAATTCAAAATGGCTGACTGATAATGGTGCGAAATTCAATTTTAAAAGTACATTCTTTTCCTTTTGTTTCACATAAAATGTATACAAAGGAAATAAAAAAATGAATTTACGTCTTTTTTTAACTAAATTTTCAATTTTTATTTTTGTTTGCATTTTCCCCTCCCCCCCTCCTATATTTAAAAATAATTAAAAAAAAGCATTTTTAATGCACTTTTCTTTTTATCAGTTTTCATATTCAATGCCAACGCGTTAAATAATAAGATATAGGAGGGGGGAATGCAAAAAAATAAAAATTGAAAATTTAGTTAAAAAAAGATGTAAATTCATTTTTTTATTTGCTTTGTATACATTTTATGTGAAAAAAAGGAAAAAAATGTACTTTTAAAATTGAATTTCGCGCCATTATCAGTCAGCCACTTTGAATTTTCCGATTTTCTCTTCAAATTCGTAATTAGTGACCTGGAAAACCCCCGAGTATAAAATTTGGACTATATTTTATTAATTTTAGAACAATTAATAATTTTTTTTTTAAACGGATGCAAATTATGCACTTTAGGATGCGTTTAATGGCTACAATCGGCCCATAAAGGGTCTTAAATGACCCAATATGTTACTCAAGGCTCGTATAATACTAAAACAAACCATTTTTTCAAATTTTTATGAATCTTAAATGAATATCTTTGAAAAACTCTTGAAAAATGCACAAAAACAGCAAGAAATGCACTTTTTTGCATAATTATGCATTTTTAGGTACTTTCCCCGTCATTCTGTGCGTACGGACTATGATTTTTCAAGTTTTTATACCGAAAAGATGCATTCTATGCAATAAAATCTTTTGGAGATAAAATTTCTTGAAAATCACCTTTTTTTTATAAATTCCAACGGCCTAATCTATAAAAAGAAGGGATCCAGGATAGAAGCAGAAATGTTAGTGTTCAGAATCAGTTGGCAAAAATTGTTGAACTCTGTTATAACAAAGGATTGATAAGCTTTTTAAAATATCACAATGTTATAAATGGATTCAGAAAAGTAAATCAACAGCAACCGCTTTTGAAAAATTATGTGAATATATTTTTTCTACAACTGCTTTCGAAAATGGCAAATAACGCAAAGTAGCCATAACTCGAAAATGTCTTTTTTCACACGATGTGTGCAAAAATCCAAAAAAACACAGTAGTCATATTTTTCACACAGTCCTGTCAAAAACATCACTGACACCTTTTATTTGTGTTTTTTGAACTAGGCTAACCTATTCAGGTTCATAGCAACTGACTTATTTAACGACTAAACATCAGTTTTGAAGTCTTCAAACCACATAACTTTTAGAGAGGTTTATTAAAAATAGTTGATTCTTCAGTCGTAGAAAAAATATTGTAAACAACACGTTTGAAAACGAATCTTTTCACACTCATTCGACTTGTTGAACTCGCCTTCGGCTCGTACCACCAAACTGTCTCACTCATCTGAAAAGATTCGTTTTCGAAACATGTTGTGTAAATAGTATATTGTGTATTTAGGTGTGAAAGCAATACATTCCCGGACGACGATGCAAATTCGGCCAAGCGCCTCGGCCAACAAGCATCGAAGTTCGGGAATGTGCTTTCACACCGAAGTACACATACTATTTTTTCTGAAATCGCAATCAATATTGTTATAAATTAAGGAATTTGTATTAATGCATAACACTTCTTCATTACAATCAAACTGCTTACTAATAAATGCAATTTTAATGTGAGTTGGTTTGTCTGCGTGTATTTATTTATTGTCTAAAATATACATAAAAAACCGTACGGGAATATTACTTTCCCGGCCTAAGCCGGGAAAGTAACATTCCCGTACGGTTTTGTTGATCGTTGCTTGGCAACGGATCTTTTCCGGTCTGTTTTGTGATAGTTTCTTAGCAACGGACTAAAATACTGGAATTGTGCATTTTTCGATCTGAAATCGCGCCGAAAATGTAAACATTGCCGATCGATTTCAGAAAATAGTATATTGTGTATCTAGGTGTGAAAGCGATACATTCCCGGACGACGATGCAATTGTTGGCCGAGGCGCTAGCCGAGGCCAACAAGCATCGAAGTCTGGGAATGTGCTTTCACATCGAAGTACACATACTATTTTTTCTGAAATCACAATAAATACTATTTTAAACGTATAAAAATCAAAAATATAAACATTTAAAAAAAAAATTCTGAAATCACAATCAATACTATTTTAAACGTATAAAAATCAAAAATATTAACATATTAAAATATATGTAAAAAACCGTACGGGAATGTTACTTCCCGGCCTAGGCCGGGAAGTAATATTCCCGTACGGCTTTGTTGATCGTTGCTTGGCAACGGATCTTTTCCGGTCTGTTTTCTGATAGTTTCCTAGCAACGGACTAAAATACTGGAATTGTCCATTTTTCGCTCTAAAATCGCGCCGAAAATGTAGACATTCCCGATCGATTTCAGAAAAATACTATTTTCTACGACTGCCTTCGAAAACGACAAATAACGCACAGTAGCCATGACTCAAGCTGTCTTTTTTCACAAAATGTGTGCAAAAATCCAAAAAACAGTAATGTCATGTTTTTCCCACAGTCCTGTCAACAACAGAACTTATTTGCATTTTTTGAACTAGGCTAGCCTATTCAGGTTCATACAACCGACTCATTTAACAACTAAACATCAGTTTGGAAGTCTTCAAACAACATCACTTTTAAAGAAGTTTATTAAAAATGGTTGATCTGTTTACTCATGAAATTGTTTGTTTTCCTTGGAGTCGTAGAAAAAATATTGTAAACAATACGTCTGAAATAGTAGATTGTAATACAAGTGTGGCAAGGGCAAAACTCGTATGATAGGAACACTCGCTGCGCTCATGTTCCTACTTTCATACATCGTTTTGAAATGAAGCTTGCCACATGTGTGTTACATACTATTTTTTCTACGGTTGTGAAGTTAGCCCTTTTTTAAAGTCTTTCCAAAATTTTAAATTTCTTGCCTGTCAGATTTTATTTAAAGTGACATTTTCCGCAGTCATTCTGAAGTTAGAAAATTTGACTTTGTAATTGCAATTCAGGTGTTATTAATGTACATTTATAGAATTTAATTGTTATTACCAGTAAGTAATATAAAATTCTTTAAGGTAAACACACAATTTTATTCCGGTGTGTGAAGATATAATCAAGGCGTGTGGCAAAGTGATATTTTCTACAGTCATTTTGAAGGTAGAAAATTTGACTTTCAGCACAATCGTAGAAAAACATCTTTTCACACTCATTCGACTTGTGGAACTCGCTTTCGGCTTGTTCCACCAAACTGTCTCACTCGTGTGAAAAGATTCGTTTTCGAAACTTGCTGTTTAAAATACTATATCATACGCTCAACAACAAACAACAACCAATAAATAGCCTTATAGTACGAGAGCCCACCGACAAAAATGGAACACATAAGCTGGAGAGTCAAAAATTGGTGAGGATGCTTATCAAGTCATTCTCTGGACGTGTGTAGTCGGTCATAGCAATCCAGGTTACAGCGGCGCAGGGGCAGCCGTCTGTCTGATCTGGCTTAAATAATTTTTAAAATAACCGAATCAGAAATCTGAAAAAATGGTATATTCTACATAAAAAAAAGAAACAATTTTTCTCTTTAGCATTTTAATCCAGAGCGCATCCTTTCGCCGTATAAAATTATTGAAATTAGAAAAATTCGACTTTTTGAGGTCAAATTATGGCGAAAATTGGCCTCGGAGTAAAAAATTGTAAAGAATAAAATATTGATATTTTTAGCGTAAAATCGAAATCCACTATTGAAAAGAGAGGTTGTTTATACAGTGTGTCCCAGGATAAATGTAACAAGAGGTGTAATGGACCAAAAATTTTGGAATTTTGGAATGGTATTTGGGGATTGAGTCCTGCTTGTTGTAAAACTAAAGTATACCAAAAATGACTTGATTTGGTGTTCTACAGGGTGTTTTATAAGCAAAGTTGTAAAAATCACCACTAATAAAGTACCTTTATTTTTCAAAATATGAAAAAATTCCACTAAGAAAAGTTATTTAGAATGCAATTTTATATCTATACCAAATTTCAGGAATATAAAATTATTTTTTTGAAACTTCCTATTTTTTGCGAATTTAGTTGAATTCATATTTAAAGTTGTGTAGGAGCAAATGTTAATCATCTCAAAAAGTAGGCTATTGGTAAATAAAAAATTGAATATACGAGATATAAGAAAGTATAATGTTAATCGAACTAATTGTAAAATAAGAAACAATTACTAACAGAAGATTAATGAGGTTTAAAAATTATTAACAAGTAATAAATGTCAAAAACATAACAGATTCACAAACAAATTATTTATTGACCAATACAAAACAATGTTTACAATTTTTTTATTATTCGACGTAGCTACCACCCACATCCACACACATTTCGATCCTTCGCCTGAAGTCCTTAAAACTGTTTACGGCATTTGTAATTCTTTGCTTCAATACTCCTACATCGTTAGGAAGTGGTTCAGCGTAAACCAACTGCTTGAGGCGACCCCATAAAAAGAAATCCAATATTGATAGGTCTGGGGATCTCGCCGGCCACTTGATCGGTCCATTCCTGGCAATCCAATTTTCTCCAAAATTTAAATTCAACCACCGATTAACCATATCTGTGGAGTGGCCAGGGCAACCATCATAGGCATATCTCTTAAAATATTTAAATGTTCTTCAGAAAATCTTTCAAGAAGCTGTAAATAAGTGTGCTGGTTTAACCTTCCCTCAATGAAATAAGGTCAAATAACTCCAACGTGATAAGAAACGGCACACCACACATTCACTTTTTTATAATATTGTGTTCTACAATGAATTCTAAAGTTTGGATTTTCAGAAGCCCAAAACCGACAATTCTGAGACGAAACAACACCATTGGTTGTGAATGTGGATTCATCTGAGAAAATTATGAAATGATGAAAAAATCTCTCTTCCATGATTTTTTCTCCAATGGTCAAACAAAAATCCAACCTACCGCGGTCATCTCCCTCTTCAAGCGTATGCTTATAATTTGCTTTATATGCCCTAATTTTTTTTTGCCTTGTAAATTCTTTGGAGTTCAGACTTGCTAATATTAATAAGAGCCGATCTCTCTCTTAGTGGCATCCTAGGATTTTCTATAACAGAGGCATGAGCTATAATAGCCCCAACATTGTCTTCATCATGTGCTTTTATTTATCTTTTCATGTTAAGAACACTACCAGTAGCCAGAAACTTTTTAATTATTCTCATAGCCTGAGTACGTGACAATGCAGTGTTTGGAAATTTCAAATTAAATTGGCTTACCACTTCTCTTAGCGAGTTTTCACCGCCAATTCCGTAGCATTGCACAATATAAATTTTTTCACGCACTGTGAGTACCATTTTCACTTAATTTTTCATGCTTGGTTCGTTAACAGAAATTAAGGATAATATTGACTACGTTTGACAGATATGTCAATAATAAATGATAAATGTGTATCCACTTTAGCTTCTACATAACTTTAAATATTAATTCACAAAAAATAATTTCTATGCAGTTTTAATTAAATGGTTCAAAATAAAATACTAATTTATTGAAAAAATGGAAAAAAGTTTCAAAAAAATAATTTTATATTCCTGAAATTTGGTATAGAGGTATAAAATTGCGCTCTAAATAACTTTTCTTAGTGGAATTTTTCATATTTTGAAAAATAAAGGTACTTTATTAGTGGTGATTTTTACAACTTTGCTTATAAAACACCCTGTAGAACACCAAATCAAGTCATTTTTGGTATACTTTAGTTTTACAATAAGCAGGACTCAATCCCCAAATACCATTCCAAAATTTTTGGTCCATTACACCTCTTGTTACATCTATCCTGGGACACACTGTATAAAAAAATATGTTACCCCGTAAAAACCCGCTCAAAATGGCTGCCCCTGCGCCGCTGCAACCCGAATTGCTATGACCGACTACACACGTCCAGAGAATGACTTGATAAGCATCCCCACGAATTTTTGATTCTCCAGCTTATGTGTTCCATTTTTGTCGGTGGGTTCTCGTGCTATTATTTTCTTACCTTGGCAGAGTTTTTAATGTCGCATGCCGTTAATCACAGTTTGTTTTAGAAAACTCTTTAGATTTGGAGTACGCGGAGTGGCCCACCAATGGATCACATCTTATCTAACAGAAAGCAAACTGTAGTCATAGATTCATATCAATCATACGTTAGGGACGTTACTTTCTGATGCACCGCAAGGCTCAATTTTGGGTCCTCTGTTATTTTTAATTATGGTTAACGATATGCCAAGTGCCTGTACATCCCCTAATGCAGCAATTTTACATGCAGATGATACAAATTTTTTATTACGCATAACTCCTTGGAACTGGTAACCGGTAGAGCTAACAGTTCAGTAAATGAGTCCGATTAGTGTTTGACCAATGGTTTGGATCTAAAAGCTAGCAAAATATATTGTATGTCATTCTTACCCAAGAATGTTTGTCATAATTCTAATGTGTTAATTAAGGCTAGCCATCAATTAATTGTACAAACAGACGAAATAAAATTCCTGGGACTGAAGCTGGATCACAAAATGACATGGAAGAGGCACACGCAGACTATTTATCAAAGAAGTTAAGTAAATTTTGCTTCATTATTAGATATTTAAAATCTTCTGCATGAGTTAATGTGTTGAAGTTAACTTACTTTGTTCCGGTTTAGTCTAACTTATCTTATGGATTTATGTTTTGGGAAAACTCACACGCTTCTAAAGTGTTTGTAGTACAAAAAAATTATACGGTGTATAGATGGTTCATCTGCATACACTCATTATAAAGATGTATTTACAACATTATCCGTTTTAACTTTACCATCTCTTTATATATATTGTTGGTTACAACAAATGTTGATACGTTTGCCTAAGATTCGTCGATCTGTGTTGATTCATCCATAGTCATCTGTAAACGTGCATTTCTTAATGGATTTACAATAATCACCGTTTGTAATTGCGTGGAACCTTCTCTCAAATCTTCTACCTTGCAACAATCAATGAAAACTTTGGAAATGGATCTTTGTATTTGTTTTTGTATTGTTATTATATTGTTCTTCTTGTTTCTCTCGATTTACCGTTATATAATCTGCTATCTTGCTTCGTAACTCTTCTTTCCATTACCGGGAAACATGCCGCCGGGTCGACTACGTCTACGCTGGCTTGGGTTTGGTTCACGCTTGTTGTTAGCTGCGAGAGTCACATGCCGCATAGTACAGGAGTGTAGCTTTCTTTTGTTGACGAGTCTTGCACCATTAGTAGACTATTCTCGAAGTTTATTTTCAGTTCAGATGTCTCCAGATCATGTTTTCTAGAGATTTGAAAATATCCTGCTCTTCTTCCGTGACTATTTATTGCCCTGCGTGGAGAATTCGTTTCTTCTAATCGTTCTGATTCGTCTCCCTCTTATGCAGTGATTACGCTGTTGTTTCCCTGTTTCCCATACACGATCTCGATCGGTGTCTCCTCGTCCTTTTGTTGTTACTGCGATCGTCTTCCGTCCATATGAAAAGCCGTTTTTTCTTTGATCACCGATGAATGCCTCGATCATTCTTTTGTTGGTACTGTGTTGATTGTAGTGGGGTTTCAATACATTGGTGGATACTAGCTTAAACGGGATGAAGTAGTCTATGTTGTTTTGGGTATAATGTGCTACCTATTTTCGTAGGTTTTTCGTGGCCTTGGTGTGTGCCTGGGTTATTATGTTTTCTTCTTCTAGTTGAAGGCTTAGTGCTCCATATAGACAATTTTCGTCCCCTTCGATTTTTTGCTCCAGCACTTGGTGTGTCTTCATTCCTACAGTCTATAATAGATCCATCCATTGTGTTTGTGTTTTCTGGAGAGATATTATTTCCTGGCTGCTGGTTTCCGGGTCTTCTTCCGCGTAGACTTTGTTGAGTGCTTGACATTTCGACCATCTTGTCGTGGTCTTCTTGTGAAACGAAGTGAGCTCTGCTGGACTGAGCTCCTCTATTTATACAGGTTATCAGGTGGCGTGTTGCGGATCATTGCTCATGTGGAACATTGATTTCCACGTCATTTGTAATTGTAGTCCGGTGTCATGATTATAGTTATTCGGATATATACTTATTTCAAAGGCTTCTCTGTATCTTTTTGGCCAATAATTTTTGGTGTTGGCTAATTTCTTTGTCTTGTCGAATTTTATCAAATGGCCAGTTACTTCTGAGTGTTCGGCAACTGCTGATTTTGTAGAATTTCTCTTCTTTGTATGGCTAATATGTTCTCTGAGTCTGGTGTTTATATGTGGTTTGGTCTCTCAGATGTAAATTTGTCCGCAGGAATATGGAATGCTACTTCTGGTGTTTCTAGCTCTTTTGGACCTTGGTATTTGGGAAAATGTTGTGCCACCTTCTGTTTCGCATTATACAGCGTGTCCTCCGGTTGAGTTCGCTATAGGTGAAATGGACAAAAAATTTTCGAAATTTTTTTCATATTTGGAGGATCACCCCTGCTTATCTAAAAAGTAATTTTGGGTGTACTTTTGTTTTTTTTAAATCATGTAAGCCATGACAATTAAGTGATAATTAATTTCATGTTAGGTAAGGTACCTTCTCCGTAAAAGATACAGCAAAATATCATTAAGGAAAGTTATTCAGATTAAAAAGTTATAGTCCTGTGCAAAATTTCAAGAACATACGCCTACTTTGATGATTTTGTTTTTTTTTTTAATATAATTGTATTTTAACTCGCATTTTACGAAAAAAAAAAATTGTCGGTTTACTAAAGTGTTTACTCCATTATATACCAAATCCAACACTTTAGTAAACTGGCATACTTTTTTTTTCGTAAAATTCAATTATATTGAAAAAATCAAAATCATCAAAGTACGCGTAGGTTCTTGAAATTTTTGTATAGTACTATAACTTTTTAATCTGAATAACTTTCCTTAATGACATTTTCCTGTATCTTTTACAGAAAAGGTACTTTACCTAACATGAAATTCGTTTTTGCTTAACTGTCATGGCCTACATGATTTAAAAAAAAACAAAAGTACACCCAAAATTACTTGCTATGTAAGCAGGGATGAACCTCCAAATATGAAAAAAAAAAAATCGAAAATTTTTTGTCCATTTCACCTATAGCGAACTCAATCAGAGGGCACGCTGTATATTACTTTGACGTTCTCCAAAACTCTTCCAATTCTATCCGTACATCCTTGTATATATGGTAGGTAAGCTGTTGCCGTATATTTCTTTTCTTTTTCTGTTCTGTTGTATCTTGTCTCCTTATTGTGTTGTCTGTATCTTTCGGTTTGTATACACTAGTGACGTTTTTAAAGTTCGATATTCTTCTTGGAGATGTTGTGTCTCGCAAATTTACTTTGCTCTATGTACTAGTGTGTTAACTACCCCAACGGCCTGTTTTTGTGCTTGGTGGTGGTGAGAATTAGTGTGTAGGTATCTGTCGGTGGACGTCCAGAAATGGGAGTTTACTATCTGTTTATATTTCCATGGTGAATTTGATCTTATGATGTAAGTTGTTTAGGTAGTCCTTGAAATTCTCCAGCTCTTCACGGCCATGTTGCCATAATGAGTGTCGTCCACATATCGAAACCAACATTTTGGTTCCAATTGGTAGTTGTCCAGGGCGTATATTTCGAATGCGTTCATAAATAAGTTGGTGAGTACTGGTGATAAAGGTAAACCCATTGCTGCTCCATCTATTTGTTTATATAGATTTCCATTGAAGTTGAAGTAGGTCGAGTTGACACAAAGCTCCTTCAGGTCTGCTAAGGTGGGGTCCAAACCGTTTTTCTGCAATTCTTCCCGAGCTAATTCTATCGCCTCATTATCTGGTATATTTGTGAAGAGTGATGTTATGTCAAAACTGACTAGTATATCTTCTTGGCCCACTGTGGTGTTCTTCAGCTCTTGTATGAAATGGTGTGAATCCCTGATATGGTGTTTTGTTTGTCCAATAATTACTTTGAGTATGTCTGCTAAATATTTTGTTAGTGCGTGGGTTGGAGAATTCACTGAACTTACAATTGGTCGAAAAGAAACTCCTGGTTTGTGGATCTTGGTTAGGCAGTAGAATTGTGGTGTCCTCGACCGTGATGTCCACAATTCTACTGCCTACTCCAATTTTCCAGAAAAAAAATTGTATTCCGTATATTTCTGTTGATGCGCTGGCAAAATTCAAACTTCAAAATGACGCGTGACAAAAAATTGAAGGTTATGTCATAAAGCTTTTGACAAGCTCCTGAATAAATGCTTTCTTTTCATTTATGTTGAATTAATTCCTCATGATGCATGTCGGAAATATGATCGAAGATACTGGTTCTATTTTGGTTGTACCATTACATGACATAAAAACAAAGAAAAAAATCTGTCTTTACAGTTACTTTAGAAGTGAGAAATGTCAATGAAATTGCATTATATTGAAAATACTCAAGTTTCAGATCAAGAAGCGTTAGCTATCCTAGTTCGTTACAAAAAAAGGCAGATACAATGTGTAGTCAGTAGGAATTAATACATTCTACAGTGTGACCAGAAATATAATACAGTACTTGACTTGCACCTTCCAAATGCCAGTAGTTGCAAGGAACGTTGTTTACAAAGGACTTTTGCACTTTTACTTATTAATAATAATTATTAAGAGGTTCTATTTAAATATTTATCTAGATGTTAAAGTCACTGTTGCTTGGATGGCTGTATCGCTGTGAGAGTATATCAGAAACTTTCAGGAGAATAACCCGAATGTTGGAAAAGTATATGTCATATTCTAGCACTCTTTCCATAAAACAACAAACATTTCAACATGTGGTGATGTCATATATAATTATTATAATAAAAATTAACTATTAAATATGAAAAAATATATTTCCTTATTTTAATGACTGAGATTAACACTTAATGGCTATGGTGCCACTTAAAAGTTAAGACATTAATAAACAAACGAATATTTTTTAACACATAGAGACCATAACAATTCTGGAGGATTTACAAGATTACAAGTAGGAAAGAATAGAAAGTTGTATACTTACACAAAACAAGAAATAAAAAATATTTGACTAAAGTTAAAAAGTCGTTGTCACTAACTAAACGTATGTACTTAGTGTTTTAGTAGAATTATCAATATGATTATAATTTATAATTGTTAATTAAACAATGGGATGATGAAACAGTTGGTGTATATTGAGGTGCTGTAATTATGAATTACGCAGAGAATTGAAGTGAAAACTCGTTTGAGAAAGTGTAGGGCAACTAATTCAGTCCGAAATTCTGCGCATATCAAGCGTTAGCTATATGTCAGATTGACCGTCCGTACTTTCTTTGCACCTGCGGTATACGTCAAAACACTTTATCACATGGGGACGCACGCCTCATGCCTTAATAGATGATTTGGGAACAGTCTGATTGTAATATTTTTTTTACTACTAACCTGAGGAATCACCATTATTTACTCCATTCCTCTAATGAGAAGTAGTATTTCTCTCCCTAGGTAAAAAATTATAATAAAAAACCACCTAGGTAAATAATGAAAAATTTTCTGTTTTTAATGAAATGAATAGAAACTTGTTAACTTAATTCTAAGCAGAAAACAAATAAACTCGGAAATTCAACACTGGTAAGTGGTATGATGAAAATTATAAAAAATGATTTCAAATTATAGTTAATTGTACAGTTATTGCAAATCATGTGTATTCCTACATTTCCTGTATTAATAGATCTAACATTTGTAACAGATATATTTACTTCTGTATATTGAATAGTTTTCGTTTTTTGTGAACATTCATTGACAGTTGGCACTAAATCATCACTAGCCTGGAAGTTTTCTAGGACATCATCTTGACGTGCAAAGGAAACGAAAGATATACTTAAATTTTCATTGGATAAGGTGGGTTTTTGTACTAATTTGGCAATTCTCTTCTTGTCAGCTATCGATTCCTCAATATATCCTTCAGCCACTGTAGCCGACTTCCACCCACCGTGCCTTTTTAAGCTTAGTAAGTCTCCTCCATTTTCTGCCAGAAGTGTTACCGAGTTGCGCCTTAGAGAATGATCAGTATAACATTTAGGATTTTCTAATTTCAAATATTGAGCAATGACATAGGGTACTTTACTAATAGTATTGTGCCTAATATTTTGTTTAATATGTTTACCTCTGGTATAAAATAAAAAGTTTTCTAATCTCAGTTGGCCTGTTAGCTAAGTATTTTTTAACAACATTAATCCATTGTGGCTCAACAATAACAAACTTCCTAGATGTTCCATTATTTGAATTGGGAGTATTTATTACAATAATATTATCTCGAATGTCTAAATCATCAAGAGCCATATTGCACAGTTCGTCCATTCTGCAGGCACCTGCCACCCCAATTACCACAATAGCCTAGAATATAATTCTTGTAAAAAGCTAAACACAAAATAATTTTAAAATGTACCTTTTTTGATAGATATTCATCATCAGGAGCTTCAATTATTTTGTCGATTTCTTCTTTTGCAAATACACGTGATTTTTTGGGTTTATAAGCATTATTTTTCTGCTTTAAAAATGCTGTAAGTTTGAAAAACTTTAAAATGTCAATGTTTTCTTTTGTTGCAACAGTGGGTTTTAACATAGAATAATTTGCCCACAATGTTGATACTTTTTTGCAATCAGCTTTTTCTTTGAAATATGCCAATAAAACATTTTCTGTTATTTTAACAGCTCCCTTTTTTCACACCATATTTTTAATTGAGTGTATGCATTCATGTACAATCTTTTTGATTTTTCTAGCAACAAATCGCTACTTACACTAGTTTTCTAAGTTCAGGCAGGGTACACACTTCCATCTCTAAATCACTGTCACTAAAATTTTCACCCATTTTACAATTTTATTCACACGTTTTACGTAGAACTTTTAGATAACGTCCATTTTCTGGAAAATAACATTTAAAATTATATTCCATTGGTTTCATTTTGTCAGTTTGACAACTAAACACCCAGACTACTTGATATTTCGAAATATTTCAAAATAAATGGGAAATGACTAATACCAAAATCTAATCAAATCAAATATGGTAATATATCAATGTTAGTAGTAAAACAATTCTATATTATATACTTCGGTAGAGAAGGCCATTATAGACTTCGCACATTATATCCTTCGGCGCTACGCGCTTCACGATATAAAAGTGCTCGGTAAATAATAGCTCATTTCTCAACCTAGGTATATAATATACTATTATATGCTTATTATGAAGATATCACTGTGAGGTTCTTATAAAAATGTTTAAAGATTTTACCATATTCTGTGTCGAAACATGCTATCCTCGCTGTTAAACAAAATATTTACAAGTAAGGAACTGAACCCTTCTTTTTTTAGAGGGAAGCAAGCTTCTCGGTAGATGAGTCGTAGGTAACTGGATAATTATTAAAACGATTAGGTGGTAAACACTGAGAAATCCTTTCTTTGTTATTTATTTACCTAGAGTGAGAACAGAGGTGCCAATCTTTCTAGCCAATCTCTTCTTTTAAAGGACCCCGCACACAATACATGGGTTTTGCGGCTCCGGTCAAATTTCGTGAAGCTCTGGGAAATATTAGTTCTCAGTGAGTAGAAAAAAAGTCTAAATGGGCGCGAAGCTCCAAACCTCATTGGTTCCGAGATAAGACCAGCTGAATTCGGACCAATCGATATGTATATTTTTTTCACAGAAGCCTTTAAAGTAGCAACTTTATGCCCAGGGCGGGTATAGAAAGTTGCTATTTTAAAGGCTACTGTGAAAAAAAATAGTATACAACCTTCGGGAATAAAGAGAGACAGCCTTTCTCTTTATTACCCTCGGGCGTAAATATACTTATATATGAAACGTAGCATACGCAGACACTTGAACACATGAAGTGTAGGTTATGTAGACATTTCTGTTATTATGCGAACGTCCGTAAAATATTTTTATAATATTCCAAAGTATTATGACAATAGGGGGTGGGGTTGAGGTAGGTTGGTTTTTTGATAACAAATGATTATAAATAACAAGAGCAATCGAACTACCCCACTGCCGGGGTGTCCGGAGGGTGGGATCTGACTCCAGATTTATGATCACTATAATTTGAACACCCTCTGACACGAGCTTCGGCTGTTTCTTAGAGATATCGGAAAATTGATCCATTTTGGGAGATCCTTGATTCATTTTAGGAAACAAATGACTAATTACACAGCCACACAAAAAAATAAAGTGTCTTGACCCCAGAGACTGACTAGGTAGACTTTATGTTTTTCGGGTCGCTGAATCCGAATCCGGGGTCCATTTAATCCCATGTCATCAGGTTTAAGGTCATTTGAAGGTCAAATTGAGATATGACCGTGAAAAATTCCGTAAAAAATTTGTGTTCATGTTTTTGAGGTTGCTGAATCCGAATCCGGGGTTTATTTGATCCCATGTCATCAGGTTTAAGATCATTTGAAGGTCAAATTGAGATATGACCGTGAAAAATTCCGTAAAAAAATTATGTTTATGTTTTTGAGGTTGCTGAATCCGAATCCGGGGTTTATTTGATACCATCATATCAGAATCAAGGTCAAATGAAGGTCAAACACATGAAATTCAATAATACAATCTTTTTTGACCCCGGATTCTGAAAAAGCAGAAAATTTTACGTCCAAATACATCCTGAACGGTTTATGGAACCGATTTCTTAGGTCATTTGTTGGTTATCAAGCGGTCAAATGCTTATTTTCCATTTCTTCTATATCGATTGTGAATCGAAAACTTGCGTCTATGACTAGTGACCTTTAAGTTTTTGTGGTCGCTTATCACGATCCCGGTATCCATTTGATACCATGATGTATAAACTGAGGTCAAACGCTATAATTCGAATGATATAATTTTTTGGACCCTGAAAGATCATCTGCAGGTCAAATACAGATTTCTTTTGAATCTTTCAACTGAATTGTGAAACCGTCAACATTAGCGTTACACGATGTACACCACGAGGAGGTTGCGTGAACGGATTTTGTACATCATAACGGGCTTACTCCGTTGCCCGCCGTCACCGCGAGGAGGTGCCCTGGATGCAGACACAAGTACTATGCTGATTTGGGTGTAAAGGTTGTTCCATGCAAAGAAATTTCATGATAAGTTGCAGAGCGAGAAAATGAGTTCCATAATTACAGTGGCATGGTTTGGAGTTGTGAAGCTCAACAACTTTAATTATAAATAACAGAATTTTTGCTATGAGAGACTAAGTAATAAAATTATGGTGTTACTCGGTTATGGGATTATTGAGCAATGTGGTCATTCGAGTAAACGAATTCATCAGCTTTCATCGTCTGTAATCCCCATTTTATAGCTACGGGATAAGGTTTTTAGAGCTATTAGGTTATTGGGTTATTGAATTTTGAGGCTATTGAATTCAGCAGATTTGGATTTAGGTCTTTGGACTTAAAAATGTAGTTTAAAACATCTCAAAATAGTTTAATACCTCCACAACAAGTTCGGTTCGACTCAGATCAAGACGTATTTGGACGTAAGATTTTTTGTTCTTTGAGAATACGGGGTTAAAAAATGTATATCATTCGAATTATGGCGTTTGACTTTCGATTGACCTTGGTTTATACGTCATGGTATCAAATGGATACCGGGATCGTGATAAGCAACCACAAAAACTTGAAGGTCACTAGTCATAGACGCAAGTTTTCGATTTACAATCGATATGTCAGCTAAGAAATGGAAAATAAGCATTTGACCGCTTGATAACCAACAAATGACATAAGAAATCGGTTCCATGAACCATTGAGGATGTATTTGGACGTAAAATTTTCTGCTTTTTCAGAAAAAAGATTGTATTATTGAATTTCATGTGTTTGACTTTCATTTGACCTTGATTCTGACATGATGGTATCAAATAAATCCCGGATTCGGATTCAGCAACCTCAAAAACATAAACATAAATTTTTTGCGGAATTTTTCACGGTCCTATCTCAATTTGACCTTCAAATGACCTTAAACCTGATGACATGGGATCAAACGGACCCCGGATTCGGATTCAGCAACCTCAAAAATATAAACATAATTTTTTTACGGAATTTTTCACGGTCATATCTCAATTTAACCTTCAAATGACCTTAAACCTGATGACATGGGATCAAATAAACCCCGGATTCGGATTCAGCAATCTCAAAAACATAAACGTAAATTTTTTACGGATTTTTTCACGGTCATATCGCAATTTGACCTTCAAATGACCTTAAACCTGATAACATGGGATCAAATGGACCCCGGATTCGGATTCAGCGACCCGAAAAACATAACGTCTACCTAGTCAGTCTCTGGGGTCAAGACACTTTCTTTTTTTTGTGTGGCTGTGTTATAGGTCACCATATCGATAATCCAGATTCGTGATCAGAGTCTTCGAAAATTCTTGGTAGAGTATAGGCGGATTTTGAACCATGAAAACGGTATTTGAATATTCGCGATTTTTAGCGAACAGAATATTTGCTGGTCACAGCGTTCAAGCAGCTCTAGCTCAAAACCAGTATATTTTTGAGCTTGGCGCCCATTCAGACTTTTGTACTACTATTCTGAGAGTCATGTGGATTAGCCTACTGGTGGTTTGGTACGAGTGGTTTCTAGAGGTTAGGTGGGTTAGAGGGTTGGTGGTTAGGTGGTTTAGCCCGCTTGTGGTGTGGAATTTCAAGAAAAATAAGCGATTAAACTCGCTGTTCCCAGGGACAGGTGGGTTAGCCTTCTTCTGGTTTAGAAGGGGTGGTTTCTAGAGATGGTGGGTTAGGGGGTTGGTGAGTTATGCCGCTTGTGGTATGGAATTCAATAATTTCAAGAAAAATAAGCGACTAAACTCTCTGTTCCCAGGGTTAGGTGGATTAGCTCACTTGTAGTTTGGTACGGGTTGTTTCTAGAGCTTCAGTTGGTCTTATCTCGGAACCAAAGGGGTTTGGAGCTTCGCGCCCATTTAGACTTTTTTTCTACTCACTGAGAACTACCATTTCCCAGAGTTTCAAGAAATTTGACCGGAGCCGCAAAACCCATGTATTGTGTGCGTGGTCCTTTAAGCTTTAGGTAGAGGATTGATTATTAAAAAGAAAAACTAATCAAAGTTATAGCAAGTTGTTAAAAGGAGGTGTAAACTTACTTTATGAATTTGCTGAAAATTAGGAACTAATAAATGTATCTTGCTAAAATATGAACAATTGTATGTCGCACTACTGAAGTAGATTAATCAACATTACTTTTAAAATTAATTTTATTTGAAATCAATCAAACTGAGTGCCGCCACAAGTTAGTGCTTAGACTTAATAAATTTAAATAATGTTCCAATTTTTTATAGACAAACCTTATATTCTACAAATTGTGATCACAAATTCCGCAAAAATTAAGTATACCTTTGCATCTAGCTTGAGATAAGTATGATATCATAAATTTAAGTATAAATTAAGTATATAAGAGACACTTTTTGGTACCATATGGTTGTATTGTCACCAGAATTACACGTGTATGCAAAATTTAAATTGGACGTCGTTAAGTGGTTCGACATTGACTCGCAAGATTTGAACTAAAATTCACCAAATTTTACCCTCAAACCCCTTTCCATTCCCTCTATTCTTCTCCTTTTTGTTAATTTTGTTAATTTTTGTTCTATTGTCCTTTTTTGTTCCTTTTCAAAATCCAATAACCTCTAGAAAAATAAAACCTTTTAAACCACAACTTCCTTCTCGCCCTACCTTTCTGAAGGCAGGCTGACCACCGGACAAAGGACGTCACTAGTTCGAACGGGTTTTTTAGTTGAGCTTTTTCCCGTATTAACAACCAGAGTTCTCTAGAAACAGTGCGCGATGCGCGCGCATTGAATAAAAACCACAAAGTGTAGCTTTAAGTATTTTAAAACTTCCCCTTTAGTTGTGTTCACAAATTGTTAGATATAAGCTTTTCACGTTAAGCAGGAGCAATATCTGTCGTTTTGCCGGATTCAGACCCGCTTCACCCGACCGCACACTTACCACGACGCTGCGCGTTGTGGTTGTGTGGTCGGCTCTGGACCGGGATCTGATTCAGGCGCATAACTGTAACTACTAATTTAAAATAAATTTTATTTGATTTGACTGATTTTTATTTTGAACTAAACATACTAACATACAAGCTATCTAACACACAAAGATAAATTAAATAAAAGCTTGTAAATAGTTTCAGTGGTAGCAGACATTGTTAAAATTGAGTTCGCAAGACCCACACATTCTTCCCTGTCCATTAGTTGAATATAGCTCGATTTGTATGCGACGTATGGGAGGAGTGCATAGTAATTGCAATTATTCACTAAATAACATGAACACTGCCAGAACTTTCTATAACTAGAACTTTTGGAGATAACGAGCTCTAGTCGAAATATGAGTAAAATGTAACTTTTTCAATGTTTTCAGTCCTATGAGTATGCACTTTTGCCGATACGTAGAAATGCAGTTCATTCCTGAAAACTTTATTAAATTAGTTAATTCAGTCAAAACTAACAATTTATGAAATAACATGTTTATATAGCGTGGAAAGTTTAATTGGAATAAATTCTGTAACTTGGCTTAGTGGAAACGGGTAGCAAAAAAACCTTCACTTTATGATAAAAGCAAACGGGTTTCTGAGATGATACATAATTATGTAGAAGGACCTACCACATAGCGTCTGAGTGACGCGACACCAATTTATATATTAAGGGTGTCAGTCGCGTTCTCCCTTATTCGTGTGTGGTCTTCCACTCCCAGACGGGTTCAATTAGATGTATGAGATATTTAATAGCTAACAAATAGGCCAAGGCTACACTAGTAGATTACTAACGACGTTCTCTCTAAAAATTGTTTTTTTTTTCGATGCACTTTTTTCTTATTTACTTTACTTTGATGGATTTTATGGTTAAAGATCTCTGAATTGTCTTCATAAAAAAATCCCTCTGTTATATATTAATGAGAAACAGTGTTTGAAATTCCTTTTTTCTAATTTCTGGCTAATTACAGTAACAAAATGGCGACGTTGTCATAACTTCTTTGTTTTTTATGCTACAGAGACAAATAAAGAAATAAATAAAGAAACAGTTGAAAGCATAATTAATAACCTATTAGCAGCCTTGGCGTAGGTGTCACAGTTTCTGAGATATTTAACTCTCAGTCTAAATAATTATCTTATGAACACTTGGATGCCAAATGTAAACTTAAATATCTCCGAAGTTGTTAATCCTACATGAATAAACAAAAAATATAATTAATTCCCAGTTTGTACTTTCTGTAATTGGTCTGTAACATTTTTTCGATAAAGTAATACTTTTCGAGATACTTGACGAAAGACGTTTGGAAATACCTTTTTTTTTAAGCTAAAAACTCAATTTTGAAGTCGTTATAACTTAAAAACAATTTACGTGAAAAATTGCATAGAACCTTTTCTTCTTAAAATTTGATTCTATTTCAGCTCCCTGAGAGGGGCTGGCATCCCCACCTCCTACAAATTAGCAAGCCACCGCACAATATAGAAACTTTTCTGTGAAGCATTTACTATTAGGCTGCCAAAAATGAACGAAATCCGTTCAACAGGACATTATTCCGAAGTTAAAACCTCTAGTTACTGTACTAATATGTCTAATGAAATTATGTAATATCCTATCTAATTAATTATACAATTTGAATAGAATCGCCTTCCCCAAGTAGGGCAAGGTCGGCCATCTCTTCTGGAGAGCTTTTGATGCTACCATACAATGGAGAGCGTACGCTAGCAATCGATTTGGTAGAAAGGATTCACACAACCTCCCTAGAAATTGATGAAAGCATTTTTGGGTGTTTTGTGGCTGACTTGAAATACTATGAAAATATTTTTACTTTTAAAATTTTGAGTCGCTTGTGATTAGCTTTAAAGTTCTTTATCGTGATTATATCATTCACAAGAACGGAGCTGCTTATGAGTTGAACTATATATGAGTCATACAACTTTCTGTCAGTCCCACGACGTACCGATCCTCATATAGGTTCAATGTAAGGGATGTGACCTCATATAGGTTCAATGTAAGGGATTTGACATGACTTCGCCTTCGAGTGACTTTTTGGCAAAATGGCTTTTTGTCTTACTTATGCACAAGGCGGATTTCTCTATAACTTTGTCATTTGGAAAGACCTGAATTTAGTTTTTCTACTATCGCTTTCTACCGATTATCCAACGCACTCGTCCAATTGACGAGCCGCTGGATGTTTTATTCGAGAAACCGGCCTTGTCCATTTTTACTAATTTTTGCCAAATAATTGCCTATAGACGCTACGCGCCTTTGCCACATTTTTCGGTTTCGCTCTTTCAGTACGTCGCGCCGCATCGTTAAAATTTTATATTCATTCTTTTGAATGACATCCACAATGACTGTATCTCCACTTTCATTGTATTACAAGTAAAGTTGAACTTTGGAAAAAGTATAATGTATTTTTGTCTTTGACCAAAATTATACTTTTATTTTCAGTATACTTTCCCATGATCATAATATACTTTCACTCTCATGGCCTAGACATAAACATATTTTTCTAGGTGAAAAATTTCTAGGCGCCACGTACTGTGCCTGCCTTGTTTAGTTATGCTCCAACTCATTCAATGGTGGGATGTTCTATAACAATTACACATATAACATACATATACACCCTAAGGAACAATTTTGCCGGCAGTAACCAAGATTTCATCCCTTAGGTTCCATTTAAAAATGAATTATAAAAATTATTAAAAAATATAATTTATATGCATATTTTGATGGTAAAATTAAATCTTTTGTAGTATTTTTATTAACGGACTGTCACAAAAATACATATAGGACGAAATATGTTACTAGCCAAGACCAAAAATAGGGGGCTGTAGGTTTAAAAATAAAAAAAATCACAAGAATTACATTGGCTTTATGCGGTACTGTTTGACCGTTTCCCAAAAAGAAGTAAGACTAATTTAAACACATTTTCTACCTTCTCTTCCTCTTCTTTCTCCTCCCTTTTGTTCTCCACCATCAACTATTTGTAGTGGAGAGTCGTTAGGCGCAAAAAATGAAAAATGTCGAACGAGATCACCAGTCATGCCATTTTTTGCATTGTATTGCTAAGACCCAATACTAAAATGTTAACTAGTTAGAATTTAACGACCTTTATCTGTTTAATAGTGTATTGAAAATGCAGGAAATAATTGTAAAAAAATTGCAGTTTAAACAGCTTTTACAGTTTAGTACATTAGTTGAAGAAAAATACTACTTTTTAGGCAGTATGCCTATATTTTTGGACTTGCTGATTACGAATCTGAAGTCAAAACAAAAAAAACTCAAAATGGCGACTCCAATATGACGGATGGAATTTTTCTTAAACTAACAAAAAACAAATTGAGTTTCCAGATAATGCTATATATTAACGAAAAATAGCATTTGAGAATTACTTTTTTAATTACCGGCTAAATACAGTAACAAAATAAAATTAACTTTATTTTCCTCTCGGACAAAGTGGAACACTTGAATAGGAATAGTCATATGCTTACTTACAAACTAACTGTTACTTTCATAGAACTCATCCAGACTATAAAAGCACTTATCGACAAGATACTTGTTTAATTGTCTTTTAAAAGATTTTAAACTTCATGCATTTTTTACTGTGTCGGTAATTCGTTAAAAATATTTAGACCTAAATAATTTGGTGAGTTTGAAGTTATTTCATATTTACAAAATTGCAAATAAAAATGGTCTTTTTGCCTAGTATTTATTTGGTTAACATTTATGTTTAAGTTTCCATTATTTTTATAAATAAAAACACAGTTCATATATTAACAAGCACACAAGGGTTAAAATATTGTAATTTTTAAAAACGTCTTTACAAGAATACCTATTAGACACACTAACAATACATCTTAAAATACGTTCTTGAGCAATAAATACACCCAAGGAAGTGTGAAGACGCACATTGCTTCGGCCATAATTTCTTTACTTTTGATTCTACAGAAACAAACAAAAAATCGTATGAAAGCTTAATGACCTCTAATTTCACGACATCATTTACAGAAGTGTCATAGTTTCTGAAATATTTAACATTTAAACTAAACACTTCGTTTCATAAACGTTCGGACGTCCTCTTTAAAGTTCTATATCTTCGAAACTCTGAATCCTACAGAAATTAAAAAAAAAAAAAAATCATTCACAATTTATAAGCTATCTATTTGGGCTTTACCATTTTTTCGTTAAAACTAATATTGAGCGAGATATTTATAAAGCAAACAAAAATTTTACTTTTTTTTCGAAAATACTTTTATAATTTAAAGTGCAATTTTTTCTAAAGCAAGGATTTTAAACTGGCAAAATAATTTTGACATATACGTAGGAGCCACGTATTAATGAAAAATGGTATAAGGTGAATTTTTTTTTTTAATCACTTACTAATTACCAATGATCGGAATTTGGGTTTAATTCCAGTGGCGCATACAGGTAGTGATATAAAATTTTACAACAAAAACTTAAAGTTTGTTCTTTCTTACAAAATTAAATCGAAATTAAATATAATACGAACCTACCTTACGAGTTTCTCATTTATTTTGGCATAATAGAATGCATGTATACACATTTACAACTAATAATGTATGCATATTCTAATAAATCCTTGTAACGACGCACCTGAAATTAAACCCAAAATTCCGACAACTGCTAATTACAGTAACAAAATGGTGAAATATTTATTTAGAAAATGTGAACACGCGCATTGCTTCGGTCATAACGTCTTTGTTTTTTATACTACAGATACAAATAAAAATTATTTGAAACCTTAACATAGCCTTTTATTTTGATATGTAAAATTTTGTACGGAAACGCAGTTTCTGAGGTATTTAACCTTTAAACTAAATACTTCGTCTCACAAACGATCGGACGCCAACTTTAAACTTTGAAATATGTTTTCTCGAGCTAAAATAGCAATTTTCAAGTCGTTATAACTTAAAAATTAACAATTTATATAAAAAAATGTGTAAAAAATTTTCTTCTCAAAATTTTATTTTCTTTCAGTTTCAATAATTACTTTTTTTAGTTTTACTAAAAAATTATTATTATTATTATTATTTGTTTAAAACTTATAAATTTGCATTTTTACTATAAAAAAGACGTTGCAAAAATTTTCAGACGATTTCATCCTTGTTCGCCAGGTTCTGAGTTTAAAACCCTTATTGACATCAATATCGGGACAAAAAATAAATTAGCTAAACCTAACTTTTATTTCGTATACACTGTATACAGACAACCAGACAGCATTCATCAAAGGCAGATCAACGGACGACCACATGTACACCACCAGAAGAATACTGGAAAAAATGTAGAGAAGGGACAAAACTGCACATAGTCGCTATAGATCTCCAAAAGGCATTTGATACCATCAGTCACAAGGCCATAGTCAACACCCTATATAACGAAGGAGTACCGCACTATCTAATAAACAAGATAATAAAGGCCTGCCTTCATGAAACCACTCCCATATGATGGTTCGAACAAATGACGGAAACTATACAAAAGAACAAAGGAGTCAAACAAGGATGCCCCCCCCGAATATTCACCAAGGTCCTAGGCCAAGTAATACAAAACACAATAAAGGAAACACCAAATTTCAACGAAGACACGGAAACACTGAGAACCTCAATCATACTAGCATACGCCGATGACCTCCTAATCGTCGCAGAAGAAGAAGAGCAACAAATTCTCAACTTCCTAGAAAACATAAAACCGCATCTGGACACATCTGGGATGAAAATAAACTTCAAGAAAAGTGTAATAAGCGAGACCCGTCAACAAGAGAGAGTCGGATCAGTGGAGAAGAATACAAAATAGGTGACTACTCCCTAAGAACAACGAACAAACTGAGATACTTAGGAACATATCTGACGAACCAACTGAAAAGAAGAGAAACAGTAAAGGACAGAATAAAAACAGCATACAGAGTTACAAGGGCAATTATACCGTTCATCGAGAAAAACAAATTATCATGGAAACTGACTAAACGGCTGTACATAGCCATCATATTGCCAACGATGTCATATGGAGTCAAACACGCGGAAACAACAAAAGCCAACAGAAGAAGTTTGAGAAGAGCTGAAAGAGACATCATCTAACTACTCACAAAAACAACAGGATGAAAACGGCGACATAAAACATCAACACTACTAGAAGAGAAGACAATCGCAAAAAGGATAGAAATGTACGCAATGAAGTACTGGGGACATGTCCAAAGAAGGAACCCAACACATCTACTGAAGAAAGCGCTAACACTGAACAGCAGCACACTAAAAATATGGAGACCATGTTACACGTGGAAAACAACAATCGAGAGGACCATGAACAAACTGGGAAAGGCCCAAACATACTGGAAAAGAAAAGCGAGGGGAAAAATGAATTCCACAAAGAAATCGCAGCGATATATACTCTACCAGAATCAGAAACGCAGGAATCAGAAGATTCAGAAGAAGAAGATTTGTAGAAGCAGAAATACAAAAAGAGGAGCACAAACAGCAGAAACATAAAAAAGAGGAGCATAAACATTAAATATCACGAACACAATGCGGCAACGCATTCCACAAACACCTAAACTGCCCATCCCCCAATCCTGTACCATGCGTTATGTGGCTCTCGCTGCTGACAACAAGCATGACCCAAATCCAACCCAGCATCGGAAGCCGAGGAATCAGAAGACTCAGAAAAAGAAGATTCGAAGAAGCTGAAACACAAAAAGAGAAGCATAGACACTCCATATCACGACACAATGCGGCAACATATTTCACAAGAAGACCCAGAAGAGGCAGAGGTCCAGAACCAAAAACACAAAAAAGGGAGCTTAAACGCTCCCTCACGTCACAATGCGGTAACGTTTTTGTGTTAAATGACAAAAACAATATTTGCATTTTTCTTTCAAACGAACGCCATTTTGAAAGTACAGCCAGTTTTTTTTGGGGGGACATGTCTTAAATTGTTCCTTAGGCTTTATAATCTTTATGAAAAACATTGTCCCCAAGGATCGGAGGGTGCACGGACAGTTAGGGTGGGCTCCCGTAGTATTACGTTTTATATTGAATTTTATATTTTATTTTAAGATCTGAATCATTTATCTGGAAACTGGTAACTCCTATCCAAATATTGTATAGGAACAAAATTGTAGAAAATTTTATGCACTTTGTTTTTCTCCATCTTTTTTAGTATTTGTGTTAAATGACAAGAACCATATTTGCCAAAAATTTTTTTTAAACGGACGCCAGTTTGAAAGTGCAGCCAATTTTTTTTTTTTAGGACATGTCGTCTTAAATTGTTCCTTAGGCTTTAATCTTTATGAAAAACATTGTCCCTAGGAATCGGGGGGGTACACGGACACTCTAGGGTGGGCTCCCGTAGTATTATTAGTCACCTTAATTACCCTTGAAATGTAGCCCAAGTAAAAATGTGGCGGGTTTTACAATTTTTACAGAAATACTTTATATCCAAATTACTATTATTCCAGTTAAAACTTTCCCCGCTGTATAATAAATCCCTTGTTAAAGATAACTATTATAAATATTTGATTTAAAAAACGCGATATCATAGACAGTGCTTAACATTTTATCCTCACCTTGATACAGGCTTCCTGCCACCTTGCGTTTTTGGGTTAATACAACAGGTGGTGGGTTTTCTAGACATGGAATATTTACCTTGGATAAATTATAGAACAATAACGCCAAAAAAATTATGGTAATTTTCTAATCTCTTATTCATGTGCCCCGCCACGAAAAAATTAATGAGATACGTCTCATTCGATTTATTACTTTTTATATTCATCGGTAAAGGACTATTAGTCCGAAAGCCGACCATGAAACTAGTCAGGAATTTACCTTCTCAAAAGACGTTCCTAAAATGCCAGGGTGTGCATTCGAGGATATAGTTTTGAAAAAATTTGTACATTATCTGAAATGACCTTGGGGATCTTTATCTGAAGGGCACCAGAATAGACGCGATTGCAAAAAGGCATTAAAAAAAATTTTCCGAAAATTTTGTTTTTGTTCCCATCGCATTTACAGACTTATTTTTTAACATTTCTTAATTATTTTCAAATCAATGGAAAGCTTATTCAAATCAATGGAAAGCTTATTAGTCCAGTAGAATTAGTAAAAAAAGACTGAAATTTATTGTAATTCGTTTCAGGATGCCACGTGGATTAAACGATAGTTTTATTGATTACGAACATGACCCTGAATTTGGTTCACTTTTTGACCGCCGGAACATTATTTATTTAACGATTTATTGTTGAAAAATTCAAAAAAATCGACTTTTTTAAAGATAACTCAAAGACCTTTGACGATAGGTTTTTCAATTTGTAGATACTGTTAGAACTTTGAGAAATGGTTAATTTGAGGTGTTTTGTTTAAAACGCTTTAAAATTTGTTTAAATAGTTGCAAAAAACCGCGAAAACTTTCGCAATTTGCAAATATTTTTCATTCTTTAACAAAAGCACTTTAGTGCTTGTAACTTTGACAAAATATGTATTTTATTGCCCCAAAGTTACCTCTAAAATTTCATCAAAAAAATTTAATTAGTTTAAGAGATATTCAAAATTTGTTTATTAAAAAGATGAATAATGTAAAATGCAAATTCACCCAGTTCCCGTTGTGGTAGAGGGTTAATCTGGACAGCATTTTTTTTGTTGAGACCTAAACTTTATGTTTTCATTAATGTTAAATCAAATTTGCATTATTTTCAACTTCAAAATGGCGTTTGAAAAAGTGTCACATTTTGAGGTTAGGTTTTTTGCTTTTAAACAAATGAAGATTTTGCAATATCGTTCTCATATCTTTATTGCTGAGGTTTTTTTACACATTTTCAAAAAAAAAAAAGACTGCAGCTTTACTAGAAGCCGAGATGATTTTTTTTTTAATAAATTCGAATTACAATATGCATATTTGCTAATTCCACTGGCCTATATTCTTTCTAGATTCAATAATTCTCGAAATTGTTGTTAACAAATACTACAGAAATTATTTAAACAAAGCCTACCAAGACAGTGCAGTGTAAATTTCAGCACTGAGACATTTTAAAACAAGTAGATAGATGCATTAGGGTAGCCCAAATTTTGCGACTTTCGATTTTTTTTGTCTCATCCCTTAAAGAGGTTTTATATGATGAAAAAAATACCACATTTATTAAATATTACTTATGAAAGTAGTATTTTACATAATAATAACTTATATTAAAATACTTTGTAAAGGGGAACAATCGAAGCCAGTTCTTAATATATCCAACAGATTGCACCATGCGTACTCGGTTTAGTCATTTTGAACTTGTCATATAATATAACCTATAATTGTTTAAATTTCCTGCACAGAAGACCTATAGGTCTTCTGTGTTTCCTGTGTTGGAACACTTTGGTACACAGCAACATGTTTTCGTTTTATATACTGTTCGTATTGACATTGGATATAGTACGGCTGCTGCACTCTGGCGGAAATAATAAAAAGAAATGTGTTTCCTTTTTTATGTCGGTAAAATGCTTACGATATTCGCTAACATTCTGAATTATAAATTGGCGCTGCTCTTCGTCTGTTGTTAATCTGTTGTTATATTCGTCTATTAACTTAATACCTCTTTCAGCTGTATCGTTTACAACTTTTAACTTTTTAATAACTTCAAAACAAGTTTTGTACTGCTGATTAGTCTCCCAAGTTTGAGGACCGTCATTAAGAAATTCGGTAGAGGGGTTAAATCGTTCAAATTTTTTTTTGTGTCCGAGGAAATAAAATGACATTTCTTTACTTTGTATCTCATCAATACTACTAAATTTGAATCGTTTATTGCTTCCTTCAAATAAGTCTTCTTTTGTTAAAGCTTTAACTATGTCCTTTTCAGCATCTATTGAAATACCATCATCAAAGAAAGATAGAGCAGAAGCTTCAGGAGTTAAATACCACAGATGATTTTGAATTTTTGAAATTGCACTTTGAGATATAGCAAGATCAATGCTTTTATAGTTCATAAGACTTTTTAAATTGAAGATCATGATATGCAGCTTTATGTGGAGAAGGAGCTATAATCCAGGCTTTAACGTATATTTTAACAATAAAAATACATACTTCAATAATGCTTTTTGTTTCTTTTTCTGTTAATTAAAATTCGGCTCTAAATAAAAAATATCTTTAAGCAGTAGATTGCTTTTGCCATCCAGCGTGCGTGGTGGAAAGCCCCAGGAGCGCGAATATTTATTTTATTATCTGTTTTGCCTAGAAAAAAACGAGTCAGATTTAAAAATTCTTTTTAGACATCGCGAGGTTGTTTCGTCTTTAAAGCGTTGATTGATTGATTGATTGATTGATACCAGCGTGCGGTAGGCATTGCTGCCACTCCCAGGTATACAGCTGGGCCTGCTACGTCCACGCTGGGTTGGACTAAGGTCATGCTTGTTGCCAGCAGCGAGTGCCACATGGCGCATGGTAAAGGAATATGGGATGGGACGTGTAGGTATTTGTGAGATGCGTTACCGCATTGTGTCGTGAGGGAGCGTTTAAGCTCCCTTTTTTGTGCTTTTGGTTCTGGGTATCTGCCTCTTCTGAATCTTTGTGTGAAATATGTGTTGTGTCTTATTGTGGAGTGTTTATTACTGTTTATGCTCCTCTTTTTTTGTTTCTGCTTCTTCGAATCTTCTTTTTCTGAGTCTTCTGATTCCTCGATTTCCGATGCTGGGTTGGATTTAAGTCATGCTTGTTGTCAGCAGCGAGAGCCACATGACGCATGGTTTTTTCATTTTTCCCCTCGCTTTTCTTTCCCAGTTTGTTTATGATCCTCTCGATTGTTGTTTTCCACGTGAAACATGGTCTCCTATTTTTAGTTTGGTGCTGTTCAGTGTTAGCGTTTTCTTCAGTAGGTTTTCTGCTGTCCTTTTTGCTTTAACCTTCTTGATCCTTTCCCTTATCTCCCTGCTTACCAGAATATGGTCTATTTGTGTGATTGAGCTTCCATTAGTCCAAGTGTTAATACATGTTTGACTTTTACTCCATGTATTTCTTATTGTTAAGTCAAACATGTGTGCTAGGTTTTTCAGCGCGTTTTCGTTTTCGTTAGACCATGTGTGGAGTATATGTGCATTAAAGTCTCCAGGTACACGATTTCACTGCACTATGTATATGTATATGCTATGATTTACTGCGTTAGAGGGAAGCACTGTGGAAAGTTTTGGTTTCTGTACCTAATTAAACACTAACTAATATTTCTCATCAAGCTGATAATATTCCGAGGTATAAATTATTTTACACATTCACTTATACAAACTTAAATATAACTTCTATACGTTGACACTTTGTATTTAACTTTTTCAAGGGTATCCATTGGTGACAGGACACTATAAGTCATCTCCCTGCCTACCAGAATATGATCTATTTATTGAGTTGAGTTTCCGCTGCTCTAGGTATCAAGATTGCTCTTTTCTGTGCGTATTTTCTTGGAAACCATTTTCCTGAGAGAAACCTGTATCACGCATACACAAGCGCTCTCTACAAAATCAAGAATATCAAGACCATCATTTTGTAATATTCGATTAATATTTTCACCCTCCATTGCAGATTTAAATTCGGTATGAACAATTTTAGGCCAAGCCTGTTTAAAACGTTTAAATAATGGAACATCAGGGCCACTAGAAGAAGACATTTTCACACCAAAAATACTTTTTAAAATAATTTTATAAATGTGATGTCTACAAGGCAAATATAGTAAATTTATTTCTAACATTTGTTCTAATAAAGCACTTGCACTATTTAGGTGACCCAAGTTCGAAGGAGTTGTATCGCAACATAAAGCCCTCACTTTCCAGTGTAATAGTGCTTCATAAACTTTAGTTGCTTGCTCTCTCCCTGTCGAATTCTCTAAAACTGGTATTTGTTCTGTATTTCCACTTGTAATTATTATCGCAAGTCTGCCGTGTTTATCAGTGTCAGTTAAATCCCCAAAAATGTTTCCATCCCAGTGAATAACAGGAGATAACAAATTTGATCCTTTAAAACGTTCTCTTGCTTTTTCAGCTCTTTCCTTCCGCAACTTCTGTCTACAGCGTTGAATAGTTGTCCTGCTTATAGACAAGGAAAGTACATCATGCCATAATGCTTCAGCAATAGCCGTTAATATGTGGACTGCGCCTCTGTCACTTACTTTACACTTGTCGAAAGCCACAACTATCTTTGGGGTTATGTTTCGTGTTCCCACGAATCTTTTCTTTTTTGGTTCTGAGAGTCCAGGTACTTCGGAGTCTAATTCATAGTAGGAAGAACTTGCATGCGAGGTGCTACTTGATGACTCAAAAGTGTCCAATTCGGCTACATTTTCAAAAATGTTGGCGCTTTTCTACATACGTTCAAAATTCTTCCACTTTTTTTTTCCTGTTCAGTTAGTTTTCTATCGATATCATACATGAAACCTGGTCTTCCCTTTGTCCTTTGATGAGTAAAAATTGTTTGTCTTCCTCTGTCTTTATTATTTCAAAGACATTCGCATGAGCAATGTCAAATAAATCGTCAAATTTATCCACAAAAGATGTTTCTCTCTGTTTAGCAATTTTGCTTGCTTTATGAGAACTTTTCTGCAGAGCTCTTAATTCTTCATATAGGCTTTCTACTTTTTTAACGCAATGATAAATATTTGTTTTTGTATATTCGAGAGTTGTGTCGAATTCAGGAATCTGAAGTCCTCGATTAAAAACAATTTTAGCTGGATGCTTTGTAACGTAAGGAAAGTACCATCATACGCCCTGTAAATAGCTTAATGAAAGTCCTCCCACCAAGATATGCTTAGGCAAATCAACGCATTAATGTTTTTTGGTATACCTTATTTCGAATATATCTTATGAATGAATCGAATATTAGATGACGTATGGTCGCCTCTCGGCCTTTAAGGACTATTGTCAACTTTTAGATTGTAACACGGCATGTCAGTTTACGCAATGACTAATCTCCGAGCATGCCCAAACATTTTTTCTTCAATTTTATCTCCATGTCATAATCTTAAAAGATGACTAAAAAATTTTCAAAACAATAGAAAGACGAGATAAAATAGTTTCAAGTGAGGTTTACTGTTATATGATTCATAAATCACCACGTTGACATACTTGGTAGATACCTATTTGTTTAAGTTTAATCGTGGCATGTGATAAAAAAAGTAAACCTAATTGTTTTATTTATTTATTTGCGGAATTCGACGGAAAATTTGTATTGGCATGAATTTAAAAAATGTTATAATAATTGTTTAGACGGTATTGTAAATTCTGATCTGATCGTTATCAAATTTTTGAACGACAGTGAAATATGCTTCATATACTACAATTATTTTGTTAAAGCGATGTCCGCAATAAAACATCGGACAGAGAGAAGTGCAATCCCACCTTCTTCCAAGCGTATGCAGTGGAAAAAAAAATACTAGGTCCACCTTTAGAACCACTGAAATGTACTCTAACATACGCCTTTTCAAACTTACATTAATCAGACAAAGAAAGTTAATATTGAGTATTTCGATAACTATACTATTCAAAGTCTGCAGCACAAAAACGGATTAAAAAATTTCATAAATAGAAACTAAATATAAGCCGAGTTACAACGTCTAGTAGTTCAAGTATGCTTAAAGTAAATATGTCGTAGTCATTTGATGAAATCCGTCATTTCGTGAAAAGCCTAGGCAGTACATGATAACATAACTGCCGGCATATCATGCAAATTCTTGAGGTTGCACGATCTGCCTAGGCATTTCATGAAACGCCGTGGTCGTCTCGGTACTTGACGTTTAAGGTCATTCTACATGATCTGCCGCAAATTAGACTGGCAGATTGTGTTCTATTACTTGAGCCTTTTTGTTTTGTATATTACGGAAAGTAAGAGTGAAACAGACTTGTTCAATGATCATTACAAATAATATTATGGAGCAAAGCCCAATAAATGACCGTATAAGTAAGATTAAGTTATTATATGCGTGATTCGTAATTTCGTTAGTACTCTAAAACCTGAAATGTACCAAATAAATCTGAACCTAACCTCAAAATTAATTACGTCCCCATCTTTCCCTCCTTGTAATGATCACTGAACAAGTCTTTCTCACTCTCAATTTCCACAATAAACAAAACAAACAGCACAACATGGCTTCCGAGCAAACAAATCGACCGAAATGGCAACTAACCTAATCTCAAACACACAGCACAACACAATCTGCCGGGTATCAGTCACTTCATGAACAGTCAACATCTAATTTGCGGCAGATCGTGTAGAACGACTTTAAACATCAAGTGCCGAGACAACCACGGCGTTTCACGAAATGCCTAGGCAGATTGTGCAACGTCAAAAATTTACATGATATGCCGGCAGTTCATGTACTGCCTAGGCTTTTCACGAAATGACGGATTTCATCAAATGACTACGACAAATATATATAACTTCGATATTGTTAGTTTTCACGCACAGTTAGTACATTTAAGTTTATTTCATGGCACTTTGTTTTCTGTATCTCATGAATATTCTAACTTATAATTTATAATGCAGTAGATTCTGTTCACCAGTAAATTACTGTTTAAATTTTCCTGTTTTTTTTCACGATAGCAAATGGTAACATTTGTGTATGAGTAATAACCATAATAAGAAGGTTTTGTAAATATTTTGCAATCTTAATATATTGTGGTGCAAATCACTGGTCGGTCAGGGCGCGTGAAAGATGCATTTATAACCACAAAACTTTAGCGGAAACAACAGAGCACAAATATGTTTTACAATAAAGCAATGCAAATAATTCTTTGATTGATTGATTTACCAGCGTGCGGTAGGCATTGCTGCCACTCCTAGGTATACAGCTGGGCCTGTTACGTTCACGCTGGGTTGGATTAGGGTCATGCTTGTTGCCAGCAGCGAGAGCCGCATGGCTCATGGTAAAGGAATGTGGGATGGGAGGTGTAGGTGTTTGTGAGATGCGTTACCGCATTGTGTCGTGAAGGAGCATTTAAGCTCCCTTTCTTGTGTTTTTGGTTCTGGAGTCTTCTTGTGAAATATGTTGCCGCGTTGTGTCGTGATATGGAGTGTTTATGCTCCTCTTTTTGTGTTTTTGCTTCTTTGAGTCTTCTGATTCCTCGGTTTCCGATGTTGTGTTGGATTTGGGTCATGCTTGTTGTCAGCAGCGAAAGCCACATGACGCATGGTACAGGAGTAGGGGATGGGCAGTGTAGGTGTTTATGAAATGCGTTGCCGCATTGTGTTCGTGATATTTAATATTTATGCTCCTCTTTTTTGTGTGTGTTTCTGCTTCTACAGATTTTCTTCTTCTCCTTCTGAGTCTTCTGATACCTCCGTTTCTGGTTTTGGTAGAGTATACAGGGTGTCTCACCGGTAACTGAATCGATCGATATAGAGAAATGTACGCATCAGAAATTTTTGAAAATTTTGGGAGTTACTAAAGTCAGTGTGGCCAATCCAACTAAAATAATTACAAGCAGCTGACCCTTCCGCTTATACCGGAAGTCGATACCAACTTGCTTATTTTAAATGGAACACCCCATATTTCCATATATTTCAGGGTTTTCGAAAAGAGCGTAAAATTCTGAGTCAAAAACATGTAGGATACCCTATGCCTAAATCCATCCGTTTCAGAGATATTTGACATTTTATAGAAAATTTGACAGGTGCAACGGTTTGCAAGAACCGTTATAACTTTCTTCGTGTAAAAGATCCTCATTTGCTTCTTGGCACATAAAAAGAACACAAGGAGAACTACGTTTTACAACTGAAATAAATTCAATAATATCATACCAAGTGTTCCGTTTTTCGCGTTACATTTTGTCAACTTCAAACCGCGAAAACTTGTTTAGGTCAAATGGAACACCCTGTCTTTTTTTACGTCAAGTTATGTAAAATTGAATTCCCTTTTTTCTGATATTAGCATTGTGGGGTTAAAGTTTTCAACTTTTTGAAATATTTGCGATTTTATTAGAAATTCATGAATTGTTGTAATCATTTCATCAAAATAGCCATGATTAGAAACAATCAGTTATTATCTTATATCAAAAAATGTCAGCACGTTTAAATTACACCCAAGAAGACTTTTTATGATCAAAGGATTGCCAATAATGGACCTTTCTTATGGCCTCCTCGTTCGCCCGACTTATTAGTTCTGCATTATTTTATTTGGGGAACTATTAAAGTTTATGAGAGCCCATTAACAACCATTGAAGATTGTATGCAGAGAGTAAGAAATGCATTTCAAAACATATCACAGGATTCAATTAGAAGAGCTACCCATGAGGAACTAATCCGAAGGTGCGAAAATTGTGTCGAGGTTCGAGGGCGGAATTTTGAGCAATTATTAAATTAAAATGGAATCATGTCTTAAATTGATCTTATCTCTGCTATTTTAGTTCATGCTGTATCTTCAATTCGATTAATACGCATGTTACAGTGTTAGTGTTATTTTCCGTTTTTCTGGATATCGATTAGCAAATGTGCTGCAAGTTCTTGATATTACCTTATCATATTCTCCATAAATAATAAACAAATTTAAAAAGTCTTCGTGGGTGTAATGTAAAAGTGCTGGCATTTTTTGACATAAGATAATGACTGTTTGTTTCTAATCATGGCTATTTTGATGAAATGATTATAACAATTCATGAATTTCTAATAAAATCGCAAATATTTCAAAAAGTTGAAAACTTTAACCCCACAATGCTAATATCAGAAAAAATGGAATTCAATTTTACACAACTTGACGTAAAAAAATACAGGGTGTTCCATTTGACCTAAACAAGTTTTCGCGGTTTGAAGTTGACAAAATGTAATGCGAAAAACGGAACACTTGGTATGATATTATTGAATTTATTTCAGTTGTAGAACGTAGTTCTCCTTGTGTTCTTTTTATGTGCCAAGAAGCAAATGAGGATCTTTTACACGAAGAAAGTTATAACGGTTCTTGCAAACCGTTGCACCTGTCAAATTTTCTATAAAATGTCAAATATCTCTGAAACGGATGGATTTAGGCATAGGGTATCCTACATGTTTTTGACTCAGAATTTTACGCTCTTTTCGAAAACCCTGAAATATATAGGGTGTTCCATTTAAAATAAGTAAGTTGGTATCGACTTCCGGTATAAGCGGAAATGCCAGCTGCTTGTAATTATTTTAGTTGGATTGGCCACACTGAATTTAGTAACTCCCAAAATTTTCAAAAATTTCTGATGCGTACTTTTCTCTATATCGATCGATTCAGTTCCCGGTGAGACACCCTGTATATGTAGGTATTCGTGAAATGCGTGGCCGGATCGTGTCATGATGTGGAATGTTTGTGCTCCTCTTTTTTGTATTTCTGCTTCTATAAGTCTTCTGATTCCTCGGTTTCTGGTTCTGGTATCGCTGCGATTTCTTTGTAAAATCCATTTTTCCCCTCGCTTTTCTTTCCCAGTATGTTCGGTCCTATCTCAGTTTGTTCATGATCCTCTCGGTTGTTGTTTTCCACGTATCCTGATCTCCCTATTTTTAGTGTACAATTTAATATAGAATTTTTTACTTATCAACGATCGCAATTCTGACCTGACAAACCTCTTGATAATTTACCTAAGAAAATATTTTGACCATACTTTAAAAGTAACTCATTTGATTATTGCGGGTGTTATGCTAATATGTACCACTCCATTATGTAGAATTTTTTCACTTAACAACAGTCTTTACCACCTTTTTTTTTTCACTTCTTTGCACTGAGAGATTTAATCACCTATATTAACTGAATATTAGCTATATCACTTAATTGTTATTCTAGTATGTACCACTCTACGTAGAATTTTTCACTTAACAACGAGAGTAATTTTGACCTGAAAAACCTCGCTTGATAATTTATCTAAGAAAATATTATGACCATACTTTAAGAGTAATGCGTTTGATTATTGCGGGTGTTATGCTAATATGTTCCACTTTATGTTGAATTTTTTCACTTAACAACGGTTTTTGTCGCCATTTTTTTCACTTCTTTGCACTGGGGGATTTAATCACCTATATTCATTGAATATTAGCTATATCACTTAAATGTTGTTATGCTAGTATGTACCAATCTACGTAAAATTTTTCACTTAACAACGAGCGTAATTTTGACCTGCAAAACTTCACTTGATAATTTACCTAAGAAAATATTACACAGGTCAACATTTAGTTTAAAAAAATACACCGGACTCTACCTAGGTACCCAGGGGCTTTTGGGGCCGCTGATTCCGATGCCGAGGTCGATTAAGCTCTATCACATCAGGTTCAAGGCCATTTGAAGGTCGAACTAAGAAAAGGTGGTTAAAAAAATCTGACAAAATTCACACATAGGTTTTTGAGGTCGCTGACTCCGAATCCGGTGTTCGCTTACCCTCAAAGGGCATCCGGAGGTCATTTCAAGGTTAATTTAAGAAAACAGAGGGGAAGCTGTCAAAAAATCTGAAAAAAATTATATATATAGGTTTTTTGGGTCGCTGAGTCTGTATCCGATGCCGGTTGATCTCTACCACGTCAGTTTCAAGGTAATTTGAAGGTCAAACTAAGAAAAAATGGTTGAAAAAATTCACATATAGGTTTTTGGGGTCGCTGAGTCCGAATCCCTTAAAAGGCATCCGGAGGTCATTTCAAGGTTAATTTGAGAAGAACAGAGGGGAAGCTGTCAAAAAAATCTGTAAGTCGCTGAGTCTGCATCCGATGCCACGTCAGTTTCAAAGTCATTTGAAGGTCAAAGTAAGAAAAGGTGGTTGAAAAAATCTGAAAAAATTCACACAGGTTTTTCGGGTCGCTGAGCCCGAATCCAGTTTACTTACCCTTAAAAGGCATCCAGAGGTAATTTCAAGATCATTCTGAGGTCATTCCAAGTCGGCATTCGTCCGCCAGCTTTAGCTGCACATGAAGATTCTTTGGCTATCTCAGTGCAAATATATTTAACACAATGAATCACCTACTTATTTTTTCTGTGAAAGTTGACGAGCTTATATTCACCACATATTTCCTGTGGAACGCAAAGGTATATGCAGAAGCAGAGCGAACATGCAAGTAGAGAGTATTTTGAGTATTCGATAGATGGCGCATGCCCACCACACGTGAGTTGGGGCAGAAGAGGGATATAAGTTCGGCGCGAATCACGGGCGTTGGCTTCACTCACTTGGAACTCAATCATGTCAGGATCAAAGTAATTTAATGCTTTTTTGAATCAGACAAACTGATAAGAAGGCAGACAGACTGTCAGATAGAAACATTTATTCATTTAGTCAGACAAGAAGATAAACATAATTACCGTCAGAAAGGCAGGTAAAAAGGCAGGATGTCAGATAGATGGACAGAGAGAAAATGCAGGCGGACGATAAATACAGACTAACAAGCAAACAAACAGGTGTGCAGGTATAAAGGCAGACAGATAAACAGACAATAAGTAGGCAGCTAAGCATTTTTATAAATTTTCTCCAATTTTTCTTCCTATTCTTACTTTAACCTTCAAACGACCTTGAACATGAGGTGATAGAGCCCAACCGACATCGAATTCGGACTCAGCTATCCCAAAAACCTATGTGTGAATTTTTTCAGATTTTTTCAACCACCTTTTCTTAGTTTGACCTTCAAATGACCTTGAACCTGACGTGATAGAGCTTAACCGACCTACGCATCGGAATCAGAGACCCCAAAAACCCCTGGGTACCTAGGTAGAGTCCGGTGTATTTTTTCAAACTGAATGTTGACCTGTGTAAACATAAGTAATGCATTTGATATTATGAGAGACTTAATCACCCATATTAGTTGAATGTTAGCTATATCACTTAATTGTTGTTATGCTAGTATGTACCACTCTACATAGAGTTTTTCACTTAACAACGAGCGTAATTTTGACCGGAAAATCTCACTTGATAATTTACCTAAGAAAATATTATGACGGGGCGAGCGTAGAGGCGACTTCAATGTGAATATCAGTCGATATTCCGTTGAAGCAACGTCGAGCGCGGTTAGTACTTGGATGGGCGACCCACCTATCTTGGGAAATACAGCGTTCTCGCCCCACCTTCTAGAGGCTTGTATATCAGTGTATACTCGGAAGTTACGTAATTTCAGACGAGGATTACGTAGTGGATATACCATCCTTCGGAGGGAATGTAAAGCAGGCGGTCCCTTGTCTATTAAATGTTAGGCAAGTAAAAGATCCCTACTCTTCTTAAGGGAAGAGGTTCGGCAAAATTTCCAGGTTGGGAGGTAGCTCGTCTCCTGGCGTCGGTGATAGGCCCTGGTAGCGGAAATAGGCCGACGTTAAATAGTTAAAAAAAAAAAAATATATTATGACCATACTTTAAGAGTAATGCATTTGATTATTGCCGGTTTAATTTATATTAAATTCATTTGAGTATTTTTAATAATTATGGAAGAAGATTATTTGAAGGTTAATATAGGAAATTTATATTACCATACTTTACGAACAATACGTTATTGATTATTTCGGGTACAATCTAAATTAAATTCATTTGAATATTTTTTTAATGTTTAAAAAATAATTAACTTGAAGGTTTACAGGGGGCATTATACTTCAATAATTTATATTGCCCCCACAAATTTGTAGACAAATGTCGACTTTTCAAGGGCCTAAATACTTCAATTTCTTAGAAATGAAAAGGGTACTGATTTTTTTTGCCTGCGTTGGGTCGTTTGTCTGTTTACGCTCTTTTCGTTTCTTTATACATAGCACTGGTCACTAAATAACTCTGTATTAGTTATTTCCAAATATTAATTCTATCTCAACTATGTTTTTTTGTTATGACACATAGATTTACGCGGAATTTTTTGAGGTACAATTCACCTAGGCTTTACCAAATTTAACGGAGTTTTACCCGATATCTTCGCGTTTTTATAAATGGGAACGTTTCAGACACTTCCACTGGCTTGGAAAACACAATTCGACTTTTCAAAGCAATGCAACTATTTCTTTGACTAAAAATTGCTCTATTTTTTTTCTGCAGATTTCATATCATCGATGCTGAAATTTACACTGCATTTTTCGTGTACGCCTTGTTTAAACAATTTCTGTAGTATTTGTTAACAATTTCGAAAATAAGCAGGGCAGCAACTGAATCTAGAAACAGTAAGCTTTCAAAATCATTAAGAAATATTAAAAAATAAGCCCGCAAGCGGTGTGAACATAAAATTAATAATTATGCAGTAATGCAAAAAAATGCTTGCCCAGTCCGACCCTGTCTGTTCGTTAAATCAATTAATAAATAACTTTTCTGCCAAGAGGAACAGATAGAAGTTGTTTTATTATTATTCTGTTGACTCAGAAAACGCTAACGCATTAATATTTTAGATTAAACAGTAGAAGTAGAATTATGTCGGATTTTGGGAAAAATTATTAAAGCTTGATATAATGCTTACAAACATTTTCAGTGACAGCTTTCTGCTTATCTATTTTGATTCGATAGGAAACTGAGGTCATTATGTATATTATATTTATATTATTTCTACTTCTCCTGTGAGGACTGGCAACCGGCTAGTACAAATATTTATTGAGTTATTAAATACCTATTTATCTTCGTTTAACAAAAAGAGGATTCGATAAATTTTCTTTTATTGCTTTTTTTCTCCAAAATGTTTACTAAATGTCATTTAGTTGTATAAATTGTTAACTGTTCGCAAAGGAGGATGTTAAGTGGCTAATTTTGGCCTAAGTTGGGCAACGGAAAATTGACACGGTTTTTGTCGTAGAATGCGATGATGTATTTGGTTTTACGGAAAAATGGCGGGAAAATGTGGAAAAATTAAGAAAATGCTTGAGAATTTACAAAGTTCTATCTGAGATATTCACAAGTTAAATTTTTAAGATCTATATTTTATTGTAGATGATGGTGGTTTCTTTTAGTACTTTTCTCATAGAATATGATACTCTACTTCGCTTTGCTGAATAATGTCGAGAAAATGCGAAAAAATTAAGAAAATACTTAAAAATTCACAAATTCGAGCCCGTAATATTCAAAATTTAAACTTTTTAAGATTCAGAGCTTATTACGCGAAATTCAGGTGGTTTCTTGTAGTATTGTTCCCGTAGGATACGAGGGTCTACTTTCTTTTGCAGGAAAATGCGAAAAAATTAAGGAAATGTTTGAAAACTCACAAAATCTAGTCTGCGTCATTTCCAAGTGAAACATATTAAGAACTTGAGGTTATAATGGTTTTATCTCATAGTAATTATCCAGTAAAATGAGGAGGTTCACTCAGCTTTACGGAAAAATTTCTGGAAAATCTGGTTCAATCAAGAAAATGAATAAAAAGTCACAATACCTAGCTTGCAATATACATAAATGAGACCTTTTCCTACTGATGACTCGCCGTTTCGATGATGACTCTCCTCAGTACGAGAGGAACCGCAGTTTCGGACATTTGGTTTACGCACTCGCTCGAGCGGGCGGTGGTAATAGAACAATCCTATTGACATTCACAAGATGGAAAAATGGGTACCAAAAAAATTCTATAACTCTTAGACTATAAGAACATATCAATTGGTTTAGTTTCATGAAATTTCGACTTAGTAAATTGAAATTTCGACTTATTGGCCATGTTAAATTGAAACTTCTGCTTATTCCTTTCTTTGTCGTAACAGTGACACTGTCTATATATAATTTTTCTAGGGGAAACACACTAATCCAAGACTAGAGGGGGACATGGGTTTTTTAAATGTAATGTTTTATTGTACAAATATAACATTAAACTGATCAGGAAAAACTCCAAGCGATAACATAAGACGAACAATGAGATATGCATGAAGGAAAGAATTTGAGACAAGGTCAAACACAGGCAACGACGTAAACCACAATGTCGAAAATTCTCTGAGAAGATTGAACTTGTCTTAATCCTGCAGAACATGACGCAATGTAGATAAACAGCAACTCAGTTTCCGTACAAAGTTCCGTTTACTACAAGTTGTATTACCAGGTAATTATCTTGTGAATGGTTTATGAATCACTAAAATAATAACGAAATGCCTGATTAATTATTTTCCCCTGACGTGGTACGGATCACCTTTGCCGGATATACGAGTACAAACAATGTAATCAGGAAGTACAAAAAATATAACTTACCGTCCAAATCCGTGTTTTGTAGAGGTGAGATATCTATCGATGATTACGCACACTCGTAGTCCAGTTATGTCGTTTTGAATTGAACTTTTAAGATGTATTTTTTAAACTTGTTTTTCTCTGAATCTAATAGAAGTAGAGTGATGAATCAAAAACGTTATTGTAAGGAGTATTATGAAGAAAATGAAATATATTTTTTCAACTGTCTCGCTTTATTATTAATATTTTTATTTAACAAAAATTTTTTTCAAAGGTGATTTTTATAGGGTTTGATCAGAGTGACCACCTTAAAAAAATTATGTAGATAAACTGGTAAAAGTTTGATTTATTACAATACACTGTCATTTTCGAATATTTTTGACAGAATTTCTACTGGCTTAATTGTTCCAGAGATTTACCTAGCATAAAATAAATAATATATCACGGTTGCCACATATGAACAGCAGCCCACAGTTCCATTTGTGCGTTTTTATTTGTTTTGTACGTGTGTAGGTGAGTACTCTGCTTATACAACTCCCTGCACTTGTTAAGGTGTCAATAATTTTCTAGTTTTGTATGACACAACATCATTCTCATAATGTATGATCAAGCTGTTGATAATGGTATTTTGCAAAATCCTGTACCAGGGCAACATATAACAGAGCAAAATGCTTCTGCAAAAGGTTACATACGTCTTCCTCCTTTTTAGACCTCAAAACCAGGCATTTAGTTCAGCCAAGTTGAAGCCAAATTTAATATTGGTAGAATCACAAATGATAGAAGAAACTACGATCACATTTTAGCTACCTTACAAACAGAAGTCCTCCCGAACAAAATTTGTATGTATATTTACGCGATGTCATTATAGCGCGTCTTTCTTCTACTGAAGAAAAACGCCTAGACGATTTATTGACGGGCTCTTAGATGGGCGATCGTAAACCGTTCAACTTTTATAGGTACATGTTGGGTGTTGTCGGCGGCTCACAAGTGGTAAGCCAAGATTGTTGTTTAAACTTTGGAAAAAATCTTTACCAAAAACAATTTTTGTTGCAATCACTGGCTCTGGTAGAACCAATAGTGATGAAATTATTGACACAGCTGGTAAAATTTTTTGAGTCTTACCAGAACCCAATCATGGTCCCAGGTCAACCAACAAACAGAAGCCCCTTCTAATTCTTCACAAAATACTACTGCTTCATCGACAACAATAGCAAATTTACTAACCCGATTCAATACCTTTACTGCGATTTTCAGTCTACATTGGACCAAATTGTACAAAGACAACAGTCACTTGAGTCACAAATATCTACATTCCAGTTCTTTAATGAAAACAAAACCCTTCATTTTCAAGTAAACCGAGTCTGCTGAGCGCTCATGTAAGTTTGACTAGAGTCGCGGTTTATCACGCTTGAAAATATTTTCGATATCTAGACTGAAAAGTATACATTGTGTCGCATTTTTCAACGGTGAGATTGAAAAAACTGACCGTAACTCGAAAAAAATTTGCGCAGATTGTAAATTTGGTTATAAGATTAAAATAGGTCAAAGTTCACGAAACAAAAAAGTTTAAGAATTTTACGGATCCGCAGGGGAAAAAAGGGGCATTTTTAATTAAAAACTCGATTTTTCTCTATTTTCTCGGGAAATATGGCATTTACAAAAAAATAGTTCAAATAAAAGTTGTTTGTGGCAAAATTATTTTTAATTTGGTGTTTTTAAATTAACTTTATAGCAATAATTAACCGAAATACGGCCATTCTTCGATGAGGGCGAATGGAATTTTTTTCTAAAACAAGTGTTTTAAAGGGACAAAATAAACTGAGCATCTAGTGATGCTTTATATTAATGAAAAACAGCATTTTTGAAAGAAAAATTAATTACTGAGCAATTACAATGACAAAATGCCGATATTTTGTTAACAAAAATGTGAAAACGTATATTGAATCGGCCATAATCTCTTTATTTTTTGTGACGTAGAAACAAGCAAAAAATCATTTTAAAGATTGATTCATTACCTTTAATTTTATTTCTTAGAACTTTTGATTGAAGTGTCACAGTTTCTAAGATATTCAACATTTTAAATACTTCATCCTAAAAACGGTCGGATGCCATCTATAAAATTAAATATCCTCGAAACAATCAACCCTACACAAATATGGTAAACAAAATGAATTTATTCTCAGTTTATAAGCTTCATTTTTGATGTCCACCATATTTTCTCTTAAACTAATATTTATTGAGATATTTGCAGAGAAACAAGCATGTTACGTTTTTTCTAAAATCTCTTTACAGTTTAAAATGCACTTTTTTTTAAAGCAAGCACTGTAAGCCGATGAAAAAATTTGAGCGTCTAAGTCACCCTATATATTAACGAAAAACAGTATATGGGAATATATTTTTTTAATTACTGACTACTTACATTAACAAAATTGCGACGTTTTTATTAAAAAAAAATAACTTCTCTGTTTTTTATGCTATAAAAAAAAGGGAAAAAAATCATTTGAAAGCCCAACATTTAGTTTGAAAAAATACACCGGACTCTACCTAGGTACCCAGGAGTTTTTGGGGTCGCTGATTCCGATGCCGAGGTCGGTTAAGCTCTATCACATCAGGTTCAAGGTCATTTGAAGGGCAAACTAAGAAAAGGTGGTTGAAAAAATCTGAAAAAATTCACACATAGGTTTTTGCTAAGTCCGAATCCGGTGTTTACTTACCCTTAAAAGGTATCCGGTATAATTTCAGAAGAACAGATGGGAAGCTGTTGAAAATTTGAAAAAAATTACATATAGGTTTTTTGGATCGCTGAGTCTGCATCCGATGCTGGTTGACCTCTACTACGACAGTTTGAAGGTCAACCTAGGAAAAGGTGGATGAGAAATCTTAAAAAATTCACACATATACAGGTTTTCTGGGTCGCTGAGTCTGCATCCGATGCCGGTTGACCTCTACCATGTCAGTTACAAGGTCATTTGAAGGTCAAACTAAGAAAAGGTGGTTGAAGAAATCTGAAAAAATTCACACATGGGTTTTTGAGGTCGCACAAACCAGGTTCAGGTAATACAAAAGATACATTTTACACTTCAAACAGCTTCAAACATGAATCAAAAAAGAACATTGCTGCGTTCCTTCACTGTTTTTCTGGATGTGACATGACTTCCAGTTTCGCTGAAAAAGGGAAAAAAAAACAATTGTAAAATCATTACTGGCTAACCAAAATTTATCAAAGCTCACAGAAATTTTTTATCGGAGAAATGCAGACAAACAAACAATAGCCGAAAATGGATTGAAGCTAATAGCGTCTATTTATAAATTTAAGAAAAAGGATATGTCACTGAATGAATTGAGGTTTGAAATATATCAAACCGCTACGGTAAGGACCTCCTTTAATTTAGAAAAACTACCACTAACTGAGAGAGCAGCTGAGCAACTCTGCTACAGGGCTTATTTTCAAATTCAAACTTGGCTTGGTAACAAACTTACAGCTACGGATTGGGGATGGAAACACCATCTAATCGGAATAATGCCTAAATTGACAGAAAAAGAATTAATTCCTGAAAGTTTGCTGAAATCTATCTGCTGTAGCTGTGAAACTGGTTGTGCTAGTAAAATATGCGGCTGTCGAAAACATAAATGCTCTATTCTATGCTCGAATTGTCACGGGGCCGAAACTGTTCTAACTCTGAAATACAACCATTAGAAGAAATCAGCGATTCGGAGGAGATGTGCGACGAAACAAATATTCAAAATAATATTGAATATAAAGATCTAGATGAACTTGAGGACCTTGATGAACTCGAAGACCTTATCGAAGTTCCTGAAGAAACCGAACAATGTGTTGAGTCTGATGATGTAGAGAAGCTTCCCAAAAAAATGAGATTATTATAAATTTTGATTATGTATTTCTACTTTGTTAATTGATAATGTAAAGTACGTAATAAATTATTTTTAATGTGAGAATGCCCATAAAACAAAAAAGTTTTGTTCTTGCCTAAAAATGGTCATTTTTAGCAATTTCTTAGGTAAAATTATTGTTTAAACATTTCGATTTTCAGCAGTCCGAACCTTAAACGGTTAATTAAAGTTCCCTTATTACGTATAACATTGAAATTACCGTTTTGCACAACTTACAACACTTCATTTAAATGAACAATGGAGAATTAGTGATCTTGAAAAAAGTATTTTTTTGGTTTTTCCATTTTTGACAATGTTTTTCCAGAGTAACAGTATGATTTTTTTACAAACTAGAGGTTTTAATGAAAAAAATACCGTCCTGAAATTTTCAAAAATCAAAACTTTGTTAATCAACTTTTTTGATTGAAAATTAGGCCTTTTTTTCAAATTAAATTCGCAAAAAATCAAAAAATGAATATTACGCCTCAAAAAAATTACAGCTTTTTTGATGCATAACAATGTACATTAAATTGTTTTTGTGGAAGATAAAAATAAAAAAACAAAAAATTGGTTCTTCGTTTCGTTTCGCGTTTTTCTCAAAATTTTTGAGGTTATGTAAAAAAATGGTTCGAATACAAGTTGTAGATCTCTCAATTATCTACAACTTTTACATTAAACTTTTTTCGATAGGAGGTCTACTTTTGTCAGAAATCGTAAAAAACACGTTTTACCCCTAAACACACACCATTTCACACCCCCACCCCACTTTCGGTTATCTGTTGCGGTCCAATCGATTTTTCCCCAATTATATTCCATTAATCCTAAATTTTCCCACCACCAATATACTGCTAAGAATTCTTTTTTATCAAAAACTATCGGCACTGGTCTATAATTACTCATCTAATATTCGGATCGGTGTCAAAGATTTCTACTATATCATTTTTGGATAAAATAAAACTTATTTCAGTCATTGGCGTGCACTTTTATTAAAAAGAAAAAGGAGTTGATTTTTCGAGAGAAGTCCTATTAGGTATTTTTTTTCTGAAAAATTAATGCAATATTATTGATCAGCATGCTTTAGAAATCCAAAATTTAACGACATTTTGATTTACGGTTTTTGAATTATGGCCCCTTTAAAATTACACTTTTCAAGTAAATATTAAATAAGTAATAACATGGAAACGAATTATTTTTGGAAAAAAAAATCATACCTCATTTTCTATTTAATATCACTTTTATCTACCATCCAATGCCATCGGTAAATTAGATAATAAAGTTCAAATAACTGGGCGACGCGCGACGATGAAATTTTATTTCATCATTCCTAACAAACTATTTTTTGAAGGCGGTTCAAATTTTTTTCACTTTTTTTGTTGGAGTAAAGGATACAATCAATAAGTTGCCGAGTCATATATTTTCTGATAGACTAGACTAGACTTTCTAATAGACTAATACACTTTTATTTCAAAAACGTGTAATTTCAAAAGGTCACGTTCCAATGAAAAGCAACAAGGATATTGGAAAATTTTCATATTTTTACCTTGAAGCGATTTTCCTACCATCAATAATCGTATCTATGCTTTATCAGCATGTAGTAACTACTATAATAGTTATATGGTTACAGTATAAAATCAAATTATTATTAATAACAACGATTACTTCAACATCATTTCCTCATTTTTGTTAGCACAGGTTTCATGCAATCACGGAAAAATATTTCAAACTCGTTCCACATGAGTTAGTGGCATAGGCGCAGGCAAAGGAGAAAAGAGGGCTGTATAATTTTATAGATAAACCAAACTACTTTTCCTGAATGAATTTTAACTTTTCGGTAAGGTTCAGCATAGACAATAGTACGAGCCCTAACAATTCGGCGAGCATTATTTTGTGAATTAGGTAGTTAAACGTAAAGAGTGCTATATGAGATACTTTCAAAAATTTTGTGGGCTTACGCGCTACAATGTAGCACATCATTTTTCATCATTTTCGAAATGAAAAAGACTTTCGATTTTCATATAAATGTTTTAATTGTTATTTTGTAACAAAACACTGACAACTAAAAGTTGGGACACACAATTTTCTTTTCTCGACCTGAGTAAACTAACCAGGTACAAGCTACCACGATGCCGTGCTGTCTACAGCGATGTAAAAACAAACTATTTTGTATCGACCTTAGCATCGCGGTAGACCTCGATGTAAACGGCTAAGGTGAACTGCTGCTAGCAATCCCCCCTACGTGCGTTCACATTTAAATGTAACGGTTTGTTTTACAAATTGATGGCATCGAAGTAGCGACCGCGATGGCGACGAGGCATCTTCTGCATGCCCTTATACTCTAGCATGCACGGTGTCTCCCAATGATTGACACATATCCGATATAAAGTTATTCCATATTTCTTGCAAATTGACTCGCGAATAGTTCGTTGTGGATGATTGAGCAGATACTGTTTCATCTTACGCCACACAGTTTTGATAACGTTCAGATCCGAGCCAGGGGGCACAAACCCTGACCGGCAAAGAATGGCAGATCATGAATGCAGATGAGGAATAAAGTAGGTCCTAGAACAGATCCCTGCGGAACACCACTTTTAATAGGTAGTAAGCCCGACTCATCTCCGTCAAAGACTTGCTTATTGCTGCTCATTGGATAAATAAGAAGAAAGAAATTCAAGGGTATTTAGATTAGGCATCGTTAGATTTTGAGTATGGTGTTAGCGTCTCAGTCCGGCTGCTGTTCGTCGGAATTTAGGAGTAAATGTCTTGTTATTACGTATTTCACCACACTCTGGATTCGAGAAGCGTGTTGTTTGGCCAATTGCATTTTGCGTTCGATTTTTTGTACACGCCGCTTATAGTCCAGTCGGAAAGTAAATATGAGGGGAGTTACTTGAACACAATTCCGAAGTTAATGAAATTTTGGGAAACTGTTTTGGGGATGGTATGGGGTGTGTAATCTAAGTTTTCGACCTCGAGGAGCTTGTGGAAACTTGGAGGGGGGCAAAAAACCTCGAAATTTTCGGACTTTTTTCGGTTTTTCGCTTATATCCTCTAAACCATGCGTTTTTCCAGAAAGTCGCCCAAATTAAAGTTGTAGAGCATTAAATTTCCTTCGATTTTCAAAAATATTTTTTGAAACAATATTTACCGAGATACAGCAAAGGTGGAACAAATTTCTCAAAATGTAAAAAAAAACGAGTAAAATTCAGGTTTTTGCTTCATAACTTTTATTTTTCAACATATATCTATGTATACTATACATATTATGTATATTCCTGAACCCCCCCCCAACCCACTGACCCCCCCCCTCTTCCTTCTTATTTATAATTATTTTCTTCGTTGTTTCAGAGTTGGTATGGCGTCTCCCGCAGCGCATCTGTGTTTCATTTGCGAGGAAAGTTTAACAGAATATGAAGTAATTGTTGTTAAGAAGAGAGGAAAATTGAAGAACGTTTAACCATGCTGGATAGTTTCAAAACACATCTAGTTGCAGTTAACGCTGAATACAACTACAAGTGTATTACAAATTTTTACAAAATTTTTACAAATGCACTGCACGTGTCCAAAAAGGGCCTGGACGTTCTAGTAATCCCAACTATAATAAAGGCATGGAAATTATATTCAAGTTTCTCGAGGAGAATAGCGACGAGTGCCAGTTTTATATTGGACAGTTGCTCGATCAGGTACCTGAAGATCCTCGTCCACACGTGAAAACTTTGAAACGGAGTTTGGAGGAGAAGTATAAAGGCGACATAATCATATTCAATCAACAGAGCAAGTGTGGTGAGTTTCAAAAACACTGTAATAAAATTTTATCTGACAGTTGGTACTCAAACGAAGAAAGATTTCGAATCGTGAAAACCGCAGGAAAAATTATTTTAGAAGATATCCGCTCAAAAATTTTCAACATTGCTGTTTACCCATAATTTTGTCCCAGAAACACTGCTTCTCCTTCTGCATACAATCATTTTGACGAATAAACGGGTTCACTGGATTTATTTCAGAAAAGATATCTTGCTCTAGCACATGCCATTATGATAGCAGTGCGTCCAAAATCATTCCCGTCTCCCATTATGATTGGGGTCGCTACGTATGTATACAAGAAGTTTGGGTCCAAGCTTCTTCTAAACCTCCTGGCTACATTGGGATTTTCAGCTAGCTATGAAGAGGCTGCTAGGCTTGAAGGATCCTATGTGCTACAGGCAAAGAAAGCCATTATTGTTGAATCAGCCAGTTTATATTTGACAATGCAGACTTCAATGTGAACATGCTCGATGGACCAGGACTATACGTAGTATGTATAGTATATATAGATATGTTGTAAAATAAAAGTTATGAAGCAAAAACCTGAACTTTACTCGATTTTTTTTACATTTTTGAACTGCTGTATCTCAATAAGTATTGGGTCAAAAAATATTTTTTACCAATGAGAATTGAAGGAAATTTAATTCTCTACAACTTTTATTTGGACGACTTTCTCGAAAAACACGTGGTTTAGAAGAATATAAGCGATAAACCGAAAAAAGTCCGAACGTTTCGAGGTTTTTTGCCCCCCCTCCAAGTTTCCACAGGCTCCTCGAGGTCGAAAACTTAGATTACACACCCCACACCATCCACAAATAATATCCCAAAATTTCATTAACTTCGGAATTGTGTACAGACAGAAAGTACCTGTCAACTGGACTATTAGCCTTTTCGATATAGCTTAAGACATCGTCTGTCCTCTCACGGGGAGTGAGTTGTCTAGCAGCGTTGTACACGGCACGTTGATGTTGGCATCATCTGGCAATTCGTCATTTATGACAGCGTCCATCCGTGCCAGGTTTTGTGGCAGCCCTGCCGTCCTTAAGTCGACTTCGGTGTACCTTCTAGGATGTTTCCTGGCAGCTTTTTGCGGGGGTGGAAGTGATGCTGGCACTTTTTCCTACAGACGTAGGTACCTTTACGTAACCTGTTCTGTATAGGAAGGGTCTCGAATCTGTTGCCCGGAGAAGGCACGATGTTCCGGGTACATATTACACCAGATTTCGTGTAACCGCGTCATGCACCCTCTGCGCGCAGGTTCGCTGCTCTCATAGCAGGCCAGCAAGTCATCTCGAAGTTACCTCGTCCACTTAACGCATCCGTGTTTATTGTGTGCGTCGTCAACATTGAAACTATCTAGTGGCCCCTTCAACCCGTTCTCTGACCCCATTCGGTTGAGGTCTAGTGTGAGAGGCGCTTCCTCTATCTGCTGGAACCAGAGAACTGGATCTCTTAGATTGTAATTTCATTAGTGTTGAGGCCTCTGATTAAAGAACTTATATATCTAGATACATAACAGGCTATCTTTTCACTATATACCTTGTTTACTCCTAACATAGTCACATTATATGTCCATTAAAATGGATAGATGAACATCACATCCAATAGGCAACAGTGGCGTTGTGTGTGTAGAAAATGTGTAGAATGGTAAATATTTTCATTAAAATGAATTATTGCAATTCCTGCATTACCGGCTCTTTATATAACGTGATGTAGGCATACGATATTACAGTGAGATAAAACAGTAAGACAAATATGTATTGAAAGGATATTAAAATTTAATTGCTATTTACTTTATAACTGTAAACTGAACTTCATCATGTTACGACTATGGAACGATCGATTTTCTTCTTTTCTAAACTGCTTTCTGCAAACGGCACAGCACTTCACTATTTATTTGCACTAAATATATTGTCACTAAACTGTGTAAATATGAATAAAGAATATTATTTAGGTATTGAGCAAATCACAACTTAAAATAAAAAGACTTCTTCACCACATTTTGATCGAAAAACACGAAAAACGCTTATTAACATTAATGGCGGATATACTGTCAAAAGTGTCAAACTGAGATTATGATAATCAAACTGAACCGATGGTGTCCGAATCGGTCGCGAACAAATCGACTAGCCAATCAAGAACTTATGGGAAGAAGTGCCTTAGATTGTGAATCTTTCGGGATATCACAAAGTAATGCCATTATGTATCTAGATATAAGTTCTTTAATCGGAGGTTGAGGCTTATACTGTGTAAAAAAATAATGTTGCAGAAATCGCCTCATAGGCCAAAAATGGTGCTTATCAACTCAAGTTCGTTTAAATTGCTATATCTCGGTTGGTTACTTCCACATCTAGTGTATAGTACTTAACGCAAAACAAATGTTTAAAAATTTTTATCGTTGAAATAGACTTAGAACGTCATGAAACGTCGAGATTTTAAGTTTGAGAGAAAAAAATCTGTCTGCCATTCTGTCGGTTTGTCTGTCTGTCGGTCTGTCTGTAATTTTTTTTGTGCGCACGATTACTCTGGAACCGTTTAAGATATTGACTTGAAATTTGGTACACATATTCTAACGAGATGTGGAACTATATTATATCTTGATCTTATTCCGTTGACGGATTGGGGGGGGGGGGGGTAAAATGAGGTAAATAGGTAAATCAAGCAACTCAGAGTCCGTAAACTTAGTATTTACTATATATAAAAGAAGCTAAGGTCTCAAAAACATTTTTGGCATTAGCCACTCACATTACCACTCCTACTCCATTATTAAAGGGGGTGAAAAATAAAATTGTTATTTAGTTTGTATACAAGAACCAAAGACCTCAAAATGTTTTCTTACTTTATCCACACCCACTACCGAAATATTGTTTTATAGGTTTTAGGCGATTTCAAATACTATGTTATTAAAGTTCCATAAACAATTATTTCCACATACCTAGTGGAGTGCAAATATAGTATTAACATTTTTTTCGTTGTGAGAGAACTTGGATAAAATCTGGATGTGGAAGTAGATTTCTTGGGCAGCGGTTTTTTTTTCATCTAACAATCAAGAAAAAAAAACAAATTAAAAAAATGCTTGTCTACTTTGAAAAAGATTTCTCGATAGCTTTTGATTTATGTACTTCCCAAGTAAAAGATAAAACCGAAAGTTAGCTGACCTTTTTTAAATATGTTCCGCCAACGTGCAGCTAGGGACGCATCTGTTTCTTCAAAAGTAAGTATGTTTTTTTACACATTTTCAAAAAGCAAAAATTACTATCCTTGCTATTCCTCATTGAAATTCAATTTACTGTACCGCTTGCCAATAATTAGTAAACCGTTAGATTCTGACTATTAACAAAAACCCCTTCGAATAATTTACAACAGGACGGCTGTGGCTTATAAACTACTATAAATTACAAACGGATTAGTGAATGCGATTATTAAAATTACGAAATACTCGTATTTATTATAGTTGTTGAGCATAGTTGCGGCGCGGCACGGCAATGGTAACATTGCACAGAAATGTGTGCAACTGCAGGTTTACACAGGTTGTCGAGAATTTGTAAATTCTACTACAACGATTAAGCTGCAGCTGGCCACAAACAAGGAAATGCGCCATAGATCGCCCACCAAAATTGTATAAAACAGTTAATCTATTGTCTATTCAACTTTCTTTCGTTTGAAAAGTTTTCCAATGTTAATTATGGTGAAGTTTAAGTACGAACCATAAATTTAACAGGTAATATATTACCTATGTAGGCGGACTTTATAAGTTGATTGTGTGAGTGTTATTTAATGCTTTGTGCTAAGAAAGTGACTGCTTGCAGTAACAATTTTTTTCTTTAGGGTTTAGAAATGGCTAAATGTAACTTTTCTGTAATAGCGGAGCGGCAACCCAGAACAAAACGGCTATTAGTGAAACAGTTTTGTAATTTGGTATACTGATTTCTGTCACTAAAAGGACCATTTTTCCGAGCGCCAAATCAAAATGGCTTCCGGTTTCAAGATGGCGGCCGATTTAAAAAATTTAAAAGAACGAGTTTTCTATCTAAACTATTGGAGATGCAAAAAAGAGTTATTAAGAAAAACTGTTCCAAATTAAGTTCTGAATAAAAAAGTTTAATGCAACTTTTTACCTAAAGCTAAAAATAAAGGCGGTAGATAGAAAAATATAAAAAAGTTACTTTTTATTTATAATTCAATAGTTTACGAGTTTTTCAACTAAATAATTTCTGTTACAGAAAAAAATTGTTAAGAAAAATATTTTACATTAAAATTTGAATAAAACTTTATGCAATATATTTACCTAACACTAAAAATAAAGCAGCTACACGGAAAAATACTAGAAAATGATTTTATGTATATTTTACAATCTAAAGCAATAATTATAATGTTCTTGTTGAGTATTCCTTTACGAGAAACTGAAGACACATTATTTTTCAACCTAAAAATAATTTAATAAAAATAGGTAAATATTTTTTTATTTAGACTTACATACCTTTTTAAGTTTAGTTGCATTCTTCCTTACAATTTGTGCAAAGTAACGTGCATTACAAGCCGGCTTTTTTGCAACCACATTTGGTTTCAGTGCATCCTTTTTTGCAACTACACTGAATTAATTATCTAAGGGCTTTAGATATCTCCGGAAGTGTTGACCATTTTGACATCCAAATATTTTCGGACAGGGACCATCCCCATTTTTCAAATTAGGCAAAGTCAAATTTGATGTCAGAGACTAGCTTCTAAAGTGGGCACATTTGGGCAAATGTGCCCACTTTAGAAGCTAGCCCGTAAAATGTATTGCTCCAAAGTATCCTTTGAAGGGGGATGTTACACGTTGTCGTGTTCTTGAAAGTAAACAGTTCCTTTCGTGCCTGATTTATTTCAGTGCAAGCAGAAGTATTGCAGTACATTAAAACAAGAAACCATTGTAATAAATTTAACATTTTATCGGGAATATTCTCTTGAGGTTTCGAAATGAACGTGAAAGCTTCTGATACTTCTGGATATGTCGTCCATATCTTTCAAGCAGTCACTTTCCCTTTTCCAGAAAAAAGGATACGGTATCACATCCCGTTAGGGAGTGGAAACCTCGTAATGCATCACACTTGCTTTCTCCTAGTTTTTGTGCTATCTCATGCACCTTTAATACTCTAAAATATTTATTAGCCACAAACTGTATATTTAAACTCTTTAGCCCTTCTTTATACAAACAGTAAAAAAAAATGAAACCACCAGTACTACCACCTCAGTGTCGACAGTTCTAACGCAAATGTCCCTCCTACCTTGATGAACACAATCATTAATATGCAATATTAGTCTTGTATCTGCTTTTTCTTGGTTGCAGGATTTTTGAGCAGTATTGCAATAACTATTTTTCGCAATTTCTTCTCCAGCAGTTGACACAATTTCGACAGAACTAAAGTTATTAGATGTTGTTATATCATTTGCCAAAACAAAATAATTCTGTTCTATTTTCAACGTTTTTCAGAAATTCTGGCCAATTCTTTGGTAATATATTGTTACAACGGACTTGCCTTCTTATTCCTCTAGTCTCTATCGTATGACTTTTTAAATTGTCCTTTTTGTACACATCCTATACAATGTCGACAGGTTTAGCTTTTAATTTGACAATATTATGTTTAACATGTGCCTGAAAATTTTTTCTGAATATTGTTCAAATTGCGAAACTCCTTTAGGCAAAAGTAGACGGATTAAAGCGGGGCCGTCGTAAATTAGGCAGTCGTAGTTACTCTCCGGTGTAATATTTGACTCATTTTCAGTTAATAACACAGCCCCACAAAAAAAAAATTGGAACTGCTATCGAGACAACTGTATCCCTATGTAATTTTCGACGCTGAATCCGAATCCGAGGTCAAAAAAAATCGTACACACCCAAAATCAACCCCTAGCGCTAAAAAACACTCCCTAAACATGGTAAAAATGACTTAACGCTCCACGAATAGTTTTAAATCTCAATAAATCAAATTAAATATAAACATTCAAGTATATAACGCATAAGCACTACTTTCCATTGAAAATCACCCCCATGAGTGGGTGAAAACTACCCCTCATACAATAGGAAACTTTAAAAAATGCAGCGATTGTAAAAAAGCTTGCGATGCCCAGTTTTTTTAGAAAAAGTGAGTAACTGCATTAGTTTCGATGCGATGCTCAAAATCTACCCCCATAGAGTGGCGGAAATCACCCCTAGATTAAAATTGCAAGGAAAATCGGGGAAAAAAGGTAATAACAGAAACAATGAACGCCCCAATAAAGAGCCCAACTTGACGTATACTTAATCCGCATTCAACACGCGTATGCGGTTGTCAATGTGCCACCTATCGGCTGGTCAAAAACTATATAGTCAGAAAATTATATAAATGTTTCTTCTGAATTTTTAAACGATTTTTTTAGAGGCCATATAAATTAGTAATAGTATTTTCAAAAAATTCCTTTTAGGAGTCATCTAGGCAACTGCAATTTAAATTAAGGGGTAGTTTCCGCCACTCTATAGGGGTAGTTTTTGTGCGATGCTCAATTCGATTTATTGTGATTCAAGACTATTCGTGGAGTGTTAAGTCATTTTTACCCTATTCAGGGAGTGTTTTTTAGCGCTAGGGGTTGATTTTTTTGACCTCGGATTCGGATTTAGCGTCGAAAATTACATGGGGATACAGTTGTCTCGATAGCAGTTCCAAAAAAGCTCCACAAAAAAAATTGGAATTGCTATCGAGACAACTCTATCATGTAATTTTCGACGCTGAATCCGAATCCGAGGTCAAAAGAATCGTACACCCTCAAAGTCAACCCCTAACGCTAAAAAACACAAGTCATTTTTACCCTTAAACAGGGTAAAAATGACTTAACGCTCCACGAATAGTCTTGAATCCCAATAAATCGAATTAAATATAAACATTCAAGTATATAAGGCATAAATACAGAGTTAACACTACTTTCCATTGAAAATCATCCCCATGAGTGGGTGAAAACTACCCCTCACACAACAGGAAATTTAAAAAGACTGCAGTGATTGCAAAAAAAGCTTACGATGCCCAGTTATTTTAGAAACAGTTTGTAACTGCATTAGTCTCGATGCGATGCTCAAAAACTATCCCTATAGAGTGGCGGAAACTACCCCTAAATTTAAATTGCAGTTGCTTAGATGACTCCTAAAAAGAATTCTCTGAAAATGCTATTACTTATTTATATGGCCTCTAAAAAGAATCGTCTAAAATTCAGAAAAAACATCTATATAATTTTCTGACTATATAGTTTTTTGACCAGGTTGCGCATTGACAACCGCATACGAGTGTTGAATGCGGATTAAGTATACGTCAAGTTGGGCTCTTTATTGGGGCGTTCATTGTTTCTGTTTTTCCCCGATTTTCCTTGCAATTTTAATCTAGCCACTCTATGGGGGTAGATTTTGAGCATCGCATCGGAACTAATGCAGTTTTACTCACTCTTTCCAAAAAAACTGGGCATCGTAAGCTTTTTTTACAATCACTGCATTTTTTTAAGTTTCCTGTTATATAAGGGGTAGTTTTCACCCACTCATGGAGGTGATTTTCAATGGAAAGTAGTGTTTATGCGTTATATACTTGAATGTTTTTATTTAATTCGATTTATTGAGATTTAAGACTATTCGAGGAGCGTTAAGTCATTTTCACCATGTTTAGGGAGTTTTTTAGCGCAAGGGGTTGATTTTGGGGGTGTACGATTTTTTTTGACCTCGGATTCGGATACAGCATCGAAAATTACATGGGGATACAGTTGTCTCGATAGCAGTTCCAAAACTTTTTTTTTTTTTGTGGGGCTGTGTAATGGTATATTTCGTATATTTTGTCTACGCGATTCACTTACAGGACCGAGATTTAAGATATTATGCCTCCTAGTCTTTTACTTTATTCTATAACCCGGCTCTGATTGTTACTTTATGGTCAAAGGAAAATTATTATGACAAGTATAGAACATTACTTTGGGTATTTTGTAAAATATCAGAAAAAACTGATTTTGTGGTATTTTACCCCATAGGGTTTTAATTTTTAGTTTTAGAAAAAAACTTATAAGAACTTTCTTATTCAAAATTTAATGCGGAACAATTCTTCTTAATAACATTTTTCATAAAATAAATAGTTTAGCTAGAAACGTCGATCTTTTAAATTTACTAAAACAGCCGCCATTTTGAAACCGGAAACCATTTTGATTTGGCGCTGCTCGGAAAAATAGTCGATTTAATGACAGAAATCAGTATACCAAATTACAAAACTGTTTCACTAATAGTCGATTTCTAAGGGTTTTTACTTTGTTTGCCGCTATACTATAACCCAGGGTGTATACTAACCCACAATTTGAAAATTCCCAGGTTTTTCAAGACTTTTCAATCAAAATTCCAAAATATCTTCCTGTTGGGCATTAGAGAGATATAAAATTATATTTAAACTTTGTGTCTCTTTGTACTTTGTATTAATAAAAAAAAATATATATATATATCGGGTGTCAACGAGATTACTTTTAGGCCGACATTTTTTTATTTTTTAGGAGACCGAGATGAAACTAGGCACGTGTAACTTATTACCAAAATGACATTTGTGTCAAGTTTCTACGACTTCCGGTTTCACCTTCTTATTCTTAAATAAAACACCCTGTATATTTTTGCATTTTTTGAATCTAGAGAATCTTTTCCACCATTTTGAATTTTTTACAGCCAATTTTAATTTTCAGTCTGTGCCGTGATCCACCAGTAATTTTGAATTTCAGAATGAGTTGTGTTGTGATACATCATTAGATTGGTATTAAACAATTACATTTACCTAACTGTAGTATCAAAGTGACATACTTTCCTTTGTAAATTTTGAGAAATTTCGAAAAAGTGATTTTTTCAACTTTCAACCTCTGTGACACAAGTTAACAAAAAATTGAGTACTTATTTTTCTTCAATGTTTTATGAATATTAGAACAATTTCTAGTGGGTCACGGCACACTAGACTGAAAATTAAAATTGACTGTAAAAATTTCAAAATGGCTGTACTCCAGGCAATAGAGAATATTACCTGGAAAAAATAGGAGGATTTAGTTTTATAAGCTTACCTTATGTTTTTTGGGTCGCTGATTCCGAATTTTTCACTTCCCACCAAAAATTCCCCCCAGAACCCCCTCAAATTTAGAAAAAAAAAACAAAAAAAAAATTGGTTTCTTATTTTTTTATCCTTTTATTTTCGTTTCAGATAAAAAATACCCAGGATATTAAGAAAGCAAACAAAATTTACAACAAAAAAAGGTCGTTTGACATTTTGACGTACGACGAACGGAGGGGAGCGAGTGGGTCCCGAAACATGCGCCGAGGCTCATGTAAAGAACATAAAGTAAGCCTATTTCCAGTACTACCACGAATTTTTCTAGGTAAGGGGGCCTATATGATTTCTAATGCCTGGAGTACTCCCTTTTACCTAGAAAAATTCATGGTAGTTCTGGAAATAGGCTTACTTTCTGTTTTTTGGAGCGCTCAATCCGAATTTTTAACTTCCCACTAAAAATTCCCTCCAGACCCCCCTCAAATTTATAGAAAAAAAGCAAAAAAAAATGGTTTTTTTTAATCCTTTTTTTTCTTCGTATTAGGAAAAATCTGGAAAGCAAACAAAATTTACAACAAAAAAATCCTTTAACATTTTAACGTTGAACGAACGGGGAAACGCTAGCACGCCTCGAAACATGAGCCTCGGCGCATGTTTCGGGACCCACTCGCTCCCCACCCGTTCGTCGCACGTCAAAATGTCAAAGGACCTTTTTTGTTGTAAATTTTGTTTGCTTTCTGAATATCTGGGTATTTTTTTATCTAAAACGAAAAAAAAAGATAAAAAAAATAAAAAACCAATTTTATTGTTTTTTTTTTCTAAATTTGAGGGAGTTCCGGAGGGAATTTTTGGTGGGAAGTGAAAAATTCGGAATCAGCGACCCAAAAAACATAAGGTAAGCTTATAAAACTAAATCCTCCAAATTTTTCCAGGTGGCCTTTTATTTAGTCTCTTTTGCCTGGAGTACTGAAACAGTCACAAAATTAGCAGTCACATGCAGATTTCAAAAATGCAAAAATATACAGGGTGTTCCATTTAAAAATCAAAAGTAAAACTTGACAGATGAATAAAAAAATGCCGTTTTGGTAACATGTGAAACGTGCCTAGTTTAAAGTTACCATATTTGAGTCTTGTTAATGGCACAGGAATGGGGGACATTTTTAGTGAAACACGCGAATGGGGGACATTTTGCGGGATACTCCATCAAAAGAGGGATTGTCCTCCCCTCAATGGGGGACGAATGGTCACTTTAGCCTAATTTCCTCTCGATCCGTTAAAAATTAAAGAAATGGTGGCTGGAAAGTGATCTCGTTGACACAAGGTATAATTGAAAAAAATAGTATATTGTGTGTTTAGGTGTGAAAGCAATACATTCCCGGACGACGATGCAACAAGTATCGACGTCCGGGAATGTGCTTTCACACCGTAGTACACATACTATTTTTTCTGAAATCACAATCAATATTATTATAAATTAAGGAATTTGTATTAATGCATAATATGTCTTCATTACAATCTAACTGCTTGCTAATAAATCCAATTTTAATGTGAGTTGGTTTGTTTGCGTGTATTTATTTACTGTCCAAAATATACATAAAAAACCGTACGGGAATGTTATTTTCCCAGCCTTTTGCGTGTATTTATTTACTGTCTATAGTAACATTTGTAATGAAGAAATATTATGCATTAATACAAATTCCTTCATTTATAATAATATTGATTGTGATTTCAGAAAAAATAGTATGTGTACTTCGGTGTGAAAGTACATTAACGGACTTCGATGCTTGTTGGCCGAGGCGCTAGCATCTTCGTCCGGTATTGCTTTCACACCTAAATACACAATATACAATTACCGGTTTATGGAAAAAATTAACTTTTTTACAGCCGGTATTATCAACACTTTTAGTGGGAGATATAATTTAAAGGAGCGTTAGCGGTAAGAAAGTAATATCACTTGTAATGTCCCAAGTGCTTGAATTATTGCTGGAAACTGTTTGAGTACATGAATCTTTTGAAAATTATCCCGAGTCGCGCAGCGACGACGGTCATTTTCTTAAAAACTTCATGTACGTGAAAATTTTCTGCAATTAATTCATGCACGCGGGGGATTCGGTAGGAAAACTTCATACCTACATAAATTAAATAAATACTAATTTCAACTGACATTAAGATTAATCTAAGACATAACAAGGTATAAGATTAGTAGGCCATAAATGGGTTTTGTTGACAAAATGACAGAAACGTATCGGAATTAGTATTGTTGTGTCATAAGTCATCAGTCTAAGAGTTAGTAAAATATCGCGTTTTAGAAACAAAAGTAAAGAGAATATTAAACAAGAAGTAAAAAAAATTAATGCCACAAAATACGAAGAAGTCCAAAGAGAGTGTGTGAAGAAAATCTTTGCAGTTTTGTAATGGAAAATCCTACGATATCAACAATCCATTAATTTCCATCGAAGCACTCTGTCAAATCTTAGAATATTATGCGTTCAATATCTACATAGTTGTAAGAAATCTACGTATATATGTTAGATCACGGTTCACATGAATGACTTTTTAAAAACTTTTATTTAGTTACATGGAGCCAACGTTGGCTCTTGGAGAAGGAATATAATAATAATTAGAACTGTTTCATTCTAAGTGAGTTTAATAACTGATTCAACAAAGCGTGTTTAGTCATATTTATAACATACAGAACCTGAGTAAGCAAAATATATAACAAAGGAATTGCAGTTCTGCAGTCTGCACAAGTTATGAGAAACAAAGGTGTAATATGATATCTTGAAGATAAGCAATTAATAAGAGAAGCTGTTATCGTGAAATACGATATACCTGTGAAGGTTTATTATGGCTAAGTCGCAATAAGATAGCGTGTAATATTATATAACAACTTCCCCCTTAATAAAAAAGTTGATGTTATGCAGCAACTTTTGAAAATTGTTAAAACGTTAAATGAATATAATGCAAAAATAAATTGAAACAATGTTGAATGAATACAAAGCAAAATAATAAAATAATGTAAAAGTTAAAATTGGTAAGCGATAATAAAACATTACATAACGTAATAAGGATAAAATACAATAGTCTAAATTAATAGACAAGGGTAAAACTCCACATGAAAGTCTATGTTAACTCGATGTCCTCTTCTTCTTGAGGTCTAATACCGGGTCGCTTTCTTGGAGGGATCAGTCTAGGAAATTTGGTAAATACTCTGCTTCGCTCTGAAGGAGGTGAAGGAGGGTTATCCGTTGAGGGTTGGATTCGCAATGCTCCACATCTTCTTCTTCTGCATTTACAAGTTATGTAAAGTAGAACTAATAGGATGATGAGAGTGATTATAAAATATGTGAACCAAGATATGTGTTTGGTCACAAAAGGTTCATTTATGAGGTCATCCAAGTCTTTGGAATATTGGTCCAATTTGTTTTTAGCAATATCTAGGTCTTCTACGTCGAGATTGTTTAATTTGAGAGGTTTTAATTTTGGAATTTCGATTTTGTCGGGCATGTGATTACAGCATTCAAAAGGAATTTGGATAGGATGTGAATTGTCCTTAATTTCGGAAAAGACTTTGGCACTGGCTTGTATTCTAGTAATGCCTGCATAGGCGTAACATCCTGGTTGTAGTTTGATGATGGAATTTTTGTTGATTAACTGTGGATTCTCTCTTTGGACAGTTGATGGTAATGTGAAGTGGTTCGGAATTAATTACTAGCCATGTGTTGTCTTCAAGTTCTTGGACGTTGTATCCCTGACTAATAATGAAGGAAGTTTGACAGTTCTCTGGAAGTTTTGGCAATGGTTTTAGTATTCTGGCTTCACATATGGCATTTTGGTCGATAGGATAGGCAAACAGGTTCGAACATAGTTTGGTTCCAAAATAAAGTGGTTTGCATTCTTTCAGATTTTGTATAGGTATGTACATCAAAGAATCATCATCTCTCGCGATATATTTTTGTGAAATAGATAAAATGTGATGTAGACCAGTTCTGTTATCAAGTATCGGGATAGGATATAGGCGATAGGTGTTATAATTTTGGGGTTCAACAAGTGGTATTGTTAAAACAAATACTAAGTTAGAATCCATTTGAAACGCTTGTAATTCAATAATATCCAAATACTTAGCAACTGCCGATAATTTAATGGGGAGAGGCAAATTGTTCCTTCGTAAGCTCTGTGAAATTTCTTGTAATGCTGTTACCAAATGATTAGGGGTTATGATTGACGTGTGAATGATTCCTAGTCTGGCAAATGTTATTGAATTTAGAATGTCGTTTAAATTATCTTCGATATACAAATAGCTTGCCATTAATTGTTCGGAAATGTATAAAAATTTTAGTTTTATGTGAGCAGCCTCGATAGCTTGAGTCATTGTTTGAATTGTGTGTTCTATTTCTTCGAGATCTTTGTTAAAGGTTTCCTCGTCAATTTGTAATTTTTGTATAGTCGAGTTGAAGTTTTTAATAACAGAAGTTGTAACTGAAATTTGATTTTTGATTAAGTTTTCCAATTGATGTTCGTCATTATTTAGTTTATTTATACAATTAGTATAGTACTGGCCATCTTCAGCATCTAGGTTACCAGTTATGGATTTGAATATTGTACCGATACCGTTAAGTATTCCTCGTTTATATCTTTTTGTATCTGAAAAGGTTTCGTCAAATTTCATTTTTATAGAGTTGGATATTTGTGTTAAAAGGTTAAAGTCTGTTTTAATTTCACTCGTAAAAATAATTGACTTATGATCACCATTATGGAGAGTGTACAGGATTCTGTCTAAGATATTTTGATTTTTTTCAAAAGCTAGTTTGAGGGATGAAATGTTTTTATGCACTAGTAGAGTCCATTTGTCATTTGTCACCACGATGTCCGTGTCTTGGTGGTAGTATACACCAACGGTGTTATTGATTGGGATAATTTTGTATTGACAGAGTGCTGATCCGAACAGCAGGAGAAACCTGAAAATAAATTTAATTTTCAGTATATGGTTTCATTCTATCAAAATTTACTTTGGTTTCTTGTTTCGTTTCGAGGTTTAATAAGGTAGCAGAATTTTGAAAAATTTCTTTTATTTTAAAAGGACCGTTAAATTTGTTTTGCAATTTGTTTTTGATTTGTGATTCTTTTACGTAAACTAAGTCACCTATTTTGTATTCGGGTCGTTTTTGGGGAACATTTCTATCAAAGCGAACTTTCGCTTTCTCCTTTTGAGCTTGCGTTCGACTACGGGCTATTTTATAGTAGTGAGATATTCTGTTGTTTAAATCCCTAACGTATTTGGTTATTAACTCTTTTTGGTTATACAAAGTTTCAGGTGGTCTGTTGGACGTATGTCCAAATACAAGTTCGTATGGGGTGAAACCGTGTGTTTTATTTACTGAATTGTTATAGCATATTACTGCATATGGTAAAATTGTGAAAGGATGTTCGTTCGGATTTTCAGTTTTATGAATTCTTATCATTTCAGCTAGAGTAGCATGAAATCTTTCTATGGACTGCATAGGCTTGTGTAAATTTAGTTAACTCGTCGCGAATAGTTAAAGCGTAATTTCGAGTTGGGAATTCAAATAAATCGATATTAATTCTTTCGAATGGTGTTCTTGGGGTTTCTGTGACTACTAGAGGGTTGTTAAGGTTTTTCCGGCATACTTTAGTCTTTTGGCAAGTTTCGCAATTTTTTATAAAATTTTCAACGTCTTTAGTTAGACCTTGCCAAGTGTATTTTTCTCTAATTCTTCGAATCGTTTCATTTATTCCACGGTGTAGATTATTTTTACCAAAATGATTTTGCTCCAATATAATTGGGATTTCATCTTCGTCGGCAGTTCTGACGATATCTTGACAAATTACTACTTTTAAATCTTTTTCTGCAAAAATGAATGATAGAATTTCGAGTATGGGGAGGTCTAGGTTATTTTCGACAAAGTATGTCTTAGAAAGGTCTAAAACATCTTGATTTTTAAATAATACCAAAAATAGATGTTCAATTACAGATTCGATATCAAAAGGTAGAGGAATGATAAAATATCTCCTATGTCTGACTGTTTTGCTCGATACAATATTGATTTTATCGTTATGAAATTCGGGGTTTTCTTCGAATATGTCCTCAATAATTTTGTGATGTAGGTCTTGTAAGTTATTTTGTTGGAAGAAGGTTATAATATCTTTATGTTCTCGGTATAAGAGTTGTTTGTTTGAGGCTTTGATTTTTGAATAGTCTATTAAAGATGTTGTTTTATATAGGTTGGTGAAAGTTTCAAATTCTCGGGAAATTTGTTCGTTAGTGATTTCGTTTTTATCGTCTGGGTTTTCGTCGTCGTCTGACTCTTCGTCATTCGCGGCTAGGACCTTTGAATAGAATTTGGAACATTCGGAAAAACGATTAATTTTGATTCTGGAAAGTGCGTCCGCGTTCTTATTGATTTTGCCTGGTTTATAAATTATTTCGTAGTCGTACTCTTCTAATTTGAGTCGCCAACGGGCAAGTCTGCTTCCTGGGTCTTTTATAGAGAATAGCCAGGTGAGTGGTCTGTGGTCGGTTACAAGCTTAAACTTTCTACCGTACAGATATGGTCTAAAGTGCTTTACACTCCATACTATCGATAAAAGCTCGCGTTCAATCGTTGAATACTTAGTTTCTGCGCTGCACAAGGTTCTAGAAGCATAGGCAATGGGTAAATCTTTGCCAATGGGCCCCTGGCTCAGCACTGAGCCGACGGCAAATGCGCTCGCATCAGTGGTTAGAACGAAAGGTTCATCAAAATTAGGGTAAATTAATATCGGAGTCGTTGTTAATGTTTGTTTCAAATTTTGAAAAGAATTTACACAATCATTGTCGAAGAGAAATGGTATGTCTTTTTGTAGTAGTTTTGTTAGGGGCTTGGTTATCTTGGAGAAATTAGGGATAAAGCGCCTATAATATCCGGCTAAGCCTAGAAATGATTTAATTTCTTTTGGATTTTTCGGTTGAGGAAAATTTAAGATAGCGTCAACTTTCGAAGGGTTTCGTTTTACGCCGTCTTCTGTAATGAGATGTCCTAAATAAGCGACTTCCTTGCGGAGAAACTCGCATTTGTCTGGTTGAATTTTGAGGTTGGCTTTTTGAAGGCGTTTAAAGACTTCAGTTAGACGGGAAATGTGTTCGTGAATTGTAGGGGAGTAAATAATAATATCGTCCATGTAGACGAGACATCGTTCATTTTGAATACCTAACAGGATGTTATCCATAACTCTTTGAAAAGTTGATGGAGCGTTTTTGAGTCCAAATGGCATTCGCACGAATTCATAATGACCGTTCTCAACCGTGAAAGCAGTCTTTTGAATATCTGCGGGATTAATTTCGATTTGGTGGAAACCAGAAGCCAAGTCTAAGGTTGTGAAATATTGGCATTTGCCAAGTTGGTCCAAAAGATCGGAAATGTTGGGCAGAGGATATTTGTCACCGATTGTAACCTCGTTGAGTTTGCGGTAGTCGACTACAACGCGCCATTTCTGTTTACCAGAAGCGTCCAGTTTTTTGGGAACTACCCAGACAGGAGAGGACCAAGGTGAGATTGAGGGTTGAATAATACCTTGACTTAACATTTTCGATACTTGGGACTTAACTTCTTCTTTATGGACCTGAGGATAACGATACGATTTCGTAAATATCGGTCGGGAATTGTCGGTGTCAATAGGGTGTTTGATTTCGTTGGTAAAAGTCAAATTGTCTCCTTCTAAATAGAATATATCTTGAAAGTCTAAACAAAGCTGCGTTACTATTTCGGCCTCTTCTTCGTTTAGATGATCCAAGCGCAATTCGTTCCTGATTTCGAAGGATCTGTCCGTCGTTAGGTGTTGGTCAGAATTTTGCGTGTTTAAGTTAAAAATTGACTTAAATTTTTGTAAAGGTTCTAAATTTAAATTGGAAAAATCGACAGTCTTCGGGATGACATTAGCATTGATTATTGTTGTTAAAAATTCTCCGTTTTCGTTTACTTTAACAAGAGCATTAGGTAGACGGACTTTTTCATTCTCTTGCGCTTGCAAAATAGCGTCAGTGTTTCTAAGGTTACATTTTAGTTTATAAATTTTTTCGGTACGGCCTTCAATTTGGATCTTATTTTGATTAGGGTTGTGGTTTGATTGGATTTTGTCGTATTCGGGTTTCGACGAATCGTCGGTTACTTTGAAAAGTGGTACCGTTTTGAAATTGGTTATTAATTGTTTATTTCTTATGTCGACGATACAATGATAGTGCTCTAGGAAATCAGCTCCTATCAGTCCATCAAAATTGATATCTAGGTCGTAGATGTAAACTTTATGTGGGTCGTTATCAGTGAAGGGTATAAGAACAGATTCACTAATAGTAATTTTCTGATCGGTTATACCTTGTATAATTACGTTTTCTGAAAATCTCCGTTTGTAATTTTCCGCTGTTTTTGGCTTAAAGATAGAGATACCTGCGCCAGTATCGATTAGAATTTTGAATTTGTTTGTGATGTCTTTAATGTAGTATAGATTTTTTGAATTTACGGTCAACAATGAGTGTGATAGCGTTTCTACATGAACCCTTGTTCCGGGAAGTTCAGCGACGGGTCGAAACTGTCGTTGAGATTCATTGTTCGTATTTGATTTGTTATTTGGTCGAATTGGTCTGTTTGCTGTGTTGGAGTATCCGTGGAGTACTCCGGATCTAATCGAAAATCCTGAGGATTAACAGTATAATCCTCCTGTGGCGTTTGAGAATTAGCAGTATAATTCTCGTACTGTTCATATGGGGAATTAGCTGTATAATTCTCTGAAAAGCTTTGAGCGTTTTCTAAATCGTAATTTTCATAACTGTCACTTACATTTTGATAATCGGGTGAATAGTCATTGTATTGATTAAATTGATCGGCATAATTATCGTAAGGTTCGTAATTTAAATGATGAGCTTTTTGCTGGTTAAAGCGGTTAAAATTCGGGTTAGGTTGAATAGCTGACGGTCTTTGTTGGTTAAAGTTTGGATTCGGCCTTATAGCTGAGGGCCTATTTTGAGGTTGATTAGGTTGGTTTTGAGGGAATGTCCTCTGACCAAATTGATTGTTTTGAGAGAAATTTTGGAAATTTGGGTTTCCTTGATAATTTGGTCTCTGGAAATTTGATGTCGATGGCATAGACAGTTGCTGTTGCCTTGTACGACATTCGTTTATTACATGTCCATTGCGCTTGCAAAATGAACAGAATTTTTGTTGGAAATTTGAAGTTGGTCGTTTTTGTTGTAAAGCGGGATTTTTGACCGGACTATTTTTCGGAAATTTCTGTTGCTCGAAATAAGAGAGTTGTAGCTCTCTACGAATTCTACTTACGGCTTTCAGTATGCTAGGAGGATTGCTAGCACGTATGATGCGGCCTAAATTCGGTTCTAAGCCTGTTAATAAATTGTTTAAGGTCATCGTTTCGATGAGATCTGATTGTGCAGCTCTTTGCGTTGTGGTTAAATTTTGCTTTTGCACTGCGGCGTGCATTTTAGCATTGTGCGTTTGTAAACGCGAAATAAATGTTAGAGCGGATTCACCTGGCAATTGGTGAATGCGCTGCAGGTCCTGAATCAGGGCCGTTAGATCTCTGGAATCCCCAAAGTGGGTTTCCAATAGTGCTTTGATTTCTGGCCAGGTGCCAGGGTTGCGAGAATTTATTAATTCGGCAGCTTTGCCTTTCAATTTATTTTTTATGTGGACGGTCAAAAGAATTTTTTGATCTCCAATTGCCATGCTTTGGGCGCAATGACAGGAGTTGAGGAATGTTTGTAAATTAATGGCATTGCCATCGAATTCAGGTATTAGAGAAAATATCTCAGAGAGCTTGTAAGGCTCAATTTGCTCTGGTTGAGGTTGTTGTTGTTGTAGTTGTTGCTGTTGTAGTTGTTGTTCGGTTGGTGCCGGTGGCACTGGTTGAACTGGCTCTGGTTGAGCTCTATCTGGCATTTTGCTTTTTGTATTTAAATATTATTTGGACAAAAATTGGTTGCGTATCAGCAGTATGATACGATCTTAAATTAAATTAAAATTAGCTTGTTACGTTGCGTGCGTAAATGGATTGTATATTAGCTGTATAATACACAATGTTTCGTATTAGCAGTATAATACGAAAATAAATAAACTTAAAATTAAATGAACTTGTTTCGTTGCGTTTGTAAAGGAATGGATTTCACTTTGACAATAGAACTGGCTTTGTGCGCCGAGTGTATTAGCAGTATAATACACTTTTAATAAAATAAGTTGCGAAAAATAATAAAATAATAAAAATGGTACGAGATGATTCTTAAATGACTTACGTTAATTTCATCTCCATGAGTAGGTTCTTCGTCCGTCATGGGATTGGGATCCGCCACCACCAGTGAGGAAGGTCTCCTTGTTCTCGCAGATGTACACGTACTAGTTAGGCACCTTCTGCAGATGTTCTCCTTGTTCTCTTACGCTTCACTACCAGTTAGGCTTCTTGTTCTGATGATGTTTACGGATCCTACCGACTGCGCCAATGTTAGATCACGGTTCACATGAATGACTTTTTAAAAACTTTTATTTAGTTACATGGAGCCAACGTTGGCTCTTGGAGAAGGAATATAATAATAATTAGAAGTGTTTCATTCTAAGTGAGTTTAATAACTGATTCAACAAAGCGTGTTTAGTCATATTTATAACATACAGAACCTGAGTAAGCAAAATATATAACAAAGGAATTGCAGTTCTGCAGTCTGCACAAGTTATGAGAAACAAAGGTGTAATATGATATCTTGAAGATAGGCAATTAATAAGAGAAGCTGTTATCGTGAAATACGATATACCTGTGAAGGTTTATTATGGCTAAGTCGCAATAAGATAGCGTGTAATATTATATAACATATATACAATGTTAAAAAATAAATTTCCACCCATTTTAGTTGCAAAAAACTATTACATGAGGATTTTCAAACACATTTGAAATATTTAGTATCGTAATTAAACATGAAATAAAATGTTGTTTCACGAGCTCAATGACTTTTTTATAATTATCTCGTTTAATATGATAAATAAAATTCCATTCTTATGTAAAAGCAGATGTCAAATATAATCATATGCCAATAATTTGACAGAAAAATTTCCGCTTATTAATTTTGTTCAGGATACCCTGCAGGATGAACATTTCCGGACATTTTTTGGGTTGTTATGGTAACGAAACCAAGAACAAACTTCCGATTGACTAAAAAAGTGACGTGTGAAATTTTCAACAAAATTTAAACACTAGATAGTCGTTAAACCGTTATTTAGCTTAAATGTAAAATATCCGAGTTTTAAGTTTAAGTTCTTTAAACATGAAAAACTAACTTAAAATTTGAATATGTTAAACAAAGAAAACTAACATATTGTTATGTATTGCAACCCCCAGAATGTAGGCAACACAGAATTCAATTAGTTCGGATGTTGTCTGAATGTAGAGATTTGCACCTACTAGAGAAAGAACCTACTAGAAGTTCTAGAGCGATGACATCTATTCTGGAACTATCTAGAGAATGGTGACGTCATACAGAAAATTCGGGATTCCTCATCTTTAGGTATATAAGGCATGGAATAAACCAGAGTGGACGAGTTAGTACAGTTCTAATGGTCAGTTGAGATGGTCAGAGAGTAAAGAGTAAACACAGTGATAAAGTGACTGAATAATTGAATTGTAGTACACAGTGTATTATTAGTCAAGTAATTAATTGTTGTTGTAATTAGTAAGTTAATAAAAATTAGTGTTTAGTGTTACCTGGTGTTATAATTTCCGAACCCACGATACAGGGTGTTTTCAAAAAAGGTGTAAACACGTAATAATATTTTCGTTAGTAAAGTTTTTGCAGCGTATTCTTTTTCAAATTTGTAATAGGTTTCTATATTTCTTCTTGATAAAACAACTCAAACGACACCCAACAAATATCAACAGAATGACATAAGGCAACGATTTTTAGGTTACTTAAGAACATCGCCATTTCTTTTTAGCCAACCTTACTAAAAAAGAGATTTAGTTAAATACTTCTCGATCATGGTTGATAATACACATGGTCAAAATGTAATTTAGCTTAACTGTTTAACTAAATCGATGTTGAAATAAAGTTGATAATACCAGCAGTTATACTAAAAAATCTTTTCAAATGTAGCTATACTTTATTAAAAAATAAACAATTAAAAAACAAAATCCTTCGTGACAACTCAAGTAGAGTGTATGTGAAGAAGTAAGTGTTTTACTATTTCGTATAGGTAAAATAAAAATTGCGAAGAGCCGCAGTATCCATGTGGCCCCACTGTACATTTGCGACATGTCAGGCTTCTTAAGATACGGCGCGGTGTCAAAAATTGTATTTCTTCTACCAACCAACTTTTAAAAATGTTAATTAAATTCGCTTAACTAAACCACGGTAGAGATTGACCTCCTAACAGTATTCTAAATACCCCAACATTCCTTACTAAAATTCGAAACAGCATAATCAGCATATGTGCTGAATCGCAGTAAGTAATGCATTAATGAAGCGCTTAGTTAAAACATTATTTATCGCGTTACAAAGTACTTGCCTTCTGCTAGTGGTAGGGGGTGTTAATGTACTAGAGGAAGCTTAAGCTTAATAGTTGTTAAACTGTGGCATGGACCAGTCTTGTAGATCTAATTGAATCAGACTTCTTAGCAAATCAAGCGTTGGCTGAGGAAGAGAAAAGAAAGGAGTTTTTGCTTCCTTTCAGTCCAGTTAGAGCTTACCTTGTTTGATCCAAGAGTTCTTAAAGCTACCTGGCCTGTTGCTGCATGTGTAGATATGCTTGTTAGTGAAACTTTTTGAGATTTTCAATTACACACAGTAGAATGACATATATCTCTTGCTTGGAATACAATTCGGTATTTGAGAAGTGGTACCAATGTCTTGGTTGGCACCCGTATACGCCAGCTTTCCTAAATCTTAGATTCGTTTGTGTACCATTCCAAATGCTTGGGACTCGCAAGATGCCTTTTATAGTACTTTCAGTCATCTCATTCGGAATAAACAATCATCACATCACTTAGTGATGATCTCTTCTCTTACAGGTAGAATTAGAGCCTTTGTATGCCCCTGCTTCTGCTCTTTGCCAGTTATATTCTATATTCTATTCCTGAATAGTCTGTTTGCTGCTTTCTTGGCTTGCAGTTCCACTTCAATACGCAAGGGGGTGAGTTCATAGTCTAGGTGCCCGCGTACATAAATGCAATTTATACATATCCTCGTATAACTTCTTGTACGGCATAATTGCGCCTAGTCTATAACTTTTTATCTCTGCGAAAATTTTCGTAAATGCGGCGTTCCTCCTCGGCATGAAAAAGACGATTTCCACGCGTCGGACTGGAAAATCGGCAAATATATTTTGTCGGACAATTTGAGAATTGGATTCTATATATATATTCTATATATTTCTACAAAGTGTCCGACAAAAATTTTGGAACGTTAAGGGTGTCTACCACCCTAAACATAACATAACATAACTTTAAAACATTGATAACCAGCTGATTTTTTCAAGATTGCTTAATAAAAATATGTAGAATTCAATTTTCTAATTGTCGGACAAAATATATTTGCCGATTTTCCAGTCCGACGTGTGGAATTCGTTATGCCGAGGAGGAACGCCGCGTTTACGAAAATTCTCGCAGAGGAAAAAACTGATAGACTAGGCGCAATTATGCCGTACAAAAAGTTATACGAGGATATGTATAAATTTATGTACGCGGGCACCTAGACTATCAAGGAGGACCACCAACGCAGTCATTGGAGTGATCCATATTCTAGACAAGCTAACCTTTGACTGTGGTTAATTTTTTAATTAAATATATAAGATTAATCTTAAATTATTACTTTACTGCGACTGCAATTGTATGCATTTTTATTTGCCTGCTAATTACGTTTTAAAATCGTTATTTTTCTGTTTGTCACGTTAACCACTATCTACGTTATAATTTTTTAAAATCTGTTAGCTGTAATTAGCCGTAAATAAAGATTATTTTTATTAAAACCAGTAAGTTACCTGTTTTTATTATTACTATGAAACCGTAAAGCAATTAACCTTATATAAACGCTAATTACCTTTAAATAAAATTTATGGTCGCTTTCAAATAAAATAAATGTTAAGTACGCCAAAACGCGACACAAGCGATAAACAGTGTGAGATTACGACGTCGTTGCCTTTTCATTCCCATTTCGTTCCCATGTAGGGAGTATATGCGGAAGTTTTAATCGTGACTGTGCAAAAATTCCATTTTGAGTTTATGGACCTATAAGTTTTCAAATCTCCTGAACCCAAAAAAAAATGATTTTTAAAAAATGTTAGAATTTTAAAAAACTTAGATGACAGTTGTTCAATGTTCATCCATCGGGGAAATGCACTGCACCAACGTTTAAGGAATCCAGAGTAACATTTAATCAAATGAAAGCTTAAAATTTGCAATCTGTAAAAATTATGTGAATAGAGAGAGATTGCCTATCCCAAATAGTCCCCGTATTGGTTATTAGGTTACAGTTCGTTGAATCGGGACAGTTTAGGTAGAGATGACAGGATAGGTTGAATGCGCTCATCCATTATTCAATTTATCACAATTATTTCACATACATACTAAGGTTTTTTATAATTGTATAATAGGATGTTTTGTTAAAGAGTAGGTAATTATTAGACAATAATCACCTGTACGTACCCGATCTTACAAAAGGGAAAGAAATTAACATAATAGCTACTAACATTTTACCCATAAAAATTGAAATTGAAATTAGAGTAGTTGAATTATCAGATATAGTGAGATGGCAAATTCTATCATGTCTATGTTAATTTGACATAATTTTGGCAAATGCGATAAAATTCTGTACAACATACAATTTACATACTTCGCTAAATTTTTTGGGATAATCTATATTCTTTATAGCTAAGGGTAACAGATTATAGAATTTTGGGCCTAAATAATTCATAAATTTTTTATTTATATTTGTTCTATTTTTGGGTATTATTAAGTGCTGGTTTACTCTAACTCTAGTATTCTGCCCTCCTAACTTAGAAAGCAGTATCTCCATCTTTACTAGTTTTGAGATAACGTCTTTTTTAGTTTATTTAGCTAGGCCACCACAAAAAACTTAACGAAAATCTTTGAAATTTGTTCTAAATTAGTCAAAAAGGTGTAAAAATGCCCGAAACATATTAAAAACGCAGAAACTCCAAATTGACAAAATCTGGAGTTACTGGTTTTTAGGTTAGGACGGCAGTATTGTGTTTTACTTTCGCATGCTTGTGCATAAAACAGCAAGTTGACAAAACGAATAGGCTGCGAACGTTACATATCTTATTAGAGTATAGCAGTTTTGTTGTGTATAGCCGGTTTTTTTATAGATAACCAGGAAATATACTAAATATATAATAAAAGACAGCACAGTAAATGATGATAAATGTAGACGCTGCTCGACAACACAGGAAACAATAGAACACATTACCAGCAGTTGTAACACACTTGCACCCAACCAATACACCCACAGACATGATAATGAATGCAAACAAATCCACCTAGCGCTAATCCACAAATATAAACTCACATAACCTGACAAACCATGGTATTCATACCATCCAGAAACTGTTCTAGAGAACAGCAATGTAAAACTATACTGGAATAGAACTATACTAACCGATCGAACAATAAACAATAATAGACCCGATATAACACTAATAGACAAACAGGACAAAATAACATATCTAATTGACATAGCAATACCCAACACATCCAATCTAGAAAAAAAATATACAGAAAAAGTTCAAAAATATCTACCATTATCAGAAGAAATAAAACAAATATGGAACCAAAACAAAGTACAAATAGTACCCATCATAATATCAGCAACTGGTGTGATTGCGAAAAAACTCCATCAAAGCATTGCCACTCTACAACTGTATCCAAATATATACATAAGTCTTTAAAAATCCGTTATCGTCAATACATGCACAATAGTCAGGAAGTTTCTTAACGCACAATAGAAGAAGCATGGCTTGAGTTAACCCTCCGCCAATGCCTCAACAATACCAGGACAACCCTGAGAAAGCCGAAATAATAATAATAATAATGTTTATTTTGAATTAAAAGATTACACAATGTAACAATAAAGATGTTTACCAAATAAACACTCAGGTTTCGCAGAAGTATTCTAGTGACACTTGTTTGCGATTTTGCATGAGTGTGTGAGTGAACATTTAATTTTTACACTATTTAATATCTATCTATATATAATATTTACTTATATACTATAATACTGCGCATACACAGTATTATAGTTAACATTTTGCTACCTATATACAGTTAGTTCACAAATAAGATAAAAAAGTAGCAAAAAAAATGTTGAATGTAAAAAGGATCGCCTCTTCGTGGTACATCCTGCAGAACACAATAAGTGGCCAAATGACCCTTCTTTGGAAGTATCCATTTACATATTTACTGTACCCTTTTCTCCAACAACTAAAGCTTACCCAGAAGTACCTTTACATGGAATAATATAACAGAGAATAAACTAATATCATTTTCAACCCCTTACAGTGATTAACTATCTTCAACGTCTATCTGTTAAATGCAGACATAAGAACCAATAGAAACCTTTCATTTTATTTTAATTTGATCTGCAAATATTCTGTACTAGATGATCTTCTAACATCTTTAAATAATGGCAGTTTTTCTTTATAGGGATACTATTAGGTAATCAGTATAAGTGTTGCTGTAATATTTTCATATGATTCTATATATTTCATAAATTGATAATCTTTTTTTTTTCTAACATTAGTTATCTATAGTGCTTGTCATCCCTAAACTGGAGTTGGTGTTGATTCATTTTAATCACCTTATTTCTTATTTTTTAGTATTTGTAGCGGTGAATAAGATTCTACCACCTGAATAGGGTAGTTTGGTTGTTTTCGAAGTTGCTAAATAACTCGCTATTTGTTCTTTATTAAAAAAATGTGTTGACTAATGATCTATATTACGTGCGGTAAATATTTTTCATAATGATATAGAGGTAGTTTTTCGTAATAAGTCACGTCAAGACAAAGTGAATGTCTGTCCCTTTTACTAGTAGAAAATAATTTGGTGCATTACTAAGTGCCGCGGCATTTTTGTAGTATCCGATACTGTGAATAGAATTGCACCCCGAATAGGGTAGTTTGGTGGTTTCCAGGGTGGCTAACTAAAGCGCTTTTTTGTGATAATACGCTGCGAATATTATTTCATACCCTTATAGGGGTTTTTTTCGAAAACGGGGATGCTGAGGTCAGGAACAGTTGAAGGTCTGGCTCAACTAATGTTAAAAAATCATTTAGTACATTTTTAATCACCTTGGTACCTATTTTCTTAATATTAGATGCTGTGTATCTCGTTCCATACCTCGATGAGGATGCGGATAGGGGTAGTTTTTATCTTTTTGTAATCTCTATTGAATCAATACCTAATAATTGTCATAAAATAAATATAATTTTCACATTCAGTATAAGCTATTATTTATAGCATTTTAGTGGTTGTTTTTATGTTTTTGGGTGTGAAATAATTTTCCCCAGGCTTTTGGTGCCACGAAGATGTATTTTTATTAATCTTGAGCCTTTTCCAACCATTTTCTCTGGGTTTTATGCGTTCTGGGATAGGTGCCAAAAATCAGCTATTTTTAACATTGTCCTTTCAAAGAGAAACATTTGTTTCTTTCATATACCATTGGTGCAAGTCTGACCAAAATAGAAGATCAACGAAACGACTTGTCGACTTTTTTCTTACTATATCTAACATTCAGCATGAAAAACAATAAAACAACCACTTTTTATTTATAATTCGAGTCTGATCATGCCAATATAGAATATATTCCTTTACGAGGAATTTTTTCTAGCATCTCTAGCCCTACCTAGAAGATATTACATCACATTCAAACATTTGTTACATTTCAAAGTCAAAAAATATTAAAAAGCACAAAGAAAAAAGGTATAAAATTTCGCTCACCGCATGCATGTCCCAATAAATGAAGTATTTTATATGTTTTCGATTGATTAAAACCTCTAAACATTGTACATAACAATATTTTTCGTTCTCTTTAGAACTCATCAGGAGGATATAAATCCAATTCGAAACAAAAGTTACTATTAATAAATAAAAATAAAATATTTTCTTGTCAAAAATTGACAGGAAGGCATATATTTGCTTGGCAGATATATTAAAAACAACAAAAAACAATCATTCCTTTAAAGCCTCAAAACTCGTCTAGTTTTAAAAATAAATACCTATTATGACGTAAGCAGAAATAATAGGTATTTATTTTTTAAAGATACACTCAAAGAAAATTATAGGTAAATTCAACCAAAAAGAGCATATGAAATCGCGCCTATCTAGGTTTCATAGTTAAATCAATCAGAAAAGAATAGTCATACAACTTTATTTGTTTTCGTAAACACATAGTAGTTTAATAATCATATCTTCTTGTAACAAATTAAATAGTACAATGACATTTTTTTATGTTCACTAAACGTTTTCAATTTGGTCTACAATTAAATAGTACAACGACTCTGTTTTTCGTTCACCAACTAATTTTTAGGTTGATCTACACTTTATTGTAGGATGAAGTTTTTTTTGGTTAGCCAAAATCTCAGTATTGAGACATCAGACCACCCAAACCAAAGATTAGAGATCGTTTATAAGATCCATCCAAATATATCGATGATCCCTGAGAGAATTTGAACATTGCAATCATGTTATTAATTTTCTATAAATTCATAAGAGTATAAGATAATGCATGATTGATTATTGTCAGTGATTTGTATGTGGCGTCATCTGGGAATAATTTCTGTAATAGATTACGTGGTAAGCAAACAAATTTTATGGTAATTCTTTTAGAACTTCTAGAAGACGACAATAATATTGGTTTGTCTGCCAAGTACAATAATACAGCGAACTAATACTGGGTTAGAATTACAATTCGATAATAGTTAAAAATAAAATATATTATTATCTAGTTTAATTTGACAGAATTCAACAAAATAATAGTCAGACGAATAAAATAATAGTCTTATTCATCTATTTTTTAAGTTAATGTTTGTTTTGTTGTACGACAACTTTTTATTAATTAAAATAACAATCACCTCTTGTTTAAAAATACCATCAATATAGTTTGGTTTAACAAAATTAACGATATTGTTAGTTAACCATTTTTTTTTGTTGAATTTACCCATACTATTTCTTTGAGTGTACAGGGTGTGATACATTTGAAAATTCAAAGAGCTATATCTCTACAACGGTTGGATGTAATCGAATGAAATTTACCAGGAACATTCCTCAGCTAGGACTTGTCAGAATAGCCTACTTGGTTTTGAAAAATCCAGTGCCGGACTCGGAAAAAAATCTGTCCTCTTCATTTCTGACAAAAAAAGTATATTTTTCTATCGCATTTCTGAAAAACCATTAGCGGATTTGGAAAGTACAGAATAGCTGAATTTTGACGGTACACCTAAACCGTTTCGGCAAAAAAATCACAAAATAATTTAGCGTATCACCTCTAACACTTTGACCAGACATTATCTATGCAGTGGTTTCACAGAGTGTATTCAAATGCTTTGGATCCATTGAGTAGTAGACTAATAAACAGTTTATTGAGGGTTCTTACTATTTTGTTTGTACATTTGGGCACAATACAGTACTTAAAAATTTTGCTTTAGTTTTTTCATCACCTACGGTGTTTGCACTATTCATGATACAAATGGTACTTTTAATCCGCATGACGCATGTGAGGCATTTAAATACAGACTCTTAGGCATCTAAGCAAGCGATGCAATAGGAGTGATTGACGTCACGCAGCTATAATACGAAAGCGCCACGCGTTGATGTTCTTGATTAATTTTAAAGCCTATACAGATCCTAAAAAATTCTATTTTTTGCATTTCTTTCTAGAATTAAAAGATCTTTCAGAAAATGTAATTAAAAAAATGCTAAATGAGCCCTTTCTTGGAAACTTGACAGGGACACACGTTTCTCACCTAAAGGTCGATCAAGGCATTTTTAATTTCTCTTGTTCAAACTGGGTAAGGCCTCGGTAAACAGGGAGAACAACTTGAGGTTAGATAATAGGATCTATGCATTATTATAGCTAATATTTCTATATTTTTACCCCAGTTTCACTGAGAAAAGTAGTTATATCTTTTAATATTTCTACTTTGTTTAGACAAAACATGTAGTAAATTAAATGGAGCCGCGAGTCCGCTTCTGATTAAATTTGTATATAGGGTGTTGCATTTATTCATATACTTTTGGCAGTTAAATATTAAATGATCTAGGTTACCCTTGGTGTTACAATATTCACATAAATTTGATGGAATGAAATTGACTCTGGCAAGGTACGCTGGATAACATCCATGTCCAAATTTTAATCTATTTGTACTTACAAGGAATATTAAGGTCATCGTGCCAAAACTTTATCGGTATTTCCGGATGAATAAATGAATATCTTGTGGGAGATGTAAAGCAAAACTGTCTCCGGAGGTGTGCCCATTTTTTTCTCATATTTGTCTTAAAAACAGTAATCATTCAAACTAGTCCGGTCAAGTTAGCCCTAAATATGCATAAATTCCCAAGAAGCTGAAAATTTACATGAACGTTAGGGATACCATTATAATGAAGTTATGAAAAGTCCCCATTGATCCCGTGTGTGCAAAAAATTTTATGCGAGGTCAAAGTTCGCAAAAATGTTTTTTTTTGGATTTTTTAGCGAAACGGTTAGTTTTATGATAAAAATAGCTTAGACAAAAGATCCTTCAATTCTCTACAAAAATGGTCCTTACACTTTCTTCCCTAAAATTCACCTTTTTTTTGAGAAAAAGCCATTCTAAAGTTATATTCTCCATAATATGCACACGTTTCCACGCCACCTATGAGGTAGTGTACTTGGCGCGTCTTTTTTAATGTAGTTTTCCCGGTAGGCCTACTCCACGGTCTTTTTATTGAAGTTTAATATAATATTAGGTCTTCTTATTCAACTTTTTCTTCTCCTTCTTCGTGGTATAGGCTCTTCAAGTAAAACTGAACTTGTTGGAGTGACAATTTGGATAATACCCATTATGTGAAGCGTATTATTACCGTCTAGTGTATTACATTTATATGAGCATTGTCTGCAACATATTAAATAAACGTACCAGTTTCTGGTGATAAGATATGAGGTGGACGATGAAAAACTATTGCTGCCTCGTACATCATAGTTTCGATGAAAAAAAACTGCGAGACCCAATTGTAGCTTGGACTTGAAAGTCCGAGGCCGAACAGCAGTCATAATACTATGACTAATGTTAGTACAGACTAATTTTAAATGCTCTAAATTAAGTCGTTTATTTTTTAAAATAACGTGTTCCACAAAATAAGTCAGTGACTCTGGAATATCACTGTTAGTATCTTCAAACATACGACCTGGTGGGGGGTAATAAGAATTATCGATGACTACTGAACTGATTGAATATCTTCCCGAATGATTGCTGCCGCAGCTTCCAGGATCTTGAATCGCCCTTCTTTGTCAATAATTTTTTTTTCACCCCAAGCTTGATTCAAGATATCACAATGATTTATCAATGAAACATATAAATGTCAATTGTCCCGGTTTTTCAGTGATTATAACTTTATCACCATAATTTAATTTCAATCGTAGTTTGATAGTTCTGTTATCTACATTTAAATTTTTACATATATTTTTCAATTCTTCCAATGTAAATTGACAGTCATCACTATTTTCGATGTATGTAAAAATTTCCTTCATGGCGAGATTTAATGCTTCACCTCGAGGACGGCCGGCTTTACTTCCAGTGGTCGGTTTTAAAAAGGAAACATAACAGTCATTATGATACCTGGCCTCAGTAGCAACTAAATCATGCTCGATCCCGATGCGAGAAACAATAGTTTTTGCTGTCATCAGAACGAGACTGAGCTACTTGAAGAACTGATTCTTTGAATGAAAGTGTAGTAATCTTACAAATTCTACGCCGAAATTTTAGTGCTCGCTTTTTTTCATATTCTTCATTCTATTCATCGCCGCAAAAGAAACAACAATTTTTACGGCAGAAAGCTAATTCCCTTACGCGTGCTCTAGTACGAGGAGGACTTATCTTAGAAGTACTGGCTTGTTCCTCTTCATGTTGTCTCTTCACTGCAGCAATAGTACTCTTCCGAGTGTAGTTTTTACGACACTGCACATGAATTTTCACTGATTTTTGGTCTTTTAGGTAGTCAGTAAATTCATCACCTCTTTCAACACTTGCGTCAATCAACGTCTTCATGCCACGATCAACAGTAACAAATTCACTTGCATGCAGAGGTTGATTACAAACGAAGCAAATTTGCGACATTTTTTAAAAACTGAATACAGCACAAACTTTAGTTAAGAATATTTGCAATAACCACGTGTTTTCACTACGAGGGAACGTAAATTGACATTAAGACTAACGGTATTTCGTTGGGACCTTAGAAAAAGAGCAGGTAGACGGATACTGCCACGTTCACAATTGAACAGCAGACAGATGTTGCTCAAGGCCACGTGGTCACATACAATTAGGGACTGGGTTTCTTTTCATCTCATATTCTTAGAATTATCATTCAATATTAATGTATTAGTCACGCAGACTAATACTTTTACTTATATTATACATCGATAATGTACACAGGCAGCGTAGTCATGCATATTATGGAGAATATAACTTTAGAATGGCTTTTTCTCAAAAAAGGTGAATTTTAGGAAAAAAAGTGTAAGCACCATTTTTGTAGATAATTGAAAGATCTACAATTTGTTTAAACTATTTTTATCGCTAAAAAATCCAAAAAACCCATTTTTGCGAACTTTGACCTCGCATAAAAATTTTTGCACACACGGGATCATTGGGGACTTTTCACAACTTCATTATAATAGTATCCCTAACGTTCACGTAAATTTTCAGCTTCTTGGGAATTTCTGCAAGGGTGAATGTCTATTTTGACCGGAGTAAACATATAACATCGGTTATGTCGGTTCCAAAATTGATACTATTTTTTGCTAATGTGTCAACCAGATTCATTATATTCTAAACCATTTTACCCTCGATTTTACCATGCAAAAAGAAAATGTGGAACGCTTCACGATTTTGTGTGCCATCCTTGCGCAGGTGCCATGCAAATCTTCTCTGTATCGTCCCAATTTTAGTATATGTACCGCCGAAGCGAGTACATATTATTGATTTAGGAGATAAGATTTATTAAAATTAACTATGAAATGAGGTTTACAATGTTGAACAGACTTGATTTTGATGAACCTTACAAAACCTATTGCTAATACATGTTTATTTATGTGGCTTTCGTATTTTCAGCAGTTTGGCTAGTTTCCTTCTCATTGTTAGATTAAGGACTCAAATTTTTTCTTTACTTTATCACAAGCAATCATCATGTATAATTAGGCACATCCTAACACCTTATATAATAATGTATCTACCATTATAATAAACATTCAACAAACATAATTATATAACATTCCTCTCACTGCAGTTTTATCAATTAATTAGACATATTTAAACTTAGGTAGAAGGCCGTTAAATTGGATATTTATATTTCTTAACTACCAAGTTAATTGATGATTTTTTTTAATAGTATCATATTACATGCTCAAAATTATAAAATTAATGTATGGGTATTTAAGCGTCCTTATCTGATGAATATCATTGAGTTTAACAATGTCTAGGCTTTTAATTATTGTACTCTCACTTTTTATCAGAGGATCTTAATGGTGAACGTTATGTGTAATAACAGTCCAGTCCTTATGAGACTAGAATGTGATGAAATTACCATATACCTGAGGGTTTGTAAATAATTAATAATAATAATAATAATAATAATTACTACAGCAGTCGTATTCACTATTCTACAGCCTACATGTATTGGAAGTAAAAATAGCAAATTCTTAGTAACTTCGTCATGCTAAATAACAATATAAAAAGCAAAAGTTCAAGTTAGCTCTGGTCTTCCCAATACAGGTAATAAAGTGTAACGCAGGTATAGGGGTCTACAGACGATCCAGCTGCTGGGACCCGACATTGTCGGTACGCTTTGAAGATAATTGGAATTCCAGCGGACCAGTTCACTTTTACGAATGAGTTCAAAATATGCCGACAAGGCTGGCTCCCTGCCGCTGGATCGTAGACCCCTTATAAACTCTAGTTTATGTCCTATCACAAATAACAGGTTGAATTAAGAATAACGATCCAGCGGCAGGAAGCCAGCCTTGTCAGCATGCTTTGAACTCATTCGTAAAAGTGAACTGGTCCGCTGGAATTCCAATTATCTTCAAAGCATGCCGACAAGGCTGGCTACCTGCCGCTAGATCGTGTGTAACAATGGAATTTACAACAAGAAAATGTTAAAGTTTCCATGTATCGAAGTCGTCAAAAAGATCTTATAACCTTTTTTCAAAATGGAAAATGACTTGGTTGCCTGCAAGGACAAGGACGGTTTAATGAGTGCTTTACACATTCCCCATGATCCTAGTGACTGGAGACTTTTTATTGACGCCTCGAAACTTAGTCTAAAAGCTGTGTTACTCCACAATGGAAATAAATTGCTATCAATTCCAATCGCCCATGCTGTCCACATGAAAGAAAATTACAGTAACATGAATGTATTGCTACAAACTATAGAATATAACAAGTATAAGTGGCAGATTTGTGCAGACTTAAAAGTGATAGCTATCTTACTTGGTATGCAGCAAGGGTATACCAAATATTGCTGTTTTCTTTGTGAGTGGGAGTCGAGCGCGATTAGAACATTACAAAAGAAAAATTTGGCCGCCAAGACTGGGTTTTGAACCAGGAGAAAAAAATGTTGCTAACATTCCATTAATTGATTCACGAAAGGTAATACTGCCACCACTCCACATAAAACTGGGGCTTATGGAAAACTTGGTAAAAGCTATGGACAAAGAAGGACGTGCTTTCAGTTATTTAAAACAAAAATTTCCCAGACTTAGTAATGCGAAAATTAAAGAGGGAATTTTTGTGGGTTCTCAAATCAAGAACCTTTTCAAAGATGCTGAATTTGACAACATTCTAGAAGGTAATGAAAAAGCTGCTTGGAATTCCTTTAAAATGGTAGCAACACACTTTCTCGGTAACAAAAGAGCAGAAAACTATAGAGACCTTGTTGGGATTCTTCTTTCTTGCTACCAGAAATTAGGATGCAATATGTCATTAAAAGTCCACTTTCTACATTCACACCTAGATTAATTCCCAGAGAACTGTAGGGCTGTAAGTGATGAGCATGGAGAGAGATTCCACCAGGATATTCAAAATATGGAAAAAATATATCAGGGCAAATGGACTTCTACGATGTTGGCAGACTACTGTTGGACATGTATAAGAGATACTCCAGAAGTAACTTATAAGAGACGGGCTAAGAAGCACAAGAAGAATAATTAATTTTCTGATTAAAGGGCTTATATTCTAATTAAATATATAGTATATAACATGTATTAGAAATATATATCAAAATGGCAAATATTTTTTCGCATGATGTAATTAATTGCTTTTTTCATTAAAATTATACCATAATAGGGTCAGTTATTACAATTTTTAGAGCCAACATATTTTTTTATGACTATGTTAGACGTAGCTGGGGCCGAAACAATGCAAATGGTTTTGGTTAACGATACAAAATAAAAGTTAAAATTTGTAGGTGTGTGTTATAGGTGTGGGGATCCCTGACGTTAATTGTAGGACCTGCCGCCAGGTGCTGATGCACTTACTATCTGCATGTTCAAATTACGCGACTTCGGCCTACATCCATAGGAATAACGCGACTTTACGAGTGCTGTACTACTACCTACGGCATTCGCACTAAGTAGATCAAATACCAGTGCTGCCTTATGTCCCCGTAGAGATCGGGTCCGTTGTCGAGAACGAGAAGTGCCGAATCTATTGGAACTACTCGTTCCCGACGGTTAGGCGGATTCAAGCAAACAAGCCTGACATAGTCCTCCTCGACCATCAAACCAAGATGATGTATGTTATGGAATTCTCGATACCTGTAAACATAATATTGAAGGAGGGGGAAAACGGACTAAACTCCGAAATCTCCGGTATGAGTTTTATACCTAGACTACTCGGTCAAGATGGTCTTCCTGATAATCGGTGTACTTGGTGGAATGAGGCCTCCGCTGCTCTCGGAATTAAAGACCATACCAGCTTGCCAAAAGTCATCCAAGTGGTTGGCAGGCCAAATGCGGAAGGTAGTTATTCCTGGAATCCCTCCGTCTTGAGAAATTGAGCTGGGATTAACCTACATACAATCCACAGAATCCCGCCAAATCCATAGGGAAACTGGGTTTCTGCGAATTTGGCTGAAAGAACTCCTCACTGATCTTATGGAAATGGATCCCGGTTGAAAATATAGTATGCTATGCTTCAAGCCATTTTGATCAAAAGTCTCCATGGATACGAAGTCCAAAAATGAGTAGATTAGAAGTAATCGAGCGTGGAATCAATAAAAAAACCGCTGAAAAAATGTTATTTTTGCCTTTTTTAAGGACTTATTTTGACTAGAACATGATTTGATGAAAAATTCAAACGGGATTATATGTACAGGGGTATGTACACCTGGCAATATTATATTAGATCTGTAAAATCATATAGATTCTATTTAAAAATCATTGCTAGTTCTAGTATTTCTAGTAAATGAATTTATGAAAAATTAATATTAAAAATAGGGATTCCGTGTCGTGTGTCGTGTAAGGGAGGCTTCCTTAGCTTCCATGAAAAACACGCCACTGATAAAATAAAATATTTACAGCGTTGTAATCGCTTAATAATTATTATCGTGTTAATTTTGCGATTTTGGGAGTTACAGTGTATCATTCAAATTATATATTTGTATGTGATGGTTAGGCAGATTTTGCCAACCGCGTTTGGAAACAACTGCCCGAACTTTGGGGGGGGGGGGCGCTCACCCCCTGCCCCCCCTTGGGCCCGGCCCTGTACCAAATAAATAAATAAAAATAAAATTAATTAAAAACAGCTGTTGGAACCAGGAGAATTAACTCTCTCCCTCCGCGATGTGTGCGCTTCAACATCGAAGCGGGTTTACAGTTCGTAGTGGCGCCATAAACCTGACCTTGCCTCTGGCGCGTCGCCTCACCGATCACACGGCAGATACTAGCCGCCTCGGCAAAAACTTAGTTATCGCCGATATGAGACAATTATGCCGAGATCATAAGCAATTCATTATCATTAAAATGCGATTTATTGCACTTTAGGTGCATACGTCTACCGCACTACTGTCTGTCTACGAGGATAATGGGACAACGAACGGTCTCATGCACAGGACAACGTTGTTGTTGTGGCGTTTTTTGTCTTTTTGTTTTAGTCGGTTCCTTTGTGGGATCAACAACTTTTGAGTTGGGTAGTGGGACGATGCATGCGTAAGATTTAAAGTTTGTTTTGTCAGTGCAGAACAGGAAAAGTTGCTAGGATTTAGTATTGGAAAAGAGTAAACGTAGATTTTTATTATTTAAGAAAATGTATCTATCCTACATAATATAAACTTTTTCTTTCGAAAATTTTACTCATTTGTCAGTTTCGAAAATTAGGCATGACAGTTTTTAATCGCTACAGGTTCCAGGTTCAATTTAGCAGGACATTTGTTCGTTTTATAATTTTACGAGATTAATTTGAATTAAATGTAAAAAATATTCTGCCAAAAATCAAACTTCGAGTCGTATTTGTTGAGAAAATTCCACGAGTTAATAAATTAAATTATTTTTACATCAAAATTAATTTTAGGTTTATCTCCTTTTAAAATACTTTCTCTCCTCAGCCACCATAATAAACAAATTTTTAATTGTACCATCAAAGGAAGAAACAAATATTTTATTATGAACTTTGTGAATGAATGTTTAAGTAAGTTAGCTTCGTATCCTCTGTTGTTTTTCCCTGTTGCATCCCTTAATTTATAGTGGTCCTCTAATTTTGTTTGTGTTTAAAAAAATAAATGTCCTGATAGACCCCAGGACGAGAAGAGTGTGTCCCTGTTCTTTCTCCTTTGCTGATTTTCAACATTTAGTGGAGTAAGAAACAGGGGAATAGTCGCTTCCTTCTCGAGTTTTTTTTTTGATCTTAAAACAAATCTAGATATATACCATTTCGTTAAGTAGGTCGATGTTCATTAGAAATCATGAAATACGACATTTTTTAGTGGTCACGGACATTGTTATTTTTAAAAAGGTGTGAAATTTTTTTTTTTAAATCATGTTTTTTTGAACATCTAATGCCATAACTCAACAACGAATAGAGCTATCCACATGAACTTTTTTTAGTTATAAAACACACACTTAAGCGCTTCTATCTGTGTATAGTATTGTTAACTAAAACATTTTTAAGTTTGTTAAAAACTTAGATAACCTTGAAAGTTCAGAAAATACGCAGTCAAATTTTCACTAAGCTACAAACTTTTTTGTTTTTGGAAATTTTGTATAACATGCTGCGAAGAAAATAAATCCAAAAGACCAAAAAAGTTTTTGATAGCATAAATTTTATTGTGTCTTTTACAGTTTAGGCACAGTGATTTTTTTTAGAGCGCGCGAATTGCAGAAATTGAATATTATACGCCCGCGCCCACTAAAACTAACTAGTCTCAGGGCGGTGTACTATCAACGTTATTCGTTTTCGTCGAAGGTCAAATTATAAAACCGCTGCCCAAGGAATCACTACTTCCACATCCAGATCTTCTATCCAAGTCTCTCAGAACGAAAAAAATTTGAATGTGGAAATAATTTTTTATGGAACTTTAATAATATAATATTTGAAATCGTCTACCCCAAAAACCCATAAAACGATATGCCACACCGGTAGTGAGGCTGAGGGTGGTGGAAGGGGGGTAGTAGTAGTGGTGGATAAAGTAAAAAAAAAATGAGGCCTTTGGTTCTTGTACACACACTAAATGACAATTTTATTTTTTTCGCCCCCTTGAATAATGGGGTGGGAGTTGGTAATGTGGGTGGTTAATGCCAAAAAAAAAAATTTGGGAGCTTAGCTTCTCTTATATATACTAAATACCAGTTTTATGGACTCTTACTTGCTTGATTTGTCTATTTACCTCCATTTACCCCCAACCCTTTTACGGAATAATCTAGTTCCAGATCTCGTTAAAATACATGGTACGTGTACCAAATTTCAAGTCAATAACTTAAACGATTCCAGAGTAATCGTGCGCACAAAAAAGTTACAGACAAACCGACAGACAGAATTTTTTTTGCTCAAACTTAAAATCTCGACGTTTCATAACATTCTAAGCCTATTTGGATAATACAAATTTTCAAAAATATTTTTGTCTATACTATATTTCCACTGAATCTGGAAGTAAAATGTGTAACGATATTCTTTCTCTTATTACCACTTGTATTATATTGTAGAACGTATGGTCATTGAGCGAATTGTGCGTGGATTATCTACTTAAAAAATATTTAAGATAAATAAGCAATCTAAGTTTCATTGTAAAATGGAATGAATTTTATGTGGCGTAGTAATAGAGGAAAACGATAAACTTGTGCACAAGCCATGGAAAGAGGATTAGAGACTATAATTAGGAAATTAAAAAAGACTTAATTTAGGATGTTTTTTTCTTTTTTGTTACCTAATTTAGGCGAAAATAACATGTTTACTCAATTCACAGGTCTACAAAAAAAAAAAAAAAATTCTTCTCCGAGGACTAAACCTATTATGCCTTAAGTATTTTTGTGTGCTGAATTCCGGTTTTTATTGTCAAAAAAATCGTATTTTGACGAGAAAAACCGGGATTTACTCGAAATCTACGCGGTAAACATTTTTTTTTAAATGAAAATTCGGATTCAGCATACAAAAATACATAAGAAATGATAGATTTTAGTCATTGGAACAGAATTTCTTTTTTTGTAGACCTGTGTACAAAGTGCACCTGTGCCACAGATCTACAAGAAAAAAGTTCTGTTCCAAGGACTAAACTTATCATTCCTTATGTATTTTTGTGTGCTGAATCCGAATTTTCAATTTAAATTTTTTTTTACCGCTAGATTTCGAGTAAATCCCGGTTTTTATCGTCAAAATACGATTTTTTGATAATGTTTGACGTTTGCTCGAAATCTAAGTGGAAAATTCGGATTCAGCATACAAAAATACTTAAGACATGATAGATTTAGTCCTTGGAGTAGATTTTTTTTTGTCGACCTGTGTTATTGTGTGGATCTAGGGTAAAAATGCAATGCATGGGAGTTTCGGATAGAGACTCTGACAGAGGAAATGTCAGATACAAATATTAAGATTGCCACGTGCTTTAAGAAACTGTCTTTTTTATTTAGCTCCAATAATAACGCAAAAAAAGGAAAACTTTTTATCAAAACACTCCAAAATTGTTACTTTTCCTAAACTTCTGTTTATGGGATTTTATTAACCCCTAGTTGCGCAACATTTTTTCCATTTCACTATAATATTATTTTTCACCGTTTCCGAGATCCCAATGCAATGCATACTCCATTTAAGATTTTTAATTCCTTTTTGTCTTCAACCTTAGTCCTTAATGTGTCACTGGAAAAAATAAGTTATCCTTTCAGATCCTAAAACGTGATAAAACAGTCCCAAACATAAAAAAATAATAATGAAAAGTTCCGTTACACACAATACATAATCATTATTATTCTAAGCACGGCGCGCGTACGCTTCGACAATTCCTCCATACTAAAAAATTCGTAAGTAGCAAACTATTGCTAATAATGAAAATATTTTTTTTCTAAAAACTTTTTTAGTCTATTGTCTTCATTTTCTTCACAGCATGTTACACAAAATTTTCAAAAACAAAAAATTTCCTCGCTTAGTGAAAATTTGATGGCGTATTCTCTAAACTTTCATCTACGTTTTTGGCATGTTCACATTTTTTTATTAGCAATCCTATGAATAGAGAGAAGCGCTTAAGTGTGTGTTTTATAACAAAAAAAAGTTCACATCGATAGCTCAATTCATTTTTGAGATATGGCAATGGATGTACAAAAAAACATGATTTAAAAAAAAATTAAAAAATGCCGTATTTTGTGTTTTTATATGTAAAATGATGTTGTTGGTAATACCCACTGAGTCTGATCTTGTTCTAAGCTCATAAAAAAAAACGACACAATTTTACCTCTTTTTCGCTCCACTAATTTGTTTTTTCATTGTCGACATAGGTTAATTGGAATAAATGGTTTTTAGGGTAACGGTTGGCTGTATGGCTAGTGGCCAGATACCACAAAAAAAAATCTCAGCAATTATTCGCAAAAAAAAGGTTGATTTTATATCCGCATTCTTGTGGTGGAGTGGAACTATAGTAAAGGTAAAAAAATACTTCCATATCTACATAGTATAGTAACGGTAAAAAAAACGATTTTTTTTGCTCAAATAGGCTTAAAATGTCATGAAACGTCGATATTTGAAGTTTGCCCAAAGAAAAAAATCTGTCTGTCTGTCTGTAAGGCTGTCTAACTGTTTTATGCGTTCGATTACTCTGGAGCGGTTGATTTGAAATTTGGTACACGTGTGTATCATAACGAGTTCCGAAACGAAATTATATTTTGATCTTATTCCGTTGAAGAGTGGGCGGTTAAATAGGGGTAAATAGATAAAGCAAGTAAGAGTTCATAAAATTGGGATTTAGCGTGTACTAGAAGCTAAAAACATTTTGACATCAGCCATCCCCACTATAAAAGGAAGTAAAGATATAAAATTGAGATTTAGTGTGTGTACAAGAACCAATAGCCTCAAAAAAATTTGGGCATCACCCCCACTCCATTATTAAAGAGGGTGAAAAAATAAAATTGCGATTTTACGTGTGTACGAGAAAGAACCAAAAGCCTCAAGTTTTTTTGGCATCAACCAGCTCATTATAGTAACCGTTACTTTTCCATTTTAAATACCCTCCGACTTATTATACCTGTAGTAATAAAAGCTCATAGGTAATTATTAAAAATAATGCTTGCTTATTTGGCCAGTGGGGACAGGAACATCGAAGAAGATGGAGGTCTTGCATTTCATTCACGTTTCTTGTATGCAAGATAACTTAAGAAAGAAAAGTCAGATTGTACTGAAATTTGGACAGTAAATTAGTATTTACTAGTGAAATATTTTGTCGAACTCCTCTATATGTTTCCTTAAATATATAAGGAATAAGAAACCAGACTGCAACCAACAGCTATTCTCCGGACTAATGCCCCGCCGAGCGCTGAATTACGAGTTACAAGCCTGGCCGCGTTAAGTACAATAACTATGTATTGCCACAAAACGCTAAGTTTCGATTGTAATAGACACCAGCCGAAAGACTTATTCCCAATCAAAGGAGCTCTCGTGCCAGCCACCCCATACCACTTGCAGACTGCAGTTTCGAGCTATTGGCTCTCGTCAGTGCAAGGTAGGTCTGAGACGGCTGTAACGAGGCATTTGTTCACTCTTGGTACATGACGAGATTTATAAAACCACGACATGCAACAAAAATAACAGGCTCCATCTAGCGGCTGATATCCATTACAATCGAAACAGCAGTAGCCCCGACATGGGCACAGTTAGTAAATATGCTTCTAGAGGGCAGAATATTTACTAGTGAAATATTTTGTCGAACTCCTCTATATGTTTCCTTAAATATATAAGGAATAAGAAACCAGACTGCAACCAACAGCTATTCTCCGGACTAATGCCCCGCCGAGCGCTGAATTACGAGTTACAAGCCTGGCCGCGTTAAGTACAATAACTATGTATTGCCACAAAACGCTAAGTTTCGATTGTAATAGACACCAGCCGAAAGACTTATTCCCAATCAAAGGAGCTCTCGTGCCAGCCACCCCATACCACTTGCAGACTGCAGTTTCGAGCTATTGGCTCTCGTCAGTGCAAGGTAGGTCTGAGACGGCTGTAACGAGGCATTTGTTCACTCTTGGTACATGACGAGATTTATAAAACCACGACATGCAACAAAAATAACAGGCTCCATCTAGCGGCTGATATCCATTACAATCGAAACAGCAGTAGCCCCGACATGGGCACAGTTAGTAAATATGCTTCTAGAGGGCAGAATATTTACTAGTGAAATATTTTGTCGAACTCCTCTATATGTTTCCTTAAATATATAAGGAATAAGAAACCAGACTGCAACCAACAGCTATTCTCCGGACTAATGCCCCGCCGAGCGCTGAATTACGAGTTACAAGCCTGGCCGCGTTAAGTACAATAACTATGTATTGCCACAAAACGCTAAGTTTCGATTGTAATAGACACCAGCCGAAAGACTTATTCCCAATCAAAGGAGCTCTCGTGCCAGCCACCACATACCACTTGCAGACTGCAGTTTCGAGCTATTGGCTCTCGTCAGTGCAAGGTAGGTCTGAGACGGCTGTAACGAGGCATTTGTTCACTCTTGGTACATGACGAGATTTATAAAACCACGACATGCAACAAAAATTCAGCGCTCGGCGGGGCATTAGTCCGGAGAATAGCTGTTGGTTGCAGTCTGGTTTCTTATTCCTTATATATTTAAGGAAACATATAGAGGAGTTCGACAAAATATTTCACTAGTAAATATTCTGCCCTCTAGAAGCATATTTACTAACTGTGCCCATGTCGGGGCTACTGCTGTTTCGATTGTAATGGATATCAGCCGCTAGATGGAGCCTGTTATTTTTGTTGCATGTCGTGGTTTTATAAATCTCGTCATGTACCAAGAGTGAACAAATGCCTCGTTACAGCCGTCTCAGACCTACCTTGCACTGACGAGAGCCAATAGCTCGAAACTGCAGTCTGCAAGTGGTATGGGGTGGCTGGCACGAGAGCTCCTTTGATTGGGAATAAGTCTTTCGGCTGGTGTCTATTACAATCGAAACTTAGCGTTTTGTGGCAATACATAGTTATTGTACTTAACGCGGCCAGGCTTGTAACTCGTAATTCAGCGCTCGGCGGGGCATTAGTCCGGAGAATAGCTGTTGGTTGCAGTCTGGTTTCTTATTCCTTATATATTTAAGGAAACATATAGAGGAGTTCGACAAAATATTTCACTAGTAAATATTCTGCCCTCTAGAAGCATATTTACTAACTGTGCCCATGTCGGGGCTACTGCTGTTTCGATTGTAATGGATATCAGCCGCTAGATGGAGCCTGTTATTTTTGTTGCATGTCGTGGTTTTATAAATCTCGTCATGTACCAAGAGTGAACAAATGCCTCGTTACAGCCGTCTCAGACCTACCTTGCACTGACGAGAGCCAATAGCTCGAAACTGCAGTCTGCAAGTGGTATGGGGTGGCTGGCACGAGAGCTCCTTTGATTGGGAATAAGTCTTTCGGCTGGTGTCTATTACAATCGAAACTTAGCGTTTTGTGGCAATACATAGTTATTGTACTTAACGCGGCCAGGCTTGTAACTCGTAATTCAGCGCTCGGCGGGGCATTAGTCCGGAGAATAGCTGTTGGTTGCAGTCTGGTTTCTTATTCCTTATATATTTAAGGAAACATATAGAGGAGTTCGACAAAATATTTCACTAGTAAATATTCTGCCCTCTAGAAGCATATTTACTAGTAAATTAGTATAGCTAGAGGAAAACGCCTATCATTTTTTAACAAAATAGATCAGTAAATAAAAAAGTTATTATTCATTTAAAATTAAAACAAAAAATGTCCTAATTTTTATCGCTTCTACTTAAATAGAAATCTTGTGAAATGTTATTTCCTATCATTATTTTATGTTTAAATATTTTAGTAAAATACATTTCGTTTATCTACTCGTTGAAATATGAAATTCGAATAATATATATGAGACATTCAAGTCTTGTAGTAACATATGATGGACCAGGTCCCGGCTAGGTGCATATAAGTAAATCTGTGATTTTAATAAATATCTCGTAAATATCTCTTGAGCTGAGTTGAGTTGAGCCACGACCGGCTTTAATGTGAACAGGCCGGAATATGGACATGTGGCAACGTGTGGTTCAGTCCGTTCTTGGCAAAACAAGACAATTGTGCAGTAATCTATCACGAATAAATTGACATTATAATACATAAAAAGTGCCTCTTTGTTGGTGTAATTTCACAAATTGTGTTTTATAAAGTAAGTAGTTATTATTTTAATTAATTATATGGGTATCTATCGCACCTGAAATCACTTTTTGTGCATCAAATTACGTTATAACCTTACTTTTTATGCAAGCTATATTTTTAATTCAATTCACTTTTACTACCAAAACCAATAAAATAATTTTAATTAATTCTAGGTCTGAAAACAGAAGGCGAGCGTAGAGGCGACTTCAATGTGAATGTCAGTCGATATTCCGTTGAAGCAACGTCGAGCGCGTTTAGTACTTGGATGGGCTCCCATCTTGGGAAATACAGCGTTCTCGTCCCACCTTCTAGAGGCTTGTATATCAGTGTATACTCGGAAGTTACGTAATTTCAGACGAGGATTGTTAGGCAAGTAAAAGATCCCTACTCTTCTTAAGGGAAGAGGTTCGGCAAAATTTCCAGGTAGCTCGTCTCCTGGCGTCGGTGATAGGCCCTGGTAGCGGAAATAGGCCGACGTTAAACAGTTAAAAAAAAAAAGACAAAGATGCTTACGGTGTGTGGAAGGAGAGAGAAATGGAAAAGTTTGTTAGTGTCTGGTGCAGTGCCCCAAATATTTCCCAATTTGCCAGCATATTTAACACTTAAAGAAGAACGTAAACGTCGGGATCTTGAGGAAAGAGGGCAGACACAGTTTCAAATTGAGCAAGCTAAAACTGAGCAGTGGTTAAAAAATGACATTTCGAAAAGACATTAGTAGTAAAGAATATGACAGTGTTTGGAACCTTATTTGCAACCCTAATGAAATTATCTTTTATAAATTATGTTGTGAAAATATTCCCCATATTTTGTGAGCCTAAAAAATATTATTCATGAACACGGTGGCAGTTTATTAAAAAAACGTTTAGAATTTTTAATGGAACAGTTTAATTTAATGTTTACAAAACAACGAAAATATTCTTTATATGGTCATTTGTGATTTTTATTCAGTCTTCTAAATGCTACTCTATAAGGAAAACTCAGTTATCCAGTTCATTTTCCATTAATATGAACTCGGTCATGCCTATTCACACAATATTAGTAGGACTGAGTTTAAGATTGCAGCGTTGCCACATCGTACACTCCGGCCTGTTCATATTAAAGCCGGTCATGGTTGAGCATTACAATCAAAAATGGTCATGTGTTCAAAACCCAGCGGGTTTGGATTAGATTGTGGTTGTTCTTTTTTTTTTACTTTTTTTTATATGAATTTTTTTTCGCCAAGAAAATTGATATCACAAAATTTAGAGTGTCCAAAAACCAACATTATTTACACGAAAACTGCGAAGAGTATTCTACAGATTTTGCAACAATTATATAAAAAGTTCAACAACCGGCTAAAAGTATGTTTATTCTAGTTGATATACGATGGTTGTGCTTTAAATAATGAAAATAAAAGAACGTAATAGCTTATAAGGATTTTTTGCCCATAGTTATACACGAAAATTTAGACAAAAACCTGTTCGAGAAAACCCCATTCTTCTAACATCGTGGCTGTAGAGGCAGCGATATTTTTGTGGAAAGCTTGCATTAATTATTATGGCTCTTCTACACTATAAACTTGAAAAAAATCTGGTGAAATGACAGATACCATAGTGGTGAAATGGCAGATACTATCATGCCTTAAGTATTTTTGTGTGCTGAATTCGAATTTTCAATTTAAAAAATTTTCTATAGCGTAAAGATTTCGAGTAAATGTCAAAAATTGTCAAAAAACCGCTTTCGGCAAAAAACCGTATTGTCAAAAAACCGTATTGTCAAAGAACCGTATTTTGACGATAAAAACCGGGATTTACTCGAAATCTACGCGGCAGAAAGTTTCCAATTTAAAAAATTTTCTGCCGCGTAGATTTCGAGTAAATCCCGGTTTTTATCGTCAAAATACGGTTTTTTGAAAATTTTTGACATTTACTTGAAATCTACGAGGTAGAAAATTTTTTAAATTGAAAATTCGGATTCAGCACACAAAAATATCTAAGGCATGATAGGTTTAGTCCTTGGAGCAGATTTTTTTTTTGTGGACCTGTGTAATTGTTTATTGCATGGTATCCAAAAAGGTCCTCTTTAAACTCAACCCAAAACTATTTTAATCTAACCTACTTTTTTGTGATCGTAGAAAACATATAGCATGGTGAGTACGTGAAGCAGCACTCATTTTTATAAGCCATATGATAGCTAGATACTCATTCATTAGTGGCACGTCTAAGAGCGTATTAAGAACGTAAAATGATATTATTGCTATCTCCTGGCATGTTTACATTTTGGTGGCTGAAAGAGCTCTTTACGTATCATATTACTGATCTAATCTTATTAGAGGCTGCTTAGGTATTTTAATTAAACTGTACAGTTTAGGCGTTGAATGCCATATTGATTGGGTGAAAATGTATCTGTATCAGTAACTCGTGAACATTGTAGTTTAATTAATTTTCAAAATATATGTGTTTAATTACAGTTCTGTTCTTGTGGTTAAGACGAACAACGAGGCAAATTATCTAGTTTGCAATGCTTAAACCATGTGATTGTTGCAATTTTCAAGTCGGGTGCTATGTCATGAAACTTCACACATGAAAAAAGTTAAAAGTAGCGATGGAAAGCTTAGAAATACTGGAATATTTAGAAAACTATAACGTCGTTATGTTCTGCAAGGGAATTATCTTTATTAAAGCCCCCCAAAACGGAACAACAAATATAGCTAGGTTATTTTATAACAAAACTTTTTTTTAAAGGTAAAATCGGAAGAAAAGTTAGTCTACTAATTAAATCAAAAACTTAGCTTATTACTTCAAAGAAAGAGAATAAATCTCTGTCCGCGCGGGATATGCAAAGGTAAAATTCGTAAATAAACTAAGGGACTTTTGAAATAAAAAAATATGTAGTTAACAATAACAAAATTTATTACAAAAATAAGGTACCGGTAGAGCAAAGAGATATATACAGGATGTAGGCAAATAAAATGTGCTAACAATAAAAATATTCAACATACAAGATAAATACAATGGATGGTATACAGAGAGACAAGCATACGAAAAAGGTACGGCAATTTACAAAAATAACTCAATACCTACTTCTCGGCAGAAGGCCACAATAAATAAAGAACTACAGTATAGACTCTAAAAAAAGGTAGATAACTAAATTGTTAGCTGGCCAACGTAGTTATTACTAAATGAAAAGGTTAAATGACATTTTTAAACAAATTTTCTAATCCTAAACAAATCTCAAAACGTAAACAAAGGTAATGACAAAGCAGTGGCGTCCTGGCAAATTTTAGTTGGTTCCGCGATTTGAGCTTAGAGGGGCCCAATTTTTTTCTTTGCAGTGAGGAGAATTTTAAAATTCAAACTGATATTTTTCGTATCGTCTGCCTTATTTCTTTCAGGCAGGTGAGTAAAGCCAGGGGAGTGCAAGCTATTTCCTTGTACGGTCCTCATGACACGCATGCCTTCCAGTTAAAATATTATTTAGTTGCAATTAATATTATTTATTGTTCAAAAATGTGATATTATTGCTACACTACCCAGGTAGCAAGGGTACGTTATAATAACGTCAAAATCTAGTGATACTGGTCCAAAAGACATCAGTGGACTAAAAATCGACGACATAACGACGTCTCATAAATTACATTAAAATGACGTGCTACATATCACGTCATATTGTCGTCGTTTTTTCGGTGTTAAATTTATTTATATTTTATCGGATTACAAACACTCTAAATCTACAGGTGAAATAAATGGTAGATGAAGATGGTGACGTTTTTTTAACGTTTTTTTCTGCTCATCTATATCAATGCATAAAATTTGCTTGCTTACCACGTAGTTTGTTGCAGAAATTATTTCTAGATGGCGTCACGTACACACCACTGACAATCATTAGTCATACTTTATTATCTTATACTCTTACAAAGTTATAGAAAATAAATAACATTGATTGCAATGTTCAAATTCTTTCAGGGAACATGGATTTATTTGAATGGATCTTATAACAGTCAGGTGTTAAGGATCATTTATTCTGTAACTGGGCTGAGGCAGCATACAAGTTTTATGCTATCTGTTTAATGGGTTAAGCACTGACTGGTTTTATTCGCGAAAATCACCCACCAACAGATGGCGCTTTTATAGTACTGAACAACAAAGTTTTGACATATAATTGACATTCGTGACATTAGAAAAATAGTTTAATACAGTGAAAATTGTGTTTGGTAGTGTTTATGGCTTCTTAAAGTATTTAAAGAAACGGAAAAGTATGAAAAAATGCCTAACATAATTTTTTCAAGTGAATTCTCTGAGATTTTTTTTGACAGTTTCAGCCAAAAAGTTAACCTTCCATCAAATATCAATAGAAAATGGATTTGTTGTTCACCACTGTACAAGTTAATGTAGATGTCGCCCACTCCGTGATTTTCGCGAATAATAAAACCAGTGGGTGCTTAACCTATGAATTGTCCATTCATCTACATAGCGGCTCGCCCTGTAACCCATCATAGATTGGAAAATGGAGACCTCCTAGAGCTGTTTAATTTCATTTAATTAACGTAAATATAACCTGAAACAGACGTCAAATTAACATCTAGCATTAGACGTCATTCATCTGAGACATTAGGAAGTCATTTTCACGTTTCATTTACGTCATCTAACTCGTCATTTCTCGTCACTTATGACCATTTTTTCACGACATTTTCACGTGCCTTTGCTACTTGGGTATTTTGTTTGATCTCTCATTTTAGTTCACATATAAAAAATATTTACAAAAAATAAACATATATTCTTTGGATTAAAATACATTAAAAGTAACATCTATCCAGATGAATAGATTATTTATCCACCCCCACTTTACTTCCACTCTAACACAATATCGCCGTTATAGCACAGACAGCGCGCGACAGCGTTGTTGCCTGGCAAAGACGCAAAGGCAAGTTTCTTATTCTGTAGAAGGTAGCGACAAATTATAAACGATGTTGGAGAAATAAATAAGAAACTAAATACAAATTTTTCGATTGTTCATTGCCATGTTTTATTGATCGGATGGGGGGGGGGGCTAAAGGATCTAGGGCCCGGTCCGCGTTGGCGGACCCGCAGACCTAGCCAGGGCGCCACTGTGACAAAAGAAATGAAATACATAGCATAGTAGCATTTTAAGATACAAGTTACATACAAAAAATATGTGTTTTGCACAATAAATTAATTACAGGTATTAAACAAGAAATCTTTTTAGAAGTCTATGAGAGAAGGTACAAACACTCAAAAAAAAGCGTTGTAGTTTGTCGAATCGAACCACGAAATATCCCACAAAACTCAGGAAGATAGAAGCACTGTATAGGCGTCTTTGGCCACAATGTAAAACAAAGTTACCAGAATTTAGCCAGGGACTATTATCAGTTGCCGGTACACATAATGGAGAAATGTAAATGTTTCTGTACTTACGGAACTGCAGCAAAATGAGCGAAGGTAGTTAAAAACTCTGACTCTGAAACTGTAATTTCTAATTAAACTACACGTAAAGCACCTAGCACCTAGCAGTACATTCATTAAATGTTACTCTAATTCAGGACGTATATACTGGACAGATTTTGATGCTCCTAAACTAATCGGTAAAATTCACCAAAGAAGTTAAATTTTAAAACTAATAAACACTTGAAGGGCTCAGATTCCAGCCATAATTTAGCGACCTCCAGGTCTGCAGTCTGTATGGAGAGTGTCCTTAAAAATAGAAAGTTCAAATATTCGCGCGTTAACGAACTATTTTGGGGATTGTAACTAAGGCAACTAGGCATTCTGTCACATCTGTGCGTTCTCATTGGGGGAAAATCTCCCGCGCGGCTACTTTACCCGCTCATTCTATGGAATTTCTGGAATGCTAACTCGTAAACAATTAAACGTCCAACAGGGCCGGCATTAAATATCTTTGGAAAAAATAACAAATTAGATCATTTTGGTAATGGAGATATAAAATTACATTATTTTAACGGATTTGAATAGAAATTTACGAACACTTCTTAAAAAGTTGACCGTCTTAAAACTTCATTGAAACTGACCACATGTCAGTATAAAAGTGCACAAGTTTCAATAAAACCTATTTCATAATGAAAAATAAACAATTTATCTGGTAAAAAACACATCAAGCATGGAACCACACTCTTCGTGCCCCCACATATAGTGAGCGGGCTTATGTAACTTTATAAATATGACCGTATAAAGCCTAAATATAGTACAAAATACTACAAATGCACAGTAAAGCACTTAAAAAGTAGAGAAATGTGTAATTGTAGGATCCTTGTCATAATATACAGATGTAAATATTAATTTAAATAACGTCGATTCTTAGACTAAAAAGAGAAGGAAATGTACTAACTTAGAAGTACTGAGTTTGCTTTTTTATGTTACTGGTGTAGTATTTTTCTGTTACTTCGTACCTATATGTTCGGTTGTATTGAAAAGCTTCGTATGAGCATCGTTAAGCTATCTGTTTAAATAATTTAAGCAGTATTGTACCACTTCAAATACAAATATGATGCTACCACAATTAAAGAAGAACTGGTAATAATTTTTATTTCGGGAATATTTTTCCAAGGATTGTTAGTTTCAGAATTAATTGCAAGCATTTTAAGAGAGTATCCAAAAAACACTTTTTCAAAAATATCTCGATAAAGATAAGAAAGTCGACGCTTAGAGCAGTGAAACTTTTTACTCTCCTTTAAATTACGAAAATTCTGAAGTCCGAAAGAATCCGATAGCCCAAAAGGTTACTAATCCAGGCAACGGATCAAAAGTTAAGTCTATAGTTATAGTAAAATAGGATACGTTTAACAGAAAATAGTAAAAATATAAAAGTTTATCTTAGTTTTGAAGGGATATAAATTGAGGTTACTAGTAACATAAAATCAAGTATTAACCACTTCACTTAATAATAATCCATACATCAGAGCCATAAGAACAGTTATATTTTAATTAAATTAATTGTGTAACATATGTTAGCATCACCTTTTGGAGATGGTCTCTTAGCGGGGTATGCGGGGACCGGGACGGCCTAATTGCTGCATCGGCAAGTTCAGGGAAGCTGAGGGAAGAGCTGGCATTCATGATTCAACCTTTGAATTATACTGAAGTGTTCGTTACATAATAATTGTACCCGGTGGCCAAATAAATTGTATTAACTTTGAGTTTAACTTTATTTTTTTAATTATTAATTTCATTTTATTTTAATTAATTTAACACATAATTATACTTAATTTTACAAATTTGATTCAATAATATTATGTATTGATTGTCTGTTGAGAGAGAGGGTGTATTGTTTGAGTTGATTTTTAAACGAATTTTGCCAAGTTAAGGATTTTTTAAAGTACAGGTAGAGTGTTGTATAGTTTAGGGCCAAGGTAAGTATAACTTTTTTGCTCAATAGTTCTTCTCATATATGGGACAACGAAATTATTATGTCTTGTGTTGTAATGGTGGTTGGGTTGTGTCAGGTTTTGTTTATCTTTGTGCTGGTGTATATTACATTGCACAAAGAACAGTTGTCTAGAATCCATTATTGTTGAATCTTTATACGATTGATCTGAAGGATAATTAGTTAGTTTTTTGTACATTATCTTTAAAAGTATGGTCTTCTGCATAATTTCAACTCTCTTTTACTATAGATTTTGTTACGCTACCCCATTCTAAGATACCGTAGTTGATATGAAATTTTACTAAGTATTTATAATTCTCTTAGGTCTAAGATATCTTGAAGTATTTTAAATTTGGGTATGAACATTTGGATTTTCTTTATAATAAAATCGATATGCTTGTCCCACCTCAAATGGTTGTCTATGAACACTCCAAGATATCTTATGTTGTTTTTTTGTTCGATTTCAAATTCGTCATTTATTTTTAGCTTACCAAAAGTGGGTAATGAAGGTCGAGAGTTGGCAATAGGGAGATAGTAGGTTTTAGTAAAGTTTATTGTAAGTAATTGGTGGTCAAACCAGTTTAATATTTTTTATACCTGTTTCTGCTTTTTGTTTAAGAGATTCTCAAGACTTTCGTATCGTTGGCGTATGTGATGATAGTATCTTTGATTTTTATTGAAAATAGCCTATTTAAACATATGTTGAAAAGTACAGGTTCTAGTACAGTTCCTTGTGGAACGCCATATTCACTTGTTTTGTAACCACTAAAGGTGTCCGTCAACTTGACGCATTGTTTTCTGTCAGTAATATAGCTTTTAAAAAGTCCTAATGCATTATTTCTGATGCCGATGTCTTCTAGCCATTCCACAAGTAGCGGATGACTCACAGTGTAAAAGGCTTTTGAAAGATCTATAAAAACACATTCGGGCAACTTTAATTTAAGGCAGAGTACATTTTGGTTTTAAGTTGCAAGATAGCGTCCTGAGTGGACTTTCCCTCTTGGAAATCGTACTGCATTTTTGAAATTATGCTGAATTTCTTTATGTAGCTGTTTAATCTCTGTTTTAGTACTTTTTCAAACACTAGCAAAATTTGCGATATTGGTCTATAATTATTTATGTTTGTTCTATGGAGGACTATTATAGAAGACTGGAAAGCACACTTATTTGTAATGTGAGTTAATGGAAGAGATGTTAGATGTGCAACCAGTTTCAGAGTTTCTGCCTTCAAATCATCCACGCCTATGGCTTTTTTGTTTTTTAGTGTTTTAACAATATTTTCCACTTCTGTGGGGTTAGTGTTGCCTAAAAAGAAAAAATATAAATGTTGAATTTTTTCCGGTTTAAAATTAGGGTCTATTTTTATTTTATCATTACCAAATTAATGACAGGAATTTTTGGACAGGCTGTGTAATCATATTCAAGGTTACAATTCAAGCCCAAGAATATGGAAGTGGCTCACAATTCCCGAATTAGGAAAAAAATGGTTGAGACAGGTTTATCGCAAGCCAAGCGCTCTATTGGAAAATGTTCACCAGACTAAACCGTAAAATTGAATCTTCAATTTTTTCTTGCAATTCTGTAACCGACTCAATGTTCAAATTTCAAGAAAAAAGTTGAAATTTCGACTATCTGCAATGCTGAAATTTCAAGAAACAAATATGTATCATGTGAGCCTCTACAGCTATCGTATATTTTATTTCAGGTTTATTATAGCAATATTTCACATCATTTTAACATCAGCCGACATGTGATGCTTATAAAATAAAATGTTAGGCTAAGTCTGCAGTGTACTTCTCATACATTGAGAAAATCAATGAGTGAACATGAAGTTTTATGCTTGTATCATAAACTGATTTTATGAAACTCTTCTGAATACTGATATGATAAAATGAAACGCCGGACTGATATCCACGATGTAAATGTTCATCAAAAGGGTTTACTCTCAATGCTACATCGTACCACTTTATCCTTTGCAAAGGATTTCTTGTATCTTCAGCTATATATAAAAGTATAATAAAACTGTAGCTAAACTATTACAGGGTAGGAATAAAATGACACTATACTAATAAAGTTTGCCAAAGATATGAAAGTATTTATTATTTTTTGTAAGTTACATATAACAAATAAGTAGACGACTCAGATGAGAAACAGAAAACAAAAACATATTCGAGAGGTGGTAGTAGTGGATAGTGGTTATTTTTTTTCCTGCGTTTCTTATTGGGATGCTTTGCCGCATGTACTTTCTTCTAAACAATGTCCGTGAAATCTACAAAATAATACGATTATTCAATATTCTCCTTGATAATAACTTCTACGTCTGTGACTTGTACTTCAAAGGAGCAGTTAAAGGGCGTAGACGAAATGTTCTTGATTCAAAACTAATTTTATCTGTATACACACACAGATTTATCCACATGTTACAATTCTCTCCTTACATTTTTGAAAACGAGCATTTTTCTCTGCAATATTTGTACACATACATTTCTATTTGTTAGTTCACATGTCGTATTCAAATGTTTTTCTAAATAATTCGTCACTGTAAAGACTAAGGGGCGTATCTCAAAAATATGTGTTTTTGTGATAAGCCTGGTAAGGGTCTTAATTTTGTGTCTATGACAAAGCGGCGTATTCGTCTGTATACATACAGACGATATAATGTTCGGCGTAACTCATAACAGACCGTTTAATAATATGACGAATAGGCGAATCTCTACTTCCGCCCATTAGTCATATTCTGATATTGAAACTCATGAGTACCTCCCAGCTCTTGCTCAAGTGTCGTGCAAACATAACCTCAAATACTTCGTGAATAAACATTGCAAAGTATATGCAGTTTTTAGGTATTATCTGAGTTTTGTGGTGTGTAGGCCGTTTACAATAATTATTTTGCGTGTTTCAGTGATTATTCTGGTTAGTTTTATCTTTACACAAGGTATGTTATATTATAAAATTTTTATTTTTGTTATAGAGTAAATACAGTTAATATTAAAGTCATGGATGTACTGGTAAGATGGAGAGATGGAACTGAAAATGTGGTTTTGTCAAGCCAAATACAGTGTTTAAATATGTCAGATAAGCTTAGAAAGGGCTCAGAAATAAAAAGGTATTGGAAGCCACATAAAAAATGGTATTTCGGAAAAGTAATATCAACGGAAGATATGAATTATTCCTCTAGTAGCGACAGTGAAAGTAATATTCCTTTGAAAATGTTGTGTACAAGATCTAGCAACAGTGAAGATGTTCCACTTCAAGTAGTAAAGGAAAACCTTACATAAGATAACAAAAATATATTAGTCAGTGAAGACACAAAACATGAACAAAACACAAAATTACAAGGTGATGTTTTAGTCTTTGATAAGGACAAACAGTTGTCTGACTCTGAGCCCTCAATTTATCAAGATGATACGGATAAAGATCCCACTTATATCCAAACATGTGAAGTTCCCATTTGCAAAAAAGAAGTATTTAGTGCACGTCCGAGATGCTTACGTTTACTGTGTTGGGACCACTTTTCTAACAACGGAACTTGAGGTCATATGCACATAATTCAAGAAGTAGTAGACATTCCAGGACAAATTATAGAGACACCAGAAAACTTTGTTGTTGATGGCAATACTAAAGAAAATGAAACAGATTTAATTTTGAAAAAGAGAGTAAACAAAAAAAAAGTTGCTTGCAAGCTTAGGAACTCAGGTGAAGCATATATAAGTTACAAAACAAAAAACCCATGCCCGCCAGAAGAATTACTCGACCTAGATGTAATGGTGTTTCTTGTGAGAAAATTGGAAGAAAATGTAAGATCTTCACAGATCAAGAACGAGAACGAATATTAAATGATTTTTATGGTACAAATAGTTTGCAACTTCAAAGGGAGTTTGTGGCACGTTATGTAAGACAAAGAAACACGAAACAGATAACAACAGGAAAATAACAAATTTCTAGGCGAGAAAAAACTAATTATTATTTTTTGCCAAAACCTGACACAGACTCTGACATTTCTGTATGCAAAACAATGTTTTTAAACACATTGAGTATATCCGAGAAATTTATGCGTAATGCTTTAAAAAAACTACAAGATACTGGGGTCACTGAGACAGATAGACGTGGAGGTAGATATGCGAATTTGAAAGATAAAGACCAAGAAATTCGAAAACTGATATTAGCACACATCAACAGATTTCCACGAATAGAATCTCATTATTGCAGAAAAAATTCCAAACGTGAATATTTACTCACAGTGAAACGAATGTATGATAATTTTATCACTGAATATAATGCCAAAGTTAGCTATCAACTTTACCTCAATGTGTTCAGAAGCCTTAGATTATCTTTTCACCATCTAAAAAAGGATCAGTGCGGATTGTGTTTTACATACAAACAGGGTAACCTTGACAAAAAAAGGGAGTTAGAGAAAACTTACCAAGACCATATATAGACGAAAAACAATCTGTTCGTAATAAAAAACCAGCAGGAAAAAAACGATCCTGATCGTTTAAAAACGTATGCTGTGTTTGATCTCCAGCAGGTAATCTTTTTGCCAATCAATAATGAGAGTAAGTTGTTTTATCGACGCAGATTGGCTAACTATAATCTGACTATTTATGATATCAAATCTAAAGAGTGTCATTATTTTTTATGGCACGAAGGTTTGAGTAAGAGAGGTTCTTGTGAGATTGCTACCTGTTTATATTTATATTTGAATGAACTTGACAGGAAAGGTGTGAACATGGTTTCCTTGTTTTCAGATGGGTGTAGTGGCCAAAATAAAAACACCATTGTTACAGCAATTCTGCGCAATATTTATTTAATTTTAATGCTTTCTTTATGTTTTTTTTTTAGTTTAAGTACCTATCTATGTTTTTATTGCTTTTGTTCTGATAATATATTTTTTTTTCAATAAAATTACTTGTTTTTATAAATTGTAAATATAATTATTTTTTATAGTAGGCCAATATGATGAACTGGTATATTTAAAAAAATACAATTTATTTGGCAATCTCTAAAATATTGATGGCAATAATCCCTTAATTCATAAAAACATCCCAATGTAATATTAATTTTTATATTTTTGGATTTTTGACTATATATTTATTGGGGCGTATGTCATATTATCTCCATTCATACTTTTTTTAGAAAAAGACGAAGAGGCGTATCTACTTTAGGGATCTTTTAATAAAAGCACTAGCTAATGGCCTTCTAGATAATCCAATTCTTACACTTTAGTGTTGACTTTACAGTTATTTGGACGTATCTAGTTTTCTTCTGTGATCTTTAATAAATGCTTCACAGTGTGTCTTTACAGTGACGAATTTATATATTTTGCCAGTCTGATCCGATTGTAAAAATTCTTTCACTGAAATTAATTTTGAACTTTTTACTACAATAACACAACCGATATAATATCACTAGAAATAGTACCTTGATGCTACATTCTTCTCTACAATATTTCAGCACCCCCGCTTTCTTTATTTTTTCCTTAGCAGATCAATAATCAAAATGCTATTTTTGCTGCGATTGTAGTCACCACATATTATTTAATCTCCATCTAAAAAACCGCTGCCCAAGGAATCACTACTTCCACATCCGGATTTTCTATCCAAGTCACTCACAACGAAAAAATTTTGTATGTGAAAATAATTGTTTATGGAACTTTAATAATATAATATTTGAAATCCTCTACCCCAAAAACCCATAAAACGATACCCCACATCGGTAGTGGGGTGGGGGTGGTGATAGGGGGTGGTAGTGGCGGTGGATAAAGTAAAAAAGTATTTTGACGTTTCTGGTTTCTGTACACACACTAAATCACAATTTTTTTTCATCCCCTTTAGTAATGGGGGTGGCTAATGCCAAAATTTTGTTTGAGACCTTAGTTTCTCTTGTATATACTAAATACTAATTTTATGAACTCTTACCTGCTTAATTTACCTATTTACCCTAAATTCACCCCAATTTACCCCCCAACCCTTCGACGGAACAAGATGAAAATATAATCTAGTTCTAGATCTCATTAAAGTACATATATGTACCAAATTTCAAGTCAATATCTCAAACGGTTCCAGAGTAAACGTGCGCACAAAAAAAAGTTACAGACCGACAGACAGACAGAAATTTTTTTTTTTACTCAAACTTAAAATCTCGACGTCTCATGACATTCTAAGTCTATTTGAACAATAAAAATTTTTAAAATTTTTTTTGTCGTTACTATACTTCCACTGGATGTGGAAGTAAAAACTTGATCCATGCAGCTTTTATAGGTTTCGAGACAGCACAAGTTATATCTGAAAAATTTTAAATATCGTGTATCGCCGAAAAAAGCTGACAAATTAATACAGGGGATGGACGTAAGCTTACATCGCAAATCGCCCTCCAGAAAAGGATTCGGCAGAATGTTTTACAAAACATAGACCTAATTTTAAAAGTGGGACCAAAAGATGCATAGGACTGAAAGTAAACGGTCTCTGGGTCCCTCACTAAAAGGTTCTGGGATATAATGTTTACCATACTACGACGTAATCTTCAATGCCAGAATGGATACGAGTAATATATGGGAAGAATGATGGATCCACATAGGGCAAATACAAAACAATGAGCATTGTCACATAAATAGCCGTCTACACTGAAAATAATTTTTTCCCGAATTTCCGTACATGTGTAACATACAGAGTGTCCCAAAAGTATGGATACGCCGGAATAATTCTTCGGGATAGCGAGACATGAGGAAAGTAACGTCAATAAAAGTTGTTGGTCATCGAGAAACACCTCTAAATAACCTCATATTTGACCTTGAAAGGTATTTTCAAGGTCATTTGAAGGTCCACTTTCGTTTTTTATTTAGGAACCCTTATTCTTAACCACGGATTCTGGAAGAGGGAAAAATTTGCATTAGAGTTGTAAGGGGTCAAATGGACCCTAGGGCTTATCTAAAGGTCAAATGTCTCTCGAAATTTCTAGGCTGTTAGCTCGTCAGAATAGCGATATGAAAAAAATGACCTCTATAAAAGTTGTTGAGGTTATCTTGGTGACCTTGAATTTGACTTTAAAGGTCATTTTCAAGGCCATTTGAAAGTAAAATTTCGTTTTTTAAACAGGAATCCATACTTTTGGGACACTGTATATCCATTGCCTGTTTGGCCACGCCATGGTGCCTTTCAATCATTATTGTTTAAAATCAAAACCGTTGATAATTCATTCTGTGACTATAATATTGGGAACAACAGACTTTGATTCCACAGAAAAAGTTAGATTAACATATAGTTACGTTAGCTGTGTATGAAAGAAGTTGACAAGATGTTTTGTAGGAGAGCTTCTTCTTGATATACTAACGTGATCAGACTCAGGTTAATAGTACATAAAAAGGACGAATGTTTCTTTGAAAGTTACCTGCTAAATACCCAAAATAATGGTTTTTATACTCTCTTAAGTCTTCCTTAACTTGTATAAATTCTCAAGTGTTCCACAGTATCTACTAACTGCACATAGATATTTTCATCTTGTTGGCCAAGAGCAGCAAAATCTATAGGACTCAAATCAGGTGACCGTGGGGTCATAAGGAAGTAGTCTTGAAATAAGGTATGTTTGGTAATCGATGCCAGGAAGGTATATTTAAGCTGAGTCACTTTACTTCCCGGATACACTAGGTATATGTAAATTCGCATACTTACCATTAATGCCGCGATTCAATTCAAGATACTAATTATGCATTTTTTAAGTAATACAGATGTTGTATTGTAACTTTGCCAATTAAATTACTGTTTAAAATGCACGATTTGGAAACACCTCGATTAGCCACCATAAGTAATAATTTATTATTCAAATATTTGATGGCGTTGCTCGTGAAAGGAAAGTTTTTAATTGCTTATTTCCTGATCACTTGGCATAATAATCCTACACTGCCAAACCTTGTTTACTATCTTTTATCTTGGCTACAGATCAAAACAAACAAATGGAATAGTGCATAGACATATTTAAAAGGTCACAGTGTACTCAGAACGCTCTTTTTTTACGGTTGTCTTGTTACTGCAGGATTAGCCTCGAATTTTATTTATCTTACTTCATAAGTCATAGTCCGTATCTAAACGAGTTTGTGCTAAATAGACATTTTCTCGGTGGATTTCTGACTGTAAATTAAACTTAATACACATGATTACTCTGAAGTGTCATAGAGATAATCAATTATCGTATATTTATTATTTATTTATTTATTGCAATGCTATATCCAACGAGCAAGAGCACAATTACAGGATAAGTACACTAATGCACTATAATATTACAATAAGAGTATAATAAAATTCAATAACAAGAATATTAAATAGAAATAAAAATAGAGAAAATATACAGGGTGTTTCAAAGTCAAATGTACATACGACACCTGTGGATAGTGGTTACAAATCACCCATAATTATTGTATCCATAGTCTTTCTTTCCTGGGATACACAGCGTTTTGTTGATTTTGGCCAAATATTTCTTTGGCCATAACTTTTGAATAGGGTTTTCAGTCCCGGGATCCCGAACGAATTTGTGGCACCGAAAATCCCGGGATTTCAAAAATCAATCCCACGTATTCTTCGGGACTGGAATATGCTCGGAATTCTCGAAATTTAGTCGTATCCAGGATATTGTTAAAATTCTTTAACCAGTTAAAATAACAGTGGAGGCCTTATGTCTTAGAACTTTTTGAAACTGGATTCTGGTAGTTCTTGATGTGTAGAACAAAAGTTCTCAAGGGCACTAAGTCTTAGAAACTCATGGTTTCGAGATATAGCCCTGTGAAGTTGGACTTTACGTGCATTCTACAGCATAGTTAAATCCTTATGGGAAATGGCTTTGAAACTCTGGATTCCGGTAGTTCTTGATTGTAGAACGAAACTTCTCAAGGGCACTAAGTCCTAAAAACTAATGGCTTTGAGATACAGCCCTTTGAAGTAGGACTTTGCGTGCAATATACAGCATAGTTAAATCCTTATGGGAAATGGATTTCGTTCAAACTCTTTGAAACTCTGGATTCTGATAGTCCTTGATGTGTAGAACAAAAGTTCTTTAGGGCACTAAGTCCTGATAGAGATATAGAACACAGATATGCTGCAGAATGCACGTAAAGTCCAACTTCAGAAGGCTATATCTCAAAACTATGACTTTTAGGACTTAGTGCCCTAGAGAACTTCTGTTCTGCACATCAAGAACTACCAGAATCCAGAGTTTCAAAGAATTTGAGCGAAAGCCGGGTCCTTTATGCTCAGACAAAAGTGTTAACTGTGCTTTAAGTATTGAGTTGGGATTGTCACTTTCGAGAAATTCTGTGTTTTAACACAGAATTTCTCGAAGGACTGTTTTGTCCGGAGTTTTGTCTTACCTTCATAATCCGTAACCATTGCAACCGCAAGCATCTGGCAGTAACAGTAACACTGACGACTTTGGAGGTTTATTCAAATTGCCTGAACGCGCAAAAAAAATAAAAGTAAGTATTAAAGTAATACACAGAGTGATGAAGATAAGAAAGTGCAGATCTAGAGCCAGACTATACCAAAGAAGACGAAGTAACCATTGCTGAGTTGAAACAAATAGCAAAACAAAAAAGCTTGAGAGAAAGGCTAGATGAAAATTTTCAAAGCCATACGAAGCTGAAGGAAAGAGCGATGCTAAGACCATTAAGCCTACAGACAGCTGTAAAACAAGAAATGTCGTTATTTGAAAATGGAGTTTTTTTATGAAAAAAATTAAAAATTGCATATTACAATTTAACAATTATACAGTCGTAGAGGGCTTTTTCTAATGCTGGTGGGCTCTGTACAAAGATCCGGTTAAGACTATGGGGCGAAACATTAGATACATTAGTTCTTCTAAGCTCCTTTTTTAAAAATAAATTTCAAACTGTTCGTTTTTGTTATCTATTCAAATAAATAAAACACATTTAAAAATTGTTAGTTTTAATTTTATGTTAATATTTGACAATGTATTTTGAGCCTGGGAATTTGTAATCCCGATAATCCCGAAAGCCTAATCCCGTCCCGGGATTGAAAACACTATTTTTGAATCACCTAGTATAGTACATGTATTTCACTTATTTTACTTGACAAAATTTCATATAAACCAAAATCGAAATTCAAGTCGTCTTTATAAAAAACTGACAATTTCTAATATCTCAAAAGCATTACACTGTATAGTAAAATTTTGTAGATCAGTTTCAATATTAGAAGAGCGGAAGAAATTACAACAAAATAGTACAATTTTTGTAAGGATAACTTAATAAAACATAAAGGGCACAACACTGAACTACATATAGATTATTTCACTCATAAATTACAGACAAACGACATTTCGCAAATTTTTAAATTTTTTTCCTAATCAAGTGAACCAATTTGTTTGTATTTCACATATATTGTAAATATACTTAAGACAATTTATTAACGATATTTTCAGGAAATCTTTTCATGAAGAAAAAAAAAATTGATGCTTTTGAATTTTCTGAAAAATTTAAATACGTACTTACACGCTAGAGACCACCAGCATTTTTTTATTAATTATACACCATACAATAAGCTATAACATAGTTAAATCCTTATCCTTTTCACAAAACTTTATCGAAGAGGTAACGTACTCAAAACAAAGATAATGTTAGGTTTCTACACACCTCATAGTAAACACCCTGTATCGTGGGTTCAGAAATTATAACACCAGGGTAACACTAAAAAATATATATGTATTAACTTACGTACTAGTTACAACAAATAAAGAAAAATAGTACAAATTGGTTAGAAACGCGATATATTAATTAAATATATAAATAAACAACACTGATATCTTCTGCGAATAATTCAGACAGTTTTACTGGTGGTTTCGGAATATCGTCAAGAAACTTTGAATATGATAAATGCATGTATAAGTAACAGAAAACGTTAGTTAGCTTTCTGTTACTATACATTAGTATACATGGTGGTAACTATTAAATATGGGTAGATATATTCACCAATCACAGTTAGGAGAAAACACCCTGTTAAAATAGATGACAAGTCAACGAGAGAATTTTAGCAGTTAAGCTCTTAACAGATTGTTATTTATGTTGAGGTTATGTGTGCATGCAAATATTTTTTAGAATAAGATTTTGGATAGATAGAGTCAATTTCCATTTCTTATTGTCATCATCATCTGAAAATGATAATAAGGGAAGGCCGCTCCCGAAATGTCCAAGAAAGAACTGTCCTATTTGAGAAATTCGGTGATATCGAATTTAGGCGAAGATTTCACGTGAATAATGAAACAGTGCAGAAGGTGGCAAATATGTTGGATGAAATGTTAGAACCTATAAAAATTAAATTGCGATCTATTAAAAAGTTCATTAATTATACCTGGACCCAAACTTCAAATCCATTCTATTGACCTACATTGCACACAATTATAAGAAGTACCGTTATGTTTTACAGCGGGATTTTCTCCAGTAAAACGAATGAATAAAGTAGAATTTGAAAATCCATCAAGTTTATAGTTTCTGATTTATTCACAGACTTTAACTATCTCCGCAAGTTTATTTAACTATGAGTACTCAACTTGTCTAATATGGTAGATATATGGGCGTACGGCGACACCCTTAATTATAATAAGTGACATTTTATTCCAAGCTAGTTTAGCTGTTCTAACAAAGAATTCAGAAACTTCGTTCTAATTAATTATCTTAGTCACATCGTGTAACTTTGAATGGAATTGCAAAATAGTGGAGGTGAAAAATACATAGAATGCATAGTTTTTTTAGCAATATGATTATTTAAGTAGGTGACTTGAATATATGAAATTTTTCTGTTTTCTAATACAGTGAATGATCAACATTTAACAACGTATATAGATAAAGTGAACGTATAACCCAGGCGATGGAGGTATTTACCTACAAGAACTTGCAAACTGAATAATTTTTTTTTAACGAGTTCATGAAAGTGTATAGAATAATATCCTGTAAAGTTTACATTTCGCTCGGATGCAGAAAAAAAAAGTGAAAAAAATTTTTTTTTTTCAATAATTTTTTTAAAATTTTGAAATTAAGTCAAACTAGGATATAATAAAAAATATAGACGGATACGTATTTATGAACAAAAAGCCGCTGCCCAGGAAATCACTACTTCCACATCCAGATTCTCTATCCAAGTCACATCGAGAAAACTTCGTATGTGGAAATAATTGTTTGTGGAACTTTAATAATATAATATTTGAAATCCTCTAACCCAAAAACCCATAAAACGATACCCCACATCGGTAGTGGGGTGGAGGTGGTGATAGGGGTGGTAGTGGGGGTCGATAAAGTAAAAAAATATTTTGAGGCTTCTGGTCCTTGTACATACACTAAATCACAATTTTTTTTTCATCCCCTTTAATAATGGGGTGGGGGTGGTAAGGGGGGGGTGGCTATTGCCAAAAATTTTTTTGAGGCCTTAGCTTCTCTTGTATATACTAAATACCAATGTTATGGACTATTACCTGCTTGATTTACCCATTTACACCAAATTTACCCCAATTTACCCTCCAAACCTTCGACGGAACAAGATGAAAATATAATCTAGTTCCAGATCTCATTAAAGTACCAAATTTCAAGTCAATATCTTAAACGGTTCCAGAGTAAACGTGCGCACAAAAAAAGTTACAGACAGACAGACCGACAGACAGAAATTTTGTTTAGCTCAAACTTAAAATCTCGCCGTTTCATGACATTCTAAGCCTATTTGAACAATAAAAATTTTTTTGTCGTTACTATTTCCACTGGATGTGGAAGTAATAAAAAAACTATTAAAAAACAAAAATATTTAAAAAAATCTCTTTGTAGATTAGTACCATGACGTGGTAAAAAGGCGTAAAAAGCTTATTATTATTTATTATATATTATTATCATTGTTATTATTATCCTTATTATGTTTTACAACAATAATAATAATACAACCAAATCTAATCTATTGATCTTCTATAGTTCTGAAACCTTTCTTATGCTCACCCTCATATTCTTGCGTGATTAATGTTTTATCATAAGGTATGATTTGGACCACAAATCAACCGAAAATTTGCGGACCTCCAAACGGGCTATCTTTAGGGTCACTCTTTCTCCACAGTCGATGTTACCATGTAAAATTTTATATAAGAAATTGAATGTGATCGGTGTCTACGGTTTTCTAGACTGTCTAGGGAAAACTTAGTTCTTGATGTGGGTAACCAATAGCAGGATAAGGTCCCATCAGTCTTAAAAGGCGCATATTTTAGAAATCGGCGAGTCCTTTCCAAATTTTGTATATGTACATTATAAACGGGACACCATACTATTGAGCATACTCAAGTTGTGGTCTAACAAGAATTGTTTTAATGTATTTACGATATTAAAATGTGTGGAGTTTCTAATGACAAAACCCAGTGGTCTATAACTTTTGCTGACAGTAAGTTCGATGTGGTTTACAAACGTTAATTTTCTATCAAATGTCACACCCAAGTCACAAAAGGTGCCAGGACAGGAAAGTGTGTGATTGTTCAAATTGTAATCAAATACAATAACATTATGTTTTGTTGTAAATGTCATACTGTTACATTTTTCTTCATTTAAAGGTAATTTATTTATTATACACCATATATTAATACGATCAATATTATTTTGCAATTCGAGGCAATCATATTCACACGCGACATTGCAAAATAGTTTTAAATCATCCGTATATAGAAGGCAGTTAACAGTGATATTGTCTACTATGTCGTCAACAAACAAATTTAAAAAAGTGGCCCTAAATTTGAACCTCGGGGGACTCCCGACGTAGCTAAGACTTCGACAGATTTAACACCATGATATACAACATATTGTCTTCTATCAATTAGGTAGGATTTAAAAAGTGCAATGAGGTTATCCGAAAAGCCAAAATATTCTATTTTTTCTAAGAGAATATCGAGGTTCAGTCTATTAAATGCCTTTGAAAAGTCGGTATATATAACGTCTGTTTGTATACCCTATTAATAGAGTCAGAAATAAACTGTAATGTAATATTAATTAAATTCGTAACTGTTGAACGGTCGTGTTGAGCTATAGACATTTGATACCTTAGATGGTTAAAAAAAATAGTGTAAGATAATTTCAAACCCCTTAGCAAAATTATTTATTATACTATCGGGCGGTAGTTAGAAATATTGGATCTATCAGCCTTCTTAAAGATTGGAATATTTTTTATTATTATTTACATTTATAAAATTTAAAATATTTATTAAATAATTTCAACTTAATTATGGCCGAATAACAAGCATGAATTTAACAATATATTATAATTTTCCATTCACGAAACGTGTTGAGAAAGATATTTTGTATGGGGACGCTTACCTGTTGGGGATAAAAATGCCTAATGTTCACTTTGACGCAGTAAAAGATATTGGCTTCAATAAAATTAACAAAGGTGCGTACACGTGTAAAATTTTTTTCAAGTCGTCTACTAAAAATAAATTCCACCACATCTCCAAGCGACGGCTGACTGCTGAAATTTCATCTCATTTGAGAAGGGGCGCATTGTATGGTAAAATACATACATCAATGTAGGCAGAGAAATTCTTGTATATTTGTCCTTGTGTAATTTTTTTCCGCTGATTTACGAGTGGAAGCCCAGATTAAAATCTGAGCTTGTAAATTGTCTGTCACTGATATGCTACGGGTAATGATAAATTCAGATTTGAAATGATGTTTTATCAGGGGATGATTTATAGGGATGGGCTGTGAAAAATTCGGGGCATTTCCAATTGTCAGAAAGTAATGTAAAGGCATTAAATTTTTATACGGGCCAATCCATGACAAATATACACAGAAAGTGGGTAATTTCATATTAAATAAAAAAGTGGACAAGTTGTGATTTGCTGAATACCTAAATAATATTTTTTAAACTGTCTAAATTGGCGCTGAGCTAATGATTTATAAATAAATCAAAGCCAATATTGCGAATACTACTACTACTAAACTGTCTAAATTGTATTTTAATTTTTCACTTGAATTTAATGATTTACTTTTCTAGAAATCATTCCGAGATAAGGTTAAATTTACGCAAGTTGCAACTAAGGCCGGCCGCACACATATCGAGCAAAACAGTTTCAGTCAAAAATTTTTGTCTAAACAAGATCGATGTTGTTATTTCAATGTAAATTCAATTAGAAAATGCACACTTATTAGTCGCGTGCCTTAAAGCACGTTTAATCGCATTTAGTCACAATCAGGCTGTTCGACGTCGATCGCTTCCCCTTGTTTTATAACGAAACATTTGTCAGTGCGCATGTCCCAATACCAACAACTGCAGTGCCAACAGTCAGGCCCTGCGCACTCCCACTATATTTCAAAACAGCGTGTTTAGTTTGAACTTCCGTCGATCTGTCGCTACTTGTACTTGAATCACGGCGGGTGCGCAAATCTGAGGCATGTTTTGCGCATAAGACGCTACAAACCGCGATAAGCGGAGCCATCCGAGCGAATAAGCTGTGACGTCACGCTTAAAGACGCTTAAAGCGGTATCGCGCGGTCTCACTAGGGCGCTAGAAAATGTGTAAGCGGAAAATAGTGGGGATATGACATAAGAACGTTAGAGATGGTTAGAACTAAACTGTTAAAAAAAGCTAAAAAGACATTCATTTTTGCGGAGAAATATATGATGACTAGGGTGGCCCATCTTTTTCGAAATCGAAATTTTTTATTTCTCACCCCTGAAAATGGTTCCATTTGAAGAAAAAACAGTCCCCTCAAAATATTATTGAGGCAAATTGAAGGCAAGGGGTGCCGCAGAATGCATTATTATGCAATAATAAAAGTAAATGGAATTATTTACATTCTTTGGTTGATGCATTGTTTTTTTTTTTTTTTAATCAGCAACATTTATCTTTAGAATGACTAATCAAGTCATGCAAATATCAAAGACATTATCTGTTGTGACTATGACATGTGTCATACTACTGTAAATTTGTAGTCTAAGAAAACTAGACTAGAAGTTTTTGAAATAAAACTCTCGTTTTATCTTTGTGTATTTTATTATGAAACGTTTTTTTCATACATAGTACCAAATATTATCCTAAATCTACAAGACATATAGTAATAAAAACAATATTTTTTGCACTAGCCCAAAGCATGCGACAGGGTTTCTTTTTTTACATTTGGAAACTGTGATTTATAATCATTTACAACTTGGAGTAAAAACTGTTTTTAGTCTTCATTTTTTGTTAAAATGTCATTATAGTCAGTAATAAGTTTGATTCCTCTCTCAGCGGCATCATTTACAACTTTAATTTTGTTTACAATATTGAAACATCGGGTATAACTTTCATTTTCCCTCCATGTTGTTGGATCATTTTCCAAAAATTCCATAGACAAACCTAATTTTTGAAAAAACTGTTTAGTGTTGTCGCATATGAAGTCCTGAATTTCCTTGTTTTCAAAGTCAGTAATGTTACTAATCATAAGTCGTTTAATACCCTCTTGATTTGGTGCTTTCCTATTCAAAGCTTTAACCATTTCTCTTTTAGTGGTTCACTATTTTCCTACTTGCGGCTTGAGATATTTCTTTGTCAATATTTTGATAATTAAGGAGTTCTTTACAAAAGTCTAAGTCATGAAGCGGTGCTTTACTAGCAAATGACGCTGTAAACCAGGCCTTTACATAAACCTTTACAATAAAGAGACATATATCTTCAATACCTATTTTTCTTTTTTAGTTAGTTGGAACTGATCTTGGAAAAAAATATTTTTAGACAGTAAATGGCTTTGGCCATCCAACGTGCATGATGAAATGCCCCTGGTTGATAGAATGTTGTGTGAGTGGGCTCTTCTTCAGCAAAAAGTTTAGAAAGCATTAAAAATTCTTTATAATCATTACGAGGCTGTTGCTAAGTTAAAGCTGCATTTAGATACTTTACAATTTCGGCTTTAACTGGTTGTAAAATGTGTTTAATTTTTGATACCTGAAATCCAGTTTTTGGTTTATTTTGATCTATTTTAGGCCAAAATTCCCTAAAACGTTTAAATAGTGGCACATTTGGACCAGATGAGGAAGGCATTTTTGTGTCAAACACACTTCTCAAAACCACTTCAAAAATATGATGTCTACAAGGAAAATATAGAATATCTCTTTCTAATTTTTGTTGCAATAGTGTGGCTGCCCCATTTATATAACCCATATTTGATGCTGTTGTATCACAACACAAAGCTATTACCTTTTCGTCCAAATTTCATTCACAAAGCACATCATAAACTGCTTCAGTCTGTTCTCTTCCAGTTGAATTGGACAAAGCTGGTACTCCAAGTAGTTGTTCAATATCTCCACTAGTAACTAAGATAGCAAGTCTATCGATATTTCCCATTCCAGTGAGAGAAGGTAAAAGTTTTCCATCCCAATGGATGACTGGGGCCGGCAATTCAGAATTACCGAAGGCAGTTTTTAATATTTCAGCTCTTTCTTCGCGGATGCGTTGTCTAGAGCGCTGAAGTGTGGTTCTGCTGATGGACAAAGATGTGGTGTCATGTCCTAGTGCTTCTGCTACTGCCGTCAAAATATGGACTCCATACCTGTCGCTTATTTTGCAAGCATCAAATGCAGCGGCTATTTTTGGTGTGATGATGTTACATGTTCCATACAATCTCCTCTTTTTTGGCTGTGACGGGCCAGGCTGGTCTTGTAACAACTCTTCTTGGGCTTCGATTATTTCATCTTCATTTTCGTTGGAGTCGGCTGAATTACTACTTGATGATGGACATGTGACTGTTTCCTCTAATCTAGCTTTTTCTTGTTGACTTCGTTGCATTCGTTCGGATAATTTCTGTAATTTCTCCTCAGCTGATTTTTCTTGAGAAGCAAGTTGGTAATCAACACCATCCATAAATCCAGGACGTCCCTTTTTTCTTTGGTTAATTAAAAACTGCTTATCTTCATCTATTTTCATCAACTCCAATGCATTTGCATGAGAAATGTCAAAGAGATCGTCCAATTTTTCAACGAAATTTTTTTCTTTACTCCCGCACTGGCCCTTTTAGCCGATTTTTGTAAGTTCCTCCACTCTGCATAAAGTTTATCTAGTTGTTTAACACAGTGAAAATCCTGACGTGTCGGAATGCGAGCTTTATCCCAAAAAACTGACACCTCTTTTATTGTTAATTTAGCACTTTCATATACACTTAGCTTTACTTCACGAATGTTATAAAAGAGCACTTGTAATACTTGTCTATTAGACGGCAATTTATTGCCAATGATTTGTGACGAATAGTGTCCAACTAAGTAAATGAAAGTATCCTTTCGTAAGGATTTAACATCAGCCATCGTTAAATGTTTTTTCAAAAAGGAACGTATGCTAGAACTTATAATGTCACCACTGTAAAACACAATTGCAAACTGACATAAAAACCTACCGTAGGTGCATTATATTTCCAAACTTCCAAAACAAATAATTTCTAGGAAATAATTACACCAATAAAACATTATGAGAAAAGAGGTAGATATTTGTATTTTAAGTAAAATTTAAGTGTATTACCGTAATAAAATCTTATCTACAAATTTCTACCTGAATGCGGCACGGGTTACCGTAATAAAATCTTATCTACAAATTTCTACCTGAATGCGGCACGGGTTACCGTTCACCGAATTATCTGAAACTTTGACATAAATTATTCCTAGTATAATAGTATATTTTCGTGGGGTGAGACTTAAAAAATACGCAAAAAAAATTCACCCCCTATAGAGATGGGCCACCCTAATGATGACGTAGCGCTTCAAGGCGCTTAAAGCATTGGGGTAAGACGCGAGATCGCAAAAATATGCCTTTGGATCTTGCCCGACTGTTAGTACTGTCAGTTGTCGCGCCATTATTGTTTACATGTCTGTGCTTTGTGTTTTGGACATTAAACTAATAATTATTAAATCCATAGAGCAGGAGTCCATTTGCTTATTTGTAAATAATGTGAGTTTCCAATGAAACTGTCTAGAAACGACGCTGTTCTGTTAAATATTAAAAACTGTAATGGGTTATAAGTGTTGTGTTCACGTCGTGTTGCGACTTCGAAAAATTCCAACATGCATAGGTATTATTGATTTGCAAAGAACGTGACTCCCAAGAAATTGACTAAAAACGAAAGACTGACGGGTTGTATACTTCTGTGCAATGAAATCCCGTACACCTATTTTTCGCCTTATTAAATCATCGGTGATAGGCCCTGGTAGCGGAAATAGGCCGACGTTAAACAGTTAAAAAAAAAAAAATCATTATTTATTTGTCAGTGTCATATTTTCGCAATGCCAAAATTAACTGAACATGAAAAAATTTTAATTCTCTCTAAAATTAAAGAGAGATGGTCTATCAGAGCAGTTGCTAATCATTATCAATTGAATAAAAGTACTGTTATGAGTGTGAAGAAAAGTGGGAAGAGGAAGGTTGCGTAAAGAGAAAAGACGGTTCAGGCCTATCGAGAAGTTCAAATCTCGTTCAAGATGAAGCACTCCTTGGCTATTTGAGGAAAAATCCGTTTCAAACAGCAGGAGACGCTGTGTTCATGACACATTTTCTAGTGTCGAGGTCAGCAGCTAGCCGAAGGATAGGAAAATCGAAAATAAAAAACTGTACAAGTGCCAAGAAGACTATATTAACAGAAGAACAGAAGCAAGCCCGCATTATGTTTTGTTTAAATTGTGTCTTTCGCCCGTTGAAGTTTTGGACCAATGTTGTGTTTACCGATGAAAAAGTTTTTCAGTCTTGTAATGTACAAAATATTAGATTACATTAATAAATACAATCGCAGCTATGTGCAATCGCATCGTATCTGTAAATTTTTCAACTTCAGTTTTTACATTTGTTATAAATCGAAATCATTCCCATCGAATGGTGTAAAAAAGTAAAAAAAAAAACAAAAATACGTATGTTTTTCTTCTGGATTAACATTATTCAAATACATTACTTATGACGTTTCACAATCAATGTTAGTTTTTTGTAACCTATATGATAATGAAAAATCTAAATTCCAAAAAGACTGATTCACACCACTTAATGTTAGTAAAGGACGTGAAAATGTATATTATAGCGGGTTTATACGTGCATGGATTTAGTGGCTCCGGTAGATATTGGCACGCTAGTAAAAAAATATTACACATATAAACAGTTACTGGCGAGCAAGCTTTTACCTTGCATGCATTGATGCATGCTCGCCAGTAACTGTTTATACGCGCAATATTTTTTTACTGGCGTGCCAATATCTACTGGCGCCACTAAATCCATGCACGTATAAACCCGCTATTATTTAATTGTATTACAGGTATTTTGGTACATTAACATTTTACTTATTTCAACGCAGTTTCAACATCTTAATACTTTTGTAATAATTTTACTTACGTTAGTTACTTTTTAAATGTATTTTTAAATATTATTGTATTTATTGTAATGTTAAATTAATAAATGATCAATTTCTAGTTTTGAAATGACTTACTTAATTTTAAGGCCACTGTTAGACTATAAAAGTTCTTTGACAACGATCTTTTATAAAAGATATTTTATGAGTAATTTGATAGATATTTTATATCATAAAATATCTTTTATAAAAAATCTTTGTCAAAGAACTTTTGTAGTCTAATGATGGCCTAAGCATTTGTTTGAAAATCATTTAAAATTCCCGCCTATGCCAATCCCGCCTGTATCAAAAAGGCGGGAATACAGCGCTACCCACGACGTAAGTTTTGCTGTTTAAAAAATCCCTGAGAGTTGCCTATCTATATCATATATAATATTCTTTAATCTATGCCAACAGTTCTCTTCAGTCTTTTGCTCGATATGTATGCGGCCGCCCTACTTTCTGAAAACAAAAACGTTTTTGTGTGAGTCAAAAACCGTTTTTGACTAAAACTGTTTTGCTCGATATGTGTGCGGCTGGCCTAAATTTAATGAGCGCACTTTTTTTTGGAACGGTCGTTCTATGCTTGGCTAATAGAATAGGTCAACATATAATATCGCAATATTATAAGAAAGGGGGGAAGTACAATATCTGAATCAATTTAAGTTATTAGGCTCCAAAATCAAAAGAGATGTTGACTTTGCACACAAAAAATTATATCGAAAGTTCGGAATCGCAAATCTAATCTTACTTGTTTTTGGTCTTTTTTTAATAACATGCGTAATTCATCTACAATTGCTCAATCAATGTCCTACGACAACAGCCAGCTTAACGATCCTTAAAGCATAGTCAATGTATTTGCTAGTTACTTTCAGTCTGCTTTTATATCATCATCTAGTTACGTTAAAGCAGATGAGGATGACACTTTCGATATCCCACAACTTAATACTAAAGAAATCTAAAAACAAATTAACTATTGGTCCTGATGGAATTCCATCTTTTCTACTAAGAGACTGCGCCATTATCTTCGCTTTACCGCTGACTATCATCTTTAATCTAACTCTTCAAACAGAAACATTTCCTTAAATTTGGTGTAGGTCAAACATTTATCCTATATTCAAAAAAGGTGACAAGAATGCAATTGAGAACTATAGACCTCCTTTGTAACTTTGGCAAGCTCTTTGAGGTTATCTTAGATGATATCTTTTCATACGAAATCTCAAATATCAGTTCATCAGCATGGTTTCTTAGCTGGTAGATCAATAACCTTGTAAGTATTACCAATTATCTTGCTACATCACTTGATCAAGGTGGTCAGGTTGATGTCATTTATACTGACCTCTCCAAAGCTTTTGATAGGCTAGATCATAGTATCTTATTGAAAAAATTATCTGGACTAACCACGCACTTTATCAATTTTTTCTGTTCATATCTGTTTAATGGGCTATTAAATGTATATTGCCGTGGTTTCACATCTGTTGAAGTGTCGGCAACATCGGGAGTACCACAGGGCTCAGTTCTTGGATCCCTATCCTTCATATTATTCATTAACGATATTTGTCCGGACATTGAGACATCTAATGCTCTCCTAATGACCTCAAGATATTTACCTCGATTAGGTTAATAAGTGATTGTGATAAATTAGAAATTAATAATTGGTAAAACTAATAAATTACCGTTAAATATATCGAAATGTCCTTCACAAGGAAAAATAATTCAATAACTTTTTCGTGTATAGGTAGTGAAGCCATTACTAGATGTTCGGAATTCAAGGACTTGGGTGTTATCTTTGATCCTACACTAACTTTTATTCCTCATATTAATTACATTACGGCTAATTCCAATAAGAATCTGGGTTTTATTATGAGAAACTCAAGACACTTTAAAGATGTTTCAACAATTACTTTGCTCTTTAATGCCTTTGTCAGGTCTAAAATAGAATACGCTTCAGTTGTCTGGAGCCCAAACTATGAAACTCATATTATTTCTAACTTAGAAAAAGTTCAGAGGAAGCATGCTAAATACCTTTCTTATAAGTCTGATGATGTTTATCCAGCTGTTGGTACACTGCAATTTGAATTTTTGGCTAGATTTAACTTAAATGAACTAGCGTTACGACGAGCATACTTTGCTGTACTCTTTTTACATAAACTTTTAACCAATAAAACTGACTGTTCTGGGGTAATAAATGAAATTGACTTCAATATACCCTCTTTTCAAACTCGATCGTATTCTTTATTTTATTTACCGACTCCTCGTATTGGTTTATTAAAATTCCCACCTATTTACTCTATGTGCTCACAGTTTACCCAATAACAGGCGGACTTAGATGTTTTTAACTATAATATTTGTAATACTTATTAGGAAGTGCATTTTAAGTAATTAAGTTATATAATAGGATTGTATTTGACATTGTCTTTATATAGAGAATGTTTTTATCATTTGTATCTTCCTGCCATTTAATTGGATTTTTTCTGTCTGGGCAGTTGTACCTTTAAATAAATAAATATGCAAGATGAGATAAAATTCAAGAAACGCATAACATCAGCTTTATATCAGAACATAGAACCTCCCTATTGTATTTAATAGTTTTAATTTTTGTACCAATTTGGTAACGTGCATTGAGAATATTAACGAGATGTAAACATAAATTTTCTGTTTCATCAACGGATTTTTTGAGAATTTTATATCAGGATTACTAATATTTTTACTGTTATCCTCCGTTTTGAACTCTATTAGAGCTAGTCCATGAGCATTAAATAACTTAGCAATTTTTCCAGATCAGAGTTTATTTTATTCTTTGTTAATAAAAAATCGTTAAAATCGAAAGAAATATATAATTGAGTGTCGTTCGTGCGTTGATGGATTGAACAGTGATTTAGGAATAAGTGAAAATCGGACAGGTTTTTAGAAAATAAAAGAGGTCCAAGGATACTTCCTTGCGGAACACCCTGATTACCGTGTTTAAATGTAGATATTGTGGTCGGCGTAAAAACAAACAAATAACGAAATCAAACGTATTTTTAATCGACTTTAATGTCGATATTAGGCAGTAAAAAGACCGGGCAACCATGAAATTTTATTTCACAATTCTTAGTGACCTTTTTTGGAAGATGATTCGATTTGTTTCAATTTTCTTTTTTCGATAAACCTGAATTAGTCGCTAGCAAGTGGTATATGAAATGAAAAGTGGGCAAATAAATGTTTGTCCGAAAAGAGTAATAATAATTGTCATATACTTACTGGGCTTCAAAATATGCCTCGTTGTATTTCTTTCATGTTTAGAAATAAGGGTTAAAAAGGTTTATTTTCGCTGAAAATCTAAATGTATTAAAAAGCTTTGCCCCTAACAGATGACATCACATCACTAATGTTGAAATATCAAAGAGGAATGTTGTGATTAATCGATTAATCGACGAAGCCCCTGCCCGTGATTTTATCCAATAAATAATAATAAGATTAAAAATAACAACGTAAATTAGCAGGTTCAGGGCAGATTAGTGACGTAAAGTGACGTCAAATCAATATCGTACCGTTTACAATCACGTGGTTTTGTTTACATAAAAATTCGACTTCTAAAGTTGAATATTTACGAGGTACAATCTTTTTATGACTATCCTTGATTACATTCTCAATTTATATAATATATACAGGGTGCCCCATTATATTTTGACACTTTTTTTGCTGAAACTAAATCTTTAAAAACAACACAAAGAAGATTTAGAGCTATGTTTAACAAGGAACCTCCAACAAAAATCTCAATTAGAAAATGGTATAGAAACTTTTGGAATTCGTTTACAAGTGATGTTGTCTTTTATTTCCATAGTCTACTTTCTGAATCATTATTTTTTCAGTAGCATTTCGATAAAACGCAGTATTCATTTTAAAAGCTTATAAAACCATCACTCTGTATAATTTCCATGACAAATATGAACTTTTTGGAAAGGGGCTTTCCAATTGTGGAAAAATATACATTTGAAATAACAAAGTTGCCCTATCCCTGAAAATACGCTATGCCATTTCCGGTTAAACTGTCAGTGAGCAAAAAAGACGGATACTCAGGAAATAACTTATCAAAATTAGAAGAAGACTAGCGAAAACTGCATTTCATTATCTCAACTAATTTAAAAGTTATTTTAAAGAGGGTCAAAATATAATCGGACACCCGGTATTACGGAATAAAATAATAAATTTATGCATTTTTAAAAATCATGCATTGGAAGCTCGAATGTATACTTGGACTATAAATCGAAAATTTCAAACATTTATATTGTAATATGTTGCAACCCCTTAAAATTTAAGGTTATGTTGGTTACTAAAAAGTAGGCAGACTTCAACAGATCGAATGTCTGAATGTAGTGTATTTGCACCTACTCGAGAAACCTACCAGAAGTTAGTTCTAGAGTGATGACATCTGGAATTATCTAGAGAATGGTGGCGTCATCACAGAACAATCGAGATCTGTCATTTTTGGGTATAAAAGACCGACCGCATTCTCGGCGAGTAGTTCAGAAAATTCAGAAAGTATAGAAAGTGAGGTTAAGACTTCAAAGATAAACAAAGTGATAAACATTGTGATTTTAGTCAGTAAAGTGTATTTAAATTAATAATAGTATTGTGAAGTATCCAGTAAATATTTAATAAAGTGTGTTAGTGGACATCTCTTGTTATAATTTTTGGAACCCACGGAATTTGTGAGGGTGGTTTCCTAAGAGTGGAAACACGTGACAAATTGGTGTCAGAAAGCGGAATTTTATGACAAGAGGAGCTCTGAAGTTGTGCTGGAGTGTTCGAGAAGTATTCTCGAGGGTTAGTGCTAACACGGAGGACTCATTTACTGGACATTGTTCGAGGGTTATTTTCGAACAGGAAAATAGTGTTAAGTGCATTTTTGAGACATTGTAGAACATTTTATTAGGACATTAGTGTGATAATTAAATCCTTTGAACTGAGAAGTGATAGAGACACTGAAAAAGACTCACTTAATGCGTGAAAATTTCTAGAACTTTTCTATTTGGACATTAGTGGAGATTATTAAATTCTCTGAACTGGATAGTGACAAAAGACTCTGGATAAGACTTTTTTGTGCTATTTCGAGATTTGTCTGAAAAGTTCCATTACCGATATTGACGTGACAGTTAAATTTATTTTATTTTAATTTCATCGTATGCCCGTAACAACAAGAAGTATGGCATCCGATAAACAAATACAGGACTTATTCGAACAATTCCAAAAAATGATGGCACAGCAGCGCCAGGAGGAGGAAAAACGGCGTCAAGAAGAAAAAGTCGAACAAGAAAAGCGACGTCAGGAAGAAAAAGAAGAACAAGAAAAACGACGTCAAATAATGGAAGACTTGGAAGAAAGACGCCAGGAGGAATTAAGGAAAATCCTGAACGATCAAATAAAAATACAACAGGACGCAATCATTTCTGTCAAGAGTGAAGTCAAAGAAGAGATAAACAAGGTCGAAGATAAAGTAGGTGAAGTCAAGACCGAAGTCGGTCAAGTTAAAGAAAAAGTAAACAAGTTCGAAGAAGTCAAAGGAGAAATAGACCGGCTTAAACGACAGTTGAGAGATAGAGGAAGCCAGCAGGTGGTATTATCAGGTCAACGACTTAAACCTCCTTCTTTTGATGGCCAAAGTTCCTGGACGACGTACAAGAGGCAGTTTGAGGCAGCAGAGTGTGCGAACAATTGGGATAATGAGGAAAAGGCCATGGCATTAGTTCTAGCATTAAGGGGATAACCTTCAGAGTTACTCCAAACCATCCCAGTTGAGAAACAAAGGGACTTTAAAGTCTTGGAAGCTGCATTAGACTTGAGGTATGGCGATCAACACCTTGCCCAATTATACAAAGCCCAGCTAAAATCACGAACACAAAAGGCTGGAGAGAGTTTACAGGAATTCGAAGCTGCGATAGAGAGACTGGCACACCTGGCGTATCCGAGTGCACCTAGAGAATTTCAGGAATAATTAGCCGTAGGGGCCTTTTTAGATGGCATAAGGGACGAAGAGGTCAGGCGAGTTCTGAGGCTGACAAGACACCAAAGTAGTAGCGAAGCTTTGGTGCGTGCACTTGAAGTAGAAGCCGCCTACAGAGATACTCCAAGGTCGAGAGTGCGAGCTGTGACTCTGGAGGAATCGCAACCAGAAACGAACCAGAACCCTATGTTGACGGAGATGCAGAAAATGTTTACCAAATTATTCAACAAAGTGGATGATCTCAGGGAGCAGAGAAAACAACAAAATAAAGGAAAGCCGAGCGGAGGTATTAAATGTTACAACTGCGGCAAGGTAGGACACATGAAGCGAGACTGTCGACAGCAGAATTCGGGGGTCATCGTGGCTGACATCACGGATGACTTCATTTTGGGACTGGACATTATGGAACAGTATGGATTTATTGTTGACGTAGGAAAGCGAAAGCGATTGGGAACGAACAATTTATTCTGTCAAAAGTGAACAACCAATGCGAGAAAACCAGGCTGTTGACAACGTAGGCAGTCAAAACTCCTGCATTATCCAGAAAACCAGACAAGGAAGATTGCAAGCGTTACCCTCAGGTGAAAAAATTGCTGAACATGGTTAAAGTCAACACTGTCAAGGTCGATCTTCCAGACAGTTGGTCAAAGAAAACTCTGAGGCAAGAGCAATTGCGCGATGTAGAAATCGGACCCATGTTGAGAGCAAAGGAAGGGGGAACGCGACCAGTATGGAAGGATGTTTCCAACAAAGAAGTGGGGCTGAAGGCTTTATGGTCACAATGGGATTCACTTATGGTCGTAGATGGGCTTTTGAGGAGAGCATGGGAAAGCCCAGATGGGAAGCAGGTTGCCATGCGTCTAGTGATTCCCAGGTGTCGTGAACCAGAAGTACTCCAGGAAGCACATAATGAAACATCCAGCAGACACTTCGGCATAAACAAGACATTGAGTAGAGCACGGGAACAGTTCTATTGGGTTAATAGTCGCCAGGATGTGGAGACCTGGTGTCGCAAGTGTAAAAATTGTGCTGCCCTTGGAGAACCATTTTCGATGAGCAACTACAGAAATGGAAGCCGAGAACAGCCGAAGAATGATCGAGAGCAGAAGAACAGAACTAGTAACCGCTTGAAGGCTCGTTATGATCAGAATGCCAGTACAGGGGGATTCAAGGTGGGGGATCTGGTTTGGCTGTACAACCCACAGCGGAAGGAATGGAGATCCCCGAAACTTCAACCTCCTTGGGATGGACCGTATACTGTTATTACCCGAATTAATGATGTCGTCTATCGTATTCAACGAAACAAAAAGTCCAAGATGAAGATCGTACACTTGGATAGACTGGCGAAGTATGTGAAAGAGGCTGAATTGCCTGACCGGGACGTTCAGGTTTAAGGAGGGGGCAGTGTAATATGTTGCAACTCCTTAAAATTTAAGGTTATGTTGGTTACTAAAAAGTAGTCAGACTTCAACAGATCGAATGTCTGAATGTAGTGTATTTGCACCTACTCGAGAAACCTACCAGAAGTTAGTTCTAGAGTGATGACATCTGGAATTATCTAGAGAATGGTGGCGTCATCACAGAACAATCGAGATCTGTCATTTTTGGGTATAAAAGACCGACCGCATTCTCGGCGAGTAGTTCAGAAAGTTCAGAAAGTATAGAAAGTGAGGTTAAGACTTCAAAGATAAACAAAGTGATAAACATTGTGATTTTAGTCAGTAAAGTGTATTTAAATTAATAATAGTATTGTGAAGTATCCAGTAAATATTTAATAAAGTGTGTTAGTGGACATCTCTTGTTATAATTTTTGGAACCCACGGAATTTGGGTGGTTTCCTAAGGGTGGAAATACGCGACAATATTGAAAAGTAATGTCTAAAGTTTAATTTACAAGAAATATAATAAAATATATTGTTAAGTTTAGTTGTGCCGTTTCATTACAATAAGTATGATTTATCCATAATTTTTGGTTCATACCTTTTAAACGATGATAAGTCACTCAAATCTGATAGCATATTTCGATTCCGTATATATTTTTTATGCCAATTTAGTTGGTGTGTCAGTATAATTTAGAAAAAAGTAACTACATCTAACCTATTTATGCCTTGAACCCGCGACCCTTCGGTCCTCTTAAGTACATTGTTAATATTTACTACATTAAAATAAAATTAAAAAAAAATAATAAAATACATAAATTTAGAAATATATATACAGTATGTGCTATTTAATACGAAAACACCCTGTTATTAAGTGTTTCAGATTTTTTTTCAACTTTTACACTTCCCCTCCCCCATTTCTAGGAATTTTCGAGTTTCCATATTTCGAAAAATATGCATTTTTCTAAAAAATTCACAAGAGTAAAAACATTTTATTTTGGGCCACAAAAGGTAAATTCATAATTTTTTTTTTCATTTTTGACCTAATTCTACAAGTTACGTAATCTGCTCCGATCATTTCCTACTCTACTCTTTTTTTAACTTGTTTATTAACGTCATTACAAACACATTGCACAAGGTTTCATCAAAATCCATTCATTAGCACTCAAGTTGACGTTGACTGGACTAGTTATTTGTGAGAGAAGTAAATAAACTGCCCGTGTTTATGTACTTCAAATCTCAGGTAATTTTAATTGTTTTATGTACTGAAAAGTAATTTTTTTGTTCAAATTATCCAATTCATTGCTTTGTGGATGCAAGTGTTGCTGGAGAGTTATTTTACATGTAACGACTGACGTTTTAGATATTAAATTTTGGGGTCATTTAATGATTCACTTTCACCTAAAAATCTGGTCACTTTGAATGGCACCGAGCAGTGAGGTAGAGTTGGGACGTTATTTTTATTGTTTGTTGCAATATATTTTTGTTTTTCTTCTGAGCATTTGTCAGATTTTTTAATAAATTTTGTTCGTTCTCGTTGTTTGTTATTTTTTGCAATACTTAAATATTTTTCCATATCTTTGTGAAGATTTAATTACCTGTCCCAAATCTCCCCATCGCTAGTCCTGATTCTCCATCGTAAAAGGGAGATTTGAGACAAATACATGTCACTAGAAGTATTTTTCCATGCCGCTATTACTGTTTTTTTTAAATTTTCAAAAATAGAAATTTTAAAAATTAATTTGTTAAAATTGCCCCAACTCTCCCATATCTCCCGTACTGCTACTAGTTTTTAAGGGTGAGTCAAGTTGACCCCACATTCGTTAGTTTTTTAAGCTTTTTTTAGTTTATTTAAAATGATAAATATTTTCGTAACTAGGAAATGAAACTATTGAATTAATAAATGGATTAAAAATATTTTTTTTTATATTCGCGATCGAGTTCGCGATTATTACTTTTTAACTTCATCACAGAGGTCAAAAATCTCAAATATATACACACACATTAACTATTTGGTAAAAGATAAAAAAACACTTATTTTTTTTAGTTGATGAATGATTCTATTTATTCCGAACCACTATTAAGCGGTAACGTTTTTAAGTTGCTATTTTTATTTTCATGCCCTCTATTATAAGGTTAGTATTTTCATAATATCGCTGAGATACGAAGCGATATAGAAAGGAATATGGCGACATAAACATGTATAAAATTGAATTAACGATGCTATAAGAATGACAAAAAATATGGAAGTACGTTTAGAAGTAAAATAGCAAGCTCTTGATGCGCACAAAAACGTGAACGTCTGGACGCTTTTACGAATGTATGGGAAAAATAGGGAAAAAATGGGACAAAAACGCATAGTAGGTACAAGATGAACCCAAAGCGTTTGTTTAGATGGCAAAGTTTAACGACAGAGTGATCCGTGAAACAGGAATATTCTATGAAATGTAACAAAATGAATCGAGGAACAATTAAAAATATTTATTTTACTTAATTTAGAAAAATAATAATAATGTACAATCGTTATTTAAACAGAACATAATATTTTAAAAACGCTATTCCAAATTCTGTTCCAATTATAGACAACACTTTGCTACCATCCTCTAGGGCCAGTTTCGTATTTTTTTTTTTTTACCTATTACTTCCACATCCACGCAGTGGAGTGGAAGTATAGTAATTGTAAAAAATTTTTGAAAATTGAGCGTGTTCAAAGAACGTCGACATTTCAAGTTTGAGCAAAAAATATTTTCTGTCTGTCTGTAACTTCTTTTGAAAAGTTTGATATTGAAATTTGGTACACCTATGTATTATGACCAGGTCTGGAACTAGATTACATTTTGATCTCATTTCTTTGAAGGGTTGGGGGATAAATGGGGGGGAAGGGGGGTAAATAGATAAAACAAGCAAGTAAGAATTCATAAAATTGAGATTAAGTGTATTTACGAGAAGCCTAGTGCTCAAATTTTTTTTGACATCAGCCAAACCCAACTACCACCCCCACACCGTTATTAGAGGGAATAAAACATGAAACTGTGATAAAACAAAGGCCTAAACATTTTCGTTGGCATTAGCCACCCGCTCTACCACCTCTCATTAGCACCAGTCTTTACTGAAGAAGGTAAACAAATAAAATTGTTATTTAGCGTGTATGCAAGAACCAAAAGTCTCAAGTTCTTTTTGGTATTAGCCACCTCCTCTAGCACCCCATTACCACTCCCACCCCCATTATTGAAGGGGGTAAAAAATAATAAAACTGTGATTTAGTGTGTACACAATACACAAAAGCCTAAAATTATTTTTTTGGCACTAGCCACCACCCCCACCCTACTATTAAAGGGGTTGAAAAATAAAATTGTGATTTAGTGTGTATGCAGAAACGAAAGGCCTCAAAAATATTTTTGGCAACAGCCTTTACCGCATGACATATCGTTCTATGGGTTTTTGGGGTAGACGATTTCAAATATTATATTATTAAATGAAAAATTATTTCCACATAGTGGAGTGCAAATATAGTATCGATATTTTCTGTTGTAAAAGACTAGGAAATCTGGATGTGGAAGTAGTAATTTCTTAGGCAGCGCGGCGGTTTTTTTCAATACTGATTGTTACCTTCCTACCTAGTAGTATGTCTTCACCGTTTGTCGATATTAAAATGAAAAAATAAATGATGGTTTGTAATGTATATAATAATTGTTTTAGTACAAGGTTATTTATCTCTCTGTTAGTATTTAAATTTAAAGTGCCATAAGTAAATAAACAAATACAAGACATTAAAAAAATCTTTTATTTCCGCTTACATTGTTGTTACAAACCATTCATTCCTTTCATATACCATTGATCTAAATCTGACCATAGTAGCATATCACAACTTATACACTTTTTTATATTCTACTTTCTGTATATTGTTGCCTTAATCTGGGCGCGCTAATATATTAGTCAGGTAAATATCTTAAAACACTCATTATTGGAGAACCAATCAAAACAACTACTCTTCTAGCTAATACTGACCAAGTATTGAATTACATGATTGGATTTCTAGCATTTTAAGGCAAAAAAGATACGAACCGACTTGTCAACTTCTTTCATCCACTTGCCATTCAGTACGAAAAATAAGAAAATAACCATTCTTTCTATATACTGATGATCTAAGTCTGATCATGCCAATATATTATAAAAAGCCTCCCTTATGAGGCATTCTTTCTAGTATTTTTAGCCCTACCTAGAGGATATTCCATTATAATCAAACATTTCAAAGCCAAGGACTACTAAAAAGTACAAAGAAAATGGGTATAAAATTTCACTCACCGCAAGCATGTCAATTAATAATATATTTCGTTCTACTTTCGACTAATTAAATTCCTCTAAAAATTGTACAATTTTTTAATTCTCCTTAGAACTCGTCGTGAGAGATATATATTCAATTCGAAACAAAATATAAAAAAATAATACAAAAATATTTTTATGTATAAAACTGACAGGAAAGCATTTATTTACTTGACAGATATCAAAAATAAAAAAGAATCACTCTTTTAGAGCCCCATAGTTCGTCTAGTTTAAAAAAAATATCTTGTATATCTGCTTATATTATTACTTTCAAAGAAAGCATTCGTTCCTTTCTTAAAATATATTGGCATGCTCAAACTTAGATCATCTGTATCTAGAAAGAATGGTTATTTTCTTGTTTTTCATACTGAATGTTAGATATGGTAAGCAAATGAAAGAAGCTGACAGTCGGTTCGTATGTTTTTTTGCCTTGAAACGCTAGGAGTCCTATCATGTAATTTAATACTTCGTCAGTATTAGTTAGAAGATTAGTTGTTTTGATTGGTTCCCCAATAATTAGTGTTTTAAAGTATACCCAAAATAATAGTTTTTAAAACACAAAACATATTCACTTCAATTAATATATAAAATATTTAGGTTTTTCGACAAATACTACAATGCGTTATCCAAAATGAGATATAAACAAGCTTAGTCAATTTTGCGAAACTAAAAATCTGAAAAACTTTTGGAAAACTTTTGCATATTTTGAAGAGGAAGTTACTGAAGTTATCTAATCAGTGGGTGTTGTAGAACTTCGGAGAATCGAACTAAATTGAAAAATACCAAAAAAACCGAAAAATTTCAGCGAAAAAGACGTTTTAGAGCACAATACCATATTTCTTGTATCAGCATCGAAATTTAGCGTAAAAGACTTCTACATGTTCTCAGAGATGCGGGGTACCAAAAGTGAAAAATTCGAAAGGGTATTAATTTTGGCTTTTTGGTCGCTTCACGACACATGGCGGAATTAAGAAGTATTATAAATGGGGAGAAAAAATTAAAATTTTTCCAAAGTAGAAAAAGTGGCAAAGGCGTGTACCCTATATATATATATATGAATTTATCGGATAAAAAAGGCGAAAAGTGCCAAGACCGCTTTTTCAAATAAGAAGAATTTCAATATATACCACGGCTCGACCATGGACCAGGAGCACCAGAAGGTCATCAGAAAAAGATACTTACATGTCCAAGAGCAGATCTTTAGTTTTAGTGAAGACAAGGAGAAAAGCCAGTTAGCCAATATATAAATAAATACATGCGGGCATCTTCATAGAGGTCGCTCGGATGCGAGGTCATGGTACAAAACCTTTATTAGGTTACTTGCTGTCAGTATGTTTTCGCAAAGTAGCAGGAACAACTCATAACTTATATATACTTCTTGTTCATATAATCACTATTGGAAATATAAGGCTAACCACAATCGCACCAACATTTTAGTAAACATTTTTTATATCAGAACCGTCAGTCCCAGCTCAAAGTGGTTTCAAACATCTTTTTGTGCCAAGTCGATTGCTATTACACATTCTCCATTGCATGGTGGATGAGATCCAAGTCCTCTAAAGCAGGCATTCGTACTTGCCATGTTGGTAGGCAAATGCTTATAAATATTAGACACATTTGATATATTTACTGTACATATTGGCTCATTTGAATTTTTGCATTTTAGTGTTTGAATGATTAATTTTACTCGGGAGCTTTATGGGTTAGGTCGACACTGATTGAACGGGATCCTCAAAGGACCATATATTCCAGGATCAGAAGCAGATATTCAGGACATCGATCAGATCACAGAAGCTGAAGAGAGGAACTCTAAAAAGTAATTAGGATATCCAGAAATGATAAATCCATACATAGTGTTAAAAGTAAGATAAGCGTATCGTAAGAAGGAGGAAATCTTGGGCGAGCAGTTAGAAATCTACGGTAAGTACGAACTTAAACCTTTCTCTTCTATTATAGGACGTCAATCCTAAGTCATCTCTTGGAACTTAACGAACCCAACTGAAAGTAGAAATTAACCACACACAGTCAAAGGGGGAGCGCAGCTGGCGCCCTTAATAAAATAAATAATGTCACAGTGTTCAGACGACGGTGGTGAGTTCTTCTACATCTGCAGTTATTCTATGTTAAATCTACGCCAATGTTGAAGTCCGACTTAGATATTAGCAAATATCACAAATTAATAGCCTTCTTGAAACGCCAGCATGAAAATTATGAAGCCAAAAGCCTAAAGTATTAATAATCCAGCCAACGGAGAGCTAAAATGACCAAAATCTCTAATTTGAGTGCTAATGAATGGATTTTGATGAAACCTTGTGCAATGTGTTGGTAATGACGTTAATAAAAAAGATGAAAAAAATATTAGAGTAGAAAATTATCACAGGTTCGGTAACTTCTGGAATTACGTCAAAAATGAAAAAAAATATATATGTACCTTTTTTGGCCCAACATAAGATGTTTTTACTCTTGTGAATTTTTTCGAAAAATGCATATTGTTCTTTTCTTAGGAAGTGGCCATTTCCTAAAAGAACATTTTTTGAAAACTTTTTTAAAATTTTCAATTTAAAAATTATATTGAACCTTTAAAAATTGTATAACTATACAGGTTTCATATTTTTTTATAATAATATATATAAATCACGCTCATTTTTCGAATTTTCATGTATTTTTTAATGTGCAAAAATGTAGTACATTATTTATCATGAAAAACTGTCTGTAACTCGGAAAATTAGCAAGATAAAAAACTATTCCAAGAGATAAAAAATGTTTAGAAGGCCTCAATGCGTACATCTGAATTTTTCCAGATTTTTAAATTACATGTTTTTAAAGCGCTACAATTTCAAAGGGGTAGTTTTTCATGTTTTTCTAGAAAAACTCGGTGAAAGCGCACTTTACAGAAAAGTTGCGAATAAAAAGAAGTCTTGTGTTTCGATAATACATTCACCTGAATTTTTTCAGATTTTTTCAACTTTTACATTTCCCCTCCCCCACTTTTAGGAATTTTAGAGTGGCCATATCTCGAAAAATATGCATTTTTTGAAAAAATTCACAAAACATCTTATTTTGGACCAAAAAAATGTAAATATTTTGCTTTTTTTTCATTTTTGACGTAATTCCACAAGTTGGGAACTCGTGAAAAAGGGTGTTTTTTACTCCTTTCGATCATTTCCTACTCTAATGATATTTTCAACTTTTTTATTAACATCATTACAAATACATTGCACAAGGCATTATAGGCCGGGAGCCCGCGTATAAAATGGCTGACTATCCGGCGAACTTTGAAAATATGAAAATTGGATTGTTCTTATATAAGTTAGCAATAAATGGACCGTCAGCTGGTTGGGTAGCGGTGGGGGTTGAAATCACGTAAAAAAAATTGAGAAAAAAAATTATCCGGCGAACGCTGAAACTTATATGAGAAGAAGATTATGTTGTATAATGAAAGTAGAATATAGTCAGCTGGAAAAATTTAAATTATTCGGCGAACCTTAAAATTTGGGTATAAGATAATATTTACACTAAGATTCACGAAAAACATAGTCAGCTGCAAGTATGTGGGTGGAAAAGTCGTCAGCTAGTACAGAACAGTGCTGAGTGTTGATCACTTGCGAGGCAGCGCCCATCACCTTTCTTGCATCAGCTGACGACTTTTCCACCCACATACTTGCAGCTGACTGTGTTTATCGTTAATCTTAGTATGAATATTATCATATACCCGAATTTCAAAGTTCGCCATAAAGATTTAATTAGTAATATCGATATCGATAACTTAATGTTAGAAAATGTGCGTGCGGCATTCCCGAGTTTCTTTTTTTAATTTGATTACATATTCAATTTATTATTAATATACATTATTTTATGAGAATACGAATTAATACATTCGTACATTTCAAAATTATACAGGATGATCTGCTCAGAAAATTTATTTAGTTTAGTGGAAATAAAAATAAATTTATTCGGCTTCCGATAACAGATCTTCCTCATTCTCATTTTCATCCAACTCATCACTCTCTTGATGCTCAGTGGCTGACAGATCATTTTTCTCTTTGTCACTCGCATCTAAAAAAAATAATTTTTTATAAAAAATTGATTAAGATTATAATAGGATGAAAAGTGAAAAGCACAAATGATATAATACCTTCAGTATTTTCGACATCTTGGATAATCATTTCCACTTATGAAGGTAATTGATCTCCATCAAACCACTTGCAAGTTAAATTTGTTTTCCTCAAGCTGTCACCCATAACCAAGGGATCTAATGTAGATGGCACCTGTTTGTGTGCGTTGTTCCAAATCGTATACATACATACAACAGTTCTTAAAGCGTGCTGTACAAATTCCGATTTCGACGGAGGCGACAGAGATGCATCAAAATTTTTGTCTGGTAACCGAAATTCGTTATCATTTTCGCTAAATTTATACACCTTAGTGAAAGTAGCTACACGAGCATCATTGACGTTTTTTTTATAGCTTTAAACCCATACATCGTGCAAACAAACTTCTCTGTTATATTAACGACATTATTTAGGTTCTCCTTTGGTAAATTATTCAAACTTTTAAATGCTTCAATAACTTCTTTCAGAAGCTCTAATCAAGTTTCTTTCAATGTATTGGGCAAGTGATGAAATGGCTCCGTTCGTAGGTAATAAAACCCTATACCTAAATAGAGAAAATTGCTATAGTTATTGAGTTCGAAACGACTATATTCAATCTAGTATCACCTAAGAAACCCTGGAAAGCTTATCGTGTTGTAGTCACGAGGAGGCGGACACTAAAATGATTTTTCACGTATAAATGAGAACACCAGTGTGGTCATAAGTTCAGATACTGACATTCCTATCATCATGCTGGGAAACATGAAAAATGTACATAATAATGTGAAAATTTGGATAAAAATGGAAATAAAGAAACGTAGGAAATAAAGAACGATTTTTATATCTAAACGATTTGTATTCAGCACTTGGCAACGACTTGTGCAACACATTGCCCGCTTTCCACGGTTTCGCGAGATGTGGTTATAATCCCGTATTTTTCAAGAAAGGAAAAAGAAGCCTTTTACTATATTAAGAAAAAATCAAGAGTTTATTGAAGCATTTAAAAGTTTGAATAATTTACCAGAGGAGGACCTAAATAATGTCGTTAACATAATAGAGAAGTTTATTTGCACGATGTATGGGTTTAAAGCTATAAAAAACGTCAATGATGCTCGTGTAGCTACCTTCACTAAGGTGTATACATTTAGCGAAAATGATAACGAATTTCGGTTACCACACAAAAATTTTGATGCATCTCTCTCGCCTTCGTCGAAATCGGAACTTGTACAGCACGTTTTAAGAACTGTGTATGTATGTATACGATTTGGAACAAGGCACACAAACAAGTGCCATCTGCATTAGATCCCTTGGTTATGGGTGACAGCTTGAGGAAAATAAATTTAACTTGCAAGTGGTTTGATGGAGATCAATTACCTCCATAAGTGGAAATGATTATCCGAGATGCCGAAAATATTGAAGGTATTATATCATTTTTTGTGCTTTTCACTTTTCATCCTATTATAATCTTAATGAATTTTTTATAAATAATTATTTTTTTTTAGATGAGAGTGACAAAGAGAAAAATGATCTTTCACCCACTGAGCTCCAAGAGAGTGATGAGTTGGATGAAAATGAGAATGTATATATTAATGTATAAACAAAATCCATGTCCTGCGAATAAGACACAAAAAAATGTTTATCGCATGCGTTATAAACTTGAAATAAAGAAGGCAAAAAAAGAAGCAAATGACAAATTGATAAAAAATGCAAGCAACCCTAATAAATGTATGTGGGATATTGTAAATAAACAGAGAAATAAAATATGTCAAAATAAAAATAATGTTGACATAAAACTGGATGAATTTAATGAACACTTTGTCACTGCAGCTCAAAAATGTTTACATGAGCGCACTGTACTTCCTCCAAATGACAATTTAGATCCATATTTAAATTTCAACTATACTAACTTGCCAAATACCGACTTTCAATTTACTGAAGTTACCCATAACGAAATACGAGACATAATCACAAATCTAAAAAGCAAATCCAGTAAAGATGTATATGGTTTGAGTGTGAAAGTCATAAAAACTATAAAAAACCTTATAATATATCCTCTAACAAAATTGATAAACGAATGTCTCTTAAAGGGTATATTCCCATGCATGTTAAAAGAAGCAGTAGTTACGCCCATTTTTAAGAGTGGTGATATGGATGACCTCACAAACTACCGGCCCATATCAATTCTTCCAGTTTTTTCAAAAATACTGGAAAAATGCATGTATAATAGATTAATTACATATTTTGAAACAAATGGTCTTTAATAAATAAATACCTATTATTTCTGCTTAGATCATTGTTAAAAAATATTATTTTGGGTATTCAGCAGATAACTTTCAAAGAAAACATTCGTTTCTTTCATATACCTTTGGTGCAAGTCTGACCAAAAATGGAAGATCGACAAGACTCCCCCCTACGGTGACTTGTCGACATCTTTCATACACCTACCATATCAAGATTCAGCATGAAAAGCAATAAAACAACCACTCTTTCTATATATTGATGATTCAAGTCTGATCATGCTAATATATATAATATTAAGTATCTCTAGCCCTACCTAGAGGATACTACATCACAATCAAACGTTTATTACATTTCAAAGTCAAGAAAATACCAAAAAGCACAGAGAAAATAGTTATAAAATTTCGCTCACCGCATGCATGTCCAATAATTGAAGTATTTCATATAATATTTTCGATGGAATAATTCCTTTAAACATTGTACAATCTTTTTCGTTCTCTTTAGAACTCGTCAGAAGGACATAAATCCAATTCGAAATAAAAGTTAATATTGAAAATAAAAATGAAATATTTTCATGTCAAGAAACTGACAGGAAGACATCTATTTACATGACAAATATATTAAAAATAACAAAAAACAAACATTCCTTTAGAGCCCCAAAACTCGTCTAGTTTAATAAATAAATACCTATTATTTCTGCTTAGATCATTGTTAAAAAATATTATTTTGGGTATTCAGCAGATAACTTTCAAAGAAAACATTCGTTTCTTTCATATACCTTTGGTGCAAGTCTGACCAAAAATGGAAGATCGACAAGACTCCCCCCTACGGTGACTTGTCGACATCTTTCATACACCTACCATATCAAGATTCAGCATGAAAAGCAATAAAACAACCACTCTTTCTATATATTGATGATTCAAGTCTGATCATGCTAATATATATAATATTAAGTATCTCTAGCCCTACCTAGAGGATACTACATCACAATCAAACGTTTATTACATTTCAAAGTCAAGAAAATACCAAAAAGCACAGAGAAAATAGTTATAAAATTTCGCTCGAAAATATTATATGAAATACTTCAATTATTGGACATGCATGCGGTGAGCGAAATTTTATAACTATTTTCTCTGTGCTTTTTGGTATTTTCTTGACTTTGAAATGTAATAAACGTTTGATTGTGATGTAGTATCCTCTAGGTAGGGCTAGAGATACTTAATATTATATATATTAGCATGATCAGACTTGAATCATCAATATATAGAAAGAGTGGTTGTTTTATTGCTTTTCATGCTGAATCTTGATATGGTAGGTGTATGAAAGATGTCGACAAGTCACCGTAGGGGGGAGTCTTGTCGATCTTCCATTTTTGGTCAGACTTGCACCAAAGGTATATGAAAGAAACGAATGTTTTCTTTGAAAGTTATCTGCTGAATACCCAAAATAATATTTTTTAAATGGTCTTTTTCTTGAATGTCAACATGGCTTTCGGAAGAACCGCAGCACTAATAGTGCCATATTGGCCTTTGTTAATAATGTCCTCGACGCATATGAAAATCTCGAATTTAATGATACAATATTCCTAGACCTTAGTAAGGCTTTTGATTGTGTTTCGCATGAAATTTTAATCGAAAAGTTACTAAAATATAAAATCAGTGTAAATAGTATAAAACTATTAAAATCATATTTATACAATCGCAGTCAAATTGTCAAATTCAATAACATAATGTCAAGTAAAGAAATTTTAAAGACAGGTGTGCCTCAGGGTTCTATATTAGGTTCTATATTACTCTTTTTGATTTATATTAACGATATGCCCATGTCAAAAAAATTTCTCACATATATTTTGTATGCAGACGATACCACAATTTCCATTAGATCCGATAATTTATATGACGTTGAAGTAAAAAAAAGCGAAATACACTCAAAAACTGAACAATGGCTTAGTTATAATAATTTGATTTGTAATAAAACCAAATCACAAGGTATGACGTTCACGTTACGCAATTTCGAAATTTCTACTGATGTAATATCTAGCGTAAAATTTTTAGGTGTTTATTTGGATTCTCATTTGAGATGGAATATACACATTGATAATATCTGTCGAAAACTGAGTAGTAGAACTTTCGTTATTCGTAACTTATCAGGCACTGTGTCCACAGATACATTGAGGTCAGCCTACTTTGCATTGTGTCATTCAATCATGAGTTATGCTATAATAGTCTGGGGAGATGCTGCGGACTTTGATAAGGTATTTGCTATTCAGAGAAAATTAATCCGAATTATAGCATGTTTAGGATATACAGAGGATTGTAAAAATGCTTTTATTGAATTTGGCATATTAACATTACCTTCGCTATACGTCTTGGAATGTTTAACATATATTAAAACAAATATAAATAACTACCCTACTTATGTGAACCAACATAACCATAATACAAGAACTAAGGATAACATTATTACCCCATATTATAGATTAAGTAAGTCACAAAACGGACCAAATTATCTAGCAATTCAAATGTTTAATAAATTACCATTAGACATAAAAAACATCGATAATCTAAAAAAATTTCGAAACGCAATAAAAAATTTTCTCATAGGAAAGGCATTCTACCACTACAGGGAATTTTTGGAATGTGATATTTTGACAATGAATGTATGTTAGTGTTCATGTTTGTTTGTAAAATTTTGTTATATACACACTTTGACAACAATATATGTTTTTTTGTTGTTTATTTTTTATATTTATTTGTGATATGTAATTTATGAAATTACCTAACCTACTCTAATTGACTTGTGTAAGTACTTTTGTACATTAACACCAATAAATTATTATTATTATTATTATTATTATTAGAATGAGGAAAATCTGTTATCGGAAGCCGAATAAAATTTATTTTTATTTTCACTAAACTAAATAAATTTTCTGAGCAGATCATCCTGTATAATTTTGAAATGTACGAATGTATTAATTTGTATTCTCATAAAATAATGTATATTAATAATAAAGTGAATATTTATTCAAATTTAAAAAAGTAACTCGAGAGTGCCGCACGCACGTTTTCTAACATTAAGTTATCAATTTTGATATTACTAATTAAATCTTTATGGCGAACTTTGAAATTCGGATATATGATAATATTCATACTAAGATTAACGATAAACACAGTCAGCTGCAAGTATGTGGGTGGAAAAGTCGCCAGCTGATGCAAGAAAGGTGATGGGCGCTGCCTCGCAAGTGATCAACACTCAGCACTGTTCTGTACCAGCTGACGACTTTTCCACCCACATACTTGCAGCTGACTATGTTTTTCGTGAATCTCAGTGTAAATATTATCTTATACTCAAATTTTAAAGTTCGCCGAATAATTTAAATTTTTCGTGTTTTTGAACTTGTTTGATCGATCAGCTAACGGTAAATCCACCGGCCCCCGTCCAGCTGACTATATTCTACTTTCATTATACAACATAATCTTCCCCTCATATAAGTTTCAGCATTCGCCGGATAGTTTTTTTTCTCAATTTTTTACGTGTTTTCAACCCTTTGACAGCCACCCCCACCGCTACCCAACCAGCTGACGGTCCATTCGTTGCTAACTTATATGAGAACAATCCATTTTTCTTATTTTCAAAGTTCGCCGGATAGTCAGTCATTTTATACGCGGGCTCCCGGCCTATTAGCACTCAAATTAGAGTTGACTGAACTATAACTAGAACTGAAATCACTAAGTTTATTCGTGATGCTAAAGACGAAAAATTCTTGATGATGAAGGTATTTCCATGGACATGTCGCCGTCTTTTTCTGAACGCTATTCTGTTGCCTCTTCAAGTACTTCCAATTATGCCATCAGTTTAACTAATTTAAGTAAATGTGTTATTAATATTTACATTCAATGAATATATCAAATGAGTTTCCTCATTCTTTAAATGCGGTGTGGGACATATTTCCCTAACGCTTGTAGGGAAAATAAAGATTGCTTGTTTAAGGATGAAAAGTTTTGTATGTTTGTGTGCAATAAAATTGGTTAAAATTTAAAGTTATGGGGAATAGTTGTCACATCTCACTTTTTACGATTCACCCTATATTATGAAGAACGCACTCTCCCAAATACAGTATGCCTTGCAATAAAATAAGTCAACCCACTATAAAGATACGGGTCATGAATTACCGGAACTATGTGTAACTTGCTTGGCTGAAAATAATTCGAGACATAAATTGACCACTGAGTAATTTCGACAAAAGATTACAGTAGTTTTTATCTAACATCTCACAGACCTAAATCCTAGGATAACGATTATTTTTTTTCATCCGAGATAGATGTTACCATTGATTTTTTGCCCTAAATCATGCTGCCAAAGCGACGCAAGGCAGCAAAAAAGCAGTAAATAAAACAGACGAACAAGAAAGGATATTTATAAGAGAAAAATGAGTTGATCACAAAATCCCGAGTTTACACTAGTCGGCAATTGACCCAATTGTGATCCTCGACTCGAAATGGCGGATTTTAGTTTTTAGTTTCGTTTAATAGGAAATCCTTTAATCCTCTCGAATGAAAACAATAAAATTTGCATGGAACTCTTATTATCGGATTATATTGTTTCGCTTTAACCCTGACGTATGTGGGAGGATATATAATAAAAGTAAATGTGGATATATGTAAAGTGGCTAAACTATTACGCAAGGGTAACGGGAACCGAACGGGAAGAAAACTGCAATTTACTTAGTAGAGGGGAAGTAGCACACATTTCGATCTCTCTCAAACACTTACTGTATCGTAAGTGTAGATGCCTATACGTTTTAGAACGTTTATAGAAACGAAATATAGTCCATGTAAAACGCGGGGTTTGACGCTCGGAATGCCCCCCTCATCGGGACTACTTTTATTGCATGTTTTTTGGGTCGCTGATCACGAAAATCGGGGTCCCGCGGCTCTAAAAATAGTGCGTAAAATGCCAAAAACCACTCCTTTTGGGAATAATACAGTAAAATAATGTTATGAATGTGCTAATTGTAATGATATTTTGCCAGTTCAGTATGTTCATCTAAAGTAAGGACAAATTTTATGCGGAGGGCTAACCAGAGGGGGTGAAACAAACAGTACTACCATAATCCAAGTAACTTAAAATTACTGCATTTACTAAGTTCCATTTAGTTTCGTTAGGTAATATGTATTTATATCTCCATAAGGATTTAAATTTAGCATAACAAATGCCTATCTTACGTATAGATTTGGTTTCAAAACTTAGAGGTTGGTAACGGTTGAAATTACTGTGAACTGTCAAGGAATGGAGAGTGATGGTCGTTCTTCCGTTACCACTTTTATGTGAAGAGCAAACCCTATAAATACCAGACAAGTAGTGTAACTCATTGTTTCTCGATCAAGAATTTGAGACTAAGCGTTAAATTTTAATTAGTCAAACAGCACACGTGGCTACTCGTTACAGATTAACGGATTTAGACTAAATTTAAACGCATTTATCAATTAAATTTTGGTATATTTAAATGATTTTCGACATTTAAATCGGATTTTGTTTAGCAAGTTACGTCCAGAAAATTCTGGGAAAGTTTTAAATTTCTTTGACCTACGAGCAAAACACGTGCTCGAAATTAGATTTGATAATAATTTTGAATAATCTATTGTAGACATTTTGGATATGGTGTATAAAACTGGTCAGTCGTTATCATATATATTATTTTTGGGCTATGTTGGTTAAATTTGGACTTTGGATCTTATGAAGGACTATTGGTTACGATACCGAATTATGAGATAATTCCCTGACGATACTGTATCAATTTGACTGTAACAGAGTCACTTAAGGAGAACTAGTAATTTTAGTAAATTAGAGATTTCTGTCAATTGAAGAATTGGAGATTATTTGAAAGTTTTATTTTTGCGTTCAACGCTGGAGACCCCAAGCAATGTTCTCAACTTTCCGGTGGATAAGAGCCACCTCGTGAATCAATTGCTGCTGGATTTCGGTTATTTAAAAGTTAAGTTGTCCATTTTGTATTCAATCATAACAATTATTTTGCCCTTGTATTTAAAAATTAATAACTATTTTCTACTGGCTTCAAGTATAGACGATTGTTAGAGATTGTTGCAAGGCTGTTATGCATATTTTTGTAATTTACTTGAAATTGTAAAATAAACTGCATTTTTTAAAACTTGTTCTTTCTATTGCTCTGTGCTTTCTCACTAGAAGGATTAGTAATATCTGGGACCTCTTATTTATTTGGGTATTTTGAGATCGTAATACACTCACCATTATCCTAATAGCCTTTCTAGTCTTTCGTAAGTTTGGCCGTTCTTTAATGAACTCTTTGGCCTGTCTCTGTCGCGGGCAACTCTTCCACTTTACTTTCCACCCATTTATTAATGGATACTCGTATGCATGCCTTAGCCATACCGCAAAAGGATTCGTGTCCTACTCAGGCCTTGGACGGACCTTCCCTGGCCAGTTTATCGTCCTTTTCATTTCTCCTCTGACCCTTGTGTCCTGGTACCCATGCTACGAGTAGAGGTCCTTAGCCGACATTGGGCCTCCCCCCACCACTTTATGTGACGTCATGACCTTGACCTTGGATGACGTAAGCGTCCTTGGGCTGTGCACGCTCTTGTATCATATCATTTGACCTTGAAAAGGTACGTTTGTCAAGCACACATTTTGTGCCTCTGTAGCCTTGACCGTGGACGGCGTAAGCGATCCTAATATGTAGACACTGCCCGATCTTGTGTTAGGCTTGCGACCTCGAAAAGCACGTTTGTCAAGGATAGAATGTGTTGTGACGTAGTAGCACTTGGCTATAAAAGAGTGAGAGGAGTTAACATGTAATCATTCTGAACGTTAGACTCCTGTAGTAACGTAGCAAAGATGTATACGTGTATTTGTGGTGCTAGTTTTACGCGAGGTGATAATATGCGACGCCATCAGAGGCAAGCATGTAAAAACTTAAATCAAGATGGCCCTTCAGCAAAACGGCCAAAAGTGGATTCAAACCCTTCAACGTCTACAAGCTTGCAAACGTGTAACAGCTGTAATGTGACTCTAACAGCTAATCAGATGCAATCTCATAAAAGAACATTGCAACATAGAACAAATTCATGTGTACCTTTGATGGATGGTGTAGAAATTGTTCGAAGTGCTTTCAAATATAGAATTATAACTTACCGAGTGCATAGTGAAAATGAGAAATTAGAATATATAATATTTTTCAACGAAATTAGACCTAAAATATTAAATTTATTAGAAGAAGTGCTGTTACTTCACAAAACAGTAAAAATAAACATGGAGACGTTTGCCAAATACATATTGCAAACTCAAGAAATATCAGAAATGAAATCATTTAATACCCCCAATAAGATTTTGGACCAGAGTATGGATTTAGGCAACTTTCTCGATACCTTTGTGGACATGATGGTGACACAAACTACAGAGTTCCAAGAACGTGATTCCGGTATGTAAATATCTATTGATGTGTAGAATAATGACTAATAACTGCATATTATTTTTTAGGATGGGCCCTCGTGCAAATAAAATTTATTGAAATAAATGTAAATAAGTACAGTCCACTGGGTGGTTCATCATACATCAAACTACCAAAGTTCATAGAAAATAAAAGGGCCATAGTGAATATAGAAAACCAGGATCAGTATTGTTTTGCTTGGGCTGTAACTTCAGCGCTGTACCCTGCAAATGGTCGAACATCTGACATGTCATCTTATCCACATTATTCAAGAGTTTTAAATTTGACAGGTATGGATTTTCCAGTTAAATTGCGGGATATTTCAAAATTTGAAGAATTGAATAATATATCGGTTAATGTATATGGTTTAGAAAAGAAATTTGAGAATAATAGAGTAAAGTATGATGTTGTCGGACCTTTGCGTTACTCTGAGAAGAAATTGCGTATGCATGTTAATTTGTTATTAATTTCCGCGGAATGTGATGAGGATCATCATTGTACGGTAGACTGTGCCAAAACTCACTATTGTTGGATAAAGAATTTATCTAGGTTAGTTTCACATCAAATTTCTGCTCACGAGCATAAAAAATATTTTTGTGATGGATGCTTGCAGTATTTTAGTAATGAGCGTCAGTTAATGCTTCATCAGAAAAATGATTGTAATCATATTTATACAACAACACCATCGAGACAATTTCGGATTGATAAATATGGGAAACAGGTACCGGAAAATATATTAAAATTTGAAAATTTTGAAATGCAAATGCAAGTACCATTCGTAGTGTATGCTGATTTTGAATCTATTCTGAAACCAATAAACACATGTGAGCCAAACCCTGAATTCTCTTACACTAATAAAACTTTCATACATGAGCCCTATTCCTTTGCATATTTCATAAAATGTTCTTTTGATAATTCCATTTCCAAGTTTGAACTATACAGGGGATCCGATGCAGCTAAAGTTTTTGTATCGCGTATAGAGTCTGATTTAAGAGAAATTTATAATACATATTTGAAAGATATAGTTCCAATGACTCCTCTGACATCATCGGAGAGAGAAAATTTTAATAACGCAACTGTTTGCGGTATATGTGAGAAACCCTTCGAAGAAGGCGATGTAAAAGTGAAAGATCATTGCCACGTCACTGGTAAAATAAGATTCGGTGCTGCTCATTCTATCTGTAATTTAAATTATAAAATACCAAATTTTATTCCGGTTATATTTCACAATATGAGCGGATATGATATACACCTATTTGTGAAAGAGTTATGTTCTCATAAAGACAAAATTGATGTAATACCACAAAACAAGGAAAAATATGTATCTTTCACAAAACATCTTTATATGCATGATTATGTTAACAGCAAAGGAGAAAAGAAAAATAAATTTTTAAAATTACGATTCATTGATAGTTTCAAATTTATGTCGGCATCACTACAAAATTTAGGAGAAAATTTAACCCATAACCAAATGGTTATGACTAGAAGCTTTTTTGCTGATAATGTAAAATTTAATTTAATGCGACGGAAAGGTGTGTTTCCATACAGTTTTGTGGATAGTTTAGAGAAGTTAAGTAATAGAAATTTGCCTTCCAAGCAGGAATTCTATGACAACTTAAATGAAATACATATATCAGATGAAGATTATGAAAGAGCTAAAAATGTATGGAGGTTGTTTGAGTGTCAGAGTTTGGGCGATTATTCAGATGTCTATTTAAAATCAGATGTGCTTCTTTTATGTGACGTATTTGAAAATTTTCGCGAAATTTGTCTGAATAAATATAAATTGGATCCAGCTCAATATTATACAGCTCCAGGTTTATCTTGGGACGCTATGTTAAAATTGACAGGAGTGGAACTAGAACTATTAACAGACATTGATATGATTCACTTTTTTAAAAAGGGTATACGTGGCGGAATAAGCCAGTGTTCAGAAAGGAAGCATATTGCGAATAATAAGTTTCTTCCTAATTACAATCCCAATGAGCCGTCATCATTCATTACTTATCTAGACGCCACGAATTTATATGGACACAGTATGTCTCAGGTAATACCTACAGGTACATTTGAGTGGTTATCTGAAAGAGAAATTATCGATTTAGATGTTACCAATATTTCAGATCAAAGTGTATGCGGGTATATTTTTGAAGTGGATATACATTACCCTGAAGAGTTGCACGATTTACACTCAGACTTGCCATTCTTAGTGGAAAACGTTATACCGCCTGAATCAAAATCAAAATCATCGAAATTAATTCCAAATTTGAATGATAAAAAGAGATATGTTGTACACTACAGAAACTTGAAACAAGCCATTAGAAATGGTTTAATGGTATTAAAAACGCATAGAGTGCTTAAATTCAATCAGTCACCTTGGTTAAAAAAATATATCGATTTGAATACAGAAATGCGAAATAAAGCAACCAATAAATTTGAAAAAGATCAGTATAAGTTAATGAATAATGCGGTTTTTGGTAAGACAATGGAAAATGTCGATAACAGAAAAGATATTAAGTTAGTTACTCACTGGAGTAATCAAAGAAAAACTATAGGTGCAAATACACTAATAGCTCGTCCAAATTTTAAGTCATGCACAATTTTCTCCGAAGATTTTGTAGCAATTGAAATGGGTAAATTGAAAGTACTGTATAACAAACCAATTTACGTGGGCTTTTGTATACTTGAATTGTCGAAGACGGTTATGTATGACTTTTTTTATGATGTTATTAAAAGTAAATTCGGTCATGATTCTTCGTTGTTGTATTTGGACACAGATTCGCTAATTATTAAAATTTTTACCGACAATTTGATACGTCTAATTATAATGAAGGAAATAAATTTAATATTCCAAAAAATCCATCAGTGCTCGGAAATATGAAAGATGAGTTCCCTGAGGATCCTATTATTAGCTTTTATGGTACGGGTGCAAAAGCTTATTACGTGCAATCAGTTCGTAATGAGCTAAAGAAAGCCAAAGGTGTAAAGAAGTCGGTGATTAAAAAAGAATTGACGGTAGACGACTACAAGAAAGTCGTTGAACAAGGGGGTTTAATATTTCGAAAAATGAACACATTTAGAAGTCATTTACATGATATTTTTACAGAGATGCAGAATAAAGTAGCTCTTTCTCATCATGACGACAAGCGTTTCATTATCCCAAATACTTCAAAGACGCTCCCCTGGGGACATTCTGATATAAGATTCTTTCAAAGTGAGCCAAAGCAAAACTTTGATTGGTTAATATCAGCCGTAAATAGTCTCGAACGAGGTGTTGAAAAAAAACAATGATAATTTAGATGCTTTACTTGCAGCAATAGCAGAGTTAAGCCAGTCTAATCATGCTTTTAATACTTAAGGCAAAGATCGGCAAACATAATACAAAACTGGAAAATTCATCCCAATATTTTACTTAATCAGAAAGTAGTCAATAATTGTAACAAATGTATGTATTCTCTTATTATTCGTTAATAAAATTTGTATATAAATTGTTGTGTTTTTCTTAATATATGAGTTCTCTCAAAATAAATGGTAGTCAGATAATGTAAAGCTATTCACTATTTAGTTGTACTGCTACTGCATCTAGCCATTTGCTCCAGCAGTGGTTAATTTCAACCAATAAAAAATAAGAGTGGGGTGAAGAGTGGGATTAATTTACAACCAATGAGAATAAGGGTGAGGTGTGGAGTAGGGGAGTTGGTGGGGTGAATTCCTCACGTTAGCGTCACTGATGCCGAGGAGGAAGTTCTTTTCATCTTCAACTTTTAAGTCGATCAGACGTGTTCGTGCTTTTAAAGTTTTGTATTCCTCTGTGGAAATTTATCTCTAAAAATTAGAAATGGAAGGTGCAAGAAGGTCTCCATCACCAATTGTGAATACCCTGACGGCGATGGCATTCGTAGCCAACTACCGACCATCGCAGGATGATATTGTGTTACCCACGCGCAATAATGGCGGCGGCTCACAACGGCTACCGATGGCTAGCAATGACTTTGGTGACATCCAGGTAATTTCTTATTTTAATTAAAACAGAAAGTGTGTAAGTTGTGAAATGCTTAATATCTAAATAATATTTTCTTTTCAGACGGATATGTATCTTACCGAGGAAGACCTTAACAACATCGACCCAGCCTTTTTGCGTCTCCTGGATGAAGTTGAAAATACGCCTCAGTCTGTCAAGAAAGGTCAACCAGGGAGCAGCAATGTCGGCGTCGGTACGACTGCAGCGTGTCAGGGTGAGTTGAGTGTGCCGAAAAAAAATCTCGCTCGATCTTCGCCTACTGTTACGAAGAAGGTATTCATCGATGATGATGATGATGATTCTGATTTTGAACCTTGCTCGAAACCCAAGAAAATTAAATCAGCATCTTCGTCATCGAAGAATAAAGTTGACGATGCACAGTCAAGCCTTTCAAAGACTTCTCTACCTACGAAGGCTGGTTTAGTGGTCAAGGCGAAATCCTTGGCCTCTAAAAAATCCAGCAACAAAAGGACGCTGGTAGGGAAATCTAAGAAGGTCGATGATAATTCAATTCTACGCAACATTTTAAATGAGAATAAGTCTGTACCAGCCCTTCTAAGTCCTATTAAAGATAATCCTAAAAATGTAAAATTTGACATATCAAACAAAGGCAAAGGGCTGGTAAATAAAACTGCTCCAAAAAAGTCGGGTGTGAAAGAGATGACTGTGCCTCGTAAACTTACCGATAGCAACGGTTTAGAACAAGCCACTTGTTCTAAACCGTTGAGACCGGAAATTCGTAAGAGTATTCCGGTTGTGAATCGGAATGATTCCGATTCAGAACCGGAGATTTTTTCTCAAGCCGACGATAGGAGTATCGTTAACAGTTTCGCTAATCTGTACGCGAAACTTAAAAGAGAGGCAGCGGAAACAATGGCGGCTCGACAAGGCGATGCGCGATTGATTACCTCTGCTCGAGATATGATAGAGCGGGGTAATACCATACTGAGAGAGGTAGAAAATCGCAGGATCGCCGACGAGCGAATTAAAAAGAGATTGAGGGAGATTGAGAAAATCTTGAATATCTGATGAGACTTTTGTTCATCAAATATTCAATTTTTTCCCCGCGTGTGAGTTTGTGTATGAAATCGGGTAGGATAATTTTAAGCATATTTTTAGTATTGTAATTTTAGGATAGTTTCTAAGTGAATTAAAAAAAAAAAAAAGAAATAGTTTTAAGTCTTTGGTATTATTAGAGTAGTTATTTGTATGTATATTATAATTCTTTTTTTTCATTTTCTTTATAAAAATTTTATGTAATAAATAATTCTGCAATATCTGTTTTTTTTTTGTTTTATTTAAATTAAATGTATAAAGTTAGGTTAAGAAACCTAGGCATATATACACATATATACCTATATTTATACAGGTCATTAAAAAGACAAAATTTCCTCAAGGTTACGCAGGAGAATGCGTTATTTGACTAAAAATTACAAAATTTTCGCCGCTACGCGGCCTCGTGGCGCGAAAGTCAGCTATGCTGTCTTTCTGACTTACGCGCCTCTCGCCCGCTTGCGGCTAACATCAATAATTTTAAATATGCATTTTTAAATTTTTATAATAATACTTAGGGATGTTACAGTTTAAAGCTTTGTAATATTAGAACGGGTATATTTCTTATTGAATAAATATGAATAAAGTCAAATAATGAAATAGTTGATTTTAAGTCTTATAATACCACAATCAACATGATGTTAGCCGCAAGCGGGCGAGAGGCGCGTAAGTCAGAAAGACAGCATAGCTGACTTTCGCGCCACGAGGCCGCGTAGCGGCGAAAATTTTGTAATTTTTAGTCAAATAACGCATTCTCCTGCGTAACCTTGAGGAAATTTTGTCTTTTTAATGACCTGTATAAATATAGGTATATATGTGTAAGATATATTATTTACAGTATACTGAACTTCAACAATTTACTGAACTGTATGTATTATTATTTGTAAAAAAAAAAAAAATTCAAAATACTGATATTTTATTTCCTACATAACTAATATAAATAAAATATAAAAATATAAATAAACAATATAAAAATAAACTAAAAATATGTTAATCTGAGTCGCTGTCATCCATTGGCACTGTATCTACAGACCAAGCCGATGGCGAAGAGGGTCTGCTGGGCGGTTCTTCCTCGGAGTCGCTGCCACCCATTGGCAATGTATCGACAGACCAAGCCGATGGAGAAGCAGATCTGCTAGGCGGCTCGGCTTCCATGGACCAGCTACCACTATCTGGATCTTCTTGATGCCCCAGATCTTCGTGGTGGGACACTAACACCACCCAGCTGCTGCTATCAGGACCATTCCCATCGTAGGAGTGCGCAACTCTAACGTCGTACTCCCAGAAAGACAATGCTGTTTCAGTGGATTCGCTGGAACTCACAACATTTTCTTGGGAAGCCATTTCTCTTCCAGCTATGCAGTTTAACTGAGGACCAAACGGTGAGGAGTTTCTCATATAAGCACACCCCCACTCCACCACAACCAACATAAACAAGCCTTGTAGATAGACAGTTTAATCCGTTTCTGCATCGGATACAGACGGTGAACTTTCAGAGGATACTGCTTCTGAGGACGTTTCGCGGTATCCATTTGTAGTGCTGTCGGCCGGACCCGGTGGCTCCTCTGTAACCCACGATAAATATGAACACCACTCACCGGTTTCAGGATCTTGATATCTTACTACTTCGCACCATACCAATGGTACAACATTCGATAACATCAAATCACTGGTAGAGGATATGGTTGGATCTTGGTTTGTGTCCATATTAAATGCAGAAACTCAAATGAAGAAGACTATACTATTTCCTACTATTAAGTCGATTTACCCCCACTTTATTTTGCTCTTAAAATATAAAGTAAAAAACAAACATTTTCATAAAATAGACATTTATTTACAAAAAGAATAATATATATAAAATTATTTACAAACTGAACTTAAATTTACCTAAGGACTAATATATAAATTTACTTAAACTAAACTATTTACATATTTACAATTACAATACTAAACTATTTACAATTTCTGTTTCTTGTTATTATTGCAAATGTTGCAGATTTCCACTGGTCTCATTTGGTGCAGTGGATCTCTGCAACATTTGCAATAATCTCTCTCCGCGTCCGTCAGACGTGTTGTAGCGTGGTAATCGACATGCCGATGCCATGCTATGTCGACACGTCGCTGGTAGCCCATGTAACACTCGTAGCACATATTATATTCTGCACCACCTCTTGTATCCACAGCCACATACGTCATAGTGGTGCAGAATATCTCACCCCCGGGGTGTCCTCTTAGGAGATACTTGTCCTTGAACTCCACTTCATCCTCTTCATCTGAGGCATCTGCAACGATGCCATCGTCGTCAGAATCAGCAGGTCCCCCTTCAAGTACGATAACATCATCGTCTTCCTCGTCTCCTGCGAGAACACCCTCGTTGGCTTCAGCAACTTCCCCTTCGGCATCAACAGCGTCGACATCGACATCGCCTTCGACACCAGGCGCATCTGCATCACCCTCATCGTCGCTCCACATATTGTTGATGAGGTCCAGCTCTGCCAAACAATCCAAAAACTGCAGGTTGGCACATCCCCTGGGTGCATCAACCATAAAATTTGGTACAGCAGCCATTGTTAATTAAAAAAAGTGTAAGGGTAAACGTAAACGAATAAATCTGTTGAAGTGCTGAAAATCAACTGAATCATATCACGTCTCCTCCTCGCTTATATGTAGCCGGCGACCTTGGCCTTGAATGACGTCAGCACCCTCAACATCTATTAAATGCGAATGAATACGAAGAGGAGCACAGTTATTTTTCTGCTTTCGTACTGCATATACTATAAAGTATTAACAAGTGTTAAAATGCCTTTTCCAAAAGAGTGGGAATCCAAACCAACCATTGCCGCATACCCATATAGTACGTATAACCAAATTGTGTGTCATAATTGTTATGTGTCCTGGCCGAAGGAAGAAAATGAATGTCGCAAGTGTCTGCAGCTGTTAACTCGCACAAATTTCGGAGTAAGCAGAGATGTTTGTGATGTGTGCAAGGTGGACTATCCATTAAGGCAGCGGTGTCTCTCTTGTGATAGGTATAAAGACGATTGTTGGAACAATGTGTGTAGGATGTGTAGAGAAGATAAAATATTGTGCGAGAATGTTGGTCATTTTTATGGGAGTTTTGTGCATCACGAAAGAAAATGCTGGTGTTTTAATCAAGAAATCCAGTTGTTAAGGCATGAGATTAATTCATGGAATTAAGGCATGGAATTTTATGAAGATATAAAATTTCTTTCTTTATTGTATTTGGAATTAGAATAATTTATATTTTGGGAATAAAATATATTTAAATAAATTTGTTTTTTTTCTTCTATTAACTTACTGATATATAAAATGTAAATAATGTTACAGTGAAATAAAGAAAATAATGAATTTTAGACATTTAAATAAAACACATTAATGTCGTATACATATTTTATTACTATACTACTGATACACAAGTAAATATATAATTGATTATGCATATTTTACAATGTTTAATATTTAATAAACTACACAACGTCCATTTTGTCAATCCAAGAGTTGTGTTCTTTGGAAAGCCCCATCCATTTAACAAATATTCTGTTTCCTTTTTTCCTTTACACCTTCTCCACTAGATATACATCGGGATATTTAGTTTTTTGTAACTCCATTTCATAAAAACATCCTTTAATTGGTTGGCCATATAGACCAGACATATCTTGAAGCTGATAAGTTGTTGGGTTAGTTATGTTTATTTTTACAATTTTAAAAAGTTCAGTTGAAAAATTGACTGTAAAACCTTTTTCAAATACACCTTTGTATGCACTTATTCGAACTACGTCACCAACATGAAACTTAGGTTTTAAAGCAATCCTAATATTATCATAAGCACTCAATTTTGTGGATGGTTTTACATCAGCAGGCTTCATACCAATCGTGCGATGTACTTTGTTATTGTACATATTTGTAACGTTGGCTAGAATGTCGAACCATTTGTATTTACCTCTAGCTGAGAATTCTTTATATAACCAATTTTTTAATGTCCGTATCACTCTCTCCACAACTGCTGCTTTCTTTGTACTATACGTCGAGTAATGATTAATGGAATGTTGTTTCATTAAAGTGGAAAAGTGTTTGTTGTAGAATTCGGTACCCTGGTCGCTTTGAATATTCTTAGGTGAGTAGTTTGATTTTTGCAAAATGCTCCTCATGCCCTTCGTAATTTCAATTGCCGTTTTATTTCTTAAAGGTCTTGTCCACACATATTTTGAGTAGCAGTCAATCACTACGAGAATATATCGATAACCCTTATTCTCATTAGCATATGGCTGCATTTCAGCCAAATCAGTTTGCCATAAATCACCGTAACTCTTGATGATTGTTCTTCTTCTACGGAAATTTTTACGGGGTAATCTGTGCAACTCCTCCACAATGCCCCTTTTTGTACTACTAATTTCCATGATAACTTCTTGGTTCCAATGGGGAGGATACACCTAACTGGTAGATGTTTGCCAATAGACTAATTTCTAATAAGTTAATTTTTCTAATTTAACAAGTTTCTCAATTAAATTATTAATCTGTTTAGTGTTTAGAGTAACTGCATTTTCAACTTCTTTATGTTTTTTGTCAGTATCTTTTTGTATTTGTTCATTAACATACTTTTTCATTGCTGCAATAACTTCTCCTTTTTTTCTTTGCATTTGATCATCAACATACTTTCTCACAGCACCACTAGCTAAGCCAGCTTGATCATTAACTTTATGCATTTGCTCATTAACATACTTTTTCATAGCTCCACTACTTAAGTCAGCTTGACTATCGACATACTTTTTCATTGCTGCAATAATTAAGTCACTGATCTCATCCATAGCCTTGTGGATTTCTGCAAAGAATGTAGCAAAGCGATTTTCAACATAGTTACGTGTTACACCATCCTTACTATCTACTGGTTCTCCAATGTTCTTTAAACGTTTATTCTGGATATCAAAGTGATTATCTGTGGTGAGGTTAAAGCCAAGACCTGGTGGACCGCGTACGACTAATGATTTATTAGCGCCGCCTCTTCTACGTCCAAACTTGTCAATTGTGTTGTGAACAGGTAGCATTTCTGATTACATCTGATCTGATTTAAGTATTTCACAATATATTATACTTCCCAATTAGATATATTCACAGGGAAATTTAATAAAATCAATTTTTCTTTTTTTATTTAAATTATTTCTTCCTACGTTGGACACTCCTTACTGGAATTAAATTTAATTTCGCTAAAAGATTATTTTTTCTTCTCTCATTTCCTCCAACAAACTAACTATTTCATTGTTAACACCACTGTTACCTGCCATTTTTGAACTATACAGCAGACGTAGACGATCTACCAACTCTTTCGGTTTATTCCAATAAACATAATCCACACCTCTACTATTGTATAATTTCTTAATAGGCATACCCGAACCTTTTCTAGATCTTGTCATTACTGTAGGAGATAACAGTGGTTTTATAATTTGACTGAATTTCTTCCATTTCTTTTCATTCAAACCCAGACTTATATCATAACGGTTATACGGTGCTTTTGTTTTATTTAATATTTGCCGATATATTTCACGCTCTTCATCTCCAGTAAAAGTCTCATCACTACGTAGAACTGATGGATGTTTCATAAATATTACATCATACAACTTAGAACTGCCAGGATACTTTCCCACTCGCTTATTACCATACCACAAGGTGATATTTCCATCAGAAAAGCGTATTTCGCTATTACCCATTAGTAGTTTATCTGTGTTGGGATCTAGACGCACACCGTATATAGTATCATATTTATGATTACCAGACTTTAAATTTTCTACATGTTGTTTGATCACATCACCCTTTTCTGCACTGCTAAGGATACTTTCTGAACCTGGGGTACTCATTAACGATGATCTTGGTGGCGTTTCCATAAAATATGCTTGACTTGCATTATTCTCATCATCATCACTAGTTTCAGATGTAGCTTTAAATACACTGGTACTAGCTCTTGCACCCCATGGTGTTTGTGTTGGCTTTTGCGTGTGCGTTGGCACATTGTTTTGTGATTTTACCTTTGAAGCGGATGATAAGACTTTTAAAGGTGTGGTTATAGGTTCATATATCTTCTCCAGCGTTAATTTATTCTCAGCATCTCTATTCTTGAGAGAATTGAATTTCTTACGTACGGAGTCGGTAGCCTCAACTAATTGACGTTTCAGACTTATTTCAGCTCCCACATCTCTATCCATATTAGCTTTCTGCTTAATTTCGTCGATGTAATACCGACGCTGTCTGCAGATCGATTGAAGTCCTAATTACAATTCCTTATGGATATATGAAACTATCAAGTCCTTTCCTGTATCTTCCCTCATTTACTTCTCTATCTTTGTCAATTACAAGAAACCCATATCTTTCTTTCCAACATTCTGCACACATTTCTTGAAATAACTTAAAAGATACGTCTGGTGAGACATGATCAGAGAAAATGTGATGTAAATTCATGTCATCCTGCTTGAACAATGCTATAAAATTTGCGTTATCCCTCACTAACTGCTTTGGCACGCGAGAATATGTTTGTGCCAGATAAAAACAATCTACATTTCTATGGCGACCCATTGAGAAAAACGCACGAATTACATCTTGTTTTTCACATATAACATCATCAAATATAAATATAGAATTAGGTTTAGCATCGGATGGCTCCACTATATCTGCATTATTACTGAAGGTGTAAAATCCCAGTCCCTTAATAGGTTCTAATATCTTGCGCAAATACTCGTACTTGGGTTGATATAGAGACTTTGAATATAGGTAAATGTTTGCAAAACGAAGTCCAAGGGGGTGAGTAAGCAGAGATATAAGTAAATTTGTCTTTCCACAGGCACTTGGGCCGATTAATAGTCCACGAATAGTTGTGGGAAGTAATGGTCCATGGCGCGATTCGACTTGTAACCCACCTCCAACTTTTTCGTCTAAATTGTCTACAGCAAACTTCTGTCTCTGCTTTACAATACGCATTGTAGCACGGTTGAAGACTATATAAATAGATGTATGCATTACAATTGTTATTTAAATGTTGTCAGTCAAACAGCACACAAGTAAAAACCGCCATTGTTTAAAGGCTGGTAAAGGGGTAGTAAATTCCTTAATAAATAAGCTTCCATTTGAACTGCATTTACCGGGAGGTTATCAGTACTGCGGCCCCGGTACTAAATTACAAAAAAGATTAGCGCGAGGTGATCCCGGTATAAATAAGTTGGATTCTGCGTGCAAGCAACACGATATTGCATACGATCAAAACACGAACGATTTAGCTGCCCGACACAAAGCAGACTATCAGCTTGAACAAGCTGCTTGGAAACGAGTTAAATCCAAAGACGCAGGTATAAAAGAAAAGGCTGCAGCGTGGTTAGTTACTACCATAATGAAGGGGAAACAACGTCTCGGTATGGGATGTAGGTCAACATCTCGTACTACAAAAAGAAAAAATATAATTAAAAAGAAGAATAAAAACAGGAAGAACGTTAAAAATGTAGCGTTCGGTGCTGGAATAGTGCGCAAGGTACGTGATGATCTACGTAAGGTCGGTGGCAAGCGGTCTATTGCTAATGATACAAAAAAAATTGCTCAAATGGCGCTTCAAGCAGCACGGCGTCACATGAGGGCGGCTGGTGGAAAACGCAATATTCGTACACCTCGCATAATACCGATTCCGAAAGTTGGTGGAATTCTACCTTTAATACCTATTTTTGCAGGATTATCAGCGCTAGGTAGTTTGGCTGGAAGTGCAGCTGGTATAGCTAAAGCTGTAAATGATGTTAAAACAAGTAGAGAGGAATTGGCCGAAAAAAATCGTCATAATAGACACATGGAAGCGATTGCTCTAGGAAAAAGTGGCAAAGGATTATACTTGAAACCGTATCGTAAAGGTCTGGGTCTTTATTTAAAACCACAAAGTTCAAAAAACTACTAGACACCCTACCTCGAAAACCTCTCACCGACATCGATCTTAAATATTATGCTGAGAAGATGAAGGTACCATATTTCTGCCCAAAAAAGGCAAAAGGCAGTAAGTGACAAAACATCGAATCTAAATAAATCGAACTTTAATGAAATTTATAGCCCTTCCGTAAAATAATGCCACATACTGCTGTTTGCCATTCCATTTTATTCGGTTAAACGCAGGAATTTTTAAAACAGGATTAATTCAGAAGCTGATGCGTCACTTACTGCTCTTTCATAATCAATAAAAATGTAATTTATCAACATTTGTCACTTACTGCCTTTTGCCTTTTTTGGGCAGATTTTCGAGGTATATTTATGCGTGACAATCTACCAAATTCTGGACCACATCATAATGAATCCTCCATCATAAATTTGGATAGTATAGATGGCCCTGGAACACACTGGGTGGCATATAAAAAACGTGGCAGTTTAGTCACATATTTCGATAGTTTTGGCGATTTACCCCCGCCAAGAGAACTAGTCCAGTACTTGCGCAACGGTTCAATGTCTACAAATAAAATCTACTATAATTATGAGCGCCAACAAAATTTTAACACAGTGTGGTGTGGTCATTTGTGCTTAAAGTTTCTTTCCTCAAAAAATTAAATAAAAACTTTTCAAATGGAATCTGTAACACCATCAATGGATTGAGAAGCAATTAAACGGATGGGCCACTCATTGATTGCTTTCTCTAGACTACGCAGCTTATTGAAGATGAGTAAACAGCAACTTTCAGATATGCCTAAAGAGGTAATGATTGCATGTGCCCCTAATGAAATTGCGTTAGTGTGGGATAAGTTACCCAGACATCTTCAGGATGATATTGACATTTTAAAATATCAGTACTGTCAAGAACATTATTCTAATGATGAAAATAATATCGATGTTAATGATGGCTCACCACCTCGAAAAATATTTTGCTGCTACTGTAAAGTGCACGAGGTGAACGTGGTGTCAAATAATGACATAAATGTATCTCCATCACCCCTCAAAAAAAGAAGATTAATCCACAACAATTGCTGTAAATCACAATAAATTCATGCAGCAATCTCCAAAAACATCAGTCATGTCACACACCTTCACTTTATCAAGCCGCTCAAGCGCGCTCAGTGCAGAATTTTATCCACCCATTGAACTAGATATGGGTAGTCGATATGGACTGGGATTAATTGGATTTTATTCATACAACTCTATATTTAATGTAGACGAGACAAACAATCGTTTTTGTTATAGAGAGCGTCCAAAACTACCCCTTGTATACAAGCATATACCATATGGAGCCTATGAAATTGATGAAATATATCGAGCAATACTGAAAGCTATACCAGCTGATACAGAGGAAGAAAAAGAGAAATTATTCCGGTTACGAGCAAACAACAATACGCTGAAGTGTGAAATTTGGTCAAAATATGGAATTGACTTTTCACAAGCAAACTCGATTGGCAGTTTGTTGGGATTTGAACCAACATACTTACATCCAAACCAGAGCCATGAATCAACACTCCCTGTTGATATTATGAAAGTAAGAATGGTACGTGTGAATTGCAACATTATTTCCGGAGCGTATCTGAATGCCCTAAAATCCCACACACTCTTCGAGTTTGATATTGATGTTGAACCTGGATATAAACTTACCAAGGAGCCAGCTAACATCATATATTTACCTGTTAGACCTGAAGGACGTCAGTTTATCGACAACATTACTCTGCACATATTGGATGACAATGGAGATTTAATTAACTTTCGAGGTGAAAAGATTATTGTGAAGCTAGAATTGAAACAATTTTAATATTTCGAGCAAAAATGGGCTTTCGATATAATCAGAAACGATTGGCACATTGCCAATATAAAATGTTTAACGATAAAAAGAAGAGTGATTGTAGAAACCAATTCATTCAGCGTATACCTCTTAAACAGTTAAGACATAGGTTGTCGGCTAAGGACCGTGCATTTCTTCAATCTATTGGATTAAAACTGAGAGAAAATTAAATAACAATGGCAGCTTTTACATCTAGTGAAAAACTTGAAGTGTTCGACGAGCCCGTGTTTGATAAATCACTTGCCAGTTTACATGAGCATACGTATAAACCATACGGGTCACCGTATTATAATAACTCGGATGAAATACGCATTCCTGTCAATTTTCAAGACCTTATACTCGACATTGCAGAGAGTTATATTTATATAGAAGGAAAATTTACTCCAAGTGATCTTACCAAGCGGTGTTATTTATCCAATAACACACTAGCTTTTCTCTTCGATGAAATCAGATATGAAATGGGTGGTGAACAAGTGGCTGTCGTTAGGAAGCCTGGTATCACTACCACAATGAAGACTATGGTATCATATGGACAAACACATCTCCGATCACTTTTAACTGCAGGTTGGGGTCTGACCGCAGAGAAGCAAGACATTTTAGATACTACCAGTCACGTATTCAGTGGTAGGCTGCCTCTTAAATACATCATGGGTTTTGCAGAAGATTACACAAAAGGTGTTATAAATGCAAAGCAGGAATTAATTTTAATCATAGCTCGATCTTTTAAAGATAGTTACATTGGTGAAGTTGATGCAGATCTAGAAATTAGCAAAATTGAGTGGAAGATAAAACATATTGTGCCTGAAGATAAACAAAAGCTTAAACTATTAAATAGAATTAATAAGGGTGGTAATTATGCCATAGTGAAGGTGGCTTACCGCATGTGGGATCTATATGAGCTACCTACTTTGCGTGATACATCGTCTGACATATGGGCTGTTAAAACCACTAGCAGCCTTGAGAGACCTCGATATATCATTATCGGATTTCAAAACAATGGCAATTCCAATGATAGAACCAAGGACGTCACACAGTTTATATCTGCAGATATTAATAATATTCGACTATATCTGAACTCTGAAGTATTTCCATATGAGCGTTGGAATTTGGATTTCGATAAGAAACTCGACTCCGCAGCATACTATGCATACGAGAACTTTCAACGTAGTTACTATGATAGAGATATGGCTGAACCATTGATGGATCTGGGAGAATTCAGAAAATCCCCATTATTTGTCATAGATTGCTCCTGCCAACCGGATGCAATTAAATCATCCACTGTAGACATAAAAATAGAATTTGAAACACGAAAGACGAAGTTTCCTGCACAAACTCGTGTATATGCGCTTATACTTCACGATACATATTTAAGATATAGTGCACTGGATGGTTCAGTTCAGTCTGGAATTGCCGGCGCTAAATAAAACTTTCTTTTATGATGTCATCATTAAGCAACGAATTTCCTACTTTGATTATTGACTTACAAGGATTTCAATATAAAGAGAATGTGTTTACAGTAAAAGAATTGGCTGTGGTGTGCTGTAACACTAACCAGCAAGCACATTACTTTTTCAAGCCACCATATCCTTTTTCATCACTAACCCGAGGTGAACAGAATCAATATCGATGGCTACAGAACTACTATCATGGCGGTGTAAAATGGAGTGATGGATATATTCAACTGTCAGAATTTCCGATGATACTTCTACGGCTTTGTCAAAATACAGCTAATAATTATGGATGTAATGTATCACCACAGGATGTTATAATTTTATGCAAAGGTAGACTAAAGAAAAACATTCTACTGCATCATCTAAGATGGAATAAAATCATAGACCTAGATGACTGCTCCCCCTGCATACCTAGTCTCAAATCTTTGAGTGTACCAAGATGTATGGAGCATATTCAGCCCAACAATAGTCATTGTGCTCTTGCAAATGTTCACTATCTTAATAAATGTTTTGTAGATTTAGATATAAAATTTGAATAAATATCTTTAAGTTTATTCATATTTAGTATTAATAACACATTTTTTTTAGATATGTAGCCAAGAAATAGGGAAATAAAAAATATAATCTAGTAATGTGTTTCATTTATTTCATATTTATCCTCACAATAAAATATAGTTCAATATTGCATTTTAATGTACATCATCAATTACAATTTTACAATAGTTGTGTAATTCTAATTACTATACATATTCACCTCAAAATGAAAAAAAAAAAACAATAATTGATTAACTACTAATTGAGTTGTCTACAGCTTCTTCATCAGATTGGTCGAGTTGATATTTTTCAATAATTTTTTTAGGTAGATATTTTTCTATATCATATAGAAAACGTTTTAAATCTATTTGTACCATTTGCTCACAAAATTGTTCTAAATTTAAAATACCGCAGGAATATTTGCCACACAGGTTAGCACCAGTCTTATACATTTCAGAATCCTCCTTAAGACGTTCAACTTGTTCAGCATCGAAGCAGAAATTTAGATCATAGTTTATAGCATGCAGAGAATCCATACTTAGATCACTCAGTTGACAAGACAGTTTTTCAATGGCCGAATCAATGTCTTCCGCCCTTGTCCACTTTTGTGCCGAATATTGCATCCACATATTTGTTGGTTGTGGTAAAGCTGGAAATTAAATAAATAAATTTAGAAAAAATATAAAAGAGAAATTATAAAATTACTTACATGGGTGCTACTGATGAAAAGTAAATAAATAGAAACTAAATACTTGTGGTACAAGTCTATGGTGACAAGAACCTACTACAACTATGCCTGATTCGATATGAGCTAATGAGTGATCTAAAATAAGATTATATTTTGTAATACTTTTACCGCAACCATTATTTCACTATACCCTATTTACTAACTAGATAATATTTTAAAACATTTACATATTTTCTGATATATTTAATCAATAAGTTTGAATTTTAATAGTGACCTCGATTTGGCACCGGCATATATGGGAGAACTCTGTCCTAAATACATCAACGCGTATTTACCGTTAGATGAATTTATTTCATCCATAAATGCACTTACAAGTTCTGCAATACGTTTAGGTAAAAATGATTTAAAAGTAGTATTTGTATCTTCGTCAAACAAATTTACTAAAATCGATTTACCAAACCGTGTATTAAGCATCATCATTTTCTTTATGATGTAAACTTTATTTAAGGTTAATGATGAAATAGGTTTTAATTCTAAAACCTCCGTGTCTTCAATGATACGTTCATTAAGAACTGATAAATTGATATTGGTATTCATATTTAAACAATTGTATACAGTGAAAGAATGCCAACTAATTATATTACAAAATTTTTCTTACTTGAAATACTTAAGATCACAACACTACCAACTTATTAACTGTAGCCGAATCAGACTAAATATGAGTTTGCTCTTACAACGTATTCTCTTTTATGGCAACGTGCTGCTACGTCACAACACATTTTATCCTTGACAAACGTGCTTTTCGAGGTCAAGCGATGTGGTACAAGTCTAACACAAGATCGGGCAGTGTCTACATCTCAGGGTCGCTTACACCAACCAAGGTCAAGGCCACGAAGGCACAAACCACTTGTGCTTAACAAACGTACCTTTTCAAGGTCAAGTGATATGGTACAAGAGCGTGTGTAGCTCAAGGACGCTTACGTCACTCAAGGTCAAGGCCACGAAGGCACAAACCACTTGTGCTTAACAAACGTACCTTTTCAAGGTCAAGTGATATGGTACAAGAGCGTGTGTAGCTCAAGGACGCTTACGTCACTCAAGGTCAAGGTCGTGACGTCACATAAAGTGGTGGGGGGAGGCCCAATGTCGGCTAAGGACCTCTACTGCTACGGCCACTTTGTTCTGACTTCCTAGGTCCCCAGGGGCATTTATGCAAATCCATACTAATCACGAATCGACCTGTACGGAATCAATTGCCTTTAGCGTTGCTTGGTTATCGAGAAAAATGCAAGCAACTGTTTCTTGCCTCATTATTTTCTTTGAATGCCACTGTAAAGCGGTCTCTTCAGCCTGAAATACTGTGACGTGTCTTCGTAGACTTCTCGGAGTTTTTGCTTCCTTATCCCGTAAATCCTAGCTTCGACTCCCTGTTCTGCCGTGGAGACATCCGCGTATCAGACTATTTGTGCAGATATTGGAGGATACTTTTTCTAGTACTCTCTGTCTGGTATTTTCATTTGATCAAGTTATACTTTGGGACTATAATATCCGTGGACATTTCTGTTCCGCGTTATTGCCTTATGGATATTAGCCCGTGAACCACTAAATGGGCTTCCCCTTGGATAAATATGTGCAAAGGTAGTAGGTCTACCAATGCAGCTGTGGGAGTGGTTTCTATGGCTTCCGTGGCGCACAGGAAAACAAGCTACAGTGTACATCAATTAATAGCCTTATTGTTTCCAACTGCAACGATTTGGACCACCAGATCACTGATCCGTAGGTAATCACGGATTACGACTTTGGTGTATAACCACAGTCATTTTGGGATTTAACCCCCAGTTTTTTCACACATCTACTTATAACTTCCTAGGGCAATTGTTGCTTTCTGTGTGACTTTTGGGTTTTTGGCATTACACGTCAGTATTTGGTCGAAAATGACTTAGGTATTGTACATACAGAACTACGATATTTCTACTAGGATACAACCACCATTAAATTTGAGATTATTGGTCGACTTCTTAAGTCTTAAGATAGTTAGCTCCAAAAATTAATTGCGCAGATTTAAAGAAACGTAGCTGTTCTTTCTCAAGTAATGTAATATAGATAATAGAAAATACGTTTTGCCGTTATTTAAGCCTAGCTGAATATTTATGAACCAGTTTTGAACCGTAAATAGACCGTTTTGAGCCCTGGATAAAAAATTTTGATACCGCTATGCTAATGCGTCAATAACTGCAAAGAGAGACAATTGCCAAAAGAGTACTGTTAACAAATCGCTAACATAAATACGAAATAAGACCGGTCCCAAAACAGAACACCGAGGTACTCCAAATTGAAGATTACTGTTTTTGGTTAATTATTGCCTTATGTACTGCAACCTGCAACCTAAGAGATCAGAGTGTGGGTCACTAAGAATATTAATTAGAAATTAACGTGTCTCTTTATTCGTTCATACAGTTTATAACGTCAATGTATTTACGATCTAAATATGCAAACAAAAAATACTTATTAGCTTGTGTAAGGTCTAATCCTGACGTAAACAGATCACTTAGTATCAATTACTTATAAGCAGATCATTTGCAGAAAAAATAAATAAATGCATAAAACAACATAATAATTACACTACAACAATGTTATATTGACCTAAGCCAACGATTATGATTTAATTGTTTATAATAAACAATAAACATAAGAAGGTTAAAATGAATAGTGACGAATGTAAATAGACAATTGGGTCATTGGTATTGTTTATACTGACGTGGTGTCAAAAATTCAATTTACCTAAAAAAAATTCGCTGTAAATTGTGAGTCACCTCTTGCACTAAAACCCGTATGATTCATTTGAAGAAAGCTATTAAGATATGAAATATTTTTTGAATGTTTCAACATGAATTGAATGAAATAGCCAGCGTACGTGTTTTGCCAGGAGCAACACATACTACTGATATCTTTTCTCTGATCAATTATTAGATTTTTAGATTATAGAAGTTGCGTCAATGCTTTTACAATATATTAAGTATTAATAATTAACAATTACATAGATAGCTCCACAAAAGAAAAGTTCTGTTCCCCGAACGCTGCCATAATATTCCCATCTATTTTTCGACGCTGAATCCGAATCTGATAATAAAAAAAGCCATACATTCCCAAATTTTTGTGCTACAGCCAAAAATAACACCCAAAAATGAGGTAAAACCGGTATACATCAGGATAGAGTGAATGGATACAAATACACTGTGGCAAACGTGAATAACGTACAATTTCTCTATTCAGCGATCAACTTCCCAAATACTAAACGAAAACCACCCCCGTAATGGGATGGAAACTACTTCTATATAAAAACAGAGTACATGAGGCGCTCGCGCGCAAACCCCGATAAATCCACACACACAAAGTTGTGGGAAATTACAAAAAACTTCTCAAGCAAAAACCAATAAGTCTTTTTTTGTTCTTTTTAAGTCAAAAAATATCTTCTAGGCTGTAGAATATAAGACCAAAAAATAAGAACAATGCTACTTTATTTATTTATTTATTTTTAACTTTTCTTGCTGGATTTATCGGATTTTGCTAAGTAAATAGGAATTTATCGATTTTTGCTTTAAAATAAAACATTAAAGATGCAGAAAAATAAATTTTGACAACATTAATAATTTATTAAAAATAAATAAAAACATTCATTGTTAACAAAAATTAATTCTCAATATCTGTTAAAATTTCAGATAAAACCGTTATAATATATTGGTAATAAAATGTCTTGCAGTTGTCTTCTTTATTTCTAGAAGAGAAGTAGGTTTTTATAGTAAATAGTCATATTACAGAGAACTTTTTCAAACGTCAATCAATATTAACTTTTCTACCTCACAATGGATGACAGTGTATTGTATAAAAATGGATTTATCTGCTTTTGATCCCGATAATATTGGATTTATCTAGTTTTGTTCGAAACGGTCAACTTTAACATTAGATTTATATGGGATTTATGGCGTTGGTTACCAAAGATTATATAGGCTTGTAGAGTTTAGTCTAACATACATGAAACTATTACAAACTCAAAATTGACTTTTTGTGGATTTATCGGGGTTTGCGCGCGAGCGCCTCATATATGCCAATAAATCGTGAAAAATGTTAAAGTTTTAATAATTTGGAATAAAGTGTATGATGAATCTGAGGTGAATGTAAGCTATCCCCAATACTCATGATCCAAAACCATCCCTATACGTAAATTAGGAAGGCCATGAGTGCCAATTCAATATGGAAGAAGTAAATTTTTAGCATGCTGAAGTCCGGAATATAAACCTGCAGTGTCATCGGCTTGGCCGAATCCTACATTTTAGAACTCCTGATCTTCATGTTGCATATATATTTGACGTATTTTTTATAGTCCATAATTCTACCGGTCTCTCGTACGGTATTGAGGGGCCCGTTTACAGGTGTACCTCCGGGATTCCTTCCCATGGCAGTTCCTTGTAGCCCTGAATTATTTAAATTTCATTCCTTTTACAAATGGCATTGTCATACATGATGTTGATGTTATTGCACGTTCTTCTTTATTCTCCCAAATTCCTTATTTCCACTTTTGCATCTAACTCTGTATATTGATGGATGCTCTTTCATCCGCAGTGTTGCCATTACATCTGTTCCATCTTGATTTGTTGTTTTTTTTAATTTGCTCTTTGTCACTGTTAAATCAGAAGATTTAACAGTGACAAAGAGCAAATTGCAAATGTAAAAGAATTTACCCTCGGTTTTAAAATTACGTTTCTTGCATGTTGTCTTGTTGCTTGTTACACATGATGGCGGACCACTGTTGGTCCATAAAAAGGGACACAACCGAAGAATACCACAGACAGCCAGAAGAACATTTGAAGACAAGGAAAAGAGGTATTTCAAGATCGTCTTCCACACGATAAAATGCTTCATAATTCATGAGTCATGATGACATAACCACAAATCTGTGACATGACCAAAGAGTTCTAGTCAAGAATATAAAGACAACAAATAATAATAATAATAATAATAATAATATCCCTCAGGGGCTTACTAGAGTGTCGAGTAAGTACGGGTTTGGCGAACCCGAGGTACCCGAGCTCGTCTGTCCTGACGCACAAGGACCGTCTCCTCGACGTAAAAGAGGCGTAACCTAAGGTGTCAACCGGACCGTGCCAATGGGTGAATGGCTCTACGAGAAGTGAGTCGTGAACGGTGTACATCAGATACCTGGCCTCCTCTGATGTCGATTGCGGCCTTAGCGCGGTAAGGGCGCACTGCCGTGCCGGACCCTTTTTTCGTCCCTACTCGTGGGAATCAAATGGCAGATTCTAAAAAAACATTAATGGAGAAAGCATCCGACTCCTTAAATCTGGATGCAAAAGGAGGTGGTGGCCTCCCCAAAAAAACTGCCACAAATAAAACTATGATCCAGGAGACGGCGGACCTACCTCGGTTCCTGATCGTAAGAAAATTAGATGGGACTGATTTTTCAAGAGTCAGTCCATTTTTAGTAAACAAAATAATGTATGGTCTGATCGGCGAAGTTAAAATGTTAAAAAAAATTAAAGACGGCCTACTCGTGGAAACAGTATCAAATCCCCAATCCAAACGATTACTAAATATTCAAATATTTGCAGACATACCAGTGGAAGTAGTCCCACATAATACATTAAATATCAGCAAAGGAGTAATTTATTGTAGAGACCTTCTAAATTGTTCTTTAGTTGAAATCGAAGAAAATCTATTAGATAAAGGCGTTATAAGTGTTAAACGAATTCAAATAAGGAGAGACGACAAATTAGTGGATACCCCTAATCTTATTCTTACATTTAATACACCAAAATTGCCGAAATTCATCAATGCTGCTATGTATAGGTTGGAAGTACGACCATATTTTCCAGCTCCACTACGTTGTTCCAGATGTCATCTTTTTGGACATACTGCACACAACTGCTCGAATGACCCAAATTGTATTTGTGGTAGGGCTGTTCACGAAGGTAAACCTTGTGAACAACCTTACAAATGTGTTAATTGCCAAGGTCCTCACTCAGCAAAAGATCGTCAGTGTCCCAAATTTATTCAGGAAACGGCCATACAAAAAGTAAAAGTCCTAGAAAAATTGAGTTATGCGGAGGCGAAAAGAAAAGTAGTTATAAAGACTCCTTCCCCAGAACTCTCATATGCACAGTCGGTACAAACGTCAACAAAATCAATAGAGTCTAATATAATTAAGGAAATATTACCTCAGCTCACACAAGTAATACATAATATAATGGGTGATATTTTAAAGAAATTAAGTATTCCAAATACAACAAACACAGCTTCTTTTGTGGAACCGTCGTCGTCGTCTAAATTACCTAAACACACTGTCGCCACATATAATTCTGATTCTTCCTACAGAGAAAAGAGAAAAGCAGACAACTCCCCAGTGGATATGACAGAGGACTCTGACAGTAGTCTTCGATCAACACAAAGTCAATCGAAATCCACAAAACGGAAACCGGGATCGCAAAAGGGAAGGTCAAGAAAATCTGCTGATAAACAGAAACAGCGATCTAATATAGAACCTGGACATAATCTTGAACCAGGATCAACGACTGTGATAACTTTAGAAAGAATGTGATACTGTCTGTGATATTTTAATCTACGTAATATTTATTTATTTGTTTATTTGTTTGTTTATTTGTTTATTTATTTATTTATTTATTTATTTATTTATTTATTTATTTATTTATTTATTTATATACACATTCTTATTATTTGTTTGTTGGTTCATATTTTTGTTTGTCTATTTATTCAACTGTTTTTAACTAATTCTCCAATCTGAACTCTTACTTTTCACATTCATTTTGCAAAATATTATTCAGTGGAATTGTAATGGAATTAAACACCATTATGTGGACCTTAAACACATTATGATGGAGAAAATTCCCTTTTGTATTTGCTTACAAGAGACCCATTTGAAACCAGGTGAGGTATTTAATCTAAGAAGCTATAAGTGCTACGCAAAGAACGTATATCCTGATCGCCGAGCAAGGGGTGGAGTTGCGATTTACATTAAAGAAAACATTCCAGCTAAAGCACTTCCCTTACAAACAGAAATGCAGGCAGTGGCGATACAACTATGCTTCCCTTTTAAATTAACAGTCTGCAATCTATACTTACCTGATTTTACTTGGAACAAAAATACCCTAGAGAACTTAATCTCACAATTACCTACACCTTTCTTGATTCTAGGGGATTTTAATGGACATAATCCTCTATGGGGCTCTGATATTAGAGATCCACGGGGCCGAATCATAGAAGATGTTATAAATGATAATGATTTAGTATTACTAAATACAGGAGAGAAAATATATATAAATGCTAGATCCAACTCATTTTCGGCTATTGATCTAACTATGTGTTCTCCAGGAATTTCAAATCGTTTTTTGTGGTCAGTTCTCAATAACCATCCAGCTTCAGATCATTTGCCGATTTCTCTGGAATTCGCAGATTCATTAGTCTCAGAAGAATCAAATCAAAGATGGCAACTTGAGAGGGCAGACTGGTCCAAATTCATAGAATGTCTAACTCGCACAGAAATCACGGATGATGTTATAAACTCAGTAAATTTATTTACAGCTGCCATCACGCATGCTGCAGAAGCAAGTATCCCTACATCAAAAGGAAAATGCCATAGGACTGCGGTTCCTTGGTGGAATAACGAAGTTGCTAATGCCATTCATACCAAAAAACGGGCCTTTAATAGATTTAAGAGAAATCAAACTCAAGAAAACTTAATCCTCTTTAAGCGCTCACGTGCAATAGCTCGTCGGGTCATACTAGCAAGTAAAAGGAATTCATGGCATACCTACGTAACCTCTATAAATGTTTCTACACCCACTTCCGAGGTATGGAGAAAAATTAGGGCCATAATGGGTAAGAAATTTCCGAGTCCCTCACCAGTTTTAGAAATCAATGGTCACCTAATATCAGATATTAATGAGGTCGCTGAAGCGTTTGCGGACTACTTCAGTAGCACGAGTAGTACTTCTAATTATAATCAAGAATTTTTGCAATACAAACTGAATGTCGAAAGAAATCTAGATTTTAACGAAACTAGTATGTCATATTATAATGAACCTTTTACTATGATGGAACTTGAAAATGCTCTTAAAGAAACAGGCAATTCATCTCCAGGGTTAGATTCCATCCCCTACGAAATTATCCGTCATCTACCTACAATCTATAAACAACTACTTTTATCCTTATACAACACAATATGGAGGACAGGCATTTACCCGCCCCAGTGGAAAGAGGCAATTGTGATACCACTACTGAAACAAGGTAAAGATCCAAAGCTACCAAGTAGCTACCGACCTATTTCGCTTACTTGTTGCTTGAGTAAAGTGTTAGAAAAAATGATTAGTTATAGATTGATGTGGTACCTAGAAAAGAATAACCTATTAGCAGAATCGCAAATGGGTTTTCGTAAACATAGATCAACAATCGATCATTTGGTTCACTTGGAAAACGTTATACAAAACAACTTTGCCAAAAGAAGTCACACAGTAGCGGTGTTTTTCGACTTAGAAAAAGCCTACGACTTGGTCTGGAGGTTCGGCATCCTCAATACTCTTTATAACTGGGGTCTTCGTGGAAATCTACCTTGTTTTATTAAAACCTTTTTGAACAGCAGAACTTTTAGAGTACGGCTCGAAAATACCTTATCAGAAAGACGACTATTAGAAAATGGAATTCCGCAGGGGTCAACTTTGAGTGTTGTATTATTTGCAATAGCAGTTAACGAGCTTGTTAGTTCTCTAAGTCCAACTATAGGAAGGCTACTATACGTAGATGACTTGGCAATATACTTTTCAGCGAAGCAAATCGAAGACATAGAACAGAATTTACAAGAAGCCATCAATAAATTAGTTGAGACAGCAAACAGACATGGTTTCCGATTTTCCATCCCGAAAACCTATTGTGTACATTTCTGTCGTCTAAGATCAAGGCACCAAGATCCAGAACTTACCCTTCAGGACCACGTTCTAGAATATAAATCTGAAGTGAGATTCTTAGGTGTTACATTTGATAAAAAATTATATTGGGGTGCTCATATTCAGGACCTTGCCGTTAGATGCAGAAAACGACTAAATCTATTGAGATGCATATCTAGTATAAAGTGGGGAGCGGACAGAGAAATGCTACTTAGGATCTACACTACTATGATATTAGCTAAAATAGACTACGGTTGTATAATATATGCTTCCGCTAGAAAAACTAGGCTTAACGTATTAAACAGCATTCATTGCACTGGTTTGAGGCTGGCATTAGGAGCTTTTCGTACAAGCCCATTTAGTGCTCTGTGTTGTGAATCTGGAATTCCACCTTTGCAATTCCGCCGTCACCAGTTTTTAGTGTCCTACGGAGCTGGAATCTGGAGACAACCAAATCATCCAAACAAACAAATTCTGTTTAACGAAGACCTATATATTTCATATGAAAATAGACCGACCATCTCAAGACCAGTCAGTGTAAGACTTCACGAGCTATTAAATTCAATGAATGAAACTTTGCCTGCAGTATATGATATCATCCCATGTAAAATCCCTTCGTGGAAATTGAAAAGTCCCAAGATTCATCTAGAATGTGCGGCCTACAAAAAGGGTGACACAAATAAAGAATTATTGCTCTCAATTTTTTATTCTATAATTAATTCATACGGTGGATGTCACACGCTATATACAGATGGATCTAAATTAGAACAAGGAGTAGGAAGCGCTTTTCTGGATGGAGCTGAATTATATAAATGGACACTACCCACAATTGCGAGTATATACACAGCAGAGCTCTACGCTATCTTTCAGGCTTTAAGGCATATAGAATCAAATGCATACAATGTCACTCTCATATGTTCAGATTCCCTTAGCGCTATTCAATCGTTGTCGAATACTTTTACCACGGACTCGCTAGTACAAACTATTCTTGTACTCATACACGATCTGGAAATGTTGGGACGGAGAATCTATTTTGTCTGGACACCCAGTCACGTGGGTATTCGCGGAAATGAATTAGCGGATAACGCAGCTAAAGATGCGGCGACTAATTTGCCGCAGAATATTGAGATACGCAGTGATGACATAAAAACATATCTAAAACAAAAAATTTTTAATTTATGGCAAGAAGAATGGGTTAACAGTACCATGAAGCTGAAAGAAGTAAAACCAGATACTCGTAAGTGGAAAACTACATCTCTGCTTACAAGAAGAGAGCAAAGTATAATAGCAAGACTAAGGATCGGACATACACACCTAACGTCAAGCTATTTATTAATAGGAGGTCAACCTCCAAGATGTACAAACTGCAACGTAGAATTGAGTGTAAAGCATGTGCTGTTAGACTGTCCTACATTTGAACAACAACGAAGGATATCAAAAATAGCAGATCAACTTCGTCTTTACTCTTAGGAGACTCTATAACAAATTTAAAAAATACAATAAATTACCTAAAGGCTACTAATCTATTCCTCAAAATCTAAATCTCTGAACGATCTACGTATTATATAATATACTCGTATTCATGGTGAATGTGATACCTATTTTGTATATATGAGAGGACGACGGCTAATGACCACAGCAGTCGATGCCGTAAAAAAAAAAAAAAAAAAAATAATAATAATAATAATAATAATAATAATAATAATAATAATGGTTGGCAGGCCAAATGCAGAAGGCAGTTATCCTGGGGTCCCTTCGTCTTCTTAGGGCACACGAATCTGGCATCTACAGTCACTAACCCTGCGGGACGCGGGGAGTAGCTGTGGATAATCCGCTGGCGCTTCTCCCGTGAGAATGTCGAAGACACGGGAGAACTGTCCAGCATCGCACACGCGAAAAAAAAAAAAAAAAAAAAAAAAAAATAATAATAATAATAATAATAATAGCTATTAACTCGTGGGCAATACCAGTGCTGACATATTCCTTTGGAATTGTTAAATGGTCTAACACCGACCTAGAAGAACTAGACAGGCTCACAAGAAGACTTCTCACCAAATTATGCCTCCGGAGAGCGTGAACTTCAAAATGCTCTAAGGGTGGTCGAGGAGTACACGCGGGCCATTGGTATGGAGTTCGGGTTGGACAAGTGCGCGGTCGTCCACCTCAAGAGAGGGCGATGCGGGGAATTTTCTGAGGACGCGCAGCTCGCAGACGGAAGCATCCTAAGACATCTGGATGCCGGAGAGACCTACACATACCTGGGTGTGCAACAACATCACATCCAGGATGTGCAACAAATCAAGGAATCTCTCCGCGGCAAGTACAGACGCCTACTCCGAAAGATTTGGTCGTCCGAACTTTCGGGGAAGAATAAGGCGTCTGCTACTAACATGCTTGCCGTTCCTGTTCTGCTCTACTCCTTTGGAGTAGTAAAATGGACGGTAGATGAGCTGCGCCAACTAGACAGAGACACCCGCAAGATGATGAACATCCATAGGAGTATTCATCCTAGATCGTCCGTTCCTCGTGTTTACCTCCCACGTCATCGGGGGGGCCGAGGACTCTTGGGTCTGGAGTGTATGCATGGCAGAGTAGTACTGAGTATGGCATGTAACATCCTCAGGAGCTCGGATCCGCTCCTGCTATTAGTGAGAGATCACGAAATCGCAGGAGTGGGCGCAGGACTGTTTAAGGCAGCAAAAAGAGCCGCAGAAGAACTCGGTCTCGTATTCGACGCCAGACGAGGCGGCCGGCGCGGTGCTGACCCAGAGTCAGTCACTGAGCTTCAGCCGACTCGTCTGAAAGCCCAAATAAAAGCTGCCGAACAGAAGAGCCTGTTTAGGCAGCATGTCGATAAACCCATGCACGGTGTATACTACAAAAACATGGAAACACTGGGTTTATCGACTAGGCTGACATTCGCCTTTTTAAGGTCAGCTGGGCTTAAGTCGGAGACCGAGGGATTCATTGTGGCCTGCCAGGATGGTGTAATAAACACCTTGGTCTACCGGAGCCGCGTAATGGGTGTAGAGGTCCCTGATACCAACTGCAGGACCTGCCGTCAGGCGCCGGAATCGCTGATGCATTTGCTTTCAGCATGCCCGGTATACGCGATTTCGGCCTACATCCACCGCCATAACGCGGCTTTACGAGTGCTATACTACCACCTACGGCACTCGTATGGGGTAGACCAGCGGCGGCTCGTGAAATTTCAATATTTTTTTTCTCGTCTGTGGCGCATGGGACCCATACGAAATTTGGGAAATAACATCTAGAGAAGCACTTCTCTAATGACCCCTAAAAAATTTTGAAAAAGCAGTTTGCGAAAAAATTTTTGAAAATTTGCTAGCCTCCCCTGGGTCTAGGGACCCCCGTTTACTTTTATTTTTTTTTGTCATATGCATTTGACTTTTCATAAAAATGCATCGACAGATTTTAGAGTTTGTGAAAATATTTTCATTACTAACTGAAATACAATGAACTGAAATTTTGTAATTTACAATTTAACAAATTACAATATTTCAATTCGTTGTATCTCAGTTAGTAATGAAAATATTTTCACAAACTCCAAAATCTGTCGATGCATTTTTATGAAAAGTCAAATGCATATGACAAAAAAAAATAAAAGTAAACAGGGGTCCCTAGACCCAGGGGAGGCTAGCGAATTTTCAAAAATTTTTTCGCAAACTGCTTTTTCAAAATTTTTTAGGGGTCATTAGAGAAGTGCTTCTCTAGATGTTATTTCCCAAGTTTCGTATGGGTCCCATGCGCCACAGACGAGAAAAAAAAAATTGAAATTTCACCAGCCGCCACTGGGGTAGACCAAACACCAGTGCTGCCTTACATCCCCGGAGATATTGAGTCCGTTGTCGAGAACGAGAGGTGCCGAATTTATTGGAACTACTCGTTCCCGACCGTCAGGCTAATTCAAGCCAACAAGCCTGACATAGTCCTCCTCGACCATCAGAACAAAGTGATGTTTGTAATTGAATTCTCAGCACCTGCTGAGACAAACATCGCTTTGAAGGAGGGGGAAAAACGGACCAAATATCGTGATCTCCGTTATGAGCTCCAAGTGCTGTACCCAGACTACTCGGTCAAGATGGTCGTCCTAATAATCGGCGTACTCGGAGGGATGAAGCCTTCGCTGCTCTCAGAATTGAAGATCATACCGGCCTGTCAGAATTCAGCAGAATGGTTGGCAGGCCAGAAGAAGAAGGCAGTTATCTTGGGGTCCCTTCGTCTACTTAGGGCACACGATTTAGGTATTTGCAGTCACTAACTCCACAGGTTGTGGAGAGTGGCTGTAAGGAATTTGCCGGCGCGGCTACCGTGAGGTGTCGGAGGCCACGGAAGTCCTGTCCGGCAGCGGGCTACCCGAAAAAAAAAAAAAAAAAAATAATAATAATAATAATAATAATAATAATAATAATAATAATAATAAACTTTATTTACATACTAGATACAGTGAATATAAAATAAATAAATGAGATATTTGTTTAAACTTATATTTATTTAGGAATAAGAAATTGAGAACTTTTCACATTTGTCATATATAATATCAACTAAAAAATAAATATTTCAAAGAAGTTTAATTAAATTTAAACATTACAATGTTGCAAATATATAATAGAGATAGGAAAGCAAACTAAATACTTCCATGCAGTTGTTGTGTAATACAATCTTTATACGATTACAGATAAATCACGAAGTAATAATTTCATCATTTATTGTAAGAATTTTGAAGAATAATATTTGAAGAGGGAAGATAAGAAAAACCAGGAAACATAAAATTAATTGAAACATATTATTGATAATAAATAAAACATTAGTGATACATGTTTTTATCTCCTTACATAAAGTGGCGTCTACATGTTATTGCGTTTCAGATTCGTTTTTATTTTTTATCACCTTAGTGCAAGAAAATAGAGTTTCGGATATATTACTACATTCCTCTAGATCACGTTCAAGTGGTTACAGTTTTGAGTAGACATTAACAGAACTACACGGCTAGTGAGGGATCAAAAAATTATACAATAAATTACCTACAGCAGTGTAAAAAAACATTAGACAGTTTCTTCCACATCCAGGGGAAGTACAGCAACGCAAAAAAAATGAAAATTTTTATTGTACAAATAGGCTTAGAATGTCATGAAACGTTGAGATTTTAAGTTTGAGCAAAAAAAATTTCTGTCTGTCTGTCGGTCTTTCATTCTGTCGTTCTGTCTGTAACTTTTTTTGTGCGCACGATTACTCTGGAACCGCTTAAGATTTTTGACTTAAAATTTGGTATACGTATGTGTTTTAAGATCTAGAACTAATTTGATCCTATTCTGTTGAAGGGGGGATAAATTGAGATAAATGGGTAAATTGGTAAATCGAGCCAGTAAGAATCCATAAAATTGTATTTAGTACATATAAGAGAAGCTAAGGTCTCAACAAAATTTTTGGCATTAGCTACTCCCATTACCATCCCCACCCATTATTGAAGAGGGTGACAATAAAATTGTGATTTAGTGTATTTACAAGAACCAAAGGCCTCAATTTTTTTTTTACTTCATCCACTCCCACTACGGAAAATATGCGACAAAATGTACACGTGAGGAGCTGTGCCGCTGCTCAGTGTGTTATTAGCACCATCTGTGGCACGTTTTGCATTTAATGCTTGGTCCTGCGCTGTTATTTTTTTGCGGCATCGACATCTTATGGTCATTAGCCGCCTGCGATGCACTTATTAATCTTTCCATTTCTCTCTTCAGACTCGAACCAATCAACTACTCGGTCGACGCCTTTTTGTCTACTACTGTTTGGTCAAGGTCGCAGAAGAACTGTCCATACATTGGTTTTGCGCAGAGTACCTTTATTTTCCTTTTTCGATGCTGATTTTAAATTTCCTTTTGGCGTCCTCGCCAGTGGTTTTGGTTCTCATATATATTTTTCCCGGTTCTTCCTATTCTTCTTCAGTTTTCAGTAGACCACCGCTGAACATATACCTCAGATATTTCCAAGCTGAATTGTGGTCTTCCCACCAGGTGACCTTTGGTATGTGCAAAATATATCAATCACTGGTTAGCTCTGGTAAATTTCTTCTTGTTATGAACACGATTGTCCCAAGAATTGCTTCCATATCAATAAATTTCTCGTTGAGTTATTTCAGCGATTGATAAATTACCTCTTAAAGAGATAATATGTAAAGTAGTAGATATACCAACAAAATGTGGTTAGGAAACAAAAAAAATTTTATTGCACTATTTCATAGCAAACCAGACAAAAAATGGTTAGTGAACAAAAATAAATGTCATTGTACTATTAAACTGTAGACCAAACTGAAAGTGGTGGCCAGAGAAAAATGTCTTTAAACTATTTAATTGTATACTAATCAGAAAATGATTCGTGAAAAAAAATGGCCAAAATATTATTTAATTTGTTGTTCTACAAGAATATATGATTACTGAACTACTATTTTACGAGAACAAATAATGTTGTAGGACTCAAAAAATGGTTACTTACTTAATCAACTAAATTTAATGTTCAAAGTGACAATTAAAATTGTATGGTGACAAAATTTGTTCTATTATTATTTTCTGGTTGAATTCACCTATCATTTTCTTTGAGTGTAATAATGTATATTATATAACTAGCTAAGTTTAGCAATATTTGACCATAATTAATGAGAGAGAATCCGACCCAAATGCATTTGATTTTATACCTATTTACAATAAGTTCAATTTCTTGGATACTAACTTAAAGGTAAACTGTTTTTAGATAGACGTCTATGTAAGCAGTTTTTACACAATGATTATTATTGTTGTTGATAAATTCAGAAAAGCAATCATAAACTCACCAGAGTTATATAACTGCGGAGGCAAATTTATTTTATTTTTTGACCGAATTCCTCATCCACTCAAGCCTTTCCCTTCATAAAACCATGTATTCAATGATATACCTGTGATAGGTACTCGAGTATAATTTTACTATCTTATATGTTATATCTGTTGTTGATCATGCAATTCATTCTTATTTATATGATAATTAGAATTATAAATTTGTTTATTACAAAAAAATGTTATTGTAACGCATTTTTAATATGTAAACTAAACCTAAATCATTATTTTTAAGTGTGGAATATATTGTATCAGTCAAAAAGCTATTTTATGCCAAAAATTGATTGCAAACAACATGTACATAATGTTAACATTTTGATAATTATATAACTTTTCTCAGATGAAATATTAAATGTAAAAAACGTACAAATTCATAAAACGCGTGGTATCATTTCCGAGCAACGTATTGTGTAACACGTTTTTTATAAATATGTTTTAAAAGAGTGAAAAAAGAACTAGAAATTATAATAATTTCATTGATACCTGCCGCTAAATTTTAACTGCGCCAAGGTCAACACACTAAACTTTTCCAAAACGGTTTTGTTGTCCGAGAAATAATTTGTTACATAACAGTTTGTTATGGAGAAAAAAAAGTTTGTTTACTACATTTCTCTTCCCACTAAACCTGCGCCTGTCAAAATGTTTAACTGAAACTGGAACTTTTACAAATAAGTTTTCATTGACAACAAATTTTCAGTATACTCCACTTAGAGGCGTGTCCGTCCCTTCCCTATCGTTCTAAAAGAAAAATTAAAATGAACGAATGAATTCAGAGAATAAATAAGTGAAGTGAAGTGAAGTGAAGAATTACCTTATAGAAACCAGGATGCCAACATAATTGGCCAAACTGATAGTATTCCGTTAAAATCAAATAAATCTAATATACATATTGTGTTATATTTTAGTACTACATGTTCTATTCTTAATCTTTTTCTAAAAGCCACCCTATTTCATTAGAGACATTTTTTAAATATTTTCTGCTCATTTTATTTGGAAGTCGAATTCTATAAGAATTTTAGACATTTGATGTAAAAAAGCAAGCCCTTAGACTATTACTTGAAAAACTTCTTTTCTTCTTCAAGTCCATCCTCCAACTAAACGCAGGGTACGCGGTGCCAGAGCTGCGGTTTTTCAAATAGGGCGCATGTACACAGCTATCCCCAACAACATTGATGAAAACCGTCGCCAGATCTCTGTCTAAGAGATTTCATTAATTTTTCATTAAGTCGGTAGTCGAATTCTATATAAGCAAGAAATTTCAAAATTTTACTTAGCTACGCGCTAAACTTACCCAGAACAATAAACTTACACTGTATAAAGTTATATTCCAATTCTTCTCTATGGCTGCGTGGTCTGGAATGGGGCCTCCGACACGCAACATAAACGGGCCCAAACCACCCAAAATAAAATTCTTCGCCTGACAAACTCCAGTCGCTACAAAGAATTGCTGAGATGTCGAGGACCAGGGATTTTATCAGAGAGACTGCCCAGAACTTAACAATAAAAATATTATCGTATGTAATATCACTAGTGCTTAAAATTTTATCGAAAATTTTTTCGAAAGCGTGTTGCCTGGTAATATAAAGAGTGCAAATTGGCAGTTTATTATCTGATTAAATCCCGACCGCTTTAGCGGGAGGGATTTAATCTTTGATAATAAACTGCCAATTTGCACGAGTTATATTAACTAGGGGCAACTTAGCTTGAGAAAAAATTTTTAGATAAAATTTGAAGCACGAGTGGTATTTGAGGAGAATATTTCACGAATAAATAATTCAAGTACATCTTCAATATTATGTTTTCTCATTAATTTCCTTCAGACGTTTTTTTGTCACTTTTTAGAGTTTACTGACCTTTATTTTTAATTTCCTCATTAATTTGATATACAGAAATATTTCCAAACCGACTCATATTGTCAAAAACAGCAAATCTGAAACAAACGCAGTAGAAACAATGGAGATTCCCTATATTTAAAAATAATCCAGTGACGTTTCTATGGCAACTAGTAAATAAAACGAGTTGAAACCTTAGATATTATAATATATAGACTGGCTTAACACCTTTCAGGCGATTCTGAGGTGCAATATGACGAGGAACGATAGAGAGAGCACTACATCTTTAATCTGCGAGCACTACTTTATTCCCGATGTCCCGTCTATTTATTACTATACACTCATGGTTCCGAGATTGACATAGAGAGCGCCATCTAGCAGCGCTACCGCTACTAGAGTTATATTCCATAATAATTGTTCATTGATTCATATAGCTACCGCTACTAGAGTTATATTCCATAATAATTGTTCATTGATTCATATTTACGTATTTAATCCTTATTTTTAACTTAGGAAGTTTACAAATTATGTTGAGGTTTGCTTCGTTAGGCAGAGTGAATTTTAAATACAACATATTAAAATATTGCACAGCTTTGATTCAACTAGTTACTAGAGTTATATTCCATAATAATTGTTCATTGATTCATATTTACGTATTTAATCCTTATTTTTAACTTAGGAAGTTTACAAATTATGTTGAGATTTGCTTCGTTAGGCAGAGTGAATTTTAAATACAACAAATTAAAATATTGCACAGCTTTAATTCAACTAGTTACTTTTTGATAGATTACCGTATGTAAGTAGGTACCTGGTACATTTTTAGTTTGTTTCCAGAGCGAATGTGTTTACTTGACATTTATAATAAATGATTTGCTTAACTTTGTAACTACGTTATTGAGCTATTCAAAGCTGTGCTTGACTTGTTCCTGTATTATGAGCTAGGTATATTAAGTACAATCTTTGTATATTATTGTTACCTGATTGAAAAGTAGGCAAATTGAAATAGTTACAGATAGGCAAGGGTTATAGCCTATATATTTCAGACAGGCTTCTCTTTGGAACTGACGATTGTTTACTATATATGTGATGTGTTTACGTTTGCTAGTACATAATACAATATTACAATTTACAAGGTAAGTTAACAATTAGTAATAAGCTAGAGAAGATATAGATAAAATTTAAAGGCGTGAGTTGCCCTATTTGCCGAAAATATTTCACGAAACAAAACGTCAAAAAATTACCGCAGTATTTGCCGCTGCAGCGACATAAAAAATTAAATCGATAAATTTTGCATGTTGGTACTGTCAAAAGCCGATCTAGCTTGAATTTCCACTAATAATGACATTTGATTGGTCAATGTTGTGAAAAAACAGGCTCTCATTGGCTATAGCGTTAATGAGTGAAATAATCATCGAAATTAACACGGGACGTTGTAGACCAACGACTACAAGACAATATTCCACATATGCACAGCCTCCTCCACGAAAACCTCGACATCTACCAAGCACGAAGACAGTAACGGGCAATAACACAGAAAACATCCCACCCCAACAAACATCCTTCAATATCGATTCTAACCCCACTTGAGGAATCCTGTATTACGGCAAATGGAAGATTCGGATCAACGCCGAGAAGTTAGAATCGATTCTTTTCACGCGCTGTTTCACCGAAAACCAGATTTAACACCTCTTTCGATCGGGGGTCACCAAATTCCAATTAAACGGTGCGTGAAGTAACTTGGACAAGCGTCTGACATTCAATATCCGCTTAAACAAGACTGTATGCAAGGTCAACCCCATGTCCAGGAGTATGTATCCGCTCCTGGCAAGGGGTAGCGGACTCAACAGGACAAATAAAAAATTGTTGTATACGATGGTAATCAGGCCGGCCATCACACACGCGGCGCAGCGCAGGTGAGGTGCAGCATACCGGCCACGACAATACGAAAACTTCGAGTTCCCGAACACAAATTTGTGCGCCTCATTTCTGATTCCGGCAGATACACCTCCCTGAGAAATTTATATGATCGTTGCCACGACATAACGCCACTAGCGGACTACGTTCAAGAAATCTCCCAAAATTCTACCAATTCAAACTGGGCGATAGTCCGCTAACCCGCAACATAACACGAATCAGACAGCATAATGCGATACTTTTCGATATCCGACACCCCCTACCATATCAGGCGTTGCCTATCTTTCGACAAACGCTCTAACCACACTTTCCTGTACGACAACTTCTCCTTTCCCCAACTTTAATCTTCACTAAAACCAAACTCTTTTTATTCCCTCTATTTGTTTTTACCTTTTTGTTATTTTGTCCCTTTTTGTCTCTAAATTCAGTCTTGATCAATAAATTCTTAACAAACCAAAATGTTTCACATAACGCCATACCTTTTAACCATCCATGACATTCTCCTGGCGTCAGGAAGTCCACCAGGGTGGAATTGTTTCGAACGGGTTTTTTCGTTGAATTCCGTTTTCCCGTGCCAACAAGCAAAGTTTTCGCGTTGTGCGTGAAATCGCTAGTTTTTAAAGTTTTTAGTTTTTAATTATTTTTATTGTGTACTGCGTTACACAATATCGTTAATAGACTGGCGGTACATGACCAGTCAGGTGCAACGTTTTTAAAATGCATGCCAATCATATATATGAATGTAATTACCATGAATAAGCCAGAAACGCAAATTTTAGGCAGTCGTCGCGTGCAGAAGGGTGTGCAAATCGATTTTTTTTGTTTTTTTTTGTGTTTGTTTTTTATTTTAAAATGGATGCCAATAGTGCCAAACGAAAAGCCGTGAAAAAAAAATCCAGCGGAAATTCATTGGCATGCAGTTTCCGCGCGCGAAACAAAATTTTGGTGCGCACATTAAATCGTAAAATTTTTTGGTATTTTTGATTTTGGGGGATTTTGATTTTGGATTTTTTTTCACGGCTTTTCGTTTGGCACTATTGGCATCCATTTTAAAATAAAAAAACAAAAAAAACCACACACTTCTGCACGCGACGACTGCCTAAAATTTGCGTTTCTGGCATATTCATGGTAATTATATTCATATATATATATATATATATATATGGTTGGCATGCATTTTAAAAACGTTGCACCTGACTGGTCATGTACCGTCGGTCTATAATTTTAAGCCTTTCTTTCTATTAGGCAGGAGTTTTAACTTATTCATTAATTATCATCATAGCCAAACCAGACGCCCCAGCCTTACACCCACCTAGGCGATGTACGCCGTGGTTGTCTGTCTGGCTCCAGGCTGGACTCTGGAATGGCGCACTGCTGTATTATAATTATAAATAAATACTTGAGTTGAGTTGATTGTATTTCGATACTCCAGTGAAGCAACGTGCAGCGCGGTTAATACTTGGATGGGTGAAATCCATCTTGGGAAACACAGCGATCTCGTCCCACCTTCTAGCGGCTTGTATATCAGCGTATACGCGGAAGCTATGTAATTTCAAGACGAGGATTACGTAGTGGATCGGCAGGCGGTCCCTTGCCTATTAAATATTACGCAAGTAAAAGATCCGTACTCTTCTTACGAGAAGAAGTTCGGCAAAATACCAGATTGAGGGTAGCTCGTCTCCTGACGTCGGTGATAGGCCCTGGTAGCGAAAATTTACCGACGTTAAATAAAAAAGATAAAAAAAAAGTTGCCTAGGTATATAATAATATATTTAACAATTTTGTTTTAATTTATATATTTTAGGGGGCGAGACATTTTGTAGTAATCAGAATTATTCAAAAAAACGGCTGCCCAAGGAATCACTACTTCTACATCCTGATTTTCCATCCAAGTTTCTCACAACGAAAATATTCTGTATCTGGAAATAATTGTTTATGAAACTATAGTAATATAATAGTTGAAATCGTCTACCCCAAAAACCAATAAAACGATATCCCACATCGGTAGTTGGGTGGGGGGTGGTGATAGTGGGGGTGGATGAAGTAAAGAAATATTTCGAGGTTTTTGGTTCTTGTACACACACTAAATCACAATTTTTTCACCCCCTTTAATAATCGGGTGGGAGTGGTAATGGGAATGCTAAGCAATTTTTTGAGACTTTATATTACCTTCTCTTGTATACTAAATACCAATTTTATGGACTCTTACCTGCTTGATTTACCCCAGTTTACGAAATTAGACGAAAATATAATCTAGTCCCAGATCACGTTAAAATACATACGTGTACCAAATTTCAAGTCAATGCCTTAATTGAACAATAAAAATTTTCAAATTTTTTTTGTCGTTACTATACTTCCACTGGATGTGAAAGTAATTAACCTCTGTCTGACTCATTTGGTGTAGGGGTTTCTTTCATTAAATTTTTAAATATTTCTGCAGAAATGGCAAATTACCCAATAAAGAGTAATTAATTATGAGAATAACAATGAATATATGATATTTGAAATACACAAATCCTCATGTAATGGTAGCCATAATCAGAGCTGGGAGTAATTAAGTACTAAAGTAATTAAATTACTAATTTAAGTACTATTATAAAAAAGCAAATGTAATTGAATTACATTTAATTACATGGTAATCAAACTACTTTTTAAGTAATTTGTAATTAATTACGTTTTCAAAGTAATTTGCCCAGCTCTGCCCATAATAAATTCAACAGTCAAAGACGAAGACAAGAGTTTACGAGACTTGTTGGGAGCCGCTGATTTATGTAGCTAGTTACCCACCGTTCCAAGGCACGCAAAAAAAGCTGTAAGAAAGGATAATTAATACGATATAAAAATGCGGCGCCTTGTCAAATTATCACAATAATTAACATAAAAATGTGTACAAGCATGAACGTGCAGTAATTTACAAACTAATCATTCATTGCGCAATAATTCATGTGGCATTGTTTGTTTTTTATTTCGTGAAAGTCTTTATTAGGCAAATGTGAAAATAATAACAATACTTTTTATATGACTTCTCTTTGTGTACTTGTATGTTTACGTTTTAATGTGTAATTTGCGTAATTAAATGTCAGATTTAGCTAATAATTATATCCGAAATTCGCTAGGTATAAAGCTAACGAAATCATTGTTATAAATGGAATTAAATGCGCACAACAAAAACAAAGGATTGCAATATTTATGAGTATCAAAAAATCTATTTACCTTAGAGAATATTATTTAGGTATTATGGAAATCACAACTTACACACTTTTTTATTTATTATGAAAATACCTACCTAATATTCTCTAATCATGAAAAGGCAAATAAATAAAAATTAATTAACTGTAAATCTATTACTTTATTAACGCCACATAATTACCCAAAGTAATGTAATGTTAATTAGATTAAGTCGACCCCGCTCATTTCTTATGGGAATTGGCCCCCGGTGAAATTAGCTGAATTTTTAATATATTGTAGATTTCGACTTTCTGATCAAAAGCTTTCATGGGCAGGCCCCCCGTATGGGGGGTCTATTGGGTACTGAGTTTAGGGGCCTGGGCTTCTGAGGGGCCCGTAGCGGGGGCCCGCCTGAGATTTTGGCAAACATTTTTTTTCAAATTTCTCCCCCCCCCCCACTCATTAATTATTAAGCGCGGGGGCACGTTGGCTTCCGAGGGGCCCGTAGCGAGGGCCCGCCAGAGATTTTGACAAAAAAAATTTTCCCGCTCATCAATTATTAGGCGCGGGGGCCCGCCAGTGAATTTGGTACCGGGGTCCATGATTTGATGCGGGAGGCCTGCTCATGGGCCCAACTCAATCCTATGTCTAGTTTCCGAGATACAGCTCAAGAAGTGTACAAGAATGTACAATTAAAAAAATTTTGAATTCATGATTTTTTTCATACATTTTATATTGTGATACGTTCTAATAGCTCTTTATAATATTTTGCACTAAAAACATTTGTTGATTTATAAAAATAGCGTAGAAAAAATTAAAGCTTGAAAAATGTTACCAAAGGCAGGCAGGCGCCGGGAAATCTAGATAAAAAAGCTAAAAACGTACTCTTCGTCTGTTCACTGATATTTTTATATAATTGTTACACATTCTATAGGATACTCTTCGCACTTGTTTGTAAATAATGTTAGTTTTAGACATTTTTAATTTTATAGTACAAACTTAGTTGGTAAAAGACTCGGTGTAAAATAAAGTAAAATAAAAAAAAACGATACCATACGCCATTTGGGTTTCGAACCCGGGACCCTCGAATTCCGAGTCAAAAGCTTAAGAACTACACCACCACTTAACACGTAAAAAAAAGTAAATTTTTACATTATAAGAGACGAGCTAAAATTATATTTCCACGGTTGTATATTACATTATGAAATGTATATTTGTAAAATATATAAATATTTAAATATTAAACTGAAATATCATTTCACCAAATTTCTATTCAGTTACAAAAACATGAAAAACAAAAATTTTTTTTTTCAAATTCAAATCATTAATAACATTTTTATCTACTAATCGATTTTGTTCAAAAACAATAGGGTTGGTCCTCTAACTAACACTAACTAACTTACTGTCCAAATTTCAGTACAATCAATCGGATTTTTCTTTTTTGGGTTATCGTGCTTACAAGAAACGTGACGGACGGATGGACGTTTTGAAAATTGTTCAGAAAACGTTCACTAACACAATGATATGAAATTTTTTGTCTGCGAGCGATATTTACGGTTTTAGAAATGTGCCTATCAAATGCAATATACTCTTTGTTTTCGTATTTGCGAAAAGTATATCTAGCTAACTACATTTTGATATGCTTTTTATCCCTGTTGGGATGATTCAGTAACTTTTCAGCAGAGGGTCGTAGGATGACTCAGTACATTTTGACATGTTTTATTTTTCTTCTTTTTCTTTTTGCATTGACTAAAGTAAAGGCTAACTACATTTTGAAATATAGAAAGGGCATCGGTTATATTGTTATTTAGTAAATGAAAATCGGTCAAATATTTATAGAGATAGAATTTTCCCCGGTATGATCTTAATTTTTTTTTTTTTGGTTTGGACACCTAAAGATAATTTCGTGTATTACCAAAATAGAAGAATATAGCAATAGAAAATTATAAAATGCAGAAACATCAGCGGAGTGATTTCAGACTTACGATTTTATTTTCGGGCGGACTGCCACTCTGATATACCGGACGTGGTCATGCATCTTTGTAAATAACTCGTTTATTTTTAATTTTCCGAAAAAAGTCTATTTCAGATTTTTTGTCCAAAAAGGTCCGTACCTTATACCGGTTATAGAGATTGATGGACGGAATACTTAATTTTCGATTTTTATTAGGAAACTCTCCGGTATTTGTAGAATTTATAAAGAAAATCAAGTTTTCCAGGATTTGTAGATTCGCTTTTGTTTTGTCAAATTTCTCACAAACGTCACCTAATGGACTTAATCAAGCCCTACAATCGCCATTTTTGAAAATCAAAATCGGACCTTCGGTTCGGAAGTTATTAATTTCTTTGGAAAATCATACTCGGCCTTGGAAAAAATACTTGCAGTCAGCGGATTCGGGCCGCCAGCAATAGGCTTCATTTGTGGCCGTGTACCTTTGATCCCACCAAGTCTCATCGAACTCGATCAATATCCTGGACACCCTACAAACACTAAAGGTCGGCCTTCCAGCGGGCCATCACGGGGCCAGAAGTTTGATTTCCGGCCTAATGATGGCCCGCTGATGGGCCAACCTTTAGTATTTGTTGGGCAGTTATCGTGCTTCCTAGCCCGATTTCGAGAAAACCAGTTTTTTGCAAAAAAATTCAATTTCCATTTGTTTTTTCGACATAGTCTCTGGTATACTTATCTGTAGATCGTTGCCAGCGGCACCATCTCCTTCTTTAAATATCTCGATCCGACTGCCCGTTACCGAGTTATTCAATTTTTCCCGAAAAACGTGAAACGTCTATATCGGGTACTTCCGGTTTCCGAACGGAGCCGAGCTTCCAGCGTTAAGGTTTTCTAAAGGCCTCCTATCAACCACCCAAGTTTCATCGAAATCCGAAAACGGATTAGGGGTCTGAGCGTGACAGACAGACAGACCGACTGACCGACGAACGGAATTTTCTAAATTCGCTCTCGAGTCGACAGATAAGACTTTCATTTCGATCCGACGTTTTTTTCGGGTTTCGATGGTCCACTGGAAAAATGCAAAACTTATACTACATTTTTTTTCAAAACGTAGTAATAAGTGAAAAAAATATTAGGTTAAATTGGCTAAAACATTTTTTACATGTATGTGTCTTCCTGATCAAAAAACTTTAATTGAAAAACTTTCGGAAATTGCTCCTTTAACCTCTAATACCCCATCAATAAATTAAAAGTTCGACAAGATACATAATTTTACAAGAATTTATAGTTGTATCTCGGAAACTGGATGTAGGATCGAGTTGGTCCCATGAGAGATTTTGATCAGAAAGTCGAAATTTCCAATATATTAAAAATTCAGCCAATTTTACCGGGGGCCACTTCCCATAAGAAATCAGCGGGGGTCCTTTTAAATACTTCATCTTTTTACATATCTATTGGATTGAAATCTAGTAATGTAAGTACTACACAGGTGTGTCATAGGGATCTACATTGAGGCCGCTGCCATTTTTAATTTTTATGAACGTCGTATAATGATTTGACAATGAGTGCTGATGATAACGCACTTTAATATACTTGTATGTCAAATAATGATCTAGAATTTTCTGGTGTAAGTAATAATAATAAATACATTTATTCATAAACGAAATGGTCCAAATTCGACAGTACCGCCCTCTTCCATTTGCCCAGTACTACTAACTAAACCTAAATTAAAACTAAAACTAAAATATCTCTTTTCATGACAAGGACGTACCACAAGCTAACCCCGAAATAGTCAATAACGTATTGTTCGTAAACTATGGTCATATAAACCTTCAAATAATTTTTTTTTCTTAATTATTAAAATTACTCAAACGAATTTAATGTGAACTGAACCTATAATAATCAAATGAATAAAGTATGGTCATAATATTTTCATAGGTAAATTATCAAGTGGGGTTTTTCAGGTCAAAATTCGTCACTGGAAAGACGAAGAGGCGTATCTATAATGTATGTGAGATACGTCTCTTCGTCTTTCCAGTGACGAATTATGCTCATTGTATAATGAAAAATTCTACATAGAGTGGTACATATTAGCATAACAACAATTAAGTGATATAGCTGGTGTTTAATTGATACAGGTTAAATCTCTCAGTGCAAAGAAGATCGCTGATAAGTGAAAATTCTACAAAGAGTGGTACATAACAGCGGTTGAGTGATATAGCTAATATATAATTAATACGGGCGATTGAATCTCAGGGCAAGACAGTGAAAAACAGAGTGACATGCCCAGGAAGTAATAAATCATAGTGAAGTGTATTCAAAAACAACAACAAAGATAAGTCCAATCAATACAGCGGACCCAACACATCTACTGAAGAAAGCGCTAATACTGAACAGCAGCAAACTAAAACTAGGACCATGTTACACTTGGAAAACAACAATCGAGAGGATCATGAAGAAACTGGGAAAGGAACAAACATACTGGAAAAGAAAAGCGAGGGGGAAATAATGAATTCCACTATGAAATCGCAACGATATATACTCTACCAGAATCAGAAACGGAGGAGCCAAAAGACTCAGAAGAAAAATAATGTTTGTAGAAGCAGAAATACAAAAAGAGGAGCACGCGGCCACGCATATCACAAATACCTACAGATATATACTGTATCAAAATCAGAAACGGAGAAATCGGAAGACTCAGAAGGAAAAGAAGAAAATAGAAGAAGCAGAAACAAAAAAGAAAGAGGAGCATAAACATTAAATATCACGAACACAGTGTGGCAACGCATTTCACAAACACCTACACTGTCCATACCCCACTCCTCTACCAGGCGTCATGTGGCTCTCCCTGCTGACAACAAGCATGACCCAAAGCCAACCCAGCATCGGAATCTGAGGAATCAGAAGACTCCGAAAAAGAAAACTCGAAGAAGCAGAAACACAAGAAGAGGAGCATATAACGACACAACGCGGCAACATATTTCACAAGAAAACTCAGAAGAGGCAGAAGTCCAGAACCAAAAACACACAAAAAAAGAGCTTAAACGCTCCCTCACGACACAATGCGGTAACGCATCTCACAAATACGTACACCTCCCATCCCCCATTCCTTTACCATGCGCCATGTGGCACTCGCTGCTGGCAACAACCATGACCCTAGTCCAATCCAGCGTGGACGTAGCAGGCCCAGCTGTATAATCCTTGGGAGTGGCAGAAATGTCTACCGCACGCTGGTAAATCAATCAAGTCAATCAATATTGCTTTTAAACTGTAGGAATGAATCAAGAGTTACGCCCAGACTTTTTGCTTCATTGAATACTGGAATTGTTTCATTATTTATTTTGAAAGTTAAATCCATTGATTAAAATTTTGTATTCATTAGCACTGTTCCTATTAAAATGACTTATGATTTGGATGCATTTAATTTTAGGTTACGGCGCATTTTTATATATATTATTTAAATCTTGATTGATCTTAACTTGTATAGAGTTATTATCTGCCAGATCAAATGAACAATAAATTTGCGAATCATCGGCATATTGATGGAGAGTGGTATTTTTAATAACTTTAGATACATCTGAAACATATAGTGAAAATAGTAGTGGCCCTAGGATTGATCCTTGGGGCCACCTGCCTTTAAAGTTTTAAATTGAAACATTTGATTTATAACAACACATTGACTACGTTCTTTAAGATATATTAATAGATATAATATATATAATATACTGGATTAATAGATATTATAGATTAAGATAGATACTAACTGCAGTGAAATGTCTGAAAATTCAAAATAATGTAATTTTGATAGCAGCATTGAATGATCAAGAGTATCAAACGCTTTTGAGAAATCCAGCAGTACCAGACAAGTGCACTTTTCATTGTCTATTTCTTTGATAGCATCATCAACTATGTGTGTTAATGTTGTAGTTGTACTTTGATTTTTTTTTTTTGAACACTGACTGACAAGTCGACAATAATTTATTTTTTGCAGATATTCATAGATTTGGTTATGTATATATGTCCCAATTATTTTTGATATCGCACAGAGTAAACTAATTGGCCTTAGATCTTTGAAATTTACAGGATTATTTTTTTTAGCTATAGGTTTTACTACGGCTTTTTTTCATACAGAGGGATGTTTCCCGTGTAAAAGTGAAAAATTTAAAAGTTGAAAAGTTTAATATCATAAATTGAGAGGCTATCTACCCCTGTGGCATGAGTTTAAATAGAATTTATTATCTTGGCCACATTCATAGGTTTAAAACTAAGAAGTTCATTTATGCTTGAATTAATATTACTGTTATAAAAATTTAAACTAATATCGTTTACTGTAAATTGAGTATTTATTTCAGACACAAAGCAATCATTTAACGAATCAGAGCCCTGCAAATGTAACGCAAATGACGGTATACGGTAGATTAAGGTTAACACAGAACTGTTGATGATGATTACGCTTGTTTTTAATAATGTTTGAACAAAACAATGAAATCTCGCTTAACTTATATATTTGCGTTTTTCTTAAAAACAATTCGATTTTCATAAAAATTACTAAGAATAAAAAGTCTCAAAATCAAATTCTGCATAATCTATATTTTCGACGAGAAATAATTTTATTAAATTATATTTACTTCTATAATGCGTTATTATTCTGATTCACTCACCAACCAATTCAATAATCCAAGAATAGCTCGACTTACCTAAAACAAAAAAAAGAGGTTAATTCGCTACACCAATTTGTTAACACATATTTCAAACTATTTCCAATTTTTTTTTTTTCTATTGGCTTTTACTAGGGTTCAGCAAATAACACCCGGCCCTACATTATAAAAAAGCTGAAAATTATTATAATTCCCTATAATCACAGTTATCAACGTATTTTCTACTTCTGAAAACACTGGCATAAATTGCTTTTAAATCAGTTTCCGATTTTTCGTTTGACACCTTTATTGTTTGAAAACGTTAAAGAGGATTTCAACTTGGAAACAAAAAAAGAGAGGTACTCACTCAATGCTTCACCAAATACAGATTCGGCAAACAGTGGAGTCAATAGAGATTTTCACTTCGGAAAAATTCCGGGAAGCGGTAACTTTTGAGAATACATCTCTGAACATGTCAGAAATAACATACCAAAAGTTAGCAACAATAGTCCCTGAGCGTAATTTGTTATTAAACAAATTAGTTGCAAAATACCAGTTTTTCTCAAATATATCTTAAAATAATTTTTCTTTCAAAAACTAATTGCGCCATTAGAAAGTACGGGAAATTTTAGATAAAAAAATGTATAAGAAGTTTTTTGTACGATCAAAAATATAGGTTCCAGATTTTTTGTTTAACGCGCGAAAATGGAACGCGGCGACACGTAAGTAAAGCGCGCGAAGCGCGTGCGGCCTCGGACGCGCTACACTAAATTTATGTAACTTCTGAACTTATTAATGAAATTGACCTCACAAAAGCTTAAATGAAAGAAGAAACATGCAGCTATTGGATTATTATATTTTCAAATATAAAAATAAATGTATGTAGGAATAGTACATATATGAAGTCGGAACATAAAGAGATTTGCGATGAAATCGGTAAAAGCTCTACCATTTCCAAAATTTTTAAGATAAAAACCTGGGTCTTTCACATTTTACTCTTGAAGTAATGTATAAAAAGATCCGATGATTGAAAAAAATCTCAAAAATTTATTTTTGAAGATGTACACTTTCAAAACTTAAAAGTTTCGAGAAAGTAATAAAATTTGATATATATATATAACTAACTTTAGCTGGTTTAAATCGCGTTATTAGATTTCTGTAGGTGCGATTTTTAAACTTTAAAATGTGTATTTTAAAAATTAAATTAACCGTCTTTTCCTTACGAAAATAAAACAAAAATTTGCTCTGCTCGAAAATTCGTGAAATTATAGGTAAAATAAATATTAATAACTTTTATAAAAAAAATTATTTTGCCCACCTATCCAGCATACGTTTATAGGACCTGAAAATAAGTATATCTGATGTAAAAAAAGTTTTTGGAATATATATAAACCTATACTTTTCACGAAATATTGAAAAAATCAAGTTTTTTTGATAAATCGGCTCATGTTGATTGTTTCTAAAATTTTCAACCTGTTTAAAATATCGAAAACATTAAAAATATTGGTACAAGGTACAGAACTATTTGTGTCGGATTTGATTGCACAAACCGTCAGATATTTTTGGAACATGAACAGGAACAAGAAGACCAGGTCGAACTTCCATTAACTGAAGAACTCGATATTTAAAAATGAATTTATACCGTTCAATATAATTTGAATATTTATTAAGTTAAATAAAAATCTTTTATTTTGCGTAAACCATGAAATTTTTACCAAAAAGTCGGCTATATTGGACCAGCAATTTTGTATTACTTTTTGACATCATAATCTACTTCAGCGACCTAAAAAACTCCCACAGTATCAGTCCAGGTGAACTTTGTTTGAAATTTATTGAGTTACGTAATTTTTAATAAAGTTTTTATCGAAAAGTCGGCGATATTGGATCTGGCTGATTTTGAATTACCTTTTTTTGATAATGATCTGTTTCAGCGACTTCGAAAACGTCAATTTGAATTAAATTGCTTTAAAATTTCTCAACTTATGATAATTTTGTTAAAAAAGTGTTTTTTTTTGTTTAAATAATTAATAAACAATTTCCTCATGATTATATGTATAACTTTTTATTATAAGCTATGTAAAAGTGATATCAGAAGGTTTTATGAAAATCGAAATAATGTATATTTTCAGTCTCTATTGACTCCACTAAAATGTAGTTTTATATACCCTGTGATAAACGAGAGCAAGAAAGACAACAAAGAAATTAGGAAAAGAAAGACGGATGTGCACGTTCCACACTTCCTGAAATCTTCTTTTTATCACCTTGTTGCGTGTCAACGTAGAGCATCAGTATCTATCGCTTCTAATACATTGTAGTGAAAATAGGTAAGTTTTTCTTTTCCTAATTTATCTATTTTTTTTCTTACACTCATACATCTCAGGGCCCATATATGAAACTACATTTGCCGAATCTGTATGTATGAATAAGAATTATTACTGTTTTGTTGATCGAACATTAAGAGACCCTTTTTTTGAGAATTGTGTTCTCAACAAAACGGATACATTTTTTCTGTTTCTATTTACTTAAAAAATTGAAGCTATGACTCAACCCACTATTCAAGTAGCTAAAGAGAGGCTTCCCTATTAATAATGAACTATTTAAATAATATCCTATTGACAATTTTTTCCATTTCTTTACGAAGAGGAAAAAGAACTTGAAAAGGTATTACCGCAGAACTTAAAAAGGTATTACCGAAGCAGATCTCAATTAAAAAGACTTATCAAATCTTCCAACTTGTTATATTATGAATCTCATTTAGCTTGAGCTACAAAACTTTTTCTCAGAGGTTTAAGGACATTTTGAGATTACTGTAAGGCTGCTTGTTAATATGTGCGAAACATTATAGCAAATATAGCAAGAAAAATTGGTTCCATATTTGATTTTCACTTTAATAATACATGTGGATCAATCGGACTTCACTGTATTAAACTATTTCTGTACAAAAAGACAAATTTTGGACTTCTAATTCCAACAGTCAAAGTTCAATACGGCTTCAAACTACATCTACTAGAAAACTGCAGTATTACATGGCCAATTATGCAGGTCTTCTGTAACATCTTTTCCTAACCCGACCACATACATGTTCATAAAGCAAATCAATTTAAGACAATCCAACGAAGAAGTACAGTTTATCATGTTATAAGAGGCGTATATTCGTAACATGCTCCATACTAAGCATGCAACAAACAGAAGGTGTCAGAGTGTGATGATATCGAAGGACACAGACGTTCTGGTTTTCTATTATATCATTGGACCATCTTCAGGAATTTTGAAATGAAGAAATTGTGGATTGTTTTGGGTGTTGACTCTACGACGCATATGGTTGAATATGCCATGCACTTATTTCCTGGTTTACACTTCCTAACGAGGTAAGAATAAAGTGAGAAAAAGAGAGATTATTGTCCAAAGTCCAAAGAAATAATTTTCATTGACAAAGTTTAAAAATAACACAAAACAATATTTGTTTAGTCGGTTTTACAAACAACACAAAATCACAATCATACGATAAAAGTTGTATATTTTAGAAACTATTTGGTAATCATCTAAACAAATTAAAATGTATCGTCTCAGTACTCCTGCAAATTATAATAGGGTTTATCGATTAAGAATTATTTTACAGCCTTCCTAAATTGTTTACCGGAAGAGATATTTTTGAATGCTATTGGAAGACGGTTGTAATTTTGTTTACCTACGATCACTACTGTAAATAGTAAAAAACACACTACCTGCCATCTATGTAAGTAGAATTTTACATATTGTAAACAAAACGAACTGTAAATAAATCGCACGGTAAACAAAACGCACAGGACACGCAATTATAGGTGGCTTATATCGCTGACGCGGGGTTTAAAAAAACAAATGCGCCTACTTAGTTTTCAAACGCTGTCAAAACTGACATAATATTGTTGACTAGTAAACTAAATCCAGATTTTACTAAATAACTAAATAAATATGATCGTAGGTAAAGTATAGTACATAACTCGAGTTGTAAGGCAATTACGCACTCATGGAAATACGCACTCGCCGCACCGCGGCATCGTGCGTATCTTTTCCATTCGTGCGTAATATGCTTCTTACAACACTCATTACGTAATATACTATTACTATTATAAATTAAATTAAACAGGTATATGGTATGGCAAATTTAATATTATTTGCTTGGCAAGTAATGCGGTGATTTTGTGTATATTCAACAGTGTTCTGTTCGTGGATAAAAATGGATACTACTGTTAGTTACTGATGGGCAACAAACAGAGGTTTGCAAGAGTCTCTTAAACGCGCTTTACACATAAATCTTATTGCTCGCTATTGCAAAATGAGTACCCCATTCAATAGTTGTCGACTGCACAATCCCCAAACAGGAATATCTTAGGTGTGACTGTATTAGAAAAAATTAAGCCGTCTGTATCATAGAGTATCCCAATTCGATAGAAATTGCGCAAATAGCATAACATTCCGAGGCTAATTTATTATTTGGATTCTTGAAAATTTAATTTGTCAATATACAATCCAAGAAACTTTGTACGAGTTTTATTTTCCAGAACGTGACTTTCAAGCTGCAACCGTAAGTTATTACGTTAGTTATAGCAATATTAAATGTGAGAAGATTTGAATCGCACCATCATTCCTTTACTACAGAGATATTGGAACAGATTTTCCCATGCCATATTTTCAAGTTTTTATTATGCCACGAAATTGTCATTGGCAAAGAGCATAAAACACCCCGATATCTTGAAAAATACCAAGTAATTTATATATGGCAAAAAGAGAACTGGGCCAAGAACAGACCCTTATGGAACTCAGCAACTTATCTTTACTTTATTAGGGTATTTTCCTCAAGATTTTATCATTTGAGTGAGGTCCTTAAAATAGGACTGAATCCAGGCAAATGAGATCCTCTGCTCTGCATCCATAACACTGTAACAACATTTCATGATATCCGCAATCGAATGGTATCGATAAATCACAAAATGCAGCCTCAGCAACTTCAACCTCATTTCTTTTATGATACACCTCTTCTAATAATATATTATACAATGATGCTATAATGAAGGCTATTATTTTTGACGATGGAGATTGCAACTCGAGCGAGCGAATGTTGTAACCATTCGAGGTAATAATAGCCATTATAGTGAGTTGTATATTATACTTTATATACGACTAACCTCTATATAAAATATAGTGATACATACATAATATATAAACGCATACAAAATGTTAATTTTTAAATTATTTATTTCTTTTCAACAAAATGTAAGTTAATGATACTACAGTTAATGAACTGGACTGATGAGGGGATATTTTGTGTTATAGTATGATTAGCACTATTTCCAACGGTAGTAATACTATCAGCATTAACCACTCTAGCAGCTGTAGAAGTAGAAGCCGTAGCATTGTTCACTTGCTTTGAAATAGTTTCAGCTGTTATCATTTTATTTTTAACAGTTTGGTCGATGTATCCTTCAGGTACGAGTGAGGACTTCCACCCTGTGACGCTTCAACCCCGTAATATCACCTCCTCCATCCACGTATACTGTAGCCGAAGATCTCCGAAAGCAACGACCGGTGTAAAGTTTAGGATTTGGCAAATTCAAATAGGTTGCTATTTGTTTTCCAAGTACAGTAAACTTATTTTTTCCAATTCGTTGAATGGTGCATTTACCTCTTTGGTAATTAAAAAAAATGAGTTTATTGTCACGTGCGGCGGCCGAAGATCCATGTACTTTTTTACAATCCCATAAAATTGAACAGTAATGACAAAACTTCTTACCACTTTAGTTTTCGTTGTTTTAGGTACAGTTATTAATAATGTTGTACTTAGATCCTTCACGTTTTCAATTTCCATTTCGTAGAGCTCATTAGAGCGACATGTACCTATAATTCCCACGATTAATACGACCTTAAATAAATTAATCTGTTAGATTTGAGACATTTAGTATCTGGCAATCTTACCTTATGTAAAAGATAAACTCTATCAGGTGCTTCCTTTATAAATGTATTAATTTCTTCTGGTGTCAAAGTTTTGGCCTTTTTCGCTTCATATCTCTAAGATTTTTTTTTCAGAAAAGAACGTAGTTTTCCATACTTTTCCAAATCTATTGTCGTGTTTTATTTTCAAAACTGCTTTTAGCATGAAATAAAATGACCATAATGAAGATTTGTATCTGTCAGCTAAGTCAGCAAAATAGGCTAATAATACATTTTCAGAAAGCGAGTTAGTTTTTTTCTGAATGCGCTAGTCCATGAAACTTTGACACGCTTTGTCATAAAAACTTTTTTGATTTCTGTGGTAGTAAATTAGATCTGTTGCTTCTGCTCTTTCAGTTATTTCTGGTGGAGTACAGGGGATAGTATCTTCTGAATCACTTTCCATTCTTTCAATCACAAAACTAACACAATCAAACACAATTCCACAACATTCGTTTTTACTTTGATTGTTTACGGCGTCTGTTTATTTTGTTTTTCATAATTACCGGTCTCTATGGCATTTTTACTGTACACAGATAGACTGATTCATGCATAACTTTCAGATTGGTACACGAGGGGGTCTAATGACCAGAATTCCCTCATCATAATTCCATGTGAGATTAATTGATGGCATTATATACCAAAATCACCCATTTAATGTTCATATTATTTGTTAGTCGTATATAAAAATAATTTCATATCATGTGGACAATAAGGAGTTAGATCATATATTTAAACTTCATTTTATGCTACTTTATGTTTTATATAACAATATAAAGCTGTTTAGTATAAATATAAAAGATATTGATTGTGTCTCTCTTATTAAATAATGATTATAGATTAACTGTAAAAGCAGTAAAAAATGCATGTTATCAGTGCATGCGACGGATCTTATTAGCATTTGAGTTTGGAGGGGATGTAATTCAAAATAAGTTTTACAAGGGCTTGTCAAATCAACGTCGCTCAATGGCATGTGGCGCTTGATACTTTTGACAGTTCAATTCATCACTATTCACCTTTTATGGTTAAGGTGCAGTAACCACTTTTCAGTCTCTGTTACTATCTGACCCTACAAAACATGTAAAATGACACTGTACTGTACATGTCCATGCAGTGCATTTTTAATAGGCATTATTTTTTAAGATAACGAAATCAAAGATGGCGTCCATTCTTCGAAATGGTCACTCGCGCATACTCAACTTGTTTTCAATCACTAGACGATTACCAACAAGCTTCAAATGGGCGATCCTCTGGTAAAAGAATGACATACAGAAGCACGCTCAGCTGTTGTATTATTTGTGAAAACGGGATATTTTTGAAAATTTGCAAGGACAATTAATGATTTTTTGTCTTACTGTCGACAGCTTCGAGGCTAAAACAGTTAAAATCTCCTATTTTTTAAAAAGATAATTTGTGCATGACATGTATTTATGAATCTATGCAATAATCAAATATATGGATATATAAAAAACAGCTTACATTACATAAATACTGATGATCCCATTTGACGTCAAATGCATACTTAAATTTTATTCTAATTCTTAGATGGCAATCTTTACTATCATTAGTTAAAAGATTAACATCGCTGTATAGTACTGATCAGATCATAATTATTAACAATTTCCACGAAGTACTAAGGAAGATTAAATACCTGATACTGCTTGTCATAAAAAAATTCAACTTAAAAATGCAATAAATTCATGTAACAATGACAGATAACACGTACCTGTTACAATGAATACGTCGATCAGTTTAGATCATGTGAGGTTTTTAATATGCAATTACCACTTTGTATGATATTTCCGGGTAATATAGAAGTTTTGTGACATGCACACTCGCATGTCTCCGAATTTCTTCTTTGTAACATGCTTTGCAGACACGTAAAAAGTATAATGAAATTAATTTTCGGAATAACAGTCAATGATAGATTATTTACCAAGTGGATTAAAATATGTTTTTTGTTTCAGGTTGAGCCGAATGTAATAGCCAGGGAGTTACCGACAGATTTTTCGCGTTAATATGTATAAAGCTAGATCTTTTTCCCATGATAGCTTAGACAGTATCAATGATGAAAGTGCAAGCCTACTTAACTTTTAGTATTGCAAAAATGAGTAAAAAAATAAATATGTTACAAAAAGTTGAAAAAATGTATTATATCTACTAGATTGAAAATTTACATACTCACAGATAACATAAAAACTTACAGGAAAATAATATTCTACCGGAAGCGTTGCCATGTCAGGTCTACCACCCACGCAAAGTGTGGAAAAAACAAACATTTTTTACTTATATCTATATACAAGGCTGACATTTTTTTTCTGGAATAGTTTATTATATTAATCTACAAGCAAGTTTATGCACTATTTTGATTAAAAAATCACATTCTACCTCCGTTGAAAGGAGACTAAATCTTTGGTAGACGTTGCCAAAATGGCAATACACAGTCAAATAATGACAATTATATTCTTCATTAATATTAACGAACAGACAGTCTTCTTACAGATATGTTAACAATCTCTTTTATTTACTCCAATTATGATCTATGTTTCGGTATAGAAATTTATGTTTCAATTTATATTTTTTTTATGTCAAAGAAAATATATTCAACATATTAATGAATAATAAATTCACGATACTGTCTAAATCTCATTGCAACAAATTATTGTATTTTATAACTTATTCAAAAAATTCATTCTTTTAAAGTTTATTATTGTTTACCAATATACTGTTTAAATCTAATTGTAACAAATTATTGTTTTTTATAACTTATTCAAAAAATTCATTCTTTAAAAGTTTATTATTGTTTACCAATGTTACTGTCAATTAAACACTAAAATTATTCCGAAATCAGTTACGACAGTGAATATGGAGATTCAGATATGAGTAGCAAAGAATTCGACAGTTAATCTAATATATAAAAATCTCGTGTCACAGTATTTGTTATCGAACTCCTCCGAAACGGCTTGACCGATTTTTATGAAATTTTTGGTGTATATTTGGTAGGTCTGAGAATAGGCCGTAGGCTATTTTTATACCCCTAGGTGATAAGGGTGGCCCTATCCAGAAATTTTATTTTTATTTTTTGGACAAAAATTTATAATTTACATGGCAAAACAACGTTTGCTAGGTCAGCTAGTTTGATTATAAAAATACAATGTGTGCCCTAATTTAATTATGATAATTAAATTTATTTTATTAAAATATTGTGTGTTATTAATTTAAATAAAAAATATCACATGAAACTATAATAATATATCGATAATGGGTGCAAGTAAAAAAAGTTACTTTCGATTCACTGAAAATAAGCTTGCTTTATCTCTCATATTTCTATCCACAACGTTTCTATACCATCTGAGATTTTTATACATGCTTTTTACTATTGAAAATTGAATAAAAAGAAGGGACTGAAGTCATGGGAACTAAAATTTTTATGCACTCGGGAAAGAAATTCAGAACGTTATATACAAATCGTTTAACTTTTTTTTATGCCCTGTAATTTTAGCAACGTCTACTAAAGATTTAGCTACCTTTCAGAGGAGGTTGAATGTGATTTTTAATCGAAATAGTACATAAACTGCTTGTAGACAAAAAAATCAGCTTTGTAGATTAATATTCAGCGGGGAAAATGCAAAATTTCTCCGCGAACTGCAATGGTGAGTGGTGAGGAGCGCAGCGGCCGCGGTCACGCGCTTGCATTCCATTGCGTCTACCGGGGCTTTAGCAACAGGAGACGATCGGTAGACTGTATTTTTTGGATGTCTTATTGAATAAACTATTTCAGAAAAAAAATTGAATCTTGTAGATATGTCAAAAATATTCATTTCTTCCACAATTTGCGTGGGTGGTAGAGCTGACATGGCAACGCTTCCGACGCGGTAGAATATTATTAGATATAATACATCTATGCAACTTTTTGCATCATCTTGTTTAAATTTTTACCGATTTTACAACTCTTATAGATTGGTAGAATTGCACCTTCATCATAGATACTATCTAAACTTTCTTGGGAAAAAATCTAGCTTTATAGAAATGATTTTACGAAAACTATCGCTACCTCTCTTGCTATAAACGTCTTAAAGGAATAGGATTCTAAATTCTCACCGGAAGAATAATTCTTAGATGTTGGTATGAAAAATTTTTCATGCATAAATTATTATACTTATACGTTCAAATAATGTTATAGAATTTAGCAAAATCAAGGAAATTTAATAAAATAAAAATGTTTTCAAATTGCAATAAAATCTGACTTAGAAAAGTGTTCAGTTTCTAAAGACGTTTTGTATGAGTATATTGTGTATTTAGGTGTGAAAGCAATACATTCCCGGACGACGATGCAAATCGTCGGCTTACGCCTCGGCCAACAAGCATCGAAGTCCGGGAATGTGCTTTCACACCGAATTACACATACTATTTTTTCTGAAATCACAATCAATATTATTTTAAATTAAGGAATTTGTGTTAATGCATAACATTTCTTCATTATAATCTAACTGCTTACTAATAAATGCAATTTTAATGTGAGTTGGTTTGTCTGCATGTATTTATTTACTGTTTAAAATATATATAAAAAACCGTACGGGAATGTTATTTTCCCGGCCTAGGCCGGGAAAGTAACATTCCCATACGGTTTTGTTGATCGTTGCTTGGCAACGGATCTTTTCCGGTCTGTTTTGTGATAGTTGGAACTTGGAAAAATTTGAGCAAAAAAAATTTCTGTCTGTAGGTCTGGTCTGCCTGTCTAACTTTTTTTGTGCTCACGATTACTCTGGAACCGTTTAAGATATTGACGTGAAATTTGGTACGTACACGTACGTATTTTAACGAGATCTGGAATAGGGATTGCAATTTACCGGAAGTTTTAATAACCGGTAAATCGGTAAATAAAAATGTAAATAACCGGTTAACCGGTATTTACCGGTAATTTTTAGAATGGATGATTAGGGTGGCGAAAATGGAAATTGTCTTTTTCCATGTACAAAATTATCTAAATTTAACAAAAAACATTTTTATATATGTATATTTAATATAATGAACAAACAAAAGGTTTTTTATCAACATGCAACAGTAAAATCACAAGAGCTTTTTTTTTATCTTATAAATTTCTCTTTGTAGCGAAATAACTTAGCCAATCAGTGATTTTATAAGAAAAACTGACATACCGGAGGTCGAGCAATTTTGTCAAATGTCAGTTTTTCAAGCAAAATTACTGATTGGAAAAATTTTGAGTTAAAAAGAAATTTATCCATAAAAGAAAAGCTCGAGTGTTTTTTTGGCAAGATAAATCAACGACACAATATGTGAACGAACAACAATAATAATTTATTAAAAATAATTATAATTTTCCCAAAACGACTCATATTGTACAGTATAGTATCCACAATACTTAAAAATTATAGCTGACAGTACAGATTTTAAAGTGACGTGCGACTACTAGATGTACTCTGCTTTTGAGGAACAGGCATTTTTATCGGGTATTAATACACAAGAGGTCGATTTTTTACCGGGTAATTTTTTTTGGACAAAAACCTGTTTTCCCGTGAAAATTATTCGAGAATTAACGGCATGAAAAAATTGCGACACGAAGTGAAGCGATTTTTCCTATGTCCCTTAATTCGAACATAATTTTCATGGAAAATAGGTTTGAGTCACTCAAAAAAAATTTGCCCAAGTTGAAAATCAACCCTGTGTGTATTACAGAAGTTTAATATATGATTAAAAAATATTATCTAAAATAATTTTTAAAACAACAAAACTGTTTATTTAATGTTTTAAAAATAACGATTTATAATAAAAAATAAAAACATTTTCTAATGTTTTTTATCATGTTATAACCCCAGTCAATCAAAATATTTGCAAGTTCATTCTAGTAGTCGTATCTTTTTCGAGGGAATAATAATACTCTTTGCAAAAAGCTTTAAATTGTTTCCATATAGAATTTTTAGTTTCTCGTTTTAACTGGGACACTTTCATTCATAGCTTCGTTAATATTTTCTTGTGAAACATCACCAAATCGCTTTTTCTCATTCATTTTGTGTACAGAAATCAAGATGAAAACGTGAAATGTCAGATTTGAATAATTTCAATGACTTTTTTAGTTTGATACATGGCTACTACAAAAAAAGTAACATACATTTTTCTCGATTTTTTTCCACTTCTCCATGGCCGTTTTTCTCTTTGAAAATCGGTAATAAAGTAAGAATATATTATTAATCGGTGATAAAAAACGATGCACCTTTTTTTATCGCTGTCACAGTAACAAAAATGCGACTGTCAAATAGACTTTTTTATATAGGAGTTAATTTATCAAAAGGAAAAAATATAAATGAAATACATTTAAATAATTAATTATTCTGTAAATAACAAAAATATCCACTTAAATAACAAAAATTATAAACATAAACTCAAATAGGGCATTTACTGAATACCTAATCTAAAAATACAATATTTTAAAAAAAATAGCCTGTTAAAAGGGTTAGTTTTTCAAAACTACATCTGTTAGTCGTCTGATATTTGTGCATAGAATACCACCAGCTGAAGATGCCCTTCCTCAATCGATATTGGTGGGTCGATAAGTTAATAAGAATTGGTAATAACATACTTCTAAATGTATTCCACGGATATCTGCGGTAGTGAAATATTCAATTTTCTATCGTAAAATATTGTCAATGTCTCTCTTGTATTTCTTGGGGCTTGGTGTTTGGAGTTTATTTTTTATAATATTATTTATTTATTGTTAAAAGTGCTTGGTGTTGGGACAGTCACTCTGTATTTAGTGAATACTAGCCAGTGACATAAATAGAAACGTTGAGTACGTGGCATATCGTAAGTTCAGAGTTTACCGAAATAACCGGTAAAAAATTAAAATAACCGGTAATTATCGTTATGTGTTTTTTGTCCTGATAACCGGTTAACCGGTAATGCAATCCCTAATCTGGAACCGAATTATATTTTGATCTTAATCCGTTGAAGGGTTGGGGGTAAATTTGGGTAAATGGAGGGTAAATAGGTAAATCCAGCAAGTAAGAGTCCATAAAACTGGTATTTAGTATATATAAGACAAGCTAAGATCCCAAAAAAATTTTTGGCATTAGCCACCCCTCATCCTATTATTAAAGGGGGTGAAAAAAATAAAATTGTGATTTAGTGTGTGTACAAGAATTTAAGGCCTCAAATTTTTTTTTCGCTTCATCCACACTCACTACCACCTCTTTTTGTGACGTCATAGGGGATGTGGCTTGAGCGGGTAATTAGTACCGGTAATTAACGGTAATGGTAATTAAGAGTAATTAAAAGAAATTAAGGGTAATTAGGGGAAAGTGGGACAAGTTGGGAATTAGCGGGTAATTAGTGGGGGGGTTGAGGGTAATTAAGGGAGGTAATTAATGGGCGGTTATTATCGGGTAATTGAGGGAAATCAGAGGAAATCAAGATTAAAATATGGATAAATGGGGATAACCTACTACTTATTAATATTTGATGTCATATTGTGAAAGAGCAAATATGTTTGCATGTAATATTTGTAATGCAACATTCACTTAGTCTTGCGGTCTAGGCCGCCACGTTAATATTCATAAAAACAAATATTTTAAGTGCGATTTGTGTAATAAAATATTTAATATGCACGATAACTTAAAAGATTTGTTTTTATGAATTTTTTTTCGTTGTGAGTGACTTGGATGCAAAATCTGGATGTGAAAGTAGTGATTCCTTGGGCAGCGGTTTTATATTTAATATCGTTAAATAAAATGTGCATTCAAAGAATTACAAATATCTCGAGCTAATACTGTTAAATTAAAACTCCAAGCTTGATTTTCATAAAATAATATATCAGGGCTACAGGCACACAATATTATCATCTCCAGATAACACCATCTTGATTATTGAGTCGTTGGATAGTATATTATGCATACTATACTATGTATACTATACTATCTTTGCGTTTATAGAATTTTATCAAAGGTGTTACAACACACTTCACGTGCATTTTTTTCATAAAATATTTCATAACCTTTATATTTACTAATCGATTTATTTCAAAATCAGTAGGGTCCTTCCCCTAGTTAACACCAGCTTACTATCCAAAGGACCCCCCGCATAATTCTTATGTAAATTGGCGTACAGTCAAATTGGCTGAACTTTTATGTTGTAGATTTCGACTTTCTGATCAAAAGCTGTGGTGGGCCCAACTCGATCTCGTCTAGTTTCCGAGATACAGTTCAAGAAATGTACAAGTATTACCTTTTGTACAATTTAAATAATTTCGAATTCATGATTTTTTTAATACATTTTATATTGCGATACGTTATAATAGCCATTTATAATATTTTGCATTAAAAACATTTGTTGTTTTAATAAAAATAGCGTAGAAAAGTTAGTTTGAAAAATGTTGGCGAAGGCGCCGGGAAAACTATATAAAATGTAGCAGGCATATTGCCGCCCCATAAATTATAAAATATTTTAACTTAAGCGTGAATGTCCGCGGTAGATTTAAATATATTTCTTAAAATTGCTTTTTAATTAAACACAACGGTATGCAACCAGAGTTACGCCTAAAATCAGCTTATCTTTATGAGTGGAGAGGGTAACGAAACGATGCGATTTATACGCACCGAAAAAGAAGGCAGAACGATTTCGTTTTCCGTTACTCGAGGTTAGAACTTCGATTGCTCGATGAACCTTTAAATAGTGATGTATTTTCATTAAATTTTTTCTTGAAGACTTCAATACCAAAAGGGTTGATAGTCCCTCTTCTTAATTATGAAGCAGGCCTAATTATCTTCACCGGTTTAATCCGTAAGTAATTTATAAAGAAATAATTTTTTTTTGGCAGCGGCCATTTTACAACTCACGCTTACACTTCATTTCTTTCCAGGGTTTTACTATGGGGTAAAAAAAAATTATTTTACTATTGGATAAAAAATTTTATTAATGGATAAACAATTTTCATATTGAATCCAAATAATTTAGTTTTGGACGAAAAATGTTAGTATTGGACAAAGAATTTTTGTATTAGATGCAAGTTTTTTTATAAAAATGCAAATCTTCTAAAATTGGAAGCAAGTTTTATCAATCTTGGGATGCACATTGTAGTTATGCATTGCTTATTAACGTCATATTAAATTTTGGGTTGGAAACAAATTTTTTATGGAGATCGCGACGATAGTATGGTAGGATAGTTGGGATTTGTCCTTATGGAATTTTTGGAAGCGTCGAATATGGTATTGGAAACTTCTAAACCTGATCCCGAGCTCTTCTAGAAACCAACAATTAAATCACTGTGGGTTGGATTTCACCAACATCATCCCCTACTAAAGTCACCATTTTCATTCACAGAAAAATTCCAGATAAGTGTCACAAATAAGTTTTTTTATCTAACGTTTTTTATATAAATACTTCATATTTTTACCTTTTAACATTTTTAGAGTTTTTAAAGTATCATGTTCTATTTTTTTTTAAAACTATTTCTATTCTCAATTTTATTATTAACATGTTTCAATGAACAGTTACATATACTATTTTATTAAGGTATAAATTATCGACGCTACGTCTAATTAAAAACAAATTATATAAAAGGTTCTGTAAAGACTTTGTGATCACAATCTCTACGAAACATTTAGGTATAGTTATATAATAAAATTTGACTTTTAATCACCATATTGTCGATTCATGTTCTAGACAATATTATAGATAATATCTGCATAACATTTTATCGTCCAGTCGATATTTTTTTTGTATATAATTTCACTTAATTTTAAGGCCTCAGTTTAGTTGTTTTATAATAAAAACACACCAAGTTTGATTGGTTTATAATAAAATCAATTTTATAATCACATTGTCCACTTATTTCAGGTATTTTGATACAAACCAAACTTTACAAACTAAATATTCCGATATTACTTACTGTATTAATTATTTAATCTTTGATAAAAAATTGAACATCCTTTAGTAATATTCAGAGATATCAATCTAATCTTGACTTGTGCTAAATTTGAATTATTAATTTACATTTTTTTTTTATACAACTAGTACTTTCTCTAAATTTTGATTAGTTTATCTTTCTTATAATCAAACTTCAGTTTCAGTGTAAATTATAATTATAGAAAGATTGGCGCCCCGTTATTCTGGAAAACTTACCATTATCTAAGTGAAATTAACATCTCTTTAAGATAAATTTATAAAAACATCTATCATTTATTAATCTTTATCTACCTAACACGTAAAACCATTCGTAAAGCATTTTCTTACCCATGACTCATCTGCCGAGTCTCTGAGCTACTGGGGTAGTAATATTTTTTCTTCAAATAACATAAAGTGCAGTAAGACTCTCAAACACTTGATGAAAATTAAATTTTATTGAACAGCGAAGATAAAAGGTTACAAAATGGCGCCCAACGTGTGTAGGGTGAAAATGTTACAAAATGGCCCAACGTGTGTAAGGTGGTAATGTTATAAAATGGCGACCAACCGTGTCTAGGGTAGTGAATTTACAAAATAGTGCCCATTCGTGAGTAGGTAGATTAATTTACGAATGACACCAAAATTTTAAGACAAATAAAATTTTTAATAGATGTTTTTCACAAAAGATTTTTTTCCCAGAAATTACACATACAGTATATATTTTTCACTAGTCAACTAGTAATAATTTTTTCTTCGGTAGTAATTATTTTCTTAAAAGAAAAATTTTCCGAGAGAGGGAGTAGAATTTATAAAATTCTAGTTTTTATTATTAAAATTAACAATAGAGTAAAGTTTGTGTCAGAATAACTGATAAGTGCAACAACAAATTTATTTAGCAGCAATTAACTTTGAAGATTTTAATATAACCTTCGAGTAACGTTAAAAAATAATATTTTTGTATATGTTTACTGCCAGTTAAAACCTTTTGGTTGATTAGTAAAAAGGCATAAATGATATATGAAACTTGGAAAATTTTATATGGGATACTTCGATTTTGGTAATAAATTTTTGTAACTTCGAAGTTTGTCCTATAATTCATATTTATATATGAATACGACAAATATTGGGCATAGTTACCCATGAGTCGATTTTGTTTTTATTATTGTCAGTTGACGATTAAGGGAATACGCAGAATTGTGTTTTCCTAATTTGTGGAATGTTATAGGTTTCGGACGGTCGACGCCGTTGAACCACTTTTTATTAAAAAGGTATTAGCATTTTTTGCTGTATGTTTCAGCTTGACACTGAAATATTTGAGTTTATTGAATCATTTAAAATTCATTTAGTTGTGTATTTATAATACCAGTAAATTAAAAGAATTTAATTTACATTGCCTTGAGCAGATAGGCATATAAAAAGTTGTTTGTTTCAACTTCAAAACTTGACAAGAAATAACCATCAGGATATTTGGGAAATTTAATAAGTGTTTGTAATTTAATTAGAGAATCTAGCTAGACCATTTATTTTTTTTACAAAACGCACAATTTCTTTATTATTATACTTGTTTGCGATTACTTAATTCTAATACATATAGAGTATTATATATTTTTGTACAATGGAGACCTTTAATATGAAAGTAAATTATTTAACTAAAGAACAGATTGACTATGAACTATTAATTAGAGACATAAAAACAACAAAAAAAGAATTAAGCACTAAAAGAAAAATGTTGAGAAAACTGTTAGATAAGGAGGCATTACGTCACAAAGAGTATGAATATAATCTTTTTGATTTTGATGTTGAAAAAGCGGCAATTAATAGTACAATAGAGGAAATTCGTGTTCTTATCGAACAATTCGAAGGTCCGGAGACAGATTCCGGGTACATTCGAATAACTACTTATTTAATTCATTTAATACATAGGGTTAATAGAATTCCATTAACCAGTGAAGACGCTGATTTGTCTGTTTATATTTCAAATTATAAGGATGAAATGAGGGCCACTACTCTCGAGCTGGAGGCCTTGATCTCTGAAAAGGTACAACAACCTAGCGCTGCCGAAATTGCACCAACTAATTTAAATTCAACAGTATTGCACAACCAGACGACCTTTTTTCCGAATATTTTACCAACATCTAGTAAAACTGTACCAGTGTATAAATGGGACCTAAAATTCAGTGGGGATAAAAATAGTAGCGTAAAATCTTTTTTAGAACGAGTTGATGAACTTTGTGCCTCAAGAAATGTTTCAAAATTAGAATTATTTAATAGTGCATGTGACTTATTTAGCCACAATGCTTTACTTTGGTTTAGATCAATTAAAAATTCAGTTTCTGATTGGGATGCTTTAGTAGCTTTATTAAAAAGAGAATTTCTCCCGGTAGATTATGACGATCAATTGTGGACAGAAATTAGAGGTAGAACACAGGGTAGAAATGAATCGATTTCAATCTATGTAGCGATAATGGAAACATTATTTAATCGTTTAAATAAATCTGTACCTGAAAAAACTAGGTTAAAATATATAAAAAAGAACATGTTACCCCACTATATTAGTCAATTAGCTTTAACATCAATAGAAACAATATCTCAGTTAATCAGTTTATGTAAAAAAATTGATGAGGCTCACTCATTAAAAAATAGCTATCGGCCGCCTCCAAATCATTGTTTATTAGAGCCTGAACTTGCTTATAAATTAGAACAACCAACTCAGTCATTTTCTCAAAACAATGCTCAGTCTCAACATAATTTTAAAGGTAAAAAACCAATAAGTAAGGGAAGACACTACCCTAAAAATAGTCAAAACATTTCTGCAGTAAATAATAGTCAACCTTCTGGTTCAAGTACTTATAAAAAAATAATTTGCTATAACTGTGGTCTTGAAAATCACAGCTTTTATGATTGTAGAGCTCCTAAAAAGAAATTCTGTTTTAAATGTGGAAAACAGGGTGAAACTATTAAAACATGTTCGTGTTCAAAAAAACGAAGCATGAGGGTTGGAAGGTCGTACCACTCCCAATCTAAGGTAATCAGGTACGGTAATGTAAATAAAACTAAAATTTTTTATAATAACGTAAATTTAAAAAAAAGCTCTGTAAGTGAAATTAAGTTTCAATTAAATTCTTTTGACAAAATTAAACAGAATCGTGAATGGAAAACTTGGTTAACCAAGGTTTCAAAATTTTATCGTAATAGTAAGATTTCTGAAGTAAATATCGCACCGTTTTTTTTGACAAAACCCTTTGATAATAGACCTTATGTCACAGTAAAAATTTTTGATAAAAATATAACAGCTTTATTAGATTCCGGAGCAAATTTAAGTGTCCTAGGAGGTCATTATTTGGCTATTTTAGAAAAATTTAACTTAACAATAGATAAATGTGTAGAAACGTTAGTGGCAACAGCTGATGGAAATTCTCAAAGTGTAATAGGATGTGTTTATTTGCCAATTTGCATTGACAATATATGTAAAATACTTAAAGTTCTAGTAGTACCTTCTTTAAAGCATAAATTAATATTAGGCAGTGATTTTTGTAAAATATTTTCAGTAGAATTAAATTTTTTCAATAATTCTTGGTCCGTAAATTGTAACTTGAATGATGTAGAGATTTGTGCTTTGCATACAGTATCAGAAATGTCACCTTGTATAACTACTAAACTTACTAAAGAACAACAAAGACAGGTTGATAATATTTATGAATCTTTTAAAAGTATTTCGTCTGAAGATACCTTAGGGTGTACTGACAAGATTTCGTTAGATATAGATACGGGTGATTCTAAACCGTTTAAAATACGACAGTACCCTATGTCCCCCTTTATGATGAATATTTTAAATAAAGAGTTAGACCAAATGTTGAAATTAGGAGTTGTTGAACCTTCACATAGCCCTTGGAGCTCACCTGTACTTTTAGTTAAAAAAAAACTGGAGAATATCGTTTTACATTTGATGGTAGGCATCTAAATAAAATCACTAAACCAGATGCATATCCTTTTAATAGAGTGGATAGAATTTTAAGCATGTTGCGAGGGGCTAAATATATTAGTTCGATCGATTTAAAAAAAGCTTTTTGGCAAATACCACTTACCCCGCAATCGAAGGAAAAAACTGCTTTCGCTGTGCCTGGTAGGGGTTTATTTCATTTTAATAGAGTACCTTTCGGACTCATAAATAGTGCGCAAACACAACAAAGACTTATGGATGCTGTTTTTGGCCCCAAATTTGAACCAAATCTTTTTGTATATCTTGATGATATAATTATTGTTTCTGAAACCTTTGATAAACATATAGAAATTTTAAATGAAGTATTAAATGTTTTAAAGGATGCAAATCTAACAGTTAACTTAAAAAAGTGTGAGTTTTTTAGAAAATCTCTTAAGTATCTTGGATTTTTAGTGGACTCTGGCGGCTTAAGGACCGATCCGGATAAAATATCTGCAATGGTAAATTATCCGAGGCCCACTAACACCACAGAAATTAAAAGATTTATTGGTATGACTTCGTGGTATCGTCGGTTTATACCGCACTTTTCAACTTTAGTATCACCTTTGAATGACCTTTTGAAAGGTAAAGTAAGAAAAAAACAGTCAATATTGTGGTCAAAGGAAGCAGAAAATTCTTTTATACAATTAAAACAGGCTCTTGTCTCTGCACCTATTCTAAACGCACCTGATTTTAGTAAACCTTTTGTTATACAATGCGATGGTAGCGATGTAGGTATCGGCGGTCTTCTTTTTCAATACATAGACGGTAAAGAATCTGTTATTGCGTTTGCGAGTAGAAGCTTAACCCGTACAGAAAGAGCCTATTCTACTTGTCAAAAAGAATTATTAAGTTTGATATTTTCTATAGAATTTTTTCGATATTTCATTGAAGGACAACATTTCACAGTAATTACTGATCACTCGGCTTTACAATGGTTAAAAAATTTACAAAATCCTACTGGAAAATTAGCTAGATGGTCTTTAAAATTACAACAATATTCGTTTGATGTAACACATAGAAAGGGAAAATATAACGTGGTAGCGGACGCTTTGTCTAGGAGTATACCTACGTCCGTAGATTTATTAGATATTTCTCCCCAAAATGTGGATAAATTTTATGTAAAAATGAGGGAAAATATACTCAAAACCCCAAAAAAGTATCCTGATTGGAAAGTCAATGATGGTATTGTTTATAAATTTATTTCGTCAAAAATTCCTTTTAAGAGTAATATATCTGAATGGAAGTTATTAGTTCCTAAGTCTCAAAGGCTTGAGATTATTAAAAATTGTCATGACCCACCCACTAGTTCACACCTAGGTTTTTATAAGAGTTTTAGTAGAGTTCAAGATTTGTATTACTGGCCTAAGATGCGCAGAGATATATTGAAATATGTACGCTCTTGTAAAATTTGTGCTTCTCAAAAAAGCTCTAATGAAGCAAGAATAGGCAAAATGGGTACAGACAAGAATGTTAATTTTCCTTGGCAAGTCATAGCTGTGGATATTATGGGTCCATTACCTAGATCTCCACGAGGTTTTACTCATTTATTAGTTGTAGGCGACTGGTTTTCCAAGTACACTTTAGTTCATCCTTTAAGAACTGCTACTGCTAGTAACATAGTAAAATTTATGGAAAATAATGTATTTTTAGTATATGGAGTTCCACAATATATCATTTGTGATAACGGTTCTCAATTTGCGGGAAAAACCTTTAAGGCTTTTGCTGATAAATATCATGTCCAGAAAATATGGTTTAATGCATTATACCACCCACAATGTAATTTCGTTGAAAGACAGAACCGAACAGTTGGTACGGCTATCCGAAGCTATATAACTGAACACAAAGAATGGGACAAACATCTTTCTGAGATTCAGCAGGCTATAAATACCGCCAAACATGAAGTTACTGGGTATTCTCCATCATTTCTAAATTTTGCGCGCTATGTTCCTTTGTCAGGAGATTATTATGGTGAAGTCGAATCCACAAAGGATATTAATTTACTTCCGGGTGACCGACAAGGTTATGTTTCCGATTTTACAGGTTTATCAGAAGTATACTCTGAGGTAAAGGAGAAATTAAAAAAAGCTTATGAGCGTAATAAAAAGGCTTATAATTTGAGAAAACGTGATAATGTTAAATTTGCGGTAGGCGATAAGCTCTGGCGTAGAAACAAAGTTTTATCGGACGCGGTAAACAAGTTTTCTGCCAAACTAGCTCCCAAATATGTTTTATGCACGGTTCGAAAGAAAATTTCGAATATTATTTATCAATTAGATAATATGGATTCGTCAGATGCAGGTACATGGCATGTCAAAGATTTGAAGCCCTACCTAGGTTCGAATTCTGACGTCTCGGTTGGATAACCGGATCTAAAATTAGTACTTTTCTTGAATAAACTTTTGGTATTTAATACATTAACATTAAATTATTCAAATTAGTATTTGTAAATAGTGTATAGTACATTCCTAGATAGAACGTTAGATACCCTTTGTCTAAATTTTAAAGTAATAAAGGATATCTTTTTTGAAATTTGTAAATATAGTTTAAGTCATTCGGTAGAAAATTTTTTTTTACAAAAGAGTAACAAAAAAAATTTTTTTTTTTACGAGAGAGGGAGTGTAGCAGGCATATTGCCGCCCCATAAATTATAAAATATTTTAACTTAAGCGTGAATGTCCGCGGTAGATTTAAATATATTTCTTAAAATTGCTTTTTAATTAAACACAACGGTATGCAACCAGAGTTACGCCTAAAATCAGCTTATCTTTATGAGTGGAGAGGGTAACGAAACGATGCGATTTATACGCACCGAAAAAGAAGGCAGAACGATTTCGTTTTCCGTTACTCGAGGTTAGAACTTCGATTGCTCGATGAACCTTTAAATAGTGATGTATTTTCATTAAATTTTTTCTTGAAGACTTCAATACCAAAAGGGTTGATAGTCCCTCTTCTTAATTATGAAGCAGGCCTAATTATCTTCACCGGTTTAATCCGTAAGTAATTTATAAAGAAATAATTTTTTTTTGGCAGCGGCCATTTTACAACTCACGCTTACACTTCATTTCTTTCCAGGGTTTTACTATGGGGTAAAAAAAAATTATTTTACTATTGGATAAAAAATTTTATTAATGGATAAACAATTTTCATATTGAATCCAAATAATTTAGTTTTGGACGAAAAATGTTAGTATTGGACAAAGAATTTTTGTATTAGATGCAAGTTTTTTTATAAAAATGCAAATCTTCTAAAATTGGAAGCAAGTTTTATCAATCTTGGGATGCACATTGTAGTTATGCATTGCTTATTAACGTCATATTAAATTTTGGGTTGGAAACAAATTTTTTATGGAGATCGCGACGATAGTATGGTAGGATAGTTGGGATTTGTCCTTATGGAATTTTTGGAAGCGTCGAATATGGTATTGGAAACTTCTAAACCTGATCCCGAGCTCTTCTAGAAACCAACAATTAAATCACTGTGGGTTGGATTTCACCAACATCATCCCCTACTAAAGTCACCATTTTCATTCACAGAAAAATTCCAGATAAGTGTCACAAATAAGTTTTTTTATCTAACGTTTTTTATATAAATACTTCATATTTTTACCTTTTAACATTTTTAGAGTTTTTAAAGTATCATGTTCTATTTTTTTTTAAAACTATTTCTATTCTCAATTTTATTATTAACATGTTTCAATGAACAGTTACATATACTATTTTATTAAGGTATAAATTATCGACGCTACGTCTAATTAAAAACAAATTATATAAAAGGTTCTGTAAAGACTTTGTGATCACAATCTCTACGAAACATTTAGGTATAGTTATATAATAAAATTTGACTTTTAATCACCATATTGTCGATTCATGTTCTAGACAATATTATAGATAATATCTGCATAACATTTTATCGTCCAGTCGATATTTTTTTTGTATATAATTTCACTTAATTTTAAGGCCTCAGTTTAGTTGTTTTATAATAAAAACACACCAAGTTTGATTGGTTTATAATAAAATCAATTTTATAATCACATTGTCCACTTATTTCAGGTATTTTGATACAAACCAAACTTTACAAACTAAATATTCCGATATTACTTACTGTATTAATTATTTAATCTTTGATAAAAAATTGAACATCCTTTAGTAATATTCAGAGATATCAATCTAATCTTGACTTGTGCTAAATTTGAATTATTAATTTACATTTTTTTTTTATACAACTAGTACTTTCTCTAAATTTTGATTAGTTTATCTTTCTTATAATCAAACTTCAGTTTCAGTGTAAATTATAATTATAGAAAGATTGGCGCCCCGTTATTCTGGAAAACTTACCATTATCTAAGTGAAATTAACATCTCTTTAAGATAAATTTATAAAAACATCTATCATTTATTAATCTTTATCTACCTAACACGTAAAACCATTCGTAAAGCATTTTCTTACCCATGACTCATCTGCCGAGTCTCTGAGCTACTGGGGTAGTAATATTTTTTCTTCAAATAACATAAAGTGCAGTAAGACTCTCAAACACTTGATGAAAATTAAATTTTATTGAACAGCGAAGATAAAAGGTTACAAAAAACAAGCTAAAAACGTACTCTTCGCCTGTTCACTGAACTTTTTATATAATTGTTACACATTCTATAGGATACTCTTCGCAGATGTTTGTAAATAATGTTAGTTTTAGACATTTTTAATTTTATAGTACGAACTTAGTTGGTAAAAGACTCAGTGTAAAATAAAGTAATAATAAAAAAAAACTACACCATACCCTATTTGGGTTTCAAATTCAAATTCAAACAAATTTATTAACAGTTAAAGTTACAATAATGCGCCTAGGTTAAGGCCCGATTTAGAGCCGACCACACCACCACGACGCGCAACGTCGTGGTAGATGGATGGTAAATTTGGCTTTAACGACATATGAATTGTTGGAGGTTAGGTCTCCTGTTTAACAGTTAAAAACCTTAAACCTAACAATTTGTATATACAACTAAAGGGAAGTTTTAAAACACTTATAACTAATTAAAGCTAGATTTAAAAACTGGAATTAGGTGCGCGCGCACAAACACACGCGCACTGTTTTTTTTTTAAACTGTGGTTGCTGGTACGGGAAAAACTCAATGAAAAAAACCTTTTCGAACTAATGACAACCTGCGTCCGATGGTCTACCTGCCTTCGGAAAGGTAGGGTGGAAGGGAAATTATGATTTAAAAAGTTTGTATTTTCAAGAGGTTATTGGTAAAGGGACAAAAAGAACAAAAATTTACAAAATAACAAAAACGAGGTGAATAAAGGGAATATTTGGGTTTCGAACCCGGGTCATTCCGAGTCAAAATCATAAGAACTACACCACCACCCAAATAGCACAGTGTGGACTATAGAGTTTTCGCAACTAAATATTGGCTGTTAAAACGAAAACGTTAGGATGACTGTCGTTTGGTGTAATTTGGTCTTCAAATCTCAAAGCCTTTTATTCCAAATATTTTTGTTGCTATAACGTTGTGGCAACATAATTGAACAAACAAATAGCTGCAATTGCCATTTGGATGACTGAATCAGCAGAAATATGCCTTCCACAACTATCGTAACAGCTCAATAGCAGCTGTAACAAATAGTTGTAATTTTTGGTTGCAGTATATACTTTCTAGCAAAAAAATGGCGTTTGACAGCTAAAGCAATATTTTCCACATTTGTAGCTGTGGACTGGCTTTTACAACTGCAGATAATAGCAAGAAAAGAGTCAAGGTTATTGTGCTGTAAACATGCATATAATTTAACAAATAAAGCAATTTAGCTTTAAATATTCTATAATACGAATGTATAACCAAAACAAAGTAGTAGGTACCTAACCTATATACGTGTTATTTTGACAAACATGACTGACAGTCAATTTGTTTTCAAATTATTGCAACTGAAAAAGATGAAATACAATTCAACATATTACAGAAAAACCAACACAGTAAAAAGGTGCATAGTGTACCTGCAGAATTAATAGAAGTTATACATCAGTCTGAAATCAGAGCAATCCCATCAGTTATTTTAATTTCAAAATCAGAAAGTGGCAATAATTTATGGGACGGTCTTGAATATGCAGCCCATAAAGATATTAATTATTAGTTATATTGGTCTGAAATGTACGTGGCACATTTGTTAAACTTACTGCAGAGTACGTCTAGGGAGAGTATTGGCAAAGCGTTAGACGAGCTGATTGGCTCTGCCATTTTTAGTTATCTTTCCGATACTAAACCAATCAGGTGGCAGCTTAATGGAGCGTAGTTTAAAATGCTAGTTTATTTATGTTGGCAGTATTTTTAACATATTTTTTACGTATGGTAATTCTGGAAGCGCACGCGCCGCGCTCCGCTTAGAACTTTAAATGGCTACCGATTGTCCATACTAGACGTACTCTGGCTTAATGTCAATTAATTCTCCTTTTCTTCTTCAATAGCCATTAAGCTGTCAAACAGCTTCTATAACTGATTTGCAACCAAACGGAAGCTAAATAGTTACGATAGTCTATATGGCTCCTTAAAGGTTATTTTAATTTTTCACTTCATCTTAGCGGCCATATTTTCTGTTCAAGGAGGAATGATGAGTGCATAAGAAACGCAGCCATTTTGAAAAATATTTGATTTTTTGACATTTAATGTCATTTTTGCAATATAAAAGTATTTTAATAGTTTCTAGTAGACATAATATTTAGACATAAGTAATTTTGAACCATTTTCCGAATAAAAAATTAAAAATCATAATTTTGAGGTCATTAACAATTTCTTTTAAATCAGGAAATTTCTGAGGCGCTTCGTACATACAGAGGTACAACTTCCATATTTCACAAAAAAATGACAATGGCATGTAATTTTATTCAGATCCATCGCCAAAATTGCTGATATATTATTTTTACTTATAGGTTAGGTATAATATTAAAATATACATCCATTCCTGTAAACAGTTATTATAGCCTAATAATTTATCATGGCCAGATTTGTACATGAAAACCGTAATCCAGCTTTTCTAAAGTATTTTTATACCAAATGGAATTCACATCTAAATAGCCATAATCTTTCTTATTTTACTGTAAATTTGCCACAACTTTATGGCCATTATAATCTTTTAAATGCCAAAAAAATGTTGTACCATTTTAGTTGCCACAACGTTATCGCAACATCTTTAAAACGTCAGCGCAGCTAGTCACGACAGCCAAATGGCTATAACTTTAGTTGCGACAACGTTAGCGCAACTTGTGTTACTTGGGCACCTAACACGTAAAAAAACGTAAATTTTTACATTATAAGAGACGAGCTAAAATTATATTTCCACGGTTGTATATTACATTATGAAATGTATATTATAAATATTTAGATATTAAAATGAAATATAATTTCACCAGATTTCTATTCAATTACAAAAATATAAAAAACAAAAGCATTTTTTTTTTCAAATTTAAACATTAATAACATTTTTATTTACTGATCGATTTTGTTCAAAAACAATAGGGTTCTTCCTCTAGCTAACACTAACTTACTGTCCAAATTTCAGTACAATCAGATTCTCTCTTAAGTTATCGTGTTTACAAGAAACGTGACGGACGGACGGACGGACAGGCAGATGGACAAGTTATTCAGAATTCGTTTACTAACACAATGACAATTTTTTGTCTGCGAGCAATATTTACGGTTTTAGAAATGTGCCGATCAAATGCAATATACTCTTCGTCTTCATATTTGCGAAGAGTATCATAACAAGTGAAAATAATATTCGGTCAAATTGGCTAAAACATTTTTTACATACCTTCCTGATCAAAAAACTTTAGAGAATATAATTTAGGTATTATGCAAATCACAACTTACACACTTTTTTATTTACTATGAAAATACCCACTTTCTGTATATTGTTGCCCTAATCTGGGCACGCTAATATACTAGTTAGGTAAATACTTTAAAACACTCATTATTGGAGAACCAATCAAAACAACTACTCTTCTAGCTAATACTGACGAAGTATTGAATTACATGATAGGATTCTTAGCATTTTAAAGAAAAAAAAGATATATTGAAAATATTTAAATCATTTATTTACATTTAGTCATTCACACATTTTATTTAATATGAAATTATCTACTTTCTGTATATTGGTACCTTAATCGGGTCACGCTAATATACTACTTAGGAAAACACTTTAAAACACTCATTATTGGAAAACCAATCGAAACAACTACTCTTCTAGCTAATACTGACGAAGTATTGAATTACATGATAGGATTCCTGGCATTTTAAGGCAAAAAAATATATTGAAACTACTTAAATTATTTATTGAAATTCAGTCATTCAATAATTGTTGTGAATGACTGAATTTCAATAAATAATTTAAGTAGTTTCAATATATTTTTTTGCCTTAAAATGCCAGGAATCCTATCATGTAATTCAATACTTCGTCAGTATTAGCTAGAAGAGTAGTTGTTTTGATTGGTTCTCCAATAATGAGTGTTTTAAAGTATTTACCTAACTAGTATATTAGCGTGCCCAGATTAGGGCAACAATATACAGAAAGTAGGTATTTTCATAGTAAATAAAAAAGTGTGTAAGTTGTGATTTGCATAATACCTAAATTATATTCTCTAAACATGATAAAAGCAAATAAATAAAAAATAATTAATTGTAAAAAATACAAAAAACTTTAATTGAAAAACTTTCGAAAATTGCTCCTTTGTCCAACACCCTATCAATAAATTAAAAGTTCGACAAGATACAGAATTTTACAAGAATTTATAGTTGTATCTCGGAAAATAGACATAGTAGGATTGAGTTGGGCCCATGAGAGTTTTGGATCAGAAAGTCGAAATCTACAACATATTAAAAATACGGCCAATTTGACTATACACCAATGCACATAAGACATGTGCGGGGTCCTTTCAATGAAATCGGCCTTTTTTCTGTTGAGTTATCACAAAAACGTGGTGGACAGAGAGAGACAGGCGGACAAACTGACAAACAGACATACATACGATGGACATTTTAGAGTTATTCGGAATTTTACGACTAACACAATAATATGGATTTCATTTTGTCTACGATAGTCCATTTAAAACGCGGGGTTTGACGCTCGGAATGCCCCCCTCATCGGGACCACTGGTATTTCATGTTTTTTGGGTCGCTGATCACGAAAATCAGGGTCCCGCGGCCCTAAAAATAACACGTCACCTCTAAAAATGCAAAAACCACCCTTTTTGTGTTTTTTTTCGCGGTAATGTGAATAATACTGAAAATAATGTTATGAATGTGCTAATTGTAATGATAGTTTGCCAGTTTAGTATGTTCATCTAAAATAAGGACAAATTTTATGCTGATGGTTAACCAGAGGGTGTAAATTGACTTAAAATGGAAAAATGATGGATTTTTTTTCACTTTTTGATTTGAGTTTAGATGAATGGGGATTGTACAATGAAGAACATTTTTTTCCAACACTTCAGAGGTGTAAACTGCCCCTATATCGCCTTTAAATTGAAGTAACGCTTAGAAAATAACTACAGTAGGGATGTATACTTTTTAGTTTGCCGTAATTTCTGAGAAACTTCCGTCGAAAAAAATACTACAAAATTTTTTCACTCCCCAAACTTGCAGGGAATTGAAAGGAAAAACTAAAAAAAGTATTCATCTCTACTTATGTTCTAAGCGTTAGTTCAATTATTTAAAGGCGATATAGGGGTAGTTTTCACCCCTGAAGTGTTGGAAAAAAATTTTCTTCACTGTACAATCCCCATTCATATAAACTCAAATCAAAAAGTGAAAAAAAATTCCATAATTTTTTCATTTACATCAATTCAGGTAGTTTTACCCCCCTCTGGCTAACCCTCAGCATAAAATTTGTCCTTATTTTAGATGAACTGGCAAAATATCATTACAATTAGCACATTCATAACATTATTTTACAGTATTATTCACATTACCGTGAAAAACCCACCAAAAGGGGTACTTTTAGGGGTGACGCACTATTTTTAGAGTCGCGGGACCCTCATTTTCGTGATCAGCGAACCAATAAACATAAAATACAAGTGGTCCCGATGAGGGGGGCATTCCGAGCATCAAACCCCGCGTTTTACATGGACTAAAGAGTGATATTTACGGTTTCAAAAATGTATCAATCAAATGCAATATACCATTCTGCAAGAAGATACGAAAAAAATGTATATTACATTTTTGTATAGAACTTTATAAGCTTTATTTTTTAAAGGAAGCATATTTCATTATCGCGAATGGTTAACGAAATATAACTAAAAAAACTTAATCGGAGCACCATTTTTCCAAGATGGCGGCTCAAGCGCAAGAGATAGCGTTGGTGACTCTTAGTATGTTTCACAGTATGAATGAATGAACGTTTTTTTTTACAAGTTTTAAAACTGTATTAGTTTTTTTCTTCTAATAATCCAATATTTGACTGGAGCAATAAGAAATTACCTTAGTTTGAACGAATAACTAATAAGATTCGAGTAAGATCACTTCCAAATAACACAATCTTCACTTCCAAATAAAATTGTATTTAAAAACATTGGGTTCATGAAAATAAATAAATAAAATAAACGACATAAAAATATAAACAAACACTTAAAACGTTTATCACCCGAAAACTGATTTGATTACGCAAATACGCACGCTAGAGTTAAGAGATTACGAAAAACATGTGTTATAAATTTTTTTATCATTTGCTATTTAGGTTCCTATGCGTTTTCTGCTACATATATTTTCGTTACGCATTTTGTCGACAGATGACTCCAGTAAGACAAAATGTTAAATTAATTTCCATCAAATAAAAACAATATATGTAATAAACATTGATTTTACTTCCACGTCCAGTGGAAGTATAGTAACGACAAAAAAATTTAAAAAATTTTTATTGTTCAAATAGGCTTAGAATGTCATGAAACGTCGAGAATTTAAGTTTGAGTAAAACAAAATTTCTGTCTGTCTGTCGGTCTGTCTAACTTTTTTTTGTGCGCATGTTTACTCTGGAACCGTTTAAGATATTGACTTGAAATTTGGTACACATATGTACTTTAACGAGATCTAGAACTAGATTATATTTTCATCTTGTTCCGTCGAAAGGTTGGGGGGTAAATTGGGGTAAATTTGGGGTAAATGGGTAAATCAAGCAGGTAAGAGTCCATGAAATTGATATTTAGTATATACAAGAGAAGCTAAGGTCTCAAACAATTTGTTGGCATTAGCCACCCCCACCCCATTATTAGAGGGAATGAGAAAAGATTATGATTTAGTGTGTGTACTGTGTACTGTATACAAGAACTAAAAACCTCAAAATATTTGTTTACTTTATTCAAAGTTTGACATTACGTCGGTTGTCGTTTATCTGTATGGGTCAAATTTAGTAATTGAAAGACCACTTCCCGTTATCCAATAGCGTTCTTGCCCAAAAAATAACATTGAATTAAAATACTCGTCGTAAACTAACATCATTGAAAACCCCATAGATATCAAAATTTTTTTTAAAAAATCTCTACCAGAAATATAAGCGATTAAAATCTGCTGGATTTGACCTAGTCTTGAAACGTGACATCACAAGGTGAAAGCCGGATGATGGCGTCAAGCGACACCGATTCTGCTTTGGCTTTGACAATTCCACATGCGCATGCTCATTTGTCAGAAACAACTAGCAGTGAACACAACCTAACCTAAAATTTAAATACTACCCCGTGTAAAACATCTTTAATATTCTGAAATGTCACAAAATGCTACTTTTGATTCGTACGTGCCGAGCCGAATTTTCGAATGTCGCCATGCAATTTACGATCAGGTTTATCTGGAAGACTTCCTGTTTACACCGCGACATCGTACGGCCATCCCAATGGTGTTTTTCGAAAAATATGAACGTGTCAAGATTGCATGTTTTTGCAATTTTTTCGGCTCCGGAATATAAGCTGTTTTCTGCGCTTTTTCGCAGATATCTCCAAAACGGTGGGAGTTAGCTCGAAATAAAAAATAATGAAACAAGTATTTTCCACTACGAATCTGTGGCTATCATCATAATTTTGATTTTTTTTTTTTTCGTTTCGGAGATAACTCCTGAAATGTCGCCAATTTTGAGCTTCTACAGTTGGCAACTTTTTAATCTTGGCTCCTACGCCAAAAGACTACTCTAACTAATTTAAATAAAGTTAAATTTGCTAAAGCTCTTTTTTATTTTTCGAATTCCGACGAAAATGAAGGAATTAGAGGGGGCGGGATTTGGGACTTTTTATTTTTTCGGTAAAATTTCTCCATTTAGTCACCATAATTAATCGGTAATTAACTAAAATCGATCTCATATACAATGTTCACTTAATATGTACTACTTTGACGCTCCGTTAATCTCGGTCCTTCGAAACAAAGGTTTCTGAGAAAAATTATTTTTTTAAGATTTACATACACTATAGGAAAACGTTTTCTACATTTCCTCGGATATCTTGATAATTATCGTTTTTTTTTTCGAAAAATTTGTAGACAGCTTATGTAAAGAGAATTGATTGAGCTTTCCGACACTTTTTTTTATTTATTCTCTAACATAAAAAATAAAAGAGTTATGACCGAATATGCGGACGTCTCAAAGCCAACCGCCGCACAGTGGGAAATTTTTCAGTTTTTTTAGACAAAAATCCGTCTACAATGTAATTATTAATGGATTTGAAACATTTTTTTTTTTTAAATAATTGTTAGGTATCACCCGATGTTAGAGCACTGCCCAAATTTTAAAAACGTTCAACATAACCTCAAAAAATTCTATAAATATATGAAATTCGTGTATTTTACTTAAGTAAAAATGCGAATTTCTGTTTTTTAAAAGTTTTACTACATGTTTTTTGGGTCGTTGTTTTTCGGAATTTAAAACAACTTCAATAGGGATTTTTTCGAAATATTCTTATTAAAAATGTAAAATAGTCTAGTAAAGTGTATTTTTTATATGATAAATATAAAACCTTAGTTATTCAAATAATAATTCAGTAAACATTTACCCTAAGGGTTAATCAGAGGGGTTGACAAAAAATATAGTTACAATGGCTATTTTTTAGTTCTTGCTTCAAAATGGGGTAAGAGAGTACATTGTGACTATGAGAGTGTATCTCAACCTTAAATGGCTGTAGAATTTGAAAATAGGTTTCGAAATTTTTTGAAGTTTTAGAATCACGTCTTCTTCGATATTTTCACTAAAATCGATCTCCGAACCTTGTCTGGTGAATAAAAATTATTAAAATTAATCATTTCTTATATACTTTGACAATGTGAATAAACAACAATTCAATGTGAGTGGAAACAAATTCTAAGTTCTTCAACATTTTTAAGAAGCTCGTAGGTTAGAAATCGCATTTTTTCCATTTGAAAGGAAAAAAAATATTTAAAATGAAATGAAAATTTTTCGTCCATTCTATGCAATGTGAAACAACAATCCAATTTTTAGTAAACATATTTTAAGCATCTTAAAGTTCAAAAACAATTAGATGCTTAAAAGCAGCTTAAAATCAGCAGATATATCTATTTTTTTCAAACAAATTAAATTTTATACATTTCAAAAAAAAGTATTTTAAAATAAAGTCTAAATTTTTCATACATTCTACTCCATGTAAAACAAGTATCCAAATTTAAAAAAAAAAAACAGATTTTAAGATAGTCTTAAGATAATTTAATAATGAAAAAAATTGGACATTAAAATGGATGTTAATCAATTTTTTTTTAATTTTTTATCAATTGTATACTTAGTAGTAAAAAATTACTGAAAAAAATACAATCAATCATCTTATTAAATGCTAAAGCTTTGATAATAATTGTCAATTATTTCATATAATACAATATGAAAAATAAAAATGTTAAAAAAAATGGTACGCCGCGGCCTTTCACTGCATACGCTGGGAGAACCGTTGGGGATACGTTAAAATGTTATACGAAAAAAATTGTAGAGGATGAAATTCTCTAAAAGAAAGTCATGGACAACATATATCTATGTTTTATAGTTTAGCCGTTATTTGTAAATTGAAAATAAATAATATATTTTTGCAATTGTATGCGAAATTAAAATAATTAATCAATACTTTTTAGCCGTAAAATAATTAATTCTAAAAGGTAAAAAATAAAAAAATTTAAAAAAACTTAAAACAATGGTGTTCTTTGTAGTAAAAAGTAGAAAATATATTTTTTCCATTTATTATAAGTTTATTAGAATAATTTTCAACATTTGTAAAAAGAGAACCATGTTGCCACACTACATTGTAATTATTTTACAAAACAATCAGACCATTCCCGTCACGTGTGTTGCGTACAATTGCTTAGAAAAGAAAACGGCCTTAACATATGTGTGAGCCTCTGCCAAAACCGTTAGAGTTACGAAAAAAATGGACGTAAACAATTTTATAGAGAATTAAATTTTCTATAAAAAAATCACAGGTGGCATATGTCTATCTTAAATACTTTTGGCGAGAAGGTGGTTGAAAGTTGAAAGAAAATTTAATTCTCCATAAAATTGTCTATGTCCATTTTTTTCATAACTCTAATGGTATTGGCGGCGTTTCGAGTTAAAAGTTTCGGCGTCCAATTTTGGCACAGTAGCCGAGAATTTAGATAATAATAATAATAATAATAATAATAATAATAATAATAATAATAATAATAATAATAATAATAATTTTATTGGTGCTAATATACAAAAGTATTTACACAAGTCAGAAAAACAATACATATAAGTTAAAACAGAAATATAAAACATATTTAAGTATATAAAAAAAAAGACGGACATATTACGTAACGCAATAGTGTTTGTATATAAAATTAAAAACAGGAAACAGATACTATATACAACAATACAATATATAGATAAAAGCGATCATTCACACATAGTATTAAAATTTGAAGAAAAATACTCCTCAAAGTTGTAAAAAGCATTGGTTATTAAAAAAGCTTTTACAGTACTCTTAAATAAATTGTACTCAAGTTCTTTGATCTTTGAAGGCAAATGATTAAAAAACAGTATGGCATAATAATTTGTTCCGTTACGAGATTTAAAAAGTCTTAAAAAGTTAGAATATAGGTTATTATTGTTTCTCGTGGAATACCTGTGCACTTCGTTATGAGAAGTATAGTTTGATTTGTGTACCTTAATGTACAATAAACAATGCAAAATGTACACGCTAGGCAACGTTAATATTTTTAAGTTTTTGAAAGCTTGTCTACAGTCGTCTCTGTATTTTAGGCCGCACAAAATCCGTACTGCTTTTCTTTGTAAGCCAAAAACATTGCGAATGTCCCCAAATTAAGGTAGCATATGATAATTGAGAATGAATAAGACCATGATAAGCAGTAATCAATGTTTCTTGAGAAACTTCATTTACAAGGTTTCGTAATAGGTAAATGTTAATTGAAATTTTATTACAGACAAAGTGTACATGTTGTTCCCACGACAATTTCTTATCTAGGTGTACCCCGAGAAACTTAACGCTGTTTGTGTGGTTTTCTCCAGTTACATTTCTCAGACTAAAAACCATGGTCTCAGTTTTAGACTTATTTAAGCTAAGTTGGTTTGCTGTAAACCATTCCTGAGCTTCTGACAATGTCTCCCTCACATTTGTACGTAAAGTATCAATATTTTGATGTGAGTGAATTATGGTGGTATCATCTGCAAATAGGACGAATTGTGATGAAGTTATGTCTGTCAAATCATTGATATAAATTAAAAATAGTATCGGTCCCAAAACGGAACCTTGTGGCACTCCATGTTCCATAGGTAATAAATCAGAATTTGCATTTTGATATGTGACAAACTGGGATCTATTCGTCAGATATGACTGAATTAAGTTGATACTACTACTATTAAAATTATAATATGCTAGTTTATCAATTAAAATATGATGTGAAACACAGTCAAAAGCTTTAGAAAGGTCTAGAAACTGTGCATACACATGTTCACCAGCTTCAAAGCCCTTACTTATTATGTCAGTCAACTTATTTATGGCTAATGTTGTAGAGGATTTAGCTCTAAAACCAAACTGACTAGAACTGAACAGGTTATTGGATTCAAAGTAGCAAGTTAATTGCATTTTTAACAAAGTTTCTAAAATTTTTGAAAACAGAGGTAAAATTGAAATGGGTCTGAAGTTTCCAACATCGTTTAATGAGTCCTTTTTATGTAATGGAATGACTTTTGAAATTTTAAGAATATCAGGATATACACCTGTGCGTATACAACTATTTATTAAGTTAGTTAGTGGAATTAATATAAAGTATCTAATTGCGTATAACGTTTTTATGTTTAAGTAATAAGCATCAGTAGACTTAGTCTTTTTTAAATTGGTTATAACATCATTTACTTCGTTATAAGAAACCTCTCTGAAGCAAAACTGAGATTGGAGAATTTGTGATTTTTTGTCTAAGAAATGTTTGTGGGTTTTATTAGTGACAGGTAAATTTTTTATTACATTTTTAGCAACATTTGCAAAATGTAAATTAAATTCGTCTGCTGAAACATCAGATACCTCCTTTTGCTGTTTTTTTCTGCTGTTGATGATTTGCCACATAGCCTTTTGTGTATTATTTGAATCTGTAATATATTTATCATTTGCTGCTTTTTTTGCTTTACACAGTTCTGACTTATATTGAATTTTGTGCGTTTTTATCAAATTTTTTAAATTTTCTGTGGGATCTCTTTTATATACATCCTCCAAAAAATGCAGTGTATCCCTTTTATGACGTAAGCTGTTATTAAACCAGTTAATTTTAACTGTGTCACCTTCTATTATAAGTTTGGATTTTTCTGGAAATGCTTTTTCGAGGGCCGTGGATATGTAATTGACAAATTTTTGGAAATTATTTTCAACATTTAAGTCGTTATTATCAATGAATGTCCAGTCTGTATCGCGTAAGTCATTGTTTAAACAATATAATCCTTCATCTGTTATTGGTCTGTATTTTATTCTCCTACATGAAGTTTTAGGTTTATGGTCAATAACACCCAATAATATTCCTAAGTGATCTGATAACTTAGAGTCAACTATCCTACAGTTGAAATGATCACAATTAAAATTAACGAAAATATTATCTAGGCAATAATGATTCCTAGTATTTTCTTTGTTTATGGGATATAGTCCGAAAGATATAAAAGTATTTAAAACTAAAGTGGTATTTTTTTCATTCGTATTAAAATGAATGTTAAAATCCCCAGTTACAATAATTTTTTTATTCGTATTTAAAAGCATTTCCAGAGAGCGCGATAATCTTTCTAAAAATATATTAATATCCCCATTGGGAGATCTATATACAGTTAAAATTTGTATATCATTGTAATTTATTCCCACTATCTCACAGTGAAGTTCAGTTGACAGACTGTTTACAAGTTTAATAGGTGTGCACTTATACCTATTTAAACAATAAATTGCAACACCTCCATGTATGGCTGTTGATCTGGAAAAATGTGCCACCAAAGTATAACCAGTTAGCTGCACACAAGGAATCTCATCGTTTAATAACCAATGCTCGTTAACACAAAAAAAATCAAATTTATTTTCTCCTAATAATATTTCAAGTTCATTTATTTTATTACGCATACATTGAACATTTAAATGATAAACTGTTAGGGATTTGCTATTGACAATTTTGCTACTATTAAGTACTAATCTATCACAGTTATTTCTACTGGATGTGTGCCTAAAAAATCATTAGGAATTTGATTATGATTTATAATTTGCATATCCTCTTGAACAAGGGATGGTGTTGAGATATAATCGTCATGTATTTTTATAAATATTAAATTTTTGGCACACGTGCTTGATAAGATAAATCGTGAGATATAGTCGACTAATACTGTGGAATATGATTTTCTGACTTTTTTGTTGTTAATATCTACATATTCAACTTTGCCCACAGTGCACTTATTAAACTTATTGAAAAAATCAACTAACTTACAGTTATACTTAAAAATATGTTTATTTATACGACTGTCTGGACTAATGAAGGGAATTGAGGAAAATAGAATATTAGTATTGGTGCACAACTTCAATTTCTTGCAAATATATCTAAACGAGGGGGTTTCTTTATTATTAATAATATCATTTGATCCTCCTATTACTATCACAAAATCATTTAGGCTAAATTCTTTTGTTAGTAGTTCAATGTTCTCCATTACCTGATGATAATATTTTTTTCAATAATTGTATTAATTTCAAAAGTGTAGAGTAGTAAGTGTACATACCTCTTGTCCAATAAGATTTAATTAATAAGAATTATTTAATAAGACTTCAGCCAATCCAATTTAATCAGCGAGAGAAATTACTTGTGTCCCAAATTATTATCTGTAGCTTTGGTGTAAAAGCAAAATTCTAATATTTCAAGTTCTCGTCGAGCAGACGAACGTCATGTCTTTATTAGATCGGGCGCTTCTCTGTTTTGCGCCTTAGGTTGCTATAACTTTGAGACGAACTGTATATCCCCCAATCTACGTAAAGTTAATTCAACCCCAAGAGACTGTATATTTCAGATTCGGTATTTTGTCTTTTATGTGTGTGTATATGTGTGCTTAATCAAAAACATTAGCAACATTTTACTTTAAAATTATAATAAATTATAGTTTATATAAGACATGACAGTTAATATGCCTCTGGTGGTCACCCTGTAGGACGAATACGGCCTCATTTCAACAGCATGGTACAAACTATTTTACGTTCTTTCCAAAACTGGGAAAATATTTTTTAAGTCTAACATAAGTTATCGTATTTACAAGGAACATCACACTCATACACACATGTAGAGCCTTTTTTTATATTTCAAATATTACTTTTGTATAATGATCATGATATTATGATTACAGAGAAGATACGCTATCGTGCAGCATTCCTCTTCCCGCAGACTCCGCCTATGACGTCAGTAGCTGGACCCGTGCCGATGAAATTTTGTAGTGTAATGTAGATGTTTAAAGAAATATAATTTGTGTGTGTATAAGTTAATAGCACTGGTATCATTCAACTAGCCAGGAAATATAGTCTATTTCAATAGCAAATGTACTCATTTTGGTTAAAAACTATGAGATAACATAAAAACATTCGTTGATGTAATCATAAGGGAGGAGCTTGTGAAATATAATAACCTAATATGATGCATTTTATGACAGCTTAATAGAAACCAATCTAGGCCCTGCGTTTTTATTTGCATAGGTAACTTGACGTCGTTTTTTAACACGCTTTTATTAGGTCGATCTGTAACTATCTTTTTTTTTTATCTATTTATTTAACGTCGGCCTATTTCCGCTACCAGGGCCTATCACTTGCCTAACATTTAATAGACAAGGGACCGCCTGCTTTACATTCCCTCCGAAAGATGGTATATCCACTACGTAATCCTCGTCTGAAATTACATAGCTTCCGCGTATACACTGATATACAAGCCGCTAGAAGGTGGGACGAGATCCCTGTGTTTCCCTAGCCGGTCAATCATCCAAGTACTAACCGCGCTGCACGTTGCTTCATTTGGAGTATCGAGGATACTTACACAAATCAAAAAAAAAAAAAAAATCAAACAATACTTTATTTGAATTAAATTATAAATATGTGTGTGTCTCCCCGGAAACTGTCCCGGAGCCAGCCAGACAACCTCGGCGCGCAGCGTCTTGGAGAATGTAGGGCTGGGCGGGGCAGGTCCGGTTCGACTAAACAATAATTAATGAGGGGGTTAGAGTTCCTGTTTAAACTCAAACTAAAATAACTTTTAAAAAACATGATATATGAAAATTTCTAAAGATAGTTAAAATAACACAATAAAATTATCGATTTCGCGAACAACACGAGCGCGAACACTTTGAAATTTTGGTTGTTGGCACGGGAAAACAAAACTCAACGAAAAAACCCGTTCGAAGCAATTCCACCCTGGTGGTTTTCCTGCCAGGAAAATGTGGTGAAATGAAAGTTAAGATTAAAAATATATCGGTCTAAATGGAATTTGAAGACAAAAATGGACAAAAGAACAAAAATAAGAGAACAAAATAAACAAACAGAGAGAGAATAGAAAAGGATTAAAGATGTAAATTGAGAATGGACAAAGTTTAGGATAGTGATAAGTTGTAGTAGTGGAAAGTGTGGTTAAGGGAGTTGCCGGAAAATAGGCAACGTCTGGTATGGGGTGTCTTATATCGAAAGGAATGGCATTATGCTGTCTAATTCGGGTAATGTTGTGGGTAATCGGACTATCGCCCAGTTTGAATTGATAGAATTTCTGGGAGATTTCTTGGACGTAGTCCGTTAGTGAAGTTATATAGTGCATATAAATCTCTGAGGGAGGTGTCCTTGTCTGAACCAAAGATGAGGCGCATAAATTTGTGTTCTAACACTTTCAGTTTTCTCACTGTCGTGGCCGGTATGCTGCACCATACCGGCGCCGCGTATGTGATTGCCGGCCTGATCACCATTGTGTACAACATTTTTTTATTTTGTCGGTTAAGTCCGCTACCCCTGGCCAGGAGTGGATACAGACTCCTGAACATGAAGTAGACCTTACTTATAGTCTCGTTAATATGGGTGTTAAACGTCAGTCGTTTGTCCAAGTTACTTCACGCACCGTTTGATTGGAATTTGTTGACCCCTGATCGAAATTAGTGTTAGAATTCAGTTCTCTGTGAACCGGCGCGTGAAGAGTATCGACTCGGACTTCTCGGCGTTGATCCGAATCTTCCATTTGTCGTAATACGCCGTGGTACGAGCCATGTGCGCCTTCAGTAGCATGTTAGCTGCTTGTGCGTTGTGCGAATGCGAGTACATGGCTATGTCATCGGCGTACTTGGCAAGGTTAGTATTCGGGAACTCCGGAAAGTCGGAGACGTATAAGTTGTACAGTTTCGGTGACAGGCACGACACCTGGGGGACGCCCGCGCGAATGTCTCACCGAGTCGATAGTTTATTATTCACCTTGACCTGCAGCGATATATCTGTCAGGAAAGAGTGAATAAGTTTGGTTAGGTGCATGGGAAAGTCCAGTGCGTTTAGTTTGTGGAGTAGCCAAAAATTCAAAATGGCGGCGTCAACATGGCGGATAGGTTTTATCAATGATCGTCGGATTCGACTGAAAATCGGTGTCTGTGGGTTATCGAGGTTGCAGATTACAATTATCCGGTCCAAATTTAACAATTCAAAATGGTGGCGTCAAACTGACGGATATGTTTTGTAATTTATGGTCTGATTCGTATGAAAATCGATATCTGGGGATTTTCGAGGTAGCAGATTATAAATGCTTAGTCGAATACTTTGCATAAATGTCGAAAGTGCCAAAATTCTCTCCTTAAATATAAGACTAAAAAGTAAAAAAATTAATTCATAGTTAAAAAACTAAAAAAACACGCTTCTATAAATACTGCACTAAAAGGCAAAAAATAGTCATCGAACCTGTCCTCTTTGTCTACCCCGTAAGGGCCTTAATTACAAACACGGCTTACACTAAGGCCCTTCCGGGGAAGAAAGAGAGAACAGGTTCGATGACTATTTTTTGCTTTTTAGTGCAGTATTTATAAAAGCATGTTTTTTAGCTTTTTAAACTATTAATTTATTATTGATACTTCATTATGAAATTGATATGATATACCGAAAGGTTCTTGTAAATATACAAACGTTCTTCTGCAAGTTGAATAATTGCGAGTTCGCTTATACGGAGAAAACTTCCTTAAATGAATAATATATTAGCTGTCAGTTGAACTGATATATTATGTCTTTATGTCGTATGATGAAGTAAATATTTTAGTATCTAATATATCTTTATCATGTTACACTGGTAATATACAGAATATCAATTAATTAAAGGATTTTCGATCTGTCACAGTGAAAACATCATTATTTTCTAATAATAACTAACAAGATTACCGTGCTCCACTACGGGGATCGTTAAAAATCTGTCTCAAATTTAGGACGCCATATTGGGCCACCATTTTGAATTTTGCCAGTTTTATTTAAGATATCGTTGAAGCAATTGAGGATTTTGTTTTACATTAAAACTTAGGTTATTATCGATTCGTGACACACATAGGAAATGCTTTTTGTAAGTAAAAAAAAAAATAACACATTTGCGTTCAAAAACACAAATTACAGTTCTATGGTTTACTTAACAGAAAAATATTTTTGGCAAAACAACAACGTTGTGGAACAAGATTTTGAGTCCTTTAAAATAATTGTAACATTTCAATTTGTACAGTGAATGGAGACAACTCTGGTAAGTATATTGCATGTTGACAAAAAAAGCCAAGATGCTCGAAACCGACCCATGTACGACTGATTATATTTGCCAATGCAAGACTCGTTAGTTTAATATAAAACTCTATCTCCGACGTTAAATGCAGATGCTTTACAAGAGTCTTTTGTGATTATTTGATTTACTCCAGAGCGTCAGCACTATACTAAAGGGCGAACAGTACATGTATAGAGATAATTTACAACAAAAATTGTTGATAATTGCATTTCATGAATTATGGAATAACAGCTTTGATTTAAGTGTATATATTGTACAAAATAATGTTTAACAAATAGAAAAAGGAACAAGGAATAAATTAGAAGTTATTGTTCCTCACCAGCGGAATGCAGCTGGAAAAAATAAATCAGGGACAATAATTAAATAGATCGAAAGTGCAGTCAGTACTCTACTTGTATCTACGTCTCTGGTGTGCCCAATTTTGGACCTCGACACATAGAGCCTTGGGCTCATTTTAACCTGGTAAGTTAAACACATGGATGGGAGATAGTAGGGTTAAGTAATAAATTCAAAAAGGAAATCGCACCATATACCCTTAAAGCAATCTTCGTTACTCACTTGACGAGAACAAGAACAAAACGACACACTTTCAAAGACCCGAATGCGGTACACCCTTACCTATCATAAGCTCCTCCCGGAGGTGCTAGATAAGACCCAGTCAAGCATAACCACCAGATGTCCCATTAGAAGTCAGAAAGGCATGAAAGTGGTTCTCCATAATGTTTTCTTTTGGCGCAGCCGGTAGGAGCCCTCTTATGGACAATTACATGTTTTGAGGGATCTTGTTTTCTCATCTGACGAGAACAAAAACAAAACGAAGTAGCATGTTTAAGCGCCAAAAACGACACATTCTCAAAGAGCCGAATGTGACACATTTTTACCTCTCATAAACTCCTCCCGGGGGAGCCAGAGAAGACCTTTCAAGCATAATGACCATAACGAAGAAGCTACGGACACATGTTTTAGAATTATTGTTCCTCATCAGCGTAGTGTGGGTTAACAAACAGGATCTCAATTGATAGACTAGAAATAACAATTAAAATAGGCTTCACGTGTCCGTAGCCGCTTCGTTGTTTCTTCTTTAGGACTCATGGCGCGACCTCCGTTTTTGTACTAACTTAATCTGTTCAGACATTTGTTCCACCTGTATTTCTATGCATTCGTACTCCAAATTAAAGAATTCAATTTATGTGATTTATAAGATTGTACAAAAATTTCAAATAATATTAATATATAAACCGTACAAGATAATTACGCCAAAAAGTATATTATTTATTTACACAAATTTTTCCTGTCACTTTTTAATATCAATTTGGACCACATTTTTTTACAAATGAGACACAATATTACATACATTTTGCTCTGTGTAGGATGGCAACCTTCTATACAGGTATATAAAGCAGAGTGCAACCATTTTTTTACTTATACTGTCTGTTCGACGAGCTATAAATTTGAAATTTAGTATGTCCAACCAACTCCCAAAATAGTTTTAAAAAATGGCATAATTCAAAATGGCGGCACGAATACGAAAGTACAACCTCGCGTTTAAAATTCCTAGTCCAGTTAGGCGCTTATAAACTGGCATAGAGATAATAGACCCTAAATAAGTTATCCGTGTTTCAAGATTATCTAAAATTAAAAAAAGTGGCTTAAAAGTTAATTTTCCATTGTAGAAATGATGGGAAAATAAAAATTGTTTCATGAAAATCGTTCCTTAACTAAGCGAAATTCAGGTTCCCGTGTACCGAAAATAACCGTTATTTGCCTCATAAAATAGACCTTTAACTTATATCTTAACCGAAAGATTCGTTAAAATTACTTCAAAACGAACCAAGTCAATAAAAAAAATCACCAATATTTTTAATTTTTTAGATTTTACGGGAAAATAGGTATACATGAAAATTGGTAATACAAAATAAAGAACATAAAATTCTCACCAAAACGGGAAAACCACCTTTACAAAAATATAAAAACATTAATATATTTTAATTTGGTCGAATGCTTTATTAGCATTGAGCTATGTACGTACAACTATATAGCTGATTAATATGGTTGATAAGTATTTTACAATTTTTTTATCTGAAACTTGGAAACAGTGTGCACGGAAGAAACCCATTTGTCCAGACACAGGAGATATTGTATTATATATTCTTATTTGCAATAAAATAAAAAGACACAAGATTAAATACAGACACACATTAAATTATTATTTAAAATGTATAAAGAAGCACAAACATACATTATTATTTGCAAACATATTTTATTTGTCCACAGGTGGGACATAGTAATTCCATAGTAGGAAATTAAAATACCGGAATATGTAAATATCGATAAAGAACGGATTACTTGTAAAGAATTGATACATAATTAGCTAAAATACAAAAAAAATATTCCAAAGCAAAACAATATTTGGAACGTGACACCAAAGCATTTTACAACAATTTTACAACAATTACAGAAACAAGAACAGAATGTGCCTTGCTTTTTTCATGAGAAAGCACACAATTTTTCAACCTATGGTACCTGACTAATACACAGTTTATTTTTGTAACTATTTTAAAATGGGAATTGACTGCGTACGAGCCTTTTACGTAAAAATCGCAGTAAAAGGAATAATAACCATATTATAATCTCGATTTATGAGCGACTGGATGGTAATAAATTATTTTTTATATTAATTTTATTGGAAAATATAATAGCAACATTGTAGCTAAGCAATTATTTTCAAAGGTTACTGCAACATTTTAATCCTAATAATATTACGTTTAGTTAGCATATAAATAAGGATTTAATCGATAAATTTTATCCAGTTAAGATCAATTTGCATGAGGGTTGGCTGTGTGAACAAATGAGAGATCAATTTGGATATTATAGTAGAGTGCTCACGCTAAGAAAAGTTGCTTACTTTTACTTCCACATCCAGTGGAAGTACGACAAAAAAATTTTTTAAAATTTTTATTGTTCAAATAGGCTTAGAATGTCGAGATTTTAAGTTTGAGCGAAAAAACTCTCTGTAACTTTTTTTTTGTGCGCACGTTTACTTTGGAACCGTTTGAGATATTGACTTGAAATTAGGTACACGTATGTACTTTAACGAGATCTAGAACTAGATTATATTTTCATCTTGTTCCGTCGAAGGGTTGGGGGGTAAATTGGGGTAAATTTCGGGTAAATAGGTAAATCAAGCAGGTAAGAGTTCATAAAATTGGTATTTAGTATATACATGAGAAGTTAAAGGTCTCAAAAAAAATGTTGGCATTAGCCACCCCCATTACTACTCCCACCCCATTATTAAAGGGGATGAAAAAAAAATGTGATTTAGTGTGTGTACAAGAACCAGAATTTTTTTTTTACTTTATCCACCCCCACTACCACCCCCTATCACCACTGCCACCCACTACCGATGTGGGATATCGTTTAATGGGTTTTTGAGATAGAGGATTTCAAATATTATATTATTAAGGTTCCATAAACAATTATTTCCACATACAAAATTGTTTCGTTGTGAGTGACTTGATAGAAAATCTGGATGTGGAAGTAGTGATTCCTTGGGCAGCGGTTTTTTGCTTTTTAGTGCAGTATTTATAAAAGTGTGTTTTTTAGTTTTTTAAACTATTACTTTATTGATTCTGTGAACACTTTTCTACTAAAATATATGATTTAACAAAAATTGCTTTGTTACTTGTGTACAGACAGGGCCGGATTAAATCTTAAAGGCATCCCCTTCTTATAAATATTTTATATTACATGTGATTTAAGTGAATTAAAAACAGACTTCTTTTTATGTAGTTTATTTATACAGACAATTTTTACAATCTAAGGTGAAAACAGCAGAAAAAATCATTTTAAGGATATAAGTTGAATATCAAATAACTTCCCAAAAGCCAAATCAAAATGTACATGCAAAATATTAATAATAATTTTAGGTGAATTGAATTTTTGACCAATATTGGCATCAATAGCTGATAGTGACATTTTATTGTTTTTTGGCCACGATCTAACTTGCTGCGGCCAACCTTATCGGTCTGCTTTCAGAACTGCCATACCAACTCGTAAAAAAAAGTCTCTTTCAACGAAAAAAATGTTGATACTATATTTGCACTCCATTATCAGATTCATTTTGCACGATACTCAGCTGAATTCAATGTACTATACTTGACCCTCTAAAGTTTTTACTGCTCGCAAATACGACAACGAAGAGTATAAGACATTTGATCGGCACATTTACAAAAACGTAGTATCGCTTGTAGAAAAAAAATGTATACAATCGTGTTAATGATCGAATTTTGTTATTCAAAAGAGTGCAGTTTAAAGTGAGATTTTTGGGAAAATTCTGGAATAGATCTTGATAGAAGGATCGTCTAATGAAGCCGTCTCTCGCGTCAGCGCCACACACTTTTATAGATGCTTCGTCACAAGTTTGGTACACCGTTCTACAGCCTGGGTAGGACAAGGGTAGCTTTGAAAATCCGGTTGCAGCGGTGTGCCAGTCTGTATTAGATTCCCATTCCTCAAGTTGACAGAGAAGTGTTGAGCAAGGATCAATTACACCTATCTGATATTTCTGCTGCCATAAATTCAGGTACATTTTAGAAGATTTAGCAGCTCGTGATCCTGGTCTGCTTTCACACTCAAGATGGTTGATGACAGCAAACAGAGTTCTCATACAATACGCGAGGTTAGAAGAACCTACTGATGAAATTAGGCAGGTGATACATTTTACTTTGAAATGTTACATGCTTCTCTGGATCAAAATTAAAACCAGCAAAAATTTCACAGATGGTCCAAAGATAGATTTTGAAGAGCATCACGGTACCTAATTCAAAATTTACTGTCGTCAACCCACTAATTGAGCGAAACGCTTTCTTTGCCCACCCCGACAATTTGAGCCTTGCAATGATTGTGGATGAAAGAAGATATATCAGAGAACTGAGGCTGCGCCGAGTGTTGAAAACTCGATCACTTTCTAAGGGAAAGACTATTCGAAGCTTCACCACGCCAAAACTCAACTTCGAAGCAACAGACTACGTCAACATCTCTCCTCCTCCATTATTACAGACTAGGGAAGTTTTCAAAAAAGAACAATGCAAGAAGCATTTCGGAAGGTGTAAAATTACTTAAAAACACGTAACACACACACAGTAATACACATTCAATCACTAAAAACTATATATCTGACAGATTTTACACTCCAAATACAACAAGACGCACGGAGCGCATGTAAACACAACAAAGTTACGGCGGCCATCTTGGGCGCCATCACTCCAAACTTAAGGTAAGTAAATTTTGAGCATTGCAATGTGTTTAGCATCCGAGAAAACCCCTAAGCAGACGTTTAGATCATTATTTTAAGCCAACGGACAAAGGAGATATAGGGCAACAGAGTTTTGGTCGTCATCTTGGATACCGAACTTCCGGTACAAATTTCGCCTTGGCAACAGGCAAATTCGTATTCAGTGGGGTCGAAATACCCTAAAAACGTTGTTTTCCCAATTGTTACATGAAATGCTTCTTGCACTTTATAGAGATGGATTTCCTACTTATGGGACTAGTCTATTAAGGAACATCACAGATGAGGACATCAAAAATCTAATACAGACTGGCACACTGCTGCAACTGTATTTCCAAAGCTTGCCTTGCTACACCCAGGCTGTAGAACGGTGTGTCAAACTTGTGACAGAAACATTTAAAAGAAGTGTGTGGCGCTGACGCAAGAGACAGCTTGATTAGGACGACCCTTCTCCTATCAAGATTTATTATACCAGCATTTCCCCAAAAATCTGACTTAAATTGCAGTTTTTTGAATAGCAAAATTAAAAATAATAAATATATTCACCGTTTGTTTACTAAAAATGAAAAAGTAAAATTAGCAGAAATTACGATATATTTCCATTTCTGCTAAAAATTGTGCTGTTTGAGCGTTTTGACCGAATAATAATTATTTTGAAATTACAGATTTTTTTCTCATGTCCCAATATTCACATGTTTCGAGACCCTTTAATAATGGGGCGAGGGTGGTAATGGCTATGATAGCGATAGTAGCTAGAGTAGAACACTTAAACAATGTTTCTGATGGGAAACACATGTACTTGTCATATATTATTTTAATTATACATTTTTGTACATTTTCTAATGGCTTCAGATAAGTGATCCCCCTCTACTGCAAGCGATTATCCCATATCTTAAAATTGACTCTACTACTAGATACTGTTTAATTTTTAGGAAATAATGGTCCTTGTGGCCAGCTAGATCTCCCGATATAACCCCTGCCGATTTTTGGCTTTGGGGTTATTTAAAAAATATAATATATAGAGAACGTTCTAATAACATAGAAGAATTCGAAAACAAAATATTAGCCGAGTTTCGAACAATAACTCCCGTCATGACTGGAAATGCAGCAAATGCTGTAAGGAGAAGGTGTCAAAAATGCATAGATGTCAATGGAAGACAATTCGAATATTTATTGTAGTTTAGTTTTTCCTATATTGTAGCATACCATTTGAGATAATATGCACTTTTAATTAAAACACACTAAATCCTTTCAATTTTTTAAGCTTACTGTACAATATTTTACCATCTTCATAGATTAATCACCCGGACTATGATTGTATTCATCTAATGCTTTATTACAGGTTAATTCTAAGCATTGTGTCATTTTATTTATCTGTTAAATATGTATTTATTTTATGTTATAGCCTCTTGCTACCATACCACACTCGAAACTCTCGACGTTAATTATATTTAAATGCATTCGTATTAATGAATAAATTCAAGTAGTGATAAATAAGGTTTCCAACATATTATACTCATTGTAGAATGTTAGGTTGCCAATGTCAATTTGTAAACTTTTCGACTACCACGCAGATTTCTTAGAGGGGATAATAGTTTTCATTTTAGAGTCCATTCACTTAATCAATCATTGATTGAGTTATGTGAGCATCATCCCTATCTTTGCTGACTATGCCTAATGACCTATTTCTAGTTAATAAGATAAGACGAAGTTTATAAATACTGGTACTGTGGGAACGCTCACCAGATTTTTATCCACGCTTGAGCTTATAACTTGTATTCGTGTAACGTTTTTGAATAAAATTGTTTTTTGTGAATCTAAAAGTTTTTTGGATTTTTTTTAAAAAACGCGTCTTCTAGTATCGAAGACTTATTTGGCGCAGTCGTGCAGATTTAAGTCAGTTGATTAGTAGTGCATCGTGCAAGAATAATCAACGTGAAATTTCAGTTTCTTAGGACTTAAAGAAAAGAACTCTACGTGTCGTGTAGTGCACTGTGAAGAAAATAGACAAAAGACTCACTGCAAATTGAACCGAGTAGATTTGCAATAAAAAGTGCGAAAAAGACAAAGTTCGAGCAAGTGTAGTTCCAGCTGGTAAACTTCTCCAGAGGCGCAGCAAACGCATCTTCCAATCAGGGTAAGTCGAGTTTGTTTCCCTTTGTCCACTTCCTGGGTATATATCGTATAAACTCAAGAAATTTAATTATTAGGTAAGAACATTTTTGTTCAGCTGCCGAGTTTTTACAATCAGTGTAAAATATCTTGCAGATTCACTATCGTGTGAAACGTAGTTAAGAAAGTAAGTTAGGAAAAAGAAATCAATTCGAGACTAAGAAATTTTTTTTTTGAAAATACAATTCCGAGAATTTTACTAATTTTTATTCACTTTATTATAGTTTATCATATAGAAAATTTCCGTTACCTTACAGTTTGTAAAATAAACTAATTTACAAAATTCAAAAGTACCAATAGACATAAATTACTTATTACCAATAACCTTTGCTAATAGTCTGGTCAAATTCAAAATTTCCCAGGTTAAAATAATTATTTGGGAAATCATTATTTTATTTATGATTCATGAACGATAACTCAATAGACTCAGTACTTTGTTCACTCAGCTCTTTATCTTTAAATAACTCTGATTTAAACGAACGTTTAAATAATTCTGATTTAAACGAATCTTCAAACAATCCGGATTTAAACGAAATACAAACTCCCAAAATGCCCGAGGTAATTAATATTAATGTTCTAAAACTGTATGCCGACTCAATACCACCTTATGATGGGTCCGAACTCGAATTAGAACCCTTCATCAACGCCGTTGACGAGTTTTATGAACTATACTTTAGTACGGACCTAGCACTAAATAAATGCATTGAGCGCATTATAGCCGGTAAACTAAGAGACAGAGCCCGTATGCTAATAGGCGCTCGCCCCGAGTTGAATACTTGGTTATTAATAAGAAAAAATCTTAGAGAGACGTTCGGAGACAACCGATCAATAGACATTTTAGAACAAACCTTATTTACTATGACAATGCAACGTAACGAAAGTCCCCTTGAATTTGCTAGACGAATTCAGACAAACCGCAGCAAACTTTGCTTCAAACTAAATTCAAAACCTGCCACAGAAATGACCAACGAGAAAAAATTAATTTATATTGACCAATACGAATCCCAAAGTCTAAAAGTCTTTTTACGTAATTTAAATATGCGAACCTGTGACTTTATTAGGTCCAGAAACCCCAAGGTTTTAGAAGAAGCCATAAACCTGTATCTCGAAAACGAAAACTTTGTGCAATCTCAAATCCAGACTCAAAATTTAATTAGCAAACAACCCTATAATACTCAAATAGCGCAACAGAATATTAATAAATTTCAGAATCAAAACCCATTTGTAGCGCAACAGAACATTAACAAATTTCAGAATCAAAACCCATTTAAACAAAACTTCCAAAATCAATTTTTGCAATTTCCACCACAACAGAGCTTCCCCAGTCAACCCATACCGATTCAACCTAGACCAAATACAAATTATAGATTCCCCACAAACAATCAAGTTTTTGGAAATCAACAAAAACAAAATGTGTTCAGGCCAAATCCAAACAGGACCCCTCAACATGCACCAGAACCAATGTCAATACAGTCGCGACAAAACTTTACCACGAATAAAAATTTCCAAAACCAACCACAACCCAGACTAACCTCTGCCCAAGTGAGACAACAATTTCCATGGGTACAACGCACCCAAACCCCTAAATATACTGTACAAGAGTTACACGCAATAAACGACGAATCATCCGATTTCGCAAATGATATTGAAAACACAGGTTACTTTTATCCTGAATATCAAGACAATGCCAATTTTGACAATCATCAATTAATTACAGAAGACGAAACAAATCAAAAAATCGATCAATACTACAATCTGTATAACCAAGAATTTACAGAAGCCCCAGTAGACAACGCGAATTATGACCCAAACCTCGATAACCCAAATTTTCTCAAACTTCCTCAAACAGACAGACAGACATAACATTTAATGCATATATAAACGCTCTACCATACATCCAAACTACCAATCCTGATCTAAAACTACTAATTGATACTGGCTGTAACGTTTCCATGCTAAGGCCAATCGTAGCCGAATTATATTTTCCAAATTTTATGTATAAAGCACCTTCACTATTACAGTCAATAGGCCAAGCACGTGAGGCCGTGTATAAGGCAAAAATACCAGCCTTTAAGGAATTGCAAACGAATGAAGTAATAGAATTTACACTATATCCCTTTTCAGATTATTTCGACGGAATTATAGGCCTAGATGAATTAAGAAAACTAAAATTACAGATGGATTTTACAAATCAAATCCTATATAATGAAAAAATCAAAATACCGTTTAAGTATCGCGAAAAACACACGCAAACGCACATGAAAATCGAAATACCACCCTACCAAACTATCAATAAATTATTTTATGTAAATAAACGAGAGGGAAATATTTTAATTCCTGAACAAAACCTTTTTGGACTATACATTCCTGAAACTTTAACGTATGCAGAGAACTTTCGCGCTAGATTCGAAATTCAAAACAATACCGATCAGGCATTATGTGTAGAAATTAGAACACCTTTTGACGTTTCATTGTATGATCCCGAGCATTTCGAAATGTACAATATTGAAGACGCGCTACCCTTCTATTCTAACCAGATAAACCAACATAAAAATCTAAACGATTTAATTCGAACCGACCACATGAACAAAGAGGAACGTGACGAAATATTAAAACTTATAAATAAATTCCCCGATATCTTTTATCACGCCGATCAAAAATTGTCATTTACCAATAAAATAAAACAAGAAATAAAGACGTCCGATGAAATCCCCATCCACGTAAAAACCTATCGCTTTCCACACTTCCATAAAACCGAAGTAAACACACAAATAAATAAAATGTTAAATGACGGCATTATCAGACCGAGTCAGTCACCCTGGTCCAGCCCAATTTGGATAGTCCCAAAAAAGGCAGACGCGTCCGGAAAGAAAAAATGGCGCATCGTGGTCGATTACAGACGACTGAACGAAAAAACAATAGACGACAGATACCCAATACCAAACATAGATGACATACTCGACAAGTTAGGGAAGTGTAATTACTTCACAACCTTAGATTTGGCCAGCGGATTTCATCAAATTGAGATGCAACAAAGTAGCATCGAAAAAACAGCATTTAATGTTGAAAACGGCCATTATGAGTATCTGCGCATGCCGTTTGGCCTTAAAAATGCTCCAGCCACCTTTCAACGTGTGATGGACCATGTTTTGCGTGAACTTCAAAACAAAATATGCCTCGTCTATATGGACGACATAATTATATTCAGTACCTCCCTTCAGGAGCACATTCAAAATCTGAAACAAGTGTTTTCCAAACTGAGAGATGCCAAATTAAAAATACAACTCGACAAGTCGGAATTCCTAAAGCAAAATGTCGAATTTTTAGGCCATGTTATCACACCGCAAGGTATAAAACCTAATCCTAACAAAATCCGCGCAATCAAAAGCTTCCCCATACCCAAGACGGCACGCGAAATAAAATCCTTTTTAGGCCTACTTGGATTTTATAGAAAATTTATAAAAGATTTTGCGAAGATTACAAAACCGTTTACGAAATGTTTGAAAAAAGGAGAAAAAGTTATTCATTCACCGGAATTTTTATCAGCATTCGAGACCTGCAAAAATATACTTACCAATGAACCATTACTACAATATCCCGACTTCACAAAACCCTTCATATTGACAACCGATGCTAGCAACTATGCCATCGGGGCGGTACTATCACAGGGGCCCATAGGTAGCGATAAACCAATAGCATACGCCAGTCGCACCCTTAACGCCGCTGAAATAAACTACAGCACGATAGAAAAAGAGCTTTTATCAATTGTAAATTTTACCAAATATTTCCGACCAATATTATTCGGCCATAAATTCACTATAATTACAGATCATAAACCCCTACAATGGGTCAATAATTTAAAAGAGCCTAACAGTCGCCTTATGCGCTGGCGTCTGAAATTAATGGAATATGACTACGACATAATGTACAAAAAAGGAAAAGAAAATAAAGTGGCAGACGCTCTTTCGCGTATTGAAATTCAACCCGAAATACATCCAATAGAAAACGAATCTATTGCCGGAAATCTAGATGAATCGGAACAAAACAAATTAGGAACCGACTTCCCCGAATTAACATATGATGACTTAATTGACCTAGATAATGCGTCGGATAATGAAGTCTCCCCCCAAGATTTAATTAGGAACAACACTTCAAAAATTAATATAATTTCGGACACACAAATTTGCCCACCTAGACCCCAAATGTCAAACGAAACAGTACATTCCGCGATCGAAAACCCCGTACTAGATATCATCTCAGAAAACGCAATTAACACATTTAAAAATCAATTAATGATGACAGCCAGCGAAGACACTACTCGTACTCATGTAAAACTTACAAAACCCTTTGGAATAAAAACTAGATATCAAATAACCTTTCCATATAGAGATAAAGACTCATTCGAAAATGAGGTAGTAAAAACATTTAAAGAATATGTAAAACCTAAAACACTACACGGAATGCTAGTCGACGAACGAGTCATAAAAGGAATAATCCCTATGTTACAACGACATTTCCAACATTCAGCTTTCAAACTAGTACAAACAAATAATTACCTCGACGATATCGAAAAACCAGAACTACAGCAACAAAAAATTAAATACCATCACGAACAAAAAACTGTACATAGAGGCATTAACGAAACCATTCTTGCTTTGCGAAAATTATATTTTTGGCCCAACCTAAGCAATGACGTAATACATTATATAAATACCTGTGTTACCTGCCAAAAAAACAAATATGAAAGGCACCCACACAAAATAATATTTCAACCAACCCCTATTGGGCATCGCCCTTTTGAACACATATACATAGACACATTTGTTATAAATAAACAAAAATTCCTAACCGTAATAGACAGTTTTAGTCGTTTCGGACAAGCCTACCCTATTTGCCTTACATCTATCCATGTTTGTGAAGCTTTATTAAAATTTATGTCACACTTTGGCATCCCCCGAAAAATCACTTGCGACTTAGGGACCGAATTCAAAAATAATCTATTCGAAGAATTTTGCAATAAACATAGCATCGAACTACACTTCATAACTGTAAGGAACCCTAATAGTAACTCCCCAATAGAAAGGTTCCATTCAACTCTACTAGAAGGATTACGTATATTAAAATCAGGGTTAACAAAATCAGAAACGATCGAAACATTAATGAGCTACGCTATTCTAGGATACAATAACAGTATACACTCAGCAACAAAATTTACACCTTTCCAAATCATAAAGGGGGACTTTGAAAATAAAACGGCATTCGAAATGTCGGAACATGATATTATTAACGATTACCTAAATAAACATAACACAAACTTAAAAGTGATGGAAAAGATTATAAACGAAAACAACGAAAAAAGTAAAGACCTTTCGAAAGCTAATGAAAATAGAAACGAACCAGAACCGGTTACCACACACGAAATCGCGTACGGAAAACTAAACCTCAGAAATAAAATCGCAACTCCCTATGAATTAATTTATGTCATAAAAGACCAACAAAATAAAGTATTAACGACGAAAGGCACACGCCATAAATCTACGCTTAAACCAGCTAGAAATTTAAAACGGAAATTACCTGTTTCAGATGCTGAGACAACTAGCCATCCTATCGCTGATGACGCTAGCGCATGCACAAATCAAGATTGCTAAAATTTCCAATCCCATTCTCCCCTTTTCCTTAGGCAAAGCTCGAATTACATCACAAAAACATTCGTTTATAAAGTATATTGACCTAACAAACTTTGACACCCCCATATTAAGCATAAAAATAAATATGAAAACAATAACACCTCTTATCAAGACGAAAGACGAATTATATCCGCAATTAAGCAATATACACGAACATTTAGAATACCTACTAAATCAAGTCGAGAATAAACTAAAAAATGTAAAACCTCTAGGAAATACGCGCACCAAGAGAGCCCTATTTAATGCAGTGGGAAAAGCCTCGAAATGGGCCTTCGGCACTTTAGATTCGGACGACGCAAAACGATATGATAACGCCATATTTACCCTAGAGTCAAATCAAAAAGAAATGCATACAGATCTAGAAAATTACTTAACAATTACAAAAAATTTTATGAATGAAACAATATTAACTTTCGAAAAAATCACTCTTAACCAAAATCAAATAAATGCCAGATTAAGAACTATTGAACAAAGTTTGAATAAATTCACGCTATTCTTAAGACTACAAAATTTCTTAGACAATATGATAGTAGACTGCCTATCATTAATTACCATACTAGACAACATACAAAATGCAATACTGTTTGCTCACTTAGAATCAGTACATAGTGCTATTCTACCTATTAACGAGCTAATTGAATTAACACGAATAATGAACACACTATATATCGAAGGAACCCCAGAATTCAAAAATATTCAGAGCTATTATGAACTAATAAAAACAGAAATTTACTATATACAACAAACTGTTTGTTTCATATTTCACTTTCCTATTTTGAGCGAAAGTTTATACGATTATTACCACTTGTTCCCTATACCCACGTTAAATAAAACCATAATTCCCTTAAATCCTTTTATCCTTTTAAACTCGACTTATCACCACTATGAAGAACTACCATGCCCACGCATCGAAGACCTGTGTTTATACCATGTAATACAGACCGTTTCACAAAGAGATTGCCTACCCCAAGTACTTAGCGGCACCGGATCCATGTCCTGCCAAACCACGGATGTTACCATAAAAAACGACATTCTTGAACAAATAAACAACGCTTACGTAGTAGCAATACCAGCTGTCAACATGACCATAGAAAAACAATGCGGAGGACACGGTTATACTATTATTAACCAACCCCATCTGATATACATACCACAAAAATGTAGCATATCTATCAACGGACACGAATTCCACAATGTTGTCGGACTTATTCCAGGAACACCCTTGGAGATCCTACCAATAAGAGCGTTGACCACGGAAGACAACAACCCAGAAGTCACCCCCTACAAACAAGTAGATATGGACCGACTCGCAGATATCAGAAGCATGGCTGACGAAACCCATCTACATAAACTAAAAACACTCAGTGACATCAACGGAAGTGATCACACTGATCTTTACATATGTTTAGCCATAATTACTTTTATTTTGCTAATTTTATTTCTAAAATTTATATACTTTAAGAAACCTAGAATGCTTCATGCATTGCTTAACTTTAGGAAAGATGCCGGACAAGGAAACCAAGAAGTACCCTTGGAGAAAATGTCAAAAAATACTGAAAAAACAAACTCCCTTATTTTTTCAGCTTAGGGATGGAGGAGTTATGTGAGCATCATCCCTATCTTTGCTGACTATGCCTAATGACCTATTTCTAGTTAATAAGATAAGACGAAGTTTATAAATACTGGTACTGTGGGAACGCTCACCAGATTTTTATCCACGCTTGAGCTTATAACTTGTATTCGTGTAACGTTTTTGAATAAAATTGTTTTTTGTGAATCTAAAAGTTTTTTGGATTTTTTTTAAAAAACGCGTCTTCTAGTATCGAAGACTTATTTATTGTTCTGCAACGGTAAATAACAGTTAACTTCGTTTGATAATCAAATTGGCAGATGCCAAGTGTTAATTTTAAAATTATCATTATTCATCTAGTGTAATCCATACATTTTAAAGGTAATTTATTTTCTTAAATAATTTTAATTCACAATATATTGCAGCCTTCAGCAATATTTTTCAATTTGTTAAATTTATTTAATTTTTTTTAAATCATATCGTTATTTTTTACTACCACGTGCTAACGAATTGTTTCTCCTTTTTTTAACTTTGCCAGAAGTTCTACCGTTCTCAAATAAAGCATTCAAATAGTTTCTCAATAAGTTCTTAAACACTCAAAAAGTATTCTCAAAAAGGAATTCTTAAGAAGTATCCTATTTAAAGTACTAAAGTTTTCTATAAAGTTACTTAGAGTTATTTGAAGTTTGTGATCAATCACGTATCATACAGTAAGAGATTGGTAATCTCGTAATCAACCACAACTATTAATTATTGCTCAAGCAGTAGGAGACTAGTCATGTCTAAATCAACCATTATAATATTACATAATTACGTCATTACGTAATAACTACTAAAGTTTAACTGTGGAGACTGGTCATCTCATAATCAACCGTCATTATATCAGTAGCTGATAATCGAAGAATCTTGTCATATTTCAACTTACCTTCGTGGAAAATATAATAGAACTTCAGGCAAATATTTAGGCGTGGCAGTACCGAGACATTTTATCATAGGGTCGCAACGAAGAGTGCGGGGCGTGGTATCCTAGCAGAGACTACGAGACCTCACCTAGGGTTCGTCTCCACAACACCCATCATCAGGTGGTGAGAAAGTGTATATTTTTCTAGTTATTTTTATAGTGCTCCGAATATTTGACCTTAACATGGTTATAAACTTTTGTGTTGTATCATTAAGATAATTTTGTCATACCATAACGGCATTCATTGATTATTGCATTGAACTTTTATGTTAAATTTTCATCACTTAAAAGATTTAATAAAAAGTAGATTTTTATCTTAACTTCAATTTTTTTTATTATATTTGTTTGTGCTGTCCGATTATATTCCAGCCTGTTCCACAGCAGCTGGTTTCACTATAATAGAGAAAGTTAGGTAATATCACTTACGCTGTGGATGGCGCCACAATTAACATCTTTTTTTATTAACTTTCTTTATATAGTGAGATAATCTGTTTTAGTCAAGTTCTGCGAAATTGTTGAGTCTCCCTCTGGTTCAGCTAAAATAGGACCCACGGTTCCCCGCCCCGCACCAGATTGGCTAGCCGCGAGCCGCTGCACTTACTTTGGCGTGAATTACTTTTATTTATATCAAACTAAGATATAAATATTAATAATTTTCGTTAAACTAAGAGTGAGTGTAACAATATTTGGCAAAATTATTTTATATTATAAGTTGTTAATAGTTTTCCATGGCCCATTTTTCGAAAATTAACCACTTTTTCTAGAGATAAATATGACATATGATGTATCATTGGATAGCTAATTTAAGTTGCAATCGAATAATTAAATAATTTACAGGGTGTTCTATTAAAAAAAAACACAAGCTATGTCTATATCTCGAAAACTGAGGCATACACAATTTTCTTCTTATCAGCAACGGATTTTACTCAAATAAGTGCCTTAAGAATGTGTTACTCGATTTTCGATTCGTCACTTGGTAATTGAGATATAGAGGTCATCCAAAAATGCCAATTTTCCAAAAACCTTATGTAGCTCAGTAGTCGGTAAAAGATAGACAAGCACAACAAAGTCTGTTATATCTGTTAGAAATATTTTATTAGAAAATGCTTTCTACTCTATAGACGAATATATATCCCATATATTTTTGTAATAATTCCTACTTACCTATTATGTATTTTTATTTGTGTTTATAAAATTATCAGTACTTTGGTACTTTTGTATTTTTGTACTTTTATATTCTTTTGAAAGCATGTGCTTTTTTGCCCTATATCCATTTATGTGGTCTCTTGGATAAATAAAGATATATTATTATTATTATATTAAAATTAAAAAAATGCGAATGTACCTTTCCTAAACATTACCTTGGTACGATTGTTATAGTTTTCTATGAAATTTTTTATATGGTCAAATATTGCTCGATGTGCTATACTTAGAATATATTATTTTACAAGACGCAGTGAATGTAAACAAAGTTGCCTGTCGCTTCGAGAATTTTATTGCTGATTGTCCAATAGCAATGCTGATATCGACAATCGCGTTCGTATCACTCCTGTTTATTATTCACCCGCGCTACATTTTGGAAATAAATATACCTTAGAGAATACGTAACAGTTCTGCTGTCAAGATTTGCACACTTTGCACTTGCGCATTTTATATTTAAATCAGACCACTTTGCTATCATAATAAAAATTAAACGAATCTTCTTTTATGGGTCACTTGCTACGGACATAAAACCCAACGAACGTAAAAAACATCCTCTATATGAGCAGCACCATGTAACTTGCATTTTTTATGGTTGAGGCAATTCTAGTTTTCAGCGTTTTGGTTACCACATCCTAATAAAATAAATTACTTACAGGACAACGAGGCGAGGCTGAACCATTTCTTTCTCATCCCACAGCGACGCCGAGGTCTTTAAAACCGTCCAAAGGCGTTCAAACCAATTTCAACGAATCATTTAAAATAACAATTTATTTAACGGGGCACGTCATTAAACAGCAACATTAAAAGTTGTTCAATAAGAAAATGCCGAATGCGGAGTCGATGTCGTTCATACACAAATTACCACTACACTTAGATATTCAATTATTCCTGAGAAGTTTAATTACATTTTATAATAGAGCTTTTAACTTATCTTTCTTAATTATCTCTATTTTGAACGCAAAACTCCAATTAGTATTTTACTGGATTATGTACGGGGTTGGAATAAATTTTTGTTAATTCAATTAATTCGACTGCTTCCCGGAGACGCAGCCCAGAGGCGACATTATAACTGGTTGATGACACTTTTTTCACTTATACAGGGAGAAGCTGAAAGACGAGCACGTATTTTAACTTGTAAATTCCTATAACAGAATAATTTTTTAACTAGAAACTGCTATAGTAAAATACAAGCTTTCACAGTCATTGTCCAATGAAGTGGTTTCTTTCGGGAGTTTCCATGGTTGTCGACTTTGACTTGTTTCGCTAAGAAAATTGTGTTGTTTTATGTCGCTGTTTTCGTCTTGTGTTCAGTTGGACGATGTCCCTTTCTGCTCTTCTCAAAAACTTCTTTCTGCTGTTGGTTTTTGTTGTTGCCGCGTTTTTTTGACTTCGTATGCCATCGTTGGCCGTTTGACGGCTATGCACATACATTTGGTAAGGTCCCATGATAGTTTATTTTTCTCAGTGATTACACTTGTGACCCTGTATGCCGTTTTGATTCTCTATTTTATCGTTTCCCTCCAGTTGGTTCGTCAGGTCTGTTCCTAGGTACTTCAATTTGTTCGTTGTTCTTAAGAAGTATTCATCTACTTTGTGTTCCTCTCTTCTGGTCCAACTCTCTTTTGTTGACGGGTCTCGCTCCATTATTGGGCTTTTCTTGAAGTTTGTTTTCAGTCCAGATGTGTCCTGCGGCGATTAGGAGATCATCGGCGTATGTGTGTGTTTTCTTAGAAAATACCGTTCTTCTGAAAGAAGCCTGCACCACGCAAACCTCCGCTGAAGTGCTGTGAGAATTCAGTTTTGACGCAGTATATCAACAATGCCTTATTGATTATTTCAGGTTTAATTTAAATCAAATTCGTTTGAATACTTTTAAAAATCATGAAAAACCTCACTTGGAAAGGACCACGCACACAATACATGGGATTTCATACAGCCGTCGATTTGGCTGAAAATTTGGTATGTTATAGTCCATAACTTCCTGATCAGAACTGCTTATGGCCACAAGGCCCAAAATGTCCTAAATTTCGAGATATTGAAGGTCAAAGGTCGTATGAGCAATCACTTATTATAACTACCAAGTCACCTTCAGGTGCCTCTTTGACCCTAGAAATATTACTCTGGTATAAAACTCGACGACCTTGAACAGATCTATGACCTTGGCCCATGGAACATGGCCAAAGTTACCTTAAAGCGCCACACCAACCATAGTAATATTTATCTGGCATATAAAAAAGAGGTACCGACAGTTTTTTTTAGCTTTACTCACGGATCAAGGTCAAGGGTCAGTGTGTCATGATCAACGACACCTTCTTACTGCAATTTGACTTTTACCAAAGGACTCAGTTGCCATCGCTATAATAAGTGATAGCTCATACGACCTTTGACCTTCAATATCTCGAAATTTAGGACATTTTGGGCTTTGTGGCCATAAGCACATTTGATCAGGAAGTTATGGACTATAACATACCAAATTTTCAGCCATATCGACGGCTGTATGAAATCCCATGTATTGTGTGCGTGGTCCTTTTTAAGAAAGTGTTATGACCATACCTTAAACTTTACTTAAAATATAATTATTTGAGAGTTGAGATAAAAAATTTATAATAATATGACCATACTTTACGAACAATACGTTATTGATTATTTCGGGCATAATTTAAATTGAATTCATTTGAATATTTTTATAATGATTAAAAAATAATTTACTTGCATGGGGGTATTATGGCCATACTTCAATGATTTACTGCTCTCCATAAACATGTCGACATATGTCGACTTTTCAAGGTTTTGGACATAAACACTTCAATGGTTTTATGCGGCAGACACTTGTACGTCATTAAGACTTAAATAAACTTGACTAGCAAGTTTGAAATGAATAAGGAATTTAGAAATGAAAACATAATAAATGTATCTATAAAAGTATTACAAGTATGACAGAAGAGGTGAATTTTAGGACAAACGTAGAATTAATGAAAAAAAAAAGATTAAAAAAAAACAAGAATAACATTGACATTGATTAAGATAGTTATGTTACTGTCACAACTTAATCCCAAGATAGAGTACAACAAATGGGAACCATTTTTATATATCTTCATGTATTGTACATACTTTTTCACAAGCTTAATATAAGAGATAACCAAATGGTCATATTTTCACAATTTAATATTTTCAAATTTCCAATTTCGTACAATTTGATTAGTGCAAGCATATAATAGTATATTATTCAATAAGCACAAGATTGCCATTTGGTGCGAGTTGCATACTATACTTTTTCTACGACAACCTACTACTCACGTTTAATATTCTAATAAACACTGATACAAAGAAATATGCAAATATTTTCTTTATTGCTTTGAATACACGAAAATATTGATAGAAATACTGATGACATCAAATATCCCGTCGTTAGTGTCATATTCTCAAAACCACCGTCGCTCTAGTCGTCGCACTAGCCACAGCGGACCGCCCTCCTATCACATAATGGTTCATAAGGTAACGAATACAGTATGAATTACAACATATCAGGTCCGATATGTAATATGATATTTTGTGCAAAATGTGGCTGTTTATGATTGAATTTACGATCGTTTAATGGATATATTTCGATGTTGTCGTAGAAAAAATATTTAATGTCACAACATTAATATTCACAGGTCGGTCGCTATCATACAAAATGGAATTATTTTAGATTACCATGCTTACTGTGAGGTATGTACTCCCTTTTCTGGGTTAACATTTTATTAACAATAATAGCAATAAAATAGGACTCTATGCATTTTCATCAATACCTTGAAAATTAAGAGAGATAGGGGAAAACAATACATGTAACTATTTGGTAGAGCAGTTTTCTAAAATAATGAGTAGTCATGCCGTCCAAACAATCCAGATCCAGAGCCTGTGGATTCCAGAAGACACTTTTTATGGCACAACATATTTTTTAGACCTATTTTTTTATATTGTTGCCATTTAAATTTAAAAAATGACTTACTCTTTGTCAGAGTATTTTACGGTTTTCGGATCTTAGATATTATCATCTTAGACAATTTTCATGATATGGATCTTGTTTGTCAAAAAATGTATTCATTAATTTTCACTATAAACGTTTACAAATAATTAATTCTTATCATTTGGAGACAACCAGATCTAATTTGGTTTCTCGTTGACCTAAAATTCCGTATTGAAATTCAAAACTTCAAGATGTTCAAGATGAAAAAGTAACCATTTTTTTTTCAGTATTTTTTTAAATGCGTTCCAAACCTTCACGTTTGTATAAATAAAGGCATATTGTTTCCTGCTCTTGATCGGTTTTTTATACACCTTTTTTTGCATATTTTATGCACCTTTCTTCCTACGCTGCAACTAATCGCAATCAATTTGATCCGACTGGCAAAAAACTGACGTTTTTCCTTTACTATACGCTATACAATAAATAAATACACTTTTCGGGATAGGTTGCAACTTAGCCCTCTATCTCTTATACCATAAGCAAAACGTGTGATATCAATACATATGTCATAAAGAGGGAGTTGCAGATATCCGCAAAATCTATTTTACATAAATTCATCACACTTTTACTAGACTGTTATTACAAGTTTTCTCTGAAAATAAAAACTGAACTTCAACAAGTCCACCGTGTAATTTGCCATTTTCATAAGGGCTGGCAACAACCACAAGCCTTGAATATCTCAATTAATGAAGGGCATTCACGGACACTTCGGTCGACTATGAAAAATATGGAAGTGACTAACTCATATAAAAAAGCAATAGTAATATTATTTACCAAAAATTAACAAATGCAATCAAATTTTAAAGACTACATAGAAGTAAATTAAATTAGGATATAAAGGATGGCAACGAAAATATTTGACCCGTTGATCGTAACTAAATACAAGAGAAAAATAGTCCATAAGGGAATACCTGTGTTGGATCTTTCCAGGTGTCAATAACATTAAAGAAAAAACATTACCTTTTTGTAATTCAGATTAAAGTAAGTATAGAATTGAGCATGGGGATAAAATATTAACGATATGAGTGGTGTGCAAAATTTATTAATTTATTTAACATTCTATAATTGAATTAGCCACGTGTTTGTTAGTATGTCCGTGGTAAGTATTTTTATTTATTTAATTACATTATATAGCCCAGTCGTTGAAGGGATTTACCTCCAAAACGAATAATTTTTTTAATGTGTTCGTGAAAGTGTATAGAAAATATCCTGAAAAGTTTACATTTCGCTCGGATGCAGAACATAAAAAAAAGTGAGAAAAAAACACTAGAATATTTCCCACTTGCAGATGAGATAGACATTTAAGATTTGGTACCCTACCATAGTCGACTATTGCGAGTCCGAAAATAATAATTTCAAAATGGCGGCACTTTCGGAAATACCGGAAGTCGATACCAACTTGCTTATTTTAAATTTTATATTCTCGACTTTTCGAAATAATCATAAAATTCTGAGTGAGAAGATGTAGCACACCCTATACCTAAACAGAGCAGTTTCGGAGATATTTGACATTTTATAAAAAAATTTGACAACCGTTTGCAAGAACCGTTATAACTTCCTTCATGTAGAAGATTCTTATTTGCTCTTTGGCACGTAGAGAGAACATAAGATGAGCTATTCTCTACAATAAAAATAAATTCCATAATAGTATACCAAGTGTTTCATTTTTCACGTTTCATTTTGTCAAATTCAAACCTAATAAACTTTTTTATTTCAAATGGAACACCCTGTATTTCTTTACATCAAATTATGTTAAATTAAATTCCACTTTTTCTAGTATAAGCATTGTAGGGGCTAAAGTTACAACTTTTTGAAATATTGGCGACTTTCTTAAATGTCCAAGAGTTTTTAGTAAAAATTGCCATCAACTTACCCATGATAAGAAACAATCATTAATGTCAGTCATTCTCTCATGTTAAAAAATACCGGCATATTTAAATTACACCCATGAAGACTTTTAGATTTGTTTATTATTTATGGAGAATGTGATAAAGTAATACCAACACATTAAATGACATAAATTCGCGACAGGTTCTAGCAACGATTTTCTGGCAGTTGACGTGTATCACAAATAAACCAAAAATCACTTTATTGAAATAAAGAGCAATTTTCGTTTATGACAAGGGAGATTTATTTCTGTGACGGTTAAATCAATGTTGACTCTAGGTCAGCGCGGGACGATTTGTATGTAAGTATGACACAATATATCTTCTTGTATTTTTTTTAGAGAATTCTGTAATATCCAAAGTTAATATGGTCATAAACTTTACGATATTATGAAATTCCCTAAAAAAAGTACAAGGTAAGATATATTGTGTCATACCTGCATAGAAATCTTTCCGCCCTAACCTAGAGTCAACCCTGGTTTTTGACGTCACAGAGATAAATCCCCCGAGCCTTGTTTATGAAAGACCAGTAAAACGTAGTTAATTACAACTAAAAACTGATAGTTTAAAAGTCCATTTGTCTTTTGTCTTTATTGTTTCAACCTGCGAATAATTCAAAAAGTACATGTGTTTGGAATAGGACATGCTGATATAAGTCCACCTCAAATTTAATTCAACATCGATTGCCATAATAAAATTTGGCACGTGCCATTTGACAGAGCCAGATATTCTAAAATTATCCAATATGCGTTTTACAGTGTATGGTGGATGCTTTCTGTTCTTGTAGGTATCAGCAAATGTGTTACATGTTCTTCACATTCTCCATAAATAATAAACAAATCTAAAAGTCTTCGTGGATGTAATTTAAATGTGCTGGCATTTTTTAACATAAGAGAATGACTGACATTAATGATTGTTTCTAATCATGGTTAAGTTGATGGCAATTTTTACTAAAAATTCTTGGACATTTAAGAAAATCGACAATATTTCAAAAAGTTGTAACTTTTAGCACCTACAATGCTTATACTAGAAAAAAGGAAATTTAATTTAACATAATTTGATGTAAAAAAGTACAGGGTGTTCCATTTGAAATAAAAAAGTTTTTGAGGTTTGAATTTGACAAAATGTAACGTGAAAAATAAAACACTTGGTATACTATTATGGAATTTATTTTTATTGTAGAAAGTAGCTTATATTGTGTTCTCCCTACGTACCAAAGACCAAATAAGGATCTCCTACACGAAGAAAGTTATAACGGTTTTTGCAAATGGTTGCACCTGTTAAATTTTTTATAAAATGTTAAATATCTCCGAAACTGCTCGGTTTAGGTATAGGGTGTGCTACATGTGTTGACTCAGAATCTTATGATCATTTCGAAAAGCCGAAAATATATAGGGTATTCTATTTAAAATAAGCAAGTTGGTATCAACTTCCGGTATTATTTTGAAATTATTATTTTCGGACTCGCAATGGTCGCATATGGTAGGGCACCAAATCTCAAATGTGTATCTTATCTGCAAGTGGGAAATATTCTAATGGCCGCCTTAAAAGAATCACCCTGTATATTATCACGCCCGAACTCAATCGTCGCAATAAAAAATTCTTTCTTCATTAAGAACTGTTAAAAAGTAATAACACTTCATGATTATTATGGTTTATTCAGTAGTAGTATCGTGGATTCAAAAAAAAGTACATCTCAAATCATTTTAATTTCCTTGTTTAATGATATTTTTGATAAATATAAATATTGGAGACTGTAACTTGCCGAGAACTTGTCCCACTGGACAAAATAAAATATCACTATTTAGGAAAAAATGTATACTTTTCGAGTGTTCAAACCCAAATTCGTTTACTTGTAAGTATGCATTTTTTCGAATCAATCCCATCATGATCAGAAATAGCGGTTTTCACGATCTTACCCTCTAGAGTTTTGAATACTAATTCTGGAACTTTTCCAATACATTAACAAATGTATAAGGAATCCTTTGTATATAGTTGAAATGTGGATAGGTGTACCTGTAATAAATACAATACAGTAAAGGCAGGTAAAAATACATGCGAGTGACGGCGCAGCAGATTTAATTTGCTTCGATCCAGTGGCTATGTGTGGTGTCTGTGTATGCGTTCTTTATTATATATTTTCCATCCATACTCACTATTTATCCTCCTATTCACTATAAAAAATGTTAAAAATCTTTGAATTTTTGGAGGTTCCATATTGTGCATTTAACCGTGCACGTGGTCTATCCACCTGTATTTTTCATTTTTTCCTACCCTGACTTAATTTCAAAATTTTGAAAAAATGGATGGAAATTACACTTTCACGACTTGCCCTTGTATACGTGCTCCAAATGTATCGAATAAATTCGTTTTTAACGTTATTTATAATATTTATTCGAAATCCCGAAATAGGTCAATTTTTTTATTTTAAAATTACACTTTGTGGTGCAAAATTTTCACCCCCTTTGAGTGACCATCTCTCGGGGATGCCTGTGATACCTCATTTGAAAGCTATTCAGCAATGTCAACGTCTTTCGATTTTGTTTACTAGTTACCGAAAAAATTACGTTTGAAATGTCACAACATGAATATTTGGTTCCAGAAAGATAAGGCGCCGCTGCATTTTGAAATTAAAGTTAAGGCTCACTTAAATGCAGTGTTTCCTGGATTGGATTGGTAGAGGTGGCAATATAGAGTGGCCAGCCCGTTCTCCTGACTTGACACCACTAGATTACTTCTTATGGGGATACTTGAAGTTGAAAATGTATGTTAATATACCGGGCAATATTGAAGATTTAAAAATAAGTTAAGGCAAGAAGTTGAACAAGTAAGAGTCACACAAAATGTTCTTGTAGATTTTAGTAACCGCCTGTGTTCTTAAGAAGTGAAACTGTTCATTTATCTGAACAATCATTTTAAAGGGCATAGAAGGATAAGCATGTGTTAGCTGCTTCCGCATCAATCGGATCGAAATTTTGAGCCCAAGTTGATAGAAGTGTCAAATGAAATTTCCCAAAATCTTATTTTTGGAAAACCATTTTTACGGAAGTTATGGTGGTAAAAAGGAAAATGGAAATTTTTTTTCTCGAGAACGGATAAACCGATTTTCACGAAAAAAATATGTTATGACTTTTGATGGCACAAACGTAGAAACAATTATTTGTCGGAAAGTGGTTTTTTCAAAATAAAAAATTTTTTTTAGGGGATGTGTTCGAGCCACACCCATCATTTCCTTTCAAATAAATGTTTATATGCGCCTTTAAAACATATCCGATTTTCAAAGAGATCGAAAGAGTAGAACATATTCAAAATTGATAATCACGGGAATACTGCGGGCGCGCACCGCACAGAAGGCAAAACAGTCAAAAATTGCTCTGAGAGTCAACTTTTGTGTCGTTTTTTTTTTTTTTTTTTTTTTGATATAAGAAAACTTCACTTTGTTTTCTATCACTAATTTTTTTTAGATATTTGCGAAGGAGTCTGAAATAGTAAGTCACTGCCGTATTGACGAATTTTGCTTCCACATCCACGTAGTGGAAAGTGGAATGAAAGTAAAATAACGCAAAAAAAATATTGAAATAGGCTTAGAATGTCATGAAACGTCAAGATTTTAAGTTTGAGCAAAAAAAAATTATGTCTGCCCGTCAGTCGGTCTGTCTGTAACTTTATTGTGCGCACGTTTACTCTGGAACCGTTTATTATATTGACTTGAAATTTGGTACACTTATGTATTATAACGAAATCTGGAATTAGATTATATTTTGATCTAATTTCGTTGAAGGGTTCGGGGGTAAATGAGAGTAAATAGGTAAAGCAAGCAAGTATTGGGATTTAGGGCATGTACGAGAAGCTAAGGTCTCAAAATTTTTTTTTAGAAAAAATGTAAAAACAATAATAATTGTAATACATACCTATACCATAGTTATCCGTTCGCCGTATGCTACAGACGTGTTTATGATTAGTACCTGTGTTTAGTAAATTACTTTGTTAATATTCATAAATATATAAAAGTTTTTATTTAGTGGTAAAGAGTATACGACCTTTGGTGATTGCAAAAAGTGCAACATAGTTTTTACAGTCGAATTATCAGAGAACAACAGTGATAAAGTTTCTTTTTTGTGAGCGATTTTCGATACTGTATATGAACTTACTTCCACAATTATATCTCTACCACCTCAACTAAGCAATAACTAATATCTCAATTTATAATATAAATTGCCATGAATATATGATGGTTTCGAAAGGAAATTGCACAAAGTGTGATGCAATTATTAAAGAATCTGATAGCCATATAAAATGCTCTGGACAATGTGGTTCTTATTTTCATGCTAAATGTATTAATGTGTCAAATAGAGATTTGCAAATTTTTGAGAATATCAGTGGAGCTAAATGGTTCTGTGAGCACTGTTTAAAATACTTAGATATTATTCTAAACATAAAGAATCAACTAGAAAACTTTAAAAATCACGTAAATAAGGAACTAAATAACTTCAAAAATATTCTAAATATGCATAGTGGTTTAAAAGATGAAAGCAAATTAAATGAATCTAAAAGCTATGCGAATGTTGCGGCAAATGAAGTGGTAATTATTAAACCCAAAAATAAACAGGATTCCAAAAAAACAAAAGAAGTTATACAAAAAAATTTAAAACCCGCCACACTAGAAGTAGGAATAACTCAGTTAATGGATATTAAAGAAGGAGGTGTAGTAATAAAATGCAAGAGTAAAGAGGAACAAGAAAAAATTAAAAAAGCTGCTGAGAAGAAATTGCCTAAAACGTATCAAGTTAATGCACCTGAATTAAAAAATCCCTGTATCAAAGTGGTGGACATAGAAGACAATTTAAGTGTTGATGACGTAGTAAATAATATAAAAAAACAAAACACATGTATCCTTCATAATGAGTCTGAAATTAAAGTTAAAGTTTTTAAAAAAATGAAAACCAAATATATGGCCATAATTGAATGTGACCCAGTAACATACAGGAAGATATTAGAAGAAAAGTACCTATATATTGATTGGGCCAGATGCAGAGTTTTCGACTACGTCAATGTGTTCAGATGTTTTAAGTGTGGTGGTTTCAACCATAGCATGGAAAATTGTGATTGTGAAATTATATGTTTAAAATGTGCTTCTAACCATGATACTAAAGATTGTACGAGTGATTATGTAAAATGTGCAAATTGTATTGAGGCTAAAAACAAGTTACAGGTAGATATAGATATTAATCACTCCATATATGATATCACATGTCCAGTATATTTAAAACGCATTGAAAGTCAAAGAAAAAAAATTAAATATTTACCAAACGAGTGTGGCCCATCCACTTCTTTTTTACAATCTCAAAAGTAAATTTGAATAATGTTTTGAAAATTTGTCATATAAATGTACAAGGATTACATAATAAACTTGATGAGATCGAATTTCTTTTGGCTCAATATGATCTGGATGTTTTATGTATATCAGAACATTGGTTTTTACATTCAGATGTAGAAAACATTTACTTGCCTGGTTATAAACTCATTTCGTACTGCTCTAGAACAGAACACATACACGGTGGCTCACTAATCTTAACGAAAGACAAAATGTTAGTTACAGATATAATTTCTATAAATAATCAATCGGTACAATGTAACATTGAAGTAAGTGGAGCCAATATAGTTTTAAATGAAATAAATATGGCAATTATTGTGATATATAGACCACCTAGTGGTGATTTTAATATTTTTATAAGTAAATTGACAGAAATTCTAAAATTAGCTGAAAAAAAATTTAGTAACATTATATTGTGTGGTGATCTTAATATAGATTATAGCAAGACAACGCTATACAAAAATATCTTGTGTGATGTCCTTAATTCTTTTCAACTAAATATAACAACAAACCAACATACACGCATATTTACAAACGTGAATGGTGATACAACCTCTAGTGCACTTGATTACATGATTACGAACTTACCCCACGATCAGTACAAATGTGAAATTATAAATCCTCATATAGCTGATCACTTTGCACATATATTGTCATTTAGCTTACCAACAGTTTCTACAATAAATAGTCCAGTCCAAGAACATAGTTTTGTCACCAGAAACTTAAGTCAATTAAATATTAATCAGTTGATTCATTGCCTTAAAAAGATTAATTGGACAAAGTTTTACGAACTTATTAATAAAAATGATATAAATAGTGCATGCCATGAATTCATGGAAAACATTAAGTGGTGTTTAGAAGCATGTTGTCCTTTTGTAACATATAATCTAAATTCTGTTGTTCGAAATAACTCGTGGTATAGTGAGGAGCTGAGAGAAATGAGTAAAAACTTAAAAAAATTACACTGGAATGCTCTGCATAGTAACCAACCTGAGATAAAAGACATATACCGCCAACATAAAAAAGAGTATAAAAAACAAATTACAATAGCCAAACAAAAATATTTCAACCGGATTGACAAAGCAAACAACAAGACCAAAGAAGCATGGTTGATAGTGAATGAGAAACTAGGTAGAATAAAAAAAAGACAAGAAACAATCACATTAAGGGATAATGATCAGATAATTACCGATAACAACATAATTGCGGAAACATTTGCAATATTTTTTACTACAAGTTGCAGCACAGCATTATCAAGGCATTTTGGCCAGAACCTTTCATTACCATGCACAATTTCAGATTATGTAAATAACACTATGTCAATTAACCCCATTTCCGAAAATGATGTGTATAAGTTAGTCGCTAACCTAAAAAATAAAAATACTACGGGCAATGACGGAATAAATTCAAAAATTATAAAAATAATTTTCCCTTATATATCTTCTGCACTAACCAGCCTGATAAACGGCTCTGTTCAATCAGGTATTTTTCCTGAGATGATGAAAACGGCTTTAGTTATTCCTCTTCATAAAAAGGGTGATGTTCAAATACCTGACAACTATAGACAAATTTCATTACTGACAGAATTCTCTAAAATTTTAGAAAGAATAGTGTATAACTTAATAATTTCTTTCATAGAAGACCACAATTTATTAACGGAATCTCAACACGGTTTCAGATCTAACAAATCCGTGGAAACAGCCTCATACCATCTATTAAATTATGTGTACTCGGAACTTGATCAAGGTAAATATGTTATATCTTTGTTGTTCGATCTTACGAAAGCTTTCGATAGTGTCAATCCAGATTTTCTATTAAAAAAAATGTACAACCTTGGTATAAGAGGTATGATGTTAAATTGGATGAGTTCTTACTTGACTAATAGAAATTTGATTGTAAAAATAGGTCAGCAAACATCCAATCAAACTGATGTTCTTCTAGGAGTTCCTCAGGGGTCAGTGTTGGGACCATTACTATTTATGCTGTTTATTAATGACCTACCTGAACATATCAGTGTTGGAAAAGTTACAATGTTTGCAGATGATGTCTCAATCACTGTTTCAGCAGACACTTCAGAGGAACTCCAAACATTAGCTGAACATGTATGTGATGAATATAGTATATATTGTCAAAGAAATAAGGTTATACTAAATGAACGTAAAACAGTTTGTCTAAACTTTCATTTGAGAAGAGAACTGCCTGTAAATTTTAACATCCTTGCTATTCCGCTCTCTGTAAATACTAAACTTCTTGGAACATTAATTGACTCTGATCTATCATTCCAGTCACATATAAACCATGTTTGCAACCAGTTAAGCAAAGCTTACTTTGCCATATATCAGATTAAGCCATATTTAAATTTGCAAGGCATTCTAAATGTTTACTATGCTCTAGCTTATAGCCACATATCATATAACATTGCCACATGGGGTTCTGCAACGGAAAGTGAAAGGGTTTTTATCGCTCAAAAAAGAATCATTAGATTAATCTTTAATTTAGACTGGCTAGAAACTTGTAAGTACACTTTTAAAAATAATAAAATTTTAACAGTGCCCTGTATATTTATTTTAAAATGTATCACCTTCACGAAAAGAAATATTGACACTTTCATTAAAGTTAATGAAGGACATGAGCATCACACGAGATATGGACACTACCTACAACTGCCTAAGCACAGAACTTCTGCATATGAAAAATCCCCACATTATAAGTTTGTTTCTTTATATAATGCTCTACCGCCTGAATATAAAAATATAGAAAATTACAACCACTTCAAAAGAGCAGTTAAAACCTTCCTTCTTGAAGGAGCGTACTATTCTATAAATGAGTTTGTGAATAGGCAGTAATTGACAACGGACTTTATTTTTATAACTCTAAGCAAGTTTTTATACTTTTTTTCTTATAATGAATCGTATGTATGTGTGAATGTGTGTGTATATGAGTACATATATGTGTATATATAGCCTATTACTAAACATTTTTTATAGCCGAGCTTTATTTTTTGTCAAGTCCTGGTACTCAGTTTGCTCATTTAAGTAGTTACCAATTTTATTAGTAAGTTGAAAATCGTATATACTTATAGTATGTTTGTCTATCGTTCTTTATTTTTTATTATTGTATGTTGTTTTTAATTCTACAGAATTATGTATGTATTAAACTTCAGGTTTTAAAACTAAACTGTACTTGATAAGTATCTATTAAATAAACTTATTGTATGTAATCTATGACGTGCCATATGTACTTTGTATTATCTTTGGCCAATAAATTTATCTATCTATCTATCTATCTATACAATCTTACAAAGAAAGCAGATCAAAAACCTTTATTATACCCTTCGCAAAAACGAAGAGTATTATTGCATATGATCTCCACATTTCTAAAACCGTAAATATCCCTCATTGAGACAAAAAAAAATCATATCATTGTGTTACTGAACTAATTCTGAACAATTTTCAAAATGTCCGTCTTCCGTCCGTCACGTTTCTTGTATGCACGATAACTTAAGAAAGAAAAATCCGATTGTATTGAAATTTGGAAAGTAAGTTAGTGTTAGCTAGGGGAATAACCCTATTGTTTTTGAAGAAAATCAATCAGTAAATAAAAAAGTTATTAATCATTTGATTTAAAAAAAAATGTTTTTAATTTTTGTCGCTTGTACTTAAACAGAAATCTTGCAAAATGGTATCTCTATAATATTTTTTTTGTTTATACATTTTCCTAATATATATTTCATAATAGAATATCTAATGCGTTGAAATATGATTCTCGAAAGATATATATTATAGACATTCAGTTTCTGTACTAATATGTGATGGTCCACCGGCTAAAGTTGTCACGACATAACCCCACTAGCGGACTAGGTCCAAGAAATATCTCAGAAGTTTTATTCCTTCAAACTGAGTGATAGTCCGTTAACCCGCAACATAACCCAAATCAGAATACATAATGCCCCATTCCAGATAATACACCTCCTACCATACCAGGCGTTGTCTATTTTCCGGCAACCTCTTTAGGCACACTTTCCCATGCAATAACTTACTTAAACCCTACATTTCATCTTTCCTCAACTTCAACTTTCCAATCCTCTCCTTTTCTACTTTGTGTTTGTTGCCTTTGTTCCTGTTTCTATTATTTTTGTCCTTTTTGTAATTTTTTTGTCTATAAATTCCTTTTAAAATTCAAACATTTTCAATCTTAACTTTTATCCACCACATTTTCCTGCCGGCAGTTGTCTCGAACGGGTTTTTTCGTTCAGCTTTTTCCCGTGTCAATAGTCCAAATTTCTAAGTGTTTTGCCAAGTGTTGTTCAATGTTACTTTTAATTATTTTTTAAGTCTCTTTGTAGATTGTTTTTAAATCGTAATGTTAATTTTAAATCTGCCATTTTTACGGAAGTTAAAGTAGGAATTTTTAACTATTCCTGTTATTATTGTTAAGCCAAACTGGACCTGCCCCGTCCAGTTCTACAATCACCAACGGCGCTACGCGCCGTGATTGTCTCACTGGCTGCGGGCCAGGATCCGGCGAGTCACTGTACATGCAATTTTAAATAAATATATGTTTGCTTTGCTTTTGGCTTGCAATCCAAAGATCATGTGTTCGAATCCCAGATAGGTTGGATGTTTTTTTTTCATTTATTTTTTTCACAACAAAGTTGGTATCACAAAATTTAGGATGTCCAAACACTAACATTATTTACAAGAAAACTGCGAAGAGTATCCTATAGATTGTGTAACAATTATATAAAAACCGCTACCCAAGGAATCACAACTTCCACATCCAGATTCTCTATCCAAGTCACTCACAACGAAAAAACTTTGTATGTGGAAATAATTGTTTATGGAACTTTAATAATATAATATCTGAAATCCTCTAGCCCAAAAATCCATAAAACGATACCCCACATCGGTAGTGGGGTGGGGGGTGGTGATGGGGGTGATGAAGTAAAAAAATATTTTGAGGTTTCTGGTTCTTGAACATACACTAAATCACAATTTTTCATCCCTCTTTAATAAGGGGGTGGTAATGGGGGTGGCTAATGCCAAAATTTTTTTTGAGACCCTGGCTTCTCTTGTATATAGTAAATACCAATTTTATCGACTCTTACCTGCTTGATTTACCCATTTACCCCAACCCTTCGTCGGAACAACATGAAAATCTAAGCTAGTTCCAGATCTCGTTAAAGTACATACGTGTACCAAATTTTAAGTTAATATCTTAAACGGTTCCAGAGTAAACGTGCGCACAAAAAAAAGTTACGGACAGACAGAATTTTTTTTTCGCTCAAACTTAAAATCTCGACGTTTCATGACATTTTAAGCCTATTTGAACAATAATAATTCCTAAAAAAATTTTTGTCGTTACTATACTTCCACTGGATGTGGAAGTAAAAGCTCAGTAAATTGGCGAAGAGTACGTTTTTAGCTTGTTTTTCTTGAATTTTGTAGTTCTTTGACGATGGTTATTAATAAACCGAAACGTATGAAAATATAATAATTTTAAACTAAATCCCAAGTTGAATTGATATCAACACACAACAAAATAAAAACATATATACTTATGTTGATCCGTAAGGCATGTTCACAGTCTTAATTATTTTATTTCAGAGCCGAATTCGCGTCATGTAAATGTCCAGTGTAGACTTAGAAATCTCGTCCTTCAGGTACACAAATAAACCAGTGATATAGAAATAGCATCCGGCATGTTACGGAATTGACAGAGCATCTTCTAATTCAGTTGTTATTTATTTCGTCACGTTTTCAAATCAGATCGAGCTGAAACTGATATTTTCCTTGTCATTAGAGCTCTAAGAATTTGTTTAAATGGCTGAAGAAATGATTGAAACGTGAGTATTTAGACAAAATTGCACATTTCTTGGCGGATCTCACCTAATTTCCCATCTTAAAATAAACTGATTGTCTAATTTCAAATATACTGACAGCCACCAGGACAAGAAGCAGGTGGCGCTTATATTCTTTCAAAATAATTTGAGCCTAAAGAAATTAATCGATCAAATCAGTTATTTTTCTCTTTTCTTATTGGGATGCTCTGCCACATGTATTCTTCTAAACAATGTCTGAAATCTACAAAATAATACAATTAACCAGTATTTTACTGGAAAATAACCTCTACGCCTGTGACTTTTACGTCAAAGGATCAGTTAGAGAGTGGTTTTTGACAAATAATGAATAAGAACAAAAATATAAAAATGACGTATTTTGCTGACGTTTCGGAAAACGAATCTGTTTCCTTTCTCAAAGCGTATTATAATGTTTGTGGGCTGTGTATATTAAATACACAGCGTTAAGAATATATTTGTTATATTCAGTATCCATAGATACTTACTGCTTACACAGAACTGTTGATATATCTAATTGATAGTTTTATTTTAAATAATGTTGAGTGTGTTAAGTTCTTCTTTTAACATCGGCAGCCAGGTTGTGCAAACATCTACGGAACAATTCGACACGCATTTATTTTCATTCAATAGTATTATAGCCGCTTCTTTAATTTTTCTCTTCTTGCTATCTGCCTCTTTTGTTAACATTTTTGCCGAGTCCCAGTTTATTCTACGTCCGTTCTCCCAAAGTGTTCGCAAATCTTCGATTTCTGAATCTCATTTTTTCTAATGTAACCCTTGTGCTCACCCAATCTAACACTGAATGGTCTGGATGACTCACCCACATAATGTTTATTACACTCACACGGAATACTACAAATGCAGTTTTTTGAATTTTGCTCATGATTTAGCGGTTTTGTTTTTGTTAAAATAGATCTCAATTTATTGCCCGTTTGAAATATCGTCCTAATATCAAATCTATTACCTACACGGCGTAGCTTTTCAGATAATCCGTGTACATAAGGAATTAACGTTGTGTACCGTTGTTCAGGTTTTTGTCGTACATGATTATTTTCTATATATGTGAAAGTTCTATCAATAAAAGCTTCAGGGTATTGATTGTTTATAAGAACCTATTTTATAAAGCGTTTCTCATTGTCTAATATTTCATCATTAGAAGAAATTATTTTGGCCTTATCATATAAGCATTTTATGACACCCTTTTTAACATGCATCGACTGATTTGAGTTAAAATTCAAATACCTGTTGGCGTGTGTTGGTTTTCTATAAACGCTTGTTTCAACCGTATTATTTACTCTTTTAATTAAAACATCTACAAAGGGTAGTTCATTTCTATTTTCTACTTCTAATGTAAATTTAATAGATGGTTCTTTATTATTTATATTTTCTAAAAAATTATCTAACAAATCGACTCCATGGGGCCAAATTGCAAATATATCGTCAACATATCTCCACCAGCTAACCGGTTTATATATATAATTTTGAATATGTTTAGTTTCAAAGTCCTCCATAAATATATTACTTAAACATAGTGACAATGGAGACCCCATTGCCATACCAAAGTTTTGTTGATAGAAATCACCTTCAAACTGAAAGTAAGTCTTTTTTATACATAATGTTAGAAGTTCCATTATGCTATTAACAGTTAATTTAGTTCTAGCTTCCAAATTATTATCATTTAACAATGTATCTTTGACTATTTCTAAAGTTTTATCTACTGGGACATTGGTAAAGAGGCTAACTACATCAAAACTAACCATCAGATGGGTATCATGAATATTGTTTTCATAAATCTTTTCTATAAAGTGTCTACTATTTTTAATATACGAATCGGTGTTTCCAGAATAATTTCTTCTAATGATGAAATATTAGACAATGAGAAACGCTTTATAAAAGAGGTTCTTATAAACAATCAATACCCTGAAGCTTTTGTTGATAGAACTTTCACATATATAGAAAATAATAATCATATACGACAAAAACCTGAACAACGGTACACAACGTTAATTCCTTATGTACACGGATTATCTGAAAAGCTACGCCGTATAGGCAATAGATTTGATATTAGGACGATATTTCAAACGGGCAATACATTGAGATCTATTTTAACAAAAACAAAACCGCTAAATCATGAGCAAAACTCAAAAAACTGCATTTATAGTATTCCGTGTGAGTGTAATAAACATTATGTGGGTGAGTCATCCAGACCATTCAGTGATAGATTGGGTGAGCACAAGGGTTACATTAGAAAAAATGAGATTCAGAAATCGAAGATTTGCGAACACGCTTGGGAGAACGGACATAGAATAAACTGGGACTCGGCAAAAATGTTAACAAAAGAGGCATATGGCAAGAAAAGAAAAATTAAAGAAGCGGCTATAATACTATTGAATGAGGATAAATGCGTGTCGAATTGTTCCGTAGATGTTTGCACAACCTGGCTGCCGATGTTAAAAGAAGAACTTAACAAACTCAACATTATTTAAAATAAAACTATCAATTAGATATATCAACAGTTCTGTGTAAGCAGTAAGTATCTATGGATACTGAATATAACAAATATAGTCTTAAAGCTGTATATTTAATATACACAGCCCACAAACATTATAATACGCTTTGAGAAAGGAAACAGATTCGTTTTCCGAAACGTCAGCAAAATACGTCATTTTTATATTTTTGTTCTTATTCATTATTTGTCAAAAACCACCCTCTAACTGATCCTTTGACGTAAAAGTCACAGGCGTAGAGGTTATTTTCCAGTAAAATACTGGTTAATTGTATTATTTTGTAGATTTCAGACATTGTTTAGAAGAATACATATGGCAGAGCATCCCAATAAGAAAAGAGAAAAATTAAGAAAATGCCACAACCAACGTTTAGACAATAAATCAGTTATTTATACATAAAGTGGTACTTTCTTTCATGAATGGGAAGTTTGACAATTCTCTGAGTGAAAACAGACACTTATGCATGAGTTTCATACAATATTTATTATACGATTGTCCTCGATTTTCATATTTAAATAAATACATTTCAGAATTAATTTAAACGTCAAAACATAAACCTATTAATTTAGCTTAGGCGCTACGATGATTGACACTTACCCTTATAAGTAGAAGCAAACCCTTTTAAACATGCATGAACTACGTCAAAATAAAAGGATTTAGGGGCAGACGTCTCTCAAAAATCCGCGGAAACACCCCCTAACACTAATTATTTTATAATAGCTTAAGAACATCAGTATCGCCATTGTATGTATAAGAATAGAAGCTTTATAATTAAGGTCTAAGAATGTTATCTCAATATCTATACAACCACTATATACCGACAATAGGCGCACCATTATAAAGCCATTTTAAAGGCCGTAAAAACGATAATTATACAACTATTTAGCACTTCTTAGCAACATTCTCACAGTATCATAAAGTATCTTAAGAAGCTCTTAAGAGTCGACTACACTATATAACAATAAAGCGATTTCATGGCCTAGTGAAGCATTAGTTATGAAGAAATTGAATTGTACCGTGGTTGAATAATTTAAAGAGCTTTTTCTTTGCGTAACAGTATTATATTAATTTCTTATGTTTGTTGGGTATTTTGCATTGTAAAAATATTGAAAAATAAAAAAAAAATAAAAAAAAAACAAAAACAAATGAAATCATGAATATGCCACTAATAATGAATTATAAACAGTATTATATGAGCTTAAAAAATATGAAAACATATCCAATCACTGCTTACTTACCTGTTTTGTGAAATTTCTATTGATCATGAGATTACTAAAGCTAAAATTAATTTGCGGCTTTTTTACTGTCGACATTCGACATTCGATATGCTATGTATCAAACTTCAACTTGATATCTTCAACCATTTCGGAGATAACTCGAGTTATGTTTTTTACATTTTGATGTAGGAACCCAAAAAAGAAATTAAAAATCCGTGAACATATACTGATTTTGGGTACTTCACTGGTCACTATGAACTAAATGCAAAAAAAATGCTTATTATCATTTTAAAACAGCTATCATAAACGAAACACAACAAGGTCTAACGACAAAAGTAAGGGAGAAATGACAAGTTTTTGATTGATTGATTTACCAGCGTGCGGTAGGAATTTCTGCCACTCCCAAGGATTATTCAGCTGGACCTGCTACGTCCACGCTGGGTTGGACTAAAGTCATGCTTGTTGCCAGCAGCGAGTGCCAGTGTGAGATGGGAGGTGTAGGTATTTGTGAGATGCGTTATCGCATTGTGTCATCAGGGAGCGTTTAAGCTCCCCCATTTTTTTGTATTTTTGGTTCTGGACTTCTGCCTCTTCTGGGTCTTCTTGTGACATATGTTGCCGCGTTGTGTCGCTGCTGTTTGTGTTCCTATTTTTGGTTTTCTGCTTCTATAGATCTTCTTCTTCTTCTGAGCCTTCTGATTCCTCCGTTTCTAATTCTGGTAGAGTATATATCGCTCCGATTTCTTTGTGGAATTCACTTTTTCCCCTCGCTATTTTTCCCAGTATGTTTGGTCCTTTCCCAGTTTGTTCATGATCCTCTCGATTGTTGTTTTCCACTTGTAACATGGTCTCCCTATTTTTAGTTTGCTGCTGTTCAGTGTTAGTGCTTTCTTCAGTAGATGTGTTGGTTCCCTTCTTTGGACGTGTCCCCAGTACTTCATTGCGTATATTTCTATCCTTTTTGTGATTGTCTTCCCTTCTAGTAGTGCTGATGTTTTATGTCAAGTAGTTGGATGATGTCTCTTTCAGCTCTTCTCAAACTTCTTCTGTTGGCTTTTGCTGTTGCCGCGTTTTAACTCCATATATCATCGTTGGCAGTATGATGGCTATGTACAGCCGTTTGGTCAGGCCTCATGATAGTTTGTTTTTCTCAATGAATGGTATAATTGCCCTTGTGACTCTGTATCCTGTTTTTATGCTCTCCTTTACTGTTTCTCTCCTTTTCAGACATGTTCCTAGGTATTTCAGTTTGTTCGGCGTTCTTAGGGAGTAGTCATCTATTTTGTATTCTTCTCCGCTGATCCGACTCTCTCTTGTTGATGGGTCTCGCTCCATTACTAGACTTTTCTTAGTTTATTTTCAGCCCAGATGTGTCCAGATGTGGTTTCATGTTTTCTAGGAAGTAAAAAATTCGTTGCTCTTTTTCTGCGACAATTAGGAGGTCATCGGCGTATGTAGGTTTTTAGAAAAAAAAATGATCTCATAAAATAAGAGAGATATCGAAAATTTGAGAAATTGCTTTTTTCCCAATGTACCAGTGACTAAAAAAAAAAAAACGCATCAAAAAAATATAAAATAATTTTTGTGGCATCTCGGAAGTTATAAAGTTTGGTTAAAAAAAGAACTTTCTTTCATACCCTTTAGTTGGTGATGTGCTTCAAAATAAATAGTCCAGTCAACGGAGCGCTAAAATGGCCAAAATCTCTAATTTGAGTGCTAATGAATGGAATTTGATGAAACCTTGTGCAATGTGTTTGTAGTAACGTTAAAAAAACGATTAGAGTTCGGGTTCCGCAACTTGTAGAATTAGGTCAAAAATGAAAGAAAACAACAATATATTTACCTTTTTTGGTCTAAAATAAGTTTTTACGATTGTGAATTTTTTCGAAAAATGCGTGTTTTTCGAGATATGGCCACTCGAAAATTCCTAAAAGTGGGTGAGGGGAAATGTAAAAGTTGAAAAAAAATTGAAAAAAATTCAGGTTTTTTTTTTTCATTTTTGACCTAATTATAAAAGTTACGGGTGTTTTCTACACCTCCCGATCGTTTCCTACTCCAATCTTTTTTTTCAACTTTTTTATTAACGTCATTACAAGCACTCTGCACAGGGTTTCATCAAAATCCATTAATTAGCACTCAAATTAGATGTTACTGGACTAAAAAGAATCGGGCAAACCTCGCTGGTTCACAAATAAATTATCTCTTAAATCCTGAAAACCCCATATCGAAATTATTCTCTTTCTCAAAAAATGTGTATTTAAATTCAACCCAAAAATTCGCTTGGTCCGTTTCAATTGGCCAGCAGTTTAGTTTAATATGTGCTAATTGAATATTAATGTTCTTATGTGAATTTCTCTCAAGATGGATGCCACATCTTAAACAGCTTTTTTTATAGGAACTCAATCGATATTTCAAATATTTACCAATTCTCCCCACACTGAAAAATAAACATTTGCTATTGTTTCATAAGTAAATACTCACTTATATCAATTAATCCTCAGAACCATCAATACTGTCTAGCTTGTAGCAACAGAGCATTAATTAATTATCGAAGGCTACACCTAACTGAAATATTTTCGTGTCGAACTTCCCTACGATTGAGGTAATACTGATGAGCTCAAATTAGACATGCGATTTCTATATAAAGCTATTAATTAATTCGAACTCTAGATCTAGATATGCGTGTATTAATAGAAAATGTAAATTGAAAAACCTTTATTTTTGGCGCAACATGACTCGCTTGTGGATCGATGCTAGGTAGGTACGTCAAAGGTGAAGGTGTTTCATATTAATTAGAAAAATATTTATATTTAATAATACAACACACTACAGTATGTTAAACAATATAATCATCCAACTTCAATCATCCTATCCGATTCCCTATCTGTTCTCAGTGCAATAAATTATACAAACACATTTAGTTATAAAGTCAATCCATATATACTCAAGATAAAAAACATCATTCATCACATCCACTTAACCGGGGAAAAAGTTTACTTATTTGGGTTAAATCACACAAAGGCATAAAACACAATGAATATGTTGATAAATTGGCTAAAGAAGGTGCTTCCTCAAGATGCACACTACAATACAAAATTAGTTTAGCAGACGTGATAGTGTACTCACATTTAACACTGGAATTACCAGTGGAATGAATACTGCTTTACTAATCCTACCAGGTATACGATGATACACCACAATATACCTAATAAACTGGCATGAAATTCTTCAAGTATCGAGAAAATATGTAACACCTCTCATGCGTCTAAAATTTGGCCACGCATGCTACCCAGCGCACCTACATAAAATTGGTATTTATACTTCACCAAATTGTGATCAATGTAACACGACAGCTGACCTCGACCATATCTTTTTCGGACGTGCAAAATATCGAAATGAATCTAGTACATTAGTTAACAATATTACAAAAAATTCCGACATAATGGCTTCGTTTAATATGCTCAATTTATTGACAATAAAATCTACATATTATAGGTTTCTTAGAAGAGTCTGGAATTAAGCTATAGGTTATCTTTGTTACTGTATGTTTCTGCTTGTGTTATTTACCCTACCAACCGTAGTCCTCCCTGTAGTGTCTATTTTAAGACAGACAAACCCCAGGACAAGAAGCGTGTGACCTGTTATAACCATTTTCGACATCTTCTATATATATTCTCCTCTCTCTCGTATTAGGTTAGACATAGATATAGGATATTTTCTCATACTTATTCACAGTATTGAAGTATGTTGTATGAGCAATGAATTAATTAATTGCTTTAATTGACTTTTAACAAATTGAGGCTAGTAGTATGGTCCTTGACAGAACGCCATAAAAAAACATAACAATTCAGTAATCTGGCAGTAGTCCGTAGAATTACATCTTGACTATAAAATATTACCATGCTTCGCACTTCTCTTCTTTATTCTTGTCTTGTTTTCATATATATCAACTACCATTTTGTAATTTTTGACTTACCATACATACAAATTTTGTCTTAAATGATCAATAAACATTCCATTCAATTTAATTCTATTTAGGGAAATTTGGTTCTTCCAACGAGAAAACGGAGTCGGCTTATTAGGGACCTGTATTTTGTAAGTGTGAATATCGACAAGCATACTTCTAATGTATCTCCCTTACTGTTTTGTTCACTGATTCTTGTACTGTACAAAATTTTCTCTATTTTATTTTCTGCAATTTACAAATGGCTTCAGACACAACACTATATTTATTGTATGTAATATCACTAGTGCTTAAAATTTTATCGAAAATTTTTTCGAAAGCGTGTTGCCTGGTAATATAAAGAGTGCAAATTGGCAGTTTATTATCTGATTAAATCCCGACCGCTTTAGCGGGAGGGATTTAATCTTTGATAATAAACTGCCAATTTGCACGAGTTATATTAACTAGGGGCAACTTAGCTTGAGAAAAAATTTTTAGATAAAATTTGGAAGAACGAGTGGTATTTGTGGAGAATATTTCACGAATAAATTAATTAAATGCATAAAACATCTTTATTACTGAAGTTTTTCTTTTAAAGAAGACAAATTTAACATTATTTGATACATGAGTATGTTATTTTCAATTTTAATTATTAAATGTATGGCAATTTATTGTGCAGTTGTTAAAGACTATAGTAGGGGTAGCAACAGTACTAGTGCTCTGAGGTTCTTTTTCTGTTACCTGAGCATTCTCAGCAACAAAAATTTGTGTATCTAATGTCGTTGTGGTGGAACGTAGTTCCTTTACTATATTAAAATGATTGCTCCTCATCCATCTGCAGATACGGCTTGACAGAGGAAGCACTGGAATGGCCAGTTATTTTAATCAATTGCTGTTCTCCAATATTTTTTTGCCAATTGAGATACTGCGGAAAACCTGTCTATTTAGCGAAATATACAGAAACGCCAATTAAGGCATATTATAAAAATACAATTTAAATAACTTATTTAATGTAGACACCCACCTTTTTGAGTGATTTGTAATCTTGCGATTTATTACGTCTAATCCTATATTTTTAGCAGCTGATTTAGTCCATTTTGATAACTGGTTTCTGCCAATAGAAACATTTTTAAACCATGAAGCATCTTCTCTCATATAGTAAGGGTTTGGTGTTAAAAAAAAACGGTCCGATTTTATATTATCTGTACGTTTTTGTACTAATTTCCTGTACAATCTTACGGGGCATTTGTCAGCATTGTCACTATTTTGCGTTAACCATTTATTTTCAGCACATTGTTTATCACCACCTTGACAAGTCTTCGTAAATATTGGATTATAAATTATTCTGTTAGAAAGACTTCCATCATTTTTAATTTCCTCTTGAAATTGATACAGCATACATTGTGCTGCCTCTCCACCTCGCCAAGCAAGTTCATAAGACACTATGTGATAAAAATTTTTTTGAAGACCATCAGGATTATTTTCATCACAATTTTCTATAATCTGATTCATTTCTTCTAAATTTAACACTTCTGCACTTCTTTTTCTATTTTCTGGACATGATTGCAAAGTTTTCCGTAGAGTGTTTTTCGCATCTCGTGCTGTTTTAAATTCTATATCTTCAAATGGATTAAATTTTACCTCATATTTAAAATATTTTTGTTGCAGCATTTTTGCTGTACAGTTCCAAATCGTCTTAACACTGTATTCCTTATAGTTTTCGCCATTTAATCTTTTCATGTTATAGCCAAAGTCACTCAATATAGTGGCCAATTCAGTAACTGGAGTTGACGCCCTTAAGTCGTAATGTCTTTCTTCACAGAACGTCGTGAATTGTCTCCATATACTTTCTTGTGATTTTTTTGTATTAATCGCTTTCCTATTTTCAATTTCATTATCAATTTGTTCTAAAGAAATACTTCCAAACCGACTCATTGTGAAAACAATAAATTTTAAACAATTGCAGTAGAAACTACGCAAAATTCACTATATTTTAAACATAATCTAGTGACCGTTTCTATGACAACCAGTAAATAAAACGAGTTGAAACCTTAGATATTGTAATATATAGACTGGCTTAACACCTTTCAGGCGTTTCTGAGGTGCAATATGACGAGGAACGATAGAGAGAGCACTACTTTAGTACCGATGTCTCGCCCAAATAAAATATACACCCATGGTTCCGAGATTGACATAGGGAGCGCCATCTAGCGCTACAAGTTATATTCCATAATAAATGTTCATCGACTCATATTTACGTATTTAATCCTTACTTTTAACTTACGAACTTTATGAATTATGTTGAGGTTTGCTTTGTTAAGCAAAGAGAATTTTAAATACAACAAATTATAATGTTTGATGCACAGCTTTGATTCAACGAGTTACTTTTTGGTAGATTACCATATGTAAGTACTACACATTTTTAGTTTGTTTCCAGAGCGAATGTGTACTTGACATTTATAATAAATGATTTGCTTACCTTTGTAACTACGTTATTGAGCTATTGAAAGCTGTGCTTGACTTGTTTCTGTATTATGAGCTATATTAAGTACAATCTTTGTATGTAATTGTTACCTGATTGAAAAGTAAGAAAACTGAAATAGTTACAGATAGGCAAAAGTTACAGCCTATATATATCAGACAAGATTCGCTTTGGAATTTTGTGTTTTTGTTTGCTACTACATAATACAATATTACAATTTACAAGGTACGTTAACAATTAGTAATAAGCTAGAGAAGATATTTATAGATAAAACTTAAAAGCTCGAGTTGCCCTATTTGCCAAAAACATTTCACGACGAAAACGTCAAAAAATTTTCGCATATTTGCCGCTGCAGCGACCTAAAAAAATAGAGCGATAAATTTTGCATGTTGGTCCTGTCAAAAGCCAATCTAGCTTGAATTACCACTAATAATGACGTTTGATTAGTGCAATGTTGTGAAAAAACGGGCTCTCATTGGCTATAGCGTTAATGAGTGAAATAATCGTTATAATTCCTACCCCCAAACATGGTCTCACTTGTTACAACATGTTATTAACAACGATTCTAAATATTCTGCAGTTAATTTACGGCATCTATCACTAAGATCCACTTATTTTTCGAAAACCTCCATTCAATGTCTACGAACGTGAGTAGCGTGTACTTGAAACACGTACAATGTCTTAGTGATGCCACAATGGACCAAAACAATAAGAGAAAAAGGTAGACGTGAAATTTTTCGAATTGGCTTAGTTGCTACAACAAACCAAAATTTCCGAAAATCAACTTTTTCAAATGGTAACATCTTTTAGACACCCAGTAGTTAGATACTAATCTTCACGACAAATCCATTGATATCCTCAAATCGAAAATCGGTTTGATATTAAGCCAAATACACAAGTTCTTTGGTGGATAATAATTAAAATATCAAGAAAATACGCTATCAATTACGTATGCCGTGGAAATTGAACAAAACTAGATTCAAAACATTCATTTTGTCAATAAAACAACGCTGCAAATAAAAGAAGTGTGCTGTCCGAAATGATTCATTTTAACAATAAAAAACATTAAAAGATTAATTAAATGCAAATGTTCAAAGTGTGCCCACCCCCCTTTTTTTTTACCTTTTTTAGTCCGGTCAATGGTGTTTCGCATAACATTTCGCAACCTAACAGGTAAAAGTTGAAGTGTTTGAGGGGATGTATAAAAAACTCTTTCTTTCACATAACCCCACACAAAAAAATCTAAAATGTTTAGATCTGGTGAGCGGGAGGCCAACTTACAGGTCCATATATTGAAAATACTCGCCCATTATACTGATTGGCTAAATGGGCCATAACTCGAGCGGCATTATGAGGTGGAGCCCCATCTTGTTGGAAATATATTTGTTCAGAAACTGCAAGGGATAAGTGCATCAACATTTCTTCAATATCATTTTGTAGAAATTCCAAATCTCTCTCACCTGTAAAAGGTCCTTGAAAGAAAATAGGTCCAATAATTCTTGTTCCAATCACCGCAGCCACACATTTACTCCAAATCTTTGCTGAAAATTATCTTAAGCTGGCGTTCCACTGCGCGAAATTGACTCGCGCAACTGTTTCGCGAAACTATCCTCGCGTTGTGGATACCTGTTTCGCACCAGAAATTTTGTTGCGCGAGGACGTTTCGAGGTGAGCGGACCGCCTGTTGGTTTTTGAGAGCGAGTCAAAGCGTTTCGCTGTGTTTGTTTCGCGTCGTGTATACACCGCACACAATGAATCAAGACGAGTGCATTCGCCTCATCCAACTTTACCAGACGTACCGATTTTTTCAACAGATAAAGCCTACCATAACAAGAGGAAAAGGGAGGATGCATGGAAAGAGATGAGCCAAAAACTGGAGCAACCTGTCAACACCTTGAAAGGAAAAATGAAAAGTTTGATGAGGTCTCTGGTCCACCATCGACGCTTTCTTATTTTCTTTTTATTCTTCGCATAAAGTATCGCAATGACAGCAAATGGTGACGCTGCAGTAGGAGATACGAACGACATGCTTACCTCGCCAATACTGGCGGATCACCTCCATTTCGCGAAACGTTTCGCCTCGTGTAAATGGTTAGGCTGAAACAGCGACTCGCGAGTCACTCTCGCGAAGCAGTTGCGCGAGTCAATTTCGCGCAGTGGAACGCCAGCTTTACCTCGTAAATGTTGATTTTCCTGCGCCCAATATCTATTGTTCTGCTTACTTAACATTCCACTGTTGGTGAATCTCGACTCATCAGAAAACAACATCAAAGAAACAAAATACGGGTTAGCGGTGTTGTTCTGAAGTAACCAGTCACAATAACCTAATCTTCGGTTGCCATCATCTTCGTACAAATGCTGGTGCACTTGATATTTAAACAAGCGGTAACCATATTTTTTGAGAACCTTTCTTGCTGATTCATGACTAATTTGCACCTCGTGGCCAATTTCTCGAGTAGAAGCAGTAGGATTCACTTCTACAAAAGCCAACACGTTAATTTCTGTCGCTTCATCAACGATAAAAGCTGCAGCACTGCTATCAATTCCTCTCCTGATTTGTTTCTCCACAATTGGAAAATATTGAAAAGATGGATGATGTCTGTGCGGATATCGTATAGAATTACTCAACTTTGCAAATAGATTGGGTCTTATTTTCATTGAACTGCTCGATCACAGGTTTCTCGTTGTTATAGGTTACGATGGGAATAGTACGATGGGAAGCATTTGCGGTGTGGTGCTTTCAAAAAGACTTGTTTCATGTTAGAGATCGGTTGATTTCCTTTAGGAAAAAGTTCGCTAATAAATGTATATGTTTGTGAATTCTATTAGGTTTTTAGAATATCTAACTGGGAATAAATATGAAACAAAAAAAATAAACATTATGTCTTATATTTTGAGTTTCGTTTTCCCAGTGTGTTCGTAATTAGAAAAAAAGGAATCCAGTCTCAAACGCTTAAATGCCTTTTGTCTTTATATGCGGCTTCTATTTGAAAAGAATCGTACCCAAAAATAGTTTTTGGTCACTCAAAATGTAGCCATTAATATAATAATAAATGATAATAAAAAAGATCATCCGCTGGCAGAACTGTCGTAACGGAAGTAAAAAAAAAACAACGTTCACGACCACTACTCTCTCTAATTACAGACCATTACAAACTTGCATGATTCAACGTAACAAATCTCAATTCTGCCGTCCACACATCGCACTTTGAATGGGTAATTTCCACTACAAATCAAGTCCAACTAAATTACGATTTTAGTTTGAATTGAATGGCGATTATTTTAGTTGAGTAGCTATCTAAAGCGGGACACCCACTCGTGAATGTCGATGTCTCTTGTGTCACTTCCATATGGGACTCGGTGGTTCAGCTGCCTCCCACTGGCGAAATTTTATGAATGAACGCCCAGTTGTTGGTCGGTAAACAGCCGGCCGCGTCCTTACTACGGATTAGCGCACACATGTTCATTCTCTAGGAAAATCACCCATATTAACCAATTTATACAAGTCAAACATCACTACGTTACAGCGTGGTCCCCTGGTCGTGTTTACTCAACTTTTGACGGTATTTTTATTCGTTGAAAAACGCTAGAACCTTATAATAGTCCAGGAGTTTTAGTCAACATATCGCTTTTACCCGGAATTAATGATTGCAAAGCTGAAAATTTACAGGATTGTAGTTTTGGTTCAGGACATCACGTACCAAAAAGTCCCCTACAATCCCCTGTCGGCTTCCCTGTTTTTGCGGAGCAAAAAGGGCCTAGATCGCAGAAATTGCAGAGCTGGCTATAAAGTGTAGCAGAAAGGTTGTTACTGGTCCGATTTGAGTCGAAATGATCATAAAAGCTTCGGAGAAGCATATCCGTTCGTACTTCAGATGTTCCATCCATATATTCACAATTTTCCATTCTAGTAAAATTTAAAAAATCGAAAAAGTTCCGAAATGACGCCATTGCGGATAAATGGATGGGAAAATGTAGCCGAATAAACATTTATCTTCATAATTTAAGTTTTGCATTAGTATAGTCTACCTTCTCTGTAGCGTCACCTGTTACAGAGTTACGCCACTCAGCGCGACGACACTTAGACATTTAAGTGCGTCCATTGTTGCGTCGATCATGTCTAGTATAAACAATCAAGCAGCCACACGGCGAGCTATGCCTTCTTAGTTCGGTAGATCTGACAATCCTCGGAGTGTGTGCATCGGTTCATTGGCGCGAGAAAATTGAGTGATAGTAGTTAAGTCATGGTGGACACAGGCGTTTGCGTTTTTCGTAAGTTGTCTCTTGAAGATGGAAATGTTGTGGTGGTTCAGGGTGGACTATCAACTTTGCTTCGGGCTAGTGTGGAAAAAGGAGACACTGAAAATGAGGAGTTGTTTAAAGATCCCGTAAAGAAAAATTCATTTATTACCATACATGTGACATGCAGGTAAGTCCTACTCACTAGTTTTAGATAAATGTTCTTAGTAGCCTAAGACGCTAGTGTTTTAGTCACATACATAGTATTACAGTGTCATTTCTCCTTGCAGAAAAAAATACTCTAGACCTTCCACTATAAGGAAGGACATTGCCATGGGCGAAACTGCACAGCCTGTAAGTGTGAAGACTGAGTCGCGGCTTAGATCAGCGCTCCGTCCTTTCGATATAAAAAGGGACTGCTTGTTCTGTGGAGATGAGGCATGTATGAGGAAGGAGACGAAGAAGCCAACAAGTGTCGCCTGTGAACAACATTCGTTATGCGCATACTTCTAGGAGAATAGTGTGAGAATTTAATCTCTCGGACAGCTTGCAGCACTCAACTAATGAGCATGTGCTCTTTCGCAGGTTCAACAATGGCTAAACGTCAATCTCAACCCGGAGGACTGGGGGTGGAAAATCGGGTTCCTGGTTCCTACCACAAGACAGTCAGCTCCTGATAGCTTCCTACGGTTAATTTTCTGTGCCAGCAAGGTGGATTACGGTGCCCGGTGCAAGTGCAGGAACTCTGGTCTGAACTGCTGCATCATGTGCAGGAGCTGTAGAGGATCCAGCGCCAGCGGTACAAACAGCCAGTCAGTGGATATGGATGACGATCCGGACGACACTTCCCAGTAGATCAATAATGTGAATTGTCTTGCCAAATAAACTCATTTTCTGAGTCTGACAAGTTAAATTTCATTCAATAAATCTTGTAAACACCAATAATATATAAACAGTAATTCGCAACAAGTCTCATCAGCGTAGACCGAGCAGATCCAACGGGTGCATGACGGCCACGCGGCGACTTAACTCCATATCGGGTGACGCTAAGGTAAACATATGAGTGGAAAGCCCAAAGTATGAAGACAAATGTTTATTCGGGTACGTTTTCCCCTCCGAGTCTTCATTTATCCGCAATGACGCCATTTCGGAATTTTTAAATTTTTGAAATTTTGACAGACTACAACGGAAAATTATGAACAAAATTGTATGGAACATATGAAATACAAACGGATATGCTTCTCCGAAGCCTTTATGATCATATCGACCCAAATCGGACCAGTAACAACCTTTCTGCAACTTAGGCCCTTGTTGCTCCGCAAAAACAGGGAAACCGACGGGGGAGAGTAGGGACTTTTTGATACGTGTTGTCCTGGACCAAGACTACAATCTTGCACATTTTCAGCTTTACAATAATTAATTCCGGGTCAAAAGCTAAATTCCTGGGCTATTAAATTTATCCACAATGGCTTATACCCCCTTATACATACATACTTTTTTCGGAGTACGTTCAAAAATTCAAATTCCAAAAGATTTTATTCAAAGTAAAAATATACACGCGCCTAGCCGGAAACCTGGCCCGGAGCCAACCAAACAACCACGGCGCGTAACGTCGTGGTGAGTAAGGTTGAACGGAACAGGGCTGGTTTGGCTAAGAACGATAATGGGGTGATATGTTAGAACTCCCATTTGCCTAGGGCGAATTTAAAAACAACAATGTCCTTAACTATACTGCCCACAAGGGCCTAAAACTAATTAAAATTACACCTGAAGTGCGCGCACAGATCACTGAAAAATTTTGATTACTGTCACGGGAAAACAGAACACAATGAAAAAACCCGTTCAAAGTAATCTCCACACTGGTGGTCTTCCAGGAAGGATTCGGCCTTTACCTGATGGAAACCTATTTTAAATTTTACTTAACGAAAACACTGATTCGATTTTCATAATAATATACTTTTACTTCCACATCCAGTGGAAGTATAGTAACGACAAAAAAATTTATAAAAATTTGTATTGTTCAAATAGGCTCAAAATGTCATGAAACGTCGAGATTTTAAGTTTGAGCGAAAAAAAAATTTCTGTCTGTCGGTCTGTAACTTTTTTTGTGCGCACGTTTACTCTGGAACCGTTTAAGATATTGACTTGAAATTTGTACTTTAGCGAGATCTGGAACTAGATTATATTTTCATTTTGTTCCGTCAAAGGGTTGGGGGGTAAATTGGGATAAATTTGGGGTAAATAGCTAAATCAAGCAGGTAAGAGTCCATAAAATTGGTATTTAGTATATACAAGAGAAGCTAAGGTCTCAAAAAATTTGTTGGAATTAGCCACCCCATTACCACCCCCACCTCATTATTAAAGGGGATGAAAAAAATTGTGATTTAGTGTGTGTACAAGAATCAGAAACCTCAAAATATTTTTTTGCTTCTTCCACCTCCCCACTACCACCCCCACCCCACTACCGATGTGGGGTATCGTTTTATAGGTTTTTGGGGTAGAGGATTTCAAATATTATATTATTAAAGTTAAGTAAGCAATTATTTCCACATACAAAATTTTTTCGTTGTGAGTTGGATCGAAAATCTGGATGTGGAAGTAGTGATTCCTTGGGCAGCGGTTTTTACCATAATAATTGTATCACGTAACATAGGCGTATACATTTTATATTGTGATATTTTTTAACAGCCCTTTATAATATTTTACACAAACAATATTTGTCGTTTTAATAACAATAGCGTGGAAAAACAATAAAGTTTGAAAAATTTTGGCGATGGCGCGGAAAATTGTGGGGCCCAGTGAAATTTTATTTCATCATTTTTAACGCCCTTTTTTGAAGGCGATATTTTTTCAAGATTCTTTTCATCAATATCTTGAAAACCAAGCGAGACAATAAAGCGGCAATAAATTATACGTACCTTTTTAGTAGAGCATAAAATACTCTAAAATACTAGTTTTTCGTTGTATTCCACCTATAGATATGAGTGGAAATATATATGACCATTTGAAATGATGGATCAAAAAATCCGAAAACTATCTAATGGTTTCAGAATATGATACTAAATCAGAAGCATTGCAATGTGCACAGTTGTTACCAATTCAATGGTGATGAATATTTTCCCATTTTTAACATCTTAAAAAGAAAGGAAGACATGAAAAAATTAAATCCCCTAATTATGGAATTTGAAAAATATTTTCAACCAAAAACCAACTTGGTATACGAGAGACAAGTTTTCACCAGGAGGCAGTTAGAAGATCATTGGATTCAACAATTTGTCACAGATTAAAAAAAAAAGTAAAAAATTACAATTTTAATGACTAGAGGACAGTTTGCAGATTGTGGATTGTTTAAGGGCAAGGGGTCGCTTGGCACTAAATTGTCCTTTCTTCATCTCGACCTAAAAGATTTTTTGTGAATTACCCCCAGTTGTTGCCCAGGATTCCAAGACTTTTTACAAAGCTTGTGATTTTCTTGAGAGATAATTTTTTTAGGCGTTAATTCCGCCTGTTCCAGGTACTTTAGCCTAATGCGGATTAATACCTTACATTCACAAAGTATATGTTCCGCAGTCTCAATTGCAGCATCGCAGTATTTGCATTTATCATCTTCTGCCATGCCTATGTTCTTAAGATGGTATCTCAAGGGGCAGTGATCAGTTAGAAAGCCTGTGATCAGCCTTAGATCCGACTTTTCGAGTTTGAGAAGCCTTGTGGTATTCTTTGTCGAATAGGTTATAAAATTTTTCGGTTGTCTTTAGCCTGGAGTATTCACTAGGACTTCTTCTGTTCCTTTTCCCATTTTTGTTGTTTGAAAAATGGGGCTTCAACCCCATTTCTTGCAAGGCTGTCAGCTAATAGAAGACAGTTTAGTATGCAGTGTATTAATAATGGGTTTAGTGATCATTTACTCAAACGGTTGCTGGGAAGTCAAGAACTAGGTTTAACAAAAGCGGTGCTATATGTTTAAAAGTTGAAAAATCAAAAAACAAGTGCAAAAAATGTCTGAAGTGAAATGCCTACAGTGCGAACAAATAACACAGACACACACAAAAAGTTGTCTGTTCTTGGGATTCCATTGAGTAACCTCTATGTATTTCTACTACAAAAAGTCCTTGCAAAAGACCACTCAAACGGAATAGGGCTACTCAAAAAGCCCGATGGTCAACATGCAGAGAGTCAGCAGGAAAACATAAGAGTACTTTTAGGTACTCACTTCCCTGGCTCCCATGTAATCGAAGGAGAACTTCTACAGGCCTTCCTGGAAGAGGATGCACATTGTCCTACCAGGGAAGGGAAAAGGCTAGCTAGAAAAATATTCAGCCCTAGCAGAATTAAATGGGCGGTATCGACCTTCAAGCCCTTTAAATCACCGGCCAGGGATGGTATTTTTCCTGCCCAGCTTCAACATGGAATTGAGGAACTTATCCCATGCCTGAGAAGCATATTCATAGCAAGCTACACTCTTGGGTATATTCCACAAGCTTGGAGGGAAGTTAAGGTGGCGTTTGTCTCAAAGATAGGCAGACGTCCACCAGACGAGCCAAAATCTTATCGCCCCATCAGCTTAACATCTTTTCTCATTAAAAGAATGGAGAAAATACTAGATCAACAGATTAGAAGCGAAATCATTACAGTGAAACCGCTTCACTCGAAACAATTTGGGGACAAAGGCATCGAAAGGACATTTACAGCAAAGGAACTGGCTTTGTGTGCTTTCATAGATATAGAGGGTGCTTTTGACAACACCTCCTATGAATCCATACAAAGAGCCGCGGAAAAAAGGGGAATACAGTCCCCAACAATCAGATGGATACAATCCATGCTAAGAAGCAGAATAATTACCACAAATGTGGGGAACGAGTCGGCCACCGTGACTGCAGTTAGAGGTTGTCCACAAGGTGGAGTCTTATCGCCCTTGCTGTGGTCAATGGTGGTCGACGATCTTCTCCATAAGCTGAGTAATTATGGTTTCAACGTTCAGGGCTACGCTGATGACCTGGTCGTTACTGTGAGACGCAGGCATGAGGTTATGATCTCAAACCACATGCCGCATTGCCTTAAACATAATATCTAAATGGTGCTCGTCAGAGGGTCTTAGTGTCAATCCGAGCAAAACAGTTATTGTTCCGTTCATCAAAAGGAGAAAACTCAATTTGAGAGCTCCTATGTTAAATGGAACAGTACTGAATTTTTCCAGTGAAGTCAAGTATCTAGGAGTAATCCTAGACTAGAAACTTACCTGGAACTCACACTTAGAAAGGACACTTACCAAAGCAACGACGGCTATTTGGACGTGCCGTAGGCTGTTTGATAAGACTCAGGGTCTGAAGCCGAAAATGATACATTGGTCCTACCTGTCGGTTGTGAGACCTATGGTTACCTATGCATCATGCATATGGTGGCCAAAAACAGAAGAAAAAGTAGCACAAGGAAAGTTGCAGAAATTGCAACGCCTTGCCTGTCTAGGGACTACAGGAGCAATGCGCTCGCGTCCCACAGCAGCTATGGAGGAAATGCTGGACTTACTTCCTCTGCATTTGCATGCGAGGAAGGAGGCAGTACTTAGTGCCTTAAGGTTGCATCAGGCACTTAAATTCAGACCAGGCGACCTGGTTGGTCAATTAAAGATTCTGGAGTTAATCCAATTCGAATCCCTGACCAAACCCACTGACTCAATGCCAATCAAGCATGACTTTGACTGCCCGTTTGATGTGCTGATTGAAAGCCGTCAGGCGGGCAGAGTTGGAGCACTGCGGTTGGAGAAAGAGTCACACATCTGGTACACAGATGGATCCAAGATGGATAAAGGAGTTGGTGTGGGCGTAGCAGGGCCTAAATGTAGACTATCTAAACCATCTTCCAAGCAGAAATTTATGCTATAGATCTATGTGCCCAGGAATGCCTAAATAGAGGCACTCGAAGGGCAAAGATCATATACTCTCAGATAGTCAGGCAGCATTAAAGGCTCTCAGGTCATATACCTTCGAGTCAAAAATTGCCTGGGAATGCAGACAATCCCTGAAGCAACTGGCAAAAAACAACAAGGTTACCTTGATGTGGGTGCCAGGGCATGAGGGGATAGAAGGCAACAAATTGGCTGATAGCCTCGCAAGAAAAGGGGCTGAAGCCCCGTTTTTTGAACCCGAACCGTTCTGTGGCCTATCCAAGGGGCACATAATGGAGGAGGTCCTAAAATGGGAAAAGGAACAAAAAGAGTCTTACTGGAGGAACACTCCAGGCCAAAAACAAGCAAAAAGGTTTATAACCTATTCAACAAAGAATGCCACAAGGCTTCTCGAACTTGAAAAGTCTGACCTAAGGCTGATCACAGGGCCTTCTAACTGGCCACTGTCCCTTGAGCATGGCAGAAGATGACAAATGCAGATACTGTGAAGCTGCAACTGAAACTGCGGAACATATACTTTGTGAATGCAAGGTGCTAATCCGCATTAGGCTAAAGTACCTAGAACAGGCGGAATTAACGCCTGAAGACATAGGGAAATTAGCTCCCAGGAAAATCGCAAGCTTTGCAAAAAGTCTTGGAATCCTGGGCAACAACTAGATGCAGGGTAATTCACAAAAGACCTTTTAGGTCGAGGTGAAGAAAGGCCAACCCAGGGCCAAGCCCAGGCTAAACAATCTACAATCTACAATGTATTTCGACTTGCTGAACATGAATTATGTGCGTTTAGCTCCATCCCCCACCAATTTTTTAATTTCTTTTTAAGAGGTTTTTTTATGACAATAAGAAAGTGGTCTATTTTTTGGACTCCATTGGGTGACTCTTATGTATTTCAATGCGCTGAACAAGAATCCGGTGTCAGTTTAGCTCCATCGCCTACCAATTTTTAGTAAATCGCGAAAAAGAAAAATAATAACCTAAAGAACCTAATAAAAAACCTCGTAAAAAATGGTCAGTGATGGAGCTAAACCGACATCTCAGTCAAGTTGAGCACATCGAAAGACATAGGAGTTACCCAATGGAATCGTAGAAAGGGACCACTTTTTTGTGTATGACTGTGTAAATTAATAAGTGAAAAGTGATGTATGTCGAAATGTCCTTCTGTAATTAGTCAGTTTTCATTAAATGTTCATCCAAGTACAAGCTTTGGCCGTAAATAACAATATTTATCAATATTCCCGAACTAACACATCTAATAGGGAATTGTTAAGTCCCCAAGTGGTTGATTTCAAAAAGCCGCACAGATTATAAAGCTACTACAGGTGCGATATGTTTCATTGAGGAGGATAGCATTTTGCAGAGCGAGACGGAAATATGCGTTTATTTTCGGTTTATTATAAATATTTAAAAAATCATATATGATCTAATATTTAAAATAGTTTCAGATACTTCCCACTACTCTAAGGAATACAATTATATACAAATTACGATATTCAAGTACAACAGAAATTTACAACAAAATATATATAGGTGTATTCGTTAGAACAATAGCAATTATTTAAAACAGTTTTAAAGATTATACTTTTTTTTGGTTTTTTAAATATTTAGTATAAATTGAAAATAAACGCATATTTCCCTCTCACTCTGCAAAATTATATCCTTAGGTATGAAAATGTTCAGCATTGTGTAAGCAATGTAGTCTTTGTGGGTCTTTTAGCCTTTTTAACAATAATGATTCTAAATGATTTTAAATTAGATACATAAAATAGTCGCTGTAATTTTATGTAAAATTTTCACTTGTAATGCAATTTTTGCTGAAAGTTTGTTCTTATTGGTTCAAATTTTCAAAATCTTGTATTTCAATAGAAAAGTGAAGGAAATAGTACTTTTAATTTGGTTATTAGCCTTCACTATGAGGATATGATAGTTACTGTCTGATATGAAACCGGTCTTAGAATAAATTCGAATTTGTGAGAAAGATGTTTCCAATGTTCCCTTCAATGATGTAATTTTTGTTTCTAGTTTATTTATTAGATGTCTGACAGGTTTGTTACCTTTAGAAGTTGTTTAATGCTTAGAAAAAGTATAAATAAAAATTCGACTTTTTTTACCCGTGATTAATTATGCTTAAATAGATGTGAAACACCTGGTAACTTCTAATTAATTATTAACATAATAAATATCTTGTTACAAACGAGAGTTGACTTGATTTATTGAATAAACCTCTGCCCGTAGGTGCTCGCTCCTTGTTGCCTCACCGCGTGCAGTGTCGTTCGGTCGTCATTCTCATCTTATTTTGATTAATGTATGAAGATTCAACATATTAAAAAAATGGAACATATTAATAGCTTTGATTTCTATTTTGTACAGAGAGAACGGGATTTTAGAATTACGATTTATTTTTATGTTTTTAGCAAACTGCAACAAAAATCTCAAAAGAGGAGGTTCTCAGTTCTACCAGTGTTTTGTTTAATTACTCACTAATCTGGATTCTTAAGCGATTTTAAACTATAGGGTACTGCTGGGCGGTATTATACCGCGGTGGTGTCATTGTGATTTTATCAAGTTATCTTCAGCTTTTTATCGGTGAGTAATAAAGTTACCAATTACACAGATTCAGCCTCCGATCTTCCTGCGTTCTTGAGATAATTGACCATATATAGGTTAGAGCGGATATTAATGAATATTATTTTATTTAAAAACTATTTAGAAATTTAAAATATATTCTATCTCAAGCCCAGTTAATAAACGTGTACTATAGCCTTGCCTATAGCCACCTCAAATACTTAGTGATCCTTTGGGGTTCCAGTTCTGCATCACATCGAGTTTTTATCCAACAGAAAAGAATTATTCGTTTAATCTTTTCCCTCGGTCCTTTAGACTCATGTAGGTCAACTTTTACAGAAAACAATATTCTAACACTGACGTCCATATTAATTTTTGAGGCCGCTATCTTCGTGCATCTAAACAAAAGTAAATTTACATTTGGAAGTAATATTCACTCATACAATATCAGATCCGCAAATGAAATTCATATTAACCACTACAACTTAGCACTTTTTAGAAAGAGTCCTTACTATACTTGCGCAACCATCTACAATAAACTACCACAAAGAATAAAATCCTATGATAGTATTCACAAGTTTAAAAGAAATTTAAAACAGTTTCTTATAACCAATTATTTCTATACTTTACGGGAATTTTTTGATTTGGACGAACAGACAGACCTCTTACAATCATAGATCATAGTTATATTTATATATGTGTGCATATCATCATACCAAAATGTTTTAAAATTAATTGTAACAAAGACTTATCTCTTCTCTTTTATTCCTTTTAGACTTTGAACTTATATAAATTTTATAAGCGCTAAATGTTCTATTATAGTTTTAGCCCATTATTTTATCTATCGTATTTATTATTGTGGTTTATTTTATAAATGTATACTTCCGTCTAATTTATAAGCAATTATTATTTACATGTACTATTTTGACTTGTCCTATCCATTTGTTGGCAAACTGGAATCAATAAATATATTATTATTATTATTATTATTATTGCAGCTAAACTAGTACAGTAAACGAAGTTGAAAATGGCGGCCAAATGAGAAAATTTTGGATAGTTCTCTACTCCCTCGAACAAAAAATTTTAAGAACATAAGAGGAGTAAATTCCATAGACTGAAACCATCTAAACCCTATTAAATAAATAAATAAACTTAATTCAGTTATACACCTTTAAAATGGCATAAAAAATTACCGGACCAAAAGTTTTTCAGTATGCAACACACCGTACCGTCAAGATGCAAGTTGGTTGCCTACCTGTAACCTGTAACTTGGTCCCTGAAAGTAAATAGTGAAGCTGTTTAGGCGGCACTAAATCAATTTTAAATACTAAATTACTAGAAATTAGAGTTGTAGTACTTTAAAATGCTACAATAATGATGATTAAAAAATACCAGTGGTAAAGATGCTTATGACACGAACCTAAAAATACTAAATTGTTTCAAATACACAATTTATATTCCGTTAACAAAACTCATCAACCAATGTATCAAAAGTAACGTGTTTCCCAAAATTCCTCATGTTTAAAAGTCATTCCTATTTTTAAACAGGGAAACATTGATGACCCTACTAATTACAGGCCAATCTCGATTATACTTTTTTAACAAAAATCTTCGAAATTATCTTAAAATTACAAATAACTTTATATTTTGATCCATTTAATTTGTTCAATAACTGGCAATTTGGTTTTAGATTTAAATTATCAACTACACCAGCTATAAACACACTGACAAACATAATAATCGGAGGTTTATGAATAAGGCGAAATTTTTTATAACCAATTTTTAGATTGGAGCAAAGCATTCGACTGTGTATCTCATAATATTTTGCTAAAACAACTACACTTTTACAAATTTAACACTGATAGTCAGAAAGTACAAAAATTGCTTATATCTTACCTAGAAGAATTCAATTTGTAAACCACCACAACACGAACTCTGAATTTATAGGTATTAACTTCGGGGTACACCAAGGCTCTATATTAGGCCCGACCCTTTTCATCATTTTCATAAATGATCGTACTATCCAGCGTGAAAGACAGGTCATCAGTAGTTCAAGACTGGTTCTTATCGAACAAACTAATGTTAAACAAGCTAAAAACTACATTTTGATATGCTTTTTATCCCTGCTGGGATGATTCAGTACCTTTTCAGCAGAGGGTCGTAGGATGACTCAGTACATTCTGACATGTTTTATTTTTCTTTTTTTTTTCTTTTTGCATTGACTAAAGGCTAACTACATTTTGAAATACATTATTATTTAGTAATTGAAAATTTTTTTTGGTTTGGACACCTATAGATAATTTCTTGTATTACCAAAATAGAGACTTTTTCGAGACGGCACGATATCAAAATCTGTTCATAGTACTTAAAGTCTGTTTTGCTTTGCATTCGTATGTTTCTATTACAAAGGGTGCAATGCAGGAATTGAAATTAATTTTTTCTTACTGAACTATTTAAAATATCAAAATTTTACAAAAAATACAAATTTATCATAATCAGTTTTTCTACTTTATAAAGTTGGAATTGATATACCAAATTGTGAAAATGTAAATAACTCGTTTATTTTTAATTTTTCGAAAAAACTCTATTTCAGATTTTTTGTCCGAAAAGGTCCGTGCCTTATACCGGTTATAGAGATTGATCGACGGAATACTTAATTTTCGATTTTTATTAGGAAACTGTAGAATTTATCAAAAAAATGAAGTTTTCTAGGATTTGTAGATTCGCTTTTGTTTTGTCAAATTTCTCACAAACGTCACCTCATAGACTTAATGGAGCCTTACAATCGCCATTTTTGAAAATCAAAATCGGACCTTCGGTTCGGGAGTTATCAATTTCTTTGGAAAATCATACTCGGCCTTGGAAAAAATACTTGCGGTCAACGGATTCTGGCCGCCAGCAATAGACTTCATTTGTGGCCGTGTATCTTAGATCCCACCAAGTCTCATCGAAATCAATCAATATCCTGGACAATTATCGTGCTTCTTAGCCCGATTTCGAGAAAACCAGTTTTTGCAAAAAGAATCAATTTCCATTTGTTTTTCGACATTGTCTCCGGTATATTTATCTGTAAATCGTTACTAGCGGCACCATCTCTTTTTTGAAATATCTCGATCCGACTGCCCGTTACGTCTATATCGGGTACTTCCAGTTTCCGAACGGAGCCGAGCTTCCAGCGTTAAGGTTTTCTAAAGGCCTACTATTAACGACCCAAGTTTCATCGAAATCCGAAAACGGATTAGGGGGGCTGAGCGTGACAGACAGACAGACCGACAGACAGACAGACCGACAGACAGACCGACCGACATACCGACAGACCGACGGACGGAATTTTCTAAATTCGCTCTCGAGTCGATAGATATGACTTTCATTTCAATCCGACGTTTTTTTCGGATTTCGATGGTCCACTGGAAAAATGCAAAACCTATACTACATTTTTTTTCAAAATGTAGTAACAAGAGTAAAACTGAAACACTAACCTTTAGTTTAAGGCATCAGACATTAGGCGATGTTATTTCCACCAATTGTGTAACATTTATAGATGTTCAGCTGGACAATAAATTAACGTGGTAAAAACATTAAAATTTTATCTGTAACAAAGTTTCCAAAAATATTTTTCTTTTACGTTGGCTAATAAATTGTGTGGATTTGTATCAATCACATTTTTTTTATTAATTTTTTGTGGCCACCCTGTACATTTTTATATTTTTTTCTTCTTTAAGTTGTGTTAACTTCATGCGAAATATTATCGTCCTCCGTCACATGTTTTTCATACTTTATTTTTTTATATTTTTAACACGCTTCTATTGGCCTGACCTGTAAAATTGTAAGCAAATCTTACAACTCGTCTTACAACTACCTTTTCACCCACTTCTAATTGTCGTATCGATTTTAAACTTTGCAAACCTATGCAATTCTGGTGACAATACAATATGGTACCAACCAGCCTGTTTGATGATACAGATGGGAGGTGGTCATAGGGACTTCTCAATGACTGTATCACCGGCGACTCCACCATAAACTCGAATTTTCCGCGACAGGAGGAGAAAAACTATAGTTTAAAAACTAAAAAAACACGCTTTTATAAGTAGCGCACTAAAAAGTTAAAAATAAAATTTGGTCTTTAAATAGATACTTAAATTTAAAACCATGGGGCGCACTTTTCTACATATATAATACAAACATAATGTAAGCGACATAAATAAATAATATAATGCCGATGGTTAGCATATGGCGTGTGAGCAATTCTACGAAACACTATACGATATCTTTGACTCCTGCGTACCCAAAACGATACCTCGTCATAGGAAATACCCGCCGTGGTATAATAATGTTATTGTTCAGAATATAAAAGAAAAAGCAAGACAACTTAAAATGTACAAACGAACCGGCAATATAGTCGCCTACAACGAATTTAAAATTCTTAGATCTCAGATAAAGCGGGACACAGACACTGCCTTCAAACACTATCAGAACAACATCCAAAATAATTTAAAAAATAACCCCAAAAACTTTCTGGTCATATATTAACTCCAAAAAAGAGGCAAGTGCAATACCGGATATTCTCCATTACCATGATAAATGTCTTGAAAATCCGCAGGAAATAGCTGATGCTTTTGCTGAATTCTTCGAAACCGCATATAGTTTACCTTCGCAAAACATTGATCGAAGTAGCCAATTCAATAACAACATATGTTTGAATTTTAGTGAATTTACGCCTAACGATGTTTTCTCTGCCTTACGACAACTTAAGCCTAAATTTACAAAAGGGCCAGATGAAATTCCAGCGTTTGTTGTTAGAGACTGTGCTAATGTTTTCGTAGAGCCACTCACGACAATATTTAATCTCTCACTCAAACGTGGTACATTTCCTAACATCTGGAAGAGATCCCGAATTTGCCCTGTCTATAAAAAAGGTGATAGACATGAAATTGAAAATCACCGTCCGAATACAATTATATGTAATTTTGCAAAAGTAATGGAGATTGCATTACACGCAGTAATATACCCACACGTTGAGAGGCAGATAACACAAAGTCAACACGGTTTTATGAAGAATATATCAACTGTCACCAATTTAATGCGCATAACTCAATTTATATCGCATAACCTCGACGCCGGCACCCAAGTTGACGTGATTTATACAGACTTCTCGAAGGCTTTTGACAGGCTTGACCACGGTGTATTGCTACACAAACTTGAAACCATGAGCTTTTCCCAGTTGCTTGCCAATTTCTTTAAATCGTATCTTAACAACAGAATACAATATGTGGAGTACCGTCGTCAAAGGTCGGCTGAAATTGCCGTCACGTCAGGGGTACCTCGGTCTATACTGGGACCACTATTGTTTGTGTTGTTTATAAACGATATTGTAGATAACCTGGAGGTCGGTGTCTTGTTATATGCCGATGATGCGAACATTTTTTCTACTGTAGATACGTTAACCGACTGTCATAAGCTGCAAAGAAATCTCGAGAAAATACAAGCTTGGTGCAATCAAAATGGTCTGCCATTCAACGTCAGTAAATGTAATATAATGTCATTCACTAATAGGAAAGAAACTCTTCTTTATGATTATAAACTTGATCTCAAATCATTAAAACGAACTGATTGTTTTAAAAATCTTGGTGTAACTTTCGACGCCAAATTAACGTTCAAAAATCATATACGAAATACTTTTCTCTCTGCAAATAGAAACCTTGGCTTTGTTATCAGAAATTCGGTGGGCTTCACGGACACCAATCTACTAACACCTTTATTTAATGCATATGTCAAATCCAAGCTCGAATACGCGTCCTTAATCTGGCAGCCAGGGTATGTTACTTATATAAACCTACTTGAAGGCATTCAAAGACGATTTCCAAAATTTCTGTAGTATAAGATGGACGGTATATATATATAAAAAAAAAAGATTATTTTGGGTATTCAGCAGATAACTTTCAAAGAAAACATTCGTTTCTTTCATATACCATTGGTGCAAGTCTCACCAAAAAGGAAGATCAACAAGACTCCCCCTACGGTGACTTGTCGACTTCTTTCATACACCTACCATATCTAAGATTCAGCATGAAAAGCAATAAAACAACCACTCTTTCTATATATTGATGATTCAAGTCTGACCATGCTAATATATATAATATTAAGTATCTCTAGCCCTAATACTTGCCTATCATTTAATAGACAAGGGACCGCCTGCTTTACATCCCCTCCGAAGGATAGTATATCCACTACGTCTTGAAATTACATAGCTTCCGCGTATACGCTGATGTACAAGCCGCTAGACGAGATCGTTCTGTTTGCCAAGATGGATTTCTTGAGAAACACCGCGATCTCCATACTTTCTTTTTTTCATAATTTTATTTTCATATATTTCTTCTTTGACAGTTGTGTTAACCACATGCGAAATTTTATTACCATTCATCACATTTTTTCATTCGTTTTTTATAGCGACCGCCGTGTATATTTTTCATATTTTTCTTCCTTGGCAGTTGCGTTAATTACATGACAAATCTTACTGTCTTCCGTCACATTTTTTCCTTAATTATATATTTTATATTTTTCAACGGAAGCATATCCTAGTTCTTCGTTGGCAGTAGCGTCAAGTACCTACCAAATACTATTCTTCTCCGTCAAGTGGTTTTGCAGGTACAGCGCCAACAGACGGACAGACAAAGAGACTAACGGAATTAAACAGCTTTAATTTCAGACAAATTTCGGAGGGTGACTTTTTCACGATTAAAATACTTCCCTTCAGTAAGCGAGGGAAGTAAAAATAATATCTACTCATTATTATTTACAATAAATTCGTCAGTATGCGTTTGAATTTATTATTATTATTATTAAACGTAATCCGAAAACGCCATATGTCGCTTTGTAACCCACATCTAATTGAGCGAACTGTAATTATTGCACTTTTTAATTCCCATTAAACATACAGCGGAAACAGAACTGGTTATTGGAGTCATAGGTTAATTCTGCACATGATACTAATTTCATTAACATTACATAAAGGGAAATTATAGAACCTCTGAGGAAATTAACTACATTAGCTGTCGGTATGGGTAGTAAACTGTCAGATATAGTCAGTGTCTCGTGTACACGGTGCTTCGCGTTTAAACTAGATTATCTAATAAAATCAACTTGACTGATACGTGGGAAATGATGTGAAGGTAAAATGACGAAAAGTTGCAGTGAGGTGTTGCAGACTCGAATTATATTTAACTTCTACATAGCCCAGTACAAAGAGTATTCTACTGTGTTACTTTATATTTGTACTAATTTTTAATCCAAGGTCTTAAATCTAACATAAGTTATCTATCTACACTATGGTCCGGTACTTTCACTTAAATATAAAAAGACTTTATCCGGCGAATAAATAATTATGTGACGGATAAGATAAACGGATCTTGCTATCTGCAGGATAACTTGCATGCGTACTTTCATTCAAAATATGCCCTCGATTAACTATCCGATATATATGACTTTAGGTACTTCCCAAAGTAAATGTTGCCAACTCGAGACACCATAAAGTAAGGAAGTTTTATGCTTCAAATAGAGATAGAAAAGATATCCTTACTGTGGTTTGTTGCCGTTTATGACATTTGTATCATTATCGTAATTGTTTATTATATTGTTTATCATATTTTTTTATCATATTATTTGAAATAGTTGTGACTAACATAACCTGAAATTTTAAGGTTTTGAAGTTTATTTTCATTTTTAATGTTTGTATCGCATCTTTAGCTTGTACTGTCGTGAGCAAAAAAAAATTAGGACAATTTTTTTCTAATGTAAATCTGTCTCTATTTGCACACTTGCAATGAATTTTGACAAATAACTGACAATGTCACAAAAATTAAAGTTAGATGTACACAACTAGATTTTAGCAAAAATACGTTATAAGACGTGTCCCATTTTTTTTTTGTGCACGACAGTAGGTACCATTTAAAAATCCCCTCAAATAATTTTTCAATATTGTTTATTAATAAAATAGACCGCTAATTATAGGTTGGACTTCCAACCTATAAAAATAATCCTATTTTATTAGAACAAAGTATTTCAAATATGCATATTACAATATAAGTAGTCTATGATATCATTTTACTCTTTTTTTAGTAAATATGAATATTTAAATATAACTGAAATTTTTTAAGTTAAAATACAATATAAAACAAACCAAACTTTTAAAAAGTTGGGTATGGAGTCTTATCCATAAATAAATATAAAATTTCAGTTGTAAAAATATATATTAACGTTTTAAAAATAACATTCCATAAATTATATTTATTATTGTATTCGTTTTTTTAATTCTTATACATCAGAATATAAATATGTAGGTAAGTACGCTACATATTACTGCCCCCTGCAAAATAAAAAATCAACCTACCAAAGTATCAATATTAAAATGGACTTTTTTACAGTCAGAATTGATGGGTAGATTGACATCATTCAATAAGTATGCAGTTTAAGGACTGTTATAATTTTCTTAGTTCTGGAAATAACTCGAAAAGGTCCTTCGTACCAAGGGGATAAAGTTGGTCTAAGCCTACCTTTTCGAATGAAAACAAATTTACAATTTTTAATGTCAGGACTGACAAAGGCATTTTGAAAATGGCTTCGTTTAGTATTTGTGAATTGTAAGTTATTAATTGTTTTGTAATTTGTTAATAAATAAAGGTATTTTAATATAAGAATGTGATTTAATAAAATATTCATAAGGGAGACGTAAAGTTTGGTCACAAACAAGTTCTGCAGATGAACAAAGTAAATCGTCTTTAGGCATTGCTCGTAAACCTAATAAAATAATTGGTAGTTCATCAAATCAATGAACTGAGTTTGCACTGGCGATTAATGCAGTTTTAAGGTTCTATAGAATCTTTCAACCATACCATTACTTTGTGTATGATATAAAGTTGTGTGAATTCGATGTAAACTTAAAAATTTTGAAAATTCACGAGAAAGATTTGTTTCGAACTGAACTCTTGATCAGTTGTGAATCAGTGGAATGTCAAAACGACAGATATAATCTTGAAATGAGGTTCTAGCAACAGTTTCGGCAGTAATGTCTGAATGTCTGAAAGGATAAGCTTCTGACCAACGAGTGAAACGTTCAATAACTGTTAGTATGTAAGAAAAATCATGTGAAAGTGGCAATGGTCCAACGAGATCAATATGAATATGTTCAAAACGACCTTTCGGGACTTCAAAACTACCGATTTGAGTTTTCGTATGTTTATTAATTTTAGAAGTTTGACAACTTAAGCAAGTTTTAGTCCACAAGGCGCAATCAGTATTCATTTTGGACCAAACATAGTTAGAACAGATAAGTTTTTTGGTAGAATGGATACCAGCATGTGTTAAATTATGAAAAATATCTAAAATTGCGCGTCGTAAAGATTGTGGTACAAATAGTCGACATTTAGAAGAAGATTTCTTCGTTTGGAGACATTTGAAATTATTCATTATGAACAAACTTAAAGAACACATTACATTTAGTAGACAACCCCCAAACCCAAAGTCAAGGCTGTCCGAAAAGAGGTTACACATTAAAAAAAAACCTAGACAGCACCCACCCAATTTTAACCACCGACATTTTAAGACTTAAGTATTTAATAAAAATATACGCCAATCACATGACACCTTTAGAAATATTTCTGGCATTTTGGAAGAGTAGGTATACCAGTTGACGCTATTCTGTTTGCAACTGTAGCAAATGTTGATGTTTTTGGCCTACGTTCAAGCTATGGTTAGAGGTCTTCCAATTTTCTTGATCAGTTGGATCCGAAAATGTATGTAGAGCCTGTAAAATAGCAAATGTATCACCTGCATTTAACTAGTGCAGTACTAACTTCAAGTTATTAAAGTTACGATAATCGTTCGATGTTGTATCTAGCCAAATGCCCGTGATAAAATCGGCTCTGGAGATAATAGTGTATTTGGTTGAATTTCGTGAAATAACTATAGATGATCTGGTTAAAAAAATTCTTTACAATAGGTATCAACCTATCAATATTAGGGAGATACCTCCTAACATATTTTCTTCAAAATTCTTCGAGCTTTTATTAAAAAACTCCATCGGGTGCAAAGCCTTTGATACCTTAAACCACAATGTTGTTGTTATTCTGCACCATATAGATTTCGGTGTAGAAGTTATTAGTTTAATAAAAAGTTACCTTTCACATCGATCACAGAGAGTAAAGCTCAACGGAGTCGCACCATAATCTTTGTCCGCTTATGTGGATGCACCGCAAGGTTTAATATTGCGTCCTTTGATATTTGCCTTATACACAAGTGTTTCTATTGACTATATAAAATATTGTAAAATACACATGTATAAGGGCGATCTTCAGTTACTGTAAGCTTTTCTTCTCCCGAGGTTCACGAGATAGTTCATAAAATCAATTCTGACCTTGGCACCATAGCTAATTTAACCAGTCAACATCATTTGCATATGAATCTCTTAAAATGTGTGGTGTGGCTGTCTAGTATGAAACTAAATATAGCAGCTAAATGCAAATAGAAAATTATAAATTTTTTTATGTGATGCTCTAGTGTTGTCACATTTTAATTATTGCGCTCAAGTTTCCTCGCAGTGTATTGATTCCGTAACTCTACAGAATATTCAGAAGATACAAAACTCATACTTTAGAGATATCTTTGGCATCCAAAAGTGCCAACACATCACACAAATCAAAGGACTGTAACTGGCTTCACATAACTAATAAATTTTCCTTCCATTTGATCTGGCGATTTAATAAAGTTATTAAAACCAAACAACCTTTTTATCTTTATATATAAAAAAAGTATATTTCGAGGCGACGAGCGACACTCATTATTTATATATAAGGAATGAAAATCGTTAAAGTATAAATCTCCTCTTTAAAAGATACTTCATTTACAATATTTCTAAAATCTATAACATCCTCCCTCCTCATTTGCAAATTGAAAAAGAAGGCTCCACCCTCAAGTGGAAATCGCGCAAGATATTGTCAGATGTACAGACATACAACTAAAGTACTAAATTATTAGCCGTAGTGTCCTTAGGCGGGGACAATTTTTTTCATATGTACTTATCACTTTGTGGTATTGTGTTTGTATGAACAGAGATTTTATTATTATTTTTTATCTTTTTTTGCGTGCGCAATGCTGGACGGTTCTCCTGTGTCTCCGACATTCTCACGGGAGAAGCGCCAGCGAATTATCCACAGCCACTCCTCGCATCTCGCAGGGACTGTAGATTCCAGATTCGTGTGCCCTAAAAAGACGGGGACCCCAGGATAACTCCCTTCTGCATTTGGCTTGCCAACCACTCGGCTGACTTTTGTCAAGCTGGTATGGTCTTTAATTCCGAGAGCAGCGTTGGCCTCATTCCACCAAGTACACCGTTTATCAAGACGACCATCTTGACCGAGTAGTCTGGGTATAGCACTCGGAGCTCATACCGGAAATCCCGGTATTTAGTCTGTTCTCTTCCTCATTCAAGATGATGTCTGTCTAGGCAGGTGCCGAGAACAAAACATACATCATCTTGGTTTGGTGGTTGAGGAGGACTACGCCAGGCTTGTTTGCTTGAATCTGCCTGACCGTCGGGAACGAGTAGTTCCAATAGATTCGGCACTTCTCGTTCTCGACAACGGACTCTCCGGGGACATAAGGCAGCACTAGTGTTTGATCTACTTGGTACGAGTGCCGCAGATGGTAGTACAGTACTCGTAAAGCCGCGTCATGCCTATGGATGTAGGCTGAAGTCGCGTAAATCGGTCATGCAGATAGTAAATGCATGAGCGACTCCTGCGCCTGACGGCAGGTACTACAATTAACGTCAGGGGCCTCCACACCCATAATGTCACTGAGGTAGACCAAGGTGTTAATGACATCATCAGATTTATCTGCTCGGCTGCTTTAATTTGGGCTATCAGACGATTTGGCACAAGCTCAGTTATTGATTCAGGATCAGCACCTCGCCGGCCTCCTCGCCTGAAATCGAATACGAGAACGAGCTCATCTGCAGCCTTACGAGCTGTCTTAAATAAAAATGCGCTAACTCCTACAGTTTACAAACCGTAAGAGTGGGTTCGAGCTCCTGAGGATGTTGCATGCCACACCCAGCGCTACTCTGCCATGCGTATTATTATTATTTACATATTCTTTGAGTAACTCAGGTAAGTGATTTAAACACGGCTTGTATTACAAGTGCCTAAATCTCTGACTTTATTTTCAGGTTTCTACATTCAAGACCTTACGAGCTATGTGACATGTTCCGAGGATGGCTAATTTCTATAGTTCCAGGTATCGGATGTAAGTGTAAAATTTCAATATTTTTATGTAATTTTACTGGTATCTCCCCTGTTGCACCCACGACCACCGGTGTTATGATTACCTTTTCTTGGTTCCAGATCGTCTTAATTTCGGCCGCTAATGGCATGTACTTCCGGGTCTTCTCTACCTGTGTCTCGAGGATGTTATGGGCAGCTGGTACAGCAATATCCACCAGGAAAGTAGTTTTATTGATTTTGTTCTGAACTACTATGTCTGGCCTGTTGTGCTCTATTGGGTGATCTGTTAGTGTTCGGTTCCAATATATCTTGTAAGCGTCGTTCTCTATGACTGATTCTGGTGTATAGGTGTAATGTGGAAGAACTTGAGTCAAAATGTTGGCATTCTTACATATTTCTTGATGGATTACTCTTGCCACACTATCGTTCCGTTTTAGGTACTCCGTTGGGGCCAGGCTAGTGCACCCGGTTATTATATGTCCTATGGTCTCTGATTTATTATGGCATATTCGGCATTTATCTTCGAGCACAGTCGGGTCCTTGATGATGTACTTGCGATGGTTTAAGGTAGCCAATACTTGGTCTTGAATTGCCTCTGTCTCTGCAAACAAGCTGCCTTTTTGCAGCCATGAGTTCGAGGCGTCGGTGTTTTTTTTTTACTGGTTTTATGTAACCGTGATTTATTAACGAAAGCTATGATCGGTTCTAAAGGCAAGATCATGGCTTCGGGTCTAAGGTTCCAAGAACGTTAGTATTATTATTATCATTATCATTATCATTATCATTATCATTATCATTATCATTATCATTATCATTATCATTATCATTATCATTATCATTATCATTATCATTATCATTATCATTATCATTATCATTATCATTATCATTATCATTATCATTATCATTATCATTATCATTATCATTATCATTATCACATCATTATTATTATCATCATCATTATTAATATCATTTATCCTGTATACCGGATCTAGTTTTAACCGAGAAAAGAAATCAAGCATGCTCATTCATCTTATCTAAGTCGTTAACTAAATGGACTGGGAGAAAAGAAAACATAAAACTCTCTGATATTAATGAGACTTGACAACCCATTGAAACACTCCCAATGAGAATATATCGTGATTATTACCCAACAAAGTAAAAATTTAAGCTTGCAAATAGAAACTATAAATCAGTGTCCGCAGCAGCTCTGTGTTCTCATGTTTCCTTCTAAAAGCATTTCTTGATAATTTATTTACCTCGAGGGCCTAGATACAGAACTGTAACTACGCACACACATCAACAAATGATCTATTTTATCTAAAATACTGACGTTGTATTCGCACGGCCGATTGCTTCGTGTTGGAAAAAAGGCAGTCAATTTGTAGTTTCGTGTGTGCCTTTCCTCTATGGGATTTTCTTCCAGTTCGTTCCCGTTGTAATCAAATAAGGTGGCTGTATACAATGCCAGTTTTGGTTTATTTTTCACTAGAAATGTAGAAATAATTCAAAATTCTTATATTGTACACAATGTATTAGTGGAGCGTGTGTAGCATTTATAATGGAGTGCAATAGACTTTTTTTAAAATTTTGATTGAAGTATTTACAATAAAAAAAAAGCCGTGTCAAATTTAAGATAAAAATTTTGAAAAACAATTACAGTAAAATTATATAAAATTCTATATATAAGTTAGCGGAAATCATTGGGATATTTGTTATAAAAAGCTCTACAAAAAAGCCCTGATACATTTTTTTAAATAAAATTAATAGAAAAAAGTTATAATAATAGTATTTTATCTCCTCCGTGTTAATTCTTGATAAAGCTCGTAAAAATATGATTCATTGGATTCGGAATGACGATGACGTCTAGAAAAATGTTCAAAATTTTCGAACCCGCACATAAACAATTGCAAAAGTTATAAACAAATTAAGATTGAAAAAATGACAAGTTTTGTTTTTTGTAAATAACTCGAAAACTATTGGTATTTAAGAAATATTAAAGGATTCTTAAAGAGGAAGAAATAAAAAAGTCCCGACTCCCGAAACTCCATCTCTATTATTAATAATTTTTATTTAATTTTGAAAATAGAGCTCCGCGCGGCGAACACTAAGCCGTTACGATGCTCTGAAACCGGCCGTAATAAGTAAAAATATTTTTGTATGTTATTAAATATTAATTTAAGAATTTTTAAAAATTATGGTATTATTTAGTTAGTTATTATAGTCCAAGATCCCAGAGCTGCCAGACTTACGTCATTTTAGCAAAGCTAATATTTTGACAACAGATAGTGTAATATCTAATTAAGAACGTATGCGTATTTGCTAGTTTGAAAGCGGGGCCCTTTTGCAGAAAACAGGTACAAAAGGTACATACAAATTTTACTCAGTACGTTAAAGTATGATAGCTGGTTTATTTTCCACGTGACACACTAACGACGTGGTGTTAGCGTCAATCTCCGAATCATAAGGTCTTGCACACACACCCACCTCGGCGATGTTCGCCGTGGTTGTCTGGCTGGCTCCGGGCTAGGATCTGGTGAGGCACATATATTGTACCTGAACTTAAAATAAAATATTATTGTTGTTGTTGTTGTTGTCAACCTCCGAATCTTACGGTCCAAGGTTCGATCTTGAGCGTTCTCAGCTTTTTTTTTTCAACAAATATTAACTTAAAGTGGCGATTACCAAGAAAAAGACAACCGATAGGGAAATATTTATTATTTTTGGCCATAACTTTTTTTCTTAGTACGTATATTTGAAAAAAAAAACTGAGAACGCTCAGGGATCGAACCTCGAATCTTAAGTTCCGGAGATTGACGCTTACACCATGTAGTTAGCGTGTCACGTGTAAAATAATCCAGCTATCATACTTTAACGTACTGAATAAAATTTTTATGTACCTTTTATACCTGTTTTCTGCAAAAGGGCCCCGCTTTCAAATTAGCAAATACGCATACGTTCTTAACTAGATATTACACTATTTGTTGTCAAAATATTAGCTTTGCTAAAATGACGTAGGTCTGGCAGCTCTGGGATCTCACTCTATTATTATTTATTTAACCTAACAAAAAACAAAAAAAAAAAAACTGAGGTTGAAATTTTTTTTTATTCATTTTAATTATTATTACTGTCTTTATATTCAAAAGTACTGTAAGATCACATAAACTTTAAATTTTCATTACTAATTGTTTATATAAATTTTATACACAAAGATAAATTAGGTATTTTTGAAATTTTTTTTACCATTTTATTGGTTATAAAATATTATGATTAAAAGAAAAAACATTTTTTCTTAAAAAATTTTTTGAATTGTCTATAATCATGTTTTTCCTTTTTTCAATATTTAAACAAATCATTAAGAAAAAAAATTATTCTTAAAATTTATTATTTGCAATTCTCTACCAGCTGGAAAAATGAAAAATTATTTTTGTTGTTCATTTATTTGTTTATTTAATAAACAATTTGTTATTAACAATCGCCGAAAGTGTTTGTATTTTTTAGATAGAAAAAAATAATAAAAACAATCGTATACATAAACATGTCAAAAAAAAAAAAATTAAATTTAAAATTCTATAAAAAATATTAAATTTTTTTTTACATGTTTATGTATACAGTTGTTTTTGTTATTTTTTTTTCTATCTAAAAATATAAACGCATTCGGCGATTGTTGATAACAAATTGTTTATTGCATAAACAAATAAATTAACAAAAAAAAAATTTACCAGCTTATAGAAAATTGCAAATAATAAATTTTGAGAATAACATTTTTTCTTAATAATTTGTTTAAATATTGAAAAAAGGAAAAAAATGATTATAGACAATTAAAAAAAAATTTCTTTTAATCAAAATATTTTATAACCAATAAAATGGCAAAAAAAGTTTTCAAAAATACGTAATTTATCTATTTGTTTATAAAATTTGTTTAAACAATTAGCAATGAAAATTTAAAGTTCATGTGATCTTATAGTAAGTACTTTTGAATATAAAAACAGTAATAATAATTAAAATCAATAAGACAAATTTTTCAACCTCTCTTTTTCATTTTTTAGTTTTTTGTTAGATTAAATAATTAATAACTAATAGACTATAACAATTAAAAACATCGCAGTGTCATAATCTCATAAAGTATAGTTGACATAGAGTCTCCACGAAGCGAAATAATTTTAGTGGCTTTTGTTTAACAATTATCCGACTTGAAATATAAACGCAAACTCTAAAAAAAATTGTTAATTAATAATAGGCTCAATTTATGAAAAATCGGTGAAAAAATTTTTTACAACGGGATATTGTTCCTTTAAGTGTCTAAATAATACCATAATTTTTTTAATTTTTAAATTAATATTTAATAACATAAAAACATATTTTTACTTATTACGGCCGGTATCAGAGCATCGTAACGGCTTAGTGTTTGCCGCCCGGAACTCTATTTTCAACATTGAATTAAAATTATTAATAATGGAGATAAAGTTTCGAGAGTCAGGACTTTTTTATTGGAAATTTCTTCCTCTTTAAGAATCGTTCTTTAAAATATCTTAAATACTAATAGTTTTCGAGTTATTTACAAAAAACAAAACTCGTTATTTTTTCAATCTTCATTTGTTTATAACTTTTGCAATTGTTTATGTGCGGGTTTGAAAATTTTGAACATTTTTCTAGACGTCATTCCGAATCCAATGAGCCCTTACTCATATTTTGACGAGCTTTATCAAGAATTAACATGGTTTTGAACTTGTGAACTAGTCTATTGTGGGAGTTATAGTTTTCAAGATATATTAAAAGAAACTATTTATACCCTTATTTTCAAAATGGTGGCCAAATGGGTGCTCCTCCGACCCCGAAAACTCAAATTTAAACTTATGTTGGACCCCCCCACGTAACAAAAAAATAAAATCGCCTTCTACCCAAAATGCTCGGTTGAATCCCTAATTGATTGGACTATTGGGGGTAAATGGTGGTAAATAAGTAAAGTAAATAAGCAAGAGTTTATAAAATTGGATTTTATTGTGTGTATGAGAAGCCAAGGTCTTAAAATTCAAATAAATTCTATGATAAATTCTGTTAAGTTATACATGAAAAAGCATGTACACTGTACTATGCATAAAATAAATAGTCTGTGAAAATATATATTTGTTTATTAATTTTCCCATCATTTTAATACCTCAATACCTGAAAAGTTTTATTATTTTTTTTTCTGTTTAACATGTAAATTATATAGATCTGCAAATATATTTTATTTCAACTGTAAATTGGACATTTAAACATAATTTACATTATACCGATGATATATTTCGTATCATTTGTTATATTCGATTAAAAAAAAAAATTAAAAAATAGAAAAGTAGCATTGTTCTTTCGTCTGTAGCTCTTAAACGAAAAATTTTCTGGAAAAATGTTAAGAATAATAAAATGTTCAGAATCAATTTTCTCAACTTTTCTATCTCTTGATATATTTTCGAACAATGCTTCATTTATGAGTTATATTGCAAATAAAGCGAAAAATAGCAAAAAATGGACGATTCTTTAATTTTAAAGTGTGTTGCCCCACCTCTCACGCGTGCGGATAGTTGGCATATGTTTGTGGACAACTTTAAGAAAAAAAATGCGGGTAAACGACATTTCGCAAAAAAAACCATTTCGACTGGTCTATTAATCTTCGGGGATTTTTAGTAGTTATATTAATTACAGGTACTGTTACATAGTACTACTATAGTGGTACCCGAGACTCCTGTTTGCACTATCTGTTTGCTTTTAGCTGATTTTACCGCAAAACGAATGCATTATATGCTAATGGCAATTCGTGCTTTAAAGACTAGATAAGTAATAAAGAAAAAATTTAAAAAAACAAAAGGTTTTCTGTACTTTACCTTAATACAGTTATATAAATATAGTCTAACTAATAAACTTTTCTTAATCATTCGACGATCCAAAATTGAGAAAATCTTAACATCAAATTTGAGAGGGCTGTCAGATTTCACATTCCGTCAAACAATCTGACATTTTGCAATGTATTAGACTTTGTAGGGTTTCACAAAAATTTAAGTTACAAAATTTTAAATAAGTATTTGCTAAAATTAATTTGTGAAGATGTCGCTGATATTCAGAAGCGTGAAAAAAATCTCAAGAAAAAAACGCAAAACCGGAAATAGGACGAAAACCAAGAAATGTTTCAAAGACCCGTTCGAGGACAATCCCATGAAATTCACGGTAGAAGACGAAGACAATTTCTCAGATTTCCCCACGCTGAATTCCATATACAAAACTGATTACTTCGGCACGCCTGTTGTCTTCAAAAACGGATATGGTTCTGACTGCATGAAATTCCTCAAAATAAAGACGCGGCTTCAAAGCATAGTGTTCATGAAGGAGTATGTGAATAAATCTTTCGAGGAGTTGCGCTGGGAAGACTATCAGAGTAATAGAAAGGGGTCGCAGATTTTTGAAGAAAAGAACTACTTAAAGTGCCTATCTAAGGATACCGAGACAGCTAAGTGGAAAACCATTCTGCCACCAAAGAAGTATGAGTTCATAGAGCCGATCCCGAAAAACATCTTTGGTAAATTCCCTGCTCTCAATAAGCAGAGCGATATAGATATGGCTAAAACAGAATCAATTCCTCCCTCACCACCACACAAAGTTGTTTTGACCAAAATAAGCGAAGAGGCTGCAAGTTTGAATGAGACATACGTAAGGCAACCCAAAGAGCGATCAATACTAACTAATGTAGATAAGTTTTACCAAACGAATGAAAAGAACATAAAAGAACCGGAAGCATCTAGGAAAGAAACCCCTGTTGATAGAAGCAGTAGTGATGGAAATATTAGTAAATCTAAAAAAGAGGATATGGTGAGGGAAAATTTGGATAGATACTTCTCTTGTGCCTACACGAATGCTTCGATTCCATATGATTACTGCCCCCAGAACAACAATTACTATTTACCTTGTACCAATATTAGCTTGGCGTACAAAAACACGAAACAATCGAAATTAAATAATAAAAACCAGTCGGGATATTTACGGAACCTGCTACAAACCAACCCTTTTGGCTATAACATGATATTCGACAAGCTCGACCCTATTATTGAAAGGGGCAGTTTATACGACAAGCTGTTTGGGGTTCACAGCTACAGAGAAGACAGGGACTTGTCTAAAAAGAAAATTGAAAAGTATGCACCCGATAATACATTCAGTAAAAATTACTTTTGGACCAGGTTCAGCCCGTATTCTTTGAACAAAAAAAGAGTCGAATTTAAATTAAGTAGGAACGATCACAGAATTGGTGTTGGGAAATACATGAAGGCGAAGAATTTTTGGCTAGGGCTAAACGTAGTTTCGTAACAATTTTTTATATATATTGATATTGTTTGTGCAGTAAAGCTTTTGCTTTTCAATATATTTTTACGCTTTCAAATTTTTTTATTAAAAATAAACTTATTACTACGGGTGGTTACCGTCTGCCAGTTGGTAATCGAAGAGACCATATAAGTACAATTTTTTTTTCTCTCTGGAACTTTTTGGTATGGTGGGGGGATAGGGAGGGGTGGCATTTAATTTTAAATCAAATGATTATCGATATCTGTCCGCATAGGTAGTTAGTATATGTACTTCACATACTCCGATTACGCTGCAGATGAAACTTCCGATCGGCGCGCACGTTAACCGAAAATAGAAAAAAAAATTAGTTTCTATTTCCGGTTAGCGTGCGCGCCGACCGGAACTTTCGTCAGCCAGCGTAATTGGGGTATGTGAAGTACATATACTAACTACCTATGCGGACAGATATCGATAATCATTCGATTTAAAAAGTTCCAGAGAGAAAAAAATTTTGTACTTATTTTATACTCTTCGATTACCGACTGGCAGACGGTAACCACTCGTCGAATTTGCACGCTATTTCCTAGGCTAATACGTAATTTTACTTTTTCATGGGTGGTTCTTGTACTAAAAGGTATAATCTTCGGTTTCTAAATAGTCCTGAGACTTGCTCTTACCCCCACGTGGGGTAATTCACTCGTAAATCGAAAAATTTAATATCACAAAGTAATGCTAATTATTTTTTAATTATATACAGTATATCTGTGTTTTTGGAGTCGCTGATTGAAAATCTAACGTATTTTTGCTAAAATCTAGTTGTGTACATCTAACTTTAATTTTTGTGACATTGTCAGTTATTTGTCAAAATAACTCATTACATGTTCAAATAGAGACAGATTTACATTAGAAAAAAAAATAGTTGTCCTATTTTTTTTTGCTCTCGACAGTACATTGTTTGTGCTACGCTACAGAAATAGACTACTTCGGTTCTTCGGTATATGGTTCCAACTGCAAGAAATTCCCCAAAATTACAAACATATTATTCATAAGGAGTACGTAAATAATAATAACAATTGTTAAATACGTAAATAAAGTACAAATCAGAGAAGGATAGCCTTATTCATACTAGGGATTGCAATTTACCAGAAGTTTTAATAACCAGTAAATCGGTAAATAAAAATGTAAATAACCGTTTAACCGGTAGTTACCGGTAATTTTTAGAATGAATGATTAGAGTGGCGAAAATGGCAATTGTCTTTTCCATGTACAAAAATATCTAAATTTAACAAAAAACATTTTTATATACGTATATTTAATATAATGAACAAACAAAAGGTTTTTTATCAAAAGAAAAAAATATAAATGAAATAAATTTAAATAAATAATTATTCGGTAAATAACAAAAATACCAACTTAAATAATAAAAATTATAAACATAAACTCAAATAGTAGTGCAGTAACTAGAGGTTTTAACTTCGGAATAATGTCATATTGAACGGATTTCGTTCATTTTTGGCAGTATTATAGTAAATGCTTCACAGAAAAGTTTCTATATTGTACGGGGGCTTGCTAATTTATAGGGGGTGGATGCCTTCTCAGGGGGTGGCACTTAAAAAATATATATATATATATATATTTATTTTAGCTGAAGAAAAATCAGATTTTAAGAAGAAAAGGTTCTATGCAATTTTTCACATAATTTGATAGTTTTTAAGTTATAACGACTTCAAAATTGCGATTTTAGCTTAAAAAAAAGGTATTTCCAAACGGCTTTCGTCAAGTATCTCGAAAAGTATTATTTATTATAGACCAATTGTAGAAAGTACAAACTGCAAATTAATTATATTTTTTGTTTATTGATGTAGGATTAATAATTTCGGAGATATTTAAGTTTATATTTTGCATTCAAGTGTTTCGAAATTACCTTTAAAGTTTAAAATGCATTTTATTTTAAACACTTGCTTTGATGATGATTGATGAGCAAAAAAAAATGAGCATCTAGGTAATGCTACATTTTAATGAAAAGTTGTATTTGAGATTATTATTTTTAAATTACTAGCTAATTAGAGTAACAACATGGCGACCTTTTTATATAAAAAAATATAAATATTTTTCCATCATAACTTCTTTATCTCTTATGCTATAGAAACGAGTAAAAAATATTGAAAGCGCAATTAATTGTCTGTAATTTCATTTCTTAGCATGCGTGACGTAGGTGTCACAATTTCTGAGACATTTAATATTTAAACTGCATTTCTCGTCTTATAAACGTTCGGACGCCATTTGTAAACTTTCATATCTCCGAATTATTAAATCTGTGTAAATAAATAAAAATTCATAGAAATTCATTATCAGTTTATGAACTTTATTTTTGATCTCTACCCATTTTTCAATAAAACTAATATTTATTAAGATATTTGGAAAAGGAAAAAAAAATACGTTTTATCGAAAATTTAAACTGTATTTTTTTCGAAAACCGCGCGCGCGGATTTCGAAACGTCGACCGGAAATGTGTTATATGTCAAAATGGTTTCCATGGTAACGGTCGTCATAGTTACCACTACCCAATGGTACTACTCCCATGGCACGCACTCGCTTAGTTGTGAAGCTAGGTACTTCAGATTAGTGGAAATTATATACGAAAAGGCAGTTTCAATTTGATAACGTGCGACCGGTGGCCGTTTCAAAATACGTGACCATACAGCTAAAATATGCAGATTTCCATTCAAAAATTTAATGTAACTTGTGTTTTTGTTTTAATTTTATTATAATCAATAAAAAAGTTGGGTTTTATTACTAAGAGAGCTAACCATTTCGTAAGTGCCCACCATGGGAGTAGTACAATTTGGCAGTGGTAACTATGATGACCGTTACCATGGAAATCATTTTGGCATGACACATTTCCGGTAAGTCGAATTTCAAAAAAAAAAAAAAATACAGCTAATCATTTCGTAACTAAGCGAGTGCCCACCATGGGAGTGGTACCTTAAGGTACTGGTAACCGTGGTAAGCATTACCACAGCAACTGCCTCTTTGTAGATCATTTCCACTATTCTGGAGTACCTAACTTCACAACTAAGCGAGTGCCGACCATGGGAGCAGTACCATTGAGTAGTGGTAATTATGACGACCGTTACCATGGAAACCATTTTGACATGACCCATTTTCAGTAAGTCGAATTTCAAAAAAAAAATTACTAATACAGTTAATCATTTCGTAACTAAGAGAGTGCCCACCATGGGAGTGGTACCTTAAGGTACTGGTAACCGTGGTAAGCATTAGCACAGCAACTGCTTCTTTGTAGATCATTTCCACTATTCTGGAGCACCTAACTTCACAACTAAGCGAGTGCCCACCATGGGAGTAGTACCATTGAGAGTAGTGGTAACTATGACGACCGTTACCATGGAAACCATTTTGACATGACCCATTTTCAGTAAGTCGCCATCATGGGAGTGGTACCTTAAGGTACTGGTAACTGTGGTAAGCATTACCACAGCAGCTACTTCTTTGTAGATCATTTCCACTATTCTGGAGTACCTAACTTCACAACTAAGCGAGTGGCCACCATGGGAGTAGTACTATTGGGTAGTGGTAACTATGACGACCGTTACTATGGAAACCATTTTGACATATCGCATTTCCGGTAAGTCAAAGTGCACCCGCAAATTCTTTGCCGTATGGTGTGTGGCAAAGTGACATTTTCTGCACTCATTTTGAGGTTAGAAAATTTGAATTTCAACAAAATTGCACAAAAAATTCTTGCCGCACAGCGTGCGGCAAATTGACACATTCCGCAATCATTTTGAAGTTAGAAAATTTGACTTTCAACACAATCGTAGAAAAACAAATTTCAGCGCTTCATAAGTTTGCATATACCTTGCTTTGGATTTCTTTTGGTAAAGCGAGGCACAAGCAATATTGGTTGCTTCTTGTATCCCACTTTCATCATCACCAAACATATTTATTTTTGATTGAAACCACCAGAAATTAAAATGTTTGACATAAAACCTCGATGACAGATAGTAAATGTTTCGTTGGCATGGAAAAAATTTTCACAGACAGTCTCCTAAACTATAAAATTTATTAAAAACGTCAAATAATTTCAGGAAATAATTAGTTTTAAATTATTAAATTCCATAATATCTTTCGGTAGTAGAAAAAATATAATACGTTACACGATGCGAAAGCCCTTTTAGGTGCTCGGTGTTTTTTTAAAAGGTCTCGGCTTCGTCTCGATCATTCAAAAATCAGCTCACACCTAAAAGTAAACTTTCATCTAGTAATGTAAATCACTATTTCAGTTTAGATTAAGTTAGAAATAGTTAATACCCTTAAATAAAATACATGTCTAAAAATGCCAGACCAATTAAAATATAAAGGCAGGTTTATTGAAAAAAGTTCCCTAAAAAACAATTAAGACTTAAAAAAAAAGTGTTAGAAATAATAAACCCGATCCTAACCTTTCAACCTAATGTGTGAAAGGAAAACGCATGACTAACTTAAAAGAGCTTGATACGCAGCGCTGCAAATCAATTTCAAGAGCTGCTTCGTTTATACAAATTTAAGACTTAAAATTGATTAAACTTCTAATAACTTTTATGCTAGAGGGACGATTTTTTCAGGGTTTCAACAGAGTGTTAATAAGAAACTATTTAATGTTATGCTAGTTTTTGAAGAAAGGGCTTGATATAGGCCAGGCAACGAATGCCCAAAAAAGGGTGTAGAGAGAAATTTTAGGGACAGAAAATTGACTACGGAACTTTGTTTGGACTAGTCTGGAGATGAATATATAAAAGTCCCCACCCCTAGGTGGTGATCGGGGGGAGAGGGGCACTTTGAAGGTCCCATTTTTTGTTTTTTCGCTTATATCTCGGAAACTATGCGTCGTATGGAAAAAGACAATCTATACAAAATTAAACATAATTAAATTTCCTACAAGAATGTCTATATTCATTTTCTTCCTATGTGTTATAGTTTACGAGATATTCGCCAGCCAAAATAGATAATTAAAAAAAAAAGTGTTAGGTTCCTTGAATATTTCTAACCGTGGTTTGCTAATAAATCACAGTCACAAAACAATCCTTATTTTACAACATTCGACGTATTTACTAACGTAATATTTTGTCGAAATCTATGCATTTCCTTAAATATACAGTGTGACTCACTTAAAATGAAGACGCCCTTATAACTTTTTTATTTTGTTTCCGATTTGAATCAAATTTTACTCAAGTATAGAACAAATTAGGATCTACTTATAACCAGAAAAACATTCGCCTGCTACAAAGGCATAGCCTTCTCTGGTACCAAAATATGCTGAAAAAATAAAAACATTTTGAATGTTAAAACTTCTAAAAAATGCATCGGATCGGCGCCACAACCGTAAATACACCAAAATTTGATTTGGTTATGGATGGGGGATTTTTCATACATAAGCTCATCTGGCAAAGTGGGTCCTCAGTTTCCTCAATTTGTGGTGGATACGTGAAATTTGTCAAGACCCATTAATATGATTTTTAATATTTTTCAGCATATTTTGGTACCACAGGTAGCAGGCGAATGTTTTTCTGATCATAAGTAGATCCTAATTTGTTCTATACTTGAGTAAAATTTGATTCAAATCGGAAACAAAATAAAAAAGTTATAAGGGCGTCTTCATTTTAAGTGAGTCGCACTGTATATTTAAGGAAATTTATAGATTTCGACAAAATATTACTATAGTAAATACGTCCAGTGTTGTAAAATAAAGATTGTTTTGTGACTGTGATTTATTAGCAGACTACGGTAAACCGCTTTGATAGAAATATTCAAGGTACCTAATATATTTTTTTTAATTATATATTTTGGCTGGCGAATATCTTGTAAACTATAACACACAGCAAGAAAATGAATATAGACATTCTTGTAGGACATGTAATTATGTTTAATTTTGCATAGATTACCTTTTTCCATCCGAGATATAAACGAAAAACCAAAAAAAAATCCTTTAAAGTGCCCCCCCCCCCCCGCTCACCACCTAGGAGTGAGGACTTCTGATATGTTCATCTCCAGACTAGTCCAAACAAAGTTCCGAAGTCAAATTTTCTGTCCCTCAAATTTCCCTCATCATTCGTTGCTTGGTCTAATAAGTAGAAAACAAATATGTGTTCAAAACATAAAAATTCAAAATGGCGGCGTCAACATGGCGGATAGGTTATATCAATTATCGTCGGATTCGATTGAAAATCGGTATCTGTGGGTTATCGAGGTTTCAGATTACAATTATCCGGTCCTTTAACAAATTGTTTGTTTTTTCGAAAGTGCCAAAATTCTCTTCTTAAAGATAAGACTAAAAAGTAAAAAATAAATTAATAGTTTAAGAAACTAAAAAAACATGCTTTTATAAATACTGCACTGAAAATAATCATCGAACCTGTTCTCTCTGTCTATCCCGTAAGGGCCTTAGTGTAATCCGTGTTTGTAATTATAATATGTGAGCATAAAAGCGTGGGGCGCTTTTCATTTAATCTAATGATGTCTTCAATTATCGAAATAGCGTTCGAAAAAACGCCCCACGCTTTTATACTCAAATATTATACTTAATTACAAACACGGCTTACACTAAGGCCATTACGGGGTAGACAGACAGAACAAGTTTGATGATTATTTTTTGCTTTTTAGTGCAGTATTTATAAAAGCAAGTTTTTTAGTTTTTTAAACTATTAATTTTTATCTGTATCTGTTTGTACGGTGAATTGTTGAGTGCTTTTCGATAAGCTAGAAATTTGCCATGGAGTACCTTTTCCACCCACAAAACTTGCAAAATTCAAAATGGCGGCTTTAATAAGGAGGCCAATCTATATTTGCATAGATAGTAATACCCACATTAAAACGAGGATGCGAGAAAAACTACAGGAACAAAGTTGTAGAGAATTAAACACATACAAAAAGTGAGTGGCGACATATATGTATAGTTTTGGCAATATATCGTTTAAATACGGTAAATCCGCATGATATCACACTTTCCACGCTTCCTATATACTATAAAAGCTAGACATATGCTCTTACTGACTTCTCTGTAGAAAATTTAATTCTCTACAACTTTTTGAGTTACATTTTTTTTTTCATATCTTTTATTTAATATGATTCAATATGATTTAATATGATTTAATATCATAAGCAAAAATGTCATCAGTTTCCCATAACACCGCTTTAGTCACGTGATATATATTGTGGGCTAATTAGGCAGATACAGGTAATATTGTTTTAATATAGATTATTTTTTATCGTTACTCACCACATTAAAAAAATGTCCAATGATCAAAAGAATGTCTTACCTGAAAAAAATAAAATAAATATTTAATTTGGTTAGTACTGATTTGCTTCGTTTATATTAGTGGGGTTATGCCTAAGACAATGGTTGCTTGGTGTTAAATGTTTATTTTGAACCTTAAATTTATTGGACCTGCGACATTAACTGCAGAAACTGAACTACATCTTTTGTTGTTACCGTATTAGTTTAGTAACTTTAATTAGTATTAGATATTTGTTGTTATTTTATGATGATTACGATAAAACTGTGTTCATTATTATTATTATCGTCAAATTTGAGATGAAGAAAATTGTTTTGGAGTTAGAGCGAGTTAAACGAAAAAAAATATTTTATGTTAAAATTTATTCTATTTTTAATTATCATTATTTATCCAACAGACGCAGGCGCCTAGAATTACAGGAATGGCTCTCGAAAACTCGTAGGCCAGGAAACGAAGACATTAATTCGGAAATAAATAGTGCTCAACGGATTATTATTTTAAGTTGTAGGGTTGACCCTTAGGAGTAACATACCAAAAGTCCCAGCCGTGGGCCTCATGCGTTAGGCGGGAGGTGGGTGGAAAGGGTCGGTTTGTAGGTTTTTCGTTATTATCTCGAAAAGATCATTCTATACAAAATTAAAGTAAACTGGAAAACTGTGTATTTGTGGGAGGTAATGCTTAACAAGTAGAAAATTTTATAATATTACAAGTATTTACAAGGCCATATTAAGTAATTGGTCGAGTTCATCGTCAAGATATTCATCGTCGTCGTCGTCGCCGTTGATGCAGACGATTGGAGGGCCGTTGGTACACGAAGCGCGGCGACTGCTGCACAGAAGCGAGCAGGGTATGCCTGCTTTGCGGCATCCGCAAAATATGTTATGTAGAACGGATTCTGGCGCAACTGGGTCCGTGCTTGTGACGGGGATAAGGAAGCCCCCTCATCCATCCCCAAGCAGTTGGCTCCTGCTACTGATCTCCATATAGCCATTGCAGAATCTGCAAACAATCATTCGTCCTTTGTAGTTTAAAAAAAAAACTGACACAATCTTGTCTAAGCACAATACAAAACATAAGTTAATGTAAACAAGCATATATTGATACAAACCTGCAAATGAACTCTAAGGGAGTGTTGGCGAGCAGCCCATCTGGTGGGTGGAAGTGCCGCAAAATCAGGCTTTGGCTTTGGCTTTAACAAAGGGCTGGTGTCGTACCCGGTTCAGGTCTGCTCCTTGTGGGGCCTGGTATAATGCCAAAAAAAGCTGCTCTGCTGCATCAGCTACCATGTCCTGTGTTGCTGAGGGATCACAGAAGACTTTGTAGATGTCTGTGACCTGCTCCTTGGCCTTCAAAAATTCTTTCACCACACCTCCCTTGCTCTTGTTGTAAATAGCGGAGGTAGTATAACAACCGCTGAACGAATGGAGCAACAGAATGGTCTTCGCAAATGGCTTCCTTACCCCCGTCACAAGCACGGACCCAGTTGAGCCAGAATCCGTCCTACATAACATATATTGCGGGTGCCGCAAAGCAGGCATACCCTGCACGCTTGTGTGCAGCAGTTGCCGCGCTTCGTGTACCAAAGGCCCTCCAATCGTCAGCATCAACGGCGACGACGATGATGATAATCTTGACGATGAACTCGACAAATTACTTAATATGGCCTTGTAAATACTTGTAATATTATAAAACTGTCTACTTGTTAAGCATTACCTCCCACAATACACAGTTTTTCCAGCTATTCGCATTTTCAAACTCACGTACAGCCTTAACTAATGCCCCTAGCGAAAAAATGAATAGGACCTTTTGTAGACAATTTAATTCACTTTCATTTTGTATAGAATGACCTTTTCGCTAGGATGCTTAGTTTTCGAGATAATAAAGAAAAACCTACAAACCGACTCTTTCCACCCCCCTCCCACCAAACGCATGAGGCCCACGACTGGGGACTTTTGGTATGTTATTCCTAAGGTCAACCCAACAACTTAAAATAATAATCCGTTGAGTACTATTTATTTCCGAATTGGGGGATTTTTTGGTCTTCGTTTCCTGTACTATCGTGACGGCGCGCGGCGTTAAATATTCGTACTATTTTTAATAATCTCAACGGATCATTACGATATTCAACAGGGTTTCATTCTAACAGTAAACACAGTGGTCTTTAAGCTGCAGAAAGTTTGACCAAAATGGATCCAAAAACGGGTTTCACAAAATGTTTTCATGCAGAGTAAGAAAATTCAAACCGAAAATCGTAGCTGATCCCCTTCGCGAGATATTCCATCACAGCCCCACAAAAAAAGTACTCTGTCCGGTGGACCAGACCAGTGTATCCTTATGTATTTTGACCCACTGAATCTGGGCTCGTTTTTCATACTTGACTTTAAAAAACCCCTAAAACGAAAAAAAAAAAAAGTGGTGGGTCTGGCGGATCAGACCAATGTATCCTTATGTATTTTAACCGCTGAATCATAAGTCAGAATTTTCAAATTGGCTCGTTTTTCATCCCTAACCCCAAAAAACACACCTAAATAAAAAAAGTGCTCTGTCCGGCGGATCAGGCCAATCCGAAGTCAGACTGTTTAGATTGGCTCGGTTTTATGTCTAACCAGCTACTGTCCACGCAATTTGACATAGTTGACAATTTTAAAATAAATTCCACGTGAAAAATGTTTTGCTTTATTTATTAGGAAGTATTTTTGTCTTGTACTGGGCTATAAACACATCTACCGTACCGTTATGTCACTTAATCAATAGATGCTTTCATAAAGAATGTTTTTCTAATAATTTAAACTCTCTAAGGTTATTTTAACAGTGGAGAGGTTATGAAGCTAAATAACAATAGACCCATTTCATTGTTGTCCATATTTTCCAAAATTTTTGAGAAATTGCTAACTGATACAATACTTTTCCTAGAAAGTTACATTTTCTCAAAAAATCAACATAATTTCCATAAGTCGCTCTTACGGGATTTTAAATTATATTTATAAAAATCTGGATCAAGAAAAAGTGATGGCAGTATTTGTTGACTTATTAAAGGCCTTTGACTGCCTAGACCATGACATTTTGCTTAAAAAAAATAGAGTGCTACGGCCTACATGGTTAATGTCATAAAATTCTTAATTCATATTTAAATAATAGCAAATAATTTGTTGAATTCTGCAATGTTAAATCAAGTAAGCTACCGGTTGATATACAGGAGATCCTCAGGGAAGTGTATTAGGGCATTTATTACGGTTACTGTACATAAATAATATATACAGTGTGTTCTCTACCTTTTATAGAGCATTTGCAAATGCCATTTTTATTATTGTTGGTGCCAAAAATGAACATGAAGCCATTCATCAAGATAAATGAAAACGTATCGAATTACTCGTCTAGTGCTTTACTAAAACTAAATGGTTAAGGTATTCATCAAATATCCAGGAATTTAAATTACTAGGAATATATGTTGATCTTTCCCTTGATTGGAAAGTTCACCTAGATTTACTGTATAGTAAGAGTGCTAGTAGATTAGATTAGATTAGATTTGTAAAAGGAGCTGGCTGATTCGCCTTGACCACCGCAACCCCTGTGGATCTATTGTGGCACTCCTTGTCTAATTTCACTTAGAGCTCCTTATTTAGTTTTGTATTTTGTATCAGGCTCCATAGCCTTGATAAAGGCTCCTTGGTATAGCTATCTGCCCTTGGTTTCTCTTCGCCAAGTAATTGGAACCTTAGTCTGGCTAGGCCTTCGCAATGGCACAGTACATGTACTGAGGGTTCCTCTCCCTCTTGATAGAATCTGCATGTTGCATCCTCTGTCAGGCCCATTAGACTCACATGTCTATTAAGCCTACGGGGTTCAGTTAGAAGACCTACCATTATCCTAATAGCCTTTCTATTTTGGCGTAGTAGGTCTTCCGTGAATTTGGCCGATATTTAAACTTCTTGGCCTGTCTCTGTTGTGGGAAATTCTTTCACCACTCTAGAGATTTATTTTGTACCCATTCATTAATGGATGTTCGTATGCGTGGCTTAGCCACACCGCAAAAGTCAGGTCCTACTGGGGCCTTAGATGCGCTTTCCTGGGCCAGTTCATCAGGCTTCTCATTTCTCCTGTGTCCCTTATGTCCTGGTATCTATGCCACGGTCACTTTGTTCTGACTTCCTAGGTCCGTAAGGGCATTTATACAATCCCATACTAGTCTTGAATCGACCTGAATGGAATCGAGTGATTTCAGTGCTACTTGGCTATCGAAAAAAAAACTGGCAGTTGACTGGTTTACAGTTCCTTGCCTCCTCATTATTTCCTTTGCACACCACTGTATAGCAGCCACTTCAGCCTGAAATATTGTGGCGTGTATTCCTAGACTTATGGGGATTTTCGTTTTCGACCTTATCCCGTAAATCCCAGCTCCAACTCCCTGTTCTGTCTTGGAGCCGTCTGTATACCAGAAAGTGTGCAAATAACCGTTTTGCGTTGAAAAGGCTGTGTCAAATGCACAGTATTTATGTAGGAAGAAAATTCTATTTCTAAATTTGAGTCATTTTTACGGTACGCTGTTATTTTCTAGGTACATTTCACAATGTCTGATCGTGTCCCTATATTGCAAAAGAGAGTAATGTGTGCTATTGGACTCAAATATCGATACGCTGCAAATCTTCATTTATCAAACACGGAATCTTAACTTTGCCATCTTCGTTCAATTTAGAAATATTTGTCAAAGATATTTCCGAGTTCACCTTACAAAACGTTTCTCACGGATATTCTACACGTCAAGGTTTCAACTTGCAGTATGACACCGGCTGGAATTGTACCCAGTAAATTATTATTATATTGGTCCCGTTTTCTATAATAAATTAGATACCACTGCTACAAATATACTTAGTGTTAAAAAATGTCTATTCATTTCTACATTTAAAACGTAACAGATATACAACAAAATGTAGAATATGTGAGTCCTTCAAACTAATATGTAAAGGTAAACCTAAAAATAGCAATAAACATTACAATTGTCAATGAGCAAAATTAAAAATAAATAAATAACATAAAGCATGTAAAAATTAAATGGAAGTTAATATCTGTACAAAGCAATATATTCGTCTAGGGTATAGTAAATTTCATTTACTAAAAAAATATTTGAGTTTTGGTCTAAAAATCTTAATATTTAGAGATTTAATTTCATCGGTTAAAATATTGAAACACTTAGTCATGATGTATAAAAAATTTTGATATACTGCTGTTCGAAATGAATTTGTTTGAAGCTGTTCATTATACCCGCGATTTATTGGATTTAGTGCAGTTGAATTGATTTTTTTCGGCGACAACATTCCACCAGAAATTTTATTGTTGATTCTTGTGTATCACGACCTGATTACGGGAAAGATATTTGCACCCAAAAATTACTTGTGCGTCAAAAATTATATGCACTTTTTGACGCGCTTTCACAGATTTTCAATTTATCTTCTTATATATTCTTGTACTAGTAATCGGATGGGAATTTTAAAAATACTGGCTTATTTGAAATAAAATTCTTAAAAAATATAAACTTGTCCGATATGTATAGGTCAATCCACCATCTTGAAAAAAAATAGAAAACACCAAAAATAGCCGTAAAAATCAAAATTGAATATATCTTCAATAAAAAGGAGCAATTTCACCAAAGTTGGCAAAAATAAAACTCATTGATGGTCGAATATAATGCACCAATCGCGGACGCTTTATGTCAAAGATGGCGAACGAAACAAAATTTTTAATTCTTCGTCAATTATCAAGGAGGCATTGTACGTCACTTTTTTTCATTTGCGATTGTACGTTATTTTATGTACTTTTAGGGGACAGAATTCATTTTCTTTGACCCTCGTATTCTTCACCCAATTTTCACCGAAACAAAATGAAACGTAATATAAAAAGTCTCGTATAACTTCAAAAATTATATAAATTATACAAATACATAGTCTGCCTTATTCCTAAAATAATACGTTCTCTGTTTCAAGTTAGTTGAAGAGTTGTCTAATTTGCGTCAATATTATGAAGTCTTATCTAATATTAAAGATGGATGATAACCATATTCTTTAACTGAAGGTGAATTGATTTGCATTATTTTTCAGTAAATATTATCAATAAAATAATAATCAACTCATTTACGTGTCTTTCGTATTTCAATGCATTATTGTAAAAAATTTTAAAATGTTAAGGTTATAAGTAAGTAATGTAATGTAATGTAATGTAATGTAATGTAATGAAAGTTAAAGTAAAGGCAAAATATAAAATGTTACAATCAAAACTTTAGCGTTTTGTGGACAACGCCAGAAGGCACAGAAAGCTAAGCTATAAACTAATTTATTTTATTTTATTGAATTTAATTACTTTAATAACTTTATCAACTTAATCTCTATTAACCTAATTTGTTAACTCAAAACCTAATATTTTAAATAGTATTGAGTAAACCAGAGGCATACTATTAGGTCAATAATACAAATAATAATTAATAGCCAAAACCGAATTTCTTTCAGCCAATCAAGAGAATTACGCACGACAAAAATGGTGATAATAATAACCCGAAATAATCAGTAATGCATTCCTATTAAGGTGTGATTATACAGATTTTCTGTGTGAACCTTCAAGTGTGTTTTTCATAATTAAATATTCAAACAAATTTAATCAAAATTGAACACGTAATGATCAGTTGTGCACCCTTTCAGGTGAGGTTCTCATAATTGCTAAAAATATTCAAATGAGTTTAATTTGGATTAGATCAGAAATAATCGATGGGGCACTGTCGGTGTGTAGCGTCCAAACTGAATCCTTATGGCACCTCAATGTAGGTATGCGTGATACAGGTTTCTCTCCGGAAAATAGTTTCCAAGAAAATACACACAGAAAAGAGCAATCTTGATACATAGAGCAGCGGAAACCCAACTCAATAAATAGATCATATCGTGGTAGGCAGGGAGATGACTTATGGTGTTCTGTCACCATGGATAGCCATAAAAGCTTGTAAAAGTTAAATACAAAGTGACAACGTATAGAAGTTATATTTGAGTTCGTATAAGTGAAATTGTTTGTAAAATAAGTTATACCTCGGAATATTTTCAGCTTGATAAGAAATATTAGTTAGGGTTTAATTAGGTACACAAACCAAAACTTTCCAGTGCTTCCTTCTAACGCAGTAAATCATAGTTTATATATATATATTATATAGTGCAGTGAAATCGTGTACCTGGAGACTTCAATGCACATATACGCCACAAATGGCCTAACGAAAATGGAAACGCGCTGAAAAACCTAGCACACATGTTTGACTTAACAATAAGAAATACATGGAGCAAAAGTCAAACATGCATTGACACCTGGAGTAATTGAAGCTCAATCACACAAATAGACCATATCTTGGTAAGCAAAGAGATAAGGGAAAGGATCAAGAAGGTTAAAGCAAAACGGACAGCAGAAAACCTACTTCTAAACCGTCTTCTCTGCATATTTTAACGTTAAACTAAAAATAGGGAGACCATGTTACACGTGGAAAGCAACAATCGAGAGGATCATAAACAAACTGGGAAAGAAAAGCGAGGGGAAAAATGAAAAAAAACATGCGTCATATGGCTCGCTGCTGGCAACAAGCATGACCTAAATCCAACCTAGCATCGGAAATTGAGGAATCAGAAGACTCAGAAAAAGAAGATTCGAAGAAGCAGAAACACAAAAAGAGGAGCATAAACAGTAATAAACACTTCATATCAAGACACAACACATATTTCACACGAAGATTCAGAAGAGGCAGATTCCCAGAACCAAAAACACAAAAAAAGGGAGCTTAAACGCTCCCTCACGACACAATGCGGGAACGCATCTCACAAATACCTACACCTCCCATCTCATATTCCTTTACCATGCGCCATGTGGCACTCGCTGCTGGCAACAAGCATGACCTTAGACCAACCCAGCGTGGACGTAGCAGGCCCAGCTGTATAACCCTGGGAGTGGCAGCAATGCCTACCGCACGCTGGTAAATCAATCAATCAAAACTTTAGCGTTTTGTGGCAATGCCTAGTTATTGCACTTAACGCGGTCAGGCTTGTAATTCGTAATTCAGCGCTCGGCGGGGCATTAGTCCGGAGAATAGCTATTGGTTGCAGTCTGGTTTTTATTCCTTATATATATAAGGAAACGTATAGAGGAGTTCGACAAAAATATTTCACCAGTAAAATATAAAAGTTAACTTAAAATGAAAGTAAATATATTTTCTGTGTGTACCCCTTGTCTCTAAATGTGTAGACCCTCCCTCCAGAGCCTTCAAGGATAAAGAGGGGCATATTACTTTAGGTGATTATTATTATATTATTATTATGATGATTCCACATGCTAGTTGAGTCATTATAACCAAAAGGTTAATATCTTCAACAACTATTATAACTTGATTGTCTTTGGTTTTCAAATCAATAGAAGCTTTAACGATTGTAGTATCGGCGTCTTCTCTGCATATTTTAACGTTAAAGTAATTATCTGTTAACTCTTTGCGCCATAATTTTATAAAGCTATCCTTATTTTTACTATTAGCTAGAATTTTTTTTTGACTAACCGAGGATTTCATAATGTCACTTGTGACTGAAAAATCTGCACAAAATTTTTTTTATAAACGACGAATGTGCTCGTTACTCTTAGTTCTATTCTGTTCAACGGCATACCCATCAAAAATAATACTACTCAAGTCATGACTGCTTGGTTCTGATTATTGATCATATATATATTCGTATAATATTATTATCACCATGCGTATGCTTAATAAATTTTCAGATTAATAAAGTTTCATTTTGTATAAAATTTTTGAAGCTATACGAGACTTTCTATAGTAAGTAAATTTGGTGAAAAAAAGAAGGGCAAAGAAAATGCATTTTTGAAAATTGTAAAAATGCACTTTTTTAAAGAAAAATGAACTCTATCCCCTAAAAGTACATAAAATAACGTACAATCGAAAAAGTGACGTACAATGCCTCCTTGATAATCAAAGGTCGCAATTTTTCAGTGTTAACAGAGTCGCACTTGACTTGATATTTAATTACTTCCACATCAAGTGAAAGTATAGTAACGTGCACTTTTATTGTTCAAATAGGCTTAGAATGTCATGAAACGTCGAGTTTCAAGTTTGAGCAAACAAAATTGCTGTCTGTCTATAACTTTTTTTATGCGCACGATTACTCTGGAACCGTTTAAGATATTGACTTGAAATCTGGTACACGTATGTATTTAACGAGATCTGGAACTAAATTACATTTTGATCTTATTCTGTTGATAGGTTGGGGGGTAAATTGGGGTAAATGGGAGTAAATAGGTAAATCGAGAAAGTAAGAGTCCATAAAATTGGTATTTAGTATATATAGAGAAGCTAAGGTCTCAAAATTTTTTTTGGCATTAACTACCCCCATTACCACCCCCACCCGTTATTGAAGGGGGCGAAAAATTTTTGATTTAGTGTGTGTATAAGAATCAAAAGCCTTAATTTTTTTTTTACTTCATACACCCACACTACCAAAAATCTTTTGCGCTTTACATATTCCAATAAATTCGCGGGAACCGAACGTGTTGATTAAACTTCTATTTTCGAAATTTTTAGCATAATAAAATGCCGCCTGCAGCCAAGTGCCCCACCTCTTAACAATATGTTTCGGTGGCAGCGGTATCCCTGTGCAACTCTGCCTTCAAGAACATTTTTTTCACTTCTTAAATAGGTCATTCACATCGGGAAATAAATCTCCGATTTTCTCTGCTACTCGATACAATCCATGCGCTACACATGTAAAATGAACTAAATCGGATATTTATCTGGCAAGACCTTCCCTGCCTTAAGCATTTATTCCACGCCGTCAGTGACTAATAAAATAACATGTTTTTACCTACGATCACTACTGTAAGTAGTAAAAAACACACTACCTGTCATCTATGTAAGTTGAATTTTACATATTGTAAACAAAACGCACTGTAAACAAATCGCACGGTAAACAAAACGCACGAGACACGCAATTACAGGCTTATATCGCTAACGCGGGGTTTAAAAAAACAAATGCGCCTACGTAATTTTCAAACGCTGTCAAAACTGACATAATATTTGTTGAATAATATTGTTGACTAGCAAACTAAATCCAGATTTTTACTAAATAAACAAGTAAATATAATCGTAGGTAAAGTATAGTACATAATTCGAGTTTTAAAGCAATTACGCACTCATGCAAATACGCACTCGCCGCCACGCGGCATCGTGCGTAACTTTTCTATTCGTGCGTAACTTTTCCATTCGTAATATGCTTCTTACAACACTCATTACGTAATATACTATTATTAAATTGCTCCGATTCCCGCCACAACCACTTAAGCGTGTCTTTTACTGAGGTAACAATCGTAACGTGATCAGACACTAAAAGTGGTTTCAGAGCTTCTCCTTTATCCAAACCCCATAAAGGATATTAATTATTTGGCGGCCTGTTGCATCTTTCGCTTTGTCAATACTCAGACATAATATGTATTTATTTTGAAGATCTCGAATTTTCTCCAACCTCTTGTCACATTCTTCTCTATTTTTCTAAAAATTATCTAAAATGCGGACGGTTGAGCTGGTACCATGGAATGTCGGACGATATCATGAAATTCATTAAATCCAACTTGAATTCATCCGCACTTCCCAATCGCGGCACACGATGAATAGACCGCAGCAAACTGCAGTGGGCGAGGAAATCCTTCACTTATACTATGTCCGATTCATGCACACACTTCTATATTTAACGGGTAAATTTACATATTGATAAATAAAATTTCACGTAGGAACATAATATTATTTTCCAATATATTTTTAATAGAATTCATTATACTTTATTTAATGCTCCTGAGTGCGACTCTGTTATCGCTGAGAGGTTTCGACCATTGTTGTTGATAATTGACGAAGAATTAAAAATTTTATTTCGTCCGGCATATTTGACCGTTCTATTTGATATACGGCGTCTGCCATAGATGGATTATATTTGACCATAAATGAGTTTTATTTTGGCCAACAAAAGATATTCTAAGGCCATTTTTGGTGTTTTTTATTTTTTTCCAAGATGGCGGATTGACCAATATATATCGGACAGATCGATATTTTTCAAGAATTTTATTTGAAATAAGCCGGTATTTTTAAAATTCCCATCCGATTACTAGTACAAGATATATTAAGCAGGTAAGTTGAAAATCCGCAAAAGCGCGTAAAAAGTGCATATAACTTTTGACGCACAAGGAATTTTTGGGTGCAAATATTTTTTCGTAATCAAGAAGTCATAATACATAAGACTCAATAATAAAATTTGAGGTGGAACGTTGCCAAGTAAAAAGTTTAACTTCCATGACAATTTATACAGTGTGTGTAGTGGCGGGCTGGGCATAGGGAGTAAGAAGTGCAATATCGCATATGCCAGCTGGCCGAAATGAAATAACTGAGAACGGGGATGCCTCAGTGGCCTAGCGCCGACTTTTCAATCTATGCCGCGACGGGCGAGTTTGCTGTTAGCTGGGTTGTCATATCTCTCGCGCTACGTGGAAGTACATGGCCAATTCGCAATTACACGCAGTGTATAAAATATAATTTTTCACAAGGTTTTTAAACTTAAACATATCCCTTGTCTGTTTAGGCTACCTTATAGCCGCTATTAATTTTGAATAACCATGTATGTCTTGAATTTTACCAACTAGTTACTAACTAGTAGCGCCGTGTAGAACATCATAGAAAGTGACTATCGATCGAGTGATTGGTTACTAACTGCAGTCACCAATCTGTTTCAGTGCTTTGAAGCTACACCAGCCATTTCACCCCACCACTAAAAAAGTTATTGCATAATTTCTTACACATTTATTACAAATTATTACCACCAAAATTAATTTTATTACCATTGCCCGTAATTAATTATAAGCGAACAACGTAGATTACCCTTAAACCTACACCAGCCACTCGTAACTTTTTACCTAATTGACATATCGAGATGGGTCTTGCGCCATAATTTATTACAAATAAATTACATTCGACCCATCATAATCGAAATACCGTATAATCAAACCCTGGGGGTAAAAACCACCCCAAAGGTGTAATTTTAATTATATTATATGCATAACATTAAAATTAGCTCTAAATTTATTAAAATAACTTGTGTAAAGATTCTTAACAAAAATTACAAAAAATCTAATCATTTCTTCCACCGGGGGTGAAATCAACCCCCATTTTTTAAATACGGGTATCGCTATTGTTGATAGTTTCAAATGGTTCAGTAATTAAATTTCACATAAAGCAACAAAAATTAACATGTCTGATATTTAAATATTTCATTAATTTCTAGAATTACATCTTACAAAAGATAATGATGAGGATAGAAAAAGTAGACAAAGTGTTTTATTTTTTAGAAGTGCCACATAAATTGCAATAAATAATGTATTAACCTTATCAATAAGAAGGCAAAATCTACAAAGTTGTTTTAAATGCTTTAATATATTATTACACTAACTCACCACCACTTAATTATTATAAAACGTCATTTTGTCCAATACACAGAAATTAACATAGAAATTAGTATTTAATTATGCCAGAATGCAATAATAAAAAAGTTGTTCCTTCACACGCTGTAATATTTTATTACATTAGCCCACCACTATTTAATTATTAAAAAGTTATCAGATCTAGTTTAGTAAACACCAAGTAACCTAAAAAATAATTCTTAGATGTGTCCGACTGCAGTAATTAATTATTAACCCTCTTAGTATGAACCAAAAATACGAAAAATTGACAAGGCAATGCTTTAATATTTTATTACATTAGCCCACCACTACTTAATTATTAGAAAATGATCAGATTCAATTTTTAGTTGTTTGCACGAAAAATCCACAAAGTTGTTTCACCCTCTCTAATATTTTATTACATTAGCCCACCACCATTTAATTATTAGAAAATGATCAGATTCAGTTTATTAAACATCTATTGACCTATAAATACATTTTTAGCTGTGCCTGATTGCAGTAATAAATTATTAACCATGTTAGCAAGAAGCAAAGACACGAAAAATCCACAAAGTTGTTTCACCCGCTCTAATATTTTATTACATTAGCCCACCTCTATTTAATAATTAGAAAATGATCAGATTCAGTTTATTATACATCTGTTGACCTATAAATAAATTTTTAGTTGTGCCCGATTGCAGTAATAAATTATTAACCCTCTTAGTAAGAAGCAAAGGCACGAAAAATCCACAAAGTTGTTTCACCCGCTCTAATATTTTATTACATTAGCCCACCTCTATTTAATAATTAGAAAATGATCAGATTCAGTTTATTATACATCTGTTGACCTATAAATAAATTTTTAGTTGTGCCCGATTGCAGTAATAAATTATTAACCCTCTTAGTAAGAAGCAAAGGCACGAAAAATCCACAAAGTTGTTTCACCCGCTCTAATATTTTATTACATTAGCCCACCTCTATTTAATTATCAGAAAATGATCAGATTCAGTTTATTAAACATCTGTTGACCTATAAATACATTTTTAGTTGTGCTCGATTGCAGTAATAAATTATTAACCCTTTTAGTAAGAAGCAAAGACACGAAAAATCCACAAAGTTGTTTCACCCGCTCTAATATTTTATTACATTAGCCCACCTCTATTTAATAATTAGAAAATGATCAGATTCAGTTTATTATACATCAGTTGACCTATAAATACATTTTTAGTTGTGCCCGATTGCAGTAATAAATTATTAACCCTTTTAGTAAGAAGCAAAGACACGAAAAATCCACAAAGTTGTTTCACCCGCTCTAATATTTTATTACATTAGCCCACCTCTATTTAATTATCAGAAAATGATCAGATTCAGTTTATTATACATCTGTTGACCTATAAATAAATTTTTAGTTGTGCCCGATTGCAGTAATAAATTATTAACCCTTTAGCAAGAAGCAAAGATACGAAAAATCCAAAAAGTTGTTCCAACAATTTGAATATTTTATTACATTAGCCCACCTCTATTTAATAATTAGAAAATGATCAGATTCAGTTTATTAAACATCTATTGACCTATAAATAAATTTTTAGTTGTGCCCGATTGCAGTAATAAATTATTAACCCTCTTAGTAAGAAGCAAAGATACGAAAAATCCACAAAGTTGTTTCACCCGCTCTAATATTTTATTACATTAGCCCACCTCTATTTAATAATTAGAAAATGATCAGATTCAGTTTATTATACATCTGTTGACCTATAAATAAATTTTTAGTTGTGCCCGATTGCAGTAATAAATTATTAACCCTCTTAGTAAGAAGCAAAGACACGAAAAATCCACAAAGTTGTTTCACCCGCTCTAATATTTTATTACATTAGCCCACCTCTATTTAATTATCAGAAAATGATCAGATTCAGTTTATTAAACATCTGTTGACCTATAAATACATTTTTAGTTGTGCCCGATTGCAGTAATAAATTATTAACCCTCTTAGTAAGAAGCAAAGATACGAAAAATCCACAAAGTTGTTTCACCCGCTCCAATATTTTATTACATTAGAACACCTCTATTTAATTATTAGAAAATGATCAGATTCAATTTATTATGCATTAGTTGACCTAGAAATAAATTTTTAGTTGTGCCCGATTGCAGTAATAAATTATTAGCCCTTTAGCAAGAAGCAAAGATACGAAAAATCCAAAAAGTTGTTCCAACAATTTGAATATTTTATTACATTAGCCCACCGCTAATCAATTATCAGAAAATGATCAGACTCAGTTTACTATACATCAGTTGACCTAAAAATAGATTTTTAGTTGTGCCCGATTGCAGTAATAAATTATTAACCCTTTTAGTAAGAAGCAAAGACACGAAAAATCCACAAAGTTGTTTCACCCGCTCTAATATTTTATTACATTAGCCCACCTCTATTGCACAAACTACTAGTGGCGTGTGTGAGTCGGACGAACATGTAAATATTTTGAGCCGGAACAAGATTACCTCCCCCCCCCCCCCATTTTCGAGGATGCTGAACACGATGGCGGTGTCAGAATTTCTCTTTGGGGTTGCGCAAACCCTCAAAACGGCCAAAAACCACCCCCGAGAGGGGTAAAACGCGCTTCACTCGATTTCCCTGGAGAAAAAACATCCTCGAAAACGGGGGGGGGGGGAGGTAATCTTGTTCCGGCTCAAAATATTTACAATTCTCGGGTTTTTTTCCGACTCACACACGCTACTATACTATTTTGCACGATCGTAGAAAAAATAAATTGTAGTGGTAATGGACATCATGATTGTCCGTTTTTGGCAACTCATATTTTGTAACAAGTTTTTTATACCTACCAAAAATGATTAGTTTGTTTGTTAAATAGTTATTTATGATATGTTAAAAGTGATATTTTATTTTGTGAATGGGAAAGTTTACGGAATGAGTAAAGCCAATGAAGCAACCTCACAAGCAAAATACAATCACTTTTAACACGTATATATATTCATACACTATATTTTGTATGAACACTACTAAAAGCACCAATGAAAATATTATTTTTCGTTGTGAGTGACTTGGATAGAAAATCTGGATGTGGAAGTAGTGATTCCTTGGGCAGCGGTTTTCTTAGTAGTATTTATACAAGAAATAATTTACCTGCAATTTTCGTCAATAGGAAGTCTTTTGCTTTTTGACAACACGAATTACTACCATCGTTATTTCTTCCTTCCGTTTCAGCTAAAGAAATGACAAATAATGCCTGAATTAAATTTTTGCAGTCTTCTAAATTATCACATATTATTAGTTGGCCAATCGTTGCCATGAACAGAGTTTTAATTTTTCTTCGTAAAGAACCAAAAAATCCAGAATATTTTTTCATAGTATGCGCAACGTCAATTCGAATATACATTTTAGGCTTTTTTTCTGTTTTTAGTGCATCTGCGTAATTATTTATATTTTTAAATTCAGTGTAAGTAGCTGAAACAGCATTTAGGAGAGCCTTGGACCAATCTGTCACGCAGACATCTGGATCTGGGAAACCAGATCTTTTCAACATGAGTAACCAGTTACTCAAAGCTTGTGCATGTGAGTCTTCTGCAAGCATATGAGCAACTGTGAATTGGGCTACTGTACTGGTGACGGTAATGCTATGCATGCTTACTCTGTACGAGCGAATCTCTGAAAATAGGGGATACTACCCCACCAGTGCTATCAATACATACACAGACTTTCTGTTTTGTACAAAGCTTCAATATTATTTTAAGGATTCTATTCTGTGCTACCTCTAGATTCTATTTTGTGCTACCTCTAGTGGTCTTATTGTCGTAGAATAAGCCCCTCCCCACCCTACAATTCCATATAAAATCAGTGATTGCACTAATGCAAAATCAAATTTTCTCTATCTAAAATTTGAGTTATTTGCTTAAACAAAAACATTAAAGATCAAATTTTTTGTACTAAATTTTGAATGTGCAAGCATCATTTTAGATTAGAGTCTATTTCAATTCAACAGATGTATAATAAACTGAATCTGATCATTTTCTAATAATTAAATGGAGGTGGGCTAATGTAATAAAATATTAGAGAGGGTGAAACAACTTTGTGGATTTTTCGTGTCTTTGCTTCTTACTAAGAGGGTTAATAATTTATTACTGCAATCGGGCACAACTAAAAATTTATTTATAGGTCAACAGATGTATAATAAACTGAATCTGATCATTTTCTAATTATTAAATAGAGGTGGGCTAATGTAATAAAATATTAGAACGGGTGAAACAACTTTGTGGATTTTTCGTGCCTTTGCTTCTTACTAAGAGGGTTAATAATTTATTACTGCAATCGGGCACAACTAAAAATTTATTTATAGGTCAACAGATGTATAATAAACTGAATCTGATCATTTTCTAATTATTAAATAGAGGTGGGCTAATGTAATAAAATATTAGAGCGGGTGAAACAACTTTGTGGATTTTTCGTGTCTTTGCTTCTTGCTAACATGGTTAATAATTTATTACTGCAATCAGGCACAGCTAAAAATGTATTTATACGTCAATAGATGTTTAATAAACTGAATCTGATCATTTTCTAATAATTAAATGGAGGTGGGCTAATGTAATAAAATATTAGAGAGGGTGAAACAACTTTGTGGATTTTTCGTGCAAACAACTAAAAATTGAATCTGATCATTTTCTAATAATTAAGTAGTGGTGGGCTAATGTAATAAAATATTAAAGCATTACCTTGTCAATTTTTCGTATTTTTGGTTCATACTAAGAGGGTTAATAATTAATTACTGCAGTCGGACACATCTAAGAATTATTTTTTAGGTTACTTGGTGTTTACTAAACTAGATCTGATAACTTTTTAATAATTAAATAGTGGTGGGCTAATGTAATAAAATATTACAGCGTGTGAAGGAACAACTTTTTTATTATTGCATTCTGGCATAATTAAATACTAATTTCTATGTTAATTTCTGTGTATTGGACAAAATGACGTTTTATAATAATTAAGTGGTGGTGAGTTAGTGTAATAATATATTAAAGCATTTAAAACAACTTTGTAGATTTTCGTATTTTGCCTTCTTATTGATAAGGTTAATACATTATTTATTGCAATTTATGTGGCACTTCTAAAAAATAAAACACTTTGTCTACTTTTTCTATCCTCATCATTATCTTTTGTAAGATGTAATTCTAGAAATTAATGAAATATTTAAATATCAGACATGTTAATTTTTGTTGCTTTATGTGAAATTTAATTACTGAACCATTTGAAACTATCAACAATAGCGATACCCGTATTTAAAAAATGGGGGTTGATTTCACCCCCGGTGGAAGAAATGATTAGATTTTTTGTAATTTTTGTTAAGAATCTTTACACAAGTTATTTTAATAAATTTAGAGCTAATTTTAATGTTATGCATATAATATAATTAAAATTACACCTTTGGGGTGGTTTTTACCCCCAGGGTTTGATTATACGGTATTTCGATTATGATGGGTCGAATGTAATTTATTTGTAATAAATTATGGCGCAAGACCCATCTCGATATGTCAATTAGGTAAAAAGTTACGAGTGGCTGGTGTAGGTTTAAGGGTAATCTACGTTGTTCGCTTATAATTAATTACGGGCAATGGTAATAAAATTAATTTTGGTGGTAATAATTTGTAATAAATGTGTAAGAAATTATGCAATAACTTTTTTAGTGGTGGGGTGAAATGGCTGGTGTAGCTTCAAAGCACTATCAGTTTCTTTCGAGTAGCCCCGTGTGCAGACGGCCTTTACGCATTGTAGGAATTCTTATGTTTTGGTTGGAGACTGCTCTGGTGTTGTATGGTATCTCCATTTGGATATATATTTGACATTTACCATTCATTGAATGGTTTGAAAAGTATACAGTAATCTTATATTAAATAAACCCGTTTCTGTGTACAAGAGTTCTGTTGAGTACCTTTGATTTTTTTTAAATATAATTTTTATCGTATTTTGTATGACCTGGAGATTTTTTAAGGCATTTTTGTATAAAACACCACAAACTGTTATGCAATATCTTAACATAGACTCAACCAGGGCATTGTATATAATTGCTAGATTTTGTTTGAGTATGTCTCTTCACTGATAAAACTTACACATTAGTCTTTTTCCGAGATACATTGCGTGTACATTCCATCTTAAGTGTTGATCTAAATATTTGATTTCAGTAACCCTCGTAACTTTATCGCAAGTACAGGTTAAAGTATTTTTACAGGACAATTCATGGGCAACAATTTGGTTGGTTTCTGGTTGATCATCAGAAAACATGGAAAATATCAGAAATTTAGTTTTTTGTACTGTATTTAAACTTAATTAATTTTTTAAGATTTTCAAACCATTTTCAGCTTTATTATATACATTTTCCCATGTATTGCCTCTGAATATTAAGACTGTGTCGTCGGCGTAAGATATCTGGCCATTTATGGTATTTCTTAGTATACTGTTTATATACAAGAGGAATAACATCGGACCAATTACCGTCCCCTGTGGGACGCCTGTGGTTATTTCTAAGGGTTCACTTTGGACATTATCGATTTTAACTGTTTGTGTTCTTTTGTGTTCATTAACTGGACACCCTGTATAATATATTATTAATTTGTTTTATGTTGTATTATTTTTTGTGTACTTTCTTTTCATGACTAATTGAGAATTAATTATATATTTTTTTGATTTGTCTCGTATCATTTTATATAATCTCTTGGACTAAAAAAGGATTATTACTATCTGTCCCAGTATTTGGTCCATTGTGTATGGGGCAGTATGAATGAAATCATTCATTAATGTTTCCTTAATGCACAAATTTAAATTACGTCAACAAAGCACAACCAACGTTAATTTTATTTCATTCATGTGTTTATTTAAAAACTTTGTCAACATAAATATCAGGCGTGAACCAAACAACCTTATCTCAGTGCGTTTATTCTATCCCATTTTATTCGATATAAAGCAATCTAAACAAAATATGAGATACCTAAATCTCCCACAAGAATATGTCAACAAACTTCATGAAAAAAGTGAAACCGATAGCCCAGTGATAAATAGATATCGTGAAAGGGCCTTTCTAACAGAGTGAACCGAGAGTACGGACAGATGGCTGCTGTCTCGCCATCACCGGATGTCGTGGGTACCCTTCCGGGTCGAGAAGGCGCGCCTCGAGTCGTGGGAATACCACATTAACTCCTCGCAGCGAGTACGCCATGCCGGTCTCCTATCTCCATTCATATTCAGCCGCGCACCGCACCGACTGGAATGCATTAAAAATTGTTTAGTGACCTTCTGGTTTGTGTTAACTTTTAGTTGAGAATAGGCAAGCATGGCTTTTAGTAATACTTTTAATGTCTTAGCTTTTTATTATACAGGACGTTTTGTAATAAAGTGACCTCCCGCAAGGGTGTGATTGAATTAAAAAAAAAAAATAAAATAAAATAAAAAATTGGACCGACCTTAAAAAAGGTAAATAAAATTTCGCTTGGTTAATTGAACCTTTATTATCTATAATCGATATTGAATTCGGTTAAAAATACGTTTGATTTCGTTATTTCCTCATTTTACTTCCACGTCCAGTGGAAGCATAGTAAAGTAACGACAAAAATTTTTAAAAAAATTTTTATTGTTCAAATAGGCTTAGAATATCATGAAACGTCGATATTTTAAATTAGAGTAAAAAAACATTCTGTCTGTTGTTCTGTCGGTTTATCTGTAACTTTTTTTGTGCGCACGATTACTCTGGAACCGTTTAAGATATTGACTTGAAATTTGGTACACGTATGCATTTTAACGAGATCTGGAACTAGATTGTATTTTCATCTTATTCCGTTGAAGGGTTGGGGTAAATGGGGGTAAACAGGTAAACAGATAAATCAAGCAGGTAAGAGTCCAAAAAATTGGTATTTAGTATATACAAGAGAAGCTAATGTCTCAAAAAAATTTTTGGCATTAGTAACTCCCATTACTACAACCACCTCATTATAAAAGGGAGTGAAAAAAAATTTGTGATTTCGTGTGTTTACAAGAACCAAAGGTCTCAAAATTCGTTGCGGGGTATCGTTTTATGGGTTTTTGGGGTAGACGATTTCAAATATTATATTAGTTCCACAAACAATTATTTCCACATACAAAATTTTTTCGTTGTGAGAGACTTGGACAGCAAATCTGGATGTGGAAGTAGTGATTCCTTGGGCAGCGGTTTTTACACTAAAAATAATATCGATATTAAGTTATTAGGTTCAATTAACTGGGTGACTGGGTGAAATTTCCCACAAAACACAAGACTCTCCGAATGGCAAATCCCATTTAGTATTTAGGCTTGCCTATGGACATCTCAATATCCCAGTATGTATGTTAGATCACGGTTCACATGAATGACTTTTTAAAAACTTTTATTTACTTAAATGGAGCTAACGTTGGCTCTTGGAGAAGGAATATAATAATAATTAGAAGTGTTTCATTCTAAGTGAGTTTAATAACTGATTTTACAAAGCATGTCTAGTCGTATTTATAACATACAGAACCTGAGTAAGCAAAATATAGAACAAAGGAAATGCAATTCGACATTCAGCATAAAATGTGAGAAACAAAGGTGAAACATAATATCTTTGAGATAAGCGATTAATAAGAGAAGTCCTTATCATGTCATATGATATACCTGTGAAGGTTTGTTATGACTACGTCTTGGTAATAAGTGTATAATTTTATATAACAACTTCCCCCTTAATAAAAAAGTTGATGTTATGCAGCAACTTTTGAAAATTGTTAGAAACGTTAAATGAATATAATAATACAAAGCAAAATAATAAAAATACGTAAAAGTTAAAATTGGTTAACGATAATAATAATAAGCTAGTAATACATTACATAAATGTGATAAGAATAAAATACAATGGTCTAAATTAATAGACAAGGGTAAAACTCCACATATGAAAGTCTATGTTAACTCGATGTCCTCTTCTTCTTGAGGTTTAATACCGGGTCGCTTTCTTGGAGGAATCAGTCTAGGAAATTTGGTAAAAACTCTGCTTCGCTCTGAAGGAGGGTTGTCCGTTGAGGGTTGGATTCGCAATGCTCCACATCTTCTTCTTCTGCATTTACAAGTTATGTAAAGTAGAACTAATAGAATGATGAGAGTGATTATGAAATATGTGAACCAAGATACGTGTTTGGTCACAAAATGAGGTCATCCAGGTCTTTGGAATATTGCTCTAGTTTGTTTTTAGCAATATCTAAATCTTCTACGTCGAGACTGTTTAATTTGAGCGGTTTTAATTTTGGAATTTCGATTTTGTCGGGCATGTGGTGCAGCATTCAAAAGGAATTTGGATTGGATGTGAATTGTCCTTAATTTCAGAAAAGTCTTTAGCACTGGCTTGTATTCGAGTAATGCCTGCATAGGCGTAACATCCTGGTTGTAGTTTTATGATGGAATTTTTGTTAATTAGCTCTGTTATGGATTCTCTCTTCGGGCAGTTGATGGTAATGTGAAGTGGTTCGGAATTCATTACTAGCCATGTATTGTCTTCAAGTTGTTGGACGTTATATCCTTGACTAATGATGAAGGAAGTTTGACAATTTTCTGGGAGTTTCGGCAATGGTTTTAATATTCTAGCTTCACAAATGGCATTTTGGTCGGTCGATAAGATATGCAAACATAGTTTGGTTCTAAAATAGAGTGGTTTGCATTCTTTCAAATTTTGTATAGGTATGTACATTAAAGAATCATCGTCTCTCGCGATAAACTTTTGTGAAATAGATAAAATGTGATGTAGACCAGTTCTGTTATCAGGTATAGGATATAGATGAAAGGTGTTATAATTTTGAGGTTCAATGAGAGGTATTGTTAAAACAAATATTAAGTTAGAATCTAGTTAAAAAGCTTTTAGTTCAATAATATCCAGATATTGAGCAACTGCTGATGATTTAATTGGAAGAGGCAAATTGTTTCTTCGCAAACTCTGTGAAATCTCTTGTAATGCCGTCACAAAGTGATCAGGTGTTATGATTGATGAATGAATAATTCCTAATCTGGCAAATGTTATTGAATTTAAAATGTCGTTCAAATTATCTTCGATATACAAATAGCTTGCCATTAATTGTTCGGAAATGTATAAAAATTTTAGTTTTATGTGAGCAGCCTCAATAGCTTGAGTCATGGTTTGAATTGTGTGTTCGATTTCTTCGAGATTGTTAAACGTTTCCTCGTCAATCTGTTATTTTTGTATAGTCGAGTTGAAGTTTTTAATAACAGAAGTTGTAACTGAAATTTGATTTTTGATTAAGTTTTCCAACTGATGATGTTCGTCGTTATTTAGTTTATTTATACAATTAGTATAGTACTGGCCATCTTCAGCATCTAGGTTTCCAGTTATGGATTTGAATATTGTACCGGTACCGTTAAATATTCCTCGTTTATATCTTTTTGTATCTGAAAAGATTTCGTCAAATTTCATTTTTATAGAGTTGAATATTTGTGTTAAAAGGTTAAAGTCTGTTTTAATTTCACTAATAAAAATAATTGACTTATGATCACCATTATTAAGAGGGTACAAGATTTTGTCTAAGATATTTTGATTTTTGTCAAAAGCTAGTTTGAGGGATGAAATATTTTTATGCACTAGCAGAGTCCATTTGTCATTTGTCACCATGATATCCGTGTTTTGATGGTAGTATACACCAACAGTGTTATTGATCGGGGTAATTTTGTATTGACAGAGTGCTGATCCGAACAGCAGGAGAAACGTTAATTTCATCTCCATGGGTAGGTTCTTCGTCCGTCAACCTCACCACCAGTGAGGACGATGTACACGCACTAGTTAGGCACCTTCTGCAGATGTTCTCCTTGTTCTCTTACGCTTCACTACCCGTTAGGCTTCTTGTTCTGATGATGTTTACGGATCCTACCGACTGCGCCAATGTTAGATCACGGTTCACATGAATGACTTTTTAAAAACTTTTATTTACTTAAATGGAGCCAACGTTGGCTCTTGGAGAAGGAATATAATAATAATTAGAAGTGTTTCATTCTAAGTGAGTTTAATAACTGATTTTACAAAGCATGTCTAGTCGTATTTATAACATACAGAACCTGAGTAAGCAAAATATAGAACAAAGGAAATGCAATTCGACATTCAGCATAAAATGTGAGAAACAAAGGTGAAACATAATATCTCTGAGATAAGCGATTAATAAGAGAAGTCGTTATCATGTAATAAGATATACCTGTGAAGGTTTGTTATGACTAAGTCTTGGTAATAAGCATATAATTTTATATAACATGTATACCAATGTCACAACTTTGTATCAGATAAAAGTAGTACGAGGAACGTTCTGAAGGACATACCAGCGCTTATACTACGGACGTACCAGGACATCCCCGGATATTTTGGGATATCCTAAGTATTACGAATAGGCACCCAAAGCATGTCTCTATTAGGTTTTAGCTGATGCCCGTGACTTCGTTCGGGTGGAATACCGTCCGCGTGGACTTAAAAACATTAACAAACTAACTTATGCCTATAAAGAAGTACTACATACTCACTGAGTACTCCTAGGAAGTACATTTGAGGGAACCGACTGCGCATCCATGGTGCCCGGTGAAACCTACTGCGCAGTAAAGGAAAACTTCTGCGCATCCATAGTACTCGGGGAAACCCACTGCGGATCGTAATGTCTATTTTTGTGATAGTGAGTTAAACGAAATAAATAATTATTTTACTCATCAATAGAGCACATGGGCGGGTATGTGTCAAATTTCTTGCTTAAAAACACCCCGCTCCCCGTTCACCCGTTCGGGGGGTCTCTTTTTGAAAATCGTCGAATACGTTTCTTATTTCCTCAGAAGAGCACGTCGCTGGAATATCACGTTTTTGACTTACTCGATCTCAGAGATACGGGACCTTTTAGACCATCTACCACTCCCGTTTTCACCCCTTCAAAAAGTGGAAATCGAAATTTTGACTTACTCTTGTCTAATAGATTCCAATAAAGAGTATTTCTGCCAAATTTCACACATCTAGATCTAACATTTCCGAAAAAGCCCCTTTTTCATCCTCTTGGGGGTCGAATTTCGAAAAATCCCTTCTTACTGGTTGCCTACGTCATTCGAGGAACCTCTATGCAAAATTTGAAGTTTCTAGACCCAGTGGTTTGAGTGGTGCGTTGGTAGATCAGTGAGTCAGTCAGTCAGTTAGGGTATCCTTTTATAGATATAGATTAATAAATCCATAGAATAAAAGGATGTACAAACTTCATGCTTATAGGCCGGGAGCCCGCGTATAAAATGGCTGACTATCCGGCGAACTTTGAAAATATGAAAAATGGATTGTTCTTATATAAGTTAGCAATGAATGGACCGTCAGCTGGTTGGGCAGCGGTGGGGGTGGCTGTCAAAGGGTTGAAAACAGGTAAAAAAAATTGAGAAAAAAACTATCCGGCGAACGCTGAAACTTATATGAGGGGAAGATTATGTTGTATAATGAAAGTAGAATATAGTCAGCTGGACGGGGGGCGGTGGATTTACCGTCAGCTGATCAAACAGGCCCAAAAACACGAAAAATTTAAATTATTCGGCGAACTTTAAAATTTAGGTATAAGATAATATTTACACTGAGATTCACGAAAAACATAGTCAGCTGCAAGTATGTGGGTGGAAAAGTCGTCAGCTGGTACAGAACAGTGCTGAGTGTTGATCACTTGCGAGGCAGCGCCCATCACCTTTCTTGCATCAGCTGACGACTTTTCCACCCACATACTTGCAGCTGACTGTGTTTATCGTTAATCTTAGTATGAATATTATCATATACCCGAATTTCAAAGTTCGCCATAAAGATTTAATTAGTAATATCGATATCGATAACTTAATGCTAGAAAACGTGCGTGCGGCATTCCCGAGTTTCTTTTTTAAATTTGAATAAATATTCACTTTGTTATTAATATACATTATTTTATGAGAATACAAATTAATACATTCGTACATTTCAAAATTATTCAGGATGATCTGCTCAGAAAATTTATTTAGTTTAGTGAAAATAAAAATAAATTTATTCGGCTTCCGATAACAGATTTTCCTCATTCTCATTTTCATCCAACTCATCACTCTCTTGATGCTCAGTGGGTGAAAGATCATTTTTCTCTTTGTCACTCGCATCTAAAAAAAATAATTATTTATAAAAAATTGATTAAGATTATAATAGGATGAAAAGTGAAAACCACAAATGATATAATACCTTCAGTATTTTCGGCATCTTGGATAATCATTTCCACTTATGAAGGTAATTGATCTCCATCAAACCACTTGCAAGTTAAATTTGTTTTCCTCAAGCTGTCACCCTTAACCAAGGGATCTAATGTAGATGGCACTTGTTTGTGTGCGTTGTTCCAAATCGTATACATACATACAACAGTTCTTAAAGCGCGCTGTACAAATTCCGATTTCGACGGAGGCGACAGAGATGCATCAAAATTTTTGTCTGGTAACCGAAATTCGTTATCATTTTCGCTAAATTTATACACCTTAGTGAAAGTAGCTACACGAGCATCATTGACGTTTTTTTATAGCTTTAAACCCATAGATCGTGCAAACAAACTTCTCTGTTATATTAACGACATTATTTAGGTTCTCCTCTGGTAAATTATTCAAACTTTTAAATGCTTCAATAACTTCTTTTAGAAGCTCTAATTAAGTTTCTTTCAATGTATTGGGCAATAATTTAAATTTTTCGTGTTCTTGGACTTGTTTGATCGATCAGCTGACGGTAAATCCACCGCCCCCCGCCCAGCTGACTATATTCTACTTTCATTATACAACATAATCTTCCCCTCTTCCCCTAAGTTTCAGCGTTCGCCGGATAGTTTTTTTTCTCAATTTTTTTTACGTGTTTTCAACCCTTTCACAGCCACCCCCACCGCTACCCAACCAGCTGACGGTCCATTCATTGCTAACTTATATAAGAACAATCCATTTTTCATATTTTCAAAGTTCGCCGGATAGTCAGTCATTTTATACGCGGGCTCCCGGCCTATTAGTACAGAAGCGAAGCAGTAAAAATGGTAAAATTCCCGGCCCGAAAACAATGAAAGGAATTTCCTTAATTTTTTTTGCAATATGCTTTATAAAATACGTACATCAAAATCTATATTGTCGCATTACCTGCTTTTTATTGTTAAGGGTGGAAACCACCCTCTTCTAATTTTACGAATAAATTAATGGAAATCCATATATTTATGTTTTTGAGGTCGCTGAATATGACTGTGAGGTCAAAACTTATAAGACGAAAATATTAAGGGTTGAAGTCACCCTTAAATACTAAAAAATTAATGTCTTCTAATTTTACGAATAAAATCACGAAAATCCATATACTTATGTTTTTGGGGTCGCTAAATATGATTATGATGTCAAAACATAGAAAAGACGAAAATATTTTGGGTTGAAACCACTCTTAAATACTGAAAAATTAATAATTCTTCTAATGTTATAAATAAATTCACGAAAATCCATATACTTATGTTTTTTAGGTAGAACTTATGAGGTTTAAATTTATAAAAAAGAATGGCGGATTAAAAATGGCCACAAAAGAGTATAGTAATATGTCTAATTTTATTAAAAATACAGATTGTTTTAAATAAATCAAATTAATACAATTAAGTAAATTAATTAAATAACATTTTCAATCTGCACTCTAAAACATGCTAAAGTGCCGCTTTTTCTGCGTATTCTTCGAAAAATAGACTCATTTCTCTACCCACTACAGACATTTAAAATGTGCGTACAAACTGAAAGGTTTCAACATTATTTCAAACTGTCATATTTCTGGAACAGTTTGTCGTAGGAACAAAATAAAAACCCAAATGCTTCGTTTTTTTATAAGCTTCATTTCGTTTTTATATCATGTTTTTAACAATCTTATAGTTTTTGAGATATCTCAATTTTAAATACATAATTACTTCCACATCCAGTGAAAGTATAGTAACGACAAAAAAAATTTTTAAAAATTTTTATTGTTCAAATAGGCTTAGGATGTCACGAAACGTCGAGATTTTAAGTTTGAGCGAAAAAAAAATTTCTCTGTCTTTTTTGTGCGCACGTTTACTCTGGAACCGTTTGAGATATTGACTTGAAATTTGGTACACATATGTACTTTAGCGAGATCTAGAACTAGATTATATTTTCATCTTGTTCCGTCGAAGGGTTGGGGGGTAAATTGGGGTAAATTTGGGGTAAATAGGTAGATCAAGCAGGTAAGAGTCCATAAAATTGGTATTTAGTATATACAAGAGAAGCTAAGGTCTCAAAGAAAATTTTGGCATTAGCCACCCCCATTACCACCCCCACCCCATTATTAAAGGGGATGAAAAAAAATGTGATCTGCGTCGTAATCTATTCAAAATTAAACATAATTAAATTTCCTACAAGAATTTCTATATTAATTTTCTTCCTCTGTGTTATAGTTTACGAGATATTCGCCAGCCAAAATAGGTAATTAATATAGTATATTAAAGTATAAGTGGATAATAGGGTGTTTAAAACACGCGCGATTTTTCGAGCACGACGGCGCAGCCGAGTGCTCGAAATAGAGCAAGTGTTTTAAAGACCAGTTATCCACGAATACTTTACGCTATTTTTTTTTATTGGTACACTTTGAAATCATAAATACTGGTATTATTACTACAAAAAATGGAAACAAGAATTAAGAATGTAAATTGGTTGAATTCGTGATGTGACATCAAGATACCTGTCAGTGTCATGAAAATGAGAAAAACAAAAATTAATTTGCAATCTGTCACATATGATTAATTATTGTCAATACAGTTACTGATTGTATACTGCTTTAAAATGAGTTCTAACATTGATTACTTAAATAGAAAAGCAGAATCGCGGTTAATACCGCAAAAATCGGAAGGCTTTTGAAACATTCGTTAGTAATATTTTATTTGAGTTACAGTACCTATTTTATATCAACAATTAAAAAGTTGACATTTTGACTTCACGTTTCTTGGATCGTTGATGTTACCAGGGTAACTTTTAAAACACGCGCGTTTTTAAAACTTGGATTTAAACACTCTGAGGCGTACTTTAAATAAGCAAAATAGGGTACCAATAAAAAAAAATAAATTAATTAGGTACCGTTATTATTATTATTAAAATCATCGAGGCTAAATGGAGACATCCAAAGCTAACAAAGAAAAAAATTAGGTAGGTACCTTGAATATTTCTATAAAAGCGGTTTACCGTGGTCTGCTCAATGGAAATGCACAGATTTTCCCAGGATATGGTATCTTTATACAAGAATGATGGATCGAATACAGAACGTAGTAACGAAAGACCACATCCTGGTAGGCACAGAAATGGGGGAACGAGTCAGGGGCGTTAAAGCGGGGGAGGGGTAAATTACAGAAGGAATGATAACACATACACGAGAAGAGGCATACCACGGCAACAGTGGAGATAAACTGGAGGAAGAAGAGAAAGCAAAAAATGAACGAATCAAATTAATACAAGAAAGCCCTTCAATAAGCCACGATCCAAGGAATAACTGCTAGAAATCACGGTAGAGGAAGAAGAAATGATGCACTTGGAGCAGGCAAAATAAACAATGAATTAATGTACTATGGAGCCAAAAGGACAAAGGAGCAACCCTCAGAACTCATCACCGGTGCAAGGCCGGAAACGTTCATATGGTTCTTCCCAGGGAAATGGTATTTACACAAAAGAAAAATGGACCGAATACTGAATCTAGGAATGAAAGATCAGATCACATCCTAGTAGGTAAAGAAACGGGGAAGCAGGCCAGAAGCGTTAAAGTGCGGGGGGGCAGAGGTAACAGGGAAAGAAAAGCGAGGGAAAAAATGAATTCCACAAATAAATCGCAGCGATGCTCTACCAGAATCAGAAACGGGGGAATCAGAAGATTTGTAGAAGCAGAAATACAAAAAAAGGAGTATAAACACTCCATATTACGATACAACACATATTTCACAGAAGACTCGGAAGAGGCAGAAGTCCAGAACTAAAAACACAAAAAACGGGACACAACACAATGCGGTAACGCATCTCACAAATACCTACATCTCCCATCTCACATTCCTTTACCATGTGCCATGTGGCTCTCGCTGCTGGCAACAAGCATGACCTTAGTCCAACCCAGGCAAATGTTTTTCTGACCATAAGTAGATCCTAATTTGTTCTATACTTGAAAAAAATTTGATTCAACTCGGAAACAAAATAAAAAAGTTACAAGTGTGCCTTATTTTAAGTGAGTTACACTGTATATTTAAGGAAATGTATAGACTTCGACGAAATATCACGTTAATAAATACCTCGAGTGTTGTAAAATAAAGATTGTTTTGTGACTGCGATTTATTAGCAGACCACGGTAAACCACTTTGATAGAAATATTCAAGGTACCTAATTTATTTATTTATTAATTATCTATTTTGGCTGGCGAAGATCTCGTAAACTATAACACATAGGAAGAAAATGAATATAGACATTCTCATAGGAAATTTAATTATGTTAAATTTTGCATAGATTACCCTTTTCAGTACGGAGCATCGTTTTCGAGTTATAAGCGAAGAATCGAAACCTTTCCAACCCCCAACCCCCCCTAATTACCTCCTAATTACCTCCTAATTACCCCCAATACATTCCTGAAGAGGAAAATTCTCCCCTCCTCCATGTTCTCTACAATCCCCTTTTGGGCATTCATTGATTGGACTAATATATATTGTATAACATTTAAATTCGTAATTGTATTTATGCTGAAACTGCTAAAATATATATTTTTCACATCGTTCTTTTATTTTCTTAGTAATAAAGGAAAAGGCAACACATGGAGCTTTTTGGGTTCACATTTTGTTTATATTTTTTTGTTCGATAACTCACACATTTTTATTTTACACGAATATTTTCGTAAAAAAGCCATTTTAGAAATCCTCACTATTTCCTAGCGGACCTAGTGTGCTATGCTGTTTTTCTAAATCAATATCCTTGACACAATTCTTAAACTTTTTGTTATATTATTAAAACTTGTCTTACGTAGTTGTTTACAACAATGTCTCCATTGCAATAAAATTTTAACAGAATGGCGTAATAACAATTTTACTACTCATTAAAAACATAATCACTTTAACTTGGTGGCACAGACGACAGTTTTTTTCTACTAAGCACAATTTCAATGTGTTTATTAATAATATTATTGTTTAAATAACTTTTATTTTACGACAGGTTTAACTATTGTAAAACGTAAGACTTTTCAGGTCATAGTAAATGAAAGTTTTGGGTAATTACACTCTCGTATTTATCTTTTATCATCTCAAATGCTCATAGCGGAGCGGATCTGGTTTTGAAATGAAAACAACTTTTTAAAAAAAAATTTTTTTGACAATTCGGTTACACGCGTTCTCTTTTATCATGTTATCAACTTAATTCAGCTTAATCACACGGGGTGACGGAGGAATTCGCATTTAAAATTCGCAAAAACACGTTTTTCCACGATAACTTTGTTATTATTGACCTGACGAAAAAAAAAGTACAATTAAAAATTGAAAATCTCACGGAAACATATAATCTTTTTTATCAAATCGGACGGTAATTTTTCGTGAAAATTTTTTTTGAAAATATTCGTTTTTTTGCCCTAACACTAACTAATACACAAAAAAGTAATTCCTTAATTTTTTTACGAAAAAAAGAAGTTAGGGGGATGAGATTTTTTTGAGGTAGATGAAATACATAAGAATTGATGGAGCCGGAGGATTGGGGTGGTGGGCCAATTAGGGGAGGGGGGTAGGGAAAGGAAAATTATTCAACCACTTCGAACTTTTTTCCCTGTCGTGCGATTTTCAAAAACCAAAATGGAATTTGTTCGTTATTACGTCTAATATTTGACTGAATAATTTTTAAAAAATTTTTCAAATAAACAAACTTGTGGGAGGGGAAAAACCTTTTGCATTTTTTTTAAATGCGTTTTTGAGTACGAAGGAAAGGGCTCAGAAGAGAATTTTTTTTACAGGTAAGAGAGGTTTTTTTATTTTTAATTTTAAAAAAAATTATCGCAATCCAAGCAATAGGCAGGGAGGGAGGGGGCATAATGCGTTTACGGGAATAAGGGATAGGGACTTCGGAGCTTAACATTTGGATATATAAATCTTTTTTACATCTTAATATTTTATCAGTCTACCCTCCAACAAACATTAAACTTATTATAAATAATTATTTAACACCGTCACGAGTTTTCGCGGCGCATTTCTCTAGTTTTAGGTGTGTAATGGATATATATAACAATTATTTTTCCGCTTAACTCGCTCTAACTCAAAAACGGCACAATGGATTGCTCTCAAATTTTTATCGTGTTATCACTATATATTTTTTAATAAAATGTGTTTGTAGGTCAAATTTTAATAAGTGTAGAAAGCATTATTTTTTTTTCAAAGGCTATGTCGAAAATTTGCATTCTCAAATGTAACATGCGGGAAACTTTTTTATCTTTTGAAATAGATACCAAGTGTGTCGAGAAGTAACGAAGATAAAAGATGGACGTAACTTTTTTATTTGAAACTTTTTTTTCTAGAATTAGCAGTTTTCGAGAAAACTGCAAATGAGTGATTGTTGGCCAGGTACTCCAATTAATTGCTATTAGATTTCTACACGTTTGCAGTACCTGGGCAACAATCACTCATTTCCAATTTTCTCGAAAACTGCTATTTCTAGAAAAAAAAGTTTCAAATAAAAAACTTACGTCCATCCTTTATCTTCATTTCTTCTCGATACACTTGGTATTTATTTCGAAAGATAAAAAAGTTTCCTGCATGTTACATTTGAGAATGCAAATATTCGACATAGCCTTAGAAAAAAAAATAATGCTTTCTACACTTATCAAAATTTGATCTAAATATTAACATTATGTTAACAAATATATAGTGATAACACGATAAAAATTTGAGAGTAATCCATTGTGCCGTTTTTGAGTTAGAGCGAGTTAAGCGGAAAAATAATTGTTATATATATCCAATACACACCTAAAACTAGAGAAATGCGCCGCGAAAACACGTGACGGTGTTAAATAATTATTTATAATAAGTTTAATATTTGATGACTGATAAAATATTAAGGTGGAAAAAAGATTTATATATCCGAATATTAAGCTCCGAAATCCCTATTCCTTTTCCTTTATTCCCGCAAACGCATCATGCCCCCTCCCTCCCTTCCTATTGCTTGGATTGCAATAATTTTGTTTTTAAATTAAAGATAAAAAAAATCTCGCTTACCTGCAAAAAAATTTCTCTTCTGAGCCCTTTCCTTCGTACTCAAAAACGCATTTAAAAACCAATGCAAAAGGTTTTTCCCCTTCCACAAGTTTGTTTATTTTAAAAAAATAAAAAAAACATTCAGTCAAATATTAGACGTAATAACGAACAAATTCCATTTTAGTTCTTGAAAATCGCACGACAGGGAAAATAGTTCGAGGGGGTTGAATAATTTTCCTTTCCCTACCTCCCCCAATTGGCCCACCACCCCAACCCTACGGCTCCATCAATTCTTATCTATTTCACCTACCTCAAAAAAATCTCATCACCCTAACTTCTTTTTTTCGTAAAAAAATTAAGGAATTACTTTTTTGTGTATTAGTGTTCGGGCAAAAAACGAGTATTTTCAAAAAAAATTTTCACGAAAAGTTACCGTCCGATTTGAAAAAAATTTTACCAGATTATGCGTTTCCGCGAGATCTTCAATTTTTAATTTTACTTTGTTTTCGACAGGTCAATAACAACAAAGTTATCGTGGAAAAACGTGTTTTTGCGAATTTTAAATGCGAATTCCTCCGCCACCCCGTGTGATTAAGCTAAACTAAGTTGATAACGTGATAAAAGAGAACGCGTGTAACCGAATTGTCAAAAAAAAATTTTTAAAAAGTTGGTTTTAAAACTCCTCTTTTTCTCGCCAGATTCGCTCCATTATCAAGCAAACTCGTTTTTCAATGATTTTTCAATGTTTTCTTATATTCGGAAATCTGTATGTATTATTATGCATTATGTATGTATACAGGGTGTCCAGTTAGTGTTCCCTCGGAAGCATAAACGGCTAACTTTATAAAAAAACTTTTCTAAAAATACTTTTAATGTTTCATCTCTACGTAAAATTATTTTTAATGGTGTCACAAAAACGAGTTACACAAGGAAGTATAGTTTTTTTTTAAATGGATCACCCTATATTTTTTAGCGTCAGTTAAGCATCCAATGGTCCTGTATTACACCTTAAAATATTTTGCCAATCTGATGCAGCGTTGCCAAGTTATGATTTTTTTCCTGTTATTTTGGCAATTTACAAATATTTTTTTGACTGTTATATCTCCACGATGTATTAATTGTTTTTTCTAAAAATATAGGGTGTCATTTGATAATAATGTGTTTACTGAAAAACACTTTTGAAATAAATTATTATGATACCGGGTGTCCAAAATATTTGTTTACGTTTCTTGATGTTTAATCATTAGTTTTCTCATTTTTTTTAAATGCAATGCCTATAATTTTTTTACATGGATGAATAAAGCATACAAATCCTCACATTTTAACATCATACATTTTATTTTTACTTCAAACGGTGTTTGAGATATGATTATTTCAAGTAATTTTTGCGTGCTCCTTAATTTAGCATTAAAATCTAGTATGGCCTTGGTCTTTTGCTCTGCGTTCGTTTTTCACTTCATGACATTTCTGTAAGATGTTTAAGATTATCGTGATTAAGTTGAATTAATATCGTTAAGTAATATTTAAAAATATGAGTTATAATTATTGTCAGCAAGATTTGATATCTATGGTGTATGTTATTGGTGAATGTGATAGAAATAGTTTATTGGCATCAAGAGTGTATCGTCAAAAATATCTCGATAGAAGATGTGCTGATGTGAGATCTCTATGAAATATGAAACAACGTTTTGAGCGTGCTGGAAGTGGAAGTGGAAAAAGGTGAGGCGACGAAATATATGTGAGCACACCACCCTGTAGTTGGTGGAGATCAATCCTAGAAGTACCACTCGCATGCTGGCCTACATTAAAATAGGGCGTTAAGTGACAAATTTACGATCTGACCTGCCACTCGACTTAGCTAAGGGATATTGTTTATTTATGTTTAGGCTATTAAGAAATATAAGGAATAGTGGTTGTTATTTGTAAATATAAAGGATACTTGCTCTCGAGACGGCAGACTGACTGCAAGTGCCCTTATTCACAACTCTCTGTTAAATAGTGTTTGAAAATAAATCGGTTTTTAAAAGAGTTTTTCGTGTTTTCTTACATCAGAAGTTGGGATTCGCTCACTAAAAGTACCACGATGGAGGAATTTGTTAAATTGTTCGCGAGTTCTGTTAAAAGCCTCCAAGAACAAAATAATAAAAGTGCAGTGTCAACTATGGTTTTAATACCAAACTTTAATCCGAATTCAGACGATTACGACGTGAAAAAGTGGTGTGCTGAAATTGAAAAGTTAGGAGATAATTTGGCTGGACCGAATATGAACTGTTGGCGAGAAGCGCCTCTGGTCTCAAAGGTGAAGCAGCTGAATGGTTTTTGAGTTGGCAACCAGCTGCAAAAACATGGGAAGCCCTCAAGGAAGAATTGTGCAATATCTACCCAGCCAAAAAGAACCTTAGCAAGAAACTTCGAAAGGCTAGTCTGTACACCAGTGACCGTACGGACTCTTACTGTGAGTATGCCAAAAAAAAGTATCCTTACTCAAATCTTTAAATTTTGAATTATCTGATAACCAGTTGCTAGAGATTGTTATTGGGGATATTAATGATGTTCAAATTAAAACCGCAGCATTCAACAGTAAAATTGATACAGTTAGCGATTTGCTGGCTCTTTCAAGTAATTACAAAATTAATAAAAGCTATCATTCTAACAAGCTTAAGAGAAATTATCAGTTTAATTAAAAAAATGAACACAATAGCGACCAAAAATTTGTTATAATTATTGTAATGAGCCTGGACACATCAGTCACGCTTGTCCAAAAAAGAAAAGAAACGTGAACCATTCTGTTGAAGTGGTGAAAGGTAATTTCAACCGAGATAAGAGTAATGATGTTAATAATTGTAGTTTTTGTTATAAACGTGGACATAAAATTGATGAACAACCTAACACTTCCCACCATGTAAATTTTTTCTGCATCAAATTAGACAATGATTTTTGCACCAAATTTAAAATTAATGACATATTTGTTAATTTATTTAATAGATACGGTTGCCGAGTGTAGTTTAATCTCAGAAACTCACATGCAACTTGACACCTGTTTTTTTTTAACTTTAAAAGGTATTAGAGAGTCTTCTGTGTTTGCAAATACAAAGACAGTTTTAAATATCAAAAGTAATCGCACGGCTTTTGAGATCCTTTTCTATGTAGTTGAGAATTCAGTTATTGCCCCTGATTGTATTTTTGGGCGCGACCTTTTCAAACACAAGGGTATTCAAGTTTATACTGACAGTAACGGCACTTGTGTTTATTTAAAAGATGACCACACTGTGTCATTACCAAAAGTGATAAATAGCTTTTCGCTTTCACCAGAAGCCATAAAAACGTCATTAAAAGGGCAAGAATTTGATAATTTATTAGATTTACTTAGCAGATATAGTCAAAACATAACTACCAGTACTTCAGTCCAACCAGTAACTACTAAGTCCTATAGTACTTGTTCAAAAAAAAAAACGGTAGCACGCGAATGTGTTGTGACTACCGTGCCATTAACAAAATCACAATTACGTGTGATAGCTTATTTCTCCAAAAGAACATCGAACGAGGAATCTAAATACCACTCGTACGAACTGGAAACATTGGCTGTTTGTTTACTATGCAGTTAAACATTTTCGTATTTATTTACTTGGCATAAAATTTAAGCTTGTCACCGACTGTAATTCTCTTAGATTATCTCAAAATAAAAAGGAATTCATTCCAAGAGTAGCCAGGTGGTGGTTGTTTCTACAATCGTATGATTTTGAAATTGAATATTGTAAAGGAAAGTATATTCAACATGTCGATTATTTTAGTAAAAATCCTATTGAACCGGCTACTGTTAACGAAATAGTTGGTGGCTGTTTCTACAATCGTATGATTTTGAAACTGAATATTGTAAAGGAAAGTATATTCAACATGTCGATTATTTTAGTAAAAATCCTATTGAACCGGCTACTGTTAACGAAATAGTTTGTGGTTGTTTCTACAATCGTATGATTTTGAAATTGAATATTGTAAAGGAAAGTATATTCAACATGTCGATTATTTTAGTAAAAATCCTATTGAACCGGCTACTGTTAACGAAATAGTTGAAATACAAACTATGACGACGGATAATTGGTTAAAAATGGCACAAAAGAAGGATAGCGAAACAAAAGACATTATAAACAAATTTAATGAAGGTAAACTTACTACTGATTATTTTTATGAAAACGGAATTCTTTTTAGGAAAATAAACCCAGGTCAAAATTCACCTATTTTTCGAGCTTTTATACCGAAAGGTAGCTGTTTAGGGTTGTTACGCCTATTTCACGATGAACAGTGTCATATTGGACCCGAGAAGACGTTTGCCAAAATAAACCATTATTTTTGGTTTCCTGGCATGGCGAAGTTCGTTAAAAAATATTGTAGTCATTGTTTAAAATGTACTGCTAGTAAAAACACACTGGTCCCAAACAAGTTAATCTTCACCCTATTGATAAAAAGCCGATACCCTTTCATACTGTTCATGCAGATTGTGTGGGCCCATTTCCGGTGTCTACCGAGGGTTTTAAATATTTATTACTTCTGGTTGATGCTTTTACCAAATTTTTATTGTTAGTGCCCCTTAAGAGCCTGTCGGGTGCCGAAACATGCGATGCTTTGAAATTACACTTAAACCTGTTTGGTATTACAAAAAGATTAATTTGTGTTGGGGGCACCAATTTTACAGATAAAAAGGTAAAGGAAATGCTGCCAGAGTTAGGTATTCACCAGCACTTTATTGCTAAAAGTGCCCCACGGGGCAATGGTTAAGTAGAACGATACGTAGGAACAGTCATTAATTTGCTGCGAACTGAAATTAAAGATAAATCAGAATGGCCGAACGTAATTCATAAATTACAAACAACACTTAATACAACATTTCAAAAAGCAACTGGATTTTCACCTGTCTATTTATTAACGGGGGTCGAAGGCAATACCTCAGATGTGAAGTCGCTGACAGAGTTTATTTCTATAAAAGATATCCCAGTAACCTTTTAAATGACAGAAATCTGGCATACGAACGTATGAGAAAGCAGGCAGATATAGGAAAAAACCTTTTCGATGCACGAAGAAGGTCTAACAAAGTGTTTCAAGTGGGTGACTATGTTTATCACCCTTCTGGCAATAGTCATTTGTGAAAGTTAGACCTTCGAAATAACTCAAGTTCTTGATAATGAAAGATACGAGTTAAAAAAAATTGACATCATCAAACAGAAAAAGGATTGTGGCCAAAGATATGGTTAAATTATGGCCTGGTGAAATATCAGATGATTCTTAAGCTTATTAATTGTATAGGTAATTGTCATCATGTTTATTAATATTGGCCTGTGTGAGCAATTGTGACATTTTAATCTCAGCATATTTTTGCATTTTTTAAAACTTATTTTAAAAAAATGTGTATTGTTGTGTTGAAAGCAGGACGCTTTGCACTTATTTTGATAAAATGTGTATTGTTGTGTTGAAAGCGGAACGCTTTGCACTTATTTCGATAAAATGTGTACTGTTGTGTTGAAAGCGGGACGCTTTGCACTTATTTTGATAAAATGTGTATTGTTGTGTTGAAAGCGGGACGCTTTGCACTTATTTTGATAAAATATGTATTGTTGTGTTGAAAGCGGGACGCTTTGCACTTATTTTGATAAAATGTTTATTGTTGTGTTGAAAGCGGGACGCTTTGCACTTATTTTGAAAAAATGTGTATTGTTGTGTAGAAAGCGGGACGCTTTGCACTTATTTTGATGAAATGTGTATTGTTGTGTTGAAAGCGGGACGCTTTGCACTTATTTTGATAAAATGTTTATTGTTGTGTTGAAAGCGGGACGCTTTGCACTTATTTTGAAAAAATGTGTATTGTTGTGTTGAAAGCGGGACGCTTTGCACTTATTTTGATGAAATGTGTATTGTTGTGTTGAAAGCGGGACGCTTTGCACTTATTTTGATAAAATGTTTATTGTTGTGTTGAAAGCGGGACGCTTTGCACTTATTTTGAAAAAATGTGTATTGTTGTGTTGAAAGCGGGACGCTTTGCACTTATTTTGATGAAATGTGTATTGTTGTGTTGAAAGCGGGACGCTTTGCACTTATTTTGAAAAAATGTGTATTGTTGTGTTGAAAGCGGGACGCTTTGCACTTATTTTGATGAAATGTGTATTGTTGTGTTGAAAGCGGGACGCTTTGCACTTATTTTGATAAAATTTTTATTGTTGTGTTGAAAGCGGGACGCTTTGCACTTATTTTGATAAAATGTGTATTGTTATGTTGAAAGCGGGACGGTTTGCACTTATTTTGAAAAAATAATTGTTATCGTGTTGGAAGCGGGACGCTTTGCACATATTTTAAAAAACTGTTTATTGTTGTGTTGAAAGCGGAACGCTTTGCACTTGATTTGATAAAATGTTTAATGTCGTGTTGAAAGCGCGACGCTTTGCACTTATCTTAAAACTGTTACAGTGTTAAAAGTAAAACATGGAAATAAGAGAGAGAAAAAAGAGAACTTAGTCTTGTCAGTCTTATGAATCAAAGGTGTCACATTTGATTTGCCAGGCATACAATGTTTGATAATAAGATTCTTATAACGATTCTGCTGGTTCTTTTTTTCTTATTTCAGATCCTATGCCGGGGGTAATTCGAGAACGAATTACATGTCAGGTGGGCCGTGTGAGCACACCACCCTGTAGTTGGTGGAGATCAATCCTAGAAGTACCACTCGCATGCTGGCCTACATTAAAATAGGGCGTTAAGTGACAAATTTACGATCTGACCTGCCACTCGACTTAGCTAAGGATTGTTTATTTATGTTTAGGCTATTAAGAAATATAAGGAATAGTGGTTGTTATTTGTAAATATAAAGGATACTTGCTCTCGAGACGGCAGACTGACTGCAAGTGCCCTTATTCACAACTCTCTGTTAAATAGTGTTTGAAAATAAATCGGTTTTTAAAAGAGTTTTTCGTGTTTTCTTATATCAGAAGTTGGGATTCGCTCACTAAAAGTACCACGATGGAGGAATTTGTTAAATTGTTCGCGAGTTCTGTTAAAAGCCTCCAAGAACAAAATAATAAAAGTGCAGTGTCAACTATGGTTTTAATACCAAACTTTAATCCGAATTCAGACGATTACGACGTGAAAAAGTGGTGTGCTGAAATTGAAAAGTTAGGAGATAATTTGGCTGGACCGAATATGAACTGTTGGCGAGAAGCGCCTCTGGTCTCAAAGAGTTTTTCGTGTTTTTCGTGTTTTCTTACATATATTAAGTGAAGAAAGTGAGCTGGCAAAACTTTAGAGGTAATCGAAAATCCTACATAAGTGTCGAAAATAAACGCATATTTGCCTCTTAAATTTTAAAATTACTATTAGGTAAAAAATATTATTTTGGGTATTCCGTAGATAACTTTCAAAGAAATCATTCGTTCTTTCATATACCATTGATCTAAATCTGACCAAGCTAGAATATCAACAAGAAGTCCCCTTACGATCAGACTTGCCAACTTCTTTCTATCTAACATTCAATATGAATAAACAAGAAAATAACCATTCTTTCTATACACCGATGATCTAATTCTGATTTTGACAATATATTTGAGAAAACCTCCCTTACGAGGTGTTCTTTCTAGTATCTCTAGCCCTACCTAGAGGAGGCTCCATCACAAATAAACATTTGTTACATTTCTAAGCTAAAAAATACTAAAAAGCACAAAGAAAACAGGTATAAAATTTCACGTCTTAATAAATAAAACTCTATAAGTTTTTTTTTTTTAATTATTTTGCACAAGTTTGCTGTGAAAAAATCACTTGATTGATGAATGATTATTGTCTGTAAGTATTTTGTACAAAGCGTTGTTACTTTTCATCAAATTTATGGTACGGTTTTTGGAATGATTATTTATTTATCTCCATCACTGGTTAATTCTAGATCGTGATATATCACATCTTAAGGCATCTCAACTTAAGTAGGCATCAATTCAAACTGGGCGACAGTCCGCTAACCCGAGACATTACACGAATCAGACAGCATAATGCCATACTTTTCAACCTGAAACACCCATTACCATACCAGGCGTTGCCTATCTTTCGGCAACCTCCCTAGCCAAATCTTTGCTATACCAAAATTTCCATTTCACCATCTTTTACCTTTCACCACCTTTTACTCTCAAACCCCTTCTCTATTCCCTCTATTAATCACCTTTTTGTTAATTACTTCCACGTCCAGTGGAAGTATAGTAACGACAAAAAAAAATTTAAAAATTTTTATTGTCCAAATAGGCTTAAAATGTCATGAAACGTCGAGATTTTAAGTTTGAGCGAAAAAAAATTTCTGTCTGTCTGTCGGTCTGTCTGTCTGTCGGTCGGTCTGTAACTTTTTTTGTGCGCACGTTTACTCTGGAACCGTTTAAGATATTGACTTGAAATTTGGTACACATATGTACTTTAACGAGATGTAGAACTAGATTATATTTTCATCTTGTTCCGTCGAAGGGTTGGGGGGTAAATTGGGGTAAATTTGGGGTAAATTTGGGGTAAATAGGTCAATCAAGCAGGTAAGAGTCCATAAAATTGGTATTTAGTATATACAAGAGAAGCTAAGGTCTCAAAAAAATTTTTGGCATTAGCCACCCCCATTACCACCCCCACCCCTTTATTAAAGGGGATGAAAAAAAATTGTGATTTAGTGTATGTACAGGAACCAGAAACCTCAAAATATTTTTTTACTTCATCCACTCCCCCACTATCCCCCCCCCCCCCCACTATCGATGTGGGGTATCGTTTTATGGATTTTTGGGATAGAGGATTTCAAATATTATATTATTAAAGTTCCATAAACAATTATTTTCACATACAAAGTTTTTTTCGTTGTGAGTGACTTGGATAGAGAATCTGGATGTGGAAGTAGTGATTCCTTGGGCAGCGGTTTTTTGTTAAGTTCTGTTCTTTTGTCCCTTTTTGTTCTCTTTCAAAATCCCCTCTCGACCAAACTTTTTAAATCACAACTTCCTCTCCACCCTATCTTTCCGAAGGCAGGCAGACCATCGGAAGAATACTGTCATTGGCTCGAACGGGTTTTTTCATTAAGTCTTTTCCCGTATCAATAATCCAATTTTTAAAACTGTGCGCGTGTGCTGTGCAAACTAAAACCTTAGTGTAATTTTTAAGTGTTTTTAACTCATTTTAGTTTTAGTTCGCCAAATTGTTAGATTTAAGTTTGTTGTTCCAAAGAACAGGAGTTTTAACTTTATACTTCTTCATTTATCGTTTAAGCCGGAGTTAAACCCGTTTCACCCGACCACCCATCTACCACGACGTTGCGCGCCGTGGTGGTGTGATCGGCTCTGAATCGGGACTTGACTCAGGTGCACTTTTGTAGTATTAATTATAATAAAAACCTTTTTGAATTTAATTGAAAACTGAAGTAGGCACTGCGTGATAAAAAGTGACCGTAAAAACAGGTGTTTTTAGCCCGTTTGGGGGTCCGCAAATTTTTAATTGAACTGTAGTCTTAATGATACCTTATGATGAGATATTGATAGTAAAAAAATGTGGAGTTGAGGATAAGAAAGGTTTCAAAGACATGAGGGTCAAAGTGATCAAAATCGACTCACATGGCACAGTGAGTGAATATGATAATTCAATGAAAAATATCAATTTCTATATAAAATCTCTTGTTCTTTTCTGCCTTTTTCTCTTTTCTTTTCTTTTTCTTTAACTATCTCTCGTCGATTTTTATATTTGAACGCGATAAATTCAAAAACTACTCAAACGATTTCGATGCGGTAACCATTATTTAAGGGAGCTCTTGAAGACGGTTATAAGCTATTTATTACGTTAATATTTCCAAATGCAGCTAAGTAATTAATAAAAATCAGGTAAAGAATGTGTACATGGGCTATGCATAGTATCATGAAATACATGTGTCAAATCCCATATATGTAATATATCACTGACCATACAGAAATAATAACGCATGAAATGTAAATTCAAAACTAATCTAAAGCCAAAAACCAGAAAATTGAAAAACAATATAAAAAAAACAAAGTCATAAAAAAAACAAATTAAAATTAAAAAACCTCTTTCTAGATTAGTACCGTGACGTGATAAAGGGGCTGAAGTATTATTATTATTATTATTATTATTATATTATTATTATTATATATTGTTATCATTGTTATTAATATCCTTATTATGTTTTACAATAATAATAATACAGCCAAATATAATCTATTGACCTTCTATATCTCTGAAACCTTTCTTATGCTCAACCTCGTATTACTTCCACGTCCAGTGGAAGTATAGTAACGACAAAAATTTTTTTAAAAATTTATATTGTCCAAATAGGCTTAAAATGTCATGAAACGTCAAGATATTGACTTGAAATTTGGCACACATATGTACTTTAACGAGATCTAGAACTAGATTATATTTTCATCTTGTTCCGTCGAAGGGTTGGGGAGTAAATTGGGGTAAATAGGTCAATCAAGCAGGTAAGAGTCCATAAAATTGGTATTTAGTATATACAAGAGAAGCTAAGGTCTCAAAAAAATTTTTGGCATTAGCCACCCCCTTATTAAAGGGGATGAAAAAAAATTGTTATTTAGTGTATGTACAGGAATCAGAAACCTCAAAATATTTTTTTACTTCATCCACCCCCCACTACAACCCCCCTATCACCACCGCCACCCCACTACCGACGTGGGGTATCGTTTTATGGGTTTTTGGGGTAGAGGATTTCAAATATTATATTATCAAAGTTCCATAAACAATTATTTTCACGTACAAAGTTTTTTCGTCGTGAGTGACTTGGATAGAGAATCTGGATGTGGAAGTAGTGATTCCTTAGGCAGCGGTTTTTTTGTATGATTAAGTCTTATCATAAGGTGGACCACAAATCAACCGAAAATTTGCGGACCTCCAAACGGGATATTTTTAGGGTCACTCTTTGGTTTAAATAGCCGCATTAATAATGACGATGTAAGACAATAAACAGATTTTTTTTTTTTAGTATCAACCACCCCTCATCTTCAAAACAATAATTTTTGGGGTTCTGTTTATATGAACCATTTGTCTTAAAGTTAAGCTTAAGAAATAATACAATGAAATATTTCCGAGTAGTTAAGCTACTGTGTATATATTACACAAGCTACATAAGTACCTACTCCTACTTCACTGAACATATGTAAATACAGACAAAATCGAGTCCTTCTATCCACAGTTTCAATATAACTTTCCAGTTTGGTAAGTTATAATTTTATTATGGCTGTTAGGATCCCAAATTAATAGGGTTAGCAAGAAAATGTGAATACATAAGGCTTTGATGCAGAATTGAATCAAGAATTTATTACTACATCCTAAAAATATATTTTCAGTAGCGGAGAAAAAGAGAAGTTCATTTCAGACATCTTTGGAAACAGCATTAACAAATAGAATGGGCTTATTTTATTAACTGACTTCGTAAAATTTAAAAAAGGAGATTCTCAATTCGACCCGTTTTTTAAATACTTGTTCTGTGATTACTCTGGCGTCGCTTAAGCGACTTATGTCAAACCTGCTGCAAACTGTAGGCTATGGTCCGGCGGTGGTCCCAAGCGAAATTTATCAAGCTACATCTAGTGTAAGGTGAACAAATATTGGAAAGAACTTTTAATTTTACCAGCATTTTCGAAGATTTGGGGGAGTCGCCGGTGTTATCAATTAAAAATTTAGTTCTCGATTTATAATAAAGATAATTTTTCAGAAACAGGGCATTATTATAACTTCCTACCATATTATATACCATTTCGCAACGAAAGAGAGCCTTGCATGCAAGGGCGGTCCTACGTCTTGTTTCTTGGGGGGCGGGAAGGAATCTTTATTAAAATATGTACCAATTTTTTTTAACTCCTTAACAGGGTCGTGGAGAGAAAATACGGGTCCGGGGGGAAAATCTTTTTTGAAAATTGATAAGCGGGGGGGGGGGGAGAAACTCCAAAAATTTTTTTGATGAGCGGAGGAAGAAATCCAAAAAAAATTTTTTTGGGGAGGGCAAAATCCGAAAAAAAATTAGTTTAAATTATAATACAAAACCGCCCCACCGTTCCCAAACAAGGCCGGGCCCGGGGAATCACCCCCTCCCCACCCCCCTCTCGACAGGACTGCCCCTTAAAAATTGATTAGTATGATTTTTTTCTGGAAATTCGTATTGTAACAAGTGTAGCAGAGTATAAAACTATATGACTTCTATTTTATCTTTTTAATTTTTGAAAATGTAATCCTTTTTAAAAATATATAAGTATTCAACTAAATATTTACACAGAGCAGTAAACTTAAATAAACTTAACAAAATAAAACAAAATAATATTCTTCAATACATGCATGCATCACAAAAAATGTTATCTAAGAATTTCCTTCAGTAACTGTTAAACCACAAAAATCCGTTCTGGGGATGCTGCGTAACCCCCCAAAAAACCACCCCTTCGGTAAAAAAAGCCTTATTTTACTGATAACTAGTTAAGCGTTGAAGATATAAAAAAATTGCTCATCATAAAAAAGAAATCTTGACTAATTTTCTAAAAAAGTCCTATTGTAATTTTCTTGTACAGGCCATGGTTTTCTAGAAAATCGACATTAAGAAAAATTCCAAAATTTGTATTTTTTTTGCGCGCGGCCTATAGAAAAAATTGTCCTAAATTTGAGAAAAAAAGTTTCTCTTTAACAACGCTACCTCATTTTTATAGGTAATTAGACAAGAAGTACCGCACTGGATAAGTTAAGTTCCTGGATAGGTCACACTTAGAAACTAATTCCCTGGAGTTTTTGAAACTGCGGACCCTTAAATCTTCACCCTTTATTGTGACATATTCGGGTGATGATAAAGCGTTTTCCATTTCTGTGGGACGAACTTTCTTGTTTAGTTAGGCGTGAAATAGGGGCACAGCTTGGCGCATTTACTACTAAGGATGACGCAAAATTAAAACCAAATATTGATATTTGAGATGTAATGTTGACTGAAATGTATTATTGTATTACTCATAGTAATTATGTAACGCTATAATTTTTCGGGCTTTCATAATCTCGTTATGACAGATGTGGTTATTTTGTGGTTAAGAAACACATTTTTTAATAAACGTTTCCATTAAATAAGTTCATCTAATAATTCTGCTAAACATAGAAGGCAGTTCTCAATGTACAGTAAATGAGAAAGTAGGCCTGTGATTGTATTTTTGGGTGGATTTGGACGTACATTTTCAAAGAATTAATCTTATAGAAATAAATTCAAAAGTGAACATAATAATAAAAGCCTAAAATTACGTATAATTGCACTTCCCATGCTATATCTGCAAAGGATGTCTGACATGCTCTCTGTATGGGTGTCGTCGGAATTTCTATGAATAATTAAATCGTCAATAAAGTTGTTTTGTTTGACTGAAATGTTATCTGACCCTATACAAATTATAAAAAAACTTTAATGCACCACAAAGACATACTGATACAATTACTATTAATAGGTTGGGAAGTCTATCAGCAAATCTGGAGAATTTTCGGCAACATGATTTCTTGTTAATTTAAGGTGGCTCATTCCCCATCTGCCTATTGTTCAGCTAAACTTAAAATAAACTCAATTTTCGCACTTTAAGAAAACACTAGTAACTCGAAAAATATATAACAGATATAGAAAAAATACAAGAGGTAAAATTTGTAGAATATTAAAAAATTCAAGAAAAACGTTTTCACCCAAAAAAGCGACATCCCTTTGACTTACTGAATAGTTTCACTCCATTTTTTTTTGCTCTCCGGAATCCAAAAATGTAAAACTATGCAGACAGGGTGTTCCATTTAAATTAAAAAAGTTTTTTATGTTTGAATGTGACAAAATATAACGTGAAAAATGGAACACTTTGTATACTATTATGGAATTTACGTTCAATGTAGAGTGTAGCTCGTCTTGTGTTCTTGCTACGTGCCAAAGAGCAAATAAGTATCTCCTACACGAAGAAAGTTATAACGGTTCTTGCAAACCGTTGCACCTGCCAAATTTTTTATAAAATGTCAAATATCTTGAAACCCTGGTGGTTTGGGACCTCCATGAGACATTTGAACAGGGGCCCAAAATTTAGAAGATATCAAAAATCCAGCCAATTTAACGGAAGCCACTTCTATATAAGGATTTGTGATTTATTAAACAGTTCAGTTACCAGATAGTATTTTCTGCAACTCTAATATAATCAATTAGCATTTTAGAAGCATTAATAAAATAACAATGAAACAAAATAATCGTATAACATTTAAATTATAGGTTGGGTACCCTCATTGTCATAAATTTTTAATGTGTCCAACCTTCTATTGGCAAACCCAGTATATCGCAGGAAACCCTTTCAACATCGCCTTCAGTTTGGTGGACTTTTTCATTTTCTCACGCAAAATGATCAAACAAATTTGTTAATTTTAGCATTTTTCAACATGTTCCGTGCCTCGGAGACTGCTACAAAATGAGCTTTACTACTATAACCTGACACTAAAAGATGTTCGAAGGCATCAGAGATCATTGTTAATTGACTGTCTTTTTGACTAGCCTAATTAGGTGGTGAACTAATATTGTAAGTGGTTCATCTGTAGTTAAAACATCCCGTGTATATTCCCAGTTACTTCAAGCTGGCTAGATAGGAAGAGTCATTTATCTCCGAGTTTATCTCAAAGTCCGTCCGACACCTTTCAAGAAACTACAAAACTTTCCTTATTCAATTTCTGATTTTCAAATTGAGTTAGATACTTTCTTAGTAAAAACTACCTAATGAGATTTAAAGTTCGTGTTTAAATTAAACTACTTATCATATCGTGAAATTTGTCTAGGCAAAAAGCTGCAACATAATTAAACAGAGAATGCAATTTAAAACAAAAATATAGAAAGGTATTAGACATGGTCTAGAGGTCAAAAAATAAAAGTTGTTTATTATCATATTTATGTAATCTGGAACATCGCGACGGATTTACAGGCTGTTTTTTTTTACTTTTACATGAATCGTTTTAAAAATCATATATAAATCTGCAAATGTTTGGATTTCGTAGTTTTGTATTTGGTTATACAGATTTATCTGATGGTTTGCAGCGAATGCCATTATTTCATTCAAAAATAGATTTGAGTGTGTGGTTTATTTTTCTACGGAAAGTTGTGTATAATTGTCCAGTTGAAATTGTTTTTATACAGGTTTAAAAAGAATGTGGCTAAAATATAACTGGGGTCAAAAAATAACTATTAGTCGAATAAAATTCTGCTATTTTCAACGATCGTTGGGGGGACGGGACGATTCCTTCTTTTGTGAAAAATGTTTTGCCCTAGAACTTATAAACTGTTTGGCAGAGTATCTTAACATAGTGGAAGTCAGGAAGCCAAATTTTGCAGTTTTTGGTCGACTATTTGCTGCAGCGACGAAACCCACCCCCCTTCATTTTCGAGGGCCCTGAATCCAAAAAAAATAGTGGTAGAAGTTTTCATTCACCCCATCCCTTTAGACGAACAAAAAACAGCCCTTTTAGTCGTTTTTCGATGGTGGGATGATTATGCGTGTTTGGGAAGGAAATCACTGAATTTTTTATGAAGGTTTATTGGCAAGGGAAGGTCTGAGGCATGGTGAAAGGTGGTAGCAGTCGCTGGGGGACACCCAGGATAATTACCCACCCCTTCCAAGGGGTGGGTAATTATCATCATTAGCATAATCGATTCTGTACGAAGGTGATCATCCTCATCCTCTGGGGGTACAATTTTTACAATCTTGACCTCGACAATTCTTACAGAAAATACTACGTGGTATACTCAATTTTACACAACCACATCGTTCTGAACATTCGTTCATACAACTACGAAAAAGAAGTCTGGGATCAATGTATCAATTTTTACTTTTTTGACTTTTGCCTGTTTGAGGTAGGTGGAAGAGTTGAAAACGTAAAAAGGAAAAAAGGAGAAGTTGTAATCGACTATTTTTTTCGAGTTCAGCACCATCGAAAACGGGGGTAAATATTAAAACTAAAAGGGAAAAATCAATTTCCCTTTTGAAAGAGTTATAACACCCAGGGGCTGCTACCGCTCTTCACGCTGCCTCAGACCTTCCCTTGTCAATAAACCTTCATGAAAACTTCAATAGTTTCCTTCCCAAACACGCATAATCATTCCACCATCGAAGAACGGCGAAAAGGGGTGGCTTTTGGCCTTTTAAAGGGGTGGGTGTGGTTAAAAACCTCTATTTCTTTTTGGATTCAGCACCCTCGAAAACGAGGGGGGGGGGGATGGGTTTCGTAGCTGCAGCAAATAGTCGACATCTCTTCGCCTCGCCTTCCTGACCTCCACTAACAGATAAAGTAAATTTTAGAATACAAACATGACAAAGATGGCAGTTCTGTATAACAAGTAAATCATTATAGTGTACTACAAAATATCGTTTATCCATATAGTCAAATAATGATAATAATAAATTTATTCACCAATAATTTGAATAAAATGTAATGGATGAAAAAATATATACCTACGTAGGTACGTAAACATAGAAAAATCCACAAAGGAAAACCTGCACGTGGATTATACTATGTATCGACCTGCATATAAACAAATAAAATTAAAAACGAATTTTAAGTTTGAAAAGTCCATGTAAAATTATAAAATAATATATGTATATTGTTTAGCCTAATATTTTAAAACTTATTTAAACAAAGCGGCATACTGTCACAAGTAACTGGGAATAACATATAGAAAAAATATTAGCTATATTCAAATTTCCTTTTATGAACTTTACAAATGTGCAGTTTTTTAAATCAATGGGTGCACTGTTAAATGTGGTATTTCTGATATCCATTTCTTAAGTTTTCTCTTAAAGAGTTGAAACGAGTTTATACTCTTTAGCTACATCGGAGCTTCATTATATACTCTGGGAGCTAGGTAAATATGACAATGTTGCCCTACTGCTTTCATCACTTTGGGTACTCCAATTGATTTTTTCATATGGCTGATATGAGAAATGATGTCCTTTGAAATTTTTATGCTCATGTAAAATCAAGGTCTGAAAAAAGCACCGCATTATGCCTAGGATTTTTTATTCTTTATAGAGATCATCATTCTGGTAAGTATAACTTTTATTAAATATTATGTTTATAATCCACTTCTGCATTTTATCGAGGTTTTTAATGTAACAATTTGTTATGACACCATAACATAAGTGTGGTTGGACTAACGCAAAATATATGATTTTAAGGTGATCTATATCAAAGAATTGTTTAAGGTATTTAAATTTGGAAAGAAGTGATTTTCATTTTTTAACTAAAAAAATTCTATGTCTATTCCACTTAAGGTGACAATCAAGCATAACTCCGAGATATTTTATTGATGTGACAGAATATATTAATTCAACACTTGCTTTATTATAATTAATGCTGATAGCCAAGAAGTTTGGGAGTTTATGAGCATAACTAGTGAATGGTATAAGTAGTATGTTTTAGCCATATTTATTGTTGGTAATTTACTACTGAAAAAAATCTATAGGAAAGTCATTTTCGATGTTTGATTTTATAATATTCCAGTACAACCCTGTATAACACAAAATATCAAAACTGATCACTTCTCCTGTAAATAAATCAATAAAATAAATTAACATATAATGTAAATAAGACTGGTCCCAGCACGGTATCTTACGGAACCCCGCAAGATACTGGTTCCATATTGCTTAGTGTATTGCCAGTCTTAACGCTTTGTATCCTGTCGTTCATATAGTTATTCATCAAGTCGCAACAAGTTCCCCTGAAAACCTATTTCACCGATTATTTGGGGGATCAATTTTTGTGTGTAAATGGAATCTGTATTGTTATCAGGAAGTTTGTCCAATCTGGGAGGTGAGGGTTTTTTTGGGAATTAATGAAGAATATACAGCATTAGCAAGCCACACATTAGCGAAAAAATTTGATCCAATGAATTATATCGGCGATTCAGGCTTGGAACATACCAAACCGACGAGTTATTTGGTTCGAAGCCTTGATCTTCTGATTACAATCTATGGGTTAAGGCCTCTCGTTAATGGTACAAAACTCATCTTCTTAGATCAGTTTCGGCTGGCCTTACGACCCTTTAGGCAGACTAAAAGTTTTACCTCGGCATTCAGTTCATTTTCAAATTTTTATTGAAACATACAACTCTCATAACAGACGAGCCTTAGTTTGTGTCATGGCATATATAGTTCTTTTGAAGAAAAGTAGAAAATTCATACAACACAGTAAGTTAAATAATTAAATAATATGGGTGTCTTAAAGAGACCAACGGAGTCATATGTTACTCTGAAAGTAACTTCGGGAGAACGATCCGAATAATTTTAGAAATTGTTAAAGGATAGATGATACAAGTTTTAAACATTTACCAAGTATGGTAGCGGTGCATCTGAAGAAATAGAAGTAAGAAACTCTCACTCCATCTTCACCAGCTAAGATAAGCGCACATGTTCATTATATTTCATCATTGCAGGCTCACGTCACACACAATGCTTCAGAGTTGGCTTACTCTGCTTCATGATTCGTGATTGGCAATAGATCTTTGACAACATTAAAAGAGTAATCAGTCCGATATTCTGCATTTGAACAAAATCTAATTTATGACGAATTAAATGATGTCATATTAAGAATCCGAATTTCTTGAAACATTTTACTGGCTTCTATTAGCTAGAATAAGCAAGCCAAAAGACCTCTGGTTAAACTGACTCACTAAAAGTTATGATCAAAACCAAAAAATCAGCCTTATCAAAATTCAAAAGAACCATAAGTGACGCAGATTGGCAACAGTATCAAAATTTAAGAAACATGGTCACAACCACAGTCAAGAATGAAAAAATAGGCTATTTAGATTTCATTCAAGAACAACACTGTACAAAAAAATATGGGATCCGTTACATTTATTTGATATTGTGGTTAAAAAGAATAAAAATAACATTCGTGAACACCTCAGAGATCTAAATCTAATAAATAATTATTTCATTGAGTCAGTCAACCAGATGGTCACCTCTCTAATGACATCATAAATACTTATAATACTACCTGCTTTAACCCTGATATTAATTTTTATCTTAACAGTGTTTATAATTGAGGAACTAGTCCAACTTATAATCGTGAGAATAGAATCAAACGCCACCGGCACAGACGGAATTTCTATCAAAATGATAAACATTTGCACTCCTTATTCCTATTATTACCTTCATAGTCAGTAAATGTATTAGTTCCGGTAAATTCCCTCTTGCCTGGAAAAACTCATTGGTCGTTCCTATTAATAAAATAAAAAATCCTCAAACTTTTGCAGATCTAAGGCCTATCAATATCATACCTGCACTCAAAAATTGTAGAAAGGGCGGTTTATGAACAAATTTATTCATATGTAAGATAACAAGATCCTACCAGAACATCAATCTGGATTTAGACAAAACCATAGCACAACTAGTGCACTACTCAAAATAACAGATGTCGTTATCACATAGAAGAAATCACTATATTATTATCATTAAACTATAGCAAAGCTTTCGATACGATGAATCACGGATTATTATGTGCTAAACTTGGTTATTACAATTTCAATCAAAGTAGTGTGTCATTTATCAAATCATTTCTAAGCAATCGGAGTCAGTATGTAGTTCTAAATAGTAATGATACGTTTCAAATAGCACAGATGTTGTTCACGGTGCGCCGCAGGGCTCAATACTCCATTACTATTTATAACATACACATCTAACTTCTCGCTTGTTTTAAATAAATTTTCCATGCATTCATATGCTGATGATAGTAATCTCTAATATTCTATATCTACCCACTTTTAACAATGGAAACCTCACTTAATAACGACATAATGGAGCTGGTCAAAGTATGTAAGAACCATTGTCTCTCTGGTAAGTCATCTGTCATTATTTTTGGACGCGATAAAGACAGACAGAGGGCCATAGACAGTATATCACTACTAGAGGATAGATATAACTTGCAATATGCGGACAAAGTTAAATGTTATAGATATCAATTTAAGATTTGTCAGTCATATAAACTCTATCAATCAAAAAGCTTACAGTTTTTAAAAAAATGTATACGTTAACAGACACTATCTTAATCAGAGAATCAAAATAATGCTTTGCGATACTATAATTCTATCTCATTTTTTTCCTCCTCTTGGTTTTGGATGAAACCATCAGCCAGTAGCTCTTGATTTATAACACACTCGTAACACATGCAAACAAAACTCTTCCAGCATAATATGATATTCATCCCTATTATTGCCTACTATTAACCTAACCAAAACTATATATATGAAAGTGTAAAGTATGCATGTAATACACGTACGTGTATGTGCACACATACAAACACAAGTACATACACCTATCTATCTTAGAGATATATAACGGGCTATTTCATTTTAATTATATCGATATTGTCTATGGTCCGTGTCTTGATATAATCACTGCCAGCAGAATACAAAAATTCAAAACTCCTGCATCAGACTCATATTTCGATTGTGTCGTTGGGATCATGTATCCAGCTATATTAAAAATATTAAATGATTAAAAATGAATCATCGACGGGAGCACCATATTGTCTGCTTTACCCATAAATTGTTAAAAAAACAAACCCCGAAATATTTAGTAGACAAACTGATTCCTAGACTGATTCATCCTAGAAATTTAAGATACTTAAACCAGCTGACCATACCACAATATCACTCTCATTTTTACGAACGTGCCTTCTCGTATCATGCAGTAACCATGTACAACTCATATCCAGAATGTATCAAACTTCTGTCTCCACCCTCTTTCAAATATAAAAAACCACTGCCCAAGGAATCACTACGTCCACATCCAGATTTTCTAGCCAAGTTACTCACAACGAAAAAATTTTGTATGTGGAAATAATTATTTATGGAACTTTAATAATATGATATATGAAATCCTCTACCCCAAAAACCCATAAAACGATACCCCACATCGGTAGTGAGGTGGGGGTGGTGATAGGAAGTGATAGTGGATAAAATAAAAAAAATTTTTTTTTCTACAATTGTGCTGAAAGTCAAATTTTCTAACTTCAAAATGACTGCAGAAAATATCACTTTGCCGCGCGCCTTGATTACATCTTCACACACCGGAATAAAATAGTGTGTTTACCTTAAAGAATTTTATATTACTTACTGGTAATAACAATTAAATTCTATAAATGTACATTAATTACACATGAATTGCAATTACAAAGTAATATTTTCTAACTTCAGAATGACTGCGGAAAATGTCACTTTAAATAAAATCTGACAGGCAGCAAATTTAAAATTTTGGAAAGACTTTAAAAAAGGGAAATAACTTCACAACCGTAGAAAAAATAGTATGTAACACACGTGGCAAGCTTCATTGCGAAACTCGTATGATAGGAACACTCGCTGCGCTCGTGTTCTTACTTTCATACATCGTTTTGCAATGAAGCCCTTGCCACACTTGTATTACAATCTACTATTGAGGTTTCTGGTTCTTGTACACACACTAAATCACAATTTTTTTCATCCCCTTTAATAATGAGGTGGGGGTGGTAATGGGGTGGTTAATACCAAAATTTTTTTTAGACCTTAGCTTCTCTTGTATACAATAAATACCAATTTTATGGACTCTTACCTGCTTGATTTACCTATTCACCCCAAATTTATCCTTCGACGGAACAAGATGAAAATATAATCTAGTTCTAGATCTCGTTAAAGTACAAATGTGTACCAAATTTCAAGTCAATATCTCAAACGGTTCCAGAGTAAACGTGCGCACAAAAAGTTACAGACCGACAGACAGACATAAATTTTTTTTCACTCAAACTTAAAATCTTGACGTTTCATGACATTCTAAGCCTATTTGAACAATAAAAGTTTTTAAAAATTTTGTTGTAGTTATTATACTTCCACTGAATGTGGAAGTAATTAAAGAGTTACTCCTCTAAACAGTGACCGTATATTTCACGTTATGCTTAATATGTACTAAAATACTTGATTATAAAGTCTCACTTTGTTTTTCATATATTTTTTTTATATTCTATGTATTTACCATCCTTTGTATTATTAGTTCATTGTATTATTCTTATTATCCTTGGTTGAGTGGAAGAATACCTTTGCTAAACCCCGCCAAGTAAAATAAAGACCATTTATTATTATTATTACGTGTTTGCCAAAAATAAAACTCTACTTTCTCTTCAAATTTCCAAACTGATATAACCCAAATTTGTTGGAATAACCTATTGGGCACTTAAAATGACCTGTCCATATCTGCGCCACAGTATACAAAAAATAATCTCTGTGGGATAATAAAAAAAAAACTAGAATGTTCGAATTCATATGGAAACAAACATTCCGCTATCAGTCTTTTTTAATGTTTACTAAATTTCAATTGATGTGTGACAGTTTGATCATCCACATAATTTATATCTAATGTTTACGGTGGCGATCCTTGGCAGCAGATAAACCGTAGCACAATATCTAACGATTTATAATTTTTCGCCGAAACATACATTTTACGCGTACTTAAAACGTCGACCGCCCGAGTTTATTTTTCGCACGCGACCATGAATTTTCCGGGAATGCGATTTGTGGCAGGTTGAGAGTAAAAATATTAATGATGATCCCCAACACATGTACAGCCGATATTTACTAAGATCACACGATAAGCTGCATCATTATATCATTGGTCCTGTCATCACCTCGGCAAAGCAGGGGTGTAGCAAAATAAATGAAAACCACCCCATTATTAAAGGGGGTGGTATTGTGGTTGGGGGATGACAAAAAATTATCTAAGGCCTTTGGTTCTTGTACACACACTAAATCACAATTTTATTTTTTCACCCCCCTTTTGTTTGGGTGGGTGGTTAGCGGGGGGTGGTTGATGCCAACAAAATTTTGTAACTTTGGCTTCTCGTACATATAGGCCAGTGGAATTAGCAAATATGCATATTGTAATTCGTTTCAGGATGCCACGTGGATTAAACGATAGTTTTATTGATTACGAACATGACCCTGAATTTGGTCCACTTTTTGACCGCCGGAACATTGTTTATTTAACGATTTATTGTTGAAAAATTCCAAAAAATCGACTTTTTTAAAGATAACTCAGAGACCTTTGACGATAGGTTTTTCAATTTGTAGATACTGTTAGAACTTTGAAAAACGCTTGAAAATTAGTTTCAATAATTGCAAAAAACCGCGAAAATTTTCGCAATTTGCCACGCAGCCATTAAGCGCCTCATTTACGTCGTTTTCATTAGACACGTTGTTTTCACTAGACTAGACTTGTGTTGTGTGTTTGAGCGACTTTAGCATTTTTTATTTAATTTCTACCAAAACATCTGAAGGTTTGCCGTATATTTTACCTGATCAATTTCGCTACAGTGTAAAAGAAGTTTTGGATAAAGGTAGCATTATTTATGCTGAACTAAAAACAGCAGGAGATTGCAACGCATGGATTTCAGAATTTTCGCGCCTAAATTCAACTGCATGGATTGTATGGCGAACTAAATAAGCATCTACTCGTATTTTATGCAGTTGGGTAGATATAATATAATTATGTATATTTATATTCTTAATTGTAAAGATGTCTTGTCGCATATTTTACAACTTTTGTTTTTAACATTTTTTTTAAATAAAGTTTTTGTTAGAGATGCAACGGATATCCGGTTACTATCCGGTATCCGGCCTATCCGGCCACTTTATTACTATTCGGCTGGGCACCGGATAGTGATCTAATATCCGGCCAAAACCGGATAGTTAAAAAATAAAAAGTGGTATAAAAAATGAAACAGTTTTATTATTTTTCACTTATCCTGCATTACAATTATTACTACAAACTGGCAATATCTATAGATTAGTTACTAAATTAATACTTAAAGTTTACCAATGGTAAATTATGGTGAATAAAAATGAGTTTTTCAGCGTTTAGAGGTAGTAGACGATTGCCTTTCTTTTCGTATACGTTGCCAGCTTCTGAAACGGGCCTCTCACTGTATACACTACGGCAAGGGGCTGAAAGATGTATGTTTACAAACTTTGACAAAAGTGTATACTAATTGGAGTTAGTATACCACCATGCGTAAGGGTCGCTATTTCTTTGAATCCGTGCTCCTTTCAAATAATAATCGATCTCTTTTGCCATTAAACTTTTCTCCGAAACGTTTTCATTAACGCTAATATTTTTTTCGCCACTTCCTCAAAACAGTCCCAAAAAGTGTTGTAAATATCAGCAGTAACATTATCTAGTGGGTTTCTCTTACTTTGTTTATTGGAAGGAGAAGAACCACTTTTACTATCATGCTTGAATATGAATCATCACAACTATTTTTTAAGCCTCCAGCAGAATAATTTGACGGAATTTTTCAGCCTGATTTTTATCGAAAAAAACTTGTTTTAAATCTGAGGTCTAGAAGAGTTGCCAGTAAGTATTTTTTGTCGTTGAGGTTTCCAAAACGGGTTTTCAATCCAACTTTCATTGTGAGCCGGATATTTGGCCGGATATCCGGTATTCGGTATCCGGCCAAAACACTATCCGTTGCATCTCTAGTTTTTGTCCTACCACCATTTTGGATATCATACCATATTTATAATACGTATTTTTAGGAAAGATTATGAATGCCATCATTCTGCTCACCGAAAAACAAATAACGACAACAGAAAATCGAAAAACTTGCAATGTAAAGCAAGTATTTCTATTGTTATTAAATTAACTACGACAGTAACTATACGAAGACATCAACATATTAATTTAACTTTTTTATAAAATACTCTTTCGATAAAAAAATATACACTTATCTGTTATTTTAGGATAATTTACCGGCTATAATTACAATAAACAATGACCACAGCCACAGCATCAATACTGCTGATATACTTGGTATATTACCTGCCGCACCTAATACAAAATCAGTTTTTGAACTTCGATAACTTCGATAACGGATTAGGCATTACAGAGGCTATTAATTTCCATATTTCAAAACTTGAACTGGAAATGGAAGAGACCGATTTGGCAAAAAGTTTTCTGAATCCAAAATATCGGACAGTAAGATACTGGTATGATTCTTGGCGAACATTACACCTAGGTCCACGCACTGGTATTGGCATTTTGGTGGTAAGAAATACATATTTACTTTTGTTATTGAAGCATCTTTGAAAGTTGCCTTTACTTTGTAGAAATTAAAATCCAAACAAGAAGAATATGCAAAATTGGGAATTATTGTCAGAATTAATGAACAACCATTTGCTATTGTTATTGTAACACTTGTAATAAAACGACCTCACCGGTTAAAAACTGCCGGTGATATTGTTTTTGATGATAGCACTGCATCTTATGATGCAGAACACAATTCACTAACATTTATGTTAACAGTTACTGTCACTGGAGCTGTACCATTAACTATTATAATAACTAAGGCACAAGGTTTGGAAGATTATATGTCTGGCTTTCAACTTGTAAGAAACGTTCTGGGTGATAATGCATTTGGTGGCCAAGGTGAGCCAAAGCTATTCATGACTGATGATAGTGATGCGGAAAGAGGGGCTTTGCAACAGGTTTTCCCGAAAGCAAAACTTACTTTGTTCATTCCATATTGGGCAGGCTGTATGGAGGTGGTTTTGGGACAAAAGTCATGCAGTTTCCAAAGAAGACCGACCATTATTATATAAATCCTTCAAAAATATTTTAATTGCTTCATCCTTGCCAGCTGCAGAAGACGCTTTGAAAAAAGCAATCGGCGACAAACTAGCTAAAAAATATCCTCAGTGGATAAGCTACATTAGTAACTATTGGGAACGTAGGGAATGTTGGTGTCTGTGCTACAGAGACGCCACAACACACGGAAATGAAACAAACAATTTTTCAGAAGTGTCTATAAGACTGTATAAAGACATAGTGTTAAGAAGGTGTAAGGCATATAATACTGTTGCGCTTGTCGATTTTTCTGCCATCGTTATGGAGCAATATTATATTCGCCGATTACGAGATTTTTCTCATGGACGTTGTGACAAAAAACGACTTTTCTTAAAAACACTTAATAAAAGAAGACATTTTCCAATAATCAGTGTTTTTAAAGTATTTGCCTAACTAGTATACTAGCGTGACCAGATTAAGGCACCATGCACCACGTTTTGGGACAAAAGTCATGCAGTTTCCAAAGAAGACCGACCATTATTATATAAATCCTTCAAAAATATTTTAATTGCTTCATCCTTGCCAGCTGCAGAAGACGCTTTTTAAAAAGCAATCGGCGACAAACTAGCTAAAAAATATCCCCAGTGGATAAGCTACATTAGTAACTATTGGGAACGTAGGGAATGTTGGTGTCTGTGCTACAGAGACGCCACAACACACGGAAATGAAACAAACAATTTTTCAGAAGTGTCTATAAGACTGTATAAAGACATAGTGTTAAGAAGGTGTAAGGCATAGAATACTGTTGCGCTTGTCGATTTTTCTGCCATCGTTATGGAGCAATATTATATTACGATTACGAGATTTTTCTCATGGACGTTGTGACAAAAAACGACTTCTTAAAAACACTTAATAAAAGAAGTAATTTTCCAATAATCAGTGTTTTTAAAGTATTTGCCTAACTAGTATACTAGCGTGACCAGATTAAGGCACCATGCACCACGTTTTAGTAAAGTTTGGCAACACGTACCTGCGTTTGGTCCGATTTGTGCTATGCGGGCAAAATGTACCGCGTTTTAGTCACGTTTCGGCATAACGTACCAGCGTTTGGACTCGACCAATCAGAGCAGGGAAAATCGCACTGTTGACCATATAATGGTACATTTTTCCAATATGCGGCCGCGGCATAGTAACTTTCTTAGACTTTTTTGATAGTTGCTTAGCAATGAACTAAATTACTAGAATAGCGTATTTTGGGATTCAAAATTGCGCCGAGAAAGTGAACATTCTTGACCAATTAAAAAATATATATATTCAATACACACGACGTGGTTTTGAGCACTGATACGTTTAAATTCGCACGCAACGTCGACACCACTACGACTCCCGCGGAAAATTTTGTTTTTTATACATTGAAGCGCTTGATGAACCAATATAAATTGAGCATTATTTAAAAGCTTAAATACTCAACAATGAAATGAGGTATAGATTTATATACACTAAAAGTTCGGAAAAACGTCAAAAATTACTAAAAAAACTGCAAATATGCTTACTTTGAAATGCTATTATTACGAGTTACTGTTGTTTTTCAAATGTAAGACGTATAGAAACCTAAAGATCCTATGTTCAACTATAAGTAAATAACGTTTAATGACTTTAAGGAGTGGGTGAAAATATATAGCTTATCTACCCTAGTTCACAAAAAAATGCGTTTCCGTTGATAAAAAAAATCACCTTGTAAAATCTGCACACTTTGTAATCGATAGGTACATCTGTTCACTAGGTTCATTACCAAAATTAATCTGGCCCAAACATTCCTGACCACGCGTGCCCTTTAAATATTAAAACAAAATGACACCTACCAGGCAAACCCCGCCGCAAAAATGCCGCCATATTAAACAATTAACACCCTCGGCACATTCCTGTGGGCTTTTTCAACCCGTTTACCTCCGCGATACCTACGTGCGAAATTTAATATGGAATCCGGCATGTCTAGACCGCAGACAAATAACGGAAAAAGTAATTTGGATCCTACTATAATATCCGTCCGAGAAAATCAACTTAATCGCATTTCCTACTAAATTCATAAACTAGAGAGAATTAGGCGAGCCCACACATGTTTATCGTTAACAGTTTTGTGTAATTCGTTTTATGACTTCTTTTAATCAATTAAATGCATCAGAATTTATATTTAATTACATAGGATGTTGTACCACATTCTATTTCCTTTATGTCATTTTTTTATATAATGAGAGAGGATGTGTGTGTATTGTTGAAAGCGACGCATTGCTGAATAATAATTTTATACATATTTTAGCCTGTACATATTGTATATGCTTTATCAACTAATAATATCCTCATTTTTATGAAACAAGTTTTTTTTTAACCTTTATTGCTTATTTACAATCTACTCTAACTATACCACAGAGTAATAAGTAATTAGTATGTGTGCGCCGCTTATCTTAAATTGGGTACCATCCAGAGTGATGGTCCACCCCACCTAGCACTACCCCTTTTCAAGCAGAGGTCACCTTCCTTGTCCGCGACCTATCCCCTTCCCACCCAATCCCCCAAATAAACTCACAAGAATCTTGACATCATCAGCTGATGTCAAAAAACATATAAAAACCACACCTAACAATAAAACCCCTGGACCAGATACTATCTCAAATATAATCCTTGAACACTTACCCCAAAAAGCCCTAGTCCAACTCACCTACCCCATCAACTGCAATATTTTCCTGAAAAATGGAATGGAAGACAGCGATTGTTGTGCCCATTTTAAAACCAGAAAAACCGACCCACGAACCTAGTAGCTATATCTCCCTACTAAATAGCAAGGCAAAAATCGCTGAAAAAGTCATATTACAGATAGTAAACCAGTTCGTGGGGAAGAAAAACTTGATCCTCATGCATCAGTTTGGCTTTATGCATAGTGTAAGCTGGTGCAGGATATCATAAATGGGTACAACAAAAAACAGTGTACTGTGATGCTGCTTGTGGATATTGCCAAGGCCTTTGACTCCACTTGAAGAAATGGCCTCATTTATAAATTAGACCAGATTCATAAGTTTTTACGGCCTCCTTGGCGTCATTTCTCTCAGACAGATACATCCTGGTATGGATAATTAACACATTATCGATAAAAACAAGGCTCTCCGCAATTTATACACAGCAGACCTACCTACTTAATTCTAACACCTTCCTCTACGCAGACGACTTAATTAGTTACGCCCCCAACTTTTATACCCAGACCGCGGCACAGAAAGTAAAATATCATATAACTAAAATTCTTGATTTTTACGCGGTATGGAAAATAAAAATAAATCCGGACAAGAAACGTTTAATAAAATAAAAATTAATAAAGAAAAATACCATCAAGTATCTGGGCGTCTCTCTCGACAAGAGACTATGGTTCGGGCCGCATATCACGGCGGCTATCAACAAAACTTGCAACCTCTCTGTCGGTTGTATCTCTTGGTCAACAGATGGAGCAAGTCATCCATTGAAAATAAGATCACTTTATTCAAGGTGATCTTCAGACCAGTCTTAACTCACAGCTGCGTGGTCTGGAACGCAGCTTCGATGTTCAGACCATGCAGAATAAGTTGCTTCGTTTGCTGACCAACTCGTACAGATACGTCACGACTGAAGAGATGCAAAGAATATGCGGCGTACAAAGAATCACTGATTACGTCAGAGAGGCGGCCCAGAAATGTTTCTCTGTGAAAGCGTCCCCACCTCTGTCCTGACCAGAAATATTGCACACACAAGATGATTTGAGAACACCCAACACACGCCCGGACTACTGCCAAAAACTGGACATTTACCATACGAGACTATATACATGACCATTAGTCCATGTAAAACGCGGGGTTTGACGCTCGGAATGCCCCCCTCATCGGGACCACTTGTATTTCATGTTTTTTGGGTCGCTGATCACGAAAATCGAGGTCCCGCGGCTCTAAAAATAGTGCATCACCCCTAAAAATGCCAAAAACCATCCGTTTTCGCGGTATTTCGCGGTAATTTCAGTAATACTGTAAAGTATTGTTATGAATGTGCTAATTGTAATGATATTTTGAGTTCAGTCTAAAATAAGGACAAATTTACCAGAAGAGGTAAAACTGCCCCCAAATTGACGTAAATGGGAAAAACGACTTTTTGATTTAAGTTTAGATGTATGGGGGATGTACAATGAAGAAAATTTTTTTCCAACCCTTCAGGGTGAAAACTACCCCTATATCGCCTTTAAATTAAACTAACGCTTTGAAAATAAGTAGAGATGTATACTGATTAGCTTGCTTATAATTTCTGATAAATTTCCGTCGAAGAAAACACTAAAAATTTTTTATACCCCTTTGTGGGTGAAAACTAACCCCAGAGAATTGAAAGAGAAGGTAGAAATATTCTTGATAAATGAACACTTCATATTGTTTGCAATATTTTTAATAAAAAAATATATGGTAATCTAAATATAAACGGAGGCATTTTTTTTTTACTTTTTGAATCTCAAATTGGATGAATGGGGATTGCAAAATTAGGAAAAATTATTTTGTCATGTGAGGATATTCGAATTGAATCCCCCGCCGTATGAACGGAAAAGACCAAAAGACCTCAGAGTCAGGGGCCCTAGGTAACTCCCTAGGCCCGATATCTTCACTCTCTCGACACAACTATACGTAGGTACTCTATGTCTATGTGAGCACACCACCCTGTAGTTGGTGGAGATCAATCCTAGAAGTACCACTCGCATGCTGGCCTACATTAAAATAGGGCGTTAAGTGACAAATTTACGATCTGACCTGCCACTCGACTTAGCTAAGGGATATTGTTTATTTATGTTTAGGCTATTAAGAAATATAAGGAATAGTGGTTGTTATTTGTAAATATAAAGGGGACTTGCTCTCGAGACGGCAGACTGACTGCAAGTGCCCTTATTCACGATTCTATGTTAAATAGTGTTTGAAAATAAATCGGTTTTTAAAAGAGTTTTTCGAGTTTTCTTACATCAGAAGTTGGGATTCGCTCACTAAAAGTACCACCATGGAAGAATTTGTTAAATTGTTCGCGAGTTCTGTTAAAAGCCTCCAAGAACAAAATAATAAAAGTGCAGTGTCAACTACGGTTTCAATACCAAACTTTAATCCGAATTCAGACGATTACGACGTGAAAAAGTGGTGTCCTGAAATTGAAAAGTTAGGAGATACATTTGGCTGGACCGAATATGAACTGTTGGTGAGAAGCGCCTCTGGTCTCAAACGTGAAGCAGCTGAATGGTTTTTGAGTTGGCAACCAGCTGAAAAAACATGGGAAGCCCTTAAGGAAGAATTGTGCAATATCTACCCAGCCAAAAGGAACCTTAGCGAGAAACTTCGAAAGGCTAGTCTGTACACCAGTGACCATGCGGACTCTTACTGTGAGTATGCCAGAAAAAAAATATCCTTACTCAAATCTTTAAATTTTGAATTATCTGATAACCAGTTGCTAGAAATTGTTATTGGGGATATTAATGACGTTCAAATTAAAACCGCAGCATTCAACAGTAAAATTGATACGGTTAGCGATTTGCTGTCTCTTTTAAGTAATTACAAAATTAATAAAAGCTATCATTCTAACAAGCTTAAGAGAAATTATCCGTTTAATTCAAAAATTGAACACAATACCGACCGAAAAGTTTGTTATAATTGTAATGAGCCTGGACACATCAGTCGCGCTTGTCCAAAAAAGAAAAGAAACGTGAACTATTCTGTTGAAGTGGCGAAAGGTAATTTCAACCGAGATAAAAGTAATGATGTTAATAATTGTAGTTTTTGTCATAAACGTGGACATAAAATTGATGACTGTTTCCGTAGAAAGCGAGAACAACCTAACACTTCCCGCCATGTAAATTTTTTCTGCATCAAATTAGACAATGATTTTTGCACCAAATTTAAAATTAATGACATATTTGTCAATTGTTTAATAGATACAGATGCTGAGTGTAGTTTAATCTCAGAAAATATTGTTAAACAACTCACATGCAACTTGACACCTGCTTTTTTAACTTTAAAAGGTATTGGAGGGTCTTCCGTGTTTGCAAATACAAAGACAGTTTTAAATATCGAAAGTAATGGCACGGCTTTTGAGATCCTTTTCTATGTAGTTGAGAATTCAGTTATTGCCCCTGATTGTATTTTAGGGCGCGACCTTTTCAAACACAAGGGTATTCAAGTTTATACTGATAGCAACGGCACTTGTGTTTATTTAAAAGATGATCACACTGAATCATTACCAAAAGTGATAAATAGCTTTTCGCTTTCACCAGAAGCCGTAAGAACGCCATTAAAAGGGCAAGAATTTGATAATTTATTAGATTTACTTAGCAGATATAGTCAAAACATAACTACCGGTACTTCAGTCCAACCAATAACTACTGCCTGGTTGAAAATAAACTTAAAAGAAGATAAAATAATTAATTTTTCACCCTATCGTATGGCTCACTCTGAACGGGAAAAAGTGAAGCAAATAATTAATGATTTATTGGAAAATAATATAATTCGCGAAAGTACTTCTCCTTATGCAAGTCCTATAGTACTTGTTCATAAAAAAAACGATAGCACGCGAATGTGTTGTGACTACCGTGCCATTAACAAAATCACAATTAAAGATCGTTTTCCTTTGCCTAGAATCGACGATCAACTAGATAGATTAGGAAATCATAAATATTTTACTACCTTAGACATGGCATCTGGATTTCACCAGATCCCGATAGCGGAATGTTCCATTGAGAAGACTGCCTTTGTAACGCCAGATGGACATTACGAGTATTTGCGGATGCCTTTCGGCCTATCTAACGCACCAGCTGTTTTTCAGCGGGCTATTTGCAACGCTTTAGGTGATTTACGAGACAAAGATGCTATGGTTTATTTGGATGATATCCTTATTCCGTCAGTATCAATGTCCGAAGGGTTAGAAAAATTAAATCGAGTATTGGAACGTCTCACCAAAGCCGGTTTTTCCTTAAATATAACAAAATGCAATTTTTTTGAACGGAAAATCGAATATCTGGGCCAAGAAGTCTCTGAGAGTGGCATAAGGCCAGGTAAAAATAAAGTAGAAGCTTTATTACGAGCTCCCGAACCGCGTAATGTAAAACAAGTTAGACAGTTCATGGGTTTGGCGAATTATTTTCGTAAATTTATTCCTGAATTGGCATCAGGTACGGCTTGCATTACAAAACTTACAAAAAATAATGAGCCGTTTGTGTGGGGGGATGATCAAAAAATTTCTAAGGCCTATGTTAGTGCATTTCTCAGCAAAAGACCCTTACTAGCAATTTTTGACCCTAATTTAGAAACGGAGCTTCATACGGATGATAGCTCAATAGGTTACGGTGGTATTCTTTTTCAAAAATGTGAGAATCAATTACGTGTGATAGCTTATTTCTCCAAAAGAACATCGAACGAGGAATCTAAATACCACTCGTACGAACTGGAAACACTGTCTGTTTACTATGCAGTTAAACATTTTCGTATTTATTTACTTGGCATAAAATTTAAGCTTGTCACCGACTGTAATTCTCTTAAATTATCTCAAAATAAAAAGGAATTAATCCCAAGAGTAGCCAGGTGGTGGTTGTTTCTACAGTCGTATGATTTTGAAATTGAATATCGTAAAGGAAAGTACATTCAACATGTCGATTATTTTAGTAGAAATCCTATTGAACCGACAACTGTTAACGAAATAGTTGAAATACAAACTGCGACGACGGATAATTGGTTAAAAATGGCACAAAAGAAGGATAGCGAAACAAAAGACATTATAAACAAACTTAATGACGGTAAACTTACTATCGATTATTTTTATCAAAACGGAATTCTTTTTAGGAAAATAAACCCAGGTCAAAATCCACCTATTTTTCGAGCTTTTATACCGAAAGGTAGCCGTTTAGGGTTGTTACGCCTATTTCACAACGAACAGTGTCATATTGGACCCGACAAGACGTTTGCCAAAATAAACCACTATTTTTGGTTTCCTGGCATGGCAAAGTTCGTTAAAAAATATTGTAGTCATTGTTTAAAATGCATTGCTAGTAAAAAACACACTGGTCCCAAACAAGCTAATCTCCATCCTATTGATAAAAAGCCAATACCCTTTCATACTGTTCATGCAGATTGTGTGGGCCCATTTCCGGTTTCTACCGAGGGTTTTAAATATTTATTACTTCTGGTTGATGCTTTTACCAAATTTTTATTGTTAGTGCCACTTAAGAGCCTGTCGGGTGTCGAAACATGTGATGCTTTGAAATTACACTTAAACCTGTTTGGTATTACAAAAAGATTAATTTGTGATAGGGGCACCAATTTTACTGATAAAAAGGTAAAGGAAATGCTGTCAGAGTTAGGTATTCACCAGCACTTAATTGCTAAAAGTGCCCCACGGGGCAATGGTCAGGTAGAACGATACGTAGGAACAGTCATTAATTTGCTGCGAACTGAAATTAAAGATAAATCAGAATGGCCGAACGTAATTCATAAATTGCAAACAACACTTAATACAACATTTCAAAAAGCAACTGGATTTTCACCTGTCTATTTATTAACTGGGGTCGAAGGCAATACCTCAGATGTGAAGTCATTGACAGAGTTTATTTCTGTAAAAGATATCCCAAGTAACCTTTTAAATGACAGAAATCTGGCATACGAACGTATGAGAAAGCAGGCAGATATAGGAAAAAACCTTTTCGATGCACGAAGAAGGTCTAACAAAGTGTTTCAAGTAGGTGACTATGTTTATCACCCTTCTGGCAATAGTCATTTGTCAAAGTTAGATGAGAAATATGAGGGTCCCTTCGAAATAACTCAAGTTCTTGATAATGAAAGATACGAGTTAAAAAAATTGACATCAAACAGAAAAAGGATTGTGGCCAAAGATATGGTTAGATTATGGCCTGGTGAAATATCAGATGATTCTTAAGCTTATTAATTGTATAGATAATTGTCATCATGTTTATTAATATTGGCCTGTGTGAGCAAATGTGACATTTTAATCTCAGCGTATTCTTGCATTTTTTTTACTTATTTAAAAAAAAATGTTTATTGTTGTGTTGAAAGCGGGACGCTTTGCACTTATTTTGATAAAATGTGTATTGTTGTGTTGAAAGCGGGACGCTTTGCACTTATTTTGATAAAATGTGTATTGTTGTGTTGAAAGCGGGACGCTTTGCACTTATTTTGATAAAATGTTTATTGTTGTGTTGAAAGCGGGACGCTTTGCACTTATTTTGAAAAAATGTGTATTGTTGTGTTGAAAGCGGGACGCTTTGCACTTATTTTGATGAAATGTGTATTGTTGTGTTGAAAGCGGGACGCTTTGCACTTATTTTGATAAAATTTGTATTGTTGTGTTGAAAGCGGGACGCTTTGCACTTATTTTGATAAAATGTGTATTGTTGTGTTGAAAGTGGGACGGTTTGCACTTATTTTGATAAAATGTGTATTGTTATGTTGAAAGCGGGACGGTTTGCACTTATTTTGAGAAAATAATTGTTGTCGTGTTGGAAGCGGGACGCTTTGCACATATTTTGAAAAACTGTTTATTGTTGTGTTGAAAGCGGAACGCTTTGAACTTGATTTGATAAAATGTTTATTGTCGTGTTGAAAGCGAGACGCTTTGCACTTATCTTGAAACTGTTACAGTGTTAAAAGTAAAACATAGAAATAAGAGAGAGAGAGAAAAAAGAGAACTTAGTCTTGTCAGTCTTATGAATCAGAAGCTTAAAGAAAAAGGTGTCACATTTGATTCGCCAGGCATACAATGTTTGATAATAAGATTCTTATAACGATTCTGCTGGTTCTTTTTTTCTTATTTCAGATTCTATGCCGGGGGTAATTCGAGAACGAATTACATGTCAGGTGGGCCGTGTGAGCACACCACCCTGTAGTTGGTGGAGATCAATCCTAGAAGTACCACTCGCATGCTGGCCTACATTAAAATAGGGCGTTAAGTGACAAATTTACGATCTGACCTGCCACTCGACTTAGCTAAGGGATATTGTTTATTTATGTTTAGGCTATTAAGAAATATAAGGAATAGTGGTTGTTATTTGTAAATATAAAGGGGACTTGCTCTCGAGACGGCAGACTGACTGCAAGTGCCCTTATTCACGATTCTATGTTAAATAGTGTTTGAAAATAAATCGGTTTTTAAAAGAGTTTTTCGAGTTTTCTTACATCTATGTACACAACGCTGCATGCAAGTGAGATACATGTTTCTAACCGTTAACCATATTTATATTTTTTTATTAAAAATATTGCAAACAATACGAAGTGTTCATTTATTAAGAATATTCTACCTTCTCTTTCAATTCCCTGCAAACTTGGGGGTAGTTTTCACCTCTGAAGTGGTAAAAAAAATTTTAGTAATTTTTTCGAAGTTTATCAGAAATTACAAGCAAACTAAAGTATTATTTCCTAAGCGTTAGTTCAATTTAAAGGCGATATAGGGGTAGTTTTCACCCCTGAAGGGTTGAAAAACATTTTCTTCATTGTACAATATTTTCTTCATCTAAAACTCAAATTAAAAAGGAAAAAAAAATCCGTCATTTCTCCATTTTACGTCAATTTGGAGGTAGTTTTACCCCCTCTGGTTAATCCTCAGCATAAAATTTGTCCTTATTTCAGATGAGCATACTGAACTGGCAAAGTATCATTACAATTAGCACATTCATAACATTATTTTACAGTATTATTCACATTACCTCGAAAAACCAACCAAAACGGGTGGTTTTTGGCATTTTTAGAGGTGACGCACTGTTTTTAGAGCCGCAGGACCCGTCGGAATCAGCGACACAAACAAACATAGAATGCAAGTAGTCCCGATGAGGGGGGCATTCCGAGCGTCAAACCCCGCGTTTTACATGGACTACATAGCCAACACACAAAACATCCCAAATTAACCCCCCTCCAACAAACACACGACCCCCTCGCAACCCCCGCCCTCTGATGAATCCAGCGAGAGAACAAACATCACACATCTTTTCTTCTAAACACATTTTTTTTCACGTAGAGATTTTTATACTTACTCGCCAAACTTAAATTTTTTATACTATGACACGATTCGTTAAGCAGTTTTTTTTATTTACACTTTTAATGCATTTCTACTTTTAAAAGCAAAAACAACAAACAACAAGCATCTCTATTGATCTTAAACGCATGCACATTTATACACAGTTCTCACACAGATAAATATAATGTTTTGAATCAAGAATCGATTGTTTCATACATACGCAAATAAATTCTTCATATAAAACAATTACGTTTGTTTCAAGAATAACTTGTCTTGCCACAAAAGTATTTGTTTCATATGAAGAACTTATTTATTTGCTTATTTTTTGAAATAGTGAATTCTTGATTCAAAACGTTATTTTTATCTGTGCATAAGCTTCTTGGAGTAAGATCTCTGTAGAAACGCACGCGGCTCAAACTCTCCTTTGCCTAACACCGGCGGCGGGTGAGACGCTTCACGTCTCCGGAACGTTCTGTAACGTTTTTACCTTTTTGTTTACATTGTAAACAAAAATAAAATAAATGAGATACTTACGCTAGCCCATGACATGTAAACATATTAATATCTAATAAATACACTTTAATCAGGTTAATCAGGCTTCATTTAGCTATGTCCTCCAGACCTCCGGCCACTGTCTTTTCAATCATCTATTCACTAAGGGCTGGGTTTCTAATTCCCTGACGAGGTGGTTGTTACGATCACTAATACGATCTCTATATTTGGTGGCATCTACTAATTACATCGTTTATGAAACGAACTTCATGAAGTGTTAGGTTAGATACATACCATGGAGCATTTGTTATAATTCGAAGAATTTTCGACTGAAAGGTTTGGAGTATTTGGTATTCAATGGTTTGGTACAACCTCACAGTTTTATGCCATAGGTACAAATAGGCTCTGATATAGTCTTATATATGAGTAGTTTATTTTCAGATGATAATTGTTACTTTTTACCCATTAACCAGTGCATGTTCCTTACTTTTAATTTTAGTTGTGTATCTTTGGCCTTACTATGAGTTTTCCATGTAAGCTTTAGATCAAGGTGTATGCCCAGATATTTGACTTCAGGTCTTACAGATAACAGTTTGTTATTTATGGTAACTTGAGGGCATGTACTTCGTTTTGTCGTGAGTGACTTAAGTGGATTTTTCACTGTTGACTTTGATTTTTCATTTTTTAACCAGTCCTGCAGTGAGTTAAGATGGTTTTGTAAATTATCGGATGTTCTATCTGGATCTAAATTAAATGAAAGGATCTCCGTATCATCCGCAAAGGTAGCCACTGTAGTATAATTTAATAATGGAAGAGCAAGTAAAGGAATAGCCCAAAAACATTGCCCTGCGGTACACCTTCTTGTTTGCTGATAAGAAGAAAATTATGCATGCCTCTGTTTTCGAGATATAGATATATCACTTGTGTGTTTTTAAATGGAACATCCTGGAAATTATTTCATTATTCGATATCACAACTTAAATTAGCTATCCAACGCATATATCATATTTATCTCCAGAAAAAGCGGTTAATTTTCGAAAAATTTAATCTATTTGTGAGGAGGCCATGGTAAACTATTAACAACACTTCTTATAATACGATATAATTTTGCCAAAAATAGCAACGGATTCTACTAAAAAAAGTGCCTTAAGAATGTGTTACTCGATTTTCGATTCGACACTTGGTAATTGAGATATAGAGGTCATCCGAGGGGGCAACCGCTGAGGGGAAATAGTGTACAAATCGGAGGAATTAGGAAGGAATTGAAGGTATTTCGGAAGGAATTATTAGGTATTAAGGAAATTACAGGGGAATTTGGAGGAAATAAATATTATTACGAGGTATTAGAAGGGAATTAAGAGGAAATAAAAGGTATTAGGAGGGAATTAGAGCGTAAAAACATTGAAATAGAATGTTTATCTTGAAGAATTACATACCAATTCTTATATAAAGGACATCAGTGTTGTAAAAACATTAGCGCCGAGATTAGCACTAAAAATATCTAGTAAAGAAAAAATATTTAATTTAATTAAACTACCGATGATACTATGGACTTCTAGTTCAGTAATATAACGATTTATATCGGACAAAATTCATAAAGCTTTGAAAATTGGTAGAAATGTTAAGGATAGCATAAGAATTACTAAACCGAAAAGTTCCCACTCCTAAATAGTGTGCTTCATCCCCTAGGACGCCGTTTCCACCCCCGTTTTGAGATTTTCTAGATTATCTCGGGAACGGTGCACTTTTTGATCAATTATTCCTTATAAAATTCTCTATAAAAAACGTCTCTATACTTTTTTCCTAAAATTAATAGTACCGTGGGAAATAAGGCGCACACATAAGGGTTGGTTCCGGTCAGCACAATAAATTGTAATCTTTACTATAATCTATTTTAAAGTTCAATGCTTAACGCTAAAGCGGTAGCTACTGAACTCCACCTAAAACTATAATAAATGTACCACTTGCACCCTCTCACCTCTACAAAATAACGCGATTTTTAAAGAAACGAGAATATTGTATATTGTACTTGTTTCTACGCCACCCTAGAGGTAAAGTACTTGGCGTGTGGTGTCCCCTGTAGGCCGAATCCATTAGTTCTCAAACCTACGTTAATTATTCTTCATCGTCTTCCATAGATTCGACATTCATGCATGCTTGTCCGTGGTAATGGTAACACATTGTGGAGCAACGTAAGCCTGCTCTTCTGCAACTGCACCTGTTTTCGCACCCTTTTGCATGAACAAGAAATTAGTGTCATAACAGATTCGGGAGCCGGTTCTTTTGTTGTCATAGTTCGGGTTAATATACCGCCAACTTTTTTCCATCCCCAATCAGTAGCTTCTAGCGCAACGTTTTTCCATGTTTGAATTTGGTGAAAAATGCGATATGAGTGTTGCCGAGCAGCAGCAGAAGTTGCTGGTTGTTTTGATAATATTACAGTATTGTTCGCTTTACCAACAAGTTTGTTAAAAGTCATGAATCTGCATACATTTAGACTTTTTTCTGCGGAGGTAGAGTTATATAAAGCTAGAACAAATCGCTCTCCTACGTCTACAATTTCTCCATGACTAGCTTTTTCATTATTAAAACTTTGCACGATGTCTTGTAATACTTCAGTAATATAACAGTTAAAATTGTAATATATTGGACAAAATTCATAAAGTTTCAAAAATTGCGTGCTTCATCCCCTAGAGGACGTCGTTTCCACCCCCATTTTGAGGTTTTCTAGATTATTTCTGGAACGGTGCATTTTTCCATAAAAAAAAACCTATATACAGAATCATTCCTTATAAAATTCTCTATAAAAAACTTCTCCAAACTTTTTTCCTAAAATTAATAGTACTTTGGTAAATGAGACGCAAATGTAATCAGCGCAGGTCATATAATTTGCTGAATATCCGTATGGTTATTCCAAAGCTGTCTTTACGCGAAAAAAGTATAAATATCTATACACCACCACAATGTAAAAAATTTCAATTTCTCCCACTACATCTCAGACGACCCAAGGTCACTGCATTATTTTAGAGCTTGCTGTAAACGCTGTTACTGTTCAGGGCTGCCAATGTGCGGGATTTTACGAAAAAGCCGGGTATTTTAAACCCACTTTCGGGTCAAATCTAAACCGGAAGTCGGTCATTTTGGTTCTTTACATTATATAATTGGAAATTATATCCCATATCACTACACTAAATTTGAAAAAAATCCATTCGCCCATTCAAAGGTTACAACAGTGTCCCTATCGGCTGAGCGACCCGGTATACAATATTCTCGCTTCATCAAAAATCGCGTTATTTTATAGAGGTGAGAGGAATTTATTATAATTTTAGGCGGACTTTAGTAGCTACTGCTTTAGCGTTAAGTATTGAACTTTAAAGTAGATTATAGTAAAGATTACAATTTATTGTGTTGACCGGAACCAACTCTTATGTGTGTGCGCCTTATTTCCCACGGTACTATTAATTTTAGGAAAAAAGTGTAGAGACATTTTTGATAGAGAATTTTATAAGGAACAATTTTGTATATAGGTATTTTTATCAAAAAGTGCACCGTTCCCGACATAATCTAGAAAATACTAAGGTATTAGGAGGAAATAAAGGTATTTGAGGAATTAAGGGAATTATAAGGAAATAAAGGGGAAATAAAGGGTATTTTTCTAGAATAGGTATTAGGTGTACAAAATTTCGCCAGCGGTTGCCCCCTCGAGGTCATCCAAAAATGCCAATTTTCCAAAAATGCTCTGTAGTTCGGTAGATGAAAAAGATAGACGATTGCAGTTTGCGATATTGTTTGTTTCTCGAAAATCGAGCTCAGGACACCTTATATTGGTTTTTGTCTATCTGCCATAGTTTTAGAGAAAACCTCAAATCCCATCTAATTTGGTCCACCCTGTATAAAAAACTAAAAATATTACAAAACCGACAAAAATTACCAAAAAGGAAAATTTCTAAGTACAAACGCTATTAAAAAACCTTCGGGATCATATAGCTAAAGTAGTAAGGTAATATTGAAAGATAATTTAATCAAGTTAATTATACTATGAAAATTGTTATAATTTTACTTCTTTAAACATGATTATAACATTAAAAAAACTATTTTGCATACAAAAATCGATTCTTATCATTTAAAAATTATTTATCAATAAACATAGATCACGAAATTTGCCACCAAATAACCCATTAAAAATGTCCCATGCATCTTTTGAATGAATGCATCATTTTCGAGTTATTTAACCATATGAAGTTTTTGGCCATAGCTTGGTCAATTTTTGCCATACAATCATTATGAAGAACCAAATTGTAGCAAATTTAATAAGCTTTCGACTTTGCATGATTATTTTTTTTACGAAGGACTCAGTTTTTAAGTAAAAAAAATGTAAAAAAAGGACACGTTTTAAAAGAATTCCATTCGGTCAATTTTTGTCTAAATTGAACGTAACTAGACTCAAATTATCGGAAATTTTCTAAGCTTTAAATTTAAATTCTTGGGATTTTCAAAAACTGAGAGTTTTCGAGATCATTGGTGAAAATTCATCTGGGCTAAGTGGACTTTTCTATATTTGGGAACAAAATTCTTTCATTTGAAGGTTTTATTTCAATCCATCTTTCATCTAAGATAAATCAGGATTAAGGTGTAGAAGATTGTGTGTTTATATTTTTATATTATAAGACAAAAAGTCATTTTTTTTTAATGAAGTTCAGAAAGTATTTCTATCATCCTGAAACCAAATAAGGACAAATCCCTTCCCATTAGTAACAATTTATAAGCATTATAACATTTATACTACAATTACAAATTAAAGTGGCGCAGTAAAATATGGGTAAAATATATGTTTTATAACAACTTATATGGAAAAATCAATAAGGTTCTTAGTTAAGAGCAGCACAAATATAATTCTTGTACGCTTCTGACGGGGTTAATTTAAAACCTCACACCTCCCAATATTTTTAATAAAGGAATTCTGCCAGTTATCAGACTGTTCTTTTATTCAGCGTATTCTGGTATCCACAAAGCATATCAATTTATGTAAGACGGATCATTCTTTGTGTCTAACCAGCATTTGACGCTATCGTCACTTATCGTGAGTAGGTTATTTCTAATGTTTTGTTTTCTTCAGTAAATATGTTTGGGCGATGATAAATCCTCGACGAATTCGTTAAGAAAATTGAATGCTAATATTTTCATACAAGCAAAAAATAAAAAGACCCATAAATAAATCGGTATGTTTTAGAGGAGAGCAGACAAAATAAAGGCAAATACTTGCCCTATTGTAACGCCACCTAGTGTCATTACAGTCTAATACCAAATATTTTGGGGTATTTATTTACCGGGATTCAAAGAAATAAAAGCGTTAGTACGGCTTCCGTTTAGTAGAGAGCGTGAAAGGGTAATAATTCGATACACGAATCGATAAACGCGATAAGAAAGGCGTGTTCGTCCTTTTTAGTTTGAACGTTGACAATATAAGACGTGTACCGCCCAACTTGCCTAAATGATTGTTTCAATCGCCTTAATTGGACCAAGCCGTAAGTTATTTTGTTGTTAAATTACCCTATGAGATAAATATTAACTGTCGCTGTCTCTAGTTTAGATTCAGATTGATACAACCTTTTAGCCGGTGCCAGCGTTTGTTAAATACAACCATTTAACCAATACCAGCATTTATCAAATACAACCATTTAATTAATACAAGCATTTATTGAATACAAGCATTTAATCAATATACATAATATCCAGTATGTACAGACTGTAAATTGTAACCGTAAAAGTACCGTCGTCAAGTTTTGTTAAGGTAGATGGTATAAATTTCAAGGCGTGATTTTAAGATTTTAAAAATGGCTACTTATGGTACCTTACTGAACAGTAAATCGAATTGAAGTATTATTGCACGGCTACGGCGTATCCTTCTGTTATTCAAGACCCTGGAAATTAATTTTGACAAACCTTATCGACCGTTTTGATGCAACTGAATTTCCGGTAGAAAGATAAAGTTTGGGATTTTAATTTGGGAAGCCATTTTCCGGTAACGTTGGTGCAATGATGGAAGCATGGTAACGAGGTCACGTGGTTAGCTGCGGGGATTTTGTTTATGTCGTATTGTCGGCGGCCCAGACGAGAAGCTATAACCTAACTTTGCGAAAGTGCCAACTTCACTGTCGATCCAACTTGTAGCAGTTCAATATTGAATAATCATCACGTGCCGTTATCTTGGAGTACCTCCTGGTTAGGACAACTGCAAGTTTTAATTTCAAGATAAGTGTATTTATGTTATTACCTTTACCCCTCTAACCAACTACTTAGACTTTCATAGCAACTACTGCCTCTGCAGGAATTATTTTATTAAGTCAGCAAAATTGTGCTATATATTCTTACATTCAAACTAGAAAGCGTTTAGCGATTAATTTCGTACGATTTTACTGTTTATATCTTTCGTTAAGTACGGATTTAAGGCCATAAGCCGAGGAAACAGTATTATTATTAGCAAATTTTCACTGATTATTTTATATTTTAGTGGTTTATGTATGGTACTGCCATAAAGCTACGTGGGGAGATTGGCTCTCAGCTACTACCTCCTACAATTTTGCATATTGTTTGGTTAACCCCAATTTTGAATTTTATACCTTATTATTGACCTTGTGGTCACATGTTGAAGTGCAGCTGTACTTGAACGTTCATTTGGCTATATAATTGTCTCTGTGTGAGCCCTATTGCTCAACATAATTGTCTGTGCTTAGAGCCTTATCGTGTATATACTTGGGTACAGTGTGTCCCAAGTTTTTGTTAATTTTAATAGGTGAATTGTAGATATAAGGTTACCACGAGTAAATTTTGAGATTTTTTTTAAATGTTATAGCTAACGCTATATTCATGGTTTCACGTCCTAGGTTAGTTGGTATTATAGTTTAGTAACAGAATTTTCTGAGGGTTGAGATTATACTGTAGAGTATATGGTGCTTAGTGTTAAACAATTTGAAATTATATATAGCTACTAGGTTGTTACTTTCATAGTAGTGTTTTTACTTTGTACTGTACATTTTGCAGTGTAACTCTGTGCTCTAGTAAAGTTAACCGTAAGGTAGGGTTACTAGTAATTCAGCTTTAAATTTTCAAATTAAATTAAAATTTAGGCGTCAAAATTTACAGTGTGTGCAGTATTTCTAGCAAAATATATCGGTAGGAAGTTTGCTTCCGTTGGTCTATCCTGTCGAGAAATTGTTTTATTTTACCTCGACTATTTTGTTTTGCTATAAATATTCGATATCTGCATTTAAGATTTTAACCTTCAAGTTACTATCTCATGTCATACCGAGTGACAGTTCTAAATGATTTTTTTAAGGACTAGCCAAAAGTTTTTTTAACAACTGTAATTTAAATCCTGTCCTTTCTGTCGCACGACGCTCGAAGTTTCGAATCGCGTGATTTAGTTGGATACTCTTTTGAATTAATTTGTTGCCAGGCTTAACTTTACTGGGGTTTGTTTATTATAGTCCAGTTAAAATTGGGAAATTCTTTATGGTCTCCCTTGTGTAGAAAATTGTTTAGCGCTAGAGTCATCGATTGTTACTGAGTTTAATGATAAGTGGTACTAACTTTTTAGCTTTATCGTGTATGTTATAGATTTAATTGATTTCAACATTAATCATATTGTCGTTACTAACCTAACTAAATTTTAAATTCCCTATTAAATTATTGTTATTTTATTTTCTTGTTTCTCTGGTATGTGTGCTGTATCTTATCTTCCTTTCTGACCTTTTTACAAGGTCTGGCGCCCAAAGCTTGAAATTTTGCAAACTAAAAACTCAAAAATTTTTTTTTTATTTTTGATAAAAAAAAATTTTTTGATTTTTTTAAATTTTTTTGAGAAACCTCGACTAATTCACTCTTGGCCGCCTTAGCGTTATTGTCGTTTACGCTTACCCATGGCCCTTGGCCTCCTAAAAAAAACTGGCTAGCCGAGCCTAATTTGTTTTGGTTATAGAGTATTACCTTTGTGTGTTCGAACACTTTAAGTCACCAGACAAATTAGTTTGTGTCGTACGGAGAATATACTTGTCTTATACTAGGAATTGATTTGTAAGTGATAATGTCAGTTTGGGCTTATCCCATTTAATTTTATAGTAAAACTTCATAGCCAAGAACTCAACCACTAAAGAGACTAGAGAAATATTTTTTGGAACATTTTGAAGCTGGTTAGTGTGGTAGCACTACTTATTTCCCGAGGTAGCATATTAAAAAAGTAACAGCCAGCGTACTGAGGTGATTTGTTAAAATTTACGTAGTTAAATTTTTCTAGGTGTATTTGATTATTTTTTCTAGTTGGGTGGTCATGAATATTTGAGTTTTTTCTAAGTCGGTCTTTGTTTACATAGATATGAACTGATAGTTTAAACAAAAAAGTACTTGTGAACGTCAGAATTTTCTAATATATAGTCTGGAAGATCGTTAATAAACATCAAGAAGATTAGAGGTCCAAGAACACTCCCCTGAGGGATCCCCGAATTGACCTCAAATTCTGTCGACGTTTTGTCATGAAGTCTGACTAATAACTTACGACTAATTAAAAATGAGTATATTCATTGCTGCAGCGAGCCGTGTATGCCAAGTTTTGATAGTTTTCTTATTACAAAATTGAAGTTAAGGCTATCAAAAGGGCGAGATAAATAAAAAAACCGCTGCCCAAGGAATCACGACTTCCACATCCAGATTCTCTATCCAAGTCACTCACAACGAAAATAATTTGTATGTGGAAATAATTGTTTATGGAACTTTAATAATATAATATTTGAAATCCTCTACCCCAAAAACCCATAAAACGATACCCCATATCGGTAATGAGGTGGGGGTGGTGATAGGGGGTGGTAGTGGGGTTGGATGAAGTAAAAAAAATATTTTTAGGTTTCTGGTTCTTGTACACACACTAAATCACAAATTTTTTTTCATCCCCTTTAATAATGGGGTGGGGGTGGTAATGGTGGTGGGGTGGGCTTATGCCAAAATTTTTTTTGAGACCTTAGCTTCTCTTGTATATACTAAATACCAATTTTATGGACTCTTACCTGCTAGATTTACCTGTTTACTCCAAATTTACCCCCATTTCGCTCAAACTTAAAATCTCGCCGTTTCATGACATTCTAAGCCTATTTGAACAATAAAAATTAAAAAAAAATTTTTTGTCGTTACTATACTTCCACCGGATGTGGAAGTAAAATAACCTTACTATATATTCTTTTTTTTTCCATTTTTTCATGAATACATAGGACAAAATTTAGGGTGGCGGTTTCCGTAGAGCGCCCTTCCTTGAATCCGTGTTGGTTATGAGCAAAGATTATATGTGACTCTAAGAATTTGGTTATTCTCATGTAGATAGCTTTTCCATAATTTTGGAAACATTAAATATTAAACTACTCTATTACTCTGTTTCTTGAGTAGTTTCTTTAGTAGTTTTGAATCAGCAAAGGACCGTCTTTTTTATATACGGGGATAATAACTGGAATATTTAGACGTCTGGGAAATTCCCCAAGTTCAACAAATTTGTTTAAAATAGTATCTATAATTTCGAACAGTTAATCACTGCATTTTGTTATTCCTCTCATCGAGACCTGTTGATTTTTTTATTTTTTAAATTAGATATTATATGACTAATTTCTTCCACTGTAAAAGGTTCCATATCGGAACAAACGGTCTGGTATACCGACGGCTCCAAGACAGAACAGGGAGTCCAATCAATTGCCAAGCAGCGCAAAAGGCAAACGGTTCCATGCAGGTCGATTCAAACTTAGTACGGGATTATATATATGCCCTTACGGGCCTAGGAAGTCAGAACAAGGTGACCGTGGCATGGGTATCAGGACACGAAGGACACAGAGGGAATGAAAAGGCTGATGAACTGGCCCGAGAAGGCGCGTCTAAGGTCCTAGTATGACCCGAACCTTTTTGCGGTGTGGCTAAGACATGCATACGAACATCCATTAATAAATGGGTACAAAATAAATCTCTAGAGTGATGGAAGAGTTTACCATGACGAAGGTGGAGGGATCATTGTTGCTCATTTATCTTGATATAAGCAATGAACAATTTGAGGATTGCTTTAGTTGAGCTTCATTTTTGCAAATAACAAGACCAAGTTTATTCTATTGTTACTGGCTTCGAACTTAACTCTCTGTTTCTTTAGTTGGTTTGATAGAGGGGCGAGCTAGAGGCAAAATAATGAAGGCGAGATAGTTTCCCTGGAAAATTCCTTTTTTAACTTGTTCTCTTCGAGTGGTAGAGTCACATTTCCGTTTATTCATTATCCCTTCATCATTGTTTCCAGGAAATCTGTTATTGCTGGGCACACTCGGTAAGTTTTCAGGGATTCAACAATTTATGTATTGTATAGGGAACGCTACCAAACGCCTTTTTATTGTTCACCCATTCCATGCAGAGATTTCTGTGCCACATCTTTGCAGCTGATCCTTACAGCCTCTAGGAGCATTTCTTCAACTCCTTTGTTTCTCTGGGAGTGTCTGGTACTTTAACATCTGGGGGTAGATTTCATTCGCTAGTCCAACCGTTATAATTTTGTATATGGTTGGTAGGCAGGTTATTGGCCGGTAGTGTTTGGCGTCCTTGCCTTTATAGAGGAGGAAAGTGTTTAGTGTACTTAGACATTCAGTATGAACTTAGTATCGGCTGTTGTTAAGCTCTCATGCAGTAAACTGAGGTGTTTTAACAGGAAAGTTCATATTAAAGAACGATGGGCCAAATTCACGGAAGACCTACTACGCCAAAATAGAAAGGCCATTAAGATAATGGTGGGTTTTTGAACTGGACACTGTATGCTTAATAGACATATAAGTCTAATGGGCCTGGGAGAGAATGCAACATGCAGATTCTGTCAAGAGGAAGAGGAAACCTCAGTACATGTGCTGTGCCCTTGCGAAAGCCTAGCCAAACTGAGATTTCAACTATTTGGCGAAGAGAAACCAAGGGCAGATACCTATACCAAGGAGCCCTTATCAAGGTTATGGAGTTAATGTAGCGGCCGCCTATCCAAATTGTGTTATCAACCTATTAATGGAGTAGAACAAAGCAAACTGTGTATAAAAATATTGTTAATAACTTATTACATCAGAAAATGCATGTTATCCAATCTATAAGTTGGTATAAGGGGTAGTTACAGCCCAGAAAGTAATTTTTTTTAAAACATGTGTTTTTACTTACCACTTTTACTCTAATTCGATAAAAATGCATGGCAGAGGATATTTTTTTATGTCAAAATGTTCACAATTATTTGCTAAATTCGTCCATACATACCAACTATATAAAGCTCGCAAAATTAATCATTCACGGTAAATCAAAGGGGGAGTAACAGTGAGTGTGCTGCGGTAAGTCCAAACTTCTATTGGCCATAACTTTTGATTTCACGCTTACCAAAATTCTGATACATACATAGAAAACTTTGTTATTCTCTTAGCTTTAATTTAAGTACAAATACATGGAGCTATGCATTTCATTTTATGATAATAATAGTATAATTGTAACGCAATGGCACGGATTTCTGCGTACCAAAACTAAGTCGGTGTTATGAATGCATGGTCGTGCGCACTCAAAATCGACCTTATTGCCGATTTTCATAAGGGCATGGAAGGGAAAATATGCCGTTAACTCATGTTATAGGGTTTTGAGCTGTAATAGTGAACAATTAAATTTAAATATGTAAAGTAAAATGTTTATCTCATGACTTTTTAAACATATAAACACTTTTAATAATAAACTGACAGTTACAAAATAAACAAAAAGTTCTTGTTAAAAATAAAAGTTATTGTAGGAAACAAAACTTAAAAGCGATTTTACATTTTTAGGGTTATTATTCCGTACATATAAGACGTAATGAAATATAAAAATCTCGAATAGTAAAAGCATCACTCAACAAAAGCTGTATAGGCAGCTATTATTAACAAAAATAGCATTGCTTAATTTGTTAATTCAAAATGAAGATGTTTATTTCTAATAAAACTTTATTTTCAATAATGTCAAACAGTCAAATGACAAGGAAAACCATTACTAAACCTCATGCAATATACACATGTATAAAAGAACAGAAGGTGTCAACAAATGTTAGGCTACAAGCATGACCGTCCACAAAAATATTTTCAGGGGGAGCATAAAATTAAAGTGAAAAAACTAAATAAAAATAAAACTAAAGTGAACAAGAAGACATATACTAAAATTTCTAGTTCGTAAGGGGTACCGCAGATCGCAGGGCAGTGTGTTGGAGTCTCTTTTATTCATTATATATGTGAATGATATAAATCATGTCCTAAGAAGTTCATATATTAACCTTTTTGAGGATGACACATTAATATATGTATCTGAAAAAAATCAAATTGAAATCACAGATATAATGAATAAAGAGCTTTGTATATTATATATATGGTTATGTACAAAAAAAATTGAAATTCTATAATGAGAAAACTAAATGTATAGTTCTTGGAACTAAAGCTAATTGCCGAAAATATTTAAATGATTAACTGTTTCTGTACATTAATAATGCAAAAGTTGAATTTGTTAAGTGAAATTAAATACTTAGGAATTATTTTAAATCGATAGTTGACGTTTTCAAAACATATTGATTATTTATGTAAGAAAATTGGCAAAAACCAATACAAATTGAGTTGGATTTCAGTGTAAAGTATTGAAACAGCAAATTTAACTTTAATTGGTATGGTCTGCTGAAAACTTCAACATGAATACAAAAATATCATTCTTAAAAAAGTCAACTGTTAGCGATGGCCTACGCGTATTCAATACTTTGCCCACGGAAATCAAATATATTAGTAAATTAAAACTGTTTACTAAAATGTTACTAAATTGTATATAGATGACAGAGCACAAAATAATGAATGGCTATGTACAAATATGTTATTTTTGAAAATAGCTTATGCTAAATAAACTTTATTCTATTCTATTCTAAATATATAGTCACCTACGGCACTAGAGTAAAATATATACCAATTCGTAACAATGCACAGATTTGCTTGTCACCGACTGCCATAACTGAATGCAACACGACTAGTGCTTTATACGGGATTGGAAAAAAAAATTGCATATACCTTTTTAAAACAAAATAAAAGCACACTTGAACTTGATAAATTTGCGACAGCCTTTATAGACGATGCTGTCAAAATTGCTCGTAGATATGTTCCGTTACTATACAAATCAAAATTAAAGATGTGGATGATTTAAGATATGATCTTCAAAATTCGAACAAGACTATTGCTAATTTTCCATCAATTGAGGATTCTCTTATATATCACGTAAAACGTTTCTTATTACAAGTAAAAATTTGGTGTAATAGTCATGACTCATCGTATAGTGCAATAGTATAGTGGAATGGGATGGTCCTTTGATGGAACTTATATTTTACTAGTGATGTCTGTTTTGGAAACAGCGCATAAGGAAGTATGTATAAGTTATAAGGACAAGGATGCATGATGTGATACTTTAAAATGTGAGTGTTTTAAGGCTGGATTAAAATGTATTGATATATGCAAATGTGCCTTATTCTGGAAGAATATGGAATTAGATGTGTTATACGCATCTAGCAGCGAAGATGAATTTTAAACTGTATGTTAGATCTGTAGACATGGTTACACAGTGCAAATCTAGTTATTCCGTTCCAATGTTGTTAAATTTGCCATACTGTTAAATTTTTCAGCACATAGGTGTATATTTTACTCTAATGTCGTAGGTGAATGTATATTTGCTCCCCCTGAAAATATTTTTGTGGACGCTCATGCTTGCAGCCTAATATTTGTTGACACCTTCTGTTCTTTTATTATGTATGTGTATAAGTGTATATTGCAAGAGATTTAGTGATGGCTTTCCTTGTCATCTGACTGTTTGACATTATTTCACATTAAAATATTAAAAATAAACATTTCCAACTTGAATGGACAAAATAGAGCCAATAATAGGGTGATCAGATTTTTGTTAAGTAAATGCTGGACACTTCTGCTGGGAAAAATCATTTTTTGATCCCAACATTTTTTGATGACCGGGGGGGGGGGGAAGTAGCCGAAAAAAATTGTTTCCAAGCAAAACGTAATGCTGTGACTTCACTATAACCTGAATGCTGGACACTTGTAAGACTTTCCAGCGAAATTCCGGACGTATGGTCTCACCCTAGCCAATAATGGCTGTCTATACAACTTTTGCTGTTTGATGCTTTTACTATTCGAGAATTTTCATAACACTATTATATACGAAATAATAATTCTAAAAATGTAAACTCGCTTTTAAGTTTTATTTCATACAATAACTTGTCTTTTTAACAAGAACTTTTTGTTTATTTTGTAACTGTCAATTTATTATTAAAAGTGTTTATATGCTTAAAAATCATGAGATAAACATTTTACTTTACATACTTAATTTTAATTGTTCATTATTACAGCTCAAAACCCTATAACATGAGTTAACGGCATATTTTTCCTTCCATGCCCTTATGCAAATCGGCAATAAGGTCAATTTTGAGTGCGCTGGACCACGCATTCATAACACCGACTTAGTTTTGGTACGCAGAAATCCGTGATATTGCGTTACAATTTATACTATTATTATCACAAAATGAAAAACGTAGCTCCATGTATTTGTACTTAAATTAAAGCTAAGAGAATAACAAAGTTTTCTATGTATGTATCAGAATTTTGGTAAGCGTGAAATCAAAAGTTATGGCCAATAGAAGTTTGGACTTACCGCAGCACACTCACTGTTACTCCCTCTTTGATTTACCGTGAATGATTAGTTTTGCGACTTTTATATAGTTGGTATGTATGGACGAATTCAGCAAATAATTGTGAACATTTTGACATAACAAAATATCCTCTGCCATGCATTTTTATCGAATTAGAGTAAAAATGGTAAGTAAAAACACATATTTTAAAAAAAATTACTTTCTGGGCTGTAACTACCCCTTATACCAACTTATAGATTGGATAACATGCATTTTCTGATGTAATAAGTTATTACCATTATTTTAATATATAGTTTGCTTTGTTCTACTCCATTGATAGGTTGTTCGCTAAAGATGCATCGTTGAGGGCGCACGCCGCTACACTAAGTCTGACACAGAAGATCAACCTGCATAAGGAGCTCTATCTAAGTAAAATTAGAGTAGGGGGGGGTCGTGGTGGTCAAGACTCATCAGCCAGCTCCTTTGTCAAATCTTATCTCTAATCTTATGTTTTAAATATGTAACTAATAAGCTATTAACAATAATACTCATATATCAGCCAAGTTAATTGCTACCAAGTCAGATATAAAGTGATATTTAGATTTGATTGAAAGGATAATGTATTTTATTGAGTTTTCTTGCCCGGCAGAGAGAAATATTGTAATGAGAGAAACTTTAAAATAAGATAAATACAGAGACTTGTTCGAATTTGATCAAATATACCAACATCTTGCAATTAAATTAGTGGTTTTAATACTTGGCAGTCTGGGGGGTATCAGACTTTTCTTAAGGAACTCAACGCTATTTCTGTCTGTAGATTGGCCTTCATGTAGCTGACGGTCAAAAAGGCAAAAAGCAGTTCTCCTGTATAGTACATAAAAGTAAAACTGTAACTAAACAAATAATTCCTAATAACTATGCAGATACAAGGTGATTCACGAGAAGAGAGTCGTACTTTACCAAAAAATAGAGAACACTGAAGTGATCTTAAATACCCATTCAGTGTAATGCCCGTCCTGTTTTCGAAATATATTTTTTGGAAGAATTTTCTTTTCACCATATATCTGTAATGCGTAAACGAAATCCAATGAAATTTTGTATTTTAGTTACGGTAGTCATTCACTATCGAATGCCTGGGATCTTAATAAAATATCAGGCCCGGACCCACAATAACAATATTTTAAATTATTCCTAGAAAACAACACTCTGTTTATAAAATTTTTGATATTTAAATATTAATTTACCCATAGAAAGATACCCATAAAAAATACTTTGACACCATTTCATTGTTTAAATAAAAAAATTAAATTTTGAGGGTTCAATTTTTTTTAATGAGAAATTGAGAGAAAAAAGTCACTCCAGGTATTAGTACCATTTTTTTTTGTTCTCTATTTGCACTACCTTTTATTCATATCACTTACACAGATATTTTGTAATGAATGTATAATTAATAAACTTAACAAAATGACAAATAATAAAAATTAACAATTTAAATACAACATAAGAAACCAGTCAAACTTACTAAATTCAATTAAATTGTTTGATGACTGTTTATTTTCAAAGTGACCACCGCCAAATTCAATACATTTTCTTGATCGATTTGTCATTTGATTTATACTTTTTCTAACATATCTAAATTTTTTCTAACTTTATTGCAAAAATGTTTAATTCTTGAAATCAGCTGCTCCCTGGTGTTTAAATGTGTCGGATCCCTTCTCTGGACATGTCCCCAGTACTTCAGTGTGCATGTTTTTATAAACTTCGTAATTGTCTTCCCTTCTATTACGTTGACGTTTTATGTCGTTGCTTCAGTCCTAATGGTTTTGCAAGTAGGTGGACGATGTCTCTTTCAACTATTCTCAGACTTCTTCTGTTAGGTTCTATCGTTGTCACGTTTTTGACCCCGTATGTCATCCTTAACAGTATGATAGCTATGAATTATATAGTCTTGATCTTTTTCTTCTTTTCTTGTTGAATCCATAGGTGACTTCCCTTTTTTTAGCGTTTTGCTTGCCACGATTTTTTTTCTAGCGTTTTGCTTGCCGCGATTTTTAGTTTTGAACCTACTGTTGTTTAGTCTAGTTCTCATGTTAGTTGCATTTGTATCTCCTCGCAGTATTTCTTCTGGATGTCTGCATGCTGTAGCATGTATGTGTTTTGTTATTTCCTTTACATATTTTTTCTTTTCGTATTTCCAGTTTTTTATATAGTATTTTATGGTATGTGTTGACTTCTGTTGTCATTTTTTGCTTTAATGTTCTTGACCCTGACATTCTCTTATCTCCCTGCCTACCAGGATATGATCTATTTGTATAGTTGATATTAAGACAAGTTTGACTTTTGCTCCACATGTTCTTTTGTTGTGTGTATTTTCTTAGATATTATTTTCTTGAAAGAAACCCGTCACCCATACCTTCGTTGAAGTGCTTTGAGAATTCAGTTTAGGCGCGATATACCAACAATGCCTCATTGATTATTTCAGGTTGAATATTTTTAATAATTATGAAAAACCCCACTTTAAAATTTACCTAAGAAATTTATATTATGACCATACTTTAAGAGTAATGCGTTATTTATTATTATGGGTTTAATTTATATTAATTCGTCCGAATATTTTTGATAACTATAAAAAAAGTGATAGAATTAACTGGAAGACACGATATTTATAATCATCTGAGTGTTTATTTTATAATTGAAAATACAGTTAGAATATTAGTGACAGATTACATCAATCAAAAAATTATATTACACTAAGTAGTATTCATACATACTAACTATCGTAATACACTCATCTACCAAAATTACGTGTGTCTTGAACCGCGGGGAATTCAGACATCGCTAACACGCCCCCTCAAGATGCACGCTGTGGAGACTCCTCCAGAGTGATAAGTCCAAGATCATGCACGCATCTCCAATGTGGTGCCTTTGACAATGGTTTAGTGAGAACATCCGCTAACATTTGGTAGGTTGGAATATGTTCCAGAGTAACTAGTCCTCTTTCAACAGATTCTCGAACAAAATGATGGCGAATATTGATGTGCTTCGTTCTTGAATGATAGATTGAATTTGACGCCAAGTGCTGCGCTCCACGGTTGTCAAGGTACAATTTTACATCAGACATACCTTCAAGTCCTATTTCACATAATAGACTGCGCAGATGCAACGCTTCTTTCGTGGCTTCAGACATGCTGACATATTCAGCTTCCGTCGAGGATAATGCAACCGTTCGTTGCTTTTGCGACTTCCAAGTTATTGCTACTCCTCCTAGGATGAAAACATAACCGGTAAAAGATCGTCGGTCAATCACACAGCCTCCCCAGTCGGCATCAGAATATCCGAACAAAGGCTTATTTGTACTGGTATACATTAATCCTATGTCTTTGGTTTCAGCCAAATACCTTAAAACTCTTTTACCTGCTGCCCAATGTTGATTACTAGGTTCATTAGTAATTGAGCTAGTCTTGATACGGTATTTGCAATATCTGGCCTGGTTCCTACAGCAAGGTACATTAGAGCTCCTATTAGCTCCCGATAAGGAAAATTACCACGTTTGGTCTCCTCTGTGGGTTTAACCACTTTCTTACTTTGAAGCTCAGACGGTGTTGCCACTGGATTACACTGACTCATTCCATACTTCTCTAATATATCTAGGACATATCGCGTTTGTTTTATCGTGATGAAGTCCTTTTCTTGGTTAATCTCCAACCCCAAACAGTATTTTGCTCGGCCTAGGTCCTTGATTTCAAATTCTTCTAATAATTTCGATTTGATTTCATCTATCCATTCAAGGTCCGTCGATGCCACCAATATATCATCTACATAAATGATTAGTAACAACATAACTCCACTGCGTTCTGCGTGATACAAGCAAGGTTCGCCCTTCGTTGGTACTAATCCAATACTAGTTAATTTTTCTGAAAGACGAGCATGCCACTGCCGACCTGCTTGGCGTAATCCATAAAGGGCTTTTTGCAATCGACAAGCATTTGCTCCTTGCTCTAATCTTTTCAGCATTTCTGCAGCTCGTTTCTTCACTTCTTGAACTGCTCGTTTGTCTTTGGCTATCTTCTCGAGCATTTCTGGTAACATATCTGGAATTTCCATGAATACTTTTTCTTCCAAATATCCATTTAGATACGCCGTTACCACATCAAACTGTCGAATTGTCATACCAAATTCTACTGCAAGAGCCAACATTAGTCGTATTGACTCCAATCTTGCTACTGGGGCGAAAGTTTGGTTATAATCAACCCCATATTGCTGACTGTATCCTTTTGCGACTATTCGAGCTTTTCTTCTGTCTATAGTTCCATCTGGTTTATACTTGTTGGTCAACACAATGCGACTACCAACCACATTTTGATCTTGCGGTTTTTCAACAATTTTCCAAGTATTATTTTTTACCAGACTCTCAACTTCTGACTGAATAGCTCCTTTCCATTTGTCACTTTCAGGAGACATCATTGCATTCTTTATATTTACTTCTACAACTCCAGCAAACATCTCATCGTTGTCGTCATCATTAATTTGAATCGTTGAATTTTCACCTTCTCGATCACTTTCTCGAACTGATGAAAATAATTTCCTAGGATGACCTCTGGATCCAGTACGAAGTATCTTTGGTCTTCCCCGTCCTCTTCGATTCTCTTGTATGAATTCATGATGCGACGCTGGTATAGTCTGTGGAGATCTCTCTTGTCCGGTGTACTACTCACATTAGGATTATTTATCATTATTTCGATTTGATTATCATTTTCAGTTCTATTAATGTCATCGTCGATCAACACAATTTCCTCTTGGTTGTCTTGAGATCCGTCAGTGTTTTCCTCTTGGAATTTGACATCCCTTGCGACAATAAATTTTCTAGCTTCTGGTAACCATACCCTATAGCTTTTTGTCTCACGTGGGTATTCAACAAACACTCCTTTAATAGATCGTTCAGCGAGCTTTCCTTTCGATGGATCTTTATCTAAGACATAAACAGTTGATCCAAATGTCCTCAAATAGCTCCATGTCGTCTTCCTACCTGTCCACTTTTGGTAAGGTATTCCTCCATTCAGGCTACTAGACGGACATCTATTTCTGATGTGACTTGCAGTTGCAATTGCTTCAGCCCAAAAAATCAGTGGTAATCTTGATTGGATTAACAGACACCGCGCCATATCTAACAGTGTTCTGTTCATGCGCTCAGCGACGCCATTTTGTTGTGGTGTCCTCACAACTGTCAATCGACGTTCAATACCTTGACTATCTAGGAGTGAATTAAGTTCATTATTACAATATTCTTTCCCGTTGTCGGATTGAACACACTTAATCTTCTTCCCAGTCTGCCTCTCAATGTGTGCTTGATACAATTTGAATGCCTCCAATACTCCACGTTTATGCTTTAAGAAATATATTTCACACCATCTGGAATAATCATCAACAAACGTGACAAAATATTTAGCGCCATTTGCAGCTTGTGTTCTGAATGGTCCCACAACATCTGAATGGACTATCTGCAGAACTTCATTACTTTGACGTTCGCTAGTAGGAAACGGTAGTGCCGTCATTTTACCTCTTAAGCATACGTCACACTGCGATAAACATCCCACATCCTTTATGGTGATTTTCCTTTTGGTTACTTGACTAATGACCTTCACAAGATCTCTTGAATTCAGATGTCCCAAACGTTGGTGCCATCTTTTCACTTCAACTTGTTCTCTCGTCTCTGTCCATTGAACTCTATATAATATAGAGTTCAATGTCTCTGTCATACCAGCCATGCTATTTTCCTCCTTAACATAATACAGATCACCTTGACGTTCAGCTGTTAATTTTACTTGTCCTTGTTTATCGAAAACAATAGCTGAATCACGTCTGAACAACACATTATGATCCTTGTCGGTGATTTTAGCAACTGAAATTAAATTTGATCGAAGTTCTGGTACAAATAAAGTATCAAGGAATTGTATCCACCTAGAATCTTTTTCATTGACTACTGATAAACCTACAGTACCTTTTCCTTTGATCTCACTGGATGCTTGACTAGCCAGGTTAATTTTTCCATACGTGGACACATCTAGACAGTTAAATGACTCCTTATCTCCACACAAATGCGTTGTACAACCGCTATCAAGGATCCATGGTCGAGTTGTAACTTCAGCTGACACTTGACGTTTACTATAATACGCTGCAAACGTATCATCTGTGGCCTTTGCACACTGCTTGCCTTTTTCAAGAATTTTCTTATCATTCCTAGCTGGACAGTCCGGCGACTTATGACCTTGCATACCGCACTTGTAGCATTTTCCCTTGAAGGTACCCACAGGCGTACTTTTCTCATTCTTTTTACTCTGCCATTGACGTCGTCGATTTCTATTAGTGCCAGCTGCAAGAGCTCCGGTCATCTCAACTACATTAGATTGCTTTCTTACATCAGTCTCTTCTAGTATTTTTATTTTGAGAGCATCTACATATGGTAGCTCATCTCGAGACTCGATTGCACATCTGAAGTTCTCGTAACTAGCTGGAAGACTATAAAGCAGCATTATTGCCAATAAATCTTTATGTACCTGTACATCCATGGCGGCCAGTCGGTCTACTGCATTGAAGAATCTATTCATGTGGTCTCTAATATCACCACCTTCACTTAACTTTTGAAGCATCAGCTGCTTGAGTAGCGTTGCTTTTCTAGCAGGTCCTTTTGATGCATAAATAGATTCAAGTTTCAGCCAAACCTCACGAGACGTCGTGCATCCTCGTACATGCTGCAACTCTGTTGGATGTATAGACAGGATCAAATCTGATTTTGCCTTCTTATCCGCCTTGGTCCATTCTGTCTTTGCTCGAACACTTGCGGCTGCTGTAGCGTCAGTTTCAGTTTCTTCCTTCGGAAGCGGTTTCTCTCCACTAACATATTCCCAGAGATCATTCTTGGTCAACAGTGCTTCCACTTGCATCTTCCAAGTTTCATAATTGTCCTTGGACAGAGATTCAATTCGAGCAGAATTTGATGCACTCGATGCCATTTTACAAGTCTCTATTGATTCACTGATTATAAACGCAAAAATTCACAACTCAGTATTATAATCGTTCTGGGCCACGTAACCTGATAGAATTAACTGGAAGACACGATATTTATAATCATCTGAGTGTTTATTTTATAATTGAAAATACAGTTAGAATATTAGTGACAGATTACATCAATCAAAAAATTATATTACACTAAGTAGTATTCATACATACTATCATAATACACTCATCTACCAAAATTACGTGTGTCTTGAACCGCGGGGAATTCAGACATCGCTAACAAAAAGAATTTACTTGAAGGTTTACATAGGAAATTTATATGACCATACTATAAGAACAAAGCGTTATTTATTATTTCGGGTTTAATTTAAATTAAATTCATTTGAATATAATAATTATAAAAATAATAATCGCTCATACCGAAATATGTATTACTTTATTTACTTTTCAAACACCTGCCACCCACTTGGCAACTTTGTGCTTGGCTTAAGTTATGAAGGGTCGCTTACAGTGGTCTTGCCTCGATCACGTCTGACTTGAGACTCAGATAAAAAAAAAGTAATTTACTGATGAACAAAAATTTTTAAGGTGCTCGAGAAAGTAAGTTCGGCGTTGCCGTTCCATCTATTATGAATTAAAATACATATGTAGATTTATAAATTCTTCAGGGTAAATATATTTTTTTAAAATAACTCCTACAGGATTCTTAAAAGGATAAATCGCATAAATTTCAGCAAAAGAAGATTTTCACAGGAGAATTAATTCCTACGATTTCAAGAATTGGGCTTAACTTATGCCTTTCCAGGGATAAGTGAAATTTGAATAAAGATATAATTATTTAGCTAAAATATATCAACGTAAACTTAATTTTTAATTAGAGAGATAAAAAGAGATAAAAAGTACCCTAAACTAATAAAAGATTAGAAAGTAAAGTAAGTATCAAAATTAATAATATAATTAAATTATTATTTTCAAGTCAAGGCAAATAGAGTAAATCAGTAAACAGAAATCAGTAATATTAAACTTTATAAAAGAATATGCCATAAGATTACTATCACAACGTAAATTTTGGTCCTACTTTTAAAAAACTAGACGATAACGGAAACTGCTAACTTTGTATGTTTTTCTATCTCAGCAGGAAGACAAACAACCCCTCGTATTGTTCCGCTTCAGCACTTTTTCAATTTTTTTGTTATAACTTAGGAAGTGGGTCACGCAACTCAATTTTCTTTCGCAAAAACTAAAATATACATATTAATATTATCGTTAACTACCTTTTCAAAATATACATTTTTAATTATCTCAATGAACTTCATGGGTTCTTTTAATCTCTGCTTTTATTTTGACAACAATATAAAATAATAATTATTTTCCATATATATTGGTGATTATTCTTTTTGCATTTCATCCCACTTAGTACGTGCCTTGTCTACTAATTGTTTAGATATTCCGATTAAATATAGGCGTAAAACGATATTTAATACTAAATAGTCATGACTTTAGACACAACATCTATTTGAAGATAAAGAATCTCGACTTAAGCACCATGTTTCAATTATGTCCATGCATTCGTGCCATCAATTAATTTTAATGACCTATTGTTCAGTTTTATTGAAGTTTAAATATTTATGCGTTTTTTAATTATATAATACCTACTATCCATATTGTTTTATTATTTTGTACACGTAAACATTTACGACTTCTGAGGGCGTTTCAAAATAAAGGGGAATTTTCTTTTAAAATAGAAGTTATGGAATCTACAGGGTCATTTAAGTTTTTACCGAAATGCTGTGCTATCAGCGTTTTTTCTGATACTAAGTACCATGGGTAATTCCGTGACCATATTTAGAAGAGTTACATACTCCCGAAAAATTCGATATTATTTAATAAAATAAAAACATAAAATAGATAAAATTGAACAGAAAATAAATTTGAAAAAAACTTTTAAAAAACAATAATTTTCTTTTAAGACCAAATTGCACTAAAGAGAAGAAAATAATTTCAAATTTGTAAATAGAATGGTTTTCTATTTACAAAGTTGAAATTATTTTCTACTTTTTAGTGCAATTTGGTTTTAAAAGAAAACCATTGTTTTTAAAAAGTGACATCAACTTTTCTTCTTAAACAGAATGACTATATTTTTTTGATGGTTCCTTATTAAGCATAAAATTCTAAGTGCAACAGTTTTTTCCAATTTAAAAAATTCCAAAAAATTAGTGACATACGAAGAATTTTTTTTTTAAATACCGAGTCAGACGAACACGACGTAAGAAAATTACTAAGTAGGCCATGGGAATTATTAGTAAAACTGTAGACTGGTCTGTAAAGAGCAAAATAGTTATTTGCATTACTGATACGACTATTTTTGGGTTTTTTTCAAAACTCAGAATTTCATTTTCATTTTCATTTCAAGGGGGAGGGTCCTACAGAAAATTCCTTAATGGGACCGTGCTATGTTCTTTTATTTATCAGAAATAATGATTTATAAACTTAAATTTGTTTCACCATTAATTATTTCTTAACGATAAATCTTCATAATAATAAAAGTATTTTTAAAAGGTAAGCGCCAACAGATACTTTTAATAAGGTACCTATCTACATTTAAATCCAAAATTGCAGAAAGCCATGAAAATGACCGACATTCGCAACAGTTGAATTATTCTTGATATTACTGATTATCTGAAGTAAGCGTATTGAATTTGTTATAAGCATGTAAATTAATATAAAATGGTTGAAAAATATTCAAGACATGAAAAAGTTGATATGTTGATTACTCATGGAGAGACTCAACGTAATGCAACTAGCACAAACTCTGCATGGACAGAGTTTGGTAGATATCTAAAAAAAGACAACCTCCGATAAACTATTTCGCCCGGTTGGAGCATCAATTTAAAACTGAACCTGATATAGAAATTAAAGAAAGATTTACTGTGGATGAAGAAATGGAAATTAATGTAATAGCTTTAGTGCATGTTGGCCCAACTATTTTAATAAGACAAACTGAACATGAATTACCAGTTTACAAAGAATCAGCCAAGAAATTTTTAAAGAAACACGGCTATCGTTCTTATAAATATCAATGGCATCAATTTTTGTATGAGAATGATTATTTGTCAATGAAGAATAACCTTTTGTAATTGCAAGGCATCCAACAAATTATTACGTAGAAAAATGACTTAATGACAAAATTTCGAAAATAATGACTAATCAATGACAAAAAATGACTAGAAAATTATATTCTAGATAATTGTTGTGGTAATTCAAAATTATTGAATTTTTAAGAATTAGGATGGATGATTTATACCAATTAATTCACTGATAGTGAGTGATTACGTATAAAAATAAATAACGAGATTCTAAAATATGTAAAACGTAAGTACATAAACAAAACATATTATTAAAAAAGTCGCAAGTAATTCACTGACTAGTGAATAATACATATAAAAAAATAATAATAACGGAATTCTAAAAATAATTCACATATGCAAACAAAATATATTATAACATTTTTCATTTCTTGGCAGTATATGTAGATATAAGATTATTGTTCCTCTTATTTATATGCGTTTTACTTCCTTGGACGACTTCATTTTTTGGTACGAATCGAGCAAACATTGAGCAACTTTAGCTCTATTAACATCTCCTTCGGAAATGGCTTTCTTTAATCTTTCAGTTCCTTCCTTTCCATTACTTTTCTCATCATTGCGAATTCTTTATAATTTATCCTCTAATTGCTGGATTGTTTGCTTATCACATGTCACTTTCTTTAATGTCTCTTTTTCATTAAGTTAGAAGGACGGGAGAAGCAGTCACGTGATCAAAAACGGCATCACTTGGCCGCCATGTTACTACTTTTCCGTCAAATAGTGACAGTTTGTTTCCGTGCGATTTATTGTGATTTTTATTGATAGTTATTTAAATTTTGGATAATAAACATTAAAAGGACTATGGTGTCGTGTGCCAAAAGAAGTTGTTCTTCTAGAGATGGTGTTGACAAGAAAAAATTAACGGCAATAACATTTCATAGGGAGTGTAAACAACAAACAGAGCCGCATTAGAAAAAAAAACAGCTAATTAAATATAAAAAAAATTATAATTATTGGAGGTCAATAAATATATATTAATTTGTATATTTTGTGTTTTATTTGAATATGTTTGTTCTAATTCTTTTTGCTAAAAATCTTGCATTTATTGAATTCAACATTTTTTTGCGTTATTCAGATAGGCCGTCTCGTCGGGGTACAAAGTTCTTATAATTTTAAACAGTCCGGGTCCGGCAAAACCACCATCTTGTTTCAACGTTTAGCCACGCCTACCGGTGCCCTTTCTGTATAGGAAATTTGTACAGCATGGCATCTCCTTATATTCCAACTCAATGCTCTTTTTCCCCTCTTACACGATTTCGCTTCTCCAGTATTCGCCTTTCTTCTTCTTCTTCTTTTTGTTTTCTCTGATTTTCTAAATAGGTTTGGTAGCTTTTGTAGGCAACTTTACCCTTACCTATGCGAACTTGCAGCACAACAAACAGGTGTGGTTGATAGTTGTATCTAGCTAGACCATCACATATGTTAAGCTTTGCATTTAAAATGTGCAGTGATGATGATTTGTCAGGTGTGAGGATATTGTTTGAAGCGGAGAAGCCCCTCTCTACTTCAGCACTACCGTGACTGAGTGAAAGCAACTTTTGCAATATTACCATATTTAAGGTTTGTATCCTTTTGAATTTTAAAAACTTCTCGCCAAAAATATTCCACTTCATTTTGTTCGCGCGAAAATTTTCATTTTATCAAATATTCCTGCTCACTTTTAAGAAGATACCACTCATCCCCAATTCTCCTAGATCTACCTTAAACGGAAGTTTTTCGCTCACATTAATAATATGCATTGAAGACATATCCTGTATTTTTCGACGGTCAAGGACGTAAAATAATGACAATAATGACTTTAAAATAAAAAATGACTGCCGAATAAAATAATGACTTTAATGCCAATAATTACTTTGTTGGAAGTCTTGTAATTGGTTGTAGTTCTGTCAACTAAGAAATGAGAATTTTGTCAAACACATTTCTTTCTCTGATGAATCAAGATTTACAAACCCTGAGTTATTTAAACAGAACAACTTTCGATACTATGCAATTGAAAATCCTCATATTATGAGACGGGGGTGGTTTCAGGAGCAGTTTGGTTTCAATGTTTGGATAAGCGTACTGGGCGACCATATCATAGATCCAATAATATTTGAAGAAAAATCTAACTGGATTAAGATATCTAGAATTTCTCCAAAATATAATAATTTCACAGATTATTCAAATTGGGACCCATGGTCCAGTCAGGTGGCCTGCAAGGTCTCCTGACTTAACAGTCGATCTTTCTATTTGGGCGGATTTGAAAAATAGAGTCTACGTGACTGCTCCAATCACAAGGCAAGACCTGGAAGAGAGAGTTAGACATGAAATTGCACAAATAACACCTCAACAACTACAGAATGTTAGACGTGCAACGATAAGTCGCGTTACTCTGTGTATTAATCAAAACAGTGAACAGTGAACAATTTTTATGATGATTTCTTATAATTTAGGTTTTAAATAATATTATTATTGTATTTATTTATGGTTATTACGTTTTACCAAAATAATATTGTTTCATCTGTGTTTAACTTTTAAAAATACTTTTATTATTACGATGGGTATCGTTGAGAAATGATTAATGGCCAAAAAAATTAAAGTTTATGAATCATTATTTCTGATTAATAAACAGTCCTATTAAAAAATTTTCCATATGAAAATGAAAATGAAATTCTGTCTTTTGAGAAAATCCTAAAAATAGTCAATTCAAATAACTATTTTGTTCTTTACAGACAAGTCTACAACTAAAAATTTTCACAGCCTAATTAATAATTTTATTACGTTGCTTCATCTGACGCTGCTATTTTTTTTGGAATTTTTTAAATTGGAAAAAACATTTAGAATTTCATGCTTATTAAGAAACCGTCAAAAAATATAGTCATTCTATTTAAGATAAAAAAGTTGATGTGAATTTTCGTTTCTGTTAGCCTAAAAGTAGCTTACTTTTGTCTAATTTATGTGAACCGAAAACGAAATTTTTAAATTAAAAAACAATAAAAAAACTGAGGACGTACATTGACTCGTTGTCACCTGGTATGCCACCAGTACGTTGGAATAGTATACGTGAAGTCTTACCTGTTTTCCGACGTGACCCCCACAGGACTGGGGGAGAAGCGTTACCAATCGGTAGAGCCAGCTTGTTTACAATATCGGGCTCTGAAACAAAAGTATACATAAATATTTAAGAATAATATTTGTTATTTCTGCTTACATAATAATTATTGAAAAAAATATTTACTAATTACTTTGACAATGGAATAAAGTATATTTCACTTATTTTATTATTTATACCGGAGGAAATGTAGTGATGCCATGTCAGTATTTTGGAAGTGGGTTTGATTCCTAACATCACAAAAATCTGATGATTTTTTGTATATATTTTTAAATAAAAAATGATTCAAAATTCAATGAAAGTACCGAATTTCATTTTAATATCCGCATGCGAAGAGACCACATTCTCAATGTTTTTTTTTTATTGTCAAACTGTCGAACACCTCGTCAACGCCAATAGCACATTCTGAACATGAAATAATTCCCGAAATCACCTTCTGAATTACTGACGCGAATCTAGGAAACACTTATATATAGATTGGATAGAGAATCAGGAAACATATTATAATGGCATATATACTGTTATATATTTCTACCCCATTTTATAGAGATCTGTAATATACCCTCCTTCAGTAGAAACCTGCTCAGATAAGTAAGTGAATAAGTGGGTAGTTTATCAATAATCCCAGAGATGGCGCTGATGTTCTTAACCTATTAGAAAATTACGGAATCTTTAAGACATTCTAGAGCCCTCATCTTTAGGTATATAAGGAAATGGAGAAGCCGAGTGAGGACAGTTCAGTTCAGATAGTGAGTGAGAACAGATCAAGGAGTAAAATGACTGAATTACTGAATTATAGTCTTCTTTCTGTGCCGGCTTCCACCGCAGGTTGGCGACCATCATGGTGACAGGCTTTTCTGTTCTCCGCATGAATTATAGTTGAACCTTCTGGTATTTGGAACCATTCACGTAAGTTTTTAATCCAGGACTGTTTCTTTCTGCAAAATCCTCTTCTATCTTTCCCTCCATGATAAGTTGTAATAGACCATACTTGTGATTCCGAAATACATGGCCCAGGTAGGATGCTTTTCTTTTCTTAACAGTTGTAAGTAATTCCAGATCTTTATCCATTCTTCTCAATACCTCCGTATTGGCCACTCTTTCAGTCTAAGGTATTCTTAGTATGCATCTATACTGCCACATTTCAAAAGCTTCTAGTTTTCTGATTGTTGTTGTTTTTAATGTCCACCCTTCCACGTCATAAAGCAACGCAGAGAGCACGTAGCATTTCGTGGCTCTCCATCGGGTACCAATGCTTAGGTTGCGGTTACTCAGGAGCTTTCTTATTTTTATGAATGCTGATCTTGCTATCTCTATCCTGATCTTAATCTCTAAATCAGGGTCCCATTCATCATTTACTGGTATCCTAAATAATTTTAGCGGTGTATTCTTTCGATGGATTCGGCTCCTATTTGTAAATCGATATTTTGGATGTTCCTTTCACCAATTACCATAAATTTGGTTTTCTTTCTGTTGATCTTAGGTCCAAATTGGTCGCTTATTGTAGCTACTCTATTGAGCATCATCTGTAAATCCTCGATATTATCAGCCAGCAAAACAGTATCATCTGCATTACTGATGCCTTTATTGTATTCTTCCAGTGCCTCTACAAAGATTTCTTCAGAGTATAAATTGAACAGCAGTAGAAAGAATGTAACTCTGTCTAACTCCCTTAGCAATTACAATGTCCTGACCCATTATGCCTTCATGCTTGATGTGTGCTGTTTGATTCCAATAAAGATTTTTTATAATCTGAATGTCTTTAGTATCAATTTCCGAAAGTTGTAATAGTTCTATAAGTTTGTCGAGTTTGACGATGTCAAACGCTTTCTCATAGTCGATAAAGCAGGCACAAACACTTTTTGTTGATCAGACATTTTTGGACCAAGACCTGTATCGCGTTCCATACGCTGTTCTAGTTTTGTTCTTATTCTGGAGTGAATAATTCTCAAGAACACCTTTAAATTATAGTACTCAGTGTTATATTAGTGTACTAAATATTTGTTGTAATTAATACGTAAGCTAATAAATTAGTGTTTAGAGTTACCCTGGTGTAATAATTTCTGAACCCATAAGACCTAAAGGGTGTTTACTAAGGGGTGTAAACACGTGATAATACTATCTATTCTACTCGGTATACTACTTTTGTATCGATATATTAAAAATGCATACTTTTCCATGCAAATTGTATATTGTTACGTTCTTAATTCTTGTGACCTCTAGAATTTTATAACAAAAAGTCAGTCACCTGTGTATTCACACGTCAACATGTCAAAATAGTTGCATTGATATTAACGAACTTATAAATATTCATCGACAACTGACTGACTGAATAATGAACGTATTGAAGCTTGGTTGACTCTGATAAATTAATTTCATTTCTTGTAGACCAGCACTTATTAGTTACGGTATAATGCTCGTGCCTTAATGGACATGTTTAAAGCCACGTGTGCTTGACATATTTTATATCCTTAGATGTGAAGATTAGGCATTGTGAACTTTTGAATTATGTGAAAGTAATAGTGTAGAACGACGTGTAACGAAGCACGTTGTACTCGAACTAATTGGACGAAATGAGATTTTTTTTCAATTAATATATGTAAATGTATCAAAAGGAGCGCCTAAATGGAACAATCCTTCGGTTTAATTTTTCCGCTCTATATTTTAAAATTAGAATGATCAATTAATTGCCAACGAGCACTTCGACGCGAACGACCGTACGTTTATAGAAATTCAACTAAATACTGAATTATAATAATTTTCGGACATCCTTGTACAGGGTGGACCAAATTAGACGAGATTTGGGGTTTTCTCTAAAACTATGGTAGATAGACAAAACCAATATAGGTGTCCTGAGTTCGAACAAATAATGGCGCAAAACGCGATCGTCTATCCTTTTCGACTACCGAGCTACAGGCCTTAACAAATTGCTCCATAAGACCGAGTTTAATATGAAGCGGTGTGGTGGGAGAAAAACTTTCGATTGTTCCACTAGTGGATCTTTAATGACATTATTAGATCCAGGATTTACCGATGTTCTTTTGGGCGAAGATTTCAGCTTGTAATGATTTTCCCTATTTCTGATATCCCAAAGACATGAGAGACACGGGTTTTTGGTAAATCCTGACTGCTGCCCTAAAAGATTTGTTAAAACTTTTAAATCACCACATATTTGCCATTTGTAATCCTGATATTTTATTATTTCCAGCATTAATTCCATATTATTGTATCCTTCTTTTAATTCCGTTGAGTGTGCTATTGGGGCAGAAGAATATTATATTTTTTGAGGTTATGTCAGAATTCTGACCTGAGATTCAGTTTCTCCCAAAATTCCATCAAGTAAAGTGGTTTGGTTGTTTTAAGTTTTTATATCTACTATTAAATGCATGTTTGACCATTTCTGAGATGTTTTTTGAGATTTTTCCGAGGTTATGTCAAAATCTTGACTTGAAAATTTTTAGCTCAAATAGCAACCCTATTAAGTTCGCACTTTTCCAATCACGTGTGCTGAAACAACCAATCACAACAAAATTACACTGAAAAGATCCCTTAGGGATTATGTCTTCCAGTGTGAGAGTTCAATAATTTAACATTTATTTTTTGACAATGTCGATTTGGAACTGCAAATAACGATTTAATGAATATAATAATAGAGGAAAAGACACCAAATAATACATAATACATAATCTACATTTAATTTTACAAATTGCTCTTTTAATAATTGTATTTTACTTCCACATCCAGTGGAAGTATAGTAACGACAAAAAAATTTTAAAAAATTTTTATTGCTCAGATAGGCTTAGAATGTCATGAAACGTCGAGATTTTAAGTTTGAGAGAAAAAAAAAATTCTGTCTGTCGGTCTGTCTGTAACTTTTTTTGTGCGCACGATTACTCTGGAACCGTTTAAGATATTGACTTGAAATTTGGTACACGTATATATTTTAATGAGATCTGGAACTAAATTATATTTTCATCTCATTCCGTTGAAGGGTTGGGGGGTAAATTGAGGTAAATGGGGGTAAATGGGTAAATCAAGTAGGTAAGAGTCCATAAAATTGATATTCAGTTTATATAAAAAAAGTTAAGGTCTCAAAATTTTTTTGGCATTAGCCACCCCCATTACTACCCCCACCCCATTATTAAAGGGGGTGAAAAAAAATAAAGTTGTAATTTATTAATATAGTGTCTACAAGAAACTAAGGCCTCATTTTTTTTTTACTTCATTCACCTCCACTACCAACCCTCTACCACCCCCACCCCCACTACCGATGTGGCATATCGTTTTATATGTTTTTGGGGTAGACGATTTCAAATATTATGTTGTTAAAGTTACTTCGAATAGTATGGATGCGCAATGGCTTTGCTCGACTACTATGGATGCGCAGTAGGTTTCCCCGAGTATTACGGATGCGCAGTGGCTTTCCTTGAGTATTTTGGATGCGCAGTGACTTTTCTAGAGGATTACAGATCGCAGTAGGTTACCTCAAGTAGTATGGATGCGCAGTGGGTTACTTTAAGTAATATGGATGCGCAATGGCTTTCCTCGAGTACAATGGATGCGCAGTAGGTTACCACGAGTAGTACGGATGCGCAGTGGCTTTTCTCCAGTACTACAGATGCGCAGTGGATTACCTCAAGTGGTATGGATGAGTAGTGGGTTTCCCCAAGTAAAATGGATGCGCAGTGGGTTACTTTAAGACGTATGAATGCGCAGTGACTTTTCTCGAGTATTACAGATCGCAGTAGGTTACCTCAAGTAGTATGGATGCGCAGTGGGTTACTTTAAGTAATAAAGATGCGCAATGGCTTTCCTCGAGTACAATGGATGCGCAGTAGGTTACCACGAGTAGTACGGATGCGCAGTGGCTTTTCTCCAGTACTATAGATGCGCAGTGGGTTACCTCAAGTGGTATGGATGTGCAGTGGGTTTCCTCGAGTAAAAAGGATGCGCAGTGGGTTAGTTTAGGGAGTATGAATGCGCAGTGGCTTTCCTCGAGTAAATTGGATGCACAGTGGGTTACCTTGGGTAGTATGGACGCGTAGTAGGTTTCCTTGAAGAAAATATTTAAAGTAGAGGCTTTACTCCCATCGTGTAGTTTACGGCACACAACGATTTTTTATATCTTTGTCATGCCATTTTCTGCGTATTACTTCCACATCCAGTTGAACTATATTAACGCAAACAAAATTTGGAAATTTTCATTGTTTAAATAGGCTCAGAATGTCATGAAACGTCAATATTTTAAGTTTGAACAAAATAAATTTTTCTGTCGTCGGTCTGTCTGTTAGTCTTGTATCTTTTTGGTGCTCACGATTACTGTGGAACTGTTTAACATATTGACTTAAAATATGGCATAAAAGTATTTTAACGAGATCTGAACTAAATTGTATTTTGATCTTATTCTGTTGCAGAGTTAAACGGTAAATTGGGGTAAATGGGGGTAAATAGGTAAATCAAGCAAGTAATAGTCCATGAAATTGGGTATTTAGTAAATATAAGAGGAGCTAAGGTCTCAAAAAAAAAATTGGCATTAGCCACACCTATTACCACCCCCACCCCAATATTAAAGGTGGTGAAAAAATAGTGTGATTTAGTGTGTGTACAAGAGCCAAAGTCATTAAGAATTTTTTTCACATCATTCATCCCCACCACCGATGTGGCATATAATTTTATGGGTTTTTTGGGTACATGATTTCAAATATTATACTATTAAAGTTCCATAAACCATTATTTTCATATAGTGGAATGCAAATATAGTATTTTTGTTGTAAGAGACTTGGATGTGGAAGTAGTGGTTTTGAAGAAATAAATAAAATAAATTGCAAAAAATTTTCTATGCGAATACCCCTCGAACGTTGATAAATAGCTCATAATTTTATCACAACTTCCTCAAGCACGTTGCTTTTAGGTAATATCCCTCCATCTACGGATCTTTTGTAAATATACAACACTGTTCTGTGCAAAATGCCGATGATACACAACTTCATTCTTCATTAAATTCTAACAATTACCGTACAACTACCAATTTAATAAATATTGACTTAGGTAAAAAGGATTTACAATTTTGTTAAAAATAAAGCAAAATAAAGCGACAATATGAGTTTTTGTCAAAATATGTATTACCAAATCCTGTGTATTTTATTAGATAATCGTAAGCTCCCAACAGTATATTTAAAAAAAATATGTAGGATTATTTTTTAACACAAACTTAGATTTATGACGTGCTTACAAATTCACACAAAACGCATACGTTGTACCCAAACTTCTTTATGCCAATTTGCACATAAACAATTTTTTATTGGTTAATTCTGCAAGAAAAAAAATTTAGTTGCAGCTTTTTGGAAAGGGAACATTCTGCACTAAAAAATAGTACAATTTTTAGCAGGGTTGAGCTGATCTAAATCATTTGATTAAAATCATGATTTTAATCGAGCGATATTTATTTTAAAAATAATGACTTTTTTCAAGTTTAAATGTTATAAAGAAAAAAATGCTGCCCAATGAATCACTACTTCCACAACCAGATTTTCTACCCAAGTCTCTCAGAACGAAAAGAAATTTGATGGAACTTTAATAATATAATATTTGAAATCATCGACTCCAAAAACAATATGCCACATTCGTAGTGGGAGTGAGGGTTGTTGAGACCGTTGGTTCTTTTACACAAACTAAATCACAATTTAATTTTTTTCACCCCTTTTTATACTGGAGTGAGGGTGGTAATGGGGGGTGGTTAATGCCTTAGCTTCACTTATATCATAATTATAAATACTAAATACCAATTTTATGGACTCTTACTTGCTTGATTTACCCATTTACCCTCAACCCTTCAACGGAATAAGATAGAAATATAATCTAGTTACACATATCATTAAAATACATACCTACGTGTACATAATTTCAAGTCAATATCTTAAACGGTTCTAGAGTAATAGTGCGCACAAAAAAGTTACAGACAGACCGACAGATAGGATTTTTTTTGTTCTTTAAAATCTCGACATTTCATGACATTCAAATTTTTTTTGCGTTAGGAAGTAAATTATTTATTGGCTCAATTTTAATGAAAAAACCCATGATATTTATGTACTTAGTATTGGTTACTAATATATTATTGACCCATATTGCACACTAGGTAGTAGGTATATAGCAATCCCCTATACGCCTAGTTTTGTTCCGTACTGTATATTATTAGATGCGACACTTTATCGAAGGCATTTGATAACGTTGACAAGAACATATTAAAACAAAAAATAATGAATGTTATATGAAAGGCAGAACATTTAAAGTAAGATTAAGTGGGGTGGAGTCAGAGTCACACGATGTAGCAATGTGGGTATCCCAAGGCTCTGTTCTTAGGCCCCTATTATTTTTGTTATATGTGAACGACCTTCCTAACTATCTCACAAAAGGTCATATAACTATGCTCGCTGACGGCCTTACGGTAACGGTACCAGCAGAAACGCCTGAGAAACTACAAGAATTAGTTAAACTTACATTGGAAGAAGTTAGTTCATAGTCCCAAAGAGATAAACTGACACTTAATAATAAAAAAAACTGTGTTTATTAATTTCTATTTACAGAGACCGTTGTCGCATAATATACAATTTATTGAAGACATTAGCTTATCGAGCATCACTAAATTGCTCGGGACTCATTTAGATAGTAAATTGTCATGGGAATTAATATTGAATATGTCTGTAGCCAGTTGAATAAAGTCTATATCGCCATTTTGCAACTGAAAAGTGCACTAAGTGAATCCGGACTTTTAAACATTTACTATGCACTAGCTTATACACATATATCCTACAACATATTATGCTGAGGAAGCGCTAAGAAGTCTGAGAGTCTTTATTTGTCAAAAGAGGATCATAAGGTTAATATTTAATATTGGTTATAATGAGAGTTGCAGAGTAATATTTAAAAACAAAAAAATCCACACCATGCATTTTTATGTTTAAATGCCTCTGTTATATAAAAAAGAATATGGACCTTTTTTGTCAAAAGAAATCAGTATAACACAGGGCATGGTGATTTGTTGAGCATACCAAATCACTTGACAACATTTAAACACTCTCCACGTTACAACTGTATAGTATTGTTTAATAACCCACCACAAGAAATCGGAATAATTTCACAGTATAATAGTTATAAAAACGCAGTAAAAGACTTGCTTTTAGAAGGTGGTTACTATAGTACAAATGAGTATTTTAATAGGTAAAATTAGGGACCGAAATTATCCTTGGATAATCTCAAAATTGTTTGTCTATGATGTAATTAGTGTTATATTATTTACTTGCTTGTTTTATTATATGTTATTTTATACAATTTGACTAGTCATTACAGAGTTTTGTTTAATTTTAATTTTATATTGTAGTAATTATTATCTATTTAATTGTTTATTTTATATTATCCTACAAAACTGACTTGCCATATGTACATTTCTGTATTTCAGTGATGAATAAAATTATTATTATTATTATTATTATTATGACCGTAAAAAAAGTACCATCTACTCTCTGACGTTATTAGTACAGAAGTTGATTTAAAAAAATGTTTTGACATTTTAGAAAACAGAGGCTTAAAAGTTATAACAATAAATTTATTAAATTACATTCTTGGTTTATAATTCCATGTACTCTGTAAAATTCTCTTTATGATTCACATATTTTAAATTCCATGCAGTTCTTAATTACACCGCATGAACTAAAATACTGGAAATATTTGTTATTTCCTGTGCTACATGTGTATGCCAGCAGAGTACAGTAATACTCGTAAAAAAGTCATAAAATTTGGCGTCCCAATTTATGTAGCTCAACTAAAAAAACTCGCCAGTACAATTTTACTATTCCGAAATAAAAAGATAATATCGTGCAACTAAAACTAAAACCTCTTCTGTAATTTTGTGACGCAAATGATTACAGATCTGCCATGAAATAATTTATTGGCGGACCCGTTTTTACATTAGAACTGCTAGATATTAAATGGAATTGATAGACTGGCATCTCTTTGAGGGTAAAAGGACCTGTCTCTAGCTCTAAATTTAGTTGGAAAGTAAATGTGCTGGGGATGGCAATAAATCAAGGACTAGGTCCTACTGGAAATAGATAAATCAATGCGCCTAGATGTCCATGAACGATTGGTCACATATTGCTGATACAGTTTATTTCAGATATATAAGAAATACAAAACTTTCAAAGGATATCGCTAATTAGCAGAGGGAGGAAGAAGAGTAGAGGAATATAATTTCCTTTATACTAAACAAATATAATCGGTATTAGATTAGCTTTGCTGAAGCTTCTATAACTTATTATTAACTCATTAAAAAACGATATAAAATCAATCAATTATACAGGATGCTTTGGAAATTCATCTATATATTCAGATCCAGAAAGCAGACTCATATATTCTTGGTATTCTCAAAAGCATTTATTAAAATGCCCAAAAATAACCGAGAAAATACATTTTGAATATTGCAAATAACTATCAAGTACGCCCATGATGGTGGCGTTTCTGCATCTAACCGTGACCTTGTAGCGCATCATCCCGAGCCGGTGCCAAGCGTAAAAAGAAATGCAAAACAGTAGAAGCAAATGTCAATAGATAGATAGATAGATAGATCTTTATTAACCATTCAGAATGTACAATGAATGTACATTATGGCAAGTCAAACAAACATAGATCATAATAATTAATTAATAGAAGCATACAAAAATATGTTTTTGTAGTCAAATACAAGGTAAAAAAAACATAATAACGAAATATGTATGTGCCCATACATACATATACATATATGTACACACATATTTTAAAAAACATATATATATAGCATATATTTAAAAAAAAAAAACATATTATTCATTTTAAAAAATCACTTAACTGTAAAAAGTAGATTGGAGTAGAAATTGTCTTACTTCTGTTTTATACATATTTGCTGTCTTGATTTTAAGTAACTAGGCAATTTATTGTACATGACTATGAAGTTGTAGTGTGGTGAATCCTTAAAAAATGTATTTTTATGATTAGGAATTTTTAACACATCACCATGTCATGTAGAATACTGATTTTCGTTTATTCTCAAAAAACTGGATATATTACTTTTTGCATAAGTAATGCATTTGAAAATAAAAATACTAGGCACAGTTAACAAATTTTTGCTTTTGAAGATATCCCTGCATGTTGCCCAGGGTTCAAGATTAAACAGTAAGCGTATTATTCTTTTTTGACAGACAAACACTCTGCCTAGATCAGTTGCAACTCCTCAACACACTATACTATTTGCAATATGGCTAAATGCCAATGAATAATAAACATTCAATAAACCGTCCTGATCCAAAGATGATTTTAGTTGTAAAATGGCAAAAAACGCGCTATTTAATTTAGAACAAACATAATCAATTTGTTTATTCCAACACAATATTGCATCAAGCCAAAGACCCAAGAATTTAGAGTTCTGAGAAAAGTGGATATTGTCAATGTTTCCAACTGTTCTACGTTTGTTGAGACGTTTGTGGAAGTGTAAGTAATCTGTTTTAGTGTTATTCGCTGGCACCAGATATTGAATTCCTCAGAAACATCTCTGATATTTTCTACTGATGAATTCCGGCAAATCGTTAACATAAAGCATAAACAAGAGTGGACCCAACACTGACCCCAGAGGAACACCAAGTGTTACGTCTTCTGGCTGTGTAAGGTGACTTTCCAGTTTCACCCTGATCTTTCTGTTAATCATGTATGATCCAATTCAATTTAACAAATTACCACGTATACCAATATTGTACAATTCTTGTATCAGTAATTTTACATTTATAGTGTCAAATGCTCGGGATGAATCGAACATTAGTGATACTACTGATCAAGCTCGGAATACACAATGTTTAATAAACGATAAGAAGCCGATTCTATTGATTTATTTGTTCTAAATCCATGTTGAGCTGATGATAAAACTTTGTTAATGTCTAAAAAAGATGAAATTGAGTTGTGAACAATTCTCTCAATTAGTTTTGAAAAGATACTCAATAATGATATTTGACGGTAAAACAGCAGTTTTTAACACATCAGGAAAAATACCTTGGTCAATGGATTTATTAATTAAATGAGTCAGTGGGGTGATTATTATATTTATAATTGATCTTATCAGTTTCAGAGTGAAACCATCTAATCCAGAAGAATTTGTATTTTTTATACAATTTAAAGCTTTCATAATATTACCTTCTTCAATATAGTTGATAACTATACTGCTTTGAATGTTTATAGATAGTGTTCATGGTAGAGATAGGTGTTCTATAAAAAGGTCAGCTAATTTAATATCAGATGTCGTACTCAAATATGTGGCGAATTTTTCTGCTATGATCTCAACATTTGACTCAGTAATACCATTTTCACTAAGGTCTATTTTGTTATTTATATCAGTTTTTCTCCCAAGCTTTTTATTTACTATATTCCAGGTTGTTTTAGCTTTGTCAGAGGAAGAATTTATTTGATCTTTGTAGTATTTAGCCTGCCTTAATTTAATTTTATATTTGTAATCTTTTTTTTTAGTTATATATAACTGCTTAATTTCATGCTTAATTTCATCAGTATTTGTGTTTACTAACAGCCAATGTAAATTTGTTAGTCTATCATTCTCATTGCGCAATTCTTCAGTATACCAAGCTTTAGAATTTGTGTGATGTAGTGTTTTCACATTTTTTTCAATAAGTGGACAACTTATATTTAAGTTATCACTTAGCAATGACAAAAATCTAGAAAATGCCACATCGATGTTTTCCAAGTGGTATATAAAGGACCAATCAATTTTACTTACATTATGTCTAAACTTATTTACACTTATTTCATCAAGACTTCTAACAATTTTTTTATTACTTGAATTATCGTGTAAATTTTTGACCAATTTAGTGTGTGAAAATATATTAATGATATGAGCATAATGATCTGCTAAACTTGGATTAACAATAATACAATTATAGGAGTCTTTGGGCATATTCATCACAACATAATCAATTGTTGAAAAGCTTATATTACCATTGACATTTCTAAAAACACGTGTTGGTATATTTGTAGTGACTGACTATCAACTGATAAGAATTAAGAATGTCACACAATTTTTTTATTAATAGATTCTTTGCCAAAATCTATATTTAGATCAGCACAGGCTATTACATGGGGCCATTTTTTCAAACAAAAATTTAATGTTTCAGCTAAACTATTTGTAAATATATTCATATCTCCATTTGGAGGGCGGGATACAGATAAGTGTTGTATTATCAAAATTTATACTATACAATTCAATATGACATTCAACTTAGAGATTATTTATTTTATTACCTGCCTTGTATTTTGTAAGCTTACCTTTAGTTAATATTAAAGATCCACCATGAGTATGACTTTGACTAGAGGAATGTGATGCTACTTTAAAGTTTGACAGATTAACTAGGTCAAAATTTATACTATTTAGACAATGTTCTGTTAAACATAAAATGTCAATACTTTCCAGTCGAGTAAATAGTTCAATTTCATCAAGTTTATTTAATATGGTTTGAACATAGAGTAGTGTTTACTGCTACTGAAATACGTACTGGTCGTAATGCGTACGTGGTAAAAGTGAATTATTGTGTTTTAGCAATGATGAATTTTACAAACATTGAGTGGACAAATATTGTGCTATGTTAAGGGTACATGCCAAAGATACCACGCTGCTAGAACTTCAGGTCGCATTTGATCGATCCATCGATGTCATTAATTTATAAAACAAACCTGTACATTTAAATGTAACCGCACACACCGAGGATGCTAGCAGCAGTTCATCCTAGCAGTTTATATCGAAGGCTACCGCGATGTCCAGGTCGATACAACATATTGTTTTTACATGGAAATAGGGAGGAATTCGCGGTAGCGTATACTTCATTGGTACACTATCACTTGAGTACATAGTTCACTATTTTTAAATAATATAATATGCAAGCGATTATACAGTGTGTCCCATTTTGCTTTGAGCCATCCCCATAAAAAGTTTATTTTAGGTCCTATTTAGATCGTTTTTTTTTTTGCGTAGATATTTGAAAGCATTCTTGTTATACATTAAATTTTATCAAACATAGAAGGTCGACCTACTGTTTTTGTTTTTGTGGTTGAAAAATGATGAAATTTTATTAGCGATTTTTTTCATTTCAAATCTGAGTTCACCCTCAAATGGGTTTGTACCAAATTTGATGAAAAAATACCTTATTTTTGGATTTTTCTCGAAAGAAATAAAAATTCTGAAATTGCCCATGGAAATTCACTGTTGCATGGAATTGTTTATTTAAAAGAGTGCCTTAACTCAAACAACTGACAAAGGAATGTTTATTTGTCAATTTGTGTAAGTTTTACTTATTTTAATTTCTGATTGCAATAATAATTATCGCCACGCAACTCTGACTTGATATAACAAAATCGTTAAGATTTCATTATTTTCCACCCACGGAAACAAACGTAGTAGGTCGACAACTAAATAAAATATCAATTTTGTGTGTTCATTTTCAGTTTTATTTATAATTTCATCACTTTGTGCAGACTTGGCAACGCTGTAATAAAAGTGAACATATTATGTTATGAGTGTCGATATTGGAGTGATACAGGCCAGTTTAAAAAAAAATGTTGAATTTTTTAATTTAAAAGTGGTATTGGACTGCCCATTACATTATGACTCACAGATTAAAATATATGGTTGTATTTCAAGAACACCCTGTAGATTATTATCCAAAACTTATATATTCTGATTTTTTTATAGTAGGGCAGCTTATCATGAAGATGTGGACACAGCGGACAAAAGCACCAAATTTTTTCCAGGTATTAGTTAGGTACGTAGCTTTCAATTTTTGATAGGAATCAACACTTCCGTTGGCCATCTTGGATTTTATAGCGGCCATTTTGAAATATAGGTATATTATCAATATCTCGGCTTCTAAATCACTTAGGAATAATCAATAAACTGGTAACGAAATATTTTTCGAAAAAAAGTCATTCTTCATTTTCTCTTTAAATTCACTTTTTTTTACTGTCTCGTATAATCGAAACTTTCAAATTTCGAAGGCCAAGAATTTTCATTGAAAAATTTTGGATCAGAAATTATTCGGGCATTAAGGATTACCGAATTTGGGTGGTAGAAAAAACGAATTTAAAGAGAAAATAAAGAATGACTTTTTTTCGAAAAAATTTCCTTACCAATTTATTGATTATTTAATGTTTAAAATAGGTAATTTTAAGTGAGCCGTAATTCAACAACCAAAAATCAAAATGTTGTTAAATTCTGGATATAGCGGTTCTACAGCATGCTGATCAATAATATTGCATTAGTTTTTCAACAAAAAAATGCCTAATATAATTTCTCGAAAAATCTACCCTTTTTTTCATAATAAAAATGCACGCCAATGACTGAAATAAGTTTTGTTTTACTTAAAAAAGGTATAATAAAGTTCTTTGATACCAATCCAAACTTGGTTAAAATTGGGTGACTAATAACCAGAGCCCGTATTTTGGATGACATTGACGTAAAATGCAGAGTCGGCATGGAGGGTAGTACAAAGTTATAATAATTCTTATCTCTTTTTGTAGTTAACTGCTCATCCAATTGGAAACATTAAATCAAACTGTTACATTGCAGATTAATACCACGTAATTAACAGCATTGAATTTAATTATTATTGTTTCATGTTAAATTAATAAAGAAATACCAGCATATAAACACGCCAAACGCAACGTATGCAATGACAATATTAGAGATGCAGGTAAATGAAAATATACAGTTGGAGAAGAAAATATAAAAGCTCTGAACATATTATGATTTAAAAAACTGCTAAAAGTCAGTACATAAAGTGGATGACTCGAGATTTCTACAAAAATATTCAACTCTGGCAGCCCTTCATTTTTAACTCGGTGTGCGTTAATCGAAAATATACACACGGAGAACAAAATCAAAAAGATCTGGATACCCTATATTATGATTAAAATAACAACTAAAAAGTGTATACATAAAGCCGATGACTCAAGATACCCATAATAATATTCAACTTCAATAATATATTCAACTACATTAGCGGTTGCGTTGCGATTTCCTTACCTACTACTGCTGTTTTCTCAATAACAGTTTAACAGCAGTTAGCAAAAACATTTTTATTTACTACGTCGTGTTTCTTATCTGTTGTTTTCTCACCTGTTATTTTCGAACAGAAATAACAGTCTGTTAATGCTATTTACAAATAACAGTTATAAAGTAACAGGTTGTTAAATAGCAACTCATCTCTAGTTTGGCATTGGCAGTGTGCGTTGGGTTTCAGCCCCAACACTTCTACTCTTACCTTACTGTTGGTTTGGTGCTTTATAACCGATGAGTTAATGTTTATACATGTAAAATGAATTTGACAAATTTATTTTAAATACTTTCGAGTCTATTAACATAATTATTATACTTCGGGCTCCATATCATTGAACAATATTCAATACAACTATAACTACTAATATTTTATATAATAATATTAAAATCCAATTTATATCTTTAAAGTCTAGATATTGTCTAGGTCGACCAAAAAATAATATTTAGAACTTGCAATATTTAAGAATAATTACTTTACTGTGTAATGACACCATATAATACGACTAATAATTTTTTACCTGTCTGGAGGGTCAGGGACTCTTTTTATCTGTAGAGAAATGTAAACATCTCAACAAGCGTTCGCCTGGACTTTCACTAAGGTTTATAAAATAAAAATTTTGTATTTAAAGATTTTTTGGTTTGTGTGGCAATAATATTTATTGTTAGCGACCGATGTTTCTGATTGTAACTTTACAAAAGTATTAGATAGTATCGTGTAATTCAGAGTCCGTCTCTGGAATGTCATCCGAAATACGGGCTATGCTAATAACTGAGCTACAAAGATGTTACCGTGAAAAGTGGGACACACTGTATATTTATTCACTAAATTATGTACCAATTAAAAACTCTTCACCGATGAACTGTTTTGTCCGGTTTGTCCACAATTTCTAATATGTTTTTTTATTTTACTTCAGATTGAATTGTAATACAAGACGGATTGGAACAAGTGCATGATCTATCAGAAAACAACTTCAGAAAATCTAAAATGTCCACTCAATGCATATCGAATCGAAGACAAGACAACTCCATACCGGTCTTTCTTGAACAATATCAATGAGTTTAGAAGCTTGAAGTCATTGCCAGTGAAACTAAATTTTGGAAGCGACATGAGTGCAGATGAACTGGTCCAAAACCATGATGCATGGCACAAATCTTGTTACGTTAAGTTCAGCAATTTGAAGTTGGAGAGAACTAAAAAGCGGGGAAACACTTCAGGAGGCAGCACAACTGTGGAGAAACGATCCCGGCGTGAAGCGAGTAATAAAATGACGTGTTTGTTATGTCGTGGAAGCGATGGACTCCTTCATGAATTTCGAACACTATCAGCTGATATGAGCACACAGTTTTCTATATAAGTATAAAGCTCCACAAATGCTGTAGCCTCTATCTGACTCTATTATCCTCTGCAGACACTCCCACCAAATCCTGCTCTAGTATCCTTAGATGAGACCGGTAGCGATTTCTCAGTGCTGTACAACATTGCAGATGATATTTGGCACCAAGGGCAATGAGATCACCACATTCTAATGCTGCCAACAACTGGGTTTCTTGCAGTTCTCTTGCCATTTTCGCTTGCTGTATACTTAAAGGTTCAACACTAACACGTAATCTGACAACCACGGTCTAAAGCAGACTGCTACCATCTTGGTAACATTTTTAAAAACGCCACTAAGCATCCATACTCATTATTAAAATTTATTGACATTGAAAGACAAAGAACGAAATAAAAAATTTAAACATTTTAACAGTATAACAATGAATAATAAATCAATAATAATTATGACTAATATTGTCTACATAAACATCTCGAAACATTAAAAAAAAAAACAAAAAAGTTTCAGAGGTCAAAAGAAAAAGAAAGAAGACCCCTTAATACATCTAGAGAAACGATACCTAATAGTTATCATAAAATAAATATAAATTTCACATTCAGTATAAGCTATTATTCAAAGCAATTTTAAGGATTGCTTTTATGTTTTTAGGGGTGAAATAAAATTTTCCCCAGCCTCTTGATACCACGAAGACGTATTTTTATTAAGCCTTTTCCAACCATTTTCTCTGGGTCTTATGCGTTCGCGATTGGGGCAAAAAAATCAGTTATTTTTAACATTGTCCTTTGGTGTACCTATGTATTATATTACGAAATCTGGAACTAGATTATATTTTGATCTTATTCCGTTGAAGTTAGGAGATCAATGGGGAAAAATGGAAGTAAATAGGTAAAGCAACCAAGTAAAAATCCATAATCTAAACTGCTTCCGTTTTCATAAATTGAACTACACTGTTAAAAATTTCTATAGTAATTTTACTAAACAATCGTAGGAAGTTTTTACGCACCGCATTATAGTAATGGCAAAACTCAGGTTTGTAAATTTACTACACGATTCATCCCAACTCATTTTAGGAAAATTACAACACATTTGTTGCAATTTACTAAGCACTCATCGAAATTTTGTTCAGTGATATTACTATACAAGTTTTGTAATTTTGCTGAACAAATGATATTAAAAATGTTTAGTAATTTGCAAATGAAGTGTTGTAATTATACTACACAATTTATTTTAACTCAGTTTAAGAAAATTACCAAATAATTGTAGTAATTTTACTAAACGTTTATCTAATATTTGTAATGTAATTTTACAATAGAAATATTGTAATTTCATTGAGCACATTCTTTTAAAAATGTTTAGTAATTTACGTATGATGGATTGTAATTTTACTAAACAATTCATTTCAATTTTTTTTTTACTAGTGAAATATTTTGTCGAACTCCTCTATATGTTTCCTTAAATATATAACGAATAAGAAACCCGACTGCAACCAACAGCTATTCTCCGAAGTAATGCCCTGTCGAGCGCTGAATTACGAATTACAAGCCTGGCCGCGTTAAGTGCAATAACTATGTATTGCCACAAAACGCTAAGTTTCGATTGTAATAGACACCAGCCGAAAGAGTTATTCCCATTGAAAGGAGCTCTCGGTGCCAGCCACCCCATACCACTTGCAGACTGAAGTTTCGAGCTATTGGCTCTCGTCAATGCAGGGTAGATCTGAGACGGCTGTAACGAGGTATTTGTTCACTCTTGGTACATGACGAGATTTATAACACCATGACATGCAACAAAAATGACAGCCTCCATCTAGCGGCTAATATCCATTACAATCGAAACAGCAGTAGCCCTGACATGTGCACAGTTAGTAGATATGCTTCTAGAGGGCAGAATATTTACTAGTGAAATATTTTGTCGAACTCCTCTATATATTTTGGTTGCTGTTGGTTGCAGTCTGGTTTCTTATTCCTTATATATTTAAGGAAACATATAGAGGAGTTCGACAAAATATTTCACTAGTAAATATCCTGCCCTCTAGAAGCATATCTACTAATTCATTTCAACTCAGTGTACTCACGCCATCAGGCAAAAGGAGTTATACCCCGCGACCATCGAATTGCTTTATAGATAAGTTGATTATAGCTTATACAAAAACTCTGTTTAAAACTTTAAGTTTAATTTTAAAATTGAATAGTTGAAAAATTAATTCACAAAAGTGGCTATAAAAACAGTATACTTTGCGAATTTTTTTATTTAAAACTGCAATGCAAAACAAATCTTTTTGATTTAAAACTACAACACAGTGTTGTGAAGTTACAAAATGTATTTGATTAATACGAAAAATAGTAGGAACATAATACATAATTGTCTTTTTAGTACAAGTAATAAAAATGGAAATAAGCTTTGTAAATTTCTGAATTTTCTGTGTAATTCAAATTACAAATTCTGGTTTGTAATTTCATTAAAAAATGAATTAAAAATAAATTACAAATTTTTATAAGAAATTTACAAAATTTGAAATTCAAATTTACGATACAGTTTTGTAAAATCACAAAACGTAATTAGAGAATATTATTTAGGTATTATGCAAATCACAACTTACACACTTTTTTATTTATTATGAAAATACCTACTTTCTGTATATTGTTGCCCTAATCTGGGCACGCTAATATACTAGTTAGGTAAATACTTTAAAACACTTATTATTGGAGAATCAATCAAAACAACTACTCTCCTAGCTAATACTGACGAAGTATTGAATTACATGATAGGATTCTTAGCATTTTAAAGAAAAAAAAAAAATATTGAAAATACTTAAATGATTTATTTACATTTAGTCATTCACACTTTTTTTTATTTAATATGAAATTATCTACTTTCTGTATATTGGTACCTTAACCAGTCACGCTAATATACTACTTAGGAAAACACTTTAAAACACTCATTATTGGAAAACCAATCAAAACAACTACTCTTCTAGCTAATACTGACGAAGTATTGAATTACACGATAGGATTCCTGGCATTTTAAGACAAAAAAAATATATTGAAAACACTTAAATTATTTATTGAAATTCAGTCATTCACAACAATTATTATTGAACCTTACATTCTATTTCAACTCTAGAAAAGTTGTACAAGTTTTTTCGAACTCGTTAGTTCTCATCAGTAGAGTATAGAAACATTCATTCATTATTTACAAGCCTATTCTTGATTTATTTTTTGCAATTAATTATTTTTTATTTATTTGCTTTTATCATGATTAGAGAATATTATTTAGGTATTATGCAAATCACAACTTACACACTTTTTTATTTATTATGAAAATACCTACTTTCTGTATATGAGAACTAACGAGTTCGAAAAAACTTGTACAACTTTTCTAGAGTTGAAATAGAATGTAAGGTTCAATAATAATTGTTGTGAATGACTGAATTTCAATAAATAATTTAAGTGTTTTCAATATATTTTTTTTGTCTTAAAATGCCAGGAATCCTATCATGTAATTCAATACTTCGTCAGTATTAGCTAGAAGAGTAGTTGTTTTGATTGGTTTTCCAATAATGAGTGTTTTAAAGTGTTTTCCTAAGTAGTATATTAGCGTGACTGGTTAAGGTACCAATATACAGAAAGTAGATAATTTCATATTAAATAAAAAAAAGTGTGAATGACTAAATGTAAATAAATCATTTAAGTATTTTCAATATTTTTTTTTCTTTAAAATGCTAAGAATCCTATCATGTAATTCAATACTTCGTCAGTATTAGCTAGGAGAGTAGTTGTTTTGATTGATTCTCCAATAATAAGTGTTTTAAAGTATTTACCTAACTAGTATATTAGCGTGCCCAGATTAGGGCAACAATATACAGAAAGTAGGTATTTTCATAATAAATAAAAAAGTGTGTAAGTTGTGATTTGCATAATACCTAAATAATATTCTCTAATCATGATAAAAGCAAATAAATAAAAAATAATTAATTGCAAAAAACACAAAACGTATTCGATTGACACAAAAAATAGCAGAAATGCAAACATAAATTGTATAAAAAAGATGATGATTTGTAAATTTGCAAACATTTCTTGTAAATCAAATTACAAATGATTTTTTTTGTAATTTTACAAATAGTTCTGGAGAATAAATTACAATTTTTTTTTTTTTGTAATTTTACCGACAGTTTTGGACAATTGATTTTTAAACATGTTGAGTAATTTTGCAAAATTTTTCTACAAAACCTACTATACAGAGTTGCAAAATTATAATTAGTATCTGAAAAATACAAAAATATAGTAAATTTACAAGTTATTTAGTATTTTTACAATACTGAGATATAATTTTACTCAAAATGTAGATTAAAGTCACATTACGAAGCACTAGTTGTGAATTTTACTATGCTTTTGTTTAGTAAAGATGTTGTAAATTTACAAGAATTTTTAACAGTGTAATGACCACCATTTTAAACAGCTAGACAGTCTCCTCCATTAAATGACCTATGTATTGCATGGTTAAGAGGCGTAGCAAATATTAGCCACGAACATTTGACACGGCTTAAAATTATATCAGTCCGAATAAAACGTTAAACTAATAAACTTTGTCAGCTTGTGGGCGGCGACGCATGATTGCAACTTTGACTGGTTATTGATTAAAATAACTAATACAATTTGTCATTTAATTATACTCCCAATATAAAAGATCAATTTCAATCAAATCGAGATCTAATTCAATTTATCCCACTACATCGATCAGTAGTAGTCCCTTGACGTCACTATATGAATTCAACGCTGGATTCGAACTAAAGGTTAACAAACATTGCATTAAATGTAAAAGGAGCAATCATTTCTTTGTTACTATTTAGTGGGTGTATTTATTTGAAGTATCTCACAGCAACGAGGACATATCAACCATAAAGTTTAGTTTAATTACTAATCACTATCAATGTTTAAGATAATGTGCGTTTATGGACTAACGGCAGTAAATTCCTCCTATCGCTCTTTAAAAAAAAAAAAATTAAAAAGGCAAGAGAAAAACCATTTTTATATGTCTCTTGACGTTCAAGTTGATTCTAAAAGAACCCCGAACTTATCTCAAGTTGGATTTTGACTGGAAACGGCGATTTTTCATTTTATGAGTATGCCTTGCATATATGACTAAAATAAACAGATGAACAAAGCACAATCGCTGTCAACTTATTTAAGTTTATTAATTATTATAAAGTTCGTATTCTTGGTGTAAATAAATTAGGTAACTAATTGTTGCTCATACATCAACTCTCACTATAATAACAACAGTTATGAAGCATTATTATTCCATAAAAATACATTGTCAATGTTCCGACCAAACTTGTGTAAGGACAGGTACACTCGAGCGAGCGTAAAAGTACTTTGCCACTCGTTGCCATGGGAGACAAGCGTCAAAGTAACATTACTCACAGCTCCTCGGCAAACGTCAACTTTGCGCTTCCAAAATGTGAGCAAAAAAGCCTACTTTACATGTCGATTATAGATAAATATATTTACCTACGATCACTACTGTAAATAGTAAAAAACACACTACCTGCCATCTATGTAAGTTGAACTTTACATATTGTAAACAAATCGCACGGTAAACAAAACGCACGGAACACGTAATTATAGGTGGCAGTGGCGGCTGGTGAAATTTCAATATTTTTTTTCTCGTCTGTGGCGCATGGGACCCATACGAAACTTGGGAAATAACATCTAGAGAAGCAGTTCTCTAATGACCCCTAAAAGATTTTGAAAAAGCAGTTTGCGAAAAAATTTTTGAAAATTCGCTAGCCTCCCCTGGGTCTAGGGACCCCTGTTTACTTTTATTTTTTTTTTGTCATATGCATTTGACTTTTCATAAAAATGCATCGACAGATTTTGGAGTTTGTGAAAATATTTTCATTACTAACTGAGATACAACGAATTGAAATATTGTAATTTGTTAAATTGTAAATTACAAAATTTCAGTTCATTGTATTTCAGTTAGTAATGAAAATATTTTCACAAACTCTAAAATCTGTCGATGCATTTTTATGAAAAGTCAAATGCATATGACAAAAAAAAATAAAAGTAAACAGGGGTCCCTAGACCCAGGGGAGGCTAGCAAATTTTCAAAATTTTTTTCGCAAACTGCTTTTTCAAAATTTTTTAGGGGTCATTAGAGAAGTGCTTCTCTAGATGTTATTTCCCAAATTTCGTATGGGTCCCATGCGCCACAGACGAGAAAAAAAATATTGAAATTTCACCAGCCGCCGCTGATAGGTGGCTTATATCGCTGACGCGGGGTTCAAAAAAAAAACAAATGCGCCTACGTAATTTTCAAACGCTGTCAAAACTGACATAATATTTGTTGAATAATATTGTTGACAAGTAAACTAAATCCAGATTTTACTAAATAAATAAATAAATATGATCGTAGGTAAAGTATAGTACATAATTCGAGTTGTAAAGCAATTACGCACTCATGGAAATACGCACTCGCCGTTACGCGGAATCGTGCGTAACTTTTCCATTCATGGGTAATATGCTTCTTACAATACTCATTACTTAATATACTATTATAATACATGTAACATCAGTGAAATTCATGCATTGTCTTTTAATAAAAAACTGCTGCCCAAGGAATCACTAATTCCACATCCAAATTAGCTACCCAAGTCACTTACAACGAAAAAATTTTGTGGAAATAATTGTTTATGGAATTTTTTTTCACCCCCTTTTATAATTGGGTGTGGGTAGTAATGGGGATGGCTAATGCCAAATTTTATTTTGAGACATTAGCTTCTCTTGTATACACTAAATACCAATTTTATGGACGCTTACCTGCTTGATTTACCACCTATTTACACTCAGCGAAATAAGATGAAAATATAGTCTAGTTCCAGATCTCGTTAAAATACATACGTGTACCTTTCAAGTCAATATCTTAAACGGTTTCAGAGTAATCGTGCGCACAAAAAAAAGTTACAGGCAGACAGACAGAATTTTTTTTTGCTCAAACTTAAAATTTCGACGTTTCATGACATTCTAAGCCTATTTGAACAATAAAAATTAAAAAAAAAAAATGCCGTTGCTATACTTCCACTGGACGTGGAAGTAACTATATACACGGTTTGCTCGCGTTAAAAAGTTGCCCATATGTAAATGATATTTTCTCCCGGAGTCCAAAGTTCTGCCCATATCACAAATAGATTCTACTTTCAAATTTTTTTTCTATTCTAAGAATATTTAAGATTTATAGTATCAACGACTGCAAATAATTTCAAATCATCCGCAAAAAGTAGAATTTTGGCAAAGTCAAAAATGTATTTAAGGTAGTACTGTCGGTCTTAGAATGAATGTTCAGAATAAAATTCAGCATATTGGTAGATTAGGGTAAGATAATGATCCAATTAAATTTTTGAAGAGCTACAGAGAACCAGTAAAAAAATATTGACATTTGAAATTTTATGCTTTTAACATTGAGAAATTACAGGTTTTATCCTATTTTACAAAAAGTACCGTTCAGATTTCAATTAAAAAGGAGAAAACAAGAGAAAATAATATACAAAACATTTTCGCCTCTTAAAAGTACAGCTTCAGAGCATGTGATGGTAGTAATTAGCGAATAAATGTTAAAAGTCTACTTTTTATATTGTAGTTTATTAGACGTGGCAACGTCGTAAAAGAAGTTACAATTCTCGCGAAATTTAAAAACCGCTGCCCAAAGAATCACTACTTCCACATCCAGATTCTCTATCCAAGTCACTCACAACGAAAAAACTTTGTATGTGAAAATAATTGTTTATGGAACTTTAATAATATAATATTTGAAATCCTCTACCCCAAAAACCCATAAAATGATACCCCACATCGGTAGTGGGGTGGGGGGTGGTAGTCGGGGGTGGATGAAGTAAAAAAATATTTTGAGGTTTCTGGTTCCTGTACATATACTAAATAACAGTTTTTTTTCATCCCCTTTAATAAGAGGGTGGGGGTGGTAATGGGGGTGGCTAATGCCAAAAAATTTTTTGAGACCTTAGCTTCTCTTGTATATACTAAATACCAATTTTATGGACTCTTACCTGCTTGATTGCCCTATTTACCCCAAATTTACCCCAATTTACCCCCCAACTCTAGTTCTAGATCTCGTTAAAGTACATATGTGTGCCAAATTTTAAGTCAATATCTTAAACGGTTCTAGAGTAAACGTGCGCACAAAAAAAAGTTACAGACAGACAGACAGACAGACAGACAGATAGACAGACAGACAGACAGACAGACAGACAGACAGACAGACAGACAGACAGACAGACAGACAGACAGACAGACAGACAGACAGACAGACAGACAGACAGACAGACAGACAGACAGACAGACAGACCGACAGACAGACCGACAGACAGACAGAAATTTTTTTTTCGCTCAAAATCTCGACGTTTCATAAGATTTTAAGCCCATTTGGACAATAAAAATTTTTAAAAATTTTTTTGTCGTTACTATACTTCCACTGGACGTGGAAGTAAAATGCATGGAATATGAGAAATGTAGGTTTCATAAAAGTTCTTTATTAAAAATAACATGAATAATGTTTGATTAGCACAGCCATATTTATTAAATCTAATAAAATATACATGACTAATAATGTTACAGATAATAATATTTCATTTTGTTAGTAATTAATCTTATAATAACGATTTCTTGGTTATTTTTTTCTTTATTTTCTAAAAAATTAAAAATTCTCTGTAATATTTTTTGTGTTTGGTAACTTTAACAACACCGTTCTCTACTTTCCCTAAAATGTTTAATAAACCATTATATTTATTTTTTTTATATGCATCTTCAACCATTTCATCTTAAAAAAATCATCTTTCCCAGAAACCTTTGTTTTGAAGGGTGGAGATTAATGAAGCATCTAGTTGATACATGATTTGAAGTGGACATCGTATATGAAATCAATTTCAATTAATTACTGATTAATTTTATCGTAAAATGAAAAGTTTCCAATTCCGCCCAAATGCTAATGGTAGCAAAAGATTTGTAGTGGAAAATACTTGTTTAACTTTATTTTTAATTTCGAGCTAGCTCATGGTTCCGGAGATATCTGCGAAAAATAGCAAACATTCGCAAAAGAAAAATAGCAAAGAATAGCTCGCATTTCGGAACCGGAAAAATTGCAAAAACATGCGATCTTGACACGTTCATATTTTTGGAAAAACACCAGCGGGACGGCCGTACGATGTCGCGACGTAAAGAGAAAGACTTCTAGTTAAACCAGATCGTAAATCGCACATCGTAATTGGAAAATTCGGCTCGGCACGATCGAATCGAAAGTGGCATTTTTTGAGTTTAGTGATTTCGAAGGCAGTTGAAGCGACGATTTTGATAAATCATTATCAATTCTCTCTCACTCCATCGCGACGTTGCCTAGTCTAAATACTGCGCAATTCAAACGAGACAGTGTATACTTTTGACTCAGTATCGACAGTACTACCTTAAACGTCACATCGTCAATAACAAGTGAAAATAGAATCGGAGAAAGATGCCCGCCTTGTGGAACACCAGAAGTCACGTTGATATTTCTTGATTTATTTTATCATATTTTTACAGTAATGTGCCATTAATACTAGATAGTGAGAATTTTTAAGTAGGAGGATCACTATCAAACATGATTAATGCCCTTTATTAATTGAATCCAAAAAATTTAAAAGTCTTCTTAATCACAAATTTGGCAAATTCAAATTTCATCGGATTTGCATGAAAACTGGTAAATAGGACATTTTGCGAGTAGCTGATACAGAATCTAATGTCAATAGTTAAGAATTCAAGATGGCGAATTCAATAGAGTAGTCATAATTTCAATATTTTTGTATATTTATATATTTGATACATGAATATTTCAAGATTCTCTGATAGCGAACTTGACGATAAAGCTTAGAAATTTAAAACAACGGACATTTTCTCTTTTACTATATAGAGCTCACTAAAAACGTTGAAAAGAATTTGAAAAAAAAAAAAATTACCTCCTTTAAAAAAGCTAGCTAGCTAAACATTTTGAGATAAAATTTCACCGTCGTTTCGCACAGTGGGACAAAATAATTGTACTTCATTCAAATCAACATTAGATGCAATTTTTAAGATAAATTCAAGTTTTTTTTTTTTTAAATACTCGTCCTATAATTCCCTATCGATCCATCTGTGCGGAATTTTGATTCAGTTTTCTATTTTCTTTTTAAATACTTATGGAAATCCTGGAAAGTTGTGTTTTTTTCCTACAAGTATCCTCATGCTCAATTATTTATATAAATAGTTCAAAAGAGGCTCTATGGGAGCTTTCGGGGTCGATGATTATAAATTAGATGCGAAAACTGGAAATTTCCGCGAGGAAAATCCAATATGGCGGCATCTCCATTTTTTTACAGTTTAAAGAATCGTGTAATATGTACAAGGGGTTTTTGAGGTTGATGATTCCGAATTTTTTGTGAAAATTGGAACATTTTGTTCGGACAAATTTCACATTGAAAGAAGTTGTTCCAAATGAGGTTCGTGATATAATCTACTCATTATCGGACATAAATAGTAGCAGAGCTGGGCAGTACTCGAGTAAATTGTACTCGTAACTGTACTGAGTACCCAAAGTACTCAGTAACAAGTACTCGCGAGTACTTTTATTTGGATGGTACTCTGTACTCGAAATTTTCAAGTACTTTACATTGTCAGGTACTCGAGTACTTTTGGCGGCCACAACTGACGAGTAACGAGTAAGAGTACTGACGTGCAACACAGGTTTGCCTTTTTCCATAAAAGTGTGCAGGGCAGTCAGTGTCAGTCAGGCGAGAAGTGAGCGTTTGACGTGTGAAACATCACGGAGTGGTAAGTTGGTGCTTTAGGCTTTGTTAACTTCCGTAGTTCTTCAGATTTGTAATAATAAATGCGGAATTTTAAAATAAGAACTGACAAAAAAATCAAAAAGTTGTGGTGATTCATGTATCACGTTAGGGAACTGGTGGCAGAAATTTTTATATGATTTTATTGTGTGACTGAAGTTGAAAAATGTAGAAACGTCATAATAAAGAGCCGGAAAACCCATTTCAGATATTATGGCGTTGCTAAGTTTTTAATTAACAATTAATTCAAAATGTAGCCAAAATATACAAATCCATTTGCCGGCAGACTCTTTTCGATTATGGACATACATTATACCTAAACTGCCGTAAATCAATCACAAAAAACATCCAAGTATGTGAAACCTCCGTTTTGAGACTAATTACAAAGATGCGCCATCCGAGGAATACACTCCACAATAGGGTGGTCCTTAAAAACTAATTTTTAAAATTTACTCGGGGCACCTTCTTATTTTGTTCTATGATATAAAAAAAAAGACTTCCATAAAAATGTCAGATTTTTAAATAATGTTTTAGGGGTCTTGAATTTTCGAGATAATCGACAATTTTTGCAAAATTTTTATCAAACTAAATCAAATGAACATCAAATTGACATTGATCATCAACTAAATTAATACAACAGGACAGTACATTGTCCCCCACTTTCATCTCAACTCAACTGTATTTTATTAACAACTTTTTCATTTATATTATTTTATATATATATAACATTGTAATTGCTATACAGTTGTACATATTAATTACATGTTTAATGAACATAATTTCTTTTATAACTGAATTTAATTATTAATTCCTAACTAGTTTTTTTTTTAATTTTGAAAAAATCCCAAAAAATCACAGTAATTCTTTTTAATAGAGTAGATCAAAATGGCAGGGTGCCCCCAAAAAAAAAATTACCCTAATTGAGGGACCACCCTACTCCACAAGCCTTCTAATAATTATCTTTATACTAAGTTGAAAGTCAATCCTATCCAGGAGAGACTAAATATGCTTTCCCAGAGATTCGCATGAAGTCCTCAAAATTCAGAGATTATAAATCCTCTCCTGAGATCACTAATAGTTCAGAGGCCAAGGTGTCGTTTAGAAAACTATTCAAGAAATTTTGATTTTCTTAAAAGTAGCTAATTAAACACTTTCTTTTTGATATTCTCCTATTTCTATTTTTGCTTTCAATCATCATATACTTTATACTTTAAATTGTAATATGATTTTTTTTTCTATTTTATTATGAAATGTTCTTTTTTTACACTGAAATTAATTGATCTTACTTTTCACTATATTTAATTTTTGCAATAAATAATAAATGATGTAATGGGCATGCTGAAGGACCTCGGTAGATGGCTTTTTGGTTATATTTGTATTGTTTACTTGTACGACCAATAAAGATCTTTTATTATAATTATTATTATTATTATTATTATTATTTTTTAAACTAGCTAAAACCCAGTCACCCTTCTCTGTGGCTCCGATCCTCACAGAGGGGAGCTGGTAGTACCGGTAGCCACTCCCCACGCCCGTGGGGTAAGTGACTACTGGGTCCGAGAATCGTGTGCCCTGAGCAGACGTAATGAACCGAGGATGACGGCCTTCTGCATTCTGCCGGCTAAGACCTCTGCCGAATTTCGGCATGCCGGTATGATCTTAAGTTCCAAAAGCAGTGTGTGTCTCGTTCCACCGAGGGCTCCTATAATCAGTACCACTATCTTAACAGTATGGTCTGGATACTGTCTGCGGAGTTCGAAGAGCAGATCTCGATATTTTGTCCGTTCTTCATCCTCCTTCAAGACAATGTTGTTCTCCGCGGGAGCCGAGAACTCCACGACAAACATTGTCTTGAGTTGATGGTCGAGGAGGACTACGTCAGGCTTGTTGGCTTGTATTTGCCTGACGGTGGGAAAAGAGTAGTTCCAATATATTAGACACTTTTAATTTCCCACAACGGACTCAGTATCCCCCGGAGCATAAGGCAGCACTGGTGTTTCGTCTGTCCCATACGAGTACCTTAAATGGTAATAAAGCACTCGTAAGGCTCCGTCGTGTCTGTGGATATAGGCCGAGACTGCATGTGTCGGACAAGCCGACAGCAAGTGCATAAGAGTCTCTCGCGCCCTGCGGCAGGCCCTGCAGCTGACATCAGGGACCTCTATACCCATGACACGACTACGATAGACGAGGGTGTTAAGTACACCATCCTGGCAAGCCATTATGAATCCCTCGGTCTCAGACTTCAGCCCGGCTGACCTTAAGAAGGCAAAGGTCAGCCTTTCGGATAAGCCAAGGTTTTCTATATTTTTATAGAAAACTCCATGCATTGGCTTATCCGTGTGAAGCTGCAGAAAGATGTTGTGTTCTGCAGCTTTAATCTGGGCTTTTCGTCGAGCAGGTTCCAACTCGGTGACAGAGTCGGGATTTACCCGCTCGACGTCGAAGAAGAGACCAAGTTCATCGGCTGCTCTCTGTGCTGCCTTAAACAAAAAGGCTCCTACCCCTGCATTTTCATGGTCCCGGACCATGCAGAGGAGGGGATCCGAACTCCTGATGACCTTACAGGCTCCATCCAGAACCATCCTATTATGGAGAGTCTCCAAACTTAAGAGTCCACGGCCTCCCCGATGTCGTGGGAGGTATAACCGTGGAACGGACGATTTAGGATACAAACTCCTATTGAGATGCATCTTCTTGCGGGTTCCTACGTCGAGTTGACGCAACTCCTCTCGAGTCCATTTCACTACTCCAAAGGAGTAGAGTAGGATCGGAACGGCAAGCATGTTGGTAGCAGACACCTTGTTCGTCCCCGACAGTTCTGAAGACCAGATCTGTCGGAGTCGGTGCTGATACTTGCCGCGGAGAGCGTTTTTCACTACACTCACTTCTTGGGTGGAGCGTTGCTCGACACCCAAGTAAGTGTACGACTCTCCGGCATCTAGATGATGTAAGATGCTTCCGTCCACGAGCTGCGTGTCCTCTCCGTAGTTCCCACATCGTCCTCTCTTGAGATGGACCAGTGCACATTTGTCCAACCCGAACTCCATACCGACAGCCTGCGTGTACTCCTGTACCACCCGGAGGAACTGGTGTAGGTCCCTCTCCCCGGAGGCATAAAGTTTAAGGTCATCCATGTAAAACAGATGGGTGACCTTATGCCTCCTATCGCCGGGGGTACCGCAGTTGTATCCACGGGTTTTCCGGAGCGAAACGGATAATGGCAGTAGTGAGATGCAGAACAGAAGGGGGCTGAGGGAGTCTCCCTGAAATACTCCCCTTCTGAATGTTACCGACTCCGTCTGGACTCTATCGTTACCCGATGTAATGGTAAAGCGAGTCCTCCAGAGCGGCATCAGTTCTTCGATGCATCTCACTACGGCACCGGGTACCGCAAGACATCGGAGCAAGTGAACAATGAGCTCATGCGATGTCATATCAAATGCCTTGCGGTAGTTGATCCAGGCCACGGAGAGGTTCCGCTTATACTGCACGGAGTCCTGCGTGACACATCTGTCAATCAGCAGGTTCTCCTTGCAGCCAGCGACACCTCTCTTCGACCCTCGTTGCTCATATATCCGTTCGTAAACCGGTTCAACTGCGTGGAGCACTCGCATGTACAAGATGCGCGTAAACACCTTGTAACATGCGTTTAGGCAGGTTATCGGCCGGTAGTTCTTTGGGTCAGACAAATCTCCGTTCTTCGGGATCAGCACTTATTATTATTATTATTATTATTATTATTATTATTACTATTATTATTATTAAAAATGCAATTAAAATACCGATATACTTTTATTTACTGAAAATGGTGTAAGTGGTATTCTAATTTTTTGTCTATTACCTATTTCAATTTGGTATATTTCGAAGTACTCGTACTCGTTACTCATTATTAGAAGAGTACTCTCCAAATTTTGCAAAAGTACCCATTTTTTAGACAAACAAGTACTTGTTCTCAAGTTTTCACGAGTACTTTTTAAAGGTACTCGTTGGGAAGTACTCGTGAGAACTTTAGTGCGGTACTCTGCTCAGCTCCGAATAGGTTTGGTGGTTTGTAATTGAAATAATTAAATATATAATAAACCCCCTTGTTATATCTTTAACTGATTTAATAAACGCCTGTTTTATAGTTTATTTCCAAGGGCTTTGAAGAAACCACTAATATTAGCACTATGTAAAAAAAAGGCAACCGGAATGATGCTGCGAGTTACAGGTCTATTCCCAGCTTACCATTAATCTCAAAAATCTTTGAAAAGGTCATATAAAAGACAATAATTGAATACTTTGAATATAATAATTTACTTAATGAGGCCCAATTCGGTTTCAGAAGTGGTAAATCTACTTCTAACGCCATGTTAAAACTATTAGAATGCATTCTAAATAGCTCTAATCACAATGAATTTTTGTCAGCAGCATTTTGTGATTTAATAAAAGCTTTTGACTGTGTAAAACATGACACCTTGCTAGAAAAACTCAAATACCACGGTTTCGATCATATAAGTGTTCATTTAATTTAGTCATATTTATCTGATAGGACGCAAGTCATTAGTGGTAGTGATGGTGTCTCAGATGAATTGGCAATGACTGTAAACGTGCCCCAAGGTTCTGTCTTGGGGCCAGTATTATTCTTAACCTTTATTAACTTGCATTTATGTACTAACATAAAATTTGTTCTATTCGCTGATGACGCCGCCTTTTCTAATGTGGCGAAAACTTAAGTGAGGTATTGGCAAGATGCCATGAATTACAGAGGATTGGTTTGATGCAAATAAATTCAATTCAACTGAAATAACGAATTTAAAGATATTTTTACCGACCTCAACATCACGTTGATATTAGGTAATAAGGTTTAACTAACTGAGCTACAGTCAAAATTTATTTTGAGTTTTTTGAAGGCGTTTCAGTTTTTTTCCTATTCTTCTTTATATCGCACAGTGGGCCAAATTTTGTAAAAAGTGGTCAAAAATGCTCTTTTTCAACTTTCGAATTTCGCTTTGATACTTTGGGGGTAGTTAAAAGAATGGTCAATGCATCTTTTCCAAGAATACAAAGGCCATTAGGCGATATCTCTACCTGCTAGGGGCTCGCAAACACGACCTTTTATATAGCACCGTTTCACCGGTATTACGTCTCATTTAATCACAATTTTTGAAGAGAGTGTGTGCCTAAAACGTGATAATTCAAAGTGAAATTTTTACAGCAGCTTCTCTGAGGTACGTACTTTATTTTAATATATTGCATAAAGAAAGTTTTGAATTTAAAAACAGATAGAAGGTTGTTTTATTATAGGGTGTTTATCAGAAACTTTTACGAGTAGGTTCAGATTTGTGTAGAACTACGAAACAAATCTGACGTTATCAAGCCTTGGAAAAATACGTAAAAAATGCCTTAGACATTCGTTTATAACAAACAAACAAAAATTAGGCAATCTCAAGCGAATTTTCGAAATTTTGGATTATTTATAACGTGCGACATGTATTCCGCGAGCACCGGCAGCATCGATCACTTGACGCAAGAGGATGCGGAATCAATTATTGTTAAATAACTTTTTATATTTATAATATCCTTTTTTAATCAGTATTTATTATCAATAAAAATGGTCCCGTCCAAGGAATGTTTCGAAAAAAAATCAGTTCTATAGTTATTATACGTATTTGACTTAATTACTTCCACATCCAGTGGAAGTATAGTAACGACAAAAAAATGTTTAAAAATTTTTATTGTTCAAATAGGCTTAGAATGTCATGAAACGTCGAGATTTCAAGTTTGAGCGAAAAAAAAATTTCTGTCTGTCGGTCTGTCTGTCGGTCTGTAACTTTTTTTGTGCGCACGTTTACTCTGGAACCGTTTGAGATATTGACTTGAAATTTGGTACACATATGTACTTTAACGAGATCTAGAACTAGATTATATTTTCATCTTGTTCCGTCGAAGGGTCGGGGGGTAAATTGGGGTAAATTTGGAGTAAATAGGTAAATCAAGTAGGTAAGAGTTCATAAAATTGATATTTAGTATAGACAAGAGAAGCTAAGGTCTCAAAAAAAAAATTGGCATTAGCCACCCCCATTACCACCCCCACCCCATTATTAAAGGGGATGGAAAAAAAATGTGATTTAGTGTGTGTACAAGAACCAGAAACCTCAAAATATTTTTTTACTTTATCCAAACCCCCCCTCCCACCCCCTGTCACCACCCCCACCCCACTACCGATGTGGGGTATCGTTTTATGGGTTTTTGGGGTAGAGGATTTCAAATATTATATTATTAAAGTTCCATAAACAATTATTTTCAGATACAAAATTTTTTCGTTGTGTGACTTAGATAGAAAATCCGGATGTGGAAGTAGTGATTCCTTGGATCAGCGGTTTTTTTAATAATAATCGTAGAAAAAAAAATTGTGTATGGAAATCCGTCTCATAACAGACTGAATTCAAATATCGAATAAAAAAATGTCTGCGGGTCTGTATGTATGAGTGTATGTGTGTGCGTGTGTGTGTGTTGGGGTGTATGTATGTGTGTAGATCGTTTCTTGTAAACACGATAACTTCCGTTAGACTTAATATTTTTATTTCAAATTTGGCACGTATGTAAAATAGCATGGTAGAATACTCCCTATTGAAATTCGACAATACCCGTCATACAGGGCGATCTTCAGAGACGTGTACATTCGAAACATATAACTTTTTCTTATCTTTCTAAAAAAAATGCCACAGTCTTCTTTCATCTTGTTTTTCCTATCTTGCATCCCGTCAAATTGTAATCTCTCCTAAAAACACCTCTTATGTTAGATATATAAGTCACTATTCTATCTGCCTTAAATAAACGATTGTCTATAACTGAAATAAAGCAAAAATGTGCCATTCTATATACTCTTACAACCCCTAAAAATCGCCCCTGTTTGTAAATATTTGTTTATATATTTTTTCTGGGTAAATAAGCAGTTTTTGATAACGTTAAACTGAAAAAAAATAATTAATATGTCAATTTCTACACTAACAACCCCTAAAAGCAACCCCTGATGGTAAATATATTTTTAATTAGGTTGTCTGTCTTATTTAAACGGTTTGCTATAACGTCCAACCGAAAAAAGCTGAAATACACCATTTTTTAGAAAAACAACCCCTAAGGATATTATTTTTCCCTCATTACATATGTGATTGTTAATCGATCTATAACAAAATTGGATTTTTGGCCACTTTTTGAAATTTTCGGACCACTGTGTATCGGTATAAATTATATCAATTTAAACGCTTTGTGTACGATTGTTATACACATATAGAAAAATATTTGATTAGACAATAAAATTAAATATAAAATTTTTATTGTGCAACTGCCAAAAGGACTACCTTGGTTGATAGTCATTTGATGTCAACGCTCAGTAAAGTACTATTATTACATATTTACATACAGATGGACTATTTTATCCTTGTATTAATGCATTTTAGACACATCCAATTAAAATTAAATTGTCAGTTACATCGCTTTCTAGTAATATAACACCGCCAGTATTTGAATTCTCTTTGTTTCATTCAACCTTTAAGACAAAAACTGCTGAGTAAGACTGACACATTTCAACCTTTGTCATATTACTAATTACGCCTATAACTGAACTTGACTTCTCTAAATGTAAAAATCTCATAAAGTAATTAAGAAATGATAGATACGTAGGCGTGCGGTAAATAAGGATGTGGTCTGGGAGAAAGTTTAATTATTGTTTTCGCACTGACAAGGATAAAATACTAATCTATCTTTAGACTAATTACATTTGATTTAATGGGTTTCTTTATTATCTCACACGAGGGTGTTATAGTAGTAAAAAAGTGCACGTAGGAGATATTTCTTTTGAAAGCATATACAAGGTGGTCCGTTAGCAAAGGTCCATAGAGCAACAGTGGATTTAGCTAAAGTTACCTTAGTTCAGAAGTTCATATTAACAGAGATACCTCCTACAGGTTGTTGAAGTCAATTTCCTCACGTAACTTTGAAGTTTTTCAAAAAATTGGATACAGATTTTTTTTAAATGAGAAATTCAAATGCGCTCCCATTTTTGATGTAGAACCTAGAGGGCGCCACATAAGCAATGTTTATGATGTAAATGTGCACTTAACTATCTTAAATTGATCGTTTCCGAGATATTGACAATTAAATATTTTTCTTGTGACAGTTAATAACTTTCTCCAATTTTATATATTCAGTAGGGTGCGTCGAGAAACATAAAAATTTGAATTTGCAAATGATATAGTTTATAATTTGTTGCTATTTATCTAAAACTAGTTTTGCTAAATATTTAACAAAATCGGTTAATATTTAGCCGCGCCCCCATGACCTTGAAAATGAAAGAAAAGGCCGATTTTTCGATTTTTAACATTTTTCAAATTGACGTTTGAAATTTTTTTATGACTCTTTATTAATGTCTAAACGTGTGTGGCAAAAGTATTCCGAATAAAATATTTTTTACTTTCATGGAAATTAGAAATTTTTCACTAAAAAGTAGAATTTGATGAAAATACACATAATTGTACAACATTCCTAATTTCCCTGGAACTGAAAAATATGTTATTGGGAAAACTCTTGCTACACACGTTTAGACATTAATAAAGATTCATAAAAAAAATTCAAGCGTCAATTTGAAAAAGTTAAATATCGAAAAATCGACCTTTTCCTTCATTTCTTCCCAAAAAGAAGAGTACTACAAATTAAGATCTTTTTCTAAGAAAAACATTTCAAAATTCATTGAAGCATTAAACTCCGAATCTTGGCAAAATATTTATAATAAAGATAGTGTCGATACTAAGTACCTGGTGTTTGATCAAATTAAAAGTTATCACTATAATTCATCTTTCAAACTTGTTACGAAATAGTCAAAATGAGAACAGTTGGATAACCACAGGAATTAAATGATTTGGACAATTTCATTTCTTCTGATTATGACTCATTGCAGATGACTTAACTATTATTTCTTGTGGAGACAACTTGGAAGTTGTACTCGAACAGCTCAAAACTAACTTTAGATCAGTAACTGAATACTTCAACAACAAAAAGCTTGTGTTTAATCAAGACAAAACATTTCTTATGCAATTTTAACTGGTTCCATCGAGATATAATTCAAGTTTGCTATTACAACACAATGGACAATCAGTACAAAAGCTTACCTCTTTCAAATTATTAGGAATTCATATGGACTTATCTCTTGACTGGAAAACTCATGACACGTCAGTATGCACAAAATATGCAAGTAAATGTTTTGCTTTAAAAAGACTACGCCAGATAATTAGTATCGAAACTGTAAAAACTTATTATTTTTCCAATATGGAAACGCATATAATAGCTTAGTGACTAAGGTGTTTGATACTTCCACTTTTGAGTAATAGCAAATCCTTTTAACCATGAATAGAACTAGTCAAAATAGGTAGATTTTCGAACAGACCCACCTCGAGAAATCATGCCTGCTCCCCCCTCAAAGGGGCTACCTGTATCTGCCCATATATATTTTTTTTTATCAAAAACAGTAGCAATGATCTTGGCGCTATTCGATAGAGTATAAAATTTTGCATAAGACCCTTCTATCGCAAAAAATATATATAGGCAGATACAGGTAGCCCCTTTGAGGGGGGACAGGGGGAGCAAGCATGATTTCTCGAGGTGGGTCTGTTCGAATTTCTACTTATTTTGACTAGCTTTATTCATGGTTAAAACGATTTGCTATTACTCAAAAGTGGAAGGATCGAGGCATTTTTGAGACACAAGTCACTATACTATAAGATATGGAATACATTTTTGAGGTGACTCTACAACAGCAAATGTTTTTTTTTTTACTACAAAAAAGAGCAACACGCTGTATGTTCGCTTTGGGCTATAGGGATTCTTGTAAATCTACTTTTATTTGGCAAAAAATATTGACCTTACCATGTCTATACATATTCGGTATTTTAAAATATGTTAAGCAAAATCTATCACATTTTCTGAATTTGCAGCTAATATAGATAAATAATAATTAATATTATTAATTTGACTTATCCTATATTATGTATTTGATCCATGGGAATTAATAAATGATTATTATTTTGAAGGCCATGGGGACGCGGCTAAATATTAACCGATTTTTCTAAAAATTTAACCGAATTAGTTTTAGATACACAGCAATAAATTATAAACTATATCATTTGCAAATTCAAATTTTTATATTTTTCGGCCTACCCTAATATTAATATCAGTTAATTTATCTTAAAAGACCCCTATTCACCGATTTTCCAGCGAATATTTGAAAAACTTCAATAGTTATGCGAGAAAGATGAGAACTAATGAGTTCGAAAAAAGTTGTACAACTTTTCTAGAGTTGAAATAGAATGTAAGGTTCAATAATTGTTGTGAATGACTGAATTTCAGTAAATCATCAGAAATCCTATCATGTAATTCAATACTTCGTCAGTATTAGCTAGAAAAGTAGTTGTTTTGGTTGGCGTTTTAAAGATTTTACCTAAGTAGTATATTAGCGTGATCAGATAAAGGTATTTCATGTAGAGATATTTGATTTTACAGACATGAATAAAAAAATAAGTTAAAGGGAATTTTATTAACTATATTTTATCTCTGTTCATATTTTTTTGTAAAATTAATAATTTCGCACATATGCTTAAATCGAACAAATTTACTGTTTCCCTCGGAAATTATTTAAAATATGCCGGTTTCAAAAACGTATATTTCAACAAAAATAAGCGAGTAAAACCGTCCCGTTTCACGACCTTGGAGCTGAAGTATTGTACATTAAGGTACCATATGCAACATATTTTAAAAATATGTTTGGAACCCATTTTTTATACAAAAATCAAAGGACCCCGGAACAAAACCCATGAAAATGTTGATTCGGTGGAATCGGCTGAAATTTTGGTATTTTGTAGTTCAAGTCATGCTGATCAAAAGTTCTTATTACATCAAGCCAATCCTATGGACAGTTCTTGAGATACAACTTGTCAAAGTTAGGTAATTTGCGTCATTTTAGACATTCAAGAACTTTTTACTCCTAAACTATTAACTTTAGCAAAAAATTGCAAGGGTCGAAATATTTTTGTTCTAGTTCAATAAAGATCAAGAATTTTTTACAGAATTTTTTTATCAATTTTTAGGTTAGGTGAAATATATATATGACATATTTCGGCATGCTTCGGTGGGATTGACTGAAACTTTGCTATTTTGTAGTTAAAGTCCTGCTGATCAAAAATTCCTATTGCACTGAATCTATCCTATGAGTGGTTTTCGCTCCAGGAGTGCCTGAAAGTCTAACAACGAGGTAACGGGTAATCTATATGTACGTGTTTATGAATGGCTTCCAGCGTGTTTGTGTACGTGCGTGCATGTGTGTGTGATTATTTTTATCAAAGAACCTGCTCTTACCGGCAATATGTTTCATATGAGAGCGTTCTCATTGCCAACCAGGGTGATCCCATTTTTTTGGTTTCACTTTCTATCTGCTTATTTTTACTTTTTGTTGTTTTTTAATATTTTCTTTTTAGTTTTTAAATATTGAGAAAATCCATAGGATTTTCAGGAACAAGTGCTCTGTTTCCAGCATAATGTATCGTTCGAAGAAGAATCATTGATGGATATTTTATGTGATTTTCATGCCGTGCGTACCCCAAAAACCATAATACGCTTGTGATTTCAGCGGTTCCGCATCAAATTCATTATAACGATTTTTTTCACACTAGTCCTACGACTGAAATGAGAGAGGACATTTTTTGTGTATTTTTAATTAGTGAATAAAATTTTTATACCAAAGTGAAAAAAAAATAAAAGACAAGAAATTAATGCAAAATATCGACAGCCCCCCTCAATATCACCCACTTACGGTAAAAAATATTTTTAAAAAATACTATAAAAATAAGCTTAGGTTTCTGAAATATAACAATAATAAATATAATAATCAATTTTTGGGTGCCATTTTCAAAGGGCAGTAGCTCAAGGTATTTGCGAACATATTTTTGCATGTAGAATCTGCACCAGAAGTTTGTCATCGATATTTTCGGAGAACTCTGTATACACTGGCACATACATATACACAAACGCATACACACAGTACACAAACACACTGGAAGCCATTCATAAACACGTACATATAGATTACCCGTTACCTCGTTGTTAAGACCTTCAGGCACTCCTGGAGCGAAAACCACTCATAGGATAGACTCAGTGCAATGGAAATTTTTGATCAGAATGACTTTAACTACGAAATAGCAAAGCTTCGGCCAATCCTACCGAAGCATGCCGGAATATGACATATATATATTATACCTAACCTAAAAATTGATTAAAAAATTCTGAAAAAAATTCTTGAGCTCCATTGGAGTTGAACAAAAATATTTCGACCCTTGCAATATTTTGCTAAAGTTAATAGTTTACGAGTAAAAAGTTCTTGAACGTATGAAATGACACAAATTACCTAACTTTGACAAGCTGTATCTCAAGAACTGTCCATAGGATTGGCTCAATGTGATAAGAACTTTTAACCAGCATGATTTGAACTACAAAATATCAAAATTTCAGCCAATTCCACCGAATCAACATTTTCATGGGTTTTGTTCCGGGGTCCTTTACGTATGAATAATTTAAATAGCTACAAAAGCCTAAAGAAAATCTGCATCAAAGTTATGAAAGGATATCTACAGTTTTTCACAAAAAACACAAACGTTACAAATTTTACATCAAAACAAGCAATATGGCGTAGATAACGCCTTCGTCAAACAGAACGCTCGCCGCTAGTGCCAGTAGCGCCACCTACTCTCACCATCCCAGATGCAAGACAAGGATCAGAAAGAAATACATGCAACAAGGACGTAAGTATATTACTATTTTGTTGGTTCTCCCTGTAAAAGCGAACGAATTTGGGTATGAAGTTGCACGTCTCATGGTTGTCTCTGGTGTTGGTGTATTAGTTTGTGTGTGTGCGAGTGTATGTGTCTGTGAGTAAGACTTGTCTTCTTGTCTATGTTGCATAACACTAAGCCACTGATGTTTCTCCTTTAGTATCTTCCAAAGTGAGGGGCCAATAGTTTTGAATCGTATAGTCACAGCTGAAATAAATATGTACCCATCCAAAACAAAGCGATAAATTATCCACGAATTGTCGATCCCACGTGCTTGGTAATGGTTGATTTGTCACCGCATTATTTATCATTCAAAAATGACGTGAACCGCAGTAGATAGGTCATTTATCAAATGCAAAGCCCAAACGTTACCAAATGCAAGTTGTTTATAAATATATACTACATCTATGTAGAATTTTAGTTTCAGCTGTAGGCGAGAGTCTAAATAAAAGATTACTATTGTGACATTTCAGATTTATATGTCTGTCTCTGGCGAGGGTTTTATGATATTCATATGCGGAGATTTAGGAACGGACGGTTCCAGAGCACAAGTGCTGCAGCACTATATATTATATTTAACTCTTAAGGGCGCCATGTTCGCAAAAGAGAACCACCTCGACAACTGTCATAGAGAAGAATAGCATTTATCCATCCGATACGTGGTGGTACCTAGTGAGCAATGGACAAACCTTTTATTACAGGCGCATATTCCTGAAATCCAACAAGGAACTCTATAATTAAATTAACCCGTTGTAAACATATTACACACTTGAGTCATCCTTTGTAACAAGTGTTCAAAATCGAAATTATGTAAACAACAGTGTCTACCTGCTTCGACCGCAGGTCATATTCGCATGCCAATCCCCTTCCCCCTTGTCTTATCGGAACCTCTGCCTTGGGGAATATTTCTACTAAACCATTATTTATGGAATGCGTTACTTACAACCTTATTTAGTGTATCATTTTTGTGAAAAATAAGTTCTTGCATTGATGTATTAATTATTATTATTTATTAAGTATTTATAGTGTGGACTTTTTATATTTAAAATTTATTTACGTTGTCTTTTTACTTCCACATCCACTGGAATTATAGTAATGCAAAAAAAAATTGAAAATTTTTATTGTCCAAATAGAATGTCACGAAACGTTGAGATTTTAAGTTTGAAAAAAAAAAGTTTCTGTCTGTTGGTCGGTCTGTCTAACTTTTTTGTGCGCACGTTTACTTTGGAACCGTTTAAGATATTGACTTGAAATTTGGTGCATGTATGTATTTTAACGAGACCTGGAACTAGATTATATTTTGATCTTATTTCGTTGAAAGGTTGGGGGTTGAATTGGGGTAAATGGGGGTAAATAGGTGAACCAAGCACAAGAACCTAAGACATCAAAAAATTTTTTTACTTCATCCACCGCCACTACCATCCCTCTACCACCACCCGAGTATTATGGATGCACAGTGGCTTTCCTCGAGTACCATTGATGCGCAGTGGGTTTCCTCGAGTATTTTGGATGCGCAGTGACTTTTCTCGAGTACTATGGATGCGCAGTAGGTTACCTGATGTAGTATGGATGCGCAGTGGATTTCCTCTAGTACAATGAATGCGCAGTAGGTTTCCTCAAGAATTATAGATGCGCAGTGGCTTCCTTCGAGTAAATTGGATGCACAGTGGGTTACCTCGAAGAAAAGGCTCGAAGTAGAAACTTTACTTCTATCGTTTAGTCCACGGCACACAATGATTTTTATATCTTTGTCATGCTATTTTCTGCGTATTACTTCCACATCCAGTGGAAGTATGCTAACGCAAAAAAGTTTGTTGAAAATTTTTATTGTTCAAATAGGCTTAGAATGCCATGAAACGTCAACATTTTAAGTTTGAGCAAAAAAATCAGTCTGTCGCGTCAGTGTGTCTGTTAGTCTTATAATTTTTTGGTACTCACGATTACTCTGGAACCGTTTAAGATATTGACTTAAAATTTGGCACACGCATGTATTCTAACGAGGTTTGGAACTAGACTATATTTCAATTTTATTCCGTTGAAGAGTTGAGTTGTAAATTTGGGTGAATTGGGGTAAATAAATAAATGAAGCAAGTAAGAGTCCATGAAATTGGTATTTAGTAAATATAAGAGGAGCTAAGGTCTCAAAGAAATTTTTGCGATTAGTCACCTCCATTACCCCCACCCCATTATATAAGGGGATGAAAAAATATTGTCATTTAGTGTGTATATGCGTATATGGAAAACATGGAAAACAACAAAAAGAAGGAAAATGTTCGTTATGAGCTGTACAATAAAAGTACATAAACTGTAAGTCATTCCAATTGTTATTATTATTTAAAAAAAAAATGAGTATTGCAAAATTATGCGTTTCTAAACAAATCAATGTTCTTTCAAAAATAATGGATAATATTCAATGAAATTCTGGAGAAATATAGCTCTTAGAGTACAATCACCACTTAAAGTTTTAAATCAAAATGATTATTAAAACGACTCAAATATACAATTGTTGTTAAAACTTTGCACCTTTGTGAAATCCTGCCATCGAAACCAAGATATGTGTACGATGGCTCAAATTGTAGCTTTTTATAAGTATTTTCAGGTCACGAAGAGAGATTTTTTCTCAAAATTTAAACCCTTTTTATTGCAGCTGTTTATAATTTTCGAAAATGTAGTTATAAACAAATTCAAATAACTCTGGTTTTTTCATGAAATGAAAAACGGTAAAGGAGTAATTAATGTGTATTAAAAAAGCCAACTTTTTAAAAAAAATTAATGCTCTACTTGCATTTGAAGCTGAGATACCTTAGTTTTTACGTTTAGGTCACTTATAAATAAACAAATCGATATTTCTTATTCAAAGAGCACTGTTAAAAAAATGGCTTTTTTGGCCCATTCGTGGTAAAGTGTGGAATTCATCTTTTCTTACTAATTTTGGGGTATTAAAAACGAATCTGTTACTCGTTTTGGCGAAAAATTCCCGGAACGCATTAAAAAAACACCCTTATTTGGGGGTGACATTGGAATTTTGCAAGAAATTTTCTTAAAATACTAAGTTTCGATAACTAAGTAGAAAAAGAAGTAAAAAAATCAAATTTTCCCTTTCAACCCTCCTCGCCATTCTTTCACCACCTCCAAGAAAGTTGTAAGCTACTATAACCACTATAACACCTCATTAAGTCGTTGCTATCAGAATATAATAATCTGATTACTTCTGAGTAAACTCATATGCCTCCTCACTCACCTTCTAAGGAATATTGATCGGTTTTAATTACAAAGAAAATCCTAACACACAGTTGGATGTTTTTTTTTTTATCATATTAAGGTGACTTGGCCAATTCAGATCACTCCTGAATATTTCTTACCCTCTAAGGAGGCGGTGTAGGGTGTCAATATCCCCTTTAAAAAATGTTGCATGATTTTTATAGTAAAAAATTATTTAGTTATTTAAATAATTTTTGTTTGTTAGGTTGGGAATCTTTTTTCATTTTATGGCCCCCTCAAATTCCAAATCTACCCACGAAACGGGTGGGAGTAACTATTTTGGGACTTTCGAGTCGTTTTTATTACAACAGAAATCCTTCATTACCTCTTACATGGGTAACTTAGTGACTTCAAAAAATTATCGCTAAATACTTATTGAAAATATATATATTAACGTATCATTTAGGTACTCGTTTTGCGGGAGGTGGGGATGTTGCATAACATAACATAACATAAACACACCACAGATAGTAGACAACCCCCAAATCCAAAGCCAAGGCTGTCCGGAAGGGGGTTACACATTCGGAAAAACGCAGACATACATCCACACCCCCCGATGTTGTTAATACCGGGGCTGGGGGTCTAACCCAGAGCGCGGTAGCGAGTCGATCAGCGCATTCGCCACTCAATACGCCTTAACCGATTGAGCTACCGTGCCGGTGCACAGAGATTACTATCTTAGAAATATCTCAGGGGTGAGAAATATTCATCTGAATTAACTAAATCATCTTATTATGATGGGTGAATTTAGAATTTTTGCTTCTTTTTCTACTTACCTAACGAAACTGAGTATTTTGAAAGAATTTCCTGCCTCAAAGAATAACTTTTTGTTGCAAGTTCTTATATCAATTTCAATGCCACCCCCAAATAAGGGTTGTTTTTTACTGTCTTCCCGATGTATTTAGCCAATTCGAACGACATATTCGTATTCAGCACCAAAACAGTAATCACTCCCGAGTATTTCTTACCCCCTCCTTAGAGGGATAAGAAATACTCAGGAGTGATCTGAATTGGCCAAGTCACCTTAATATGATAAAAAAACATCCAAAACTGTGTATTAGGATTTTTTTTTGCAATTAAAACCGATCAATATCCCCAAGAAGGTGAGAAGGTGGGCCTCACCTCCTTTTAGGGGTGAGGCGGCGTATGAGTGTACTCAGAAGTAATCAGATTATTATATTCTGATAGTAACGACTCAATGAGGTGTTCTGTTTTTTTTTAAAATATGTAGATAACTTTATAGTAGTCATTGTAGCTTACAATTTTCTTAGGGGCGGTTAAAGAATGGCGAGGAGGGTTGAAAAGGTGAATTTGATTCTTTTACTTCTTTTTCTACTTAGTTATCGAAACTTAGTATTTAAGAGAATTTCCTGCAAAATTCTAATGTCACCACCTAATAAGGGTTTTGAATGTGTTTCGGAGATCTTTTGGCAAAACGGGCGACGGATTCGTTTTACCACCTCAAAATTAGTAAAAAAGGATGTCTTCCACACTTTATCACGGATGGGCCAACAAAGCCCTTTTTTTTAACATTGCTCTTTGGACTGGTAAGTCTCCAATGTCTATTATTTCGTTTTTGCTACTTGAAAATAATCCAAAGCTATAATTGTTAAAACTGTATAGAGGCCCGAAAGTGAGGTCTTTAGCAATTTTGTTAGAGATCCGAAAAATCACCAAAAAGGTTCCAATGTTATATATAGATTTTACAAAGCGGACTTTAGTCTCTAGGTAGCCAAGAGTGGGTAAAAGGCGACGCGACGAGCACTTATTTTTATTCAGGATGAGAACGTCTCGGCGGGATTCAAATCCTACTCGCGAAATATTTTTTTTTACTGTATCAGTAATAATAAAAGTTTTACAAAGCTGTATACATGAACATAAGGGTAGCTGTTCAAGTTAGGTTGGTTTACCGTTTTCATGACAAAAATTTAAAAAATTTATAAAAAAAATTGAAAATTTGCATTATGTTCTCAAAGCCGCATCGTTGTTATTCTACCAATTGTAGCTTTGGATTATCTTCAAATAGCAGAAACAAAATAATTAGCATTGGAAAATAACCAAATTTCAATAAAAAATATCAATTTGTTTATTTATAAGTGACCTAAACGTAAAAACTAACGTATATCAGCTTTAAATGCAATTAGAGCATTAATTTTTTTTTTATGTTGTTTTTTTCTCATTACTCGTTTACCGTTTTTGATTTCATAAAAAGACCAGAGTTACTTGAATTTGTTTATAACTAAAATTACAACTGCAATAAAAGGGTTAAAATTTTGAAAAAAAAAAAAAAAATTTCTCCGTGATCTTAAAATGGTTATAGAATGCTACAATTTGAGCCATCGTACACATTTCTTGGTCTTCATGGCAGGATTTCACAAGGGTGCAAAGTTTTAGCAACAATTGTATATTTGAGCCGTTTTAGTAATCATTTCAACTTAAAATTTTAAGTGGTGATTGTACTTTATAAGAGCTATACTATTTCAAAATTTCATTGAGTATTATCCATTATTTTTTAAAGAACAGTAATTTGTTTAAAAACGCACAATTTTGCAATGTTCAATTTTTTTTAAATAATAATGACAATTTGAATGAATTATAATTTATATACTTTAATGGTACAGTATTATTTTCCATAGGACTTACAGATTTCGAGATATTCAAAGAAAACCAATGGAAAACACGGTCTAAAAAATTAAATTGTTTAAATAAACAATACGTCGACATCGCAGAAACTGCAAAACTGAGCTGTGAACTTAAGTTGACCCCCTGAACACGTTAAAACAGAAGAACTGCCCTGACCAGACAATTCACATTAAAATCCTAATTTGACTCCACCATTACATACGGTCGTCTGTAAGGAGTCAATGTAAACGATTCTACATGCATGTCAGACTCGTAGGCCACACGCTTGCACCTAAAAGTTATACTAAGAAGAAATTCTTTTATATATCTGATTACCCTAATAGCACACGATGTCCGCCGGACGTCCGTTTTATGTCCTTTTAATGTACTGACGTCCATGGACATAAATTGGACGCCTACCGGACGTTCATCATCGGATTTACTTTGAAATTGTACGGAGTGGACGTCCTCTGAATGTCCATTTTATGTACTGGAAGTATGTACATTTTATGTCCATATAGGGACAGGAGATGGACGTCCTTTCCGTGTCCGTTGATTTAAATATTATATTTTTGCAATAAATAATAATATCTCCATACCGCTTTCTCTCCAACACGTTTCCGAAATATGTATACATACCAGCGAATAGCACACTTAACGTCCAACATATGTGCCGCAACGGACGTCCTTCGGCAAGTACGCCCTATAGAGACAGCAGCAGGACGTCTATTTAATATAAAAACAAAAAAACGTTAACAAAACTGGTTTTTCAATTTTACAATGTTTTTGTTTACATTTGACCGTTATTTCTGTAAAATTTGTAGTTTATTTTTTTATAGTAATTTGTAATTTATCATTAATAATTTAATTTTAATCTTTTTTGTAAATTATTAATGATATTATTTGATACTAAATATTTATTAAACATTCAAATAGGTACCTTCTACATTTTGAAATAAATAGGTATATTAGTCAACTGTACAGTCTTTAAGTAAACATTAATAAGCCAAGTTGGTGGCCGAGTGAGAGAACATCGCTTACCCGCAACATCACTCGAATCAGACAGCATAATGCCATACTTTTCAATATAAAACACCCCCTACCATACCAGACGTTGCCTATCTTCCGGCAACTCCCTTAGCCACACTCTCTCCTACGATAACCTACCTTTCCCCTATCTTTATCTTTCAACCCCTTTCTCTCTCCCTTTCATGTTTTTGCAATTTTATTCTTTTATCCTTTTTGTTGTTTTTTGTAATTTTTTGTCCCTAAATCCCCTTCAGGCCGAAACTTATCCAAATCCTAATTTTTTAAACCACAGCTTTTATCTTTCCATCTTACCTTCCTTGTCGGCGATCAGACCGCAAGGCCGTCATTTGTTCGAACGGGTTTTTTCGTTCAGTTTTCCCGTGTCAATAACCAAAATTGTGTAGTGCGCGTTCGCCAATGTTTTTTAGTGTTGTATTTAGTTTTAATTTACTTTTAGGTCCATGTGGACAATAAAATATTTTAACCTAGTTTAACCTAGTTTTAGTCCACCTGCGGTGGACGGGAGCTTCTAGCCCCCCACTCGAACTATCTCTAAGCTGAGTCGGGCCCACCCCGCCCAGCCCCACACCCGCCTCGACGTCACCTGTCCTGGTCGTGTGGCTGGCTCCGGGTTGGGCTCCGAGGAGGCACATATTGTACTCTATATACTGAATAAATACTGTTGATTGATTGAGTTACAAATCACGTGATCGACGGTTCGATCCCTGCTCATTCCGGTTTTTTTTTCTTCTAAATAATTAGAATGTACAAATATTGTCCCAAGCTGTGACATTTGCACGTCCTTCGGCTGCCCGTCGGATGTACTTTGGACCAAAAACGAACGTCCATCGGATGTACTGTATGTCTGTTGAGGACGTGTCCTTCAGATGTCCACAGGACAATGTTGTGCTATTAGGGTAATAATCTTTAATCTCCTAAATCTAACATAAAAACAAAAATTTGTAAGTGTTTACATAAAACTTCACTCTATAGTTGGCATTTTTTACTTATTAATTATTCTCCAGATTATTCTTTTCTTTTACCACCTTGTATACTTTTTCTCGTTAAATGTATAACAGGCTCTCTTTCTTCTACATTTCAAGAATTATTATTATTATTTTTTTCATTGTTTTTGGGATATTATTCACTAAAAGTATTAGGTATTTCGTTTCTTGTCAATATTATAACAAAATATTATGTTTCTTCATAAAATAGTTTTTATAAATATAGCGCGCGCCAACAGATTGACAGAATTGAAAGACATTAATTCTTATAGTCGATATAATCTGGAACATAAAAAATCGAATAAATGTCACAGATAGGAGAATGCTTGTTTCGCGATTAAGTACAATACAGTTCCTAGGGTAAGGTAAGTAAGTAAAGAAATGGGATCCACGACTGTACCACACGAGTTTTTTGACTCATCAGATTTCTTTGCTTCTCAAACGTTTACCAAATAAATTTTTAGCCCAATAACTGCCGTTGCATTCAATGTGGGTAAACAGACAACCGTTTTTTTGTTAATGTTAATATAATGTGTTTTTATCGTAATTCATCCAAAACAACCCAGAAATTTACATTATTGCACGAAAAGCATACATAACCTTTACACAATTTTTCATTTATTGTAGGTATTATTAAATGTAGGGAGTTTCTTATGGGGCCTATACTTTTTCAAATTTCACGTGTAAATGCAGAATAGCTATGAACCTTTAAAACTAAAGAAATTTTTAAAATCAAAAATAAATATGAAATTTTACTTTATATTCATCATTTATTTTTTAGATGTTTTAAAAAATACCTGTCGGGAATAATTATTATCAACGATTTTATCAATTTATTAGATCCGTTTTATTGAACATTTTTTAGTCCACCTTATATAAAAACATGAAATTTAGACCAAGCCACTTCTTTTTGTTGCGTCATCTATGAGACAGTAACCGAACTAAGACAATAGCCTATAGCGTCTGAAATCGTATAAAATTCCCCTCTTTACTGTGTCTCTGCTAAATAAAATGTCAGTATATTTAGTAAACATGTGTAAAGTGCATAGCAAAATTTAACTCTATCTTTCTAGTCTATGAAGTGTTTAATGCGACTTTTCTTTTTTTCATAACATGGGTGAATGTTTAACTTAGGTAAGGCCTGTATTGATTTTCCTTATTTTTTATTTTAACTAGTGTAAAATAATTATTGAAGTGACGAGCTGACATCGTTTCTAAGGTACATGTTAAACATTTTTTTTATCTATGAAAATATCACTTTTTAACAATATAAAAACACCCCTTACCTAAGTTAAAGATTCTAGTTTCCGTTGATGTGCAACTTTTATAAATATGACTTATACTTTTTAAAAAAGATAGCTTTAAAATCATGTCAGTATACGCAGAATTTAGCACATAAATATGGCCACCTTAAATGAAGATTTGACATGGCATGATGTTTTTCGTCTGTTTGTAGTTATGGCATTTCGCAAGTTATCTCACAGTATTCACAGTTTAATCAAATATTTAAAAAATTATAAAATAATAATAATGTGTTTCCTTCGCTTATCGAAGGAGGTATTGTAGTCGCGAAAATTAAGATCATACAATGTCGCCAGTCTGTTTAATAATAATAATAAAATTTATTTTAACCCAAATTTACAAAATTATTTTTTTACGTTTACAACAACTTCACAAAAAAAAGTATTTAAAAGAGAAAAACCGCTGCCCAAGGAATCACTACCTCCACATCCATTCAAGTCTCTCTAAACGAAAAATTTTGTATGTGGAAATAATTGTTTATGGAAATTTAATAATATAATGTTTGAAATCGTCTACCCCAAAAATACATTAAACGGTATCCCACATCGTGGGGTGGGGGTGGTGATAGGGGGGTGGAAGTGGGGTTGGATGAAGTAGTGAAATATTTTGAGGTTTTTTGGTTCTTGTACATACACTAAATCACAATTTTTTTTCACCCCCTTTAATAATGTAATTTTCCTCTTCAGGAATGTGTGGGGGGGTAGTTAGGAGGTATTTTTACCATTTTCGCCACCCTAATCATTCATTCTAAAAATTACCGGTAAATACCGGTTATTTACATTTTTATTTACCGATTTACCGGTTATTAAAACTTCCGGTAAATTGCAATCCCTAAATAAGTAGATCCTAATTTGTTCTATACTTCAGTAAAATTTGATTCAAATCGGAAACAAAATAAAAAAGTTATAAGGGTGTCTTCATTTTAAGTGAGTCATACTGTATATTTAAGGAAATGTATAGATTTCGACAAAGTATTACGTTACGTAGGATTGTTTTGCGACTGTGATTTATTAGCAGACCACAGTAAATCGCTTTAATAGAAAAATTTCACATACCTAATTAATTTATGTATTAATTATCGATTTTCGCTGGCGAATATCTCGTATAGGAAGAAAATGAATATAGGCCCTTTTGAAGGAAATTTAATTAAGTTTAATTTTGCATAGAATACTTTTTTCGTACGTACTTTTTTTCCGAGTTATAAGCGAGGAATCGAAAAAAATGGACCTTGCCACCTCCCCCTTTCCCCCACTGAAACGGCGGGGCTAGGGGCGAGAACTTTTAGTATGTTTACCTCCTAACTATCCCCAACATATTCCTGAAGAGGAAAACTCTCCCCCACCCGCAATCTTCTCTACAATCCCCTTTTGGGCATTCATTGATTGGACTATAGTTCCAGATCACGTTTAAATACATACGTATACCAAATTTCAAGTCAATATCTTAAACGGTTCCAGAGTAATCGTGCGCACAAAAAAGTTACAGACAGACCGAAAGAGAGACAGAATTTTTTTTTCGCTCAAACTTAAAATCTCGACGTTTCATGACATTTTAAGCCTATTGCAACAATAAAAATGTTCAAAATTTTTTTTTGTTGTTACTATACTTCCACCAGATATGGAAGTAAAATACTATTTAACAGGTAGTTGATGCCATAGGGCAAAATAATATTTGGGGTGCAATTAATACTATTGCTAGAGAAAAATCTGATATGGAAAAACATATACAACGTAATCTAAAAAAAAAAAAGTAAATAAAATGTGCTAAAAAAGGAGTGTAAGTTATTCTGTTATCAGCTTTCGAGGAAACGCAAAATTAATATCGGGAGTCTTTTACGGTATAAAATAATTTCACCATTAAATAGTCTAAGTTCATTCGAAAGTTATTGTAAGTTTTAGACAACACGAAATATTTTGAGTTGTCGTTTTATGTGAGATACGAAGTATACATTTATGATTTTTTTATGGCTGTAGGGTTATGTTCAAGTTCAGAAAGTTTTACGCAGTTTTTATACATATAATATATATCATATACAGCGTGTCGCACTTTTCATGGAGCCACCCTCATATCTCGCTCATCTGATATCCGAATATTTTGAAATTTTGGTGGTGAATATATACCTATAAAATGAGTCTTTAGACGTAACCACATTTGATTTTAGTCAGAGGCGTTCGATTCTAGAATGGAAAAAGGGGGTCGATTTTCGAAAAAATATATTAGCGATTTTTTCATTAAAAAATTAGTGAGACATTCTTAATCAGCACCTTTAGAAACCCCTTTGTACAAGGTTACATCATAGTGGGTTCAAAAGTGTTTCAGATAGGGGCCGTCAAAAAAACAATTTTTACAACTAAAAATAATTTTTACCTGTAAAACGGATTCTCAAATGAAAAAATGTATTCTTAATTTTTTGTTCAGAATAATGTATTGTGCTAGTCTGAATTGATTTTACAATAAAATAATTATTTATTTAATAAGGCAAGAATTCTAATTCGTACATACTTAACATTTTTCTGAATGAATAATCTTCAAAAAAGACCTAAGTAAGCCATGAAATCAAAAGTTATTGCGAGTGTCAATTGGTTTTATTTATTTATTTATTTACTTATTTATTTTAGTTTCATTTATTTTATTTTTTAATTTTTGCCTTATTTAAATAAATAATTATTTTGTTGAAACATCAATTCAAACTAGTACAATACATTATTCTGAACAAAAAATGAAGAATATTTTTTTTCGTTTGAGAATCCCTTTTGCAGATAAAAATTATTTTTAGTTCAAAAAAATTGCTTTTTTAATGGCCCCTATCTCAAACACCTTTGAACCCACTACGTTGTAATCTTGTACAAATGGGTTTCTAAAGGTGCTGATTAAGAATATCTTACTAGTTTTTTTCTAAAAAAATCGCTAATACTTTTTTTTTTAATCGACCCTTTTTCTACATCTTAGAATCGGACGCCTCTGACTAAAATCAAATGCGGTTACGTCTAAAGACTCACTTTATAGGTATATATTCACCACCAAAATTTCAAAAAATTCGGATATCAGATAAGCTAGATGAAAAGTGCGACACGCTGTATACCTCCAGATCTCTAAATATATATACCTACAGATCTCTTAAAGTGAAAACATTAAAATTCAAAAACAAGATTCCAGTTGGGTAAAGCATTGGTTTTCTCGGGATGATTTTAATAATTATTTTCTGACAGATAAATGCTTCATTTAGATTAGTTATAAGATCCAGCATAAAATGCCATACGTTAACAACGGTTGTATAAGAACACAGAAACAATTCCTAATCAGTTTAGTAGTAAGAATACCGCTTAGACTTTTAAATATGAACATGATTTTTTTAATAATTTAGTTAAACGGTCAATATGTTCATGCCATCTGATTAATGATTATGCCGAGGTATTTGACGTTATTTAGTTTGTTCCATATATAAGAGGTACAATTATATTTACAATTCTGCTGCATATATCCTGATGTAAAGTTATGTTGATTTAAATCGACTTTATCACGAAGTGAAGAACATGAATTTTGATTTTGATGAATTTAGTTTTAGCAAACTGCTATTCAATCATATTGTTCTAAGTTGTAAAACGTGCATAGATTTTGATCGGGCACCCTCCCAAGAATCACCGCTAACTTGAATAACGGTATCATCGGCACAAACAAAGCTGCTCACAACATGCGTATCAGTATTATAAACAGATTATTTACATAAATCATGAAAAGTACCGGGCTAAAAACTGAGCCTTGTAGTACGCCACGTTAGTGTACGCTCTCTGCTTCTATCATTATTTGTTACAACGTATTATTGTCTGTAACTTTGATGGCTTTTTATTAAGTTATAGGAACAGCCTCGGACCCGGTACTTTTCTAATTTTTCCGGAAGCTTTGATGGTGTTAATGACTGCTAGATCGAGAAAGATGGCAGCTGTCGGTGTATTTTTCATTTTCAAATTTCTGTTTTTCTGTATTTGCATCCCAGGTACATTTACTTGGTCTAAATCCGAATCGATTATTTGAACGAATTTTTCGAATATTTATATAATCGTGTAGTTATTGCTTCCTCAAAAATTGTTGGTATATTTGATATGATAGAGATTGGATGATAGTTTGCTGTTTGATTACGGTCCATACTTTTATATAATGGTTTATCAATAGCACACTATATGTGAGGAAATATACCCGACATCATTGACATATTTATTAACTGAATTAGTGGTTTCACTATACATAATATTAATTTTATGGTGGATGGTCGCATGTCATTTATTCCGGGAGAAACATAACTACCTAGACTGTTAATGTAAGTTATAGCTTATTGTTCAAAAACAGTGAACGAGCAACTCGTTTAATTTTGCTGTTGGTAGTGTTATTAGTTTTGGTATGATTTTTGTAATATTTGAGCCAACATTTGAAAAATCGTTGTTGAAGCATTCAGTAATTTCTTCATGTTTTATTACAGTGCAACTTTCTTTCATGATGTCTTCTATTTTGTTATTATTCTATTTAGTTTGTATTTTACTTCATTTGTGATTTTACAAATGATGTTGTTAATTTCGATTATAACTGTTTAACAGCCCACACAGCACAATCGGGATATGGGATGACAAATTGACGTACCCGGATATCCCGGTACGTAAAATAAATAGAAAAACGGATGTACCTTTTTAGGATATCCTATTTTAGGACGTCCTCAAGACAGCCTATTTTAGTACGTCCCAGGATATCCTTCAGTGGCGGAGCGTTGCTGTTACGGGCCTGGGTTCGAGTGGTTTGCCGCGGGCCCAGGCTCCCTGCATCGAATCATGGGTCCCGGTACTAAATTCATTGGCGGCCCCCCGCGCCGAACAATTGATGAGCGGGAAAACATTTTTTTGTCAAAATCTCTGGCGGGCCCTCGCTACGGGCCCCTCGGAAGCCAACGGGCCCTTTCAAAGCCAACGGGCCCCCGTGCTTAATTATTGATGAGCGGGTGGGGAGAAATTAAAAAAAAATTGCCAAAATCTTTGGCGGGCCCCTAAACTCAGTACCCAATAGACCCCCATATGGAGGGCCTACACGGTCCCCAATCAAACTTTTCCTGTGGGCCTTGTAACGCCTCCTAGTGGAGTTGTTCTAACGTATAATAAATTCAATAGTATAGATGGAACTACTTAGCCGTTTTCTGTAAACTAATGCTTGAAGTAGAACTCCCGGTAGTTCGTTGGAAGGCCGACGCGGCACTAAAATCGTCCCTTGGGCGATGTGAATAATTTCGACGCGGTCCGGTCTCTTTTACGTTCTCGCGGTGATGAAAGCAAGGAGCTAATGGGGTATCGTTAAATCAAACATAAGTGTTCAATATCTTTAGTGGAAATGGGATGTAAGTTGACCATTTTCTACCCAATTTTTCAAGCTAATTAAGTTTTCTATTTATTTTAGGGTTCTCAGATTGAATACTTAGCAATATACTAAATTACTAAGATACTTAGCAACATACTAAGCAATATACTAAATTACCAAGTCATATACTAAGCCATAATAATATACTACGTCGCAATGAAATATTAAATCACCCTATGCATCTGCTAATCTTATTGGTGTTAAATTTTATGTATTGTAAGATACAGGGTGTTTATGATCACGTTGTAGTAGACGTTTCCATTTAATTTACCGCGTGATTGGAGGTTTGTGTTTAGACGTCAACACAAAGCCTACAAAGGGGTGGAATATGTCGCCTTTTGCGTCCACTTCCTTTTTTCGTAACTTTTGGTTATTACCAATTTTACCTTGTGTAGATTTATTGCTTGTTACATTGTGTAATTTTGCCATGTGGTTCACCTTTTATTGGTTATTACCAAATTTTACCTTGTGTAAAGATATTGTTTGCTACATTTTGTAACTTTGCCATGTGGTTTATCTTAGAGATTCTTTTGGTTATTACCAATTTTATCTTGTGTATATATTTTTGTTACCTTTCATAATTCTGCCATGTGTTTTTATTCTAGAGTAAATTAATGTTATCACTTGTACAGTTTATTAGCTGTTACGTGTTAAGTCAGTGATAAATTTATGATCGATTTATATTTGTTGCGTAATTAATCGCCAATTTGTGATCATTATATTGCCTATTATAAATTTCTGGTTATTACATAATTTTAATATTTTTGCTAGTTATTGTTAGAATTCTTGGGTATCAAGCAACAGACTGTTTGAATTAAATTACCTACTAAATTGTTACTTTTATACTAGTGTTTGTTTGCTCAGTATTTAGCTGCACTATCTAAATGCGATATCGTTAATTCTTTTTTCAGTGACTATACGGTAATTAATTTTTTATAATAATATCGTTTCATAACCTCCGTTAAGCATTCTGCCTAGCTTAAGACAATTTTGTGTATGAACTTTTGACTAAACCTCAACCACATTTTATTACCACGAACCCTAGGACAGATTGAGTCACAAATTCGCCATTATCGCGCACTTATTATCATTTTGATCTCGTTTTTTGCTTGAACTACCTTACTAACCCACACTGTATATATTAGAATATTTACTTGAATCTCTTACCAATTTTTTATTTCGATTATACATCGAAAACCTGTACTATTGTCCTTAAATCGATATTAAATCGATACTATCATTACTTCTTGTTTTATTTGTGTTGTGTAGTACTTTCTCTTATTTCACGGCTTCACTAGTAAGCCTGGTGTCCATAAAGTTTTGAGTTTTTTGTGTACCAAAATTTGTTTTTTTGCTAAAATATTAGTCAGTTCCTAACCCTAACTCACGCCCTTGCCTCCAACAACACTGACTAGCCTGGGTCTAATCTGATTTGAGGCAGGCCTCTAGTTTACCTGGTAACATATTCGGTCACCCCAATTAGATTAGCTTTTGTCTGTTTTTTTTTATGTCTAAGTAGCTTGGTTAAACTTTATTATTAGAGTGACGTGTGTGCTATAATTTTTCTTATGTGGTAGCTGACTTATATTATGTACTAGAGTTTATCTTTTGAGCATTTTGATATTTTTTAGTCGAGTGTTTAGCTACGAGGCATTTTACTTCATAGTAGGAGCCATTTTATAAAATGGCGCCTCAATGTTAGGGTAAAAGGTTACAGCCTTTTGAGGAGCCCCTGTAAAACATGTTTTTTGCTTGTTTGACTACTAAATATATGTATTTTATGGAACTTTATTTTGTGATTAATTTGACTTGACTTTCGTTTTGTGAAGTGTGAGATGTTGAAGTATCTGAGCTGGTTCGTTCCGGGTTCCTAAAGCTCCCGGGCCTGGGCTCCGCGGAACCCCTGTAGATCCGCCACTGATATCCTTTTATGAATGTCAATGGGCTATTCCAAGCACACAGTAGCTAGCACGGCATTAGTTTTAATTTCTCAAATATTTAAATAATAAATATTGCTAGTTGCTGTATGAAATATTTTAAACTTGTATCTTTGTGTTTTATCTATTTAATTCAGCTTTATTTGAGTGCTTTCATTCCAGACTACAAAAAGTGAGTACAAACGTATAAAAGTATAACATAACCTATTAAACTTTATGTTTATGAGAAACTTATCTGATTATGACTGAAGATTTAATTAGTTATTAATGTCACGGTAGAAACCACGAAAATTTAATACGATTTTTTATACTGTTAGAATGCCAAAGGAAGCTAAAGAAAAAGAGGAGGATTTATACACACTCCCGTATTTTAAGTGACACAATCGCTGAGAAACCTACGAAATAAAATTAATTTGGCTCAAGAATTGAATAGTGGAGAGAAAAAATTAATCACTTGAAAGTATTATCAAACTTGACAATAAACCTGAAGAAATTGAATTTGAGAATGACGACAAATAACGTACTTGGTTAATAATTTTAAAACCATCTAGCAATTAATTGTGGATGAAAATAAGTAAGTAAATAATTGTGCTTTAAGATAATTATTTGAAACTTTTATTACACTTTTAAACGAAAGATATGATACAATATCAGACAGAACATAGGTGGACAGACTGCATGAAAATACAGAGACCTATTACACTCTTTTATCTTGCAATTCTATTTGTCAGAGTGTACTGTATGGATTTTAATTTATAATTCGGTAAATTATTATTATTTACTGAGTGCTTTAGGTTATACCTGTATCCTTCAATCATTTCCATTATGTTTATCTTACCCACTTGTTGATATATTTATTTGAAATAGTGGTTCAAATAATAATAACCACGTTTATTTTAGCTACACCCATGAATAAGTATTGTGACGTGCTTACACCCTTTTTGTAAACACCCTGTATCGTGGATTCGGAAATTATAACAACCAGGGTAACACTAAACACTAATTTATTAACTTACTTAATTACAACAATAATTTACTTAACTAATAACACACTGTGTACTACTTGATCACTTTACTCTCTTCTTCTGATCTTACTACTCTTGCTATCTAAACTGAACTTCCTACTCTGCTTTACTCTATGCTTTATAACCCTAAAGATGACAGATCTCGAAGCTTCTCTGATGACGTCACCATACTCTAGACAGTTCCAGAACAGATTTGTCAACACTCCAGGACCTTCTAGTAAGTTCTTTCTCTGGTAGGTGCAAATCTACTACATTCAGACAGACATTCGAACTATTGATTCTGTGCCTACTACAGTGCATCATGTAACCAACATAACCTTAAATTTTATGGGGTTGCAACATATTACAGTATATTATGGAAAACGCAGCAGAGGAGGTGTTAAAATATTACTCGAGAAGTGCAAAAAAGAGGAGCGAGGCAAAGAAAAGAATAGAGAAGTAGGAGTGCGTTACATGCTAAAAATTCACGTTCCGCTATTATTAAGTTTGCACATAGGTATTTATTTTTTATTTTTCTAAGAAGTTTGCTTTTACTTCCACATCCAGTGGAAGTATAGTAACGACAAAAAAATTTTTAAAAATTTTTATTGTTCAAATAGGCTTAAAACGTCGAGATTTTAAGTTTGAGTGAAAAAAAAAATTCTGTCTGTCTGTCAGTCTGTAACTTTTTTTTGTGCGCACGTTTACTCTGGAACCATTTAAGATATTGACTTGAAATTTGGTACACGTATGTACTTTAACGAGATCTGGAACTAGATTATATTTTCATGTTGTTCCGACGAAAGGTTGGGGGGTAAATTGGGGTAAATTTGGGGTAAATGGATAAATCAAGCAGGTAAGAGTCCATAAAATTGGTATTTAGTATATACAAGAGAAGCTAAGGTCCCAAAAAAATTTTTGGCATTAGCCACCCCCCATCACCACCCCCACCCTCTTATTAAAGGAAATGAAAAAAAATTGTGATTTAGTGTATGTATAAGAACCAGAAACCTCAAAATATTTTTTTACTTCATCCACCCCCACTCCCACCCCCCTATTATCCTCCCCCACCTCCACTCCACTACCGATGTGGGGTATCGTTTTATGGGTTTTTGGGGTAGAGGATTTAAAATATTATATTATTAAAGTTCCATAAACAATTATTTCCACATATAAAGTTTTTTCGTTGCGAGTAACTTGGATGTGGAAGTAGTGATTCCTTGGGCAGCGGTTTTTAACATTACAAATATTTTTAAATATTGAATGTGTTTAGCTTATTTGTATTATTAAAATAGGATTATTAGGTAGCACTCGAGGTGGCACTTAATTCCATACATATAAAATACTTTTGTTTCATTATAAAATTGTAGTTTCTTTGACGATTGTAATAAACCGAATCTTAAGAAAATAATATTGTTTTTTAATTGACCAAAAACCCAAGAAATTACGTATAAGTTATAAGGAAAAAATAGGAAGGAAAAAAATAGGCAAGTGCAAATATTTCAAAAATGTGCATATTTGACAAACATTCTAAAACTTTTTACAAATATAATAATAATAATAATAATAATAATTTATTGATTTAAGAGACCTTACAAGTTAAAGGTATAAAACAAGTCAAAAATGCACAACGTGCACACACACAAAACATATTAAAAACATATAATGTACAGAATTCAAAGAATAACTTACACTTATAATAAATACTTTAATAAATCACTACATATCACTATCGTTTAAATATTCTGATACACTATAATATACTTTCTCTATCAATAACATTCGAATTTTTTTCTTAAAATAATATAAGTATATTTTCAATAGATTTTATAGTATTAGGTAACTTACTGAATAGTTGTATACCAATATACGCAGGGTTATTTTCATAAATAGCTAAACTATGTATTGGTAAACACAAATCCTGACCTCCTCTGGTATTATAGGTAAGATAATGATTATTTGTTGTAAATTTCTCATAATTAAGTTTTATAAATAGCAAAATTTCCATGATATATATATATACACAGCAAAGTAAGTATTTTTAGTTCTCTAAATAAGGGTCTACACGACGTACGATTGGAAATATTTGCAATGCATCTAACAGCCTTTTTTTGAAATTTAAATAATCTAATACTATGGTGAGAACGACCCCAAAATATTAAGCCATATTTAAATTGCGAATACATTGCTGCATAATAATAAGGTAACAATATATTTGAATTACCAACCTGTTTTAGCCTGTAAAAAGCAAAACAGATCGATGACATTTTTTTGCACAATACATCTATATGCGGTTCCCAACTAAGACTATTGTCGGTATGCAAACCTAGAAATTTTGTCTCACTGACCTATTCAATACTTTTTCCATTGCATTTCAAAAGGTAACTTTCATTTATTTGTTTTAGTCTCGACGTAAAATGAACGAATATTGTTTTATTAATATTTAAAAATAATCTATTTGAGTTAAACCATAAAATAAAATTTATTGAGCATAACTTGCATATATTTGGCAGCATTCAAGTCATTATCATCACTACATAAATAACTATTATCATCTGCAAACATAATTATATTTGACTGACTATTGTGTTGATCAGTTTACGTTACCCCAGAACGCCATGCCAACTTGCAATATTAGTCATAGCAGACTAAAGCATTCTATGTTTTTGACACCAACTAGTCCTCAAGAAATCTGTGAAGTAGTGGCCGACCTTAAGCCAAAAAAATCTTCAGGTTTCGACGAAATACCTATTGGCCTCATCAAAAAAATCATAAACCTGATAGCCGAGCCATTATCATATATTATAAATATTTGTTTTATGCGTGGTATTTTCCCTGACGTATTAAAAGTGGCCAAAGTAATACCGGTCTTTAAAAAGGGCTCTAAAACACAGATAAACAATTATAGGCCCATCTCCCTTTTACCGGCAGTGTCGAAAATATTTGAAAAACTAATTTACAATAGACTATTTTCATATATCAAAAAATTCAACATTCTAACTAGTCATCAGTATGGATTTCTGCCAAAAAGTTCAACTGAACTCGCTATATACAAGGCCCTCTGTTTCATTTCCGAATGCATTGACAGAAAAGAGAAAGTGGCTGGGATATTTTTTGATTTCTCTCGCGCCTTCGAGTCAATTAACCACGAGTTATTACTTCACAAATTAGAGAACTACGGGATAAGAGGAAAATGCTTTGACATTTTCCATTCTTACTTAAGCAATAGAACTCAACAGATATCACTAAAAACTGTATTTAATGACCGTGTAGGCAACAAGACCGAGACAAATACTTTATCAGATAAAGTAATAATATCGCAAGGGGTGCCCCAAGGCTCTATTCTGGGCCCCTTGTTGTTCTTATTATATGTTAATGATATGCCATCTTTTATCAATCTTATCTCCTTTTACCAGTTTGCAGATGACAGCACGGCTGTACTAAACAGTGGTACTATAAAAGATCTCTCGAGTAAATGTAACAATGCCATTCAAAAAATGAAGGACTGGTCATCAAATAACACCGTTCACTTAAATCAAGATAAAACCACCTTACTGATTTTCAGCAAAACTTTTAATAACACCGAATCCATTTATGTCAGTCTAGATGCCAAATCTTTACAAAATTCCAAATCAACAAAATTTCTAGGATTAACAGTTCAAAACACCATGTCCTGGCAGGTCCATATTGATGGCTTGGTGGCTAAATTAAATAGCGCAACCCATGTCTGCCGATTTATAAAACAACAGGTGTCACTGGAATCTTTAAAAGTATATTACTTTGCCCATATACAATCTCACTTGCACTATGGCCTTGTGTTCTGGGGTGCGGATTCACACAGCCACAGATTATTTTCAGCTCAAAAAAAATATATCCGATGTATGTTAGGATTACCTAATCGTACATCATGCAAACCACATTTTATTGCTTTAGGCATATTATCCCTCCCTTCTTTGTATATCTACCGTCTAGTAAATTTTGTTAAATTAAACATGCATTTCTTCGTAAAAAATAATGATATTAGTAATAGAACTACTAGAGGTGGCAGTGACTTAAGGATACCACCACATTCCACAAGTAATTACCAAAAAAATGTACACTATAGAGCTATTAAAGCCTATAACAGCCTTCCTCACGAACTTAAAACTATTTCAAGCGACAATACATTTAAAAACAAAACCAAACAATTTTTTATAAGTAAATGTTTTTACTCATTCAATGAGTATATTTACCGACTAGACTAGAATATGTAATACTGGATATTTTGAAATTTTATATTCCAACTTCATGTAAATGTTAGATTATATATTTTGACGATACCAATGTTCTGTATGTTACGAATTTATGGTAATAAAGATTTATTATTATTATTATTATTATTATTATTATTATTATTACTTATATCTGGAAAGTCGTTCACAAAAATTAGAAACAATAATGGTCCTAGTCAATACTTAACAAACTTAAGTATGACATTATTGTCTAAATGTTGTGATATTTGCTTAATTTTTATGTGTTTCTTGGTGGGATCCTTTGCCACATGTTTTCTTCTAAAACAATGTGCGTAAAATTTACAAAATAATACAATTATCCAGTATTTTACCAGAAAATAACCTCTACGCTCTTTTGACATAAAAGTCACAGGATTACAGGTTATCCAGTAAAATACTGGATAATCGTATTATTTTGTTGATTTTACGGACATTGTTTTAGAAGAAAACATATGGCAGAGGATCCCACCAAGAAACAGGAAAATTAAGTATAATATTGTTGAACCCGAATTTAAAATGGTCTAGTACCAAAATTTAGATGCCTGTGAATATCTATTTTCAGTCCGTAGGATATCCTGGGACATTTCAGTATACAGTTTGTACAGCCTATTCGTAATACTTCCCGAAATATCCCGGGATGTCCTGGTACGTCCTTAGTACAAGCGCCGTTATATCCTTCAGGACGTCCCTCGTACTACCTTTATCTGATACCGTGTTGTGACATTAAGGTGATCAAAATAGTGCCGAAAAGCATACGTACTGGGATATTAGGATGTCCGTAGGCAAGCCCTAATACTGAATGGAATTTGCCATAGTACGTCCCTCGGACAGCCTTGTGTTGTGTGGGGAGGGGGCTTAATTTCGTCAGTCTTTATTTATAACTCATTTTGACTTTCAAAATCAAATCCCGAGAGATGAGGCATGAATTGTTATGAGACCCTGTATTATAAATTATAACAAAACAAAATTGCAAAAACACTCCGTAAAGTTTCATAATAACTTAATATCAAGTAGGTACTGAGAACAGTTTGCCGTAACAATATCGGGGAACTAATTAATAGATTCAACGATAATCACTACTATTAAATTTTATAGACTTTAATTTGAAATTCTTGCGTAATATCTTCCATTCAATTAAGATGTCTACAGTTTTAATCTAGGGAAGTTGAAAGCTTTTTAAATAGAATTTTGAATTGTCACACCCTTACATGAACGCCTGTTTTCAGTGACAGATGTTTCAGGCTTTCCATCATGACAGTACTTAGTTTAATTAGAATTTCTTGGTCTCGAGAGTTTTGTCACAACTAGACAAAGGCTTTTGTTTTTGCAGACGAGAGTGGACCATCTAAATATATTTGGAAACTAAGCCAGAACAAAGCTATTTTTCCCTCTGAATACACAAATATTTTCTAGCTATATAAAGCATGATTTTATGTTGATTAATTCGGTTTAAACAACTTTTTAATTTCTTATAATTTTGGTGTACGTGAATACAATAATCACGATTTTACTTTTCTTTACTAAGTGAAATAAAAACTTTTGGAAAAAAAACTGAACCGATTTTAAAAAAATCGCTAAAAATTATTACATATAGTAGAGCAGCAAACCAATAAAAAACGGCTATTTGTGAAAGAATGTTGCCGCTTGGTATACTTATTAGTAGTGCCCTAAAGAATCATTTTCGAAGGAGCGCGACCTTCAGGTACCATTTGGATCCAAAATGGCGGCTGATTTCTAATAATCTAATAAATATGATTTTTTGGTAAATCCATTGACTTTATAAAAAAAGTTGTTGAGCTTTGAACAGCCAACAAAAAAGTATTTCGGACATTTCGCGATTAGAATTGAAATAAAGCCGTTATTTAATAAAATTCAAAATTCGTTCTTTTTTTTACAGAATCATTTATTTATATCTATGTTTTTAACAAAATATTAATTTAAATCACACTTTCCCTTACAAGAAGTACATAACAACGTGCAATGTAAACCTACTTTCTTACAAGCACATATATTTTATTTACAGTTCTTTTTGCAGCCGCACCAGTATGGTGAATAAATACCATCTTTTTTACACCAACCCCAAGATTCAGAATCTAGCAAAGTAGGATTTGTTTCCAATGATTGTCCCCATACATGGCCACTTTGGTATGTGGCTCTTCGAGTATGTTGTTCTAAAGCGGCTTTAGAAGGTGGAAGGTTTGCAGTATTTCTTCCCTTCGACGTGAAAAATTCCTATCGGGCATCGTTAACTTCAAAGCAGTCGGATGTTGAACAGTACATTAAGACAACAAATCTTTGCAACAAATTGAAAACATGGTCAGAAATAAATCTTTGCGGCTTAGACATAAAAGAAAAAGCTTCCGTTACCTCAGGGAAAATTTGCCAGGTCTTCCAAGCAGTCGACTTTCCCTTGCCTGAGAAAAATGAGACGGTATCACATCCCGTGAATGCATGAAAACCTAACAAAGTTTCACATTTTTGTTGACCCAAATATGCAGCTATCCCATTAACACATATTATTCTAAAGTGCTTATTGGCATCAAAGTGAACATATAGAGTTTTCAATCCTTGCACATACAACCAATGAAAAAAAGCAGTAGCTAACACTACAACATCGATGTCTACTGTTCTTATGCAAATATTTTTCCAACCTTGACGTATGCAATCCTGTACGTGTAATATAATACGTGTATCTGCTTCTTCGTGACTGCAGAGCGATAGATGTGAATTTTGGGAATTGCGGTTTGAAATGATCCTATCGTCAATTGTGCATAGTGTTTCTACAGGATAAAGAATGGATGATGTTGTACATTCATTGGTTAGAAAGTGAAACAGGTCTGTTTTATTGTCTGTGTTCCTGTGAAAATCCGACCAGTTTTTAGGTAGCAGTACATACCACCAACCTGTCGTCGTTCCTCCTCCACGAATTTCTCAAGTGTGATGTTTCAAACTATTGTTCTTGTATATGTCCCAAATGATATCAACGCGTTTTAAATTAAATTTATCAGCGTTATATTTAATGTGCGATTGAAACACTTTGGCAGAGTATTCAGCAAAATTTAAAACACCCTTAGGCAGTCAAAGGTCTACCAATGCAGGCCCATCATAGACCACACAATCATACTGAAATTTTGATGTTTCTTCCGTCTGAAGTAAATTTGGCATAGCATCGGTTTCTTCTAAAATAAGAGGTACGACATTAAGCACATTTTCCAGAATCTTAACAAGGATTGATTTATCTGATGAGTCTACCAATGCAGACCCATCATAGACCACACAATCATACTGAAATTTTGATGTTTCTTCTGTCTGAAGTAAATTTGGCATAGCATCGGTTTCTTCTAAAATAAGAGGTACGACATTAAGCACATTTTCCAGAATCTTAACAAGGATTGATTTATCTGATGATCTCTGGACTCCGTTCAAAGATAGAGCTGTTGGGAATGGTTGATTCTCATGTGCAAAAAAAAATCATCCAAATCTATGTCACGATTTGAACATACTATGAAAAGTCTAGAGAATAAATCCACATCAGATTTCAGGGACTTTATCAACATTGCGGATTTTACAACCTTTTTAGGTTTACAAAATGAGGGATTTTTATTCGCTTTTATTGGATCATATATGGATACCTCTCTGCTGCTTAAGCGTTTATCAACAAACTTATTATATAGATCTAGTCCACGTTCCTTTATACCTAAAAACAACAGAAATATATTATAATGTGTCGCGGAAATAACCATGTATGAAGACCTACCTAAAATATTATTTAGACATTCGTCATCCATTGTTATTTTGGTATCAATGCAGAAAAGTCTCTTTTGGTTTCAAGAAACGGATTTCCAAATTCAGTGTAAGCCTCTTTTAAAAGTTGTATATTTTCTTTAAATTTCATTTGAAAAGCTGCCGATTCCTCATGGTGTCTATTGTCGATACTTCTTCATCTAAGTTTGTAAATAGCGTACTTACCTTTCCCAGTACCTGTTTGAAAAGCTCTAGCCTAATATCACTAAATGCACCTACGTAACAATGTCAACTAGCAACAACGATTATATGTAAATATTAACAAAAGAAGAGCACGAACTTCTAACACGTTATAAGGTCTGCGCGCTTGCCTGCTACTGGAATAGTAGCGGGAAATTTAAATAGCTAAACATGTCCGATTAAAGCAACAGGCCAGGCACGTCATCGTTTGCAATAAATTTTAGCAACATCGTGTGCTATGTATAACAAGTAAACTTTATTTATTACAATTTTAAATAAATAAATACATCACACAAAAAATAAAAGGTATCATGTTTAATTTTCGTAAATAGTTTTCAAAAATTTCGCAAAATATATAAAATAATTTTTTGTTGCCAATAAAATAAGCAACACTTTTTAATTACACTTTTTTTTGTGAAGTTAATAGATTCGCCAGGAAATTACCTCAATTGATTTCTTGAAAATGGCGGCCATCTTGGATCCAAATGGTAATTGGAGATGGCGCTTCTTCGAAATACGTTCTTTACGGTAATACCGGTTAGTGTGCCAAACGGCAATATCCTTTCACGAATAGCCGTTTTGTGTCCATAATTCTATTCTTGTGGTTCTACTAATAGGGGAGATGTGGAAGAGTTGATACCATGGAATAATTGGGACAGTGACTTTTTATACCGATTGGTTGGTAGCTTGATATTGTGTGCCATATAGGTTATGCATATTTGTGAAAAAAGTAAATAAACTGCCGTACTTCGCCCGTGTGTTGTGTACTTCAAATGTCAGGTAATTTTTATTGTTTTATGTACTGAAAAGTAACTTTTTCTCTTTTGTATAAATTATCCAATTCATTGCTTTTTGGATGCAAGTGTTGCTGGAGTTATTTTACATGTAACGACCGACGTTTTAGCTATTAAATGTTGGTCATTTCATGATTCATATTCACCTAAAAATAAATATGGTCACTTTTAATGAAACCGAGCAGTGAGGGTGAGTTGGGACGTTATTTTAAGGGAGAGTTGGCCCATCCTATGTCTCCCCCCATTCCATGTATGAATTAATTTTCTTATATTATTTGGATCTTCTTTAGGTATGCCGTTACGCTACAAGAAAAAAAAAAGAACAATTCAACAAAAAATATGGTCGAATTTCCACATAAATATTTTTGCAATATTAGCGATTTGAGTTAGCAAAAATTTGTACTCATCGTTTGTTGCAATATATTTTTGTTTTTCTTTTGAACATTTGTCAGATCTTTTAATTAATTTTATTCTTTCTCGTTGCTTGTTATTTTTTGCAATAATAAAATATGTTTCCATATCTTTGTGAAGATTTAATTACCTGTCCCAAATCTCCCCATCGCTAGTCCCAACTCTCTCTCGTAAGAGGGAGATTTGGGACAAATACATAACACTAGAAAATGAGTTCGAATTGTGCTTTCCGAGCGAACGGACGCGTCCGAAAGACGCTGCCATTAAAACGTGAAATCGCCCGCTAAAAGTCCGCTAAATTTGATAAAAATTAGGTGAATTTGTAGAGTAAAGAATTCCGCGCAAATCGATATATCATAACAAAAGAACAAAATTGAAATAGAATTAATATTTGAAAATAACTAATACAGAGTATTTAGTGGCAGAACCGATAGTGCAGTGCTATGCATAAAGAAACAAGCTTAAAGGACCAGGCAATACACAAGAGGAATAGATAAGCTAAGTATCTTCTCATTTTTAAAGTACCACCCAAGTTTATTTATCTAAGTTTATTTATGTCTTAATGTCTGCCGGATAAACCCATTGCAACGCTTTTTAGGTCCAAGCCCTAGCTAAATACAAAGTGTAAAAAATATAACTTTTGAGGTGTCAAGTGAATAGATAACTTCGTACATAATCTATATTTGTATCACAAATAATGTGTTTTGTGGTGTTGTATGTTTTTTATGCAAATTTTTAAGGTGTCAAAAGTGAGTGATAGGTTTGGGGAATAATATATACCTGGGACGTGCGATTAGTGATTAATTTCGTACATAATTTGTGTTTGTATTAAAAAGAGTGTGATTTTGTGGTGTTGCATATTTTTTTGTCAAGTAAGCGACAAGTTTGAGGAATAATACATATCTTGGGAGGTGCAATTAGTGATTAATTACGTACATAATTTGTATTTGTATTAAAAAGAGTGTGTTTTCGCGGTGTTGCATTCTGCATCATAAATGCTGTAATAAACTGGTGAGGGGCTGATTCAAACGACTTTCTTCGAAAATATGAGAAGTGATTATGAAACCATCGACCGCTGTCACCATAAATTTATAGCAAGGCAATAATGGTGTTATTCCTTAAGAAAAACAGAGTTTCTTACATAAACAAGTGTTGACTTGGGTAATAAATGGACAATCTGATCAGTGGCGTACTATTGGCTTAATACGCCGGGGGGCTGAATTTTTTGCAGTTCAATGGAAATGCATAGTTTTTCTCAGGAAATAGTATTTATACACAAGAATGATTAATCGAATACAGAACATAGGATCACAAAATCAAAGAAACGGGGGAACGAGTTAGGGGCAGTAGAGCGGCGGCAGGGGGGCATACAGAAAAAATGATAACACATACACGAGAAGAGGTATACCACGGCAACAGTGGAGATAAACTGGAGGAAGAAGAGAAAGCAAAAAATGAATGGATCAAATTAATACAAGAAGACCCTTCAATAAGTCACCATCCAAGGAATAAATGCTAGAAATCACGGTAGTGATAATAATTAAAATTAAACTCGAAATAATCAATGAGGTATTGTTGATATACTGCGTCAGGGCTGAGTTCGCACATCACTTCAGCGGAGGTATGCCTAGTGAAGGTTTCTTTCAGAAAAATGGTGTTCTCTAAGAAAACACACACATACGTCGATAATCTCCTAATCGATGCAGAAGAAGAAGAAGAGTTGGACCAGCGGAGAGGAACACAAAATAGATGAATATTCCCTAAGAATACCGAACAAATTGAAGTACCTAGGAACAGACCGGACGAACCAGCTGGAGCGGAGAGAAACAGTAAAGGAGAAAATCAAAACGGCACAAGGGTAACATACCTTCATTGAGAAAAATAAACTATCATGGGACCTTACCAAATGTATGTACATAGCCGTCATAAGGACAACGATAATATATGGAGTCAAAAACGCGGCAACAACAAAAGCCAACAGAAGAGCAGAAAGGGCATCGTCCAACTAAAACAACAAGAAGAAAACAGCGACACAAAACATCAACATAATAGAAATATACGCAATGAAGTATTGGAGACACACCCAAGGAAGGGACCCGACACATTTACTGAAGAAAGCGCTAGCACCGCACAGCAACAAACTAAAAATAGGGAGACCATGCTACAGTGGAGAACGACAATTGAAAGGATCAGGATCAACAAATGAACACCACTAACAAATCGCAAGGATATATACTCTACCACAATCGGAAACCGAGTAATCAGAAGACTCAGAAAAAAGAAGATTCGAAGAAGCAAAAACGCAAATAGAGGAGCAAAAACACTCCATATTACGACACAACACGGCAACATATTTCACAAGAAGAGTCAGAATAGGCAGAAGTCCACACAAAAAAGGGAGCTTAAACGCTCCCTCACGATACAATGCGGTAACGCATCTCACAAATACCTACACCTCCCATCCCACATTCCTTTACCATGTGCCATGTGGCTCTCGCTGCTGGCAACAAGCATGACCTTAGTCCAACCCAGCGTGGACGTAGCAGGCCCAGCTGTATACCTGGAAGTGGCAGCAATGCCTACCGCACGCTGGTAAATCAAAATCAATCAAATACATAACACTAGAAAATATTTTTCCATACCGCTATTTGCCAAGTAAATTTAACTAATATTTGCAAGAAGTGGTCCAATATATGAAAGTATATTGCTGTATTTTTAATTTTTTAAAATTTTCAAAAATAAAGATTTAAAAAATTAATTTGTGAAAATTGTCCCAACTCTCCCACATCTCCCGTACTTTTTTCCAAATAATATAAAATTTGTTCTTTTAGCAATGGGCAGTCTGTTATATAATTTAATTCCCATATATCCAGAGGTTAGCTCATATCCTGTCGATCTATGTATTGGGATATAAACTCGTATTTTAATCGTGATTAAGCCATTTCATACAAAATATTTGTAGTTCAATTTGATCAACATACAATTTCTAAAAAATAAAAAAAAGAAACTCCCTTGTGAAATAAGATTTCATTGTCGCGTCGTCCAGTTTATTGAATATATTATTGCCCAATATTGATATTAGTTTTAAATTTTTATTTCGTGTGCAACTTTGTGAAGCAGTATCATGCTATATGCTATACATCAAAATTTTCGGAAAAATATGTCAATTACGAACCTCGATGGGACGTACCTCGCACGGGTGGCAGAAGGGAGAAAGCCGTCCTTAAACAACTCCTAAATAAATAATAAATTTTACGTTAAAAAAAAATGGTAAAAAATATTTCCAAAACCCTGAGGATTCAATGAGAAAATAGGAAGCTGTCGATTGAGGAATCAGTTAGATTGTGCCCTCGAAACCTTGTTACCCTGTTACCAAGTAAGCTTATTCCAGCAGCAAACCCTTCTACTACATAACCCATAACTCCGTAAACCCATAACTGCATAGCTCTGGGAATATAATAGAAGAATCTGAACAGGGGAATTCATGAGATTGTATTCTCGAAATCGAGTAGATCTTAGCTCTTGAATAGCAAAACTTTATATTCATAACCCCGTGATGGGGATTCAATAAAAACAAATTAGGGAATCTTAAATGGGGATTCAGTGAGAATGTAACTTTGGAAGTGGAGTATCTTTTTAGGTGACTTCATTTGATTTCTTGCTTTTGCGAACTCTTTTGTGTTCGAACGATCTATATAACGGATTTATTTACCGCTTCTTGCTCTACATCACATGTTCCTTTTCAACATCCAACAAAAGTCTGCATATGGTCACCCCACCTTCCTTGACATCGTAAGATAAAAGAGTTCGCAAAAGCAAGAAATTAAGTCACCTAAACAGAAATCACCACTTCCAAAGTTACATTTTCATTGAATCCTTAATTAAGATTCCCTAATTTGCTTTTATTGAATACCCAGAATCACGGGGTTATACGACTAAAAGTTTTGCTGCTCAAGAGCTAAGGGCTACTCGATTTCAAAATTCCAAGAACACAATCTCATGAATTCCCCTGTTCAGATTCTTCACATTCCTCTATTATATTCCCAGGGTTATGCAGTTATGGGTTTGTGGGGTTACTGGGTTATATAGTAGAAGGGTTTGCTGTTAGAGCGCTACAGGCTTACTCGGTAACAAGGTAACAAGGTTCCGAGGGCACAATCTAATTGATTCCCCAACAGAAAGCCTTTTATTTTTTTCAATGAATCCTCAGGGTTATGGGGTTATGAGGATATAGGGATTGCCGTTGAAGAAGTATGGCACCATACGATGCTTGATTCCAAGATTCTAATGTTACAATGACACGAATTCCCCTACTTAGAATCTCCATTTTTTCCGTTAGGATCATGAGGTTGTGGATGTATGACATTTAAGCACAAGAGTTCGAGGTCACAATCTCATTAACTCGCCAATCAAGATTTTCCATCATTTTCATCGTATTCCCCGGGGTTAGAGGGTTGAGGAGTTATGGGGTTAAGGAGATATGGGGTTTTACGGTTTCTTTGAGTTATGAGGTCAATACTGAAGTACCACAACGTTATTGAGGTGAAGTTTTAAAGTTAAATCACTTTTGGAGTCTGATTGAAATGAGCTGGGAAAGCAATATTATGATCCACTTTTTTGGTGTTAATAAAATACCTGATGTGGTGGGGAAAAACTAACTTCAGTTTCGAGTTCAGCGGCTCAAAATACAAGGGGCAGTACCCCAACACAGACCACTTGTTTTGTGGGCCTGGGTAATAACAAAAATATTTGCCGATATCTCATAATCCGTAATACTATGTATAATGGTATATGGGCATGTAGGTTCTAAATGACTCATTCTATCAGCCGCTTGAAACTTTCCATATCCAAACACCCTGTATATTCCAATAAATCTAATGAATTTAACTTATTCAATAGAGCGACCATTTATTTTTAGTAAGAAAATATTTTCAAAAGATCTCGATACAAAATATACACAAACACTTTTGCTTGTAAAAATAATTATACTAATCTACACATTTAGGAAGTTTCCATTTTTCTCATTTTCTCGTAATAAATAGTCGTAAAAATCTAAAACATATCTGCAATTTTTTTTAAAATTATCTCTATAAATAAAAAAGTTATGGTCCTCCAAGTTTAAAATGCCGCGATCTTCTGGGATGAGCTCCTTTATACTCGCTGGCAGGCACCGGCAGTTTATAGCCAGTTTGCATTTGAAAGCCGAAAAAATTGCTAAAACATGCAATTTTGGCACGTTCATATTTTTCGAAAAACACCATTGGGACGGCCGTATGATGTCGCGACGTAAAGAGGAAGTCTTCCAGATAAACCTGATCGTAAATTGCATGGCGAAATTCGAAAATTCGGCTCGGCACGAACGAATCAAAAGTGACATTTTGTGACATTTCAGAAAATCGAGCACATAAGACTAAATAAAGGGAACATACAGCGCGCCGCCGGCATGGCAAGTCAGCGCGTTGTATATTGTGACGTTACGGCGGACTTCAGCCGAGGCGAAGTATTCAAATAAGAAATTGAAGATAATTTTTTTTTGTTTGACTAGTTATCTGAAAGACTACTAAATAAGGTTGAATGTACATGATATTTCTTAAATAGGAAACTTCCTATTTATCACTGATATGCTGCTATATGTTATTGACTCTGGATTAGATTTCTTCGATTCTCATCAGCATACATGACTAACGTATTTTCCGCATAATATTCTCGCAAATCAACAGCATATAAAATAAAAAGTAACGGTCCCAAGACTGATCCCTGAGGGACACCATCTCCAGAAAAGTTCAGCGCGAACCAATTAGTAGTATTTTTTGTCACATAATCTTATCCAGGTGGTTTCCCAATTTTGTAAAATCGTTTCCTAACCGAGCTACGATTTACTAAATTTAAGGTATATACAGTGTGTCCCCAGATGGGATACTGCACTCTTGTAAACTTTCTTATTTTTGATTTGCCAAGAAAAAGTAATTCTTTATGAAAAGTTTTGCTTGACTAAGGAAGTCAAAAACAGTTGTCAAATTTAAGGTAAATTATACACGGTATTCCAAAAATTAGAAAATATGAAATCGACTTTAAGCAGACTACCTTTTTTTTTACATTTTTATTGAAAATTTTATTTAACAATATTCTTCAATTATAAAAAAAGTTTAAATACGGAGTGTTTAGTTACAAAATAAGGAAATAAAAATTTCAAAAAAAAGTTGAAAACTGTTCCTACTAATACACATTTTTTAAATCTTTTTCTATATTCTTTATAGACAAATGAGATTATATGAAGTAATGCAATGGATTAATGTCAATGTCAGTGTAATTTATTCATATTTTGTATTTTCTATAAAAATATTAATTACTGATTATTGAATTATGCTAACCCTGGAACAACGAATTTACTTGGTCAAATGCTATGAAATCGGAAATGTTTCTTATAAATATGCAATAGAAGTTTTTAATGAGAAGTATCCAGATGTAAAAGTGACTCAAAACAGTACGTGAATTAATGTATAAATTTGATTCCACTGGGGACGTAAAAAATATCAAAAAACAATTAAATGACTACCCTTGTAGTTTTAGACGCTGTACAAGAGCACCCAAGATGGTCGTCGTTAAGGAAGAGATCAATAAATTCAGGTCATATTCAAAGGATTTTAATCAGCAACAAAGATGCATTCAAACCTAAATTTATTCACAAACTTCAAGTTGGAGATGATGCTCGTTTGGACCTTTGTTTAACTATGGGTAAGAAAATTTTAGCAGATAAATCATGCCATCGAAACATTTTATTCACGGACGAATCTACTTTTACGACCAATAGATTAGTCTCCTCTAAAAATTGCAGGTACTGGACTCCCAATTTCCGAATTACCGCTAATAGTCAAAAGTTTAAAAAAACAAATGTTTGGTGCGGCGTAATGCATAACAGAACAATTATTGATCGTTATTTTATAGACGAAAATTTAAATCAAAATACTTATTTAGATATTTTGAGTAACTTTGTTTTGGGCGAACTGGACAACAAAAATTTAAAATTCAGAAGAAAAACCATTTTCCAGCAAGATGGATTCCCGTCACATTCTACAATTTTAGTTAGACAATCACTTCCACGACAGGTGGATTGGCCGCTATGGATTGACAGCATGGTCAGCCCGTTCGCCAGATCTAACCACGTTGGATTACTTCTTATGGGGTTATTCAAAGCAAAAATTATACGCAAACGATTTCGAAGACGACGTTGATTTATTAAAGCAAAAAATTGTGGATGCTGTTGCAGCCATAAAAGGATGTGATCTCGTCTATCTATGAAGGAATACGTACACGTGGAATAGTTTTCAACTGAGTTGAATAAAATGCTTTTTTTTAATTGTTATTTGCTTATTTTGCAACTAAACTCCGTATTTAAGCTTTTCTTCAAAATTGAAAAAATTTTGTAAATAAAATTTTCAATAAAAATATAAAAAAAGTAGTTTGCTTAAAGTCGATTTCATATTCTCTAATTTTTAAAAAACCCTGTATAATTTATCTTCAGCTTGGCAGCTGTTTATGACTTTCTACGACAAGCAGAACTTTTTATAGAGAATTACTTTTTCTCGGCATGTCAAAAATAAAGTGCGGAACCCTATCCCGGGACACACTGTATAGTTGCAGCAATCGCAATAGTGATCGACGTACCGCCTATCTAGGCGGTGTTGTTGAGAGGCAAGGGGTGCAGAACGCAGAGCCGGATTTAACTATCTTGTTCGCTCGTTTACTTTTTATATTACACTTACAATATCCCCCAAGGCACTTCTATGAATTGAAAACAAAACTTACTAAAATTATTTTCAAAAACCCATTACCAAATAAAGAAATATAAAGTACCTAATTATCGAATTATATCTTCATCCCGACAGTATAAGCTCGACTACGGTGTCTCTAATTACGGTCCTGGGTTAAACAACACACTCACAAGTTTACGCCCACACACCACGTCAGATAGTTGACATGGAATCGCGGGTATCTTCCCTCTCACTTAATGTAAAAGTGGAGTAAAGACGGGAGATCTATTTGCCGACCTATTCATTCCTCCCATAACGTCATAACCCCGCACACTATTATGACCGCTTCAACTATATCTTGGGTGTCGCTGTACTGTAGATGGAACAAACAAATTTGGATTTGTCATAGATTGACAACCTACACTTTCAATGTATTACTGTATTAGCTTATGCCAGCGACTACGCTGGCTACCAACACTCCTACCATTTCAAAATCTCTCTTGCTTACCCACCTCCTTCCACTTTCTCATAATATTTCCTCACTTTTACCGTGTTCTCACCATTATCCCACTATCTTCCTCTACCTGTTGAACAACCACTCAGAAACAAACAGACAGTCAGACAGACAGACAGACAGGCAGGCAGACAATCAAACATTCTGAAAACAAATTTCCTGGCTTTGGTATTATAAAACAAAATAAAAAAAATACCTATCTAAACAGATTTATCTATATCTAAGATTAAAATACACTACACAATATCTGAATAATTCTATTCGTTTTTAAAATAAATGAAATATATCAAAATGTCTTCTCGGCGATACAAACCACTAAATCAAAAGTAAAAATGACACCGCGATTATGATCTTATTGCAAGGCAAATTAATTACAGTTGTTTTAATTAAAATTAATTAGTAATTAATCTCTTGGAGTAACTAAAGTTGTGAATCTCAGATAGAACAGTAAATTACACGGGTGCTGTTATCTCATATTACTGGCGCTGGTAAATACGGTCTCAACATTTATTATTTTCTTAATACCAGTAGCGACCAGCGAAAAGGATACATAGGCAAAATATCTGTTTAAGAGGGTACAGGTAACATATTTCTTGATTTGGTACCTGTTCAAAAAATTGCAATTGTAGATTGTGAACACACACAACTTATAGTACGGGAAAAATAGATTTTGAAACAGAAAAAATTAGGAAGTCAATGAAAATATGGGGGTTCATAAGTTTCACAATTAATATTAAGAAACAACTCGGAAAATATCGTTAAATGAAATTATTTGCTCATAGCTGTTTTTTACTGACCTATACGACGAAAGATGTCCGAGATACAGAGAGTTTAAGACATAGTGAGTTAAGGGTGCGATGAGTATGTATGTGTGTGACTGCGTGTATGCGCACGTACTCGTTTCTGTGCGTAAGTGCTTTATAAAATATTAATGATCTATAATATGTTAAGAAAGCAAGACATATTTGTATGTAAAAAACAAGAATAATTGCTATATACCCCAAATAGGAAACAATGGAGCAGCTACACACACGTGTTTCGAAGTTATTGCTCCTCATCAGCGTAGCATAGTTTTTTTTTTCGAGAAGGGGAAACCCACACAGGCTGCCCATCCCAACTTGGAATGGGTCTGAGTGTCAGCCTCTAACTGACTAAAACCCCTCCTCCTAGGGGTCGTCTGTAAAGAATACTCCGACGGCACAGCAGCCTCCTGGGCTTATTGTGCTATTGTGTTTGTTAAAATGAACTTAAATCAATATAGTCTTGTAAGTGATATACATTCGCATAATATCAGAAATAATGGTCACATTAAAATAAATTATATAAGACTAAACCACAGTCGAGGTGCCAAAAATTATTACGGACCATTATTTTTTAATAAACTACCAAAGACAATTATAAATCTAGATTTTAAGAGATTCAAACAAAAGATAAAAGGAATTCTTACAGAAAATGCATTTTATAATTTTGATGAGTTCTTAAATGCTGACATAAATTATTAATTTTAATTTGCTATGACAGTGTATCTTTTGTATAATATGTAACCAAGTACGTATATTTTCTGTTCGTAATTATGCATGTTTTCTAGATTTTATGTTTTATATTAAGTTTTATATATATCTCAATGTATGTATGTACCAATTTTTAATTTTTAAACATTGTATATTATATTGACGTGTCTGATTGTGTAATTACACTGAAAAGGCAAATAAAGAATTTGAATTTGAATTTGAATTTGAATATCCCTGTCTTGCTGTCTTAGTTTACACTGTCCATTTCAATACTCCTGTATCACTGACAAGGTGATACAGGTCTGAAAATGCGCGAGTTATGATGGTCTTCGGGTCTGGTTGTGATTGCCCGTAGATATTATAACTCACTCTACCCATTTTTCCTGTGCCGTTGGCAGCAGGTCTGAGAAAATTGGCAGAGTGGTAGTTGCCAGGTCCATTATCTTTCCCCGTTGATATTATGCAGTCGTATAATATGCTTTGTCAGCAACGGCTTCGCTACGCGGCGTTTCTAGCTGGACACCACCCCAGTCAAGTCCTCGTCGCACGCGACGTCGCTCTACTTCGGTGCTCTGTTCGGCGACAGCCTCGCCACGCGGTGTCCCTTGATGGCCCATAACCCCGTCAAGTCCACACCGCTAGCGACGTTTCCTCACTTCGCACCTCTGCATCACTTTAGTGAGGACCGCTGTAGCCTCCTCATTGTGATGCAGTTTTATCTGGAATGGACCTATTTCCCCATTACTTCAACCTTTTGAAGGTTGCTCCTCCAGGCTATGCTCCTTGTCAGCAACGGCCTCGCTATGCGGCATTCCTTGATGGTCCGTCACCCCAGTCAACTCCTCGCCGCTTGAGACGTTGCTTCACTTCGCACCCCAGCATCACTTTAGTAAGGATGTAGGTTTATCTACACCTTCAGCTGGAATTAGCCTATTTTTTTTCCTATCCTTCCTGAGGGTTACCCTCCCCTTGCTCGGGAACCCAGACGAGAGACTCGGGGGCTTTGGAAGGTCCTTGGTGTTGACCGAAGTCAGGGACACCCCCTCCCTTAGCTCCTTCACTTCCCGCACTACACTCGTGGGCTTTGTGATGGGGGGAGGTCTGCACAGGACATGCTGAGGAACCCCCTCCCTCTCCACGAGTAAGGGGAAAGGATGGTCGCCTTGCACGGAGCCCCTTACATACGTGGAAGGCATTTATATAACGGGGTGCGCCTGTGCCTCGAGGTTTGTCGCTAGTGGTCGAGCTTCCCCCCGACCATGCATCCCATCGGCGCGCACAATACCTTGGGATTGGGTAAGTTTTTATGGTGTTACTTCATCCACGTGGTCAGGGCGGTGAAGCCAAGACCCCCGTGCCCCCCGGAGAGACGTACCTGACCTGGGTCAGGGGGTCATTGCCACTCCAAGCGGTTTACGCTGGTCCACGACATGGTTTTAGCCGGGGTGGACTGGGTTATTAGCTCTACCCCCCCCCCCCAGCAGTATGACCACGTTAACCCTACTCCTCGCGGAGTCTGGCCGCTCTCCTATCCGCCACCTGGAGATGCGCCTGGCAGGTGCCAGGGTAGCATAGTTTAGAAAAAGTTGTTATTGGCAGCAAAATTAACAAGGCTGAAAATAACAATGCACAGTAATCTATTTTACATCGTCGTACCTCAGTGCCACATATAGAGCATCAAATAAGAAAGAGCAGTCACTACATAAAGCCCAGCAGATATTGCATACTGATAGACCGTAACACGGCGTCAAAAATGGAGACTCTCTCGTTGTGTCAGTAACCCTGTTAAAACGCTGTAGGAGAGGGGGACGAACAAGTATTTAGAATACATGTATGGTCGGGGTTTTTTCGGGTCGTTTTGCGGCAAACGAAGTTTGAAATTTCATGTGGTTCCACCCAAGGTCGTTTTGTCAGTAAGTGCCAAAATATGTTTTTTTATTAACCAAAGATTTTTGCCGCGGCGTTTTTGACTTCCGGTTATTTCCGGAAATTTTGAAAAAAACGACTCTTGTCGCTATGACGCGACGTACCGAAGGTCGTTTTTATTCTAACAAGGTGCAAATACTTCTACGTGTTCTATGTAAACACGAAACAATAGTTGCTGACATTTTTATGATGGATAAAATTTTAAATATGCAAAAAGATATTCGCCAACCCCATCAAAAATGACGCTTTTCTTCAAAATGGCATATTTTTTAAACCAAATATATTTAGTATTTTGAGAGTCTTCCAAACAATTCTAGAGTAAAAAAACCTTAAAATACCATTTGGTTTTGGACAACTTCTGTATCTTGGACAATTTTCGGAGGTCAGATTAGGTCAAGACCAAATTGAAAGTATTTGACTCAGCTAACAGCAAAAGAGATTTTTTTTAAACAATATTTTCCAAGGTATTACAATTAAAAAAACGCATTTTTCATCCCTTTACACGTCTAAAAATACCTGTCTGTACCCTTTGCAACATTGAAACTCCTAAACTTTCACTGGCTCTATTTTCAAGCAATTACTCTGATATATTACCAGCACTGTTAATGCAGACAATATAACGTGAAATAATTCTGATTTATCTATATACAGATAAAACTGCTTTTAGATCTATCCCACCGGCATGTGTGGAACACTTATTATCATCTTTTCAGTCGAAATCTGTGAAGAAACTTCTATTTATTTTAAGTTTATTTCTGAATTTTGTACTTATTGCTCAATAAATCAAAAATGGTTACATATAGCTGTTGGATGTACATACAAAAAATGTTCGTTTTTCATTTCTATATCACATCGCCATTTGAAAAAACTGGGAAAGTTTAATTCAAATAGTTTTAAATTGAAAAATAATTTTTGGCCACCTTGTATATTTTTAGGATGTGAAAATTATTCAAAAACTAATTTTCACAAAATTTTTTTATATAGCAATATATAGCAATAGCAATATACAAAAATGTGGATGGTTGGCAGCAAATGGCTATGAGATTTTTTGGGCTGAGATAACAGAGAGATTTCGTAAAAAAATCATACTGAATATGCCAATGTCGATTGTTTTATTTCATTGTAGTATGTGGATATAAGGATGGCTAAACAAAAAGTGGCAACGTTGTGTACAAGAAAGCACTAATAATCTAATATTTTTCATTGTTTTTTCCTATTTTTTCAGTTATTAAATAAAATCGTTTTCTTTTTTAAAATCAGGGTGTGTCTTTAAAGTATTATTTTTTCTTAAATACTTAAAACTGGAAAGTATAAAAAAAACGAAATGTTAAAAAAACTCTCAGTAGTGATTTATGCATTACATGTTATTAATAACCCATACAAAGCTCGGGAGGTTTATATCGGCGCCAGAGACGGCTCCCGTATAGACATAATATTATACTGCAAACACCTACTGAAACATTCAGAAAAACGACGAAATGGTGAAATATTCATCATTGCCGGCTACAATGTATTTTTGGCGATAAATTTAACCTAAAAACGGTAACGAAAGAATCATTACCGTAAAAATATGTAATGCATATCTAGCAAATAAAAAAACAATTTTGAATCAAACAGATACCTTCCTGTTCCGCTTAATATGTGTGGCGTGTTTATTATGTTTATTTTCATAATAATTAAATATAAAATCCCAATAAGTTGCTGGCAACATAAAACATTTTTTCCTAGTAAAATAAACCATTTTTATATAATATTAAATCATGCATAACTAAGTTAAGGATTAATGGCATAAAACTGCCATGTACCATGTGCATCACAAATGTACACAACGTGATAAAGTGAATTTTATTTCATTTTAAAATGTTAAAACCGCTGCCCAAGGTATCATTACTTCCACATCCAGATGTCCTATCCAAGTCTCTCACAACGCAAAAAATGTTAATATTATATTTGCACTCCAGTATGTGAAAATAATTGTTTATGGAACTTTAATAATATAATATTTGAAATCGCCTACTCCAAAAACCCATAAAACGATATGCCACATCGGTAGTGGGGGTGGTGGAAAGGGACTGGTAGTGGATGAAGTAAAAAAAAAATTTAAAGCCTTTGGTTCTTGTACACACACTAAATTACAATTTAATTTTTTTCACCCCCTTTAATAATGGGGTGGGAGTGGTAATGGGGGTGGCCAATGCCAAAAAAAATTTTGAGACCTTAGTTTCTCTTATATGTACTAAATACCAATTTCACGGACTCTTACTTGCTTGATTTACCTATTTACCCCCATTTAATCCAATTTACCGCCCAAACCTTCAACGGAATATGATCAAAATATAATCGTTCCAGATCTCGTTAAAATACAAACGTGTACCAAATTTCAAGTCAACATCTTACACGGTCCCAGAGTAATCGTGCGCACAAAAAAAGTTACAGACACAACATTTTTTTCGCTTAAACATAAAATCTCGACGTTTTATGACATTCTAAGCCTACTTGAACAATACAAATTTTCATAGTTTTTTTGGCGTTACTATACTTCCACTGGATATGAAAGTAATACGTAACCTCCTTTTATCGGAAATCTACTACATTTGTGAAACGGACTGACCTAAAGACTTAGTTGATTCATTTGCAATTGCAGTGTTGAAGGAATTCAAACCTAAAAGTGAGCTGGTCTGCTGGAAGTCCAGCAATCTTCAAAGCGTACCTAGAAGGTTGGCTTCAACAAGTTGGATCGTCTGTAGACCCCTGTGTACTTACATATGTTTTTTACTAATGCGGTTTTATTATCTCCTTTAATTAGTCGACGCCGCCGAAATTGTGAAACATTGCTTTGACAAAATCCCTTTTACTATACCTACACTGTGGCAATTCTGGGCATTTAAGTAAACATTTAATAAATGGAAAGGGTAGACCATCCGAGATCGCAGTTTCGCAATTGCCCAGTACAAATCTAGCCATAAGTATGCAAGTATCTACAAACCTAGCGTGAAATTATACAGAGTCGACGGTATTCAAAAATGTCTCGTGCTTCTTAGGCTGCGAAATATAAATAATACACTTTTATATTGGTTATAGGTCGTGAAAAAATACATATGGGACTGCGGCCAAAATTTGAAGCGGCGAAAAAATACGATCAATTTGGAGCTTGAACTCAGAACTACGAAAAGCCGTATGCGCCTTTGCAAAAATCAAGAAGGCGGCATCAATATGGCGGCCATAAACTCAAAAATTCATGATAAATGACCAAGAAGTTCAATTTTAGAGTCGTCAAAATGAACTATCCAGTTTGAAACTGCTCAAAAGTGGTAACCGGAGTTAATGATAAAAAATTTGGTATAATAACTTTGAAATCACAAAATGGCGGATCCAAGATTGCGGACTTTTTACCAAAACCTAATGAAAATGCCTTTAAAACCACCAGATTTGTTTGAAAATGAATTGACAGAGATCTTTAAGGTCACTATCTCAAATCTGGTGTGGCAGATTCCAAATTACAAAATGATGGAGCCAATATGGCGGACATATGGCCGAAACTCCCATCATTTGCCTTTAGAAACACTGAATCCCATTGAAAACGGATTTACGAAGGTTTTTAAGATTGCTCATTATAGATCTGACATGAGTAATCTCAAATTACAAAATGGCGGATCCAAAACTGTCAACTTTTTGCCAAAACCTGATGTAAATGCCTTTAAAAACACCATATTTGTTTGAAAATTAATTGGCAGGGATTCTTATCTCAAATCTGGTGTGATAAATTCCAAGTCACAAAATGGCGGACCCAAGATGGCGGACGTATGGCCGAAACACCCATCAATTGCCTTTAGGAACACTGAATTCCGTTGAAAATGGATTTACGGAGGTTTTCAAGATCGCTCAGTATAAATCTGACATGAATAATCCGAAATTACGAAATGGATTGGCAGGTATTTTTAAGATCACTTATTTCAAATCTGGTGTGATAGATTCCAAATCACAAAATGGCGGACGTATGGCCGATACTCCCATCAATCGATTTTAGAAACCCTGAATTCCGTTGAAAACGGATTTACGGAGGTTTTTAAGATCGCTCATTATAAATCTGATATGAATAATCCCAAGTTACAAAATTGCTGATCCAAAATGGCGGTCTTATGACACAAATCAAATTGCAGATGTTTCAACATTTTTGATTAGATTTGAGAATGTTTGTTTTCAGGAGTATGTGATTGTAAATGTAGTATTACGAAATCAAAATCAAGCAATAGCGAATTCATGATAGCAATTCATTTATTTAGATTAGAAATACTTCAAATAATAAATGTTGCGCTGCGTGATGATGAAATCTATGATCTGCTTTTCCATATTCTTTTTAGATCAGTTGCATTGCGTGATCCCAATGCTTTAGGTGAAAGTCAGCAACGGCCTTTTTCAAGATAGTTGTTAACTCTTTCATTTATTACTAGGAGAGCAGCTCTGATTAATCGCTCATCCAACGGTTCTTTTCAGAATAATTGGCGAGTTTTTCAATAGTGTGTTGCAGGAGAACGGTGATAAGTTTTCAACGGTCTTTCTCAGGATAGTTGGGGACTCTTCAATATTGGTTTTCTTCTGAAAATTCAGGCTCTAAATTGAGCCCACATACGTATTTTTTCGTCACTTCAAATTTTGGCCGCAACAGTGATCCGATTGACGTGGAATGTCCCATATGTATGTGTTACTTTAAGGTAGTTAAAAGTACATGTGTGTGTGTGTGTGTGTGTGTGTGTAGGCGCGCGTTAGTTCAATGTTACATCTCCCAATACCTCCTCTTCGAGTGAGTGTTTATAATAAACTGACCATATTAACTTTGGTTATTACAGAATTCTCTGGAAAAAGTACAAGGTAAGATACATTGTGTCATACTTGCATACAAATCTTTCTGCGCTGACCTAGAGCCAACCCTGATTGTCAAAAGAGATAAAATTCCCGATTCTTGGTTATATAAGTGCTTGTAGCACAGAGGTTCTATTTGTTGAATAAATTGCAAAGGGGATGAGTTGAATTTGATTTTAATTCGCACTTCAGCATCAAAGAGCGCACTATTTTTAAAAAGATGGGTTAAATTTGAAAAAAGAAGCTTTCAAGCCTCTTGGCGCATAAGGGTGACAGCCATAATATTTTTGAATAAATAAAATTATTTCAATTTTTGCGTTGAAAGCTTTGTGGGCACTATTTAACTAATTCATTTTTCCCAAAAGCGAATATGAGCGTTTCTCTCCCCTCTGCCACCCTTGTGAGAGGGGGTCCACAACATTCGTAATCTGCACATTTTTCTGAAAATTTTGACATATCGTACAATATTGTATCACAAAGTTGCAAATTGATTACACATTCGAATCGGACTACTTACCTATTTTATCATATTATTATTATTATCCAAAAAACGATACAATATAAAAGTGTGTGGTTTATTATGCCACAATATTACTGAAAATCTCTTATAACAGTTATCATGTATTGACTCAGTACAAGTGTACTTCCAACTCTGTCATCTTAGGTATGAAAAACGCTAACCAAATCATACGCTACGAATGTTGGTTAAAATAAACTTCTGAATCACTACATGGAAGTTTGTAGTCGACATTCAACATTACATTAATTAAACAGTGCAATAGCTTAGCAACAAATCAATTGGAACAACTCATGTTTACATCCACTCGTTAAACAATTGAAAATAAAATATATTTAGTACTTGCGTAGCATTCAACGGGTGTTTGCCAAATCAATGAAAATAAAACAACTTTTACGACATCCTAGGAATTGCAAATGTAGTCAATGGATTGGTATGTTGGAAATTTGAATGAAAATGTTTACGACTGATTCGACGCTATTATTCTCAATATGAGTAGTGTCTAAATACCTATAAAACTAAACACTTTAGTAGTGCAGTACCCACAGGATAAAAATATGCTAAATAGGCATGTACACAAAAAAACTAATATACATTAATATTATTTAAAACCATACATTAGAGCCCCTGTACCAAAATCAGATTTTCTTTAGTAATAAATATTTTAATTTTGTCAATTATTCGTAATAGAAATCACCCGAACGCAGCGAGGCTAAAAAACGTTCCCAAGGTAGAGGCTAGTAATATGACGTCACTTACCTTGCAGGTACGCAGGCGTGTATGTGTAATGCGGGCCCGTTGTTTTTTATTGAAAGACTAATGTAATATTATTGTATGCTTTAGAACCCCTATATCCAAATTTTGAAGTTATTCTGATTTATGATTTTCGAAATACGGACCCTTGAAATTATATTTTTCAAATATAAAATAACTAATAATTTTTAAAGGAATTGTATTTCGAAAAAAAGTTATTCTTCATTTTCTATTTAAATTAACTTCTTCTACAACACAGCGTTATCTTTTTTTTTTTTCAAATATTCTTTATTGTCTAAAAAATACAAAGATTTTTATTGACAAAGCCAGTCCTTAATCTATGTATAAAAACATCCTAGTATAAAATACAAACACAATGACACAAAACAAACGTTTATTTTTGTATAAAACAGGGACTTAGTCTAAAGAAACAAACAGTAAAATCAAATAAAGTCAATTAAATGTGTCCTGAAAGTATTCATCGACTGAATAGTAAGCTTTACTAAGTAACAATTTCTTTACTTCTTTTCTAAATTTAATTTCGTTTATAATTCTCCTCAAATTTATAGGAAGATGATTGAATATTTTTTTGCTGTTATATAAGATAGAATTCTTTGTCTGAGCTGATGATGGAATGGGGAGAAGGATGTTATGAGTACGACGTGTGTAGTGAACTGGGTTAGCGTTTATCTCATGTCTAAATTTTTTATGCATGAGGCATGCAGTCTCAAAAATAAAAATACATGCAAGTGTCATAATTCCATGTTTCAAAAACAGCTATTTACACCGGTCTCTTACATTAGCCTTACTCATATATTTTATAGCCCTTTTTTGCAGAACAAATATTTTATTAAATAAATATTGTGAACAACAACCCCAGAAACAAATGCCATAACGCAAATGAGAATCTATAAGTGCAAAATATGCATTTCTGGCTGAGTCTAATTTTAATTCATTTGACACCACTCTAATTGCATAACAATTCATAGCTAATTTTTTACTTAATATTGAGACATGGTTTTCGAATTTTAATTTGTTATCAATATGCAAGCCCTGAAATCTACTTTCAGTTTGATTTTTAACAATTTGGTCTTCCAAGTATACATTTAGGTTGTACTTAAACGTAATAATGTTAGTTTTAGGCACATTAAAGGATAACAAATTAGCATCGCACCACTCTTTAATCATTTCTAAATCAGTGCTTACAATCTCATGGAGTTCATCAATGAATTTGTCATGCCAGAGTATCGTGGTGTCGTCAGCAAAAAAAGTGAAATTTCCTTTAATTTTAACAGATACCAGATCATTGAAATATATTAGAAATAGTAATGGCCCAAGGACGGAACCTTGTGGCATACCAGTATTCACTTCCATTTGTTTTGAAACATTACCATTAAAAATAACTTTTTGATTACGACCAAATAAATATGACTGGAACCAATCCAGCGTTTTACCTCTAAACCCGTATGTTTCTAGTTTCCTCACCAGTATTCCGTGGTTCACGCAATCAAATGCCTTAGTCAAATCACAGAATACTGCTGCGGCCACCTCTCCGTCATTAAGCTGAAGATATAGTTTCTCTAAGAAAGCAACTATAGCATCATTCGTGTTTCTTGCAGCATGAAAACCAAACTGTTTGCACAAAGTATCTTATTTCGATGCAAGAAATCTAAAATTCGTTTCTTGACTAATTTTTCTACTATTTTTGCTAACGTAGGGAGCAATGATACTGGCCTATAATTAGAGGGTGAATCACGATCTCCACTTTTAAATAAAGGAACATTTGCAAGTTTTAAACATGATGGAAAAGTTCCTGTTTCATCTGTATCTGTACTTTCAAATTTCATAGGCCAAGAATTTTTATTGAAAAATTACCAAAAATAATATCAAACAATTTATAACTTGAAAACGAATTTTTTTTCGAAAAAAAGTAACTCCACACTTTCCATTAAAAAACACTGTTCTACCTCCCACTGTCATCCATGCTTTCAAATTCGGCAATCCTTAATGCACGAATAATTTACAGGACAGCTTGTTCAAAATATTTGGTAATTTTTCAATGAAAATTCTTAGTCTATGAAATTTGAAAGTACAGATGACGCTGGATTGTAGAAAAAGTGAATTTAAATAGAAAATGAAGAATGACTTTTTTTCGAAATGCAGTTCGTTTAAAATTTGAAAAATATAATTTTAAGGGGCCGTAATTCGAAAATCAGAAATGAAAATATCTTCAAAGTTTGGATATAGGGGTTCTAAAGCATGCTGATCAATAATATTACATTAGTCTTTCAATAAAAAACAACAGGGGTTAAATTTGAAAAACTTTTAAAAAGGCCTGCGTACCTGCAAGGTAAGTGACGTTATATTACTAGTCTCTCCCTGGGAACGTTTCTTAGTCTCGCTGCATTACGAATAATTGGCAAAATAAAAAATATATATTTTTATTGTTTATAATAGCGATAAACCTACCATTTCCAATTGAAATTAAAATTTTGTGGACATGTCTATTTAGAAATAATGCCATATGTAATGATAATTTCTTTAAAGGTGGTTTTTATAAATTCCATATTATGGTCCCGAGACTTGTTCTTACCTCTAAGGGGGTGGAAATCATCCCTAAATCGAGAAATTAAATATTTGAACAAGTATTACTGATTTATTTTCGAAACGTAGGATATTTTTAATGTTTTTCTGGAGGGACGCTGATTACGAATCTGAAATTAAAACTCAGAATGGCCGTTGCAATATGGCGGATGGAATCTTTTCTAAAGCAAGCGCTTTAAACAGGCGAAAGAATTTGAGCAGTTAGATAATGTTACATATTAACGAAAAGGAGTATTTGAGAGTTTTTTTTTTAATTACTGGCTACTTATATAGTAACAAAGCGGCCCCACTTTTATTTAAAAAATGTGACGGGTCACATTGTTTATGTGATATCTTCTTTGTTTTCGTGCCACAGAAAAAAAACATTTGAAAGATTAATCAATAATCTTTAATTTTGTTTTTTATGACTGGACGTTAAAGCCACAGTGTCTGGTTTATTTAACGTTTAAACTAAATACTTCGTCTTATAAACGTTCATTAAAATCGAATTCGTCTTTAGCTTACGAGTTTTCTTTTTCATTAAGTGGATACTTTTCTAGGTATCCGACGAAAACCGTTTTGAGTTATCTGTTTTGTCAAGGAAGAATAGCAATTTTCAAGTCGTTATAACTTAAATATTATATGAAATTAATTATTATATACCGGGTGTCAACGGAATCATTAGACAAGCCATAGTTTCCAGAGTTTTCAAGATATAAGTCTTTTTGGCAGGGGAAATATATACCAAAAACGGCAAATTCTTCATAATTTAAAACTTTTCCATCACTTACGGTTTCTCCGGAAATGATGAAATTTTAAATGAAACATATATTTTTACAATTTTGCATTCCGGAGATGATTTTAAGTACGACTGCCTAGTTTTAAAAATATTTTGAGACTACTTGATTTTTTTATTTTTTTTGGGCTATTTTTATTTTTGCAGGGGTGGGGAGAGGTGGGGAAGAAGTGGGGAAGAAGTGGGAAGAGATGGGGAAGGGGTGGAAAGGGATGGGAAGAGGTGGGGAAAGGGACGGGTTAGAGGTGGGAAGAGGTGGAGAGAGATGGGAAAGGGGTGGGAAGAAGTGGGAAAGGGGTGGGAAGTAGTGTTAGAGAGGTGAGAAAACGGGAGAGGGAAGGGGTGGATGGAGCTGGCAAATGAAAGGGTTTTGTCTGTCTGTTTGTAAAATAAGTAGACTAAAAACTAAAAAATAATATTATATAAAAAAATATTTTTAAGAAAAAGCTTTTATCTGAAAAAACTACTAAAAAGTAAAAATTTTTTTTTTAAATTCATACACCTGGAAACCAAAAGCTTTGTGGGCGGTCAATTGCAAAGTAACAATGCAATAGCGCTATATGACCGCCCCCAAAGTTTTGGTTTCCAGGTGTATGAATTTTAAAAAAAATATTTTTACTTTTTAGTAGTTTTTTCAAATAAAAGCTTTTTCTTAAAAATATTTTTTTTATATAATTTTATTATCATGAGAGACGCAGTCGAACGCCTTGCTTAAGTCTAAAAACTGAGCATACAAAATTTCGGGGGTCATTTAAACGATGCGGCGAAGACGGCTAAAACACACATTGTAGTTTACACGGTTGATTTATAACAGTAACATCACAATGGCTATGGTTTCAACATTACACATCCACAGATTCAAATATATTGCTAGATATATAATTAAAAAGTGGGAAATAGCTTAAAAATGTCGGATAAAGACTAAATTATCAAGATTAGATGAAGGTAACCTTCTAAAAAAGTACCTCGCTTAGTCGGTCGTAGATTAACATGGTGCAAACACATTTGCACCAAAAGAAAGGAACTGGATCTAAAATTTAGCAAAAGGTACTGAATCACGGGAGAAAAATCATATTTGACATTGGACAATAAATGATAATTTGTACACCATCCTAAAATTCGTACGGATATACATAATTCAGCTTTGGGGATGTACGGTACGGCCTAACCAATTAGCGGAGTTGACCTCTGCTAATTGGTTTTCATAGACTTAAATGTCATAATTCTAATGATCTACAAATTAGATTTAAAAGAAAAGTAAGCTGGGGCGTACCCCAGGAGGCGCCACGGGCTCAATATACTTTTTTTTCAGTAAAATTTATGAGGACGAAAAAATTTGGTTTTGGTTTTACCCCCTCCGCTCATCAATTTTGAGATGAGGATGAAATTTTTTTTATTTACCCCTCCCCCCCTCGCCGATCAATTTTGAGATGAGGACGAAAAAATTTTTTTTCTGACGACCAGAAAAAGGGACGCCTTTTAAAATTCCACACGAGGGCGCTTGAGGAACTAAGGCCGGCCCTGACAATAAGTAAAGTAACCATATAATAACTATATTTGAGGAAAAAACATTCCATTGGGCAGCTTCTTACATGTCATATAAATTACTGAATGTCCCACTGGGATAGATTTAGAATCTAACCATGTATTTCAAATAACAAGAAATAAAAACTTTTATATGAATTTGTACTTCTGCTCATCTCAATTACATTAGATATTTTTACAAAAACTTAATAAGATACCATTTGTTTAATCCAGGATTACTGCTCCTTTTTAGTTAAAAAAGTTATAGGTACGATTCCCATCAGAAATGAGTTCGCAACTAATTTCTGCAGAATCCCCGAGGACCGATCCGAATTGCCTCAACATTAATTTAAAGAAAGAACGACTAATACTGTGATCATATACCGCAACTGTAGTAAGGACTGTAATGATGTATATATTTAATTAAGATTCAAATATCTCAAGGAATACAGGGTAGCTTTTATAGGGAATATTGCATAGTCGGTAATATCTGCTACTTCTCCCTCAGAGATTTATATGATCGTTGCCACGTCATAACCTCACTAGCGGGCTAAGTATGTCTAAGAAATCTCTCAAAAATTCTATCAATTCAAACTGGGCGATAATCCTCTAACCCGCAGCATAACCCAAATCAGACAGCATAATACAACACTTTTTGATATTCGACACCCCCTACCATACCAGGCGTTGCCTATTTCCGGCAACCTCTTACCTAAACTTTACTAAACTAACCTTTTTCTATCCTCTCTCTATTTGTTTAATTTTGTTCTTGTTTGTCCTTTTCGTCCTCTTTTATTCTGAAAATTCCCTTTAGGCTTTTCAGCTATTTCACATACAAGCACACAATTAATCACATACCTTAATAATATGCAAATAAGAAAATGTAAAGTAAACTAAATAAGAATTCTGCCTTAATAAAAAACTAACAAAGTAATTCAAGATTTAAGGTCATTGTGTTCTTCAAGCATTTTGAGATTTCTGTAACGTTATATAAACAATGACTAATTCTCATACTTAGTTCAGTCAATAGAGGAGGTGTAGAGTGCGTGAGCAGGGACCTAAGCGATTCCTTTAGAAAGTTGTTCAGGGTGCTTAGGGAGTGAACATACTGAAAGTCCTGATGTATAGGAGGTGAGTCACAGGGGGGGGGCACAAAGAAAGTCCTACTTTTGGTTTTTTCACTTATATCTCGAAAATGGTGCGTCGTAGGGAAAAATTTTCGTTTTATATATTTTTTTCGAATTCGCAACCGTTTTCGAGCTACACGCTCCGGAAAAGTGAAAATTTTCGAAAAACAGAGTTTTACCTGAAAAATAGAAAATTGTATTTGATAATGATAAAAAAAAAGTCACATATAAGGTAAGTAATTTTATTGGATTTCAATTCTCATTGTTCTTGTAGAAGAACGCACCACCGGGCGTCAAAATGACGCGACACCAATTTATTTCTCAGGGGCTCCAGTCGCGTGCTCCCCGTTCTTCTACTCCCAGACGGGTTCGAGATAATGCACTTCGATAGCCGAGTAATGGATTAAGGCTGCACGACCTCAGATCATTAACGGCGCTCTCTCTGGCCGTGGCTTCCCTGGTTTCGGGTTTTTGTACCTTTTGAAAAGCTAAATTTTTGCATAAAAAAAATCCCCATCGAAGAATTTCTCTCCGGTGGGATTAATTTTTGTCGTGCTAATCACGCTTTTGTCTGCTAATAACGGACTCTACACCCGAGGATTTCTGAGAAAAACGCATAAAAAAATCACTATCAAACCTCTGTACAGCAACTAGAAGGTCGAGTGTAGTGCAATAACTCGACACATCCGGTTTTCGATACGAAAGTACCAGGGATTATAGACTAGCAACAAGTCTCAAGATCAATTAAGATGCAATAGTTCAAAGAATCCGTTTATTTAACAGACATGGCTATACAAAAAAGGGGTTATAGCAAAATTCTTATTGTAAGAATCGCGCTTTTCCCAATTAAGACAAACGGCTTTCAGATCATACAAGCGAGACCGCTTACACTAACGATCGATTAGGTAGAAAAGATTCATGCATACCTTCTCAGAATCAAAATGTGAGCTTTTTAGAGAAGTGTTAGACTCTTTGTAATTTTATAATTACGGCTGACTGATTTTAACTTACTAATTAGCTTTAAAGTTCTTGTATCGTAGCGGTTCACGTACTCAAACACATTCATGAGGACTTATGACTGCATAAGTTTGTTTGGCGTTCGATTAGTCCACAACTTACTTGCCCCTATGCAGTTGTTCAATATTATCGAAATGGCAGTAACCCACCTCCGAGCGACTTTTACCCAAAATTGACTTTTTGGTTTTTTATGCACAAGGCGTTTTCCTCTATAATTTTATTATTTGTAAAGCCCTGCTATTAGCTTTCCTACCATCGCTTTGTATCGACTACTCAACGCGCTCGACCAAATTGCGAGCCACTGAGCGAATCCAAACTCATTCTATGCGAGAAACCGGCCTTGTGCATGTGCATTGATTTTTATCAAATTTTGCTTATCGGCGCTACGCCGTCTTTATCAAAATCGTCGGTTTCGTCTCTTAGATGCATTGCATCGTTAAAATTTTATGCTCATACTTTAGAACAGGACATTCAATGACCGTACCTCAATGGTCAATGTCTTTGGTGGAGAAATAAAAATGGAAAATATTTTAATATTTTTGAAAGTGCATTTTTGGAGTTCTTTTTAAATTAGCTTCGGCGTACCTTTGAAAAATTAATCTTCAAATCCAATTTTGGCGTACTTTTGATAAAAATTATTCTGAAGTCCATTTTTTGGCGTACTTTTAAAAATATTATCTTCTTCAAAGTCCAACTTTGTTGCACCTTTGAAAAAGTATATCATTCTTAAATCCTTGCCACTATATACTTTCGCTCTCATATCCTGAACCAAAACATATTTTCCTAAGTGAAAATTCGGTGTTTCTTCGAATTTTCACCTGGTCATTTCTAATGCCTTATAGAACTTATAACGGTCTTTATGGACTGGTCTGTGGCTCTGTAGTCCCTCAGACTTTTAAAAAATGTCCTTAAATGAAATTGTTGCCTAAGTCGAATTTTGATTCTGTCTTCGACTTCGATTCTGGAGGGTTCTTCAACATTCTCACTCTCAGTAACTTCTCAATGTTAACTCTCAACTTTCTCTGGATTCACGTTTTCATCCTCTTTGTCCGTGAGAGTCCTGGCAAGGGTTCCTCGTCCATAGCATCCTCATCCTCAGTGATGGGTGGTTCTTGCTGAAGGGGCTCTACATCGTCTTCATCGTCGTCCTCGTCGTAAACAGGCACGCCGTTGAGGCATTTCCCTTGGCAGTGGAGGCACGCCGCAGAACAGATCAGCATTGCTTTCCGGCATCCACATTTGCCACTACCACAATCCTTGGTGCAGCGGCAAAATATCGTTTTCAGTAGGACCTCCGGTGCTGATGGATCTTCTGTCGTAATTGGCACCAAGGTGTCTCCTACATGTTTCCACCCCCACTCTCGATGGAGCAGTTCACTGCTGCACTTGGTGGTAGGTGCGCCGGGAATGCTGTTTAGCTGCCCTCTCAGTTGGTGGGAGGGAGCTGATGTCAGGCTTAATATTTACCAATGACCTCCTGAACGACTGGAAGCGGTACTGATTGAGGGAGGTTGTCTTGCTGTGCTTGAGGAAGCAAATCTTCCCAGCCTCTTCAACCTCGCCTTGACTGAAGGAGAGGTTGTAAAAGATCACTGCCACTTCCTTGATGATTTCTGACTTTAAGTACAATTTTGAGAAGCCCACTTTGCTTTTCCTTAAAGTTGAAGATGTTGTGTCGCAGCCGGTAAATGAATGTAAGAACAGGATGTGTTCAAATCCATGCTGCTGCATCTCTTGGGTGTTTTTGTTTTCCCTCGGCGAGGTTTCAGCCGTAGGATGTTTTGGGTGGGAGGAGTGGAAGCTTTCAAAAGGACAGCGAGGTCCACATCCTCACCAACTACAGCCACAGAACTGTGAGTGGATTGTTCCACAGCAGTCTTCACGATACGGACGTCAGCATCATCTTTGGCCTGGAGAGTCTGTATCCTATTCTCCTGAAACATTACCTGTAGTAAGGAGATGAACTGACTTTTGTTGGTAGGATTAGACAAAAAAATCTTGTTTCACAGGTATAGATGTTTTCCATGTCAAATTGATGTCACCCGACCTCCTCAGTCTGTATCGTCACCTCTGTTCTTGTGAATTCGTACTGTTGGCTGAGTTTGCGTATCCATCAAATACCATACCGCGACTCATTCCAGGATAGTGGTGGTTGACGTAGGTGATATATCCATCACAAATGGTGGCAACGGAGGCATCTTTTTGCCAAATTACTCTGTGCAGTAGGAATCTTCCGTCTACTAATATGTTTATATGAGACAGTTGAACAGTGTTATCGGTAGGCTCTAACATAGTGTACAGGACAGATTTGGTTGTCTTCCTCATCCCACTTTCATTGAACAGTGCCAAGGGAAATGGGGCCAACTCGTACTCCAAGAATTTCATCAAATCCTCCTCTGACCGTTTGCTTATACACATCTGTTGAAATAGCAATGTTGGGTCAACTACATATGTATTGTATATTCTTGAAGGAAATGCAATTCTCTACAACTTCCTCTCAGATTAATAGTTTAGACGATGAAGGAATGTCTGATGAAAAATGTGAGGACAAAATCTGTTTTTCGAAAATTTTCACTTTTCTAGAGCGTGTAGCTCGAAAACGGTTGCGAATTCGAAAGAAGTATATAAAAGAAAAGTTGTAGAGAATTTCATGAACTTTCATATGGTATTTTTCCCTACGACGCACCATTTTAGAGATATAAGCGAAAAATCCAAAAGTGGGACTTTTTCGTGGTCCTCCTCCCTCCGGCTGACCTCTTAGACATCAGGACTTTCAGTATGTTCACTTCCTAAGCACTCTGAACAACTTTCTAAAGAAATCGCTTAGGTCCCTGCTCACGCACTCTACACCACCCTTTGCGCCATTCGTTGACTGGACTAACTGTAGTGTTCAGAGATAATAAATGTGGAAAATTTTTAATTTTTAGATTTTGTGCCGCCGCGATAGCACAACTGAATGGCACAAACTCGCCACTAGGCGCTTACTGTATCCATTATTTTAGACTAGACATCTATTTTGCAAATCGGAGTTGATCATTACAACAATATAATTCAAATATTTATGATACCGAGAGATCGAGAAAGACTGAACGTGACGTCACACGGAAAAGTCACTAAAATTATCAAAATTTATTTCTATTCTACATACATTATCAAAACTAATTTTCTATGTTGCTAGTCACTGTTACCAATCTGATGTCTGTCATTTTCGTGAATGTTATTATTGGCTTGTGTTTCATTTATCATTTATCTCCCTTTCTGACTAATAAATCAGTGTTTTTCAACGCAATCAGTTCACTGTCACTTGTGTGGCAAGTTAATAAAGAAACTCGCATTTTGTGTAAATACTGTAATTGACTATATTTAAGGTTACTGTCGCCAACGTGAAAATGTTGAAAGTACCAGAAAATAGTACATATGTATGCAGTATGTAGGCGGCACAAAAACAATCTTTAGGGAGCGGCACGTTCAGTCTTTCTCGATCTCCCTGTACAATCGAACTGCTCCTTTAGGACTGATCTAGTAGCCTTGCTCACTCTTAATGGTGTATTTTTTCCTACCCGTTTCAACGTTATTTCCTCTCTTGATTGAAATTGTACATCATGTATACAGAATGTCCAATGAAAATATTTTTTCCCACTCAGTTTAAAAACAATTAACGTGCTAACAAAAGAATTTCAACAATAAACGACTGATATGATAGGTAGACAAGTAATTTTAAGCTCTACAACCCACAACCCTGTCTTTCGTGATTCATCTAACAAGGCGGACAAGACCAATTAATTTTTTACCTGAAAATCATTCCAAAAAAATATAATGGGAATGGTAAATTTATTTAGAATTTATATTACATGAGAAAATTGGATTTGAAACCTTTTTGTCCATATACGTTTAATTTGTTTGAGTAGGTATAGAGAATGGTTCTTTTATTATGACTGAAATGTATGGTTTCTTTTAAAATTAAATAAACAGAGCCGGACTGGGCAAGTGGGCTACTGGGAATTCCCCGCGGGGCCCCATACTGTAGGAGTTTGAATTGTGCTTACTACAGTAAGATCAATCACAAGTGAGCTGTTCATATTTAACCAAAAAAATTCGTTGTCTATTTCTAACCAGAATTTCTATATAATATCAAAATTTAGTTTTTCTATTTTTTCCCGCGTCTTTTCACGTTTTTTCACAGGAGCCATTGAATCGTCGTGTTTTGTTGAAATCACCAAGACATCTTTCTTGTCCTTCCATTTCAAAACAGAACAACCTGTATTACTTTGTAAACTCGTAGACTGATATTTCCCCAACTTTGCTTTTACTTCTAGGGGATTATTTTTTTCTGTCAGAGCGTAAAGTGCCCACCAAATGTGTTTTCCTTTTTTAAAGCTATTGTACTAAAAATACCCTACTATAAAAATTGTCTGTGTAAATAGTTCGCCCCTTGTCAAGTAAATTTTCCGACAACTTCAGAACGGTGTTAGTGGCATCGAAAATATTTTTATCACCAGTTTTATCTTTGCCACAATACACCTTCATAGTACAGGAAAACTATTTTAACTCGAAAAATTTGTGCAGACCTTAAAATATGGTTATAGGTTCAAAATAGGCCAAAGTTCACGAAACAAACAAGTTTAGGAGCTTTACGGATCCGCGGGAACCTAGGGGGTTGAGAATGGGTATTTTTAATTAAAAAATCGATTTTTCTCTATTTTCTCTGGAATTACGGCATTTACAAAAAAAACAGTTCAAATAAAAGTTGTTTCTGCCAAAATTTCATATAAATTGATAGATTTAAGTTATAACTACTAGAAAATTTGGGATTTTAGCTTGAAAAACTGGTATTTCAAATAACTCGAAAGGTATTACATTGAGCAAAAACAAGCTAGGGACGAATAAGGAAGAAGGATGAATTTATTTTTTTTCTAATTACTTCCACATCCAGTGGAAGTTATAGTAACGACAAAAAAATTTTTATTGTTCAAACAGGCTTAGAATGTCATGAAACGTCGAGATTTTAAGTTTGAGCGAAAAAAATTTATTTGTCTGTCTGTCGGTCTGTAACTTTTTTGTACGCACGTTTACTCTGGAACTGTTTAAGATATTGACTTGAAATTTGCTACACATATGTACTTTAACGAGATCTGGAACTAGATTATATTTTCATCTTGTTCTGTCGAAGGGTTGTGGGGTAAATTTTGGTAAACTTGGGGTAAATAGGTAAATTAAACAGGTAAGAGTCCATAAAATTGGTATTTAGTATATACAAGGTCTCAAATAAATTTTTGCCGTTAGCCCTCCCCACCCCATTATTAAAGGGGATGAAAAAAAATGTGATTTAGTGTGTGTACAAGAACCAGAAACCTCAAAATATTTTTTTACTTGTTCCACGCCTACTACCACCCCCCTATCACCCCCCACCCCACCACCGATGTGGGGTATCGCTTTGTGGGTTTTTGGGTTAGAGGATTTCAAATATTATATTATTAAAGCTCCATAAACAATTATTTCCACATACAAAATTTTTTCGTTGTGAGTGACTTGGATAGAAAATCTGGATGTGGAAGTAGTGTTTGCTTGGGCAGCAGTTTTTTTTGTAGAGTTAATGGATTTGGGGATCTGGAAGTCTAGAGGTGGCGTCCGAACGTTTATAAGAGGAAGTATTTAGTTTAAATGTTAAATATCTCAGAAACTATGGCATTTAAGCCAAAAATGCTAACAACCAAAATGAAAAACCATTAATTAGGGTTTCAAATGATTTATTTCATATTTTTATAGCATAAAAAAACAAAGAAGTTATGACAGAAACAATGTACTTTTTCACATTTTTTTAAATAAAAACGTCGCAATTTTGTTAATGTAAGTTGTCAGTAATTAAAAAAATATATCCCCATATACTGTTTTTCGTTAATATATACATATAGTGTAATCTAGACGTACAATATTTTTCATCGGTTTGCAGCTCTTGCTTTAGAAAAAAATTGCATTTTAAACTGTAAAGGGATTTTAGAAAAAATATAACATTCTTGTTTCTCTGCAAATATCTCAATAAATATTAGCTTAAGAAAAAATATAGTGAAAATATATTTTTACCCCCTACAGTTTCCCGCGGATCCATAAAACTCCTAAACCTTTTTGTTTCGTGAACTTTAGCCTATTTTAAACTTATAACCAAAGTTTAAAGTCTGCACAATTTTTTTTCGAGTTACAGTCATTTTTTTATCTTTCCCTGTACTACTGTACTGTAGAAGGTATCATCAAATCATATGCAAATATTTTAGAATGAAGCAATAATATCTCTAAGTACACTATTAACTATGGACAAAAAGATTATTTTCATGTTCAAAACTAATAAGGTAGATAACATAAGTAGAATGAAAGAGAAAATAAAAAACGTGTTAAATGTTGGTAAATTTACAAATCTTATTATAATCACTGAATATATAAAAAAGCATAGGATGATTCGAAATCTCATCAACATTCTGGTTCTAAATTTTAAAAAAGTGAACAAAAATTCTTCGGTCAACTATATCTATAGTTTCAAGTCAGAAAGTTTCAATACAAACAAGATTAACTTATGTAAAAATATTTTTAACTATATAAAAGACGATAAGCATATTAATGTAGGTTCACAAGCCATCCTCAAAACAATTGTAATAAATATCATTATATTAAAGGCAATACATTGGGTATGAAAGATATAAGTTCAGATCTAGAAAATAAAGTCAATCAGGCGGGGTTTTTTTAAAAGAGACACTCACCAGAACAGTTGTGTATAGTACATCAAAATGTTCAGTGCATTAGCAACAACTCTTAGAGCTAGAGGTATTTCTATCAGACACTAAATGTGATATATTTTGTGTATCTGAACACTGGGCCAAAAATGAGCAAATTAAATCAATCAACATCGATGGTTATACACTAAAAAGTTATTACTGTAGAAATACACTTAAAAATGGTGGAGTATGTATTTATGTAAAAAATAATAGACAATGTTCAGAACTGAGCTACATTAAAGATCTCTCTGTCGAGAAACATTTCGAATGTGTAGGGCTAAAACATTTTCTAAAGCAGAGGAATATGTCTTAGTGTTAGCATTATACAGAAGTCCAAATGGTGACATTGGAATCTTCTCAGATAAATTAAATACTGCCATTAGTATGCTAATTGAAAATACTAAAAAGCACAGAATAATCATCTGTGGTGATTTTAACATTAATTTTTTAACTCCATCTAACAATTTAACCGATCTATTGGATACATTAAATTCGTACTGCATTATACCTCTTATTAAAGTACCAACTAGAATACATAACTGTCTAGATAATATATGTGTAAACTTTGACAGCAATTTTAATACTAGCACTACAATTAATAATGCCCTCAGGGATCATAACGCCCAGCTTTTATCTGTTTCTTTGGATACTCAAATGAAGGCCTCAAAAACTTTTAAATATCGAGCGCTAAAAAATCCCACAAATATGTCTCACTTTTGTACTCTACTAGCAAATGAAGATTGGAACTTCTTAAATGACCCTACTTTAAATGCTAATGAAAAATATGATCAATTTAGTAATCTTTTTCTATATTACTTTGAGCTAGCTTTTCCTCTCAAAAGTAAAAAAATTAATAGCAATTTATCTGTTCCCAAGAAATGGATGACTAACGGACTCAAAATTTCTTCTCAACATTTTAAAGACCTTTACCATTTGACCCTCAGCAATAATGCTGAAATAAAAACTTTCAATTATTAAAAAAAGCCAAAAAAAATGTATAATGATAATATTATATTAAATGCAAAAAATAAGTTTGGAAAATCATTGACCCTAACAAAGATACTAAGAGTATCCAATAGTTTTAATATTTACTTTAATAGCATTCCCAAAACATTAGTCATATAATATAATATAATATAATATAATATAATATAATATAATATAATATAATATAATATAATATAATATAATATAATATAATATAATATAATATAATATAATATAATACTACTGATAAAATCGACTACAGTGCCTCCCCCTTTTTCTTCTATCCTGCGAATGAGTTAGAAATCGTTGACGCAATAAGAATCCTCAAATTCAAAATTCAAACTCTGCAGGTGATGACAAAATAAGCGTCAATATACTCAAAAAATGTGCACATCTGATAAGTAAACCATTAATGATTATTTTCAATTTATCTTTGGCTGAGGGTATTTTTCCTGAGAGACTGAAAATTGCAAAAATAATACCTATCTTCAAATCCAACTGCAGAACTGAAATTGAAAATTATCGACCTATATCTATTTCCAAGATCCTTGAGAAATGTATAGCATCGAGATTAATTAGTTTTTTTGTAAAATACAAACTATTTAACGTAAATCAATTTGGTTTCAGAAAGGGACGTTCTACTACTTCTGCAATTACTAAATTCTTAACAACTTTGTATGATAATATAGATAGTAAAAACAAATGCATTGGCATTTTCCTTGACATAAGTAAAGCGTTTGACCTGGTTTGCCATGCGTCTCTAATATTCAAACTGGAGAGGTATGGCGTGCGTGGTCAGACATTGAATTGGTTTAGGAGTTATCTAAGTGGGAAAAAACACTACACAGAAATTGAACAATGCAAATCAAATCTATTAGAACTGTCAGTAGGAGTTCCGCAAGGATCCGTCTTAGGACCATTACTTTACATCATTTATGTAAATAGTTTTAATATCAATAGCTCGGTTCTGTTTGAAGATGACACATCTATCCTTGTTAGTGCAACTGATACAAAAATGGTAGTTAACATGGCTAATCAGCAATTACGTGAAGCACACACCTGGTTCACTGAAAATAAACTAGCCTTAAACAACAATAAATCTATCTTCATGCGTTTCAATACTGGTAATGAGGACTTTGAACACAGCTTTCTAATTAAATCAAACATAAGTACAATCAGACAAGTTAAGTCAACCAAATTCTTGGGTCTACATTTTACTAACAACTTCTCATGGGCTGTTCATATTAATGAAATTTGTACAAAAGTTGCTCCGGTCTGCTATTGCTTAAATCAGTTGAGAGATGTAACAAACCAACAAGTTTTGCTAACATATTACTATGCTAAATTCAATAATTTCCTATGCAATTATTGCCTGGGGTTCATCACCAGAGGCCGTACGAGTGTTTAAATTACAGAAAAAAGCTGTGCGTTATATAGTAGGTATAAATAAAAGAACTAGCTGTAGGAACATTTTCAAACAATTGGAAATTCTACCACTCCCTAGCATATTTCTAATGAATTTATTACTCTATGCAAAGTCCGAATTAAGTAATCTGAACACCCTTAACTATAATCATAACTACAACACCAGAAACTCGACTACCCTAGTAATTCCTACCCATCATTTAACATTATATGAAAAGAGCCCCAAGTACATGGCTATAAAGGCGTTTAATAAATTGCCAAACCTTTACAAAGGACTTAGTGATAAGGAATTTAAAAATAAGATCAAGTCCAGACTGAGGGAGAAATCGTATTATTCTTTGAATGAATATTTTACTGATGACTTTTAACTTAATTTATTATTTAATATTTAAATAGTTACATTTTGATGTTTTTAGACTTATCCTATATCATGTAAAATGATCTATTGGACAAATAAAGATTATTATTATTACATAGATAATATAAACAGACATAATAGAATGATATTCCTCTTTAAATTCAGTAATAATAATAATAGATTTACCGAAGTTTTTAATCATCTGTTACTTGACTATAACTTGACCTCGAAGTTGACCTTCATTTTATCTCTTCAAATAAGGGTGCTATGAAACCTTCAATTACAACGGTACATCCTGTGTCTAATAAAATATGCAATACATTCCATCCTTTCCTCTGTTCTCTTTAGTATAGAATATACAACGATTTTTATATGCATGACAAGAGATCGGGAAAATGAGAATTAAACTTTAATAGGAAGCAATACATGTTCCTCGGATAAAAAAATAGTCCCAATACGCTATCGACAAATTGATGTAGAAAAATATACATATGCCTTGTTTGATCAGCTATGCATGAAGAAAAAAAACTGTTTCCTACGCATATGGGAGTATTTTACATGGCGTTATTCTCTTCGCTCTCAATTCTCCACATCTCTTTTGTTGATCAGCTAACATGAAACAGACACGTAATATGTAGTGCCCTAGTCCCAATGTTAACAATTCTTGATAAAGTCAAAACTGTTGTGCGGTAATTTATATTCTTTTATGTTATACAAGTATTCTGATGTTTTATTTAATGACACAACTGGAAAATAGGCTGCCGTGATATGTAAAATTAAATGCCGAAACTAAATAGTGTGTACCTATTATTACACTCTTCGCAAATACGAAAACGAAGAGTATATTGTATTTGATCAGCACATTTCTAAAACCGTAAATATCGCTCGCAGACAAAAAATGTTTAGTATAGAAGCATATGTAGGAAAATTCTCCTCCGTGGCGGTATTAATGAAGGGGGGGTTGCTTTTTTGATAATAAACTATCCACACATCAATAATTTCTATGATGTCACTTCGTGATGTGTATAGCTCATATTAAAGATAAATAAAATGTATATAAAAAAGGTAATTTCAATGTTTTCTCTTAAGTAAACAGTATTTAAAATATTTGGGTAAATATGGTTTTGGAACGCAATAACTGTACCTTTTTTATATTATTAGGAAATATACCCATAAAATATTGCTAAGAAGTCACGGTTCGTGAATCATGACATCAGTCATGTTGGAAATACATTTCGACGTTTCACCTATGATTGCAAAGTACATCTTAAGAGATCTTTACTTCAGGAATTTTGAACACTGAATAAATGCAATTTTACACGATATTTTCAATAAATATATTTTCTACAAAAAAATTATTTTATTTTGTTTAAAAGTAAAATGAAATTACAAATCTGAATAATTGGAAAATAACAGTAATGTCATTAAATAGGCACCTAAATGATGTTGATGATATCGTTTGTGATCAATCATCATTGTCGTCATAATCTGACTCATCTGGTACAATATGAGAATGATTATCACACAGTTGGTCTATGCCTCCACACTCACACATATATCGGTACACGCTAGGCTGCTTGCAGAACATTTACACGGCGGATTACACTTATTTTTTATACATGAGCATCTGAGCAACTTGAGAATGGAGTCCGAAGTGGACGGCATTTCAGAGAGAACCGGAATCACCTGTCCATTTTCCATAGTCCATCCATGTCCAGTAGGAGATGGAATTATTGGCTGAGGATTGCAATCTTGGTTCTAGATTATTATCTGGTAGTTGACTCTCTTTATTGCAGGTATAACCGCACTTATTGTTGGTGGCAACTTTTGCCACCTTGTCTGTTTCTTAAAAAACATGGACCAACGTAACTCGTGAAGTTTAGTTGGTTATATTCGTTTTAGGCTGGTATATTTGACAGATGAATGCTTCTAGTATTGTCATTACGTGATCAAAAATTGTGTGTTCGGTTCCTATTGAAGAAAAGCCAAAAGCGTATCTACTGTAGCTGCACTGAATGCTTTCCAATATGAAAGGTTACCTTTGCATAGTAATGTACCTGTATAATCGGATCCAGATAACGCATGAAAAGCTGGTAGTGAAGAAGCCTTTAATGTACCTAATGAAGTATACAAATCTGCAACTGATATAACTTCCTTGGAATTGGGTACAAAGTGTCTTGTGCAAATATATATAGTTTGGTTGCTCCTCTATCGGGGGCATTAATAGCATGAAGAATTATTTTAGTATTTGCCTCTTCTTGCGTGCTTCGATGATGATCGAAAGAGCCATGTGATGAAGCAATTTCGGAACGCCATTCGACTACAAAGTCCTTCTTCATAAGTTAGCATGACGTAGAAGTTTTTCTGCTAAGTATGCAGTGAATTCATCCTTGGTATACATATGCGATAGCAGTTACGTTGACTATGTTGACTATGCAATTTTATATCGAGTAGGAACAATTCCCTGTCCTCTCTTTTGCCTTGTCGTTTCTTTATATGTATCGAACACAACGTGCACTTCACTGTAGTTCCAATACTTCCTTTCTATTTTCTTCGTAAATGCTTCTGCTAATACTTTGCATGTATTAATGTCCTTACCTTTGTCCAACACTTGAAGCTCTGCCATTCCGTCAACAATCGCTACAGAACACGTTCTTTCCTCATAGGTATTAATCAAAATTACTTTTGAAGGAATTTCATTAGTAGACCCTTGCCTCGTGGTATTGGTGGAATTGATTTTAAAATGTCAATCAGTTGACTTTTTTGAGAACACAGATGCATATATATAGTACCGTCCTAATTAAAAAGTGATCTTGGTACAGCAAAAAATTCATATACACCTTTTGTCTCCCGTAAATCTATGTCGCGTTGTGATCTGCTTACAACTAGCAGCCGAGAAAATAATGATCTGTCTACTTTTAAATCTTTAACGACACCAGCCTCTTTTATTTTAATTTTTCTTTTGGCGCTTGAACACAGAGTTAATTTGTTCCTCTTAATTGAATCCCATAAATTGATTGTCCTACTGTCAGATATAAGCCTTTCCGTTTTGAATTCATCATACTGCTTTGTACCAAGAGTACGAATCTTACTGACATCTCTTTTAATAGAATCTTGGTTGCAATATTAATAAGTTCAGAATCTTCGTAAGAAAAAGGATTTCCCACTCATTTAAGCTCAATACGTAATTTGTTTATTGCAATATTTTCTTTAAGTATTACTTCTTTCGAGTCGTCATTATGTTTGTGTGATACACAATCCCTGCCAATAGATATACGATGAAGTTCTGGTGCTGTTAAAAAATATCGTGCTAAGGCTTTTGGATGTTGAGTGATACCTACCAAACCATCGGTAACCTTCAAAGTTCTGTTTTCTTGTTCAAGTGCTTCATCTGCTCCAAGAACACAAAATGGATTGCTAGTTTTTTTAACGACCCAATTGCCTCTTTTAAACTCAGTCCATATTGTGGGATAATTAAATATTAATAATTTAACAGAAAAATTTAATAATGGTATACAAATGATCTATTATTAAAAACGAACCGTTACTGTTTATTTTAGAGCAAATACTTTAAGAACGTCTTTTATAGAAATTTAAATTATCTAGCATTGCATGAATATTACAATATTCTCTAATTAACTTCAAATACATTACTTTACTCTAATTTGTAAGTAAATCGTAAATTAAATAATGATAAAAATAATTAAATACTAATAATTTAACTGAAAAGTTTAATATAATTTATGTATCATTAAAAACGAACCGTTACTGTTTACTTTAGAGTAAATAGTTTAAGAACATCTTTTATTGCAATTTTAATTATCTTTAATATGAGCCCTCGCAAAAGAAAATCGACCAATAAATAACTGAGATACTGCCATTCTCTGAAATCTCATTTGCCGCCACCTTGATGACGTCATAAATGCTATCCTCCACACACCCCAAAGTGACACCATGAAAATAATTTATCAAGAGGTAATTTTTTATTGAAATATTACCTCTATATACCCCCTTCATTAACTTCGCCACGGAACTACAGATGCTCCTCTACTAGTTCATATCATTGTGTTAGTGAACGAATTCTGAACAACTTTCAAAATGTCCGTCCGTCCGTCTGCCCGTCCGTCAGTCTGTCCATCCGTCCGTCTGTCTGTCCGTCACGTTTCTTGTAAGCACGATAACTCGAGAAAGAAAAATCGGATTGTACTGAAATTTGAACAGTAAGTTAGTGTTAGCTAAGGGAGGAACCTTATTGTTTTTGAACAAAATCGATCAGTAAATAAAAATGTTATTAATGATTTAAATTTGAGATTTTTTTTTATTTTTATGTTTTTGTAAAAATTTATATTTTTTACATTTTTTTGCGTGTTATGTAGTTCTTACGCTTTTGACTCGGAATCCAAGGGTCCCAGGTTAGAAACCCACATGGGGTATGATAGTTTTTTTTTTAATTTTTACTTTATTTTACAGAGTCTTTCACCAACTAAATTCGTACTATAAAATTAAAAACGTCTAAAACTAACATTATTTGCAAAAAAACTGCGAAGAGTATCCTATAGAATGTGTAACAATTGTATAAAAAGTTTAGTAAACCAGTGAAGAGTACATTTTTAGCTTATTAACTATATAATTAAAGGACTCTGTAATACAGGGGTGGTCCTTAATGACATGCTAATATTTCAGGGTGAGATTCATTCATAGGTCATTTTATGAAGAAAAGTTCATATGAACATATGTCCGCAACGGCTTAAATTTTTTCGCTACAGGGCGTTGAATTTTTCTTTTTTTTAATCGTTATCTTTCAATATCTCAGAAAGTACTTTAGATATTATTTGCAATTTTGGTATGTGTTAATAGGATATAGAACCACATATCTTAGTTAGAAAAGTTATTTTATCGCTCCACCAGTGGCGTTCCTGCAAACATGTCCTCTGATATTTTTTACCAAAAAAGTGGTACGCCACTGACATTTCTCCATGTGGATATATTTTCTGATTAGCCTGGTCAGTTCTACATAAAAACGGTCTCTTGTGTTTTTCTCGTCAGACACACAGTTCTTGATTAAAACAATTAAATTCAAATTGTTTCATTTAGCAGTATTGACTAATAACACACCAAAAAAATGTCCGACCAAACGTCGAGTTCCGCCATGTCTGTTCGGACAGTTTTCGCATGTCAATATTGGATTTGACATAAACATTACGTTTTTTAACCAAATAATGATGAATCTGTTACCAATTTTCTGAAAATAGGTAGCGCCATATCGTATAGTTTACCTATTTGAAAAAATTAGAAAAAAAGGAGCCAGCTTTATCCACAGAAGGGTCAACAAAAAACATAATTTTCAATTGCATTTTTGACCCTACATTTTCGAAAAAAAACAGAAAATATTTTTACTGCATTATCAATTACTGCACGAAGAATGTTATTAAGCATATTGTAGACTAAACACATTTGTTTTCTTTTAATGCACTTATATATAAATTGATAAGTTGATAGTTGAATTCTAACCTTGCAACCAGTTCTTTATTCTTGCTTCCAGTCATTTTACGGCCAGGAAACTTGAGCCAGCGCCTTAATTGAGCGCAAGTGTGTTCTTCCACAATGTTGTGTACTAATTTTGCACCGTCAATCACACTTTCGTCTAAATTAATGTGAAAACCGCTGCCCAAGGAATCACTACTTCCACATCCAGATTTTTTATCTAAATCACTCACAACGAAAAAATTTTGTATGTGGAAATAATTGTTTATGGAACATTAATAATATAATATTTGAAATCCTCTACTCCAAAAACCTATAAAATGATACCCCACATCGGTAGCGGGGTGGGGGTGGATATAGGAGGTGGTAGTGGGGGTGGATGAAGTAAAAAAACATTTCGAGGTTCTTGTGCACACCCTAAATCACAATTTTTTTTCATCCCCTTTAATAATGGGGTGGGGGTGGTAATGGGGGTGGCTAATGCCAAATTTTTTTTTGAGACCTCAGCTTCTCTTGTATATACTAAATACCAATTTTATGGACTCTTACCTGCTTGATTTACCTATTTTCCTCAAATTTACCCCAATTTACCCCCAACCCTTCGACGGAACAAGATGAAAATATAATCTAGTTCTAGATCTCGTTAAAGTACATATGTGTACCAAATTTCAAGTCAATATCTCAAACGGTTCCAGAGTAATCGTGCGCACAAAAAAAGTTACAGACAGACCGACAGACAGACCGACAGACAGAAAATTTTTTTTCGCTCAAATTTAAAATCTCGACGTTTCGTGACATTCTAAGCCTATTTGAACAATAAAAAGTTTTAAAAATTTTTTTGTCGTTACTATACTTCCACTGGATGTGGAAGTAAAAATGATACCGGTCCAGCCATTTTGACTATCAAGTGTCCGAACATTTCATAGTTCATAGCGGCAGCACATGCGCGCTTCTATGATGAAAAGGCCTATTACCGCACCCCAAAGGTTTTTGATGTGCTGAATACGATGCTGTAGTCCGCTTTGCGCCATCACCTCAGAATTTCTAGAAAACTTAATCTAAAGGTGCTAAAAATACCTTTCTCGCCTTCGTTCATGCACAAATTAATAATAATAATAATAATAATAATAATAACAATTTATTATTTACCCAATGCAGATACATTTATGTACATGATAAGAAATATTATTATGTAAGGTAAATAAAGGGCTAAATGGTTCAGAATTCTGGATAATTCCAGATTCTGTTCTTCCACCAATGCCCATACAATTACAAATATAAAACAGCAACACATACTTAACCCGATAATATACATTAAATATTATGAACAACGGACAAGAAAATAGTCTTAATTATAATACATTTAACATAATATGGGTTAGATTAAAGAAGGTAGGCCTTTTACTGGGCGTTTAGTAAATATTTTTTGTAATTAAGTTTAAATGTAGTAAATGCTGAACTAAAGTCCAGAAAACTGAATTTTATCAAACCATTAACGTAAGCAGCAACATTGTAAGAAAACGACCTCTTAAAAATTTCCTTGTGATGCCGCGGAATGGTAAGTAAATTTTTTCGACGAATGTTAATATTATGGACATCTGTTCTGTAAGTTAATTTGTTATGTAAGTAAGAAGGTGTCTTTGATTTGATTATTTTATAAAAAAGACATATCATATGGAGCCGCCTCCGATTGTACATATTTAGCCATAAGGAATCTTTAAGTTTATGAGATATTCTATGTCGCCGTCTAATCCCATAAATTAAACGAATACACGAATTCTGCACCTTTTGTATCCGTCGAGTATCAAAATTATCTAAGCAGGGACCATATACACTATCACAGTGATCAAAATGTGAGAGAACTAGCGAGTCACATAACATTTTTTTTATATCGCGATTTAAATAGTGTCTTTGGTTATATATTAATTTTAAGGAACTGTATACTCTCTGCAATTTGTATGTGACGTGTTCTTTAAATCTAATTTTTGAATCAATGACTAGACCCAAACTTTTACAGTGATTCTGTAAAGAGATTTTATCAGATCCTATTTTTAAATTAATAATATTTACTGCGTGATTTCTAATATTATCTTTGCAGAATAGAAGAGCTGATGATTTATTAGGATTAATTTTCAACATATGATTCGTGGAAAGTGTGTAAAGAGATTTTAAATCACTGTTTATTAATTCATTCGCATGCAGTATTTCCTCGCTGTTAAAAGAACAATAAAGCTGCGTGTCATCGGCATAAAAATGATAGCTGCAAAATTTCAAAGATTCTGTGAAATTTGATGTGTAAATTGTATATAGAAGTGGCCCTAAGATACTTCCCTGTGGAACACCAGTCGAAACTCTAAGGTGGAAACCTGATTATTCATTTTTACTTGCTGAAATCTGTCGGTTAAGAAGGAAGCTAAAAATGCTTCTGCATTTTTACTGAAACCTACAAAATGTAATATAGATAATAATATTTTATGGTTAATCATATCGAATGCTTTCGAATAGTCCAGGAGTATTAATATGGATATTTGATCATTATCATATGCTCTAATAATATCATCCAACACATCAGCTAATGCTGTTGCACAACTATGGCCTTGCCTAAAGCCGGATTGTTTTATTGGTAATATATTATTAGAATTCAAATACAATCTAATCTGTAGTTCCATAACTTTTTCCAAAACTTTTGATAGAGTCGGCAGCAAACTAATAGATCTGAGATGGCTGAATTCTGTTGGTTGGTTTATCTTAGGGAGGGGTATAACTTCTGCTTCTTTCCATTTAGTGGGAAAATATGACTTGGCAATACATTTGTTTATAATATGACAAATGTATGGAATTAGAAAGGGACAACAAAATTGAATTAAAATAATATTGAGTTCATCGGTCCCAGATGCTTTTGATTTTATGTTTAAAATTATATTGGAAATCACTGCCTCTGTAGTTTCCTCAAATGCAAAAGCATTGTTTAGTCCATCTTTGACATTAGACAAGTAGAAATTTATCATGTCATCGTTAAGTTCTATATTATTTTTGGAAGAATTAATAAAAAAAATTGTTGACTTCATTAACATTGTTTAATTTATCAGGAATAAGACTATTTCGTTTAGTTAAGTTTAATTTTTTAAGTTCCTGCCATTTCCCTTTTATGTTTGAGTTCTCTAATTTATACTTTAAATAATCAATTAATTAATTAATTAATTAATAATTAATTCAATATTTTGGCCTGAATTTTGTTACTTGGAGGTTTTCGGGTCGCTGATCACGAATCTGAAGTCAGAATTTGATATTTTCTAAATCCAAGATGGCGGATGCTAAAATCCAGAAATTCATCAATATTTGAAGATTATGGCCCAAAACTTATTACTCGGGGGTTTTTGATTATGATGCTGATATCTAAATTTATCCATTATCAAATCCAAGATGGCGGATTCGATATGGTGGATGTTACATTTTTTACTAAAGTATTTAATATTAAACTTTTTACTGTGGTTTTTTTGGGTCGCAGATCACGAATCTGAAGTCAGAATTTGAGAATTGTCAAATTTAAGATCTTGCCTCTCACCATCGGGGTGCTTTATTTTGGAGTCCCCTTGCCTCTCACCATCGCACAGTGTGCCATTTTCAACTTCTAGGTGGACAAAATTTTACAAACTTCTAAATGAGCTTAAAATAGTTGTTAGAAGACAGGAAAAATAGTGAAAAAATTCTAGGCATTAAGGGGTGATTAAGGGGGTGGTTTTTGAGGGGTTGAAAAATAAATTTGCTTCTAAAGTCCCGAAACTCTGTGAGTATGATAATAGGATATCTGTGAATATATCAAAAATAGTTAAAAAATAGTAGGGGGGGGGGGAGTTGTTTTTGAGGGGGCTGAAAGAAAAATATTATTTTAAAATTCTAAAACTTTGTGGACATGATATTAGATCCGTGAATTCGCAAATCTTAGCAATAAGGGGTTGGGCCACAGTGAAGAGTAATAAGGATTAAAAGTTAAAGAATACATTTTAACGACACTTTCGACAACATCTAACTGTGGCAGTTCGTAATTGAGTGGAAATTTTTAACGATGGATGTTATTTCTGAGGGTAAGTACAACATTTTTTTAATTAATATAAATCTGTCTGTTAGTCAAACAATATAAGAGAACGTTTTGAAAACATATGAAAAGTACATGTTATTTTTTCTTTGCTTAATAACTTTCAATGTCTGTAAATAACATGTACACACATGTATCCAGGCTAAATTTTTCATATATCATAGGTGGACCATTTCTATTTGTAATAATATGTAGTTTAGCCAGCACACTCGAGCACAACTTTTTTTTTTCAGAGCACTTTTACTTTTTTGTAAAATGGTTCAAATATACAGCCATCAACCTCTGCCGGGATACCTGCTGGGCGACCAATAAAAAAGTTTGAGGAGTGTAGCGAAAGATCCAAGATGCCAATGCATATTGGCAAAAAAAAAATTTTAAACTTTTTTACATACTTTTTAAAGTATACTATATTTATTTTTAAATCCTCTCAAATCCAACCACTTAGTGCTTAGATTTTTTTTACTATTTTTTAGCGAATTCACGGATCTAATATCATTTCCACAAAGTTTCAGAATTTTAAAATAATATTTATCTTTTAGCCGCCTCAAAAACAACCCCCCTGTTTTTTAACTATTTTTGACTCATAGATATCATATTATCATACTCACAGAGTTTCGGGACTTTAGAAGCAAATTTATTTTTCAACCCCTCAAAAACCACCCCCTTAATCACCCCTTAATACTTACAATTTTTTCACAATTTTTCTTTTCTTCTAACAACTATTTTAAGCTCATTTAGAAATTTCTAGAATTTTGTACACCTAGAAGTTGCAAATGGCACACTGTGCATCGGGGTGCTTTGTTTTGGTGAGTCCCCTTGCCTCTCACCATCGCACAGTGGTCCCAAATTGAGTTTTTTGGTTCAAAAATGGATAGAGAGCGCAAATCTTGTCGGAAATGAACGAATATTTTTTTAAATTAAAGCTTATCGAAATTCCAACAAATACTCGGAGCCCGAATTTTGAAAAAAAAAATCTTTTTTTATTATATTAAGGCCAAAAAAAAATGGCTAGAGAGCGCAAATCTCGTCGGAAAAGAACAAATTTGAAAATTTTCAAATTCTGACTTCAGATTGGTGATCAGCGATCCTAAAAAACCTCGAGTAATAAGTTTTGGGCCACAATCTTCAAATGTTGATGAATTTCTGGATTTTAGCATCCGCCATCTTGGATTTAGAAATTATCAAATTCTGTTTCGTGATCAGCGACCCAAAAACCTCCCGAGTAACAAAATTCAGCCAAAAATATTGAGTGAATTAATTTGTGCATGAACGAAGGCAAAAAAGGTATTTTTAGCACTTTTAGGTTAAGTTTTCTTGAAATCCTGACGTGATGGTGCAAAATGGAATAGTGTTCAGCACGTCAGAAACCTTCGGAAACCTGGAATCCCATTGGTCGGATATTTTTTTTTTTGTAAACCTGTGTAATTTTTGAACACATAAGTCCAGTTATCCTGGAATAAATGACGTTCTTACAAACATAATTTTCAAAACAATATTTGTTGGCATAAAGTAAGTTGTTGGTATTCAAAACCATCTCATTGTATAAGTGATGCGTAGGTTTAGCCTTTCACGATAATTGACGGAGTATCGGAGCTTCCTACCGCATGTACTAGCTACCCTTGTGATTCGATGAGTATCGTAACTTTACGACTGGCAATCAAATACTTGATAAATATCAACCTGCTGAGAGTGAAAATACATTCGCCATCTTTAAAAGGTTCATACTTACCAAGTATCTGATTGTCAGTTGTAAATTTATGATATTTATCGAATTACGCGGGTAATCAATACATGCAGTAGGAAACTCCGGTACGCCATGAATTACAGTAAATGGTAAGGCTGTCGTACCACTTTTTAGAGAAGGCGAATATATTTGCACACTCAGTAGGTTCATATTTACCAATTTCCTGATTGCCATTCATAAACTTATCATTTTCTTTACCTGACTTTTTTTCAAAATGGGACGAGCGTAGCCCCTCCTTGTACCTCCCAAAATGAATGGGAGTCTGGATTCATGACTTTTGGGGGTAAACTGAGATATCTCTCCAACCCCCAAGCGTAAACCTATCACTTATTTGTGGCTGTTTTTTTACTTTTACAAGTCATATTTCTTATACATTTGAAGGCCTGTCACACGCCCCTGTACCAAAGAAAGGGGCTGGCATGGACATTTCTGTGCTCTACTACCCCAAATTAACAACAATTCACACATTTTGGGAGTAAACTTATAACACACAATTAGTGGTCGGCGGGCTCCTGCTCTATAAGTACCGATGTTCTAGCTGATTCTTTTGCATATCTTATCAGTTTATCAATAAACCTCGGATATGCTGAAATTATGAAAGATAATTTCCTTGTACAAGAAAAATTAATACAAAATCATAGACCCGTAACTCTATCGAGTTATTTGTAGTGCTAATATCAATTGAGAAAGCGACATTGATCTTTACCGCGGCGGTACTTTGACAGGTGGCACAGATCAAACCTCGGCGCTTTGTAGGTCTTTTCTTATAATTTTCCAACTGACTTTAGCCAAAATATATCTAAAATTTCTGATATTTCTATATTATTAGAATATACTCGTACCTAGCATCTAATAATTTATTTATAAACAGTCAATTTGGTTAGTAAATCTACAGACATAGTATTGAATAACCCTTGAAGGCAAAAAAGGCTCTTTTTTTATTTAACTGTTTGTAGTCTTCGGTTTTGTTAATCCGAAATATCTAGAAACTAATAATTCCTATTTTTCCAGAGACACGTGAAATTAGGAATGTACTTTTAGGGTAAATTGCACAGAACCCCGTGGAACGTCACAACGTTTTCCTAATATTGTGTTTGAGGCTGCGTTCACTAACCGAGACGACTCCATCTATGCGTCTCTGTTACCCACATCAACTGCTTGTCAACAGCACTATATGTTCAGCATTCATCAATACTCCATTATCCAAGCCTGATAAGGCTTCTTTAAAAAGGCTCTCTGAATAAATGATGAATAAAAGACCGCTCCTCGAAGTCCCTTTTGAATTTCTACGCCTGATGACATTGGACCTTCAACTCTGATACAACAGTTTAATCTATCAATCATATGGTGTCTGGTACACCGCATGTTACTAAATTTTATTATCCGAGGAAGGTGCCTGTTTATATAACGGATAACGTAATTATAATCTGGCATATGCGGAAAATGACGTCTTGCAACGCTTGCCTGCCAACTGGCGTAGGTCAGTGAATAATATCTATTCTTATCGCTTCAATATATGGATATTACAACCAAGTTGGCGTATTTATAACTTTGGGCTAGTCTCCTGTCGGAACGACGCGGACGATCAAGATAAAATTGTTCCTGCTGGCACACTTACCCTACGTGAAAATGTGCCGATAGTGAAATGCCCCATGTCTAGGTACGGTATTTTTTAATTTTTTAAGTTATTAATTAAAATTTACTTATGTCGGAATTTTAAAATAATTCTATATAAAATTAAATATTGCAAGATAATAACTAATAAGATTCTATTCCAATTGTAAACTTTCCTGTTATCATAAATGCGGAAATTTAAGTACATTATCTAAGAAATAATATTCTATCCAGTATCAGTGTTTTAAAAACATTCTCAAATAGGAAGACTTTCACATAAAAATCAAAAGTGCTATTTGCGACTTAAGTAAAGCCTTCGATTGTATTTCTCATGATATCCTATTAGACAAATTACATTTCTATGGTTTCAATGAGGTTAGCTTAAAGATGATAACATCCTACTTGTCAAATAGAAGACAAAGTACATTTTTTAATAAAGGAATTTCCGATCTCTTACCAATCAATCACGGTGTACCACAGGGATCTATATTGGGACCGGTGTTGTTCATCATTTATATTAACGACTTAATTTACGCAAACGTAAATTGTAGTAATATATTATATGCCGATGACACCACAATAATCACTAAAGATAATAACTTAAAGTGTTTGCTGCATGATATGGCCAATAAAGCAGTCGATTTTCAAAACTGGTTTACAGCAAATAAACTGCTACTAAATAATGAAAAAACAACAAACATGATATTTTCATACCGTAATTTAGAGAGTGTAAAAAACCCGGATTGTACGAAATTTCTTGGAGTGTACTTAGATCCTCTCCTTACCTGGAAGCACCAAATAGATTTTATGGTCAAAAAATTTAATAAGACTTTATACTTAATAAGAAATCTTGTACATTTCGTACCAATCCAAGTAGTAAAAACAGCTTACTTTAGTCTTTTTCACTCGGTAATCAGTTATGCAATCATCACCTGTGGTCATTCGGCACATACTGGTCGAGTATTTTCTATACAGCGTCATGCCATTCGATCTATGTGTTTTATGGGTTTTAGAGAGGTTGTTAGGGAGAAATTTAAGGATTTAAAAATTTTAACTTTGCCCTCTGTGTATATTTATGAATGTCTTTTGTTTGTTAAAATGAATTTAAATCAATATAGTCTTGTAAGTGATATACATTCCCATAACACCAGAATTAATGGTCACATTAAAATAAATTATATAAGACTAAACAGTCGAGGTGCCAAAAACTATTATGGACCATTATTTTTTAATAAAGTACCAAAGATAGTTATAAATCTAGATTTTAAGCAATTCAAACAAAAGATAAAAGAAATTCTTACAGATTTTTTTTTTATAGTCCACATACATGAGAAAGATGCATCGCGTGTGCAGAATTGGGTGTCGTAAAATTGTATAGCAAACATCGAGTTTTGCTATACAGGGTCAGGCTTGAACGTTGGAACGGTTTTGGAAACTGATTCCTTCTGGATACATCAGAATGTGGCGTTCACTCGTAACGGTCAAACTTTGCATTTAACAATAGTAATTATTGTGACCTGATCCCCTTCAGGTCATCAAGTTACCTGTGAAAAGGTCAAACTTGTATTTAAGTTCTCTGGGTCGCGTGCGCGACGTCACAGATTTCAGACCTTAGGAAAAACAAACCAAAATTCTTAAGCTGTCAAATGGCAACTGATTAACTTTTCGTAATATTATGTAGTATTTTTGTGTACATTATACCATACAAAATGACAAGTTTTTAGTGTATTATTATTTGTTGCATGTATTAACATGCATTAGTAAGAATTTGATTTTTAATGTGAGTTTATATTATAGGACAAACGGTCGTATTACAGGACCATGACGGTTCATCCTGTTGGGCATCGTTGGGATACAGTTTAAAATCCAAATGTGAAACTGAAAGTGTTTATGATAATAACTGCTGCTAAAAGAAGCAATAAACAGTTCATGGTAAGAAAATTAACGTTTTACATTGATTTGTCAGTATTTTTAATAGCCCTTACTTGTTCAAATTTTAGTTGAGTGTAAGTGGAGCTGTGAAAAAGGAGAAAAAAAGTGCCATAGCAGGAATTGTTTAATGAGGTACACTCCAAGGAAAATTTGCAGGCCCCATAAAGACATTTGATGAAATACATAAATTAAGAAAGGAAATTCAAAATACCGTTGTCAACAAGTGATCTGAAAACTGGGAGTGCTGTTTAAAGCATATTGTGTGGTGTTTAAAAACTCAATGTTGGGTTGTTCACCATTCAGAAACTATGAAATTAAGTGAAAGTGGTCTAGTATAAGCAGAGCCCGAATGGGCTATAAAAGTGTTGAATTCTAGCTATAAATACCCTTCAAGCTATATGCTATAAACGTTACTTATTGCTTAGATGGATATTAATATAAAGAATATTATGTTATAATAATTCATTTTTTGTTACAATATAAACCTTTCTTACCTTTCTTTATATACTTTATAAAGGAGGAGGGGGTTCATAAGACGGGTTTTCGGCCTAATTCTCCGATTAAAGAACTTATATCTAGATACATAATGGCATTAGTTTTTGTGATCCTGAAAGATTCTCAATCTAAGGCACTTCTTCCCATAAGTTCTTGATTGGCTAGTCAATCTATTCGCGGCCGATTCGGGCACCATCGGTTCAGTTTGATTATCATAATCTCAGTTTGACACTTTTGACAGTATATCCGCCATTAATGTTAATAAGCGTTTTCGTGTTTTTCGATCAAAATGTGGTGAAGCAGTCAATATAATTAGTGCAAATAAATAGTGAAGTGCTGTGCCATTTGCAGAAAGCAGTTTAGAAAAGAAGAAAATCGATCGTTCCATAGTCGTAACATGATGAAGTTCAGTTTCCAGTTATAAAGTAACTAGCAATTAAAGTATAATATCCTTTCAATACATATTTATCTTACCGTTTTATCTTACTGTAATATCGTATGCCTACATCACGTTATATAAAGAGCCGGTAATGCAGGAATTGCAATAATTCATTTTCATGAAAATATTTACCATTCTACACATTTTCTACACACACAACGCCACTGTTACCTATGGGACGTGATGTTTATCTATCCATTTTAATGGACATATAAGGTGACTATGTTAGGAGCAAACAAGGTATATAGTGAAAAGATAGCCTGTTATGTATCTAGATATAAGTTCTTTAATCGGAGGCCTAATTCATTTTTGAACTAAAAAAACTGAAGAACATTTTTTTATTATTTACTATCAATACCGAATCAATTCTACCTGAAACGAAACTTTCCCACACTCACCTCCCCTATTTATACTCCCTTAAACTATTAAATAACCAGCATTCAATTGATTTTTTGCGGGTCATTGAAACATTTTAACATGACTGTTGCTGAGTAAGGATATTTTTGATTTTGTACGTGTATTTTCGTTGTTTAGGAAGAGGTGGGAGGAGGAGGAGGGGGTGACAGGGGGTAAAAAGGGAAGGAGGGGGAAAGTTTCGTTTGGGGTGGATTCGATTCGATAATGATAGTAAATAATAAAAAAATGTTTTTCAGTTTTTTTTTTAAATAAATTAGGCCGAAAACCGGCCTTATGGGCACTCCTCCTTTCTTGTTGATTCTTTTTAGGAATATTAATGGACCTTGGATATTTTTTTTTAGTACGGTTATTTTGTTTTACTTTCAGTTAAACACGTGCACATAATATATACAAATTCAACGTAACGACTATTTCAATTTGCTGCTAACGATAACAGTAGGAGTGATAAATAAAACTAAAACATAATAAAAAACATTTTATAAAATAAAAATTTTATAAAATATAATGCATAGTTAACAATTGAGGTACATGAAATAATAAAATACATGTTAGACATACCAATTATGTAACAATATGGTGACAAAACAAAATTCTTAACAATCTCTAAATATATTATAGATGAGGTGTTAACCGCTGGAAGAAATTGTGTACTTCTTATTGCATACTTCAAATAGTTTACAGTACGTCAGTCTTTTATTTTTAATTCATATGGTATCTTTTACACAAAATTTACAGCGGTTAATCCTTCGACGATAGCCATGTTTATTGCTGAAAAACTAAAAGAAAGGATTTCCTGTCACATGTTTTGTCTAGACCAGCAACACAATCACAGTGAGTGCCAAGGAATCATCTGAATCTGCAATAGTCCAACGAGTCAATGGTTTCTGTTCATGGTCCGAAGAGTTCATAACCTGAAAAATGAATTTGTACGTTAGCAATTATTTATAACATAAAGCAATATTTTTATTAGGCAAGCATATATAAAAAAAGGTCGATAACTAATTCCTACCTTTGGAACAAGCTTTTATCCTGTAAATTTCTTGCACAGCACTTCTTTCACCTAACCACAACCAGCTTCAATACTTTTGATTGCCTTGAATTCATCCTTCTGTCTAGGTACTTCTCTCAAAAGCCAAGTAATTCGCAATATACCTATGTGTAATATTTGGAAATACATCAATATTTGTACTAAACTATTTTTTTCTCAAAATATAAGGATTTGATTTGATAGCAGTAGTATACTTCTAACCTCTACATCATGAGACAATTCTGCAAAATACGAACTAACTGTCATTCTGACGAACAAACTTGTTGATATGAGAGTATTAATAGTTGTAGATGTTAAATAACCCAACATTAAATCTTTAAATGGCACAAACACAGCAAAATTCACTTTAAAGAAACGCGTTTAATCGGCGGACCCATTGTGACTTGATCTCCTTCAGCTGATCAAGTTATCCGCGGAAAGCTCAAACTTTGAATTTAATTACTATAGCGACTTGATCCCCTTCTGGTGATCAAGTAAGATGCAATCTAAGACGCTTGATTTTAGTTTGTTAATGGAACATAAATCTAGAACACTTCTTGAAACTGTCAAACACCTTGGACTCCAAACAGACTCTTCCCTGGCATGGAGTGATCAAATAGACGGTTATTAAAAAATTGTCTACCCATTGTTTTGTACTATGGCGAATTGGACAGCATGTCAGCTTAAACATCTTGAAAATGTATTGCTTTACATATACAGTGTGTCCACGGATGGACTTAACTATACTTATAAAAAGGTTATTTTCAATTTTTCGAAAAAAACTTATTCTTCATAATTTCTTTTGCTTGTTATATAAATACGATTCACGTTGAGAAAATTTGATTTTGTTGTACAGGGGGCGCAAAAATTATAAAAATTTGGATTTTCAAAATAAAAAATTTTAAAATCAAACTTTTTGAGGCACTGGGATTAAGGAGCTTAAAAGCAGAACAATTTTTTAAAAAATTAAATGTGAGAAAATAATCAATAAAGTATTTATTTAACTTACGTATTTATAAAGTGAGATAAATAACAAACAGGAACGTCCTTACTCAACATGAAACCCTCCTACGACAACGCATTTCTCCATCCTTTTTCGAAATTCGTTATACACATTGTGAAGAATATCTGGTGCCACTGTAGCAATGGCATCAGTGATTCTGTTTTTAAAATATCAATATTATCTTGCATGTCAATTGCATACACTTTTGGCTTAAGATACCCTCACAGAAAATAATCCATGGCGGTGAGGTCCGGAGACCGCGCTTGCCAGTTTATCTGTCCATGGCGCCCAATCCATTTGTCCGGGAAATGTTCATTTAGCCAATCGGTGACAATCATTGCACTATGCGCTGGGCAGCCATTGGAATATCATATTTCTTCTAAATTCCAAACTTACTTCATCCATTTGTGGCAAAAAGTAGGTATTCACTAAGAATTTCTAAATAATAATTTGAATTAAGCCTTTCTTTCAAGAAAAATGGACCAATTACTTTATTGAACGTTAACGCACACCATACGTTGACTTTCTTAAATTATTGGCTGTTTGTATGAATCATGAAGTGTGGATTTTCTTTTGCCCAAAAGCGACAATTTTGACTGGAGATTATCCTATTTGTTGTAAATGTAGATTCGTCACCGAATATTATATGATGGTGAAAATTACGACTTTCCATTATGCGTTCGCCCATTAGTAAAGAGAATTCAAATCGATATGAATCATCACCTTCTTGAAGTTTATTTAATTGGTTTGAATGCGTGAAATTTATTTGCGGACAGAATATTGTGTATGTGACTCTTAGATACACCACCCACCTGACTTGCTCTAGCTCTCAAAGGAAGTCGGGAATTATTGCGAACTGATTCTAACACTAAAATTGTAGCATAATTTTCATCATGTTTTTTTTTTTGTTTTTTTTCACATCTTTAACATCACCATAAACATCGAATTTACGAACCATATTTCTTAAAGCATTAACAGAAACTTGTACACCTGGAAACTTCCTGTGGAAAACTTCTATCGCGTATTTATAGGACACTTCTCCAATACCATAACACTTGATCAAGTAAATGCGCTGCTCTAGGGTCAACATTTTTCTAAAGATATTAATTGACAAATGTTAACAAAGAACAATGTCACCTAAGCATTATTTCACAGCGGCAATCTTGATTAATAATCACAAAATGAGATAGCGGTCCACTTCTACTAAAAGTTAATTCAATGAAGTAGGACCTGAGCTGAAAAACTATGAAACAACATTTACACCCAAACTTATTAATAATAGTTACAAACAACGTCTTATTACAAGTAATACATAGTCTTTAAAACATTAATCGATAACAAGATATGGGGAAAAATCGATTTAATTTGTAATATCAAATAACTTAGCAACAATAACTCCCATGAAAAAAAATTATTTGGCTCTGCGATTACTGCTTTTAAGATCCTTTATCCCATTGCCTCAAAAAGTTTGATTTTAAATTTTTTTATTTTGAAAATCCAAATTTTTATAATTTTTGCGCGCCCTGTAAAACAAAATCAAATTTTCTCAACGTTAATCGTATTTATATAACAAGCAAAAGAAATTATGAAGAATAAGTTTTTTTCGAAAAAATGAAAATAACCAGTTTTATAAGTATAGTTAAGTCCATCCGTGGACACACTGTATATAATCGTGTCTCAAATACTGTATAATCTGGTGCTAGGGAAATTGTTCTCGGATAGGGGAACTTCTTGTAATACAGAAAAAAATCATTCGGACGATGGCATTTAAATCTCTACGTGACTCTTGCAGATCTTTAGTAAAAGAATTAAATATCCTATCTGCCCCATCTTTACACATTTTTAACTGTATATATTACGTGAAATCTCATATGGACAAATAAAATACCAGAAAACGATAGTTCAACATATTATCTAAGGGAAAACTTAAACATCACTGTTCCACAACAGAGATTAACTACTGTTGCCAAGGGATCTAATATAATATTTATTAAGTTACATAATAAACTTCCAATTGAAATTAAAAAGATCAAAAATATTAAACCTTTTAAAGGCACAGTACGATACATGCTAACTCAAAAGAGTTTCTATCCTATCAGTGAGTATATGAGCTGCAATCGCCATTTTGACATAATGCGTTTTAATTTTATGAGTATCTGTATGAGTATCTGTATATATTCTTTTTATTAAGATTATATTATATTATTTAATGTTAATTTAATTTACGTTGTAGTTTTGTCTTGGAATTTTTAATATGTAAAACCTTTTGTTACTTTTGTAACTAAAGACTTATCTTGTTTGGCTGTATTTCAATACTTCTTGTAAGTCATTGAAATTAAAGTTACTATTACTAATATTATTATTCTATAGTGTCTTTAATTCTTTGTATATGAATAACAAGACTTAAGTATTGTCAAATTACTTCTCGTCTTACCAGTATTTAAAGAAACATAGGTATTAAGCAAATCACAACTTACACACTTTTTTATTTATTATGAAATTACCTACTTTCTGTATATTGTTGCCCTAATCTGGGCATGCTAATATACTAGTTAGGTAAATACTTTAAAACACTCATTATTGGAGAACCAGTCAAAACAACTACTCTTCTAGCTAATAATTTTTAATATAGCACACCTTAAAGAGTAGCTTTTAATCTCGCTTTTAATAGTTTGACATCCTGAATTTATGGTTACATGCAAATAACTAATAGTAGATTGTAATACAAGTGTGGCAAGGGCTTAATTGCAAAACGATGTATGAAAGTAGGAACACGAGCGCAGCGAGTGTTCCTATCATACGAGTTTTGCAATGAAGCTTGCCACGTGTGTGTTACATACTATTTTTTCTACGGTTGTGAAGTTATTTTCCTTTTTTAAAGTCTTTCCAAAATTTTAAATTTGCTGCCTGTCAGATTTTATTTAAAGTGACATTTTCCAGAGTCATTCTGAAGTTAGAAAATTTGACTTTGTAATTGCAATTCATGTTTAATTAATGTACATTTATAGAATTTAATTGTTATTACCAGTAGGTAATATAAAATTCTTTAAGGTAAACACACTATTTTATTCCGGTGTGTGAAGATTTCATCAAGGCGTGTGGCAAATTCTTTGCCGCACGCCGTGCGGCAAAGTGATATTTTCTGCAGTCATTTTGAAGTTAGAAAATTTGACTTTCAGCACAATCGTAGAAAAATGATATTTTTTCTAATGTCTCTAATTTTGGATAACTTTCTGTATAATTATCGGTTAACTGAGGAATTAAATTCCATATGGTTCGAAGTATTTCTTTAATACTGTCAACAAAAGATATATTAAAAGCCTTCGCTATATTTTCTGTTCCACTGACAAGGCCTGATGGAAATCTAATTTCATTTGGGATGTAATTATTTTCTTTCTGACTGAGTGATATTTTCAGAGCTTGCCACTTTTTTTACTGTCTCCTAGTTTTTTCGTAGTATTCCTTTTCTTATTACGTATAAGATTCACAGCTTCGTTTTCTTTTGTTTTAAATAAACTCTAATCGCTTTGAGAATTTGCCTGTTTAAATTTTGTTATTTTTTCACTTTAGTCATACCATTTTTTATTACTTTTGTTACATTCCATTTCTATTAGTTCTGTTGCTACATTTTTTTTACTTACTATCTCCTTGGTTTTCTTCTATTGTTTCTTTCATAAAATTATTTTCTTTTTATTTATAAGCTTCACAGCAAAATGTTATTTAGATATTTTTTTGCTTTTATTTAAAAAAAAACGTTTAAATTCTGCCATGACGTTTCTACATTTAAGATAATTTTCTACTGGCCGGCCTTATAGTCTGGTAGGTAGCGTCAATATTTTATGCGTGCTTTCAACACGACTTCCTTGTTTTTTAATGTTAGTTTTCGTTCGAAAAACAACTAAAATAAGTGTCAGCTCACGCGACCGTGGAGATGAACAGCGTGGGAGGCTGCGCATTTGGTAAAATAATTTTGTTTTTTGCGTCAATCCAACAAAGCTACAAAACTATAAATAGTTTAATTATGTAATATTAATGAAAAAAAAAGTGTCAGCTGCATAGGGTAGGGAGCGAAGGTTGACAGCTGCCCCAGTGGATCTGTATGAAAAACACGTGAAAATTCGTTATTTCAACAAAGCTGAAATTTATTTACATAATAGTTTACGATATAAAAAACAATTCAAAAGTGTCAGCTGACAATACCATGGGGCAAAACCTGTCAGCTAGGCCTTTTAAGTGTACCGCAGCATCCAGGTGCTCACCGCGCGCGGTATCTTTAATGCCCCAGTTAACGTATAACGAGTCTTGAAAGAAAATCATATTTGTATGAAAATATTAGACACACATATTAGAGCATACTTAGAAATTGCAATCATTGATTGAGAATAGTGAGGATTAAATAATGAGAATCAATAAAAAAATCTTAATATTTCTATTATTTTGGCACATTCAATACGAATAAAACAAATCAACTCTCATCTGAATCACTCTCACGGCTGTATTCTAAATTATCTTCTATATGAATGGTCTCCCAAATCTAGATTAGCCTCAGATTCTCGAGCGTCATCGTTCTCATTTTCGTCTTCACAAATATCTGCCGAAAAATATTGAAAATCATTGAAGTGAATAAAAGAGAATTCATGTAGAAGTAAAAGATTATATGCATAGAATACCTGGAATTTCCTCGCTTTCATTTATGATATTTTCAATTTTCGGTAATTGATCGCCTTGAAACCACTTGAAAATATACTTCTCATCGTGTTTTTCCCATCCATAATCAGTTGGCAAAGACAAACTTGGCGTATGAAGATGTGCATGACTCCACAAGCAATGTAAAAAGTTCGCAAAAAATGCTGTTTCAATTCTGTCTTACATGGAGGTAACATAGATCCTTCGAAATTCTGGTCAAATTTCAAGACATCTTCTTTCTGATTGACATTATACGCCCTCATGAAAGTAGCTACGCGTACGAGATTAATATTCTTGATTCTTTTAGAACCGTACATATGACAACAAATTCCTCCAGAATAGTAAAATTCTCTTCGAAATTTTCAGGTGCGTGTTGAGAAATGTCAACGAAAGCCTATATATACGACGGACATATCCGTAATAATTCTAGCGGTTTCTTTTTCCCTTTTCTATAAAAAGCTGGAATGGAGTCACAGCTGGTTAAGGCAAGAAAACCTGGGAGTGCTAGACACAATTTTTTGGCAGAGCTGTAAAACGTTGGTGGTAACAGGTAACGTTGGTAACAGGATCGATGGTACATGTCGCTCTCTGTTACAGTTTGTGGTAGGTAATATCACATCATTCAACTTCAGATTATACTTTTGACGATTTGCTAAAACACTTTTACACTTCACTAGAGTATTGTCTGTCAGTAGCGTGAGCGGTAGTGCACTTTTCGAACAAATCACACAGAAAGACATCGTGGAAAAAAATACGACCTCACGCTTGAAAAGTACTGTAGAAACTAGCAATAAATGACGCCTTAGACCCGAACAAATGTTTCCATACAAATATGATTTTCTTTCAAGTTTCATATGAGAAAAACGATATCAGCAGGCGTGAAACAGGGTATTTCGTTAGTGTGTGTTGAGAGAAACTTGAAATTGATCATCAGGTGGTTAAAAAAAAATGTAATAATACGTTAGCTGGGGCATTAAAGATACCGCGCGCGGTGAGCGCCTAGACGCTGCGGTACACTTAAAAAGCCTAGCTGACAGGTTTTATCCCATGGTATTGTCAGCTGACACTTTTTTATTGTTTTTTATACCGTAAACTATCATATAAATAAATTTCAGCTTTGTTGAAATAACGAATTTTCACGTTTTTTTCATATATATTGACTAGGGCAGCTGACAACCTTCGCTCCTTACCCTATGCAGCTGACACATTTTTTTTTTTCATTTATATTACATAAATAAACTATTTATAGTTTAGTAGCCTTGTTGGATTGACGCGAAAAACGAAATTATTTTACCGGATGCGCAGCCTCCCACGCCCTTCATCTCCGCGATTGAAGTAGCTGACACCCGATTCTTCGATAAGTAATGAAAAAACAACTTGTACTGAAAAAATGAACTACCTCCCACACTATTATACTTTTTAACAACATTTTTCTATTTTCTATAGTAGAGGCCATTCCTCCCTATTGGGTTACGATTCTAATGAGAAAAGGTTTTGTTCACTTAAAACACAATTTAGCTGCTAAATTGATCTTGCACGAAATGTTGCATATATCTTGGGCTGAATCAAACACTTGTAGCTTTCTAAAAATTCTGTATAAGGTTCCAATTTGCATTTTTAGTATTTCATTTGCTTGATGGATATATTGTGATATTTTCTGTAGTACTTAACCTTTGACCATTCTATAAATATGTGGTAATGATCTTCCCACATTATCTTCTAGAGCCGACCCACTAAAACTAAGAGCTTTATCTGGGGAGACTAGAGATACATTGACTGCTGATAAGAAATCAGATGGCGTTATTCTGGTAAGTTGGCCATCATTTAAAACAAATAAATTAAAATTGTCGATGGCGTTTATTAAAGAACTTCTTCCATGGCTTCATTTTTGAAACTTTCCCACAAAGTATAATTAGTGGAGTCAAAATAAGTTTTGGTTTGACCGTAGCAATTTTATTGTTTTAATTTGTTGTAGGTGTAATAACAAGTGCTATGAGCAGTTTTGGTTTAAATCAGTCCATTGCTTCTTGTAAAATTGTATTAATTCATTTTTTATTTATTTTGAATTTTTATAATATTTTCCTTATTATCCTAGTAGAGCGGGAGCTAGGTGGCTTTTTCGGCACATCATCGTTTTAAGAACTTTGACATATTTTTATGGTTTAATAGATGATAACGATTCATAAAATCGACTTCTGGCACTGCACTTCCTGTCAGGTGCGTCACACACTGTCTAAAAATCAATGAAATTATGTCATTGTTACAAGGCCCTTTTTTTTCGTGTGTACATATTTTATGTTTAGAATGAATAAAATAAGATCGCCAGAAAGTGTGGGCCCTCAGGAGCCGCAGCCAGAAAGGTAATAATGATACAATACATCTGAGGCACGGTAGGAAGTCAAGTTAGCCGAAAGTGTTAAATTCTTGTATATTTAAGAGCCTATGGTACTTTTGTCCACACTAAGAACTTTCTGGGAAGGCTATTCTATTGTTGAAGGAGATTATATTTACGTTTTAAAAAGGAGCCAGAACTTGCAACAATGAGTTAAGAGTTCTGAGATGAAATATGCAAAAAAAAGCCAATTTTCTTCAAAAATCCTAAACGTTTTCTTTCTGGCTAGCTTTACTGAAGGGAGTTTCTTTCCGGGAATTATTTTCTGTGTTCAAAACATTTAAATAAACATGTTCAGCCTAAAAAAAAGCTTGTAATGATCATGTTATACAACTCTGTTTTCTTACATCTTTGACCTTTCTGGCTGCGCCATTGAATGTCCACACTTTCTGGCGATCTTATTTTATTCATTCTAAACATAAAATGTGTACACACAAAAAAAATTAGCCTTGTAACGATGATATAATTTCACTGATTTTTATATCTTGAACCATGGCCAACTCGACGGGCTGATATATGCCTGAAGTCTATCTTGTCGTTATTTAAGTTCGATAGAATTAATCAACGCATAGAAAATGCTTGTAACGATGAGTTCCCGAAAAAGCCTCGTAGCTCCCACACCATATTAAAGCAAAACTAACGTAATAGTTTTTTTTGGGGGGTAGAATTCGAGGATCTACACGTTCCATTAGCTACTTTTTTTTCGAAACCCCCCGAGTTCGGGTGAAACTCACCCCCCAACGAAAAAGCACACTTATTCCTTTTTAATATTTCATATTTGGACGCATTTTGAATCAAACTATCCAAAAATATTTGAATTTAATACTGCTATAGAATTAATCCGAAGTGAGATCACCAAGTTACTGTACTATATCGATAAACTGCTAACAATTATTGGGATGGTTTCAATAAAGTGCATAGCTTCATCAACTTTCGTTAAAATTTATGAATTATTACATTATATTTTAAATGATCAAAAAAGGTAATTTTTAGTGTTTTTTATTTTTTACAAATTAATAAATTATCAAATTTCATTGCGAACAATTTGCTCCTTTTATTTTTGTGATACGATTACTAGAACCAGAGATAATAAGGAAAATAGCAGAAAATTTCAATATTGAAACAAGAATTATTTAAATTTTACAAGAAGCAATGCCCGATTTAATCCAAAACTTCTCATAGCACTGTTATACCTACAACAAATTAAAGCAATGAATGGGCCTTTCCACGTTTTTTTTTATTGAATATTTGAAAAGTTCTCTTTAAAAAAACTCACCCGTATTTTTTCCTTTTTACAAAATTCGTTTCTTTTCTACAGAAAAAATTATTATGTTATATGAATTTAAAATTGGCGGCAATATTTCTGCACTGATGACGAAATGGGGGGAATGACCAATCAGTATACTCTAACACCCTTGGTAGAGGATACATATGAGCAGATTGTACGTATAAGTGTTTGTCTCTTTTTATCATTACCGAATTGACAGACATGTCATCAAGCTTTGTTAGTTCTAGTCTAGTGACGTGTGAAACTACAGAAAATTTTCTTCGATGTATTTACTACCAAGTTGCCAAAAATGAATGAAATCTAAATCATACGACATTATTCCAAAGTTAAAACCTCTAGTTACTGTACTAATATATAATAATACATTTATAGTTACAGGTATTTCATACCTGCTGAATTTATAAAACTAAATAGGTATGTACAAAAACTGAATAAAAACATTAAAATATGATTCATTTTACTTTTGTAGTATACAAATTACAGTTAATAAATATAAACAACAAGGTTTAAGTGTTTTATTTTCTTTTACATTTATTGAATAATTTTTAAAATCATTATTAAATCTAAAAATTTATCAGTAACAGTTATTTTATTTAAGTAAACAGGAATTGTCATTCGCCATTTCACTGTCAATAATAGGGAGATTATCACTTGCTGCCTTCTCAAAATCTGTCTCCATTTTTTTTATGAATAGAATAGAATAGAATAGAATAGAATAAATTTATTCACCATAAATTTTGTTACAATAACAATATCGGTTTTGTCATTACAAATTCACATAAAATATAAGATACAAAATATAAAAAAACTTATTAATATAATATATATGTAATATATATGTCATATGTTACAAAAATTGTATAAAACAAACAAGAAAACAAAAATATATAATAAAAAGGAAACATAAAAAACAAACTAACAAATATATGTATATATAACGGTAAAGCTCTTCCCCATTACCGATCAAAAAACTCTGTCAAGTTATAAAAACAATGTTCATTCAAAAACATTTTCAATTTGCTTCTGAATAATCTAAAAGAATTTTGTGACTTTATTTCTATAGGAAGTTCATTATATATATAACTACCAGCACAGTGGGGAGATTTTTTATATTTACTAAGGTTGAAAATATTTATGTGTATTTTCCCCGAACTTCTGGTGGGGTAGTTGTGTATGTCACCATTTGTTTTAAATTTATTCAGGTTTTTGTGCATGAAACAAGAAATTTTAAATATTTAAATACATGTCACAGTCATAATTTTATTTGTTTTAAATGTATCTCTGCATGATTCTCTGTGGTTCAAACCAAACAGAATCCGAATAATTCTCTTTTACATTACAAAAACTCTACTCGCCTCAGCTGATTGACCCCATGTACTAATATTGTAGCTAATGGCTGAATATGCTAAAGAGTAGTAACATGTCATTAATGCATTATTATTCAATTCTTTTTTTAAATTTAATATTGCAAATGTTGTTTTTGCTAACTTAGTGCACAAGGTATCTATTTGAGGGGTAAAATTTAATGTTGCATCTATCACTGAGCCTAAGAATGTTGTTTTCGTGTTGGTCTCAACATATTCTATATTAGGACTATTATTAGATATAGTATTTGTAAAATACAAAAATACCGTTTTTTTCATGTTAATAATCAGAGAATTTTTAAAACACCAGTCTTCAAATTGCTTAATAACTGTAGCAGTTCTATTCTCTAAATGCTCAATGGTATCACTGTGGATTATGACAGATGTGTCATCCGCGTACATAAATACCTCACCTTCTGTTATATAATCCGGTAAATCATTGACGAAGATAAGAAATAAAAGTGGGCCAATAATGGAACCTTGAGCTACACCGATTTCCATATTAACGATGTTAGATATTTCTGAGTTTATTGAAACTAAAATTTTCCGATTTTCCAGATAAGAAGTTAACCATTTCAGAATGTTTCCGTTTATTCCTATTTTTTTTAATTTGTCCTCAAGAAATTTCGGATTAACTGAATCAAAAGCTGCAGTTAGATCAAAGAAAAGACTAGCTTCTTTTTTACCTTTATCAAGGTAATGGTAGATTTTTTGAACAAATTCTAATGTCGCTAGTTCTGTAGATTTATTTTCTCTATAACCAAACTGACTGTCAGTAAATAAATTATTTGATTCTAAATATAGGTGTATTCTATTGGCAACTGCTTTTTCAGGAATTTTAGATAAGTAGCTTAGTAAAGTTATGGGCCTATGATTTTCTACCAAGTGCGGATCATCTTTTTTAAATAAGGGAATTACTTTACCTAATTTTAAAATGTCCGGAAACTGTCCAAGATTTACCGATAAATTAATAAGATATGCAAGAGAATCTGCTACAACGTATTTACAGAACTTTAATAGTCGGATAGGTATTTCGTCAACGCCAGTGGAATTCTTGTTTTTCATATTATCAATTATACTAATAATTTCGTCTCCTGTCACAGGTTCAAAGGAAATTGTTGAATTAATTATTTTCCTGGATATTGTACAATTATTTGATAAGTTATTTCCAAAGTGGATATCCAGTTTATCTTTAACACATGTAGAAAAATAATTAACAAATATTTCAGATATTTTTTTTTCGTCATTTATTATTTCATCATTTACTTTTATACCAGTTCTCATTTTCTGTTTTTGTCGTCCCAATCTGTTATTAACCATTTGCCATAAAGTTTTATTTTTATTATTTGAATTTTCAATTATATTTGTATTTATTTCTATTCGTATACTAGATATTTTATTATTAATGCATTTTTTATAATTTCTAAAGGATCTCATCAGTTCAGGACAACCAGAGTTCTTAGCAATGTAATAAAGATACTTTAAGTTATTTAATTCCTGTTTCACTCTGAAATCGTTTTCAGGTTTGCTACTTTTCTTGACTGACATAACTTTCTTTTCACAACTCATGTCCAAACACCACTGGAAGTGCACCAAAAATTCACAAAAGTAGTCGTTGATATTGTCATGTTCCTTAGTAAATAGGTCAAAGTCATTATAAAAAAGGTTAGCAAAATTAAACATGTTTTGTTCTGAGAAAATTCTACACATTGTCTTATTATCTGACACAGGGTCGGTACAATAATTTTCCATTAGATTATAATTAAATAATTGTCCTTTATGATCCGATATGTGTGAATCTACTATTATTACCTCACAATCTGTTAAATTTGTAATAACATAATCTAAAGCTGTCCTTGAATTGAAGCCTGTTCGTAAGTCAATTCTTGTTGGTTCATTTACTAATGATCTTAAAGAGAAGGAGTCAATTATATCTGATAAGGATTTATTCTGTAATGTGTTTGATAATTTGTCTATATTAAAATCCCCTGTTAATATTATATACTTAAATCTATTAATGACGTCACCTAAGAAAAGGGATAAATTCAGCAAAAAATTATTAATATTTCCGTTAGGTGTCCTGTATATATTAGTAACACAAATATGTTCATTATATATGACAGCTACTATTTCAAAATCCATTTCAATACAGTACTTTTTTGTGCAGAAAATTTTACAATTATCAGCTAGACTAGTTCTACAGAGTATAGCTACCCCACCATGTATATGAGTCGTTCTACAAAAGGTACTTACATTCTTATAATTTTTGATAGTGGTGACTGATGATTGTATCAAGTTCATCCAGTGTTCACATATACACAGTACATCTGGATTTTTTAGTTCTGATAAAATGGTTTCTAGCATTGGTAATTTAGTCGATAAACATTGAACATTTATATGGAAGACACTATTTAACTTGGACCCTATTTCAGTTGTCTCATTTACTGCATGTGATATATTTAAATCACATTTAGTCACATAATTTATATTTTGAACGTTTCTTGGGAGAGTCTCGGATATAAAAAACACTGATTCTCATTGAGAATTGTCTTTTTCAAAGTAGGATGGTTATCCACATTTATCTCTTCACAATCATAATTTTCAGGCGAAACAGTAACAGATGATGACGTCAGATCAATTGTTTCTATAAATGGTACATAATTTTCTTCTCTCAATCCATTGTTGTTATTTAACACTCTTCTAACTACGATAGAATTTTGACTATTTTGCTTGTTTAACAGTATAGCAGTAATATCATCAACTATTTGAGTTTTTGGTTTGTTTTTTCTATTATTGTTAGTTAGTTCAATCAAATTTATTTTCCCTGTGCTGCAATTTTCTAACAAAAAGAGAAATTCCCCAAGTTTATTATTATATTTATGTATAAATTTATTTATTTTGGAGTGTTTAAAAGGTGCCGTAGAAATAATTAAGTTGGTATTAGAGCACCTCATCACTTTTCTTCCCAAGTCCTTGAATATTGGATATCTGTTTTTGTTGTTAAAATTATTGTATCCACCAATAATAATGACATGATCATTTAACGTATAACTTTTTGTCAGAGATTCTAAATTTTCAATAACTTGATTAAACGCTGCACCTGGTTTAATAATAACTTCCACTTTATAGGTGTTAGGATTTATTTTTCTGTTTAAAATTTTATCTATATGACGTCCATAGTCATCAGTTAGAATAAGTATTTTCTTATGCTGGTTATTATTGTTTGGCTTAATATTAAAATTCACAGCATTTTTACATTCAAATTTTTCACCATTGAGTGATTTATCATTATTATAGGCAGTAGTTTGAGTGTCTACACAGTACACACACACACACTTTTAAATAATTAAGAAACACAGTTATGCGGGGGCACTTTTTACATTGCTACCCGCTCATACTCTGCATACGCGGTTTTCTATAAAATGGCGGAGGATCCGGTGATACTACACAGACACACACACAAAAAAACATGTATGTTTTTGGGACTCCAACGCAACGTGCTAAATACGAATCAGATGTCCGTTTATCACCCATCACCCATCCTGAAAAAATATTTGCCTCCAATAATTCCCACTACGTCAAAAGTTATATGCACTTTTTGACGCGGATTTTCTACTTATCTGCTTAATATATCTTGTACTAGTAATCGAATGGGAATTTTGAAAATACTGGTTTATTTGGAATAAAATTCTTAAAAAATAATAGACCTGTCCGATATGTATAGGCCAATCCGCAATCTTCGAAAAAAAAAAATGGAAGGCACCAAAAATGGCCAAAAAAATTGAATCTCTTTTCAATGAGAAGGAGTAATTACATCAAAGTTGGCAAAAATAAAACTCATCTATGGTCAAATATAATGCACCAAACCCGGACGCTGTAATAGTACGTCGGGTACATGGCTATATAAGCCAAAAAAATGCACTTTTTGATTGGGATGTGCCACTTTCTGTGGTCATAGTTGATGCTAAAAGGTAACTTTCCAGATAGGGAGCCACTTTAACACCCGTGTAGAACACCAAAATGGCGACCATTAAAGATGGCCGCCATTAGCCACACTAAATGTTTTTGTATCTCAGCTCCTAATGGTCCGATTTCTATTTTCTATTTTTTTGTTTGTAAAGAGGACAGTTTTTTGTCCCTATACAGTTATCTCTACACCTTAAGGGTTCTGCGCAATTAAAAAAAAAATTAATTTTTCGGATTTCTTTTTGTAATTTGATGATTTGTGAATTATTTATTTATTTGCACAGTAAATACTGATGTAGTTGTTTTGGCAATATCTTTCTTTCACGTTCTCAAAACTGCGGGACTTCAAGAGATGTGGATTCTCTTTGGTATTGGGAAGGGTCAGAGATACATGAGCATTAATGCCATATTTGGAAGTATGGGTGAACATAAAGCTGTTGCATTGAGAGGATTCCATGCATTCACTGGATCAGATGTAACGTCATCATTTGCAATGAAAGGGAAACAAACTGCCTGGAAAGTGTGGAAATCATTTCCTAAAGCTGCTGGAGCCTTCCAAGCTATCTCTATACCACAACAGTCTATTTCTGACGAGACCTTTTAAATTCTGGAGAAGTTTACTGTTTTGCTTTACTACATGATAGGAGAGTTTGCTTCAAAAAGTCGCAGTCTACAAAGTCTCCCCCAACAAGAGGTACTAAGGCAGCATTGTCTTCGTTCAGCATACCAGGCAGGACAAACTTGGGGTCGTGCATGCTCAGTGATGGACAACATTCCAGGGCCAGAAGGATGGGGATGGACCATGGTTGATGGGGAGTGGACGCCGGTCTGGTCTTCTCTTCCTTCTCTTATGGCAGCCTGCAGAGAATTAGTTAAGTGTAGTTGCTCTGGATGCCGTACATGATGCTGCTGCTGCAGGTTCCATGCACATTACTTTGCACGAACTGCACTGGGGATCGACAATGCAGCAATAAATACAATAAAAGTATGCGTTTAATTGATTATTTTTACATTCGTCTCACAATTTCAAGATCATAATATTGCTTTGTTGATCCAACTCCTTAATATAATAATAATATATAATTATTTAGTTCCAGGGATGAATTGGAAGATAAAAAAGATGATTGCGAGTGATCTAGCGTCGTAAAAACTCTATAGAAGCAGTTCATTTACATGAATATTTCTTAGTATTTAGTAGTTTTTTGTTTGTAATTTATTTTTTACTTAATGTAATAAATGTTTCCAAAATAATTAAAATCACTGTTTATGAAAACAAGTCTCTATTGACATATACGAAACACCATATACATAAACCTTTTTTTGTGGAAAAAAAAAATGGATATTGAGAACAATTAAAACTTACTTATCAATGAAATTTGTGAGAAAAGTGAAATTTTCAGGTTTTTGAAAATTGCGCAGAACCCTGAAGGTGTAGAGATAAATGTGCAGGACAAAAAATGTCCTCTTTACAAGTGGTACAGTAACTAGAGGTTTTAACTTCGGAATAATGTCCTATGGAACAGATTTCGTTCATTTTTGGCAGTATAATAGTAAATGCTTCACAGAAAAGTTTCTGTATTGTGCGGGAGCTTGCTAATTTATAGGGGGTGGATGCCACCCTCTCTCAGGGGGTGGCACTTAAAAAATGTATATATTTATTGGAGATGAAATAGAATCAAATTTTAAGAAGAAAAGTTTCTATGCAATTTTTCACATAGATTGATAGTTTTTAAGTTATAACGACTTTAAAATTGCGATTTTAGCTAAAAAAAAAAGGTATTTCCAAACGGCTTTCGTCAAGTATCTCGAAAAGTATTACTTTATCGAAAAAAATTTACAGACCAATTATAGAAAGTACAAACTGGAAATTAATTATATTTTTTGTTTATTGATGTAGGATTAATAATTTCGGAGATATTTATGTTTATATCTGGTATCCAAGTGTTTCGAAATTACCTTTAAAGTTTAAAATGCATTTTTTTCTAAAGCAAGCGCTTTAAATGAGCAAAAAAATTTGAGCATCTAGGTAATACTACATCTTAACGAAAAACTGTATTTGAGATAATTTTTATAAATTACTGGCTAATTAGAGTAACAAAATGGCAATCTTTTTATATAAAAAAATATAAATACGCACATTTTTCCGTCATAACTTCTTTATTTCTTATGCTACAGGAACGAGTAAAAAATAATTTGAAAGCGCAATTAATTGTCTTTAAGTTCATTTCTTACCATGCGTGACGTAGGTGTTACAATTTCTGAGATAATTTTTCGTCTTATAAACGTTCGGACGCCGTTTGTAAACTCTCATATCTCCGAAACTATTAAATATATGTAAATAAATAAACAAGCGAAATTCATTATCAGTTTATGAGCTTTATTTTTGGTCTCTACCCATTTTTCAATAAAACTAATATTTATTGAGATATTTGGAAAAGGAAAAAAAATACGTTTTATCGAAAATACCTTTATAGTATAAACTATATTTTCTTCTAAAGGAAGTGCTGTATACAAACCAAAAAATTTTAACATCTACGTCATGCTATATATTAATGTGAAACAGTGTTTGAAATTCCTTTTTTTTAATTACTGGCTAATTACAGTAACAAAATGGCGACGTTGTTATTAGAAAAATGTGTAGACGCGCATTGCTTCGATCATAACTTCTTTGTTTTTTATGCTACAGAAACAAATAGAAAAACAGTTGAAAGCTTAATTAATATTATTCTACCTAATAGCATCCTTGACGTGTCACAGTTTCTGAGATATTTCACTCTCACTCTAAATAATTATCTTATGAACACTTGGATGCCAAATGTAAACTTAAATATCTCCGAAATTGTTAATCTTACATCAATAAACAAAAAACGTAATTAATCCCCAGTTTGTACTTTCTTGGTCTGTAACATTTTCTCGATAAAGTAATACTTTTCGAGATACTTGACGAAAGCCGTTTGGAAATACCTTTTTTCAAGCTAAAATCGCAATTTTGAAGTCGTTATAACTTAAAAACTATCAATTTATGTGAAAAATTGCATAGAACCTTTTCTTGTTAAAATTTGATTCTACTTCAGCTTCAATAAATGTATATATTTTTTAAGTGCCACCTCCTGAGAGGGGGTGGCATCGACCCCCTATAAATTAGCACCCGCACAATATTGAAACTTTTCTGTGAAGCATTTACTATTATACTGCCAAAAATGAACGAAATCCGTTCAATATGACATTATTCCGGAGTTTTGCATATTTTTTGCCTCTAGGTACAGTACTAAAGAGCTTTCGAACAAAAAAAAAAAAGAAAATAGAAATCGGACCATTAGGAGCTGAGAAAGTATGGCTAATGGCGGCCATCTTTAATGGCCGCCATTTTGGTGACCTGCACTGATCTTCAAGTGGCTCCCTATCTCAAAAGTTACCTTTTGACATCAACTATGACCACAGAAAGTGGCATATCTCAATCAAAAAGTGCAGCTTTCTTTGATGTACCCGACGTACTATAAGCCAAATAGAACGGTCAAAGATGGCGGAGGAAATAATTTTTTTTAATTCTTCCTCAAACATCAATGAGCCATTGTGCGTCACTTTTTTCGCGGTTGAAGGTTGTTTTAGGTACTTTGAGGGGATAAAGTTCAATTTTTTTTATTTTCAAAAAATTTTCAAAATTTTTTATTTTCAATTTTCAAAAATGTATTTTCTTTGACCCTCCCTTTTTGCACTAAATTTTCATCGAAACAAAATGAAATATACTATATAAAGTATAAAAAAAAAGTCTCGCACAACGTCAAAAATGTAATACAAAATTAAACTACATTAATTTGAAAGAAAATTTATTAAGCATACGCATGGTAAAAATAAAAATATATGATCAGTATTCAGGGTCAAACAAAGAAAATGCATTTTTGAAAATAAAAAAAAATTAACTTTATCCCCTTAAAGTACCTAAAAGATCCTACAGTCGAAAACAAGAAAAAGTGACGCACAATGCCTCCTTGATACTTGACGAAGAATTAAAATAACTATTTCGTTCGCCATATTTGACCGTTTTATTTGGCTTACAGCGTCCGGGTTTGGTGCATTATATTTGACCATAGATGATTTTATTTTTGCCAACTTTGGTGAACTTACTCCTTCTTGTTGAAAAGATATTCAATTTTGATTTTTTCGGCCATTTTTGGTGTTCTCCATTTTGTTCCAAGACGGGCGGATTGACCTATACATATCGGGGAGGTCTATATTTTTTATGAATTTTATTTCAAATAAGGCGGTATTTTCAAAATTCCCATTCGATTACTAGTACAAGATATATTGAGCAGAAAAGTTGAATATGCGTGAAAGCGTGTCAAAAAGTGCATATAACTTTTGACGCATCAGGAATTTTTGGCCGCAAATATTTTTTTAATTAGGTGGATACATAAGAATCAACAATAAAATTTCTAGTGAAACGTTGTCGCCGATAATAATCAATTCTACTGCACTATAACCGGGCGATGGCGAAATTTTAATAATAATTTCTAGTGAACTTTTTTTGAATCCGGTTCAATTTTGTTTGAATTTTTTAATTTATTCAAACCATGTACACTCGACTCCCTAGGGCCCTACATCAGTACAGAGTTATGCAACGACATATGAGCGATGTAATCCAGCAACCGAGTTAAAAATATCATACTTAGAAACGAGGAGTATTTACTGAATACCGCTAAGAGCTAATCAGGCAAGAGGATCCAATTCATCAACGGTATGGAAGGCGTCGATCGGCGGGAGAATAAACACGACCGCAAATTGATGAATTATAGGTACTATATTTAGATGGGATAAAATACAGTGAAAAATCGTGCGCTCAACTATACAAGACGAATAAATATCCTTGGAAAACCCTCCCTGATCTGTGGTGTAGCTTAAACGACACGTCTGAGGGCTGGAGCACTTGGAATCCAGCCAAATGCATCTGACTCAAATATCCAATTCGTAGCCAAGTTTATACCCAAGGTTGTTGGACTTGCTAGTTTATATTCTCCAAGGACATTTATAGTTAGAGAGCATTCAAAAATTTACCACGTATTTAATTTTTAAGGGCGTTAGCTCGCTATAGCAAATTGTACAGTACATAAAATATTGCATAAATACATTTTCAGATAGAAATATGGGGTTATCTCGTTTGTGAAAAACTTCAAAATAGTTATCGATTTGGACTACAAATTATTCGAGGATGATGTAATAGGAGAGAATATTATTCTGATATTTAAGACATCCATGCGAACATTGAGAGTGAATTTTTTTTTATCTATTTATTTAACGTCGGCCTATTTCCGCTACCAGGGCCTATCACCGACGCCAGGAGACAGCAGCCGCCACATTGGAGGAGTGGTGGGGGTTTTTTGATTTTCGTTTTTTAAAATTTTTTCGGATACCGTTGTACGAAAAAATCCGAAAAAATTCACAGTTGTTACTTACATGTTGGACTATTTACTCAAAAAATATGGTTCCTACATATTTACCATTATCAAGACCTTTATATGGACTCAATAAAATCGTAGGTCGCACTTTCCGTTGACTTACTAGGACAAAACCCATCCCTGACAGGGAAATTCACACAAACCAATCAGACATCGTCCTACATAATAGAAAGGAGAACTCTTGCCTGCTGGTCTATGTATCAATTTGTAAGCTTCTTAAGCTAGCAAGCTAGCAGAGCTGGGTAATTACTTGTAATTTAAAAATAATTACAATTACAAATTACTTTTTTAAAAAAGGAACTAATTACAATTACAAATTACTTTTTTTAAAAAGGAACTAATTACAATTACAAAGTACATGTCTTTAAAAAAGGAATTAGCAATTACTTTTCTAATTACTTTTCTAATTACTTTTATGATAAAGTAAATTATAGTGACCAAACAGACAAAAAGGTAAATTAAAAATTTTTATTAAAAGTGTTGTGTAACATTGCGTTTTAATATTTATTAGAATCGTTATTAGAATGTTTGACCTGAAGAGTAATCAGGAAAAATTAAATAAATATATAGAAGAGGCAGCTTAATAGTGGAGTCGGTTTAGGAAAGGATTGGAAAAATTGTTAAGATGGATGCAGACCCTGCGGAAATTGTTTGTCATGACGAGTATATATAAATTTGAATTTCCAAAAAATGCTTTTTTCACTGAAAAGAGGTATTTTGGACATTTTAAGGGTCAAATTTGTTGTTTTAATTTTTTTTTTATCACTTAAACAACTAGTTAAGAAAAGAAAATGGTATCCTTTTATTCTCAATATTAAAGGAACCTTCAGTTTAAATTTGGGGAAGATATCTGACCATCCCCCCTCCTGATATTATATATATATACGAAAAAAATTGAGAAAATCAAATTTCGGCTATCTTGATCAGATCTCAACCGATTTGGCTGAAATTTGGAATGGAAGTAGTCTTCACCACACAAAAACTGTTGAATTTCAGCCAAAAATGTTAAATAGTTTGGCTGAAATTGCAGTTTCAGTCAAATTTTCTGAAATTTTCAAATCGAAATATCTTCGGACCTAAAAGTCAGATCAAAATTTGCTTTGTGACAAAAGGAAGGCGTGGTACAATATCAAAACACTCGTTTTGAAAAGTAAAAGATAGACCACGGTTACCCTTCGATTATACATGAAGCGGCTATCTGAGTCACGTAAAAATAAAAAAATAATAAAAATTGTAACACATTCACATATTTACAGAAATAAATACAGGCACGCACATTCATATATAATATAATATACATTTATCTATACCTAGTCAAAGCAGTAGGCACGACTATACAAATAAAAAATATATATATATTTTTTAAAGTTTTATAAACAATAAATACAATTGTTTTCTGCTATATACATACCAGTGCGCGCACACATAGTCACTGAGTACACATATATTATATATATATAGTGCAAATGACTAAAAAACGACCAAATGTAAAAGTGATTCTTGACTTATATCATGGAAAAGTACATAAAATAACCTACCTTTTTCCATAAAGCAAAATTCGATCCGTCTTTTAGGTCCGGAGATATTTCAATTTGAACATTTCAGAAAATTTTACTGAAACAGCAATTTCAGCCAAACTATTTAATATTTTTGGCTGAAATCTGGTAGATAATTTTTTTGTGATAAAGACTACTTCCATTCCAAATTTCAGCCAAATCGGTTGAGATCTGATCAAGACAGCTAAAATATAATTTTTTCAATTTTTTATATATATATCAAGAGGGGGGTGGCCTGATCTTCACCAAATTTAAACTGGAGGTTCTTTTAATATTAAGAATAAAAGGATACTATTTTAGTTCCTTAACTAATTGTTTAAGTGGTCAAAAGAAATTAAAACTGCAAATTTGACCCTTAAAATGTCCAAAAAACCCCTTTTCGGCCAATAAAACACGGTTCCGCCCCTATTTGGAAATCAAGATTTTAGGGTTTTGTTATACTCGCCATGACAAACAATTTCCGCCGGGTCTGCATCTATGTTAAAAAATTTCCCAACCTCGCTATTTTATTGACTAAATCAACTCCACTATAATAACAATGCCTAATAATAATAAGAATGATAATAATAAACAGTAAACACATTTAGTTTTTAAAAGTTTATTGAACAAAAATACAAAAGTTTGTGTACTTAATAAAAAAACATAAATGTGCAGCGGACCACGGCAAAAACTCGTTTTTAGTCAGTAAATTTTTTTGAACTTTTCAGATTCATTTTGAACTATGCAACTGTAAAATTCTGCTTTAATCTATTCTTGTTTGTTAAATCACATACGCATGTTCTTAAAGTAATTGTAATTGGAAAAAGTAATTGTAATTGGAGAAAGTAATTGTAATTGGAGAAAGTAATTGTAATTGGAGAAAGTAATTGTAATTGGAAAAAGTAATTACTAATTGGAAAAAGTAATTGTAATTAGATGGTTCAAATAATATAATTACAAATTACAATTCCTTTAACAATTTTCCTACAATTACAATTCCAAATTACTTTAATAAAAAAAAGTACTTAATTACAATTACAATTACACGAAAAAAAAAGGAATTGTAATTGCTAATTACTTTTTCACCAGGAATTACCCAGCTCTGCAAGCTAGCTAGCTTAAGAAGCTTGTTTGTGTCTGTCCAACACTTGACGATATTTCTTCCCTTTCTGCGCGGCTACTTGCCAACTTAGGATGGTTGACTAGTAACTTGCAAAAAAAAATCACTTTACTTCAATTTTAAACATTCTTTACTAGAAAATTATTTTAGGAATCTTTTCAGATTTTATTATTCTGGAAGTTTCTAGTGGTGTCAAGGAATTTGCCAAATCTAAATAAGGAAGGAAGAAAGGCCGGCCCAAGCCGGGCCCTTCTGGGCCAGCAGCCCCAGGACTTATCTCGAACTGTCGCTATACGCGAACTCTAACTATAGTGCCGAAATTCGTCGTGGCTGTCAAATTTCTATTTATATCCCAGAGTGGGGAATGAGTCTTTGGTATTACGTATTACGGCTTAAATGAGTTTCGAGGGATATTAAATACTAATATATTGGCAATAAAATATAAATCAGTATTAACTATCAATACTAAACCAATTTTAGAGGGCTCTTAAAATTGGACCGTTACAAATGGACTAAATATTTCTGTACTGAAAGTAAAATATAATGTATTGTTGCTTGTTTTCAAAGAATTTGGAGATCTATGCGGCAGTTTTCTCGAAAACGGTTGGAATTATCAAGTTCTATCAAGCGTACCTTTTTTACGTAGAAATGACTCCTGCATGAGATTTTCTTATCAAAAGTGCCACTACGTTTCGTAAAAAAAAGGGAAAAAATATTCATCATCAGGTATAGCTCATGAGGCGCCCCTCCAGGGGCTAGCGTGATGTAATACATAAATTATTGTTTCTTAGCTTAAAAAATGTTTCCATTCCAAATTGGGACAAGATCGGTCAAGAGGTAGTTGAGATATTGCAAAAAAAAAGAAAAAACTTTGACACCCTGTATCTCAGTAAGGAGGCACATTTTATCTAAGTGTTTCAGGTTAAATCTTCATATTCTGGACTAAGGATTCTCCAGTTAGCGTACATTTAATTATTAATGAAACATCCTGTATAGGATGAACAAGACATGCGTCCAAATGATAGTGAGGCGCGTATAAGAGAATGGTCGGTAATGCAGTTTTTCGGTTTTTTAACTATCTTTCACATTTTTTAAAAATTTGAAAATAATTTGAGAACAGGCCTTGATAAATGAGTAATTTACGATGAAAAATTCACAGTGGCCTTCTTTCTTAAAGTGCCAAAAAATTGTATGCAAAAATTTGCAATTTTCTTTTGCATACGAAATTTGCATTTAAAAATTATGAAAAAAATTGGGTAAATAGTCCAACATGTAAGTAACAACTGTGAATTGTTTCGGATTTTTTCGTACAACGGTATCCGAGAAAATTTTTAATAACGAAAATCAAAAAACCCCCCACCACTCCTCCAATATGGCGGCTAAAGGCTTGAAATTTTGGGAAAATCATATTTAGGGTAAGCCCTTTCAAATAGTTGATAACAAACAAAATTTTGTTTGGGGGCAGATTTTACATGCTTATCCTGCTATGGCCTTTTTAAAAATGTTTTTATTAATATTTTCTCTTGAGATTTTCTTGAAATATTTAAAGTGTAAGATACAACAGAAACTGGAAATCGCATTAATTTTACTAAAATGGGCAAAATACGGCACCTTTTTCTGTGCTTAAATGTTTTTAGCGAACATATCGCTTTGGGAAGCACGTTTTGTTGTTAAGATGACTTATATTAGGGTAACAAAAAATAAATAGAACATTTAACAATGCTTTGTAATCTCCGAGACAAACGGCAACGTTAATTTTGTGTTTTTTTTCATCTTTATATGCCTGCATAATTTTTTGTTCCAGAGAACATGACTTTTTAATAATAATATATCTGAGATACGGTAGAAAGTTAACTCAGTGAAAATGTTAAATTCTTCTTCAAGAGCTACAACACTTAGAACAGGTAGCTTTAAAACCTTTGAAGTGAAAAAAAAAAATTTATTATTAAAAAAAGATTTTAGGATTCTTTAGAAGCCTATGACGGATAGATACATATATATTCAATGGTATTTACAAAAGATCTCCTTAGGTCGAGATAAAGACAAGCCACTTGTAACATAATTTAATCCTCAATCTAATTAAATCTTGGGTACTCGATATTTAAATACTGACATATTTTACTTCCGCATCGTGGAAGTACAGTAATCATAAAAAAAATATTTATCTATAATGGACTTGCTCGCATTTGACATTCGCAAAGTTGACGTGTCCGAGAAACTATGAATAATGACACTTAGATGCTCGTCTCCCATGGCACCGAGCGGCAAAGTACTTTTACGCTCGCTTGAGTGCATCTGTCCTTACACAAGTTTGGTCAGATATTTGACAATGTATTTTTATGAAATAATAATGCACCAAAACTGTTGTTAATATAATGAAAGTTGATGTGCGAGTAATGATTGATTACCTAATTTATTTATAAGAAAAATACGAACTTTATAATGGTTAATAAAACTGAAATAAATTGACAGAGATTGTGTTTTATTCGTCTGTTTCTTTTAATCACATATACACGGCATACTCATAAAATGTTGATAAACACTAATTTCCAGTCAAAATTCAACTCAATTATTCCTTTTATTTAGATATTTTCAAATGATTGTAGACAAAATCATTTGTGTAATTCGAGCGCAAAGTTTCATTGCCACTCTCGAGCGACGAGGCACTTTGCATTATTGCACAAATAGCTATTTTTTTTGTTCAAATAGGCTTAAAACATTTTAAGTTTGAGCAAAAAAAAATAATTTCTGTCTGTCCGTCTGTAACTTTTTTTTTTGCACACAATTACTCTGGAACGGTTAATGATATTGGCTTGAAATTTGGTCCACCTATGTATTACAACGAGATCTGGAACAAAATTATATTTTAATCTTATTCCGTCGGGGGGTAAATAAAGGTAAAACAAGTAAATAAAAGCCACCCCACCCCACTGTTAATTCGGGTAAAAAAATATAATTATTTTTGTCATCAGCCACCTCTACTACCATTTATGTGGTATATCGCTTTATGAGTTTTTGGGGTAGACGATTTCAAATATTATATTATATTAAAGTTCTATGGACAATTATTTCTACATAATGGGAACAAAAACCAATAAAAATAAGTGGCTAGAACATTGTCAATAATGGCCTACCACAAGGATCGGTACTAGCCCCATTACTTTTTAGTCTATATATTGCCGACATATCAAAAACAGGCAGTAGAAAATTTGGATATGCTGAAAACTGGGCCATAGTTACAAGGTACAAATTCTTCGAGGCAGAATACTTCTGTGCTAGCAGAATACTTCCGAAAGTGGCGCCTCAAGCCTAACGTAGCCAAGACGGAAGCAGCCTGCTTCCACCTAAATAGGCTGGAAGACAGGGAGCTTGAGGTTTATTTTGGCAGAAGACGCCTGATTCACAAGCAGCCAACATCTTTAGGTGTCACACAGGACAGAACTCTTACATATAAGGCCCACCTAACAAAAACTGCCACCAAAGTTAGAACAAGAAATAGCCTCATCCAAAAACTCTGTGGCACCACTTGGGGAACATCCACTGCGACCCTACGAACTTCAGCAATAAACCTGATATAATCTGCAGCAGAATACTGTGCCCATGTCTGGCTAAATAGTACCCACACAAGCAAAGTTGATTATGCAGCTTAATAGCACTATGCGTAACATTTCAGGAACAATCAGGTCTACAACCATAGACTGACGGCCCGTCCTGAGCAACATACCACCACCACAACTGCGGAGGAAAAAAGCACTTCTAAGGGAATATCACAAAATACTGGCAAATCCAGAACTAGCGGTGCACTCTGGCATACCAGACCCAAACATAAACAGACTCAAGACACCCCCCCCCCCCCCCAATTTGCTTCGCTACCATTGGGAAAATGCCAGAATTCAACATGCGTAATACATGGATAAGGGAATGGCTACAAAATGCCCCACCTTGACGTCACAATCTACCATGTATCACTGAGACACCATCTGGTTTTGAGCAACCTCGCAGATATGGTCAACTCTCAACAGGTTAAGAACGGAGTGCACTTGATTTTAATAAAAACTTAGATGTATATTTGTGGAGAAAGTTATATTTTATATTATACTATTTTTAATCGTTGTTTTACTATATATTTTGTTTATATTTTATCTTTGATGTGTACTATTATATTGCCATACGCTAAATAAATCCACATAGTGAAGTGTAAATATAGTATAGAAATGTGTTTTACTGTGAAAGACGCGGATAGGAAACTGGATGTAGATTCCTTGGGCAGCGGTTTACTTTTAACAAAAATGCTCCCGAATCATGACATAAAGAATTAAACTTACTCTACTCCATATTTCATGATGAATTTAAAAGGAAAGTCCGGTTGTCCAAATTTTTTGCCCGAACTTTAATAGCAGAACAGATATTTTATCCTTATTTTTATTACGACCTAGTAAAACTTCTGGACGGGTCCATTTTTATTTCCGTGTACCGCAAGGGTCTTTTGAACGCTGAAATATCTCACCCCGAGGAATAAATAAGACGATTTTTTACTGTCAAACGAAAAATAAATTTAATTTGGTATTCATAACACGGACGTTGATGTTTTTTACAGCTTGTAGAAACTAATCCTTTGAGGAACTGTCAATAAATGCTTTAGGCAAATGCGGTCTGCAGTAAACGACGAATGGGGAGAATTAAAAGGATCGTTTACATAAAATTTTACTGAAACAAAGGTTTAAATAAAAGCGTTTCCCTTACACATTTTTTTCTATGTCATTAAAATAAATGCAATTTTTCTTCAAAAACTCTACATGCTTGGAATTTTATTTATTTATTTATTTATTCATTTATATATTGCCATAAAATATCAAACGGACGAGCACCCAATTACAGGATATGTACCCCCCAACGCACTATAACAGTACAAACACTATACAGGGTGATTCACGTAGGCCGTTCGTTAGAAGTTTTTCGACTTGCAGTTGGATTACATACTTGAAACTTTCTTATTTTAAATGGAAACCTACAATTTTTTTTACAGGATTCCATTGACCTTCCAATTCTGAGTTTAGACAATCCAAGCTATGTTAACATATCTGTTACAGGTTTTTATACATGTCATTTTTTTTTTAAATTGTCGCTGTAGTAGTTTACGAATAAATTTTTATCTCGCAAACCGTTCAAAATTATGAAACCAAATTGATGAAGCAGTTAGCTGGAAGTCCAGGCTAACACCTGATGTTCCATCGGTGGTCCCATCTTGTATCATATGGGCGCATGCGATTTCGAAATGTCGCAATAAAAAATCTTCAAAAAGCCGATTTTTTCAAATGGCACCTACTGGTTTTTTTTTTGACATCATTTCAAAGAAAATTTAATTTTAAGGTGAGTTACTTAAGCATTCCCTAACAAACATAATAGACTTAATAAAAAACTATACATAGAACATTAAACAAATAATATCTGGCATCAGGCCCCCCGTATGGGGGGGCGGGTCTATTCTGCCGTCCTAAGCCAAAAAGACGTATCTCAAGTTTTGGCCGAAATGCATATTTTTATACCTTAGGATAGCTGGAGCTATTTTCTATATATTTCCATAGCGAAATAAACGTATTTCAATCGTTAAGTATTTTTAAAGTGCTAACAAAGTTTGACGTATCTAAAAAAATATGAGAAAACCTAAGCGATTTAGCCAATTAGACGTATCTCATCGTAAAAAAAAACTAGTAACCTAATTAATATAAATTCATAACTACACCACTATTAACCTCTACATTAGTACAACTACAAAAAAAAATATTAGTAAATATTTGAAAATATTGACGCGATTTCGAAAATTCAAAACATGCCTTATATCTCAACACAGTGAAACCTTGAGATACGCCTTTTTGGCTTAGGAGGGCAGTATTGGATACTGTGTTTAGGGGCCCGGGCTTTCGAGGGACCCGTAGCGAGAACCCGCCAGAGATTTTGGCAAACATTTTTTTTTTAATTTTTGCCCCCCGCTCGTCAATTATTAAGCGAGGGGCCCGTTGGCTCCAAGGAGCCCGTAGCGAGGGCCCGCCAAAGATTTTGGCGAGGCGAGGGCGAGTTAGAAATAGATACCCGAAAAATTCCCTCCCCCATTTAGGAGTGGAACATCCTTTTTTTTTGCAAAAAAACACCCCTAACGGGGACTTAAAACCGGTTTTTATCTTGTAAACCGTTCGTCGGAAGAGAAGAAAGTATAGGACATAAAAAATTTTTCATTAAATTCTGCATAAAAAATGTCCTATTAACCTTGTAGCTTATCCTCACATATTTCGCACTAACAGCTTCCGAACAGGGTAGTTTTTTTTACAGCTTTTCAAAACTGACGAGGACTGCAAGTCACGAGAACTGTACGCTTTATTTTTTATGAATCAAATTGCCGCCATCAACAGTGAACTGGCAATTAGAAAAATCTATTAGTCTCTCTCGTACAGCATTGAAAATGTCACACAGAGACGAATTCTTGGTTTTTCTCATTAACCCTTTCTCATCGAAGAGAGGAAGAGAAACATTTTTTATGCAGAATTTAACGACAAATTTTTTATTTCCTATGCTTTTTTCTCTTCCGAGGAACGGTTTACAAGATAAAAGTGAAAAACCAGCTTTAAGTCCCCCTTGGGGGTGGTTTATTGCAAAAAAAGGGACGATCCACCCCTATATGGGGGGGGGGACTTTTCGGGTATCTATTTCTAACCCTGTCTAGAGTAGGCATCTCAAATATTATTACTTTATAAACTATTCACTGTTTTTTTAATCTAATTTGCGTGTAATACACGTGCTAAGTAGCGTATTTCACTACAAACGACATGGTGGCATTAATTTTAACACAAGCAAATGATATTTCTCATTACTCATTTATCAACTTCCCAAATGCATAAAAACACCTAACCAATAACAAAAAATATCGGAATTTTGTAAACCAACGTTATAGTCAATTGGCAGACAATTTTTAAATAATTTATCCTTGATTTTACATCCAACGTTAAAATCAGTTTTACCTCTTATTGGCTACACCCAATAAAAAATGTAATTCCCCAATTAAATAATTCGTTTGGTGTGAGCTGGTTAATACTGAATTCATAGAGTTGAATTAATTAATTGTCAAATTCGCCTAAAACTTAATTAATTGTGGCAATTATCTTTTGATGATGACGTAATGGTGCATTACATGGCAGAGTAAAACAGTACGGAAATTTTAATATGTAATAATTTGTAATAGTCTCGTAAAAATAAAAACCGCTGTCCAAGGAATCACTATTTCCACATGCAGATTTTCTATCCCAGTCTGACAACGAAAACAATTTTGTATGTGGAAATAATTGAAGAGCTAAGTGGATAAAGGTGTTATGTGACATTTTTGAAAATTTTGAGATTTCTACACAGACAACTATTTAAACTTATAATCTATCATTTCAATAAGTTTTTGGGATAATAAACCTTTCCTAAATGCGTTTTAATGTTTGATAAAGGTGTTATGTACATATGGTTTTTATATAATTTAATGGATAAAGGTGTCATGATCACATACCACCTTTATCCATTACTGTGCGATATTAAATTGTTTTAATCCAAAACACTTTACTTTTAAAGTTATGTTATATTGACATTAATGTGACAAGTTGTGTTTCTTACTATTATAGTGAAAATGGCCAGTCGTAGTAAACTGATACTACAAATGGCTATGAATAAACGATTTCATGAATCATGTAAGATGTTTATAAATTGGCTCATATTTGGAAATAGTGCTTATAGTGTTTTAATCCATATATTCATTTCGTTCAATTTCGAAATGGTATGAGATGGTACAAGAGTCGAGATGGTACTTGAGTATCTAATTGCTGTAAACACATTTATACCTTTTGGCAATTCAGCAGAAATCAGTCACATAGTGGCAATTTCTTCCCAGGCAAGTTTTAATAATGTTTTAAAAACAAAACATTATCAATATAAAATGCAATAATAAAATACGAATTTACCAAAGTATTCTAGCAAATTAGTCTGTAAATCAGAAATACTGGAAAGTGACGCTTTGCGGTGTTGATTTTTGTACAAACATTTTTATGCTGACAAGTAGAAGAGGGCTGGACCGTAGAAATTTTTATGACAAGAGCAAAACAGATATCAGTTTTGCTTCTGCCCACCCAATATTTTGAAAGAGCATTAAATTGTTTAAGGCAAATCTGGTGAATTCCGAAATTCTTGCGGAAAAAATAATAAGTATGATAATTACGCCAATCAAGTCAAAGGTCATTTGGGTTTGTAAGGTTATCGTTTAAGAATTACAGGGTTCGTTATGCTTACATCTATTGGGTTACCTGTGAAAAATCCCTGCCTACCCAATAAAAATGCTGAAATTACGTTCATGGTATTCAAACTTGTTTAATTGAGATCATGAAATGACTCACATTTTTTCCCAAATGTGATGCTGGAAATAATACTAAAGAATACGGAGAAAATTACAAACTAGCTTTCGAACAACAAAAGCGTGACGAAGCAAAAGTTACAGTAGATAGAACGATTTGCTTTCTTACTTTAGATCTTCAACAAACCATGCCGCTGCCAAAATTAAGTACATCGAAAGCATTTTACCTTCGTCAAATATGGTTTTACAACCTTGGCATACATACACTGAGGAATACTGAAAAAAAAACGTTCTTTTTCACATGGACTGAAGATATGGCCAGCCGTAAAAGCCTAGAAATTGCTTACATACCTTTTCACAAATTTACAATGAATATTTCCAAGAAAAGATCGATCACATTATAATATGGCCCGACTCCTGTGGTGGACAAAATAAAAACTTCAATATCATTACACTTTACCAGTTGTTGATTTTAAAGAGAGAATTTAAAGTTATCGACCATAAATTTTCGGAGGTGGGACATTCATATTTAGATTCAGACAGAGACTTTGGCAGAGTCGAGAAAATTTTAAGGAAACATCAAAACATCTACGTTCCGGACCAGTATCGAGAAATTTTAAGAACCAAAGATGCCGTTGTCATAGATATGAAGAATCATTTCAAGGATATTGATGGAATTGCCTCAAAACTCAATTTGTACAACAGGAAGAAAAACTTGAACAATGAAAAGGTTTATTTTCGCGACGGTATAAAATGGCACCTATGGGTGCTACTATTACATCACTAGATGAAATGACTTCATTTTACAAAGTCGATATTTTAAAGAAAAGGAATATGCATAAGATAAATTCCGACAGTATTGCTCTAACGGTGTTTAATGAAAACAAGGGCAGCCTAAGTGTAGGAAAACTGGTCAATCTTAAAGAACAATTACCATTCATAAATGAATGGTAAGGCCGTATTATCACAACATACTTGGAAATGACCAAACTGTGGCTCAAAACCGTAGAACTGTCCGACTACCTAAAAATTGTACAATGTTTTAATAATAATAAAATATGTTTAATTTCTTAACACTTTAATTCACTAATTCCTTATTCATTTCAGAGAAACTTATGAACGGATAAAGGTGTTATGTACATTAATTTTTTTAAATTTTCGAAAATAATGACAACTGACAACTTTAGTTATTTGTCTTTGAAAAGTACATCAAATGTCAATATCATCGCAAAATGCAAGTTATATAGTCGTTATAACAAAAAAGTTCTCGCCTAAAAACTTTCGAGTTAAATTACTCAGTAACGTGTTTTTGTGACATAACACCTTTATCCACTTAGCTCTTCAATTGTTTATCTAATTTTAATAATATATTTGAAATCGCCTCTTAAATAAGTTGACAGCGTTTGTGTTTTATTATACTCTTCGCAAAAACGAGTATATTGTATTTGATCGGCACATTTCTAAATCAGTAAATATCGCTCGTAGAGAAATTTTTTTATGTCGTTATGTTAGTGAACGAATTCTGAACAACTTTCAAAATGTCCGTCTGTCCGTCCGTCACGTTTCTTGTAAGCACGATAACTCAAGAAAGAAAAATCCGATTGTATTGAAATTTGGAGAGTAACTTATTGTTAGCTAGCTATTATTTTTCAACAAAATAGATTGGTAAATAAAAAAGTTATTAGTAATTTAAAATTTAAAAAAACATGTTTTACATTTTTTTATGGTTTGTAATAAATAGAAACCTTGCGAAATGTTATTTCCTATCACTATTTTTTTTAATACATTTTACTAATGTGTGTTTCCTAATAATCACAATAAATTTTCTAATGGTATATATTACACTCATTAACAATTTTAATAATAAGAAATGGTGGTGTAGCGGCAAGAGTTTCGTCTCGTAATCCAAGGGTCCCGGGTTCGATCTCTCACATCGTGATTTTTTTTTCATATATTTTTTTTCTCACAACAAAGTTGGTATCACAATATTTAGAATGTCCAAAAACTAACATTATTTACAAGAAAAATGCGAAGAGTATCCTATAGAATGTGTAACAATTATATAAAAAGCTCAGTAAATCGGCGAAGAGTATAATGCTTCCTCTAGTTTGTTTGTATATTTTACTTCCACATCCAGTGGAAGTATAGTAACGACAAAAAAATTTTAAAAAATTTTTATTGTTCAAATAGGCTTAGAATGTCATGAATCGTCGAGATTTCAAGTTTGAGCGAAAAGAAAATTTCTGTCTGTCGGTCTGTAACTTTTTTTGTGCGCACGTTTACTCCGGAACCGTTTGAGATATTGACTTGAAATTTGGTACACGTATGTACTTTAACGAGATCTAGAACTAGATTATATTTTCATCTTTTTTCGTCGAAGAGTTGGGGGGTAAATTGGGGTAAATTTGGAGTAAATAGGTAAATCAAACAGGTAAGAGTTCATAAAATGGATATTTAGTATAGACAAGAGAAGCTAAGGTCTGAAAAAAAAATTGGCATTAGCCACCCCCATTACCACCCCCATCCCATTAATAAAGGGGATGAAAAAAAAATGTGATTTAGTGTGTGTACAAGAACCAGAAACCTCAAAATATGTTTTTACTTTATCCATTCCCCACTCCCACCCCCTGTCACCACCCCACTACCGGGGTTTTTGGGGTAGAGGATTTCAAATATTATATTATTAATGTTCCATAAACAATTATTTCCAGATACAAAATTTTTTCGTTGTGTGACTTGGATAGAAAATCCGGATGTGGAAGTAGTGATTCCTTGGGCAGCGGTTTTTATCACTTGCATGGCGTACTAATAAACTGTTGATGAATCGTTTCCCGCCTAAGTAAATGGAACTTAATTATTTCTTTTATTTTGATATATTTAAATGATCGTAGATAAGATCATGTGTGTAATTCGAGCGCAAAGTACAACTGTAGCTCTTGAATGTATGACATAAACTCCCGAGCGACAATTATATCATATCATATCATATCATATCATGTCATATCATATTATATTATGGCTATTTCTTAACGTTACTCACCAAGTTAAAAGTTTCCTTTGAACAAAAGAATCTCTTACCTGAAAAAAAATGAAATACAAATTAAATTTGGCAAATAATGGGTGAGGCAAAAAAAAAGTCCCAGATTTGCTTAATTTATATTAGTAGGATACATAAAAAATATGTCACTGCTTGGTATTAAATGTTTATTTGGAATCTTTTATTAGATCCGCAATATTCATTGAAGAAACTAACGTCCGCCTTTTGGTATCAATATCATACTAGTTAAGTAACTATAAGTATAAACAAATATTTTTTGCTATTTTATGATGATTACAATAAAGTTTATTATTGTTATTATTATCATCTCATTATTACAAAGCAGTAGGGGTAGCGCGGTGTTGTCGCCTCCTAATACATAACCCCGCGACCTCACAACATGAATCCAGCACTACCATCCAGCCAGAGCTGCCAAACTACTTTTGAAAAGTAGTTAACTACTAACTACATTGTAGTTGAAAAGTACTCCAGTACTTTTATTTTGAAAGAGTAGTTTAATTACGTGCCTTCAATTACATTTACAACTACTTTTTACACTTACACAGCATGAAATTTTTTTCATGATGATGTACTTAAGACACTGAAACCTTTATTGGTCACATATGTCATAACCGGAACCGGAAAGTCTAATATACTTATATAATTTGTAAAATGATTGTGCCAAACGGTGCCACTGAATTGCGCTCACATTCCTAATGAACTCCTAACTTGACACTCGAACTGCGCATACTTTGGTTCAGTGTTATAGATTTCACATTTTCAAGACATGTAAATTTTCATTTTTAGTTTGTTAGTTATTCCTTAATTTTTCTGTATCCCAATATTAAACAGAAAAATTAGGAAAATGCCACAACCAACATTTAGACAATATTTAGTTATTCCTACTTTTAGTATCTGGGAGCAGTAATCGCAGTTCCGTATGGGAATAAAGTATCTGATTTTAATGTGTGCGCAATTCGCTCATTAATTGTGCGCAATTCGAGTGTCCCCGTGCCAATATATGCGACAAAAGTCACATAAAATTAAATTACAAATTTTAAAGAACCCCGACACAAAAATATCGACTAAATAACTAATATTAAAAAAAAAATAAATTAACACAAAGTTGTGTTAAAAATTATGAAATAATTTTGATTCCATATACGAACTCTTACGATTTATTTAAATCCAGCTTACATTTTCTCTATGTCCTCGAGATTTGCTTTCTTATACGCATGAATATATCGGGAGCTGCTCTTTTGAATATAACTATTTAGTAGTTCGTCTTTACAGCAGCCCCCGACATATTCATGCATATAAGAAAGCAAATTTCGAGGACATAAAGAAAATGTAAGCTGGATTTAAATAAATCATAAGAGTTCGTATATGAAATCAAAATTATTTCATAATTTTTAAAGTTGTGTTAATTTATTTTTTTTTATATTAGTCGATATTTTTGTGTCGGTTTTTTTTTAAATTTGTAATTTAATTTAATTTTATACTTTTTAAACTAAACATATACATACAACATAGCGTATTATTATATCACGAGTCCCACACAGAACTTTTTAACCTTTAAGCCGACGCGGTCCAATTTTGTATTCTACTAGTCGCACATGGTCTACAAGACCGGTTCTATTATAAATATATTTATGTGTTATATTTAATTTTAATAAAAACTGCATCAAAATCGGATCTCCCGTTGAAGAGATATAAAGCCATAGACAGACAGACAGACAGACAAACAAACATACAAACATACGAGTTAAACTTTTTGGGCCGGTGGTTAAAAAATTTAAAATTTTTAAAAACTCCCGACCAATGTATCTAATCGTACCAGTTTCATATGACCGAATCAAAATGAGACCGAAATCATATTCGGCTACCATAATTGTCTGCATATTTTCAATTTTATTTCAATCGGACAATTTCTAGAGAAGTTCAACATGGCGAATTCAAGATGGCAACCAAACATCAAAATCTAATATGGCCTAAAACCTTCTCGACAAAATACAAAAAAGTGCATCAAACTCGGATCACCCGTTGAAGAGATATGAAGCCACAGACAGACAGACAGACAAACATACAAACATACGCGTCAAACTTATAACTCTTTTTGGGTCGGGGGTTAAAAATTAACTAACTTCAAACTTTTGGTTATTTTTTGGTGGTGCGTTAATTTCTTGGAGAAGTGTATATTCATTGCGTCGTTCCTATCCAATATAAAACTTATAGTTTAAACCGAATCCTTCACCATTTCTTAGGATGCAACGTATGAGCGAATACACTATACGATCAAATTATAGTGTTAAAACTAAAAAATTTTGTCCGCCATCTTGGGACGTCCGCCATCTTGGGACGTTCGCCATATTAAATTTAGTGTGACGTCATTTTATTCTTCGTATTCGTCGTTCGTAGTTTTCGTATTCTTCTCAGCAAACCCTTTCATTTGATACCCATATCATGGGGGTGCATAAAAAAATAACGGGTCCGTCATATTGGATTTGGAATGACGTCACGTAGCTAACCATGCATTGTCATCCAAACTAAACGTGTATGCAAAATTTCAGCTCAATCGGTTGGTGATAACTGTTTTAAAATTCAGTTGCATCCGCCATATTGAATTTAGTGTGACGTCATTTTATTTTTGTATTATTCTGAGCAAACCCTTTCATTTGATACCCATATCATGAGGGTGCATAAAAAATAACTGCTCCACCATCTTTGGGAGTCCGCCATATTGGATTTGGAATGACGTCACTTAGCTAACCATACATTGTCATCCAAACTAAACGTGTATGCAAAATTTCAGCTCAATCGGTTGGGATAACTATTTTAAAATTCAGTTGCAAGATTTGACCCGCAAGAACAAGGCAAATTAAATAAAAGCTTGTAATCAAGATGGCGATCAAACATCAAAATCTAATACGGCAAAAACCTTCTCGACAAAATACTCTTTCAAATAAAAACAGTGCATCAAAATTGGATCACCCGTTGAAGAGATATGAAGCCACAGACAGACAGACAGACGGAGAGACATACAAACATACGCGTCAAACTTATAACACCCTTGTTTTTGGGCCGGGGGTTAAAAATGCTTTTCTACGTCTGTGTGCAAGCAAAGTGTACCTACATAACGCCCCGACAACTAACTCTACAGTTTACTTACATGTTGTTCCATATGTTGCCATTTGCAACCTTTTTAATTTGTTTAATAAATATTTAATATTATTAAAGTTTATTATTGGCGATATATCTAAAACTGTTTTTTGTCACTGAGCAACTGGGCTGGATATTTATTAAGCACATTTCTGAGAAAAACATATAAAAACAGATTCAATTAAAACACATACTTGACCAGTAGTTGCAACTACTTTAGTAGTTAAAATTACATTAGTAGTTTTGACTACTTTTAAAACGTAGTTTGAGTAGTGGATACTCAATACAATACCAATGTATTCACAACTACCTATAAGTACTTGTAGTTAGTAGTTAAAATGTAGTTAAACTACAATTGTAGTTAACTACTAGGCAGCTCTGCATCCAGCATTACCCGTTTTTCCAGATATTTAAAAATATAATATCTGGCCCCTTCCCCCTAAAAAAGTTGCCCTAGTTTCGGCTAGCGACTTATCAGTTTTCAAAAGGACAAGCTAATGAATGTTTTTCCAATTTTTTATTGATTCCTCATTGTCTCCCTTTATATAGGAAATATATACCTACTACAAATTTTACTATACTATTTCTTTTGCCTTTAATAATTTTATTACTTAATTTTGTAAATCCTTGTTAAATCTTCTGTATCATAAATATTTTAGACACGCGCAGGCTATTTCCTTTCCTTTGTACCTTCGACTGGCGCAATTAAATTTAATTATTAAGAAATTAAGCCCTTAGGCCACATCTATCTACGTCTAACGCTGTTTCATAAGAAAACGCGTAAAATATTCACATTACCACATCGCTAGTGCACACTGCCTCTTCTTTGCAATTCAATTTCGTTTCCTATAAAAATGATCAACGCTCTCATTATAACCGGAGAGCTAGCGAATGATTTGTTGAAAATGGCAGGACAACCAAGGCCCCAGTGCATCTAATTTAAAAAAAATTATAATACTGAAAAAATATACCTACTCTTGAAATTTTAATACACAATATCTTATACCATTTTATATAATAAAAAAATCTGGGAGGTGAGCGTTTCTTGGAAGTTAAGTTTTAATTTTGAAAAACGTGTTTTTGTCTCCTTTTTTACTACAAGCCCATCGTCATTTTTAAGGCATGAATAGGGAACTTGCTCATTTTTTTAATTTCATTAAAGTGTGTGTCTATGTATAAAAACACGCCACACCGAATATCAGCTTTTAAATCGCAGTACTTACTTTGCAATAAATAATTAAAGTTGAGAATGATGAGATCCTCACGAAATGCACTGTGACGTCAGATCGAGAAACTAGTCTCGCGTGGTGTCCCACAGATGGCGTACTTTAGCCGAGCGGTATACGTCTTCACCCTAAATAATAGACTGAGCGGCGGTTGGCTTTGAGACGTCCGCATATTCGGTCAAAAGTCTTTTGTTTTTTATGTTAGAGAAAAAATAAAAAGTGTCAGAAAGCTCAATCAATTCTCTTTACGTAAGCTATCTACAAATTTTTCGAAAAAAACTATAATTATCGAGATATTCAAGGAAATGTAGGAAATTACACGTTTTCCTATAGAGTGTATGTAAATCTTTAAAAAATAATTTTTCTCAGAAACCTTTGTTTCGAAGCGCCGAGATTAACGGAGCGTCAAAGTGGTACATGATATTAAGTGAACATCGTATATGAGATCGATTTTAGTTAATACCGATTAATTACGGTGACAATATGGAAAAATTTTACCGAAAAAAAAAAGATTTTCAAATGCGCTGTGTATTAATAAAAGGAGTAATATTTCTAAAATTTGCTATTTTGAATTGTTTAAAGATAAATATAAAGAAAAATAGATGCCGTACATTTTTACTTTTAGAATTTTCCACAGCTGATGAGATTTTCCCTTTAGGGTCATTAATTACTGTACGGCACTCGCGCATCCTGAACTCCCTGACGACTGGCCTATTCTGTTAATCTATTTCATGTTATTTCATATTTTACAGGAATAATAATAATCTTTAGAAGAAACAAATCAAATACAAATAAAATTAACTAAAGTGCACACAAATAATAGGGTACCTAAAGTAGAAATAATTATTTATCAAGTGAGTGATTTTTTCAAAATAACGGCAAATAAATTTAATCAGTGAACAGAAAAACGTAATTTCAAATTTTATAAAAGAATATGTTTAATGAAATTACTATAGCAAAGTCTTGGGTCTTACTGTTAAAAATTAATAGTTAAAAAACCAAAAAAAAACACGCTTTCATAAATACTGCACTAAAAAGCAAAAAATAATCACCGAATCTGTTCTCCCTGTCTAGACAGAGAGAATAGGTTCGATGATTATTTTTTGCTTTTTAGTACAGTATTTATAAAAGCGTGTTTTTTTAGTTTTTTAAACTATTAATTTATTTTTTTACTTTTTAGTTTTATATTTAAGGAGAGAATTTTAGCACTTTCGACATTTATGTAAAGAATTCGACTAAATATTTATAATCTGCAACCTCAAAAATCCCCAGATATCGATTTTCATATGAATCAGACCATAAATTACAAAACTTAGCTGCCATCTTGACGCCACCATTTTGAATTGTTAAATTTGGACTGGATAATTGTAATCTGCAACATCGATAACCCACAGATACCGATTTTCAGTCGAATCTGATGATAATTGATAAAACCTATCCGCCATGTTGACGCCGCCATTTTGAATTTTTAAACTGATCACATATTTGTTTTCTACTTTTGATACCCATGTCAAGGGGGTTGTAAAGAAAATGATAATCTGCCATCTTGGGGCGGCGGCCATTTTGAACATATTATAATATTGAGTATACTATATTGTATTGTCATCAGAGCTACACACAATTGTCAAGTTCCATGATGATACAACAATTAGAAGTGGGTGAAATTCAGTTCCTTAGACTTTTTACCCCCCCAGCCGACCATGTTTTTCATAAAGACTAAAGCTTAAGGAACAATTCGACATGTTCCCAAAAACGAAAACTGGCTGTACTTTCAAAATGGCGGCCATATGTTAAAAAACTGTTGTCAACGTTTTTTCATTTAACACAAAAACTAAAAAAAATGGACAAAAACAGTTTTGTTCCTACACAATATTTTGATAGGAGTTACCATTTTCCAGATAAATGGAGTCCAAAGTTAAGAAAACATGGAAATTCATATATCGGTAAATCACTTGGAGGAAATAACTGTGACAATTATTGTAAGGCGTACAATACAACTTTATATTATTAACATAACAAAAAATAAAATCAACTGAAAAAAAATTAAAAATAATAATAATATTATAATTTGCAGAGATTTAAATTTATTTTACGAAACGCGTATTTGGCGATTAGCCCACGAAGGTATTCACAATATTCCAAAGCCTTGGAATGATTATGGATGACAAGAACATGGATAACCTCTTTGGAGTTCAGTAAATAAAATACTGCCTCAATCGCTTACTGAAATTCTTCAGGAGATGATATTCCAAATCAAATCATAATAGACGAAAGTGAGGACGATAACGATATCATAAATGAAGCAATATAGGAAGAAGGCTTGGAAGAAATATTCTATGTATCGGAAGGCAGCGATAGCGAATCTGAAAGCGAATGAGGTGTTATAGTGTGAGATCCCAGAGCCGCCAGACCTACGTCATTTTAGCAAAGCTAATATTTTGACAACAAATAGTGTAATATCTAGTTAGAAAGCGGGGCCCTTTTGCAGAAAACAGGTACAAAAGGTACATAAAACTTTTACTCCGCACGTTAAAGTATGATAGCTGGATTATTTTACAAGTAACACGCTAACTACATTGTGTAAGCGTCAACCTCCGAGGCGCATAAGTGTATATAAAAATGTTTAATAAATTGTTATTGTTGTTGTTGTTGTCAACCTCCGAATCTTAAGGTCCGAGGTTCGATCCCTGAGCATTTTCAGTTTTTTTTTTAAATATACCTCGAAATATACATACTTAAAAAAAAGTTATGGCCAAAAATAATAAATATTTCCCTATCGGTTGTCTCTTTCTTGGTAATCGCCATCATAAGCTAATATTTGTTGAAAAAAAAAAGAAGAGAACGCTCAGGATCGAACCTCGGACCTTAAGATTCGGAGGTTGACAAACAACAACAACAACAATATTTTATTTTATGTTCAAGCACAATATATGTGCCTCACCGGATCCTAGCCCGGAGCCAGCCAGACAACCACGGCGAACATCGCCGAGGTGGGTGTGAGGCTGGGTGGGGTAGGTCCGATTCGGCTTGGAAATAAATTCGAGGGGGGGTGCTAGAAGCTCCTGTCTGCCACGGGCTGACTTAAAAACTAGATTAAAATTTTTGATGTGTCCACATGGACCTAAAAGTAACTTAAAAATAAACACAACACTAAGAACACTAAAATCGTAGGCGAGCGCACTTCGTAATTTTGATTGTTGATACGGGGAACACAACTAAACGAAAAAACCCGTTCGAACAAATGACGACCTTGTGGTCTGATCGCCGACAAGGAAGGTAGGGTGGACATAAAATTGTGGTTTAAAAAATTAGGATTTACATAAGTTTTCGGCCTAGAGGGGATTTAGAGAGACAAAAAAGAAATGAAAATAACAAAAAGGATAAAAGAACAAAATTGTACAAACATAAATGGGAAGAAAGAGGGATTGGAAAGATGTAAAGTTGAGGAAAGATAAGAGTAAGGGTATTGGTAAGTTATCGTAGAAGAAAGTGTGGCTAGGGGAGCTGCCGAAAGATAGGCAACGCCTGGTATGGTAGGGGGTGTCTTATATCGAAAAGTATGGCATTATGCTGTCTGATTCGGGTAATGTTGCGGGTAAGCGGGCTACCGTCCAGTTTAAACTGGTAGAATTTTTGCGAAGTTTCTTGGACGTAGTCCGCTAGTGGGGTTATGTTGTGGCAACGTGCATAGAGATTTCTGAGGGAGATGTACCTACCAGAATCTGAAATGAGGCGCATAAATTTGTGTTCTAATACTCTTAACTTCCGCATTGTCGTGGCCGGGATGCTGCACCACACCGGCGCCGCGTATGTGATGGCCGGCCTGATTACCATCGTGTACAACAACTTTTTATTAGTCCTGTTGAGTCCGCTACCCCGTGCCAGGAGCGGATACAGACTCCTGGACATGGAGTAGACCTTGCGTATCGTCTCATTAATGTGTGTATTAAACGTCAGTCTTTTGTCTAGGTTCACCCCCAAATACTTCACGCACCGCTTAATTGGAATTTCTCTACCCCCGATCGAAAGTGGCGTTAGAATCCGGTTTTCTGTGAAGCGGCGCGTGAATAGAATCGACTCTGACTTCTCGGCGTTGATCCGAATTTTCCACTTGTTGTAATATGCCGTGGCACGGGCCATGTGCGCTTTCAGCAGCATATTAGCCGCCTGTGCGTTATGCGAATGCACGTACATGGCTGTGTCGTCAGCGTACTTGGCAAGGTTCGAATTCGGGAACTCCGGGAAGTCGGAGACGTACAAGTTGAACAACTTTGGAGACAGGCACGACCCTTGGGGGACGCCCGCGCGAATGTCCCGCCGAGTTGATAGTTTATTATTCACCCTGACCTTCAACGATCTACCAGACAGGAAGGAAATATACATACTAAAAAAAAAGTTATGGCCAAAAATAATAAATATTTCCCTATCGGTTGTCTCTTTCTTGGTAATCGCCATCATAAGCTAATATTTGTTGAAAAAAAAAAAGAAGAGAACGCTCAGGATCGAACCTCGGGCCTTAAGATTCGGAGGTTGACGTTTACACCACGTCGTTAGTGTGTCACATGGAAAATAAACCAGCTATCATACTTTAACGTACTGAGTAAAATTTTTCTGCACCTTTTGTACCTGTTTTCTGCAAAAGGGCCCCGCTTTCAAACTAGCAAATATGCATACGTTCTTAACTAGATATTACACTATGTGGTGTCAAAATATTAGCTTTGCTAAAATGACGTAGGTCTGGCAACTGTGGGATCTTGGACTATTATGTTTTATGTTGAATTTTATATTTTATTTTAAGAGCTGAATCATTTATCTGAAAAATAGTAACTCCTATCCAAATGTTGTATATGAACAAAATTGTAGAAAATCTTATCCGCCTTGCTTTTTGTGCAGAAAGTTTTTCTGCATCTTTTTTAGTTTTTGTGTTAAATGACAAGAACAATATTTGAAATTTCTTTTCATAAACATGGACGTCATTTTGGAAGTACAGCCAGTTTCTTTCTTTGAGGACATGGTCTAAAATTGTTCCTTAGGTTTTAATCTTTATGAAAAACATCGTCCCCAAGGATGGGGGGGGGGGGGTGCACGTACAGTTAGGGAGGGTAGTATAACATACACACATAGATAAATAATTAGTTACAGGTCATCTAATAAAAGCATGTCAAAAATCTAGTTTATCACGTAATGCTTTTGTATATTTTTCTGCCTCAAGCAAAAGAAAAAGATAAATAATACGAGGAGGGGGGTATGGGATGTTTCATTATTTTTCTACAAAATTTCAGCGAGTATAAAACATTTCGAAAAAATCGTTTACCAGTTCTTAGACTATTGCAAGGAAAAAGTTAATCTGCACAAGCAGAATTGAATTTGAAGAATTCCACATGCGGACAAGAGTGAAACGAATTGCGTCATAACTACGAGGTCTAACGGAGTGGCTCTATTAAATTACTTAATTATTGGCTGAGATATAAGCAAGTAAAGCTATTCTTCATACGCCTAATTCAATTAGTAGCACGGAAAATGTCTAGATGAGTCAGAATCAGTCTTAATTACTTTATTTCAACTTGATAGTGAACTCAAGCTCTCGACAATCGGTTACGGGCCCTATCCATATTAGAGTAAAATTATTTGCTAATAAACAGAGTCCGGATGGAAGGTCTTCATTCCAGAGACGGGTTTTATGCAGATATAATGTTATATTGTAAACACCTTATGAACTATACCTAAGCAACAGAAAAACGACAAAATTGTGCAATATTCAGTGTTACCAGCTAAAATGTAGTTTTGGTAATAAATTTAACCTGGTAGCAGATGTTACAAAAACATAATAGACATCTAACATATAACAACCCAAAGAAACTGCTTTCTTGTTGCCTCTTATATGGTAGTATGTTCATGTTGATAATAATTATATGTATGAACCCAATAAGCTTTTGCCCAAATAAAACATTTTTTTAACAAAACAAGCGGCAAACAACTGATATGAACGAATTGATAAAAACGAAACAAAAGGGAGGGGAATTTGAAGCCACAGACTGCGACCTTACTACCCTTGTAGCTCAACATATTGGGTGGATATAGGTACAGTATATTATCTATATTGCATACTGGGCCAATATATGTAAGATTTAGCCAATATTCTACGAATATGATTATCAGCTGTATTTTCAATATATTAATCCAATATACAGGGCAGAGCTGGGTAATTCCTGGTGAAAAAGTAATTAGCAATTACAATTCCTTTTTTTTTTTCGTGTAATTGTAATTAAGTACTTTTTTTTATTAACGTAATTTGGAATTGTAATTGCAGGAAAATTGTTATAGGAATTGTAATTTGTAATTATATTATTTGAACTGTCTAATTACAAAATACTTCTATAAGTACAATTACTTAGAGAGAGTGTATCGTCAAAAATATCCCGATAGAATGTGTCCTGATGTGAGGTCTCTAGAAAATTTGAAAGAACGTTTTGAATGCACTGGAAGTGTTGCATATGAAAAGAAGGCGAGACGACGAAACGTATTAAGTGAAGAAAATGAGCCGGCTATAACTTTAGCGGTATCGAAAATCCCACGGCAAGTGCTCGGGAGTTAAGTAGAGATCTAGAGGTCAGTAAATCTAGTATATCCCCACGTTTTCGCAAAAATAAGTTTCATTTCTATCGAGTACAGCTCCATCAAGAGCTTTTGGATATGGATTTAAATCGTAGATTAGATTTTTGCCAGTGGGCTCAAAACCAAACTGGAGAAAATGAAAAATTTTTCAAATTTGTTTTGTTCACCGATGAATCAACGTTTCATCCTCGGTTTCATCGCAATGGAATTGTGAATAGGCACAATTTCCATTATTATGACAGAGAAAATCCTCATTTTGTACAGAAAATTTATTATCAGCACAACTAGAGTTTAAATGTTTTGGGAGGAATTGTACATGATTATGTTATTGGTCCTCACTTTTTTGAGGGAAATGTGAATGGAGCAGTCTTCTTGGATTATATGCAAAATACGTTTCCACAAATGATAGAGCATATTTCTGATTATGTTACAAATAATATGTGGGTACAACTTGATGGTGCACCACATTTTAGTAGAAATGTTCGTCAGGCCATTAGTAACCAGTTTCCTGAAAGGTGGATAGGAAGAGGAAGTCTGATATTTTAATAAGCTGCCAAGTTATATCTAATTTATTATTTTATTAAATTATGTTAGGTCCCATTACATGGCCGCCTAGATCATTCGATTTGACTTCAATGGATTTTTTCCTTTGGGGATTTGTGAAGTCAGACGTTTATAAAGTAGAACCAACGACTCGAGAAGATATGATGGAAAGGATTCGTCAGTGTTTCAACTCTATAAATGTTGATATGTTATACAATGTAAGGCGTTCATTTATCAAGAGACTTCAGTGTTGCGTGAATCAAAATGGTGGATATTTTGAGCAATTGTTAGGCTAGTTTCAATATCGTGAAAAAAATTATTTCTCAAAAACCGTTCATAATTATTAAAAGAAAGTGTATGATATCAAAATGCGAGAAACTGTATACGTTATTTATTCATGTAAAAAAAATAGAGGCATTCCATTTAAAAAAATTGAAAAAATGTAAAACAAAAGACCAACGCCATACTAGATTTTATTGCTAAAATAAAGAGCACATTAATTTACCAAAAATTATTTTAAATTTGACAAATTAATGAAATTCTCTCGTAAACTATTAATATATATTTATTGCAGGTTTGAATGGATAGCTTTCGTAATTGAATTACAATTTGAAATTCTTTTATACTCACGAGAATAATAATTGTTTGAAGAAACCTTTCTTTGTATTTCCGATTATTCAGTTTCTCTGCGACAAAGCGATCCAGTGGAACTCTGCGGTTACACAACAATGTGGGTGCTCCGGATCTGAATTTCAAATAAAACTAGATTAGTTCGTTACCCTCAACGTGCATTTTTAGATCGTCCGTGCACACAGAACGCCCACTGTGACAATGATATAGAAAAGGTTCAGCCCTTTATGTTTTATGCGGAGTATTATTCCTATTTGATTTATTCAAATCGATATATCATGACCGAACAAAAATTTTAAACAATCGTAGAAAACAAAATTCATTTCATAATAAGCAGCATTCAAATATCAAATTAGATGGGATTTGAGGTTTTCTCTAAAATGATGGCAGATAGATAAAAACCAATATAGGTGTCGTGAGCTTAATTTTCGAGAAACAAACAGTGGCGCAAACCGCAACCATCTATCTTTTCCTACTACCGAAAAAAATTGGCATTTTTGGATGATCTCTGTATCTCAATTACCAAGTGTCGAATCGAAAATCGAGTAACACATTCTTAAGGCACTTTTATTAATAGAATCCGTTGCGGATAAGAAGAAAATTATGCCTCAGTTTTCAAAATATAGACATAACTTGTGTTTTTTTAAATGGAACACCCTGTAAATTATTTAATTATTCGATCACAACTTAAATTAGCTCTAACGATACATAATATGTCATAATTATCTCTAGAAAAAGTGGTTAATTTTCGAAAAATTTAATATATTTATGAAATGGAGAACTATTAACAACAACACTTCGTAAAATATAAAATAATTTTGCAAAAAATAGGAAAAACTAAACTACAGTAACTGTTGCCTTCCATTGACATCTATGCATATTTAATATTCATTGAGAAGGCCATGGTAAAAGAAAGAAAATCGAAATAAGCGTAAATGGATAAAATTAATTTGTGAGTTAATTGTTAGAGCATTGTTAAAAATGTTTCAATTTAGAAATGGTGAAAACTATGATATGATTAAGTGTTTTATAGAATGCGGAGAAGATTCAAATTTAGCTTCCGAGCTTTGTTTTAATGGATAAGTTATAGACAGCAAAACTTTGTGCCAAAAGTGCCGCGAAAACAATATTTTTAGATATCCAGAAAAGAGACAGCCAGACATAAAAATATTCAAAAGGCTACAACAAAATTTAAAAGAATCATTTGTAAAACCATGAACAAAAATATATAAATAAATAAATAAATAAACACTTTATTTGCCCAACAGGTACAACCCAATTACAGGGCAAAAGTTATACACAAAGTTTAATCAACAAAAATTATCAATTAATTTAAGTTAAAGATTTGTATGATTTATTTTTAGAGAGGAAAGTAGAATAAAATGAAACTTAAAACTTAAAAATAAAAGCTAATTGTAGAAAAACATATCTACATCTACACATTAATTGTATACTTAAACACAAATATACTTATATCTTCTTAGTGGAAGAAAAAACTTATACAGGGTGATTCTTTTAAGGCGGCCATTAGAATATTTCCCACTTGCAGATGAGATAGCCATTTGAGATTTGGTACCCTACCCTAGTCGACCATTGCGAGTCCGAAAATAATAATTTTAAAATGGCGGCACTTCCGGAAATACCGGAAGTCGATACCAATTTGCTTATTTCAAATAGAACATCCTATATATTTTCGACTTTTCGAAATGACCATTAAATTCTGAGTCAAAACTTGTAGCACATCCTATACCTAAACCGAGCAGTTTCGGAAATATTTGACATTTTATAAAAAATTTGACGGGTGCAACATTTTGCAAGAACCGTTATAACTTTCTTCGTGTAGGAGATCCTTATTTGCCCTTTGGTACGTAGAAAGAACACAAGATGAGCTACTTTCTACAAAAAAATAGATTCCAAAATAGTATACCAAGTGTTTTATTTTTCACGTTACATTTTGTCAAATTCAAACCTCAAAAATTTTTTATAAAATGTCAAATATCTCCGAAACTGCTCGGTTTGGGTACAGGGTGTGCGACATGTTTTGACTCAGAATTTTATGGTCAACATTTATTATAGTTTAGTTTTTACTATTTTTGGCAAAATTATTTTACATTATAAAAAGTGTTGTTGTTAATAGCTTTCCATGGCCTCCTCACAAATATATTAAATTTTTCGAAACTAACCACTCTTTCTAGAAATAAATATGACATATGATATATCATTGGATAGCTAATTTAAGTTGTTATCGACTAATGCAATAATTTACAGATTCTGATTCAGAGACCCCAGAACTATAAGGATGTGTTGAACATGATTTTTTTTTTGAAGGCCTGTGTCAGAGAACTTATACCACAGAGAAGCGACAATATCGGCGGTTCCTTTGATATTTTATGGCTCGGTTCTAATGATATTGACATGAGTGAAAGACAACCTCTTACACTGAGAGAACTTCAAAGTAATTCAGTATAATATGTTACTATACCACATATTAAATATAATTAAATAATAGTTGATGTTTTAAATACTATTAGTTTCTAAAAACAAACGTAAAAAAATGTAAATAATATATTAAATATCAAATATATTTACATTCACATATAATAGAATGTATTGTATAGGTATACGTTACCAAAACATATTTTAGAATAATATATTGTACATAATATTACAATTTATTCTATTTTAATATTTTTTTGTTTATAATTCTAAAAATTAAATAAACATGTTTTACAAAAAAGATTTTTATTTCTAATATACATAAATTCTATTGCTAAGTTGAATATACAGGGCAGTATAGTATGTATTATATGCTCATGATACAACACTTTTATATTTTGGAAAAGATTATGATGAAATAACTAATAATATATTAAATATGACTTGAGACAAATATCACTTTTGGTTGCAGATTAATAAATTAACGCACTCAATTTTAGAAAATCGTCATTTATGTTTATGTCTAAAAATCAAATTCCAAATTCAGTTCCATCCATTAAATTTAATAATGATACAATTAAATATTCGCCATTAACAAAATTTTTAGGACTTCGTATTGATGAAAAATTGTCATAGAGTCATCATATTGATGCGTTACAGAAAAACCATTTTCTCCTGTTATTGTTATTCTTTTTAGAAGATGAACTTTTATTTAGAAAATATTTAAAAAATATATATTATTGCCTCTTATATTCACACTTACAATATTTAACTTCTAATTGGGCCACAGCCAATAATTCTGTTATGAAACCTTTAAATACATTACAAAATAAGAAAGCTATAAAATGTATCTACAATATTCCATACTTGGAACCTACAATAGGGCATGTGCACGTGACGTCACAACTAACCTCAAAAATATATATTCCTTAAGATTTACATGTATTACGTACTATTATTAAAATGTCTGCCTGGTTCCTGTACTTTCAACCAAAATCTAATCCAATGTAATGTTTATGAAGTTTTAAATAGTTTGTCCCAATAAAATAAGACATTTTTTGCAAGGATGAAATATAACCTATAATTAGAAGTCTATTTTTATTAGTCAACAATATTGAAAAATTATTTGAGTGAATTTTTAAATATTTGCTTGGAGCCAGTATGGCTTCAATCTAAAAATGCGTATAGAACATTAAAAATAAGAATAAACTTAAAATTTGAGGTTATGCTAGTTATATGATACACATACCCTATTAGTTTATATAAACCAAATAATCTACTTGATATTGACTCGATATATATACACCAAAAATTATAAATGTGACAAAATTTTAACCTTTCTGTTTACTTTTTTGTCGGTTTTAGTAGTTTTTAAATCCCGATTTGTGTATTTAATGGAAAAAAAAATCTTCATTCTTATAAAGAAATTTTTAACATATAGGTACTTAGTTTTGGGAATTCTAAACATGGATGAATAAAATCTGTGTTGTTCATTATGTTAAATAACGTATTAGAAACTGCTGGTCCAGTACTAAAAGTCTTTTTTTTTGTTTATCGATTTTTACTTCTATTTGTACATGTGTTAAAATAAAATATATTTTACTTTTTTACTTTCCTCTTAAAAGGAGCCCTCCCTTCAAGTCTATTTTTAATAGTATTTACCCATATTTTTTTAAACAAAATTATCCGATTCGTGTGTAAACATATTGCTCACCTTAATTTACTTTTTTTGCATTAAAATAAGTTTCCTAAATATACCTTTATCAATGTGCTTAATCAGATTTAAATTACGCAGATTCGTTCTTGAAATATTCAAAAAAATTTTTAGAAATCACTAGATCTATACCCGATTTACGATAACTTTCAAAGCAAGGGACACACCACTGGTGCTCTGTTCTCTAACCCAGAGCATTAGACTAATGGTGGTTGGGTCATCTTTGATACAATGTAAACATGTGGAACTGACAACTAAACAACCTATTTGTCATATGCCACGGTACACGCGGGAAGCCTTGCTGTCTCTTCTCTGTGGTATAAGTTCTCTGCCTGTGTAATGAACCAATTTGGATAAAGTTTGTATCAGAGAATAGTGACATCCTCGGTGACAGCACTATGAACCCGCTGTTTTTATGGATATTGATTTTTGGTAATATCGGCTAAATGTTTAATATGTTGTAGATTTCGATTTTCTTACGTTCAGTTTCTGACATACAGCAGTTTTCAACGTTTTGGCGAGCGCGACAGGAAGTTTTTCTAAAAATAACAAGTGAAAAAATATGAGTCAAATAACTGAAATTTTTTTCTCTTAAACTTCGTCTCCTCCCGATCAAAAAAGGCCTCATTAAAAACTTTCAGAAATGGCTACTTTGACCGCTAGTATCCCATCAAAGTAATAAAAATTCGATATAATCATTATTATACTGTATATAATATCTAGTCTCATATCAAGTATTGGGGGTCAAAGGAGGTTTTTCCGAAAGTTTCACCGTTTTTTTTTTACTTTTAACTTTTTATTTTTAGGACGATTTTTCTGTCATCCTTGCCAACCTTTTTCAATTTTATTTGTTTTATTTGTATTAAAAGTAAAATCTAATTAGATAGAAATATGCTAAAACACTATTAGAAACTATCACAATATAAAAAACATTAGAAACATCGATAAAATTAGAAATTTTTTAAATCGACCGCTTGTAACTTCTTTGAGCAGTAACTCAGAATATTATCCTATGACAAGAAATCTAAAACATCTAAAAAATTCAGCCAATTCGAAAGAAATTCAATTTCCATAAGAAAACAGCGGGTTCATTAATGTACAGTAGTTTAAATGGAAAAGACTTGATATAAAAATAACTCACTGGAGTGCAACGTTCTTAAAAATTTATTTAGAATGTAACAAATACCATGTAAATAAAAATGTGAAACACATTCAGTAAACAATATTTTCCAGAAATAAAAATGAAATCTCTTGAGCGCGTTCTAAAGCTTTCAAGACGCTGCTAGGCATTAAATTAATGGCTTGGGCCTGGTTTCACCAATTCGGGCGTCCGGTGGCATGACTAAAATTGGACGTCTAAATTAACCAAATAAGTAATTATGTCATTTTTATATTTAAACGGTAAACTCAATCGGGTAGCGTTAAGTTAGAAGAAGGAATATACAGGGTGTCCGCTGTATACGTACAATGTCGGCCCAAAGGAAGTAAAAAATCCTTAAACATTTTGTTTCTAACTCAGACCTATTTTTTGATTAAAAATTAATTAAAAATAGGCAATGTCTTCAGTCTAGACAGTACAACTATAAACAGAAGACGGAAGAGACAAGATTATTGTGCTCACTTGCATCAATAACACGGGTTTTACAGTCTTGCAAGACTGTCATTTAAAAATAATAATAAAACCGTTTTATTTTTACCTTGTTTAATCAGTTTTGAAATAAAAACACCGAGGGATAAGCCACTCCCAAAAATTTGTACAGGTATTCCGGGAATACCTTTTATTCCTGGCGTATTCCATACATTCTCAAAAATTCTCAGTTACTACCAAATATTCCCAAGAATTCTCAGTTATTTCCAAACGTTCTCGAAAATTTTCAGTTATTTCCAAGTATTTTGAGTTATTCCCAAGCTTTTTCCAAACATTCCTAATAATTTCTTAAGTACTTCCTGTATTCCCAGATTGTACTGTACCACTTTCAAATGTTCTATATTAGTTCAATGGTGCACTAGACCTTTTTAGTCTGAAATTTCACTTCTTATGGCTGGCTGCGAGTACAATAAGTTTAATACGACAAATTCTGCTTGCTGTACCGATTATCGAACAAAAACACTAATTAATTTAACTACTAGGAGCAGATTTGGTTAGTCCAAGTTATTTATATGTACAATGTAAAAAAACAGTGTAATAACAGCGTAACTCTTAAAATTTTATTAATAAAACATTACAAAAAAAGTTATATAACAGTATGTCCAACTTTTCAGGTTAACACAGCTCAGTTATTAGTCGTCCAATTTCAATCAAATTTGGATCGGTATCAAAGACCTTTACTATACCTATCCTTTTTGAGTCATCGGCGGCCATTTTTATGAAGAGAAGTCATATTAGGCGTTCTTTTACTCAAAAATTAATGCAATATTATCAATCAGCAAGCTTTAGAACCTTTATACTCAAAATTTAACGACATTTCGATTTATGGTTTTCGAATTACGGCTCACTTAAAATTACATTTTTCAAATAATAGATAAACAAGCAAAAAACGTACTCTTTTGTTACAGTAACAAAATTGCCCTTTATCCAGACAGGATTTTCTTTCCATAGTAAATTTACCGTCGTTGTGTGTAAAACTACCCCTAATTGTAATGGAATTTTACCCGCAAAGAGAGTGGAAAATTTCTATTTACCTTATATTTTGGGTAATCCTCCCTGGTAAATGGAATTTTCCTGTCTCTTTGCGAGTAAAATTACATGGAGATTTTACACGCAACGACGGTAAATTTACCCTCATTCTTTACAGTGTAGACAATAGTGATACGCAAAAAAAAAACAGAAGATATAAATAAGAAAAATCGAACCGCTTTCAAAAAATCCTCAAAAAATATTTCTAAAAAGTAAGAAATCATATTTCACTCAGTTTTGCTAATATCTGTCTACCAATTAGTGGAAAGTAGCAATAGTCCAGTGAACGAAAAAATGATAGAAGGCATGAAAGGGGGGAGAATTTTCCTCTCCAGGAATGTGTTGGGAGTAGTTAGGAAGAAAACATACTAAAAGTCCCCGCTCCTAGCCCTGCCGCTTCAGGGGGGGGGGGGGGGTCGGAAAGGTCCCTTTTTTCGATCCTTCGCTTATAACTTGGAAAAGATGAGTAGTACGGAAAAAAATATTCTATGCAAATACACTGACAGATATAAAAAGTGACGCACTCGAAATTTTACTCAAGTTTAATGTGTCATAATTTCTAAACTACTTGATTGATTGAAACGAACCTTTTTTATTTTGAAGAATGATTCTTTAAGATCATCATATAGGTCCAAACATTTTTATTGATTAAACTTTTATAATTGATACAGGGAAAAATAAAAGTGACTGATTTATTCACGAACTTTAAAACACCATTTGTAGATTTATGCGGTACTTGGAATAAGCTCAAAGCGTTTTAAGCGAAATTCAGATTAAATTCTGTTTTTTGATTCACCTCTTTATCTCGCTTTGTTTAGAAAATACACGATTATAGGTGAAACAGGTACAATTAGAAACATTTTATTAGAATAAGATTAGATTTTACAATTACCAACACGAAATCGAATTTACATAAAATAAAGTTGGAACTTTTTCAACAGAGAAAAGATCAGTAGCGTGGGTCTCTATTCTGCTTGGCATGCTTCTGATTAAATTTGAAATATTGATCTGTGGAATATTATTCTACTCCTCAATAAGCGCTTCTCCTAAAGTTTCCAGAGTGCGAGTGCGAGACCTAATTCTTCGCCCCATTTCATCCCAAAGGTGTTCTATGGGGTTCATATCGGGACTTTTTGCTGGCCAAATCATACGGTCTATGCCAACTTCATCGATATATTCATTTACGATGTGAGCAATGTGAGGGCGCGCATTGCCATGAACAAGTATAAAATCGTTCCCTATAAAGGATGCAAATGGAATTACATAGTCTTGTAAAATGTTCTCGTTATACCTGTTGGTCGTAAGGGAATTCTTTGGGGGCACGTAAAGTTCTGTGCAAGCTTCTAATGAAATTTCTCCCTAGACCATAACGGAACCTCCGCCAAAGCTTTATTTTGTGCTAAATAGGCTCCGCTCATATCTTTCGCCAACTCTTCTCCATATCCTTTGAAGGCCATCGGATGAAAACAAACAGAATCGAGATTCATCAGCGAACAGGATCCGGGACCAATTTTATTCATTTCTGAGTGTTCTCTAGCGAAGTTGCGGCGTGCTCTTTCGATGTCTTGCAAGTAATCATGGTGCAGTTGCTGGTCTTCTAGACTTTAAATTGACTTCCTTCAATCTCCAAATTACTGTACGATCATTTACAACTCTTCCTCTTACTTGCCTTAAATGAATATTTGTTTGCACTGCTGTATAAGAGCGATTTCGTAAAGTTTGAAGTCGAATAAACCGATCATCAATAACGGTTGTACATCTATGATGACCTGATCCAGCTCTTCTACGACAATGACCCGTCTCTTCGTATCTTGCAATTGCCCGACGTGCAGTTGATTCGGGAACATCAACGACCCGGGCAGCATATCTTTTACTTCTTCCATCTCCTACTAAAGCCATAATTCGGGCTACTTACCTCGATGTTATTTGCTGAAGCATTACTTAAAAATCACAAACACAACTTTCGATCCGACACGACGCACACTGGGCAATTTTCGACTTTTAGGTGGACAAAAATCTGTAAATTTCTAAATGAGCTCAAAATAAGCGTTACAAAACTTAAAAAATAGTAAAAAAAATCTAAGCCTAAAGGGGATGATTTTTGAAGGGGTTGAAAAATAAATTTCGCGTTAAAACTTTGAAACATTCTGAAAAAGGTAACATTATACATGTGAATAGACTAAAAATAGTAAAAAAAATCTAAACACTAAGGGGGTGGTTTTTTAGGGAGTTGAAAAATAAATTTTGGGATAAAATTTTGAACTTTTTGAGGGAGTTGGAAAATTTATTTCGATATAAAATTCTGAGGGAATATGATAACATCGTACATGGGAATACATAAGAAATAGTAAACAAATTTTAAGTACTAAGGGGGAATTTTTGAGGGGTTGAGAAAAAATTAATTTCATTTAAAAATTGTACAATTGGATCTAATTATAACGAGTAACGAAAATCTTTTCCCTAACAAAATTAATAATATGGCTTATATCGGGCTAAGAAGCGGTACAAGGTGGAGTAGGTACGAAAAATTCGGAATTCCACTTAAAGGGAGGCAATTTTAACAGACACGGCATAGTTATGAAATATTAAAAGAAAATTATTTTGATATCGTCATTTATTAACACTGAAATTATTACAATGAATTGAATTTGAATTACACTGAAATTATAGGGTCTGAAGGTATGAGAATCCTGTTCAAAATATCCCTAATTAGTATTCATCCTTGAACATTTTCTTCAGTGAAACAATCTTGTGTACTTATAATCTTTATGGCTGGCCTCCAAGACATCTTTAGATAGCTGTCCCATGGGTAAAGGTAGTTCTTCCCTATGGACAGTAAGGGGTGATGTGGTGAGAGCGGTTTTGTCGTGACTACTGTATACAAATGGCTCTATATAAAAAAAGGATCCTTTGGGATAGCTGTATTTTTCTGTGCTTGACCTTCAAGTTCCAAACTAACTTACAAAAAAAGAACGTAGCGGTACTCGGTGGAACTTTTTTGTAACCTCAAAACAATATCATTAGTTATTAAAATTATTTATTTAAATTGCGTCTTACAAATTCAACGATTTCTCTATAATAGCTTTCACAGTAATCGATATAATCATACAAATAGGACATACATATCTCCAGTCGCACAATCCATGTCGGACTATTGTCGATATTTTAATCAAACAGATAGAAATATACAAATTACTGCATCGATGTTTTGGGCACAACTGATTCAAGTGCAGTCAACAGGAGGAACGATCACTTTATGGCCACCATTACGCATTTATTATTACAAATAGAAATAAAACATAGGCAACATTAGGAGCACAAGTTGTTAAAAAAACCATTTTAGTATATATTAGCCATATTTTTACTCTGAGAAAAATTGACTTTTGTCCTCCTAATCTAAGCAAATTGCCCAGTGTGCGACGTGGAGAAAAACGTTTTCAATGTTTTCTACAAAAACGAATTAAAAATCGTAGTCATTAGCGAGTGAATTCTTGTGATTTTAAAAACATTTTGACACCTGGCATCTTTTAGAACAATGTTTAATCTGTTTATGGCCTTCTTAAACAAAACAAAATACCAATTTTGTTAATACGCATTTGACATTACTTTGCTTAAACATGTGTATTTTCTAAACAAAGCGAAATAAAGAGGTGACTCAAAAAACAAAATTTAATCTGAATTTCGCTTAAAACGCAGAGCTTATTCCAAGTGCTGAATAAATCTACAGTGTGTTTTAAAGTTCCTCAACAAAACAGTTACTTTTATTTTTCCCTGTATCAATTATAAAAATTTAATCAATAAAAATATTTGGGCCTGTATGATGATCTTAAAGAATCACTCTTCAAAATAAAAAAAAGGTTCGTGGCAATCAATCAAGTAGTTTAGAAATTATGACACATTAAACTTGAGTAAAATTTCGAGTGCACCACTTTTTATGTCTGTCAGTGTACAAACATAATTAAATTTCCTACAAGAATGTTTATACTCATTTTCTTCCTATGTGTTATAGTTTCCGAGATATTCGCCAGCGAGAATCGATAATTAATAAATCAATAATTATTTAGGTAGGTATCTGAAATGTTTCTATCAAAGCGGTTTACCATGGTCTCCTAATAAATCACAGTTAAAAACAATCTTTATTTTACATCAGTCGACGTATTTACTGAAGTAATATTTGGTCAAAATCTATACATTTTAAATATACAGTGTGACTTACTTAAAATGAAGGTACCCTTATAACTCTTTTATTTTGTTTCCGATTTGAATCAAATTTTACTCAAGTATAGAACAAATTAGGATCTACTTATGACCAGAAAAACACCGCCGGCTACAAAGGCAAAGTCACTTGCGGTACTTACCAAAATATGCGGTAAAAAATAAAAACGTTTTGAATGTTAAAAATTCTTTAAAAAATGCATCGGATCGGCGCCAAAAACGTACATACACCAAAATTTGATTTGGTTATTGATGGGGGATTTCTCATAGATAAGCTCAAGCTCATCTGACAAAGGGGATCCTCAGTTTCCGCAATTGTGGTTATCCACCATACCGTGAAATTCGCCAAAACCCACTAATATGATTTTTAATTTTTTTCCGCATATATTTGGTACCGCAGGTGGCTTTTCCTTTGTAGCAGGCGAATATTTTTCTGGTCGTAAATAGATCCTAGTTTGTTCTATACTTGACTAAAATTTGATTCAAATCGAAAACAAAATAAAAAAAGTTATAAGGATGTCTTCATTTTAAGTGAGTCATACTGTATATTTAAGGAAATGTATAGATTTCGACAAAATATTACGTTAGAAAATACATCGATTGTTGTAAAATAAATATTGTTTTGTGACTGTGATTTATTAGCAGACCACGGTAAACCGGTTTGATAGAAAAATTTCAAATATCTAGTTAAGGAGGGGGATCGATAAGCTAAGAAAATTGACTCCAATATGACAAAAAATTTAACTATATTTTTTTATATTTCTCATTATTTTAGTAAAATACAGGACATTAACTTAAAGCTACAATAAATTAAAAGTAAAAATTACTACGTTTTCTTCACGAGAAAAATCGACAAACTGAGGTCGAAATGGCTTTTTTTGGAAAATTGTACCCTTCTTTTACTATATCGAGTTTTTTTAGACATGAGCGCATTTTTTTAGCAGTTTAATTTTTGTATTTTTATATTTGTTGACGTCTAAAGAACAACATGTAAAAAAAATCACCATGCTAAAAAAATGCGCTCATGTCTAAAAAAACTCGATATAGTAAAAAAAGGGTACAATTTTCCAAAGAAAGCTATTTTGACCTCAGTTTGTCGATTTTTCTCGTGAAGAAAACATAGTCATTTTTACTTTTAATTTATTGTAGTGTTAAGTTAGTGTCCTGTATTTTACTAAAGTAATGAGAAATATAAAAAAACATATATAGTTAAATTTTTTGTCATAGGGTCAATTTTCTTAGCTTATCGATACCCCTCCTTCATTTATTAATTATCGATTTTCGCTGGCGAATATCTCAGAAACTATAACACATAAGAAGAAAATGAATATAGACATTCTCGTAGAAAATTTAATTATGTTTAATTTTTTATAGAATAAATTTTTCAAACGACTCATCCTTTCCGAGTTATAAACGAAGAATCGAAAAAAGGGACCTTTCCACCCCCCTTCCCTCCTGAAGAGGCAGGGCTAGGGGCGGGGACTTTTAGTATGTTTACCTCCTAACTACCCCCAACACACTTCTGAAGAGGAAAATTCAAAATTACAGACCAGTTACTATACCTTCAGGATTTTCAAAAATTATTTAATGTTGCTTTTTAAACCGATTACTGATTTTTTTTTAATAAAAATAATATACTTTCACATAACCAGCATGGATTCTTAAATAATAAATCAACTCATAGTGCAATGTTTTATGAAAAGATAATAACGTATGTCGAAGGAGGTGAATGTCCTGTTGGTATCTTTTGCGATTTAAGCAGGGCATTTGACTACGTCAACCATAAAAAAACTTATCTCCAAACTTTCTAAGTACGGAGGGGTAAGGAGTCTAGCCTTAGACTGGGTTGAAAGTTATTTGTCATGTCGTAAACAGTATGTGTCAGTTATCAATATTACGCGCAATACAATTGATTCTGTTAACTCGGCATCTGTAGAAATTAATATGGGCGTGCCACGAGGATCGGTATTAGGCCCCATATTATTCTTATTATATATTAATGATCTGGATGGTTTGAGTACTTTAGCAGATTTTACTTTTTACGCAGATGACACATCCATTATACTATCAGGTAAAAATGTTGATATTTTAAAGATGAAATGTGATATATTATTAGAAAACCTTAGTAATTGGTTTAGTGAAAATTATCTTTATTTTAATGTTGAGAAAACACAGGCATTAGTGTTTCACAATAGACAAAAGAAATGTGATTATCCAAATATTCAACTTGATAATACGTCAATATCAACAAGGACGTCGAATGTAAAATTTTTGGGTATAAATATTGACAGTTGCTTAAACTGGAAAAGCCATTGTGAATTACTGATAGTCAAACTACATTCAGTAGTTTTTCAGTTCAAAAATGTAAAAAATGTTCTAAACATGGCTCAACTAAGAAATTTATATTTTACTGGGGTTGATTCTCGGTTAAGATATGGTGTTTGTTTTTGGTGGGTTTCCACCCTATCAAATAATGTATTTTTAACCCAGAAGCGTGTGATAAGATGTATGGTAGGCTTATCCACAAGAGAGACTTGTAAATATGCATTAAAGGACTATAATATATTGACACTTCCATCAATTTCCATTTTTGAACTATGTTTATTTGTCTTTAAGAACAAAAGTAAATTTGTTTGTAACAAGCATCTACATAATGTAAATGCCAGGCAAAAACACGATCTTTATGTGCCCTTCAGTAAATTAAATATCTCTGGAAATTCACCCAGTTGTCTAGGACCTAGAGTTTTTAATCACCTTCCGGAGGAAATAAAACATTGCGATAAACCTTCACTATTCAGAAATAAACTTAAAGTATTTTTAATTAGCAAAACCTTCTATAAACTAGAAGAATATTTTAATATGTAACGTGGTCTGTTATTTACTGCTTTTTTCTTTTTCTCTTTTTTAAATATTAAGACTGACTAAGTATTCCTATACAATACTGTATCATATTGTCATAAAAGGAAAATAAAGTGTATTATTATTATTATTATTATTATTATTATCGATTGGAGTACAAGGAACTGTACCTTATTAAGTACCTAATATCAATTTGAAATCGGTACAAAAATATCTAATTTAAAAAATACGTTTTGCACAAATTGATATTAGGTAATCCCTTGCTACTTTCCACTTATAGGTAAATAGATATTAGTAAAACTGAGTGAAGTTTTATTTCTTTTCAGATATTTTTTGAAGATTTTAAGAAAAATACATTTTTTTTTTCAATCTGTTTAGTAGCTTTTATCATTAATTTAACTTCTACATAGTGAAGGAAACTACTGTGAAATTCTCTTTATGTTGGACACCATGTGAATGTTACCAGAAAAATAATACTCGGTTATTTATGTTAACTGAAATTACGGGCAACTCCGCCAAATCTTCGAATATGGAAAATACACTCCACTATTTTTATATAGAGACACACTGATACAAGTGACACGACAGAAAGCAAAATTGTTTCTGATTAATCCTCATTAACCGTGTTCCGCGATGCACTCAAGAAACTCGCGTTCACTCCGGGAAGACAGGAAGTACCGAGATGCCATACACAGTAGAAACCACACCGCTGCGAATGTAAACACGATATTATTATTTTTGCACGTTCAGGTAATTTGACACCTTTACTGAATTGATTAAGACACTTGTAAGTGACGTTTGCAAATTAGCGATCAGTAGCAAATCAAACCGAGATTTGAACAATTATTAAAATTTATTGGAGCAATAGAATTAGGGTTTAAAACAACGTTCTCTTCTGAATCATAACTTATAAGAATCTTAAGTTGTGGTAAAAATCATATCTTCGAGAAATTTCTAATGACAGCAGATGTCACTAGAATATTTGATTTCAGAGTCACTAAAGCATGTACGACTTGTTTATTTTATATATTTTTAAAATATTAAATTTTTTAATTTTAATTAAATGTATGGGTCGCGTGCGCGTGACGTCACAGCCTGAGACCTTAGAAAAAACAAAATGAAATTTTTTAACTGTCAAATGGCAACTGATCAAACTTTTCGTAATATTATTGTTTCTATGTATATTATACATACAAAATGACAAGTTTTTGGTTTATTGTGGAAGTGTGACAATCCGAAACAATGCCAATTTTTATAAAATAACCTCCATTTACAACCAAAAGAAGATAGAGGTTAAAAGACTGCAACCGATTTCAAACAATTAAAAGAAATGATTTTACAAGAAACTTCCAAGGATTTTATTAGTGGTACGTTGTTGCATATTAATGTAAGGATTTGATTTTTAACGTGGGTTTATGTTGTAGGAAAAACAACTGTATTACAAGACCATTATGATACGTCCAGTTGGACATCCTCTCTCAATAAGGGATATAATTTAAAACCCATATGTGAAACTGAAACCGCTTATGATAATAAATACTGCTGCTCAAACAAGCAATAAACAATTCATGGTAAAGAAAATTAACATTTTATATTGGTTTGTCAATATTTTTAATAATTATTTCGTGTTTAAAATTTAGTTGAGCGAAGGTGTGAAGCTGTACGGAGAGAGAGAAAAGTGCAACGGCAGAAATTGTTTTAAATAAGGTACACTCCTAGAGAAAGAGGATTTGCAGACTTCATAAAGATAATTGATGAAGTACATAAATTAAGAAAGGAAATTCCAAAGTAGCTACCCGCTGTCAACCAGTGATGCAATGTGCCCTTTAAAGTATATCGTGTAGTGTTTAAAAACTCAATGTTGGACTATTGGACATTAAAGAAGTATAAAATTAAAACTTTGAAGTGGTCTAAGTCCAGTGAACGCATAAACAAAGTTTGAATGGGCTATGAAAGTGTTACCTAAATGTAGCTATAAAAGCCCTTTGAGTTATATATAAACTATGAATGTTACTTTAATTGCTTAGATATTAATATAAAGTGTATGTTATGTTACAATCATATATTTTTTTTTGTTACAATATAAACTTTTATAACTTATAACTTTCTTCTCGATTATTCTTAGAAGTACTAATAGACCTTGGATAATAAATTATTTAATTAGTGAAGATATTTTGTTTTGCTTTCAGTTACATGCATGTACCTAAGTACAAGTTTGACGTAATTGACTATTTCAGTTTACTGTAACAATATATAGTAGTAGGAGTGATAAATAAAACAATAAAAAGGGAATATTTAATAAGATAATAATGAACAAATGACTTACATATAATTATTAAGACAAATTACATAACAATAAGTATATGAAAAATAAAGTTCCTATAGAAATTACAATGGATTATATAGTCCAATCTATAGATACATTATAGACAACTGCTGGAAGAAATTGTGTATGTCTTATTACATAGTTTATAGCACCTTTATATGGGGTCTTTTTCACAAAATTTACAGCGGTTAATTCCTTGACCATAGCCATGTTTACTGCTAACAATCTAAAAGGAAATGCTTCTTGTCACTAAGTAGTGAACATGTTTTGTCTAGACTAGCAACACATTCACAGTAAGTACTAAGGAACCGTCTGAATCTGCAATAGTCCAAGGAGTCAATTGCTTTTGTTCACGATGCTACGAGTTCATAACCTGAAAAATGAATTTGTACGTTAGAAATTATTTATAAAGCAACTTTTAATTAGGCAAATATATATGAAAATAATGGTTGATCACTGATATCAATTCTTACCTTTGCAACAAGCTTTTATTCTGTAAATTTCTTGCACAGTACTTCTTTCACCTCACTCTTCAAGATTTTTGAATGCTTTGAACTCATCCTTCTGTCTATGTACTTCTCTCAAAAACCAAGTAATTCGCAGTATCCCCATGTGTAATATTTGGAAGTACATTAATATTTATAGTAAAGCATTTTTTTCTCAAAATATAAGGATTTAGTTCGATGACAGAAGTATACCTACCATCATGAGACAATTCTGTAAAATACCAACTAACCGTCTTCCTGACAAAAAAAAATTGAGGATATAAAAGTATTAAGCATAGTTGCAGATGTTAAATAATCCAACATTAAGCTTTTAGATGGCACAAACACAGCAAAATTCACTTTAAAGAAAAATATTCTGATTCTATGACAGCTGTTTTTTTTTCCTAAGGTCTCAAAATCTGTGACGTCGGCGCACGCGACCCATTCAATATTTGAGAGTGCAAAAACGTCATAAACACTGCGGTCATTAAGTGTTTTACTGGTTTCGGATGTTTTGGAGATCTCGACTTCGTCTCGATCTCCAAACATATCCTCAACCAGTAAAGAATACTTACTGACCTTAATAATTACTTAATATAGGTACCCCAGATAGCATTTATTATTCCACGAATGTACATTTTGCATTCCCAATGTTCTAATTGCATTCTGTACTTGCCATGTATGTTCCCTCAACATTCCCATATAAATAATATTTTCACATATACAATATGATTATACATACGATATAAATGGAATATACAGAAAAGTTTATGTTCACAGTCGCATATACTGTGTACACGTATCAGGGAACGTTCTTCGTATATGTGTTCATGTTCATCGTATAAACATTCGTCAATGATTTTATCTGTATAATACAGGTATATTTTTTGTAGAAATATTTGCATCGCTCGAGCACCGCGCAGACAGTAATATCACCAAAGTTCAGCACTTTTAACGCGAACGCTGATTGGTTCGATTTTTGAACTAATAAAAATAAACCTGCATCACAACTGATGAGACAGCAATGCTAGTTTTATAGTACCTATCTACCTACCTACCTACAAAAATAATTATGATATTTCTCTATCTATATAGATTTGGTTTAAGTACATTTATAATCATCCCCTGTGCGGTGTATGACGTTTTATAAATTTTAAATCGTTCGTCAATATTATTGTATATATGAAATATGTTTTAAATTTTGAATCCAGACTTTGGATTTGTGATCGAATATTAAATAATAATGAATATGAAATATCAAATAATAATGAATGAAATATTAAATAATAATGAATAATAACCCCTTTTTAATTTATGTACTGTGTTCAATTAATCAATAACTATCTCGGTAACTATCGGCATTTCTTAAGCAGATAGTTCATACTTGGTTATTTAATTACATTTTATCTTTTATATTTAGATTTCCGTTTTCCATGTCATTACAATCCCCGTGTAGAACTTTTTAAATGCGCGCCACGGTCATTAGGTTAGTGCGCATGCTCATCGTACTGCTATTAGTACACGTCACGCTTCTGCTGTCAAATGTATGTTTTGTTTTTTGTTTTCCCCTGATTTATTATAATTATTCCAAGTATATACATTAATTGCATTGCTGTAAGTATTTTACAATTGTATACAATATAACTACCACATAGTTTTGTTGTCATTTGCAGATATTTTATATTTAGACACTAAAGTTTAATGTGTATCCCTTTGTACATATTATACTAAGCATACCACCTATATTAGTTATAATAATTACGGCGTTTGTAGGTATCGATTTTTAGAAAAGAAACTGAGGTGTCTTTGTAATGGTCTCGGTCCACGAAAAGGAAGCTTGGTGGTCACCATTCAAACAATTGACTGACCATTGAAAAACAGGTGAAAATGCAGATGAAATGTGAACACTTTACGGGGTGTTTAAATCTTATTTTCAAGAAGGTAGGTTCGATCTATTTCAATATTAAGGAGCTTTTGTTTATTTAAATCACAACCATTGGATTTGATTACAACATACGAGTTGTGATAGGTATTTACCTATTTGTAGTAATTTGCTTTATACCTATTTCAGAGGATTATAGAAGAGCTGCAATTAATTGAAAAGGGCAGAGATCTGATGTACAGAGTGAATAAAAACAAATCAAAGGACTATGTACAAAAAGCACGTTATTCCTCCCGTCAGATGATATCGAAGAACATATTGGAAGCCGTCGACTTCCCAAGAAATTTTGTCTTTACTAGAAGTTGAAAGAAGATAGGTATGTTGTTCTTTTAATAACTGGTAGGCATTTAAAATCAAGTACCTGAAATTTCGAACGTTCACTTGAACGAATTTCATATGAAAAAGAAAAATTAATAAAAGCCACTCTTCGATTTAGGTGTAAAAACTTAAGTATTGTGGATATTTATTGTCAGCAAATGTGGCAATGAAGTGTTTATGCCTAAATCGATGTGTGGTTTTTATTAACTTTTCTTTTTCATCTAAAATTCATTCAAGTGAACGTTCGAAACTTCAGGTACATTTAAAATCACACGTTAAACAAATCCTCGTCATAATATGATACTCTCAACTATGACAGCGGGTACCGATATTCCTGATCTTTGACCTTTCATATCTCAAAAACTGGCGATATTCAGATATTGTGCCCATGAAAACTTTTGATCAGGATATTATGAAGTACAACATACTACAGTTTCAGCCCATTTGACTGTACCTTCTTTTCCATTTATTTTGTGCCTGCCGTGTCCTTTATGATAATATCAATTTGTTTAATTTATGTTTGATCAGTTTTATTTTTTCTGTAAGATCTTTGTAAGATGTTTTTATATTTTTCAACTTTATCATGGCCAGTTTTTAAAGAGAAATAAGTACCTATTCAAATACCTATAATACAATGTATTTTTTTGTAGTTGGACTAGTACGTGTATCTCCTCCTCTGGACAGGAAGGAAATACCTTCTTAAAAATTGGAAAAGCCAAAAGAAAGTATTCAGCCAATAGGATCAGTCACAGATGATGTGTTGAGAATGAAAAGTGGACTTTATCGCAATTACAAGTATCACCATCGGCAACACCTGGACACTTGGTTTTGAAAATGTAAGCCCTCCAATTTTTACTATTTTTTACTTACTGACAAAAAATTCGTTATAGTAAAATATGACAGTTCATAAGTTGCAAAGAAAATTTTTTTGTTAAAAAAATCTCAATTGAAATTTTTGTCACAATTGTTTTTTATTATTACAATTCATTATTGTAACAAAAAATAAAAATATATTTAAAGTAACACAACTGTTTTATTTATACCTCTTCCTATTTTATAATTTAAGATGCATACTTAATTGTTACAACAATGTAAAGTAATTAATAAAATAAAATCATGTTTTGTTCTTGGCAATTTAAAACACGATTTGAAATAGATAAAACTTTAAGGTAGTGTAATATGATCATTAGATTTTTTCATAAATAACACGTTAAATATGATTTTTAAGCTGAAGTTTTAGAGTGATAAATGTTTGATCCATTTTAAAATGGTTTTTAACAGATCTTATTAACGTAAAACTATTTTTTTTACATATATTCGTGGACCTTTGTAAAGTATTGTTATAGCAAATACAGTTTTATTTAAGTTTATTTAGCATTTGTGTGCTCCATTCAATAAAATTTGATGAATAAAACATTTGACTTTAGTGGAAAACTAATAGTAAAAACAAATTTTCTGTGCATATATTCCACATTTACTTACATAATATTCTTCACAAGGAATATGAAATGTGGAAAATTAGAGTAAGTACCTAATAATTGACTGTAACAATTAAACTTTAAAATTAGATATTGGATTTATTATATGCAACTCGATATGCAAGTACTACACTCATATCATGTATTCTCTTGAGTTTAATTATTATAATAATTTATTATTTGCTATAATCATAGATGAGTCGCTGCGTCATACTGAACATATTCAGAATGAAGCAGCGACTCATCAATGATTACAATAAGTAATAAATTTTTATAATAATTAAACTTTGAAGAAAATACATGGCATGAGTGAAGTACTTATAGCTGCCACTGATACTTAATGTTCATTCCTACAATATACATGCATCATAGATTTATGATCCATGTGTAACATACCAGGCACCTACGGTTTAATTCCTGCGAAGGTAGTACTCATATACCATGAACATGCAGTGTACATTGTGAATGTAGGATGGACCTTCCTCCTATATACCTCATGTATCTATCAGTATGTCAATATACGTTTCTGGTTCATATCAAGTTCCGTTTTGGTCTATGGGTACGTTGTAGGAATCTTACTCGTATATCGAGAGGCGGTCATCTGTACGTCTCTCTGACATTCAGATTTTCTACACGGAATACAAAATGAATATTCATTCTTAGTTCCATGGGTACATAAAGTACGTTCCGAGCACATGCTCTGAATGTAAAAATGCTATCTGGGACAGGCCTGTAGCTAGAAAGTGCTTTCAGGGCGGGCAAACAATTTTTCAGGACGGGCCCGTAAAAAAGTCCGAAACATTTTTTGATGAGCGGGGGGGGGGGAGAAATCCAAAACATTTTTTTGTTCCGAAAAATTTTTTGATGAGCGGAGGGATGAAATCCAGCAGAAAAAAATTTTTGGTGAGCGGGGGGGAGAAATTAAAAAAATTTTAATCCAACTTTTTAAACTTTAAAATTTGAAAATTTGTACCCAATCTCTTTCAAAATATTAAAAAAACAGTTAAAATTGCCCCCATTACGATCACCGTAGGTCGGACAAAACTTATTCCAGGACGGGCACCGCCGTCCTGCCCCCCCCTAGCTACAGGCCTGTATAGGTACTGTAATATTTCGGGGAAATCACACCGCTACGAATTTGAACACAACGCAATATCAACATTTAGGGATGGCTGATCCGAATATTTTTACGGATCAGTTCGAACCTAATCCAGTCCAGAGAAGAACCTAGTCCAAAGATCAGTTTCAGTTCCTAGTCCATGCTAACCAACTCGCACGGTGAACGGCTGAGTGGACCGGCAGACAAACTGGACTCAGTGGGCTGGACTGGTGCAAAGGGACTCGTAATCTTGTACTGTACACTGTACTAGTCGTACTCGTTTAGTTCAACCAGTCCATACGTCTATAAAGTGCGCGCGCCGTACCGAGTCTCTAAAAAGTTCAGCCGGACTCGGCGTACTCGGACTAATATTCGTACCTGCCGTATTTATTAATTGAGATCAGTTCCACTAGTCCAACCCACTGGACCTGTTCCAAAGTATCAGTTCCAGTTCGGGTTAGCCAACCCTATCAACATTTCGTAAGGCCCCGGGCAACTGCCCGAATTGCCCGTGCATAGTTACGCCTCTGAGTAAGTCATATTAGCACGTTAAGTGTCTAAGGAAAGTTCCTTTGACATTTTGTACATACTTGTTTTATTTTCAATAAAATGTATCAGGTTCTAATTTCAAAAATGTTTAAAATGCTTACCTACCGAGAAAAATTAGTATCCCATACCATGTTTTAGTACTCCAAAAGTATCTAAGGCACTAACTTATTTACACGCATTAACTTTAATAACAAGAGATATTAAATAGTTCACACACGAAACTACACTAAATTATATTCATAATTTTTCCCAAAAACAATTAAAATTATCATAGTCCTGCTAAATTCCCAAATATTGACAAAACAATATCATGTAAGTAATGGACAATTATTATTTTTAGTCAAACTGTTATCTACATAATATATGAATATTAATAGACTTATTGATAACGAAAAATATAGTACACATGAGATAAAACTATATGTAGATATTTAAAATTTACATCTACCTAACTAGGATTACTTAACAAAAAAATTGAGACTAAGTACCTAATTTTTGAACCAAGGTGTATATATTTTTGCAGACGTAGGTATAGATTTTCAACGATTCTACGGTAGTTTAGGTAAACGAACCTAACCTTAAAATTCTTAAAAATATTAAAAATCACAGTATCACAGGAAAATGTTTGTTTCACACTGTAAAACGTTAAATCTAAGGCACTTTTAAAACGGTTCACTTCGCGCAGGACAAAATACATTACATTAAAACTCAGCAACTCATCACTATTTTTTCACAAAAGTTTGTAAGATTAAAATGTACATACTTAATTCATTCAACAGTAAAGGTTAGAGTATGTTTATATCATTTAAAACTGTGTGCGCAGGTCTGGAACTGATAAAAGTTTACTAACATTTGCAAATTAACACAAAAATAGTCCTAAAAATACAAAACAAAATATTTCAGCTTGTTAAGTACGTCTTAGGTAGAACAATGTGAACGAAACTGAGGGACGAGTTCTTTCATAAAAAAGTTAAAGCTTCTCCAGAACATTTTCTTGATTACTTAATATTTAAGTGCCCTTTAAAATTTCAAGCTGTTACATAAATGAGATTTTCTAATTAAGGTTTAATGGCTTTATTAATATTTTAGGAATACGCTTGGATTTGTGTATGCCTGGGACATCTAGCGGTGATGCGTTGTAATAGGCAAAGCTTACTAGATCTGTTGGAGAGTGTCGCGGCTGTACAGGGATGGATTCAACATTTATAGGACCGTAGTTAGGATACAATTTAGGTCTTTCTCGGGTAAACAAAATTGTTCTGACTGTTATGACTGTTGTGTAAATACAGAAGAATAATTTATTGTATCAAGCATAACATAAATCTAAATCTTGTATTAGTATAGAGTGCTTAAAAGCAGGGGCAAGAAACGGAACAGAAAAGAACTCGAACTAAGTATATGCCTCATAAATTGTAAAATCGGATAGTACAGTCAATCTGTGATTTGACCCGTGAATAGTAGTGGAGTCAAATTAGGATTTTAATGTGAAATGTCTAGTCAAGGCAGTTTTTCTGTTTTAACGTGTTCAGGAGGTGAACTGAAGTTCATAGCGCTCAGTTCTGCAGTTTCTGTGCGGTCGGCGCATTGTTTATTTAAACAATATAATTTTTTAGACCGTGATTTACATCGGTTTTCTTTGAATATCTCGAAATCTATAAGTCCTATGGAAAATAATAAAAAGAAGGAAAATGTTCGTTTTGAGCTGAACAATGAAAGTATATAAAATTATGCGTTTTTAAACAAATCACCGTTCTTTCAAAAATAATGGAGAATATTCAATGAAATTTTGGAGAAATATAGCACTTATAAAGTACAATCACCACTTGGTCCAATATGACAAAAAATGTAACAATATTTTTGTTTGAATTTCTCATTATTTTAGTAAAATACAAGACACTAACTTAACGCTACAATAAATTAAAAGTAAAAATGACTACATTTTCTTCGCGAGAAAAATCGACAAACTGAGGTCAAAATGGCTTTTTTGGAAAATTGTACCCTTTTTTTTACTATATCAAGTTTTTTAGACATGAGTGCATTTTTTTAGCAGTTTAATTTCTGTATTTTTATATTTGTTGACGTCTAAAGAAAAACATGTAAAAAAATCACCATGCTAAAAAAATGCGCTCATGTCTAAAAAAAACTCGATATAGTAAAAAAAGTGTACAATTTTCCAAAAAAAGCCATTTTGACCTCAGTTTGCCGATTTTTCTCGTGAAGAAAACGTAGTTATTTTTACTTTTAATTTATTGTAGCGTTAAGTTAGTGTCCTGTATTTTACTAAAATAATGAAGAATATAAAAAAAAAATATAGTCAAAAATTTTCTTAGCTTATCATATCCCTCCTTTAAAATCAAAATAATTACTAAAACAAATACACAATTAGGAAGTTTCCATTTTTCTCATTTTCTCGTAATAAATAGTCGTAAAAATCTAAAAAATATCTGTAATTTTTTTTTAAATTATCTATATAAATAAAAAAGTTATGGTCCTTCCAAGTTTAAAATGCCGCGATCATCTGGGCTGAGCTCGATTACGTCACAATACATGATTTCGCCAACAGCGAGCGGGCGCGGGCACCTTTATACTCGCTGGCAGGCACCGGCAGTTTATAGCCAGCTTGCATTTGAGAGCCGAAAAAATTGCTAAAACGTGCAATTTTGGCACGTTCATATTTTTCGAAAAATACCATTGGGACGGCCGTATGATGTCGCGGCGTAAAGAGGAAGTCTTCTAGATAAACCTGATCGTAAATTGCACGGCGAAATTCGAAAATTCGGCTCGGCACGAACGAATCAAAAGTGACATTTTGTGACATTTCAGAAAATCGAGCACATACACTAAATAAGGGGAACATACAGCCCGCCGCTGGCATGGCAAGTCAGCGCGTTGTGTATTGTGACGTCACGGTGGACTTCAGCCGAGGCGAAGTATTCAAATAAGAAATTGAATAAGTTCGTGAGTTTTTCAGATATCGAGATAATTTTTTTTTGTTTGACTAGTTATCTGAAAGACTATTAAATGAGGTTGATTGTATATGATATTTCTAAAATAGGAAACTTCCTAATTGTTGCTAAAACTTTACACCCTTGTGAAATCTTGCCATCAAGACCAAAAAATGTGTACAATGGCAATGGCTCAATTTGTAGCATTCTATAAGTACTTTAGGAGAATTTTTTTTTTTTTCAAAATTTAAACCCGTTTTTCAGTTGTTTATAGTTTTCGAAGTTTTAGTTATAAACAAATTCAATTAACTCTCTGTTTTTTTTATGAAATCAAAAACAGTAAAAGAGTAGTGAAAGTAGATTAAAAAAGCCAACTTATTAAAAAAAATTAATGCTCTACTTGCATTTGGCGCTGAGATACTTTAGTTTTTACGTTTAGGTCACTTATATATAAACAAATCGATATTTCTTCTTGGAATTTGGGCTGGTTATTCTCCAATGCTTATTATTTTGTTTCTGCTATTTGAAAATAATCCAAAGCTACAATTGTTAAAATAATATCGAATAAAGCGGCTTCGAGAACATCATAATGCACATTTTCAATTTTTTATACCTTTTTTAATTTTTGTTACGAAAATGGTAAACTATCCCAACTTGAACAACTAGATTTAAGTTCATATATACAGCTTTGTAAAACGTTTAATACTACTGATACAATAAAAAAGAAATCCGACACATCCGCATCGTGAATAAAAATTGCTAGTCGCGTTACCCACTGGGCTATCTAGCGACTAAAATCTGGTTTGTAAAAACATGATAAAAAACTTATACATATTTGGTGATTTTCCAATCTAACAAAATCGTTCTTCTACGGCCTCAGTACTTACATCTTAAGCTTGAGACCATGGAGTCCCGAATTCTGGCCGGGGTATAGATGTTTAATGGCGTTTTCTTGTTGTTGTTACCAAGACGGTTGCAGTCAGCTAGTCCGCTGTTGAATGAGACAGCATAGCTAGTCGCTGTTATCTCTGCTAAATACGAGCCTCATCTGTGGCAGACGGCAATGTCACAGGGAATGGTTGTTGTGTTGTTAAATTAAAAAATAAGAAACTACCCCTATACATTGAAATGTGCCTGTGCAAACAAATAATGGAGTACATTTAATTGAGGTAATGTTAAATACTGATTTGTTATCTTCAATGTGCTTCAAAGGTGTATTTTCTTTATTAAGTATTAAATATTTCAGATAATATTATTTATGGCAAATTTAAGTCCGCTGTTGAATGAGACAGCATAGCTAGTCGCTGTTATCTCTGCTAAATACGAGCCTCATCTGTGGCAGACGGCAATGTCACAGGGAATGGTTGTTGTGTTGTTAAATTAAAAAATAAGAAACTACCCCTATACATTGAAATGTGCCTGTGCAAACAAATAATGGAGTACATTTAATTGAGGTAATGTTAAATACTGATTTGTTATCTTCAATGTGCTTCAAAGGTGTATTTTCTTTATTAAGTATTAAATATTTCAGATAATATTATTTATGGCAAATTTAACGATAAGTAGCACACAATTCTGGTTGGTTTTGCCTTTGAGGTTAAATAAGCGTATTAAATACTCTATTAATATTTATGATTGTGTTCTCTTCTGCGTGAAGTAGCTGAACGTGATTCTGCATACCTCACTCCTATAAAAGTAAATATAATTATAGAATCAATTAAACAAAACAAATACAAAATGAAAATATCATGTTAAGCAACTCGTTCTCACTTACAAATTCATTTAATTTGTTTGTGGCATTTGTTTTCGGTTTATTCTGTATGTTAATTACAAGTTAAATTAGGTTTGGAGGAGTATTTATTTTGTATGTATAAAGCTCGTGTTCACTTTTACTGGGCGATAGCTTTGTATATTAGTTTTTAACAAGTATATGCATAAATATAATTATTTAGTTATTCTTATCATAATACATAAATAAACTAGTGGAAGCATTATACTCTTCGCCGATTTACTGAGCTTTTTATATAATTGTTACACATTCTATAGGATACTCTTCGCAGTTTTCTTGTAAATAATGTTAGTTTTTGGACATTCTAAATTTTGTGATACCAACTTTGTTGTGAAAAAAAAATATTAAAAAAAGAAAAAGAAGCAATCACCCTCTCAGAGATTCTAACACACGACCTTTGGATTGTAAGACAAAAAGCAAAGCAAACATATATTTATTTAAAAATGCATGTATAGTGCCTCACCGGATCCTAGCACGGAGCCAGTTAGACAACCACGGCGCACAGCGCCGTGATGATTGTAGGACTGGACGGGGCAGATCCAGTTTGGCTTAATGTGTTTTAAAAAATGTGTTTTAACCGCCTTCCATGTCACCTCAATGACCCTCTTAAGTCTAGTAGATCTAGATTTGTCTGAGTTAATAATAACAGACATAGTTAAACTCCTACCTACCTATGATAGATTTAAAATTAACAATATGATTTAAAAACAATCTACAAAGAGACTTAAAAAATAATTAAAAGTAAACTGAACAACACTTGGCAAGGCACTTAGAAATTTGGGCTATTGACACGGGAAAAATCTGAAAGAAAAAACCCGTTCGAGACAACTAGTCCACGCTAATTAGACATTTTAGAAGAAATAATTTATAAAGTAATAATATTTGAGATGCGTACTCTAGATAGGGTTAGAAATAAATACCCGAAAAGATCCCCCCCCAATTCAAGCTGGTTTTTCACTTTTATCTTGTAAACCGTTCGTCGGAAGAGAAAAAAGTATAGGGAAATAAAAAATTTGTCGTTAAATTCTGCATAAAAAATGTTTATATATTAACCTTGTAGCTTATCCTCCTGTATTTCGCGTTAACAGCGTCCGAAGAGGAGTAGTTTGGAGCGCACAGGTGAAAATCAATCATTTTCGAAGTTTCACAGCGAATATCTTATCTCTGTATGATATTTTCAATAAATAAAAAATAAATAAATAAATTTAAATAAATAAATAAATAAAAAAGAAATAAAAAAAAAATAAAAAAAATTATTCCCTGTGCATTTTTCTCGTTAAAGTAACCTGTTTTAAGATATTCGCTGTGAAACATCGAATAGGATCGATTTTTACCTGTGCGCTCTCTGTTCGGATGCTGTTAGCGCGAAATAGGTGAAGATAAGCTACAAGTTTAATAGGACATTTTTTATGCAGAATTTAACGACAAATTTTTTATTTCCTATACTTTTTTCTCTTCCGACGAACGGTTTACATGATAAAAGTGAAAAACCAGCTTTAAGTCCCCGTTAGGGGTGGTTTCTTGCAAAAAAGGGACGTTCCACTTCTGATTTTCGGGTAACTATTTCTAACCCCATCTAGAGTACGCATCTCAAATATTATTACCTTATAAACCATTTCTCCTATTCAGTGTTTTTTAATTTAATTTGTGAGTACTAAATTGCCTGGTGGTCTGCCTGCTGCGCCGCCAGGAAAATGTGGTGGATAAAAGTTAAGATTTAAAATGTTTGAATTTTTAAAGAATTTATCGGTCTAAAGGGAATTTATAGACAAAAAAATGACAAAAAGACAAAAACAATAAAAAACAGGAACAAAGGCAACAAACAGAAAGTAGGAAAGGAGATAATTGGAAAATTAAAGTTGAGGAAAGATGACATTGTAGGGGAAGGTGTGGCTAAAGAAGTTGCCAGAAAATAGGCAACGCCTGGTATGGTAGGGGGTATATTATCTGGAATGGGGCATTATGCATTCTGATTCGGGTTATGTTGTGAGTTAACGGACTATCACCCAGTTTGAAGGAATAAAACTTCTGAGATGTTTAAGGCAAAGCTTTAGCCATTGGACCATCACACATTACTACAAACATTTTCTGAAATGTATATCATTCGAGAATTATATTTCAACGGATTAGATATATTATTATGAAATATATATATTAGTAAAATGTATAAATAAAAAAAATTATAGAGAATAACATTTTGCAAGATTTCTATTTAAGTACAAGTGACAAAAATTAAGAATTTTTTTATTTACGGATTGATTTTTTCCTCTACCCCGGAACAAAACCCATGAAAATGTTTATTCGGTGGAAACGGCTGAATTGTTGGTATTTTGTAGTTCAAGTCATGCTGATCCAAAGTTCTTATCACATCGAGCCAATTCATAAACACGTACATATAGATTACACGTTACCTCGTTGTTAAGTCCTTCAGGCACTCCTGGAGCGAAAACCACTCATAGGATAGACTCAGTGCAATGGGAATTTTTGATCAGCATGACTTTAACTACAAAATAGCAACGTTTCAGCCAATCCCACCAAAGCATGCCGGAGTATGGCATATATATATTTTACCTAACCTAAAAATTGATAAAAAAATTCTGAAAAAATTCATGAGCTTTATTAGACTTGAACAAAAATATTTCGACCTTTGCAACTTTTTGCTAAAGTTAATAGTTTAAGAGTAAAAAGTTCTTGAATGTCTAAAATGACGCAAATTACCTAACTTTGACAAGCTGTATCTCAAAAACTGTCCATAGGATTGGCTCGATGTGATAAGAAATTTTGATCAGCATGACTTGAACTACAAAATACCAAAATTTCAGCCGATTCCACCGAATCAACATTTTCATGGGTTTTGTTCCGGGGTCCTTTCAATACAATCGGACTTTTCTTTCTTAAGTTATCGTGCTTACAAGAAACGTGACGGACGGACGAACGGAGTATGGACGCTTTGAAAGTTGTTCAGAATTCGTTCACTAACATAATGATATGAAAATTTTTTCTCTACGAATAATCTTTACTGTTTTAAAAATGTACCTATCAAATGCAATATACTCTTCGTTTTTGTGAAGAGTATAATAACGGCACGATGGTTTATTAAACTTTATAGTGATCTTCAAAATTTCTCCTGCGGCAACCATTTGTCTTAATTACAGCTTTAGAATCAATTTGAATACAAGCGAAACTTGCAAGTAGTCGGAATTTTACAAATATCGAAAAAAAAACAACAATATTTGACTGAGTTTAAAAAATCTAATACATTAACTTGAATTACAATATTTCAGCTATACGAACCTTAAGGAATTTTCTTCTTACCATTTGTACTTTGAGAAATGCGTACTTATTTAAAATTATAGTCTATTTTTATAATTTCCAAGAAAAAACGACACACTTTTGCATTATTGCAAATATGGGCAAAATACTGATTTTAAAGGAAAATTACCTAATAAATTTACTTTCTAGATCTAAGATTGAGTTATGTTAGGACACTATCCGGCTTTCTTACAATTAATATGAACTTCGATTTTGGTAGCTGGAGTTTTGAGGAAATTGAGATGCTCTTATTTAGTATCTCAGGGAAATTTAAAAGTGGTTACGCGTTTGCGTCAATCGAAACAAAGAAAACATCAGCATTTAACAAATTTATATCAACTTCATATTTAACACAACAGTTTTCATTTACCTCTTGATCTATCAGCATCACCACAAGATTTCCATTCTGATGCAGACTATCTGTAAATCGTCATTGGAATCCAGTGACTGGATTCAATTTCTATACCAAATTATCTCTTCAACTATTATTTATTTCATTTCTGCTACATTTTCTCTCTTAATCTAAACGCCTCTGCTTTCCCTCTTCTATCAGCAAAAGCTTCCTTCTAACTTCGCGTTCTTTTCAGAGAGTTCTCGCCTTCACCTACTTGATTTCCGCTCTCTCTCAAAACCTTGATCCGTCTGTGAACCAGACGATATCGGCAGGCCTGAATATGTCCTCGAGTGGGTTCCAATCTTCCCTTTTGGGTATGACAACCTCAAAGGGTTCTGAGAAGGAAAAGGAAAGCACTATATCATCTAGCCTCCTGAAGTGGGTGAGCCCCTATCACGTCAGATAAGGCCCTTGTGTGATCTAATTGTTCTCTTCCGATCTTCCACTTACCACCGCACCTCAGCCTGTGAGCCGTTTTCCGAGCCTCGGCCTCAATCACCAACTGAAGGGGCACGAGGTCCAGAAGGACCTCCAGAGCCGCTGTAGAGGTCGTGCATATGGCTCCTGTGACTCCCAAACCAGCGAGTCTTTGGAGTTTAGTTAGCTTCTGTTGAATGTATAGTTGGGTTACAACAGGCCACCAAACAACAGAATTATAAGTGATCATTGGTCTTATTATAACAGTATAGTACCATATTGTTACCCTGTTACCCAAATTTTATCAAAAGTCCTTCCACATATCCAAAGGGTTGAAGTGTCCCTTTGTATTTGTCTCTCTATACGGTCTTTCCAGGTCAGTTTAGAGTCCAGGGTGACCCCCAGATACTTCACTGTCCTGGAGATCGTTAGAGTGGTGTTATAGAGTACGAGTTCGACGAAACCGTCTAGCCTGCGTCTCCTAGTAAAAAATACCAGTTCTGCCTTAGAAGGGTAAAATTCTAAGGCCCTGGTCGTTGCACCATCTCTGTATGATCTGCAAGGCCCCACTGACCATATTACACGAGACGATTATAACACGAGCCGAAGGTGAGCGTTATAATCATCCTAGTGTAATATAGTCATTATACGCGAGTCTAATACTTTACTTTATCTACAACTATTCCCTAATTCAAGAAAAAAGAATTAGTGATGGGCTGCTAAATAGCAGTCTGCTACTTTTTAACTGCTATTTGGTTCATAGCAGTAGCAACTGTTATGGTCTCGGATAAATAGCTGCTATTTTTGTAGCAGGTTGAAATAACTTGCTGAATGCCAACGCGCGCCGTTGCGCTTGCAGAACCACAAGCAAGCAGCAGGCTGCATCGGCCCAATAGTAGTGATAGCACAAGCAGCGCATGTAAAACTATTTTATTTTAACAATATTTAACACATGATTATGTTTGTCTCCTCAAATATTTTAGCGGAATATAAAAAATAAACTGTAAGACACAACAGATAATTTATATTTCTTTTTAAAACTAATCATATTTAACTATCCATACGGCGATTCCGTTTTTTTTTATAAAATTTCATTTGTTAGGTATCTGTTAATACGCGCCATATTTAGCCAAAACAACAACTACTGCTAAGAGATAGCTGCTATTTAAATAGCAGCTATTTTTAACTGCTAAATGAAAATAGCAATAGCAGAAGTAGCTGCTACACAAAAATAGCTAAAAAGAATGAACCTATAGATGACCAACAATATTAATTTTATTTGATCCTAACTTGAATTTTAATAATTGGATATTTAACATTAATTAGTAGTAATAATTTATTTACTTAAGAAATTAATTGTAAGATCGCGACAATTTTTAAAATTTTTGGTAGCAGGTGTTGTACCAATATTAATGTCAGTGTTATCAGAATCTATTAGAACACGCTTTTAACTAAACTTTAAGCTTATAAAGATTTTTATGTTCGACTGTACGTACAGACTGGATTTATGACCTTGTTTAGCGGTCATAAAGTACTACTTTATCGTACTAGTCCATAATGATAAAGTAAATTTATGATACTCCTGATATGTATTTTCGTATAGGGATCTAGCTTTGCTTGGCAAAAGTGATTCTTTTGCATTCGCTGTAATTTGTTTGATATGTTCAGATACTTTATTTTCTTTGGACAACTCCATTTACCAAACTCTTAAAACCTTTTTTTTAAACCCGAATTATTTGTTAGTAAACAAATAGCTATTAGCAACAGTAAAAGCACATTATGAGACGTATCAAATTTTCTTTTAACAGTAACACAGGACCACAAAATATTTTTGCGAGGTGCGCCGGACCAGGCCCAGTGTAGCATAACAATATGGGTTTTGGGGTCGTTGAAACCGAATCTGAAACTTATTTTGCACCATCACGTCAGAATTTTTTTAAATTAAGAACATTTTTTTAACAGACTTCATATTACGAAAACATTCGAAGTTTTGGCGGATTCGCCGGTAACGTCAATTAATTCACAAACAGGGTAATATCTTTTTAGTAACATTCACATGGTGCCCTAACATAAAGAAATAAAATTTCACTCAGTTTTACAAATATCTGTCTACCTATTAGTAGGAAGTAGCAAGGAACTGTACCTTATTACCCGATATCAATTTGAAATCGGTGCAAAAATATCTAAGTTTAAAACTTGTTGTTTATAGTTCATTGGTACCCAAAAAATAGGTCTTTCACCTTCATTACAATTTTCAGTTACGAAACATTGAGTATCAAACTTAGGGAATCATGAGATCCGGATTAACTCAGTTGTTTAGGTCTTCCAAACGAAAACTCCAGGGATTAACACCAGCAACGAGTCCTTATACCAATAAAATGTAATTAGTTCGAAGAGATACCATTTATTTAATAAGTATAAAATAATACAGTCCTGCAAAATGATATGTGAAAGAATCACGCCTCCCAAACTAAGGCAAATTACTTTTTAACCATACAAGTGAGAGCGTGCGCTAACGATCGACTTTGTAGAGAAGATTAATTTAACCTCCTCAGGATTTAATGCAAGTCTTTTTAAAGAGAATTTAAAAATTTTGTATTTTGGTAATTATGGCTGACTGAAAATAATATAAAAATATTTTACTTAAAAAATTTTGGTTCGCTTATGAATAGCTTAAAGGTCCCAGATCGTGATTTTATCATTCACGGGACGGAGTTCGACTAATACATGAGTTTGATAACTTTCCGCCAGTCTTACGACGTACTTGTCCCCATACAGGTTCAATATAGGAAAAATGGCAGCAAGGCGCCTCCGAACGACTTTTAAGCAAAATGGACTTTTGAGTCCTTTTGCACAAGGCGGTTTTCTCTATAACTGTATTATTCGGAGAGCCCTGCAGTTGTCTTTCCTACCATAGCTTTGTATTGACCACCCAACGCACTCGACCAAATTACGACTCGCTGGGCGAATCCAAACTTGTTTTATGCGAGAAACCAGCCTTGTGCATTTTCACTGATTTTTTGACAATTTTTGCTGATAGGCGCCAAATTCGTCGGTTTCGCCTTTTTGATACATTGTCTTGTTAAAATTTTATAGTCAGTCTTTAGAACAGAGTATATAATGACTGTACCTCCATGGTCAATGTCTTCAGCGGAGGAATTAAAGTTGAAAATATAAGTACTTTTTTGGCGTACTTTTTAAAAAGTATGTGATTCATTTTTCTATGACCACCATATACTTTCACTCTCATATCCTGGACCAAAATATATTTTCCTAAGTAAAAATTCGGTGTTTCTTCGAATTTTTACCAGGTCGTGCCTAATGTCTTATCGAACTCATAACGGCCCTTTTGCATTAGTTGGTGGCTCTGAAGTCTCTCAGACTTTTGAAAATGTCCTTAAATGAAATTTTTGCCTAAGTCGAATTTTTATTTTGGCTTCGACCTAGGTCAATTCTGGAAGGTTCTACAACAGGCTCACCTCATTCGATAAAAATAGGCTTTTGGGCTGTCTACTGCTTAAGTAGACCCTAAAATATATAGGGTGTTTCATTTAAAATAAGCAAGTTGGTATTGACTTCCGGTATAACCGGAAGTGCCAGATGCTGGTAATTATTTTAGTTGGATTGGCCACACTGCCATTAGTAGCTCCCTAAATTTTCAAAATTTTCTGGTGCGTACTTTTCCCTATATCGATCGATGCAGTTCCTAGTGAGACACTCTGTATAGTGTCATCTTGAAACCAGTAGTGAAGAAAACTAAGTCGTTTAGAATTTTTCATTAATGAGAATTGCGGATTAGCACGCTATACATTTTCTTTACACGATTCTAATAGACTAACTGCATATGACTTTTCACCAACATGAAATATATAATTTGCGATATCTATATGTTAATGGAACAAACTGAAAATGATATTTTTATGAATTAGATCCTAGACAATAGTACAGAAAAATATTGAAAAAAATGACCGTAACTCGAAAAAAAAAATTATGTAGACTTTAAACTTTGGTTATAAGTTTAAAATAGGCCAAAGTTCACTAAACAAAGAAGTTTAGGAGTTTTACCGCGAGAACCTATGGGGGTAAGAAGGGGTATTTTTAATTAAAAAAAATCGAGATTTCTCTATTTTCTCGGGAAATATGGCATTTACAAAAAAATAGTTCGAGTAAAAGTTGTTTCTGGTAAAAGTATCTTTAATTTGGTGTTTTTAAATTAATTTTATAGCAATAATTAACCGAAATACTGCATGGTGGATGGGTTTTTTTTTCTAAAACAATTGTTTTAAAGGGACAAAATAAATTGAGCATGTAGGTGATGCTATATATTAATGAAAAACAGCATTTTTTAAATAAAAATTAATTACTGAGCAATTTCAATAACAAAAAGCCGACATTTTGTTAACAAAAATGTGAAAACGCACATTGAATCGGCCATAACTTCTTTATTTTTTGTGATGTAGAAACAAACAAAAAATAATTTTAAAGATTGAGTAATTACCTTTAATTTTGTTTCTTAGAATTATTGATGGAAGTGTCACAGTTCTAAGATATTTATCATTTTAAACTAAATACTGCATCCTAAAAACGGTCGGATGCCATCTATAAAATTAAATATCTCCGAAATAATTAACTCTACACAAATATATGAACAAAATTAATTTATTCTCAGTTTATAAGCTTTATTTTTGATGTCCAACCGTTATAACTTTCTTCGTGTAAAAGATCCTCATTTGCTTCTTGGCACATAAAAAGAACACAAGGAGAACTACGTGCTACAACTGAAATAAATTCAATAATATCATACCAAGTGTTCCGTTTTTCGCGTTACATTTTGTCAACTTCAAACCGCGAGAACTTGTTTAGGTCAAATGGAACACCTTGTATTTATTTACTTCAAGTTGTGTAAAATTGAATTCCCCTTTTTCTGATATTAGCATTGTGGGGTTAAAGTTTTCACCTTTTTGAAATATTTGCGATTTTATTAGAAATTCATGAATTGTTGTAATCATTTCATCAAAATAGCCATGATTAGAAACAATCAGTCATTATCTTATGTCAAAAAATGCCAGCACGTTTAAATTACACCCACGAAGACTTTTTAAATTGTAGCATTTAAAAATGCCACATTATTTATTACATCTAAAGTATACCGAATTTCTAGATTGATCAGAATTATCAAGGAATTATTTGTAAAACATGTTGAGTTCGGAGTCCATACGGTATAGTACGCGGTGTTTTCAAAGTTCCCAATGTTTCTGCATTGAGCTGCCCTCTGCCATAATATTAAAGGACTAAGAATTTGAAATTGAGAAAAACGAACATTAGGTGAAAGAACTGATATGTGATAAGGTGCTATTCTGTGAATGTTAATATGAGAGCACACAAAAATAGTTTGTACTTGTGGTTAAATATTATGATGTTTTATCAGCTTTGCAAATAAAACCACAGAGCATTTTTGTCTAGTGCAATTCTCAAATTTAAAATAGTAAATGAGCAACCTTTTTTAATAAGGCCCACACAACATCTTGGGTGAGTTTTTCCACTTTTGTAAGTGTTTGCCAATTTTAATTTCGATTTTTCTCCTTCTCTTTTAGGCCTTTCTTTTTGTTCCCCTTTATTCATATAATTTTACGTCTATAGTAAAATATATGTAAGGATTTGTTATATGGTTTTTGTCCCGTTACGACGATTTTTTTGTTCCTGTGCCTGTTCCTGTTTAAGAAAAAACTATAGTATATATGTCTTTTGGATGTTTCCCTTTTCACTGTTGGTAAAAATTCATGAAATAGTCGCTGGATATATGGATCATGGTAACATCCCCTGGAAAATTGTTGCTATCTACGAGTAATGTACAGATGTAATCCAGAACATTCCTAGGAGCAAATTTCTTATTCCACCAAAGGATATCTCAGTTAAGCAATTATTTCATTACACTTTTTATTTGATTAAAATTACATGCTAAATTTACCATTACATATTTATATAAAAACAATTTTGAAAAATATTCATATGATATTACATTTCATTTACATAATTTTTTTTTAATAGTAAAATTTCTGTAAAGCAAAAACATACGTATGCCATTGCTAATCATATAGTTTATAATAATTAATTAATATATCATTAATCAAAATAATATTTTCTATACATTTTTTTTAAAGTTTAATCAGACATATTATAATCCTGCTTATTAGATTTCCCTAAGGAATTAATGCTATCTAGGTATATCATGAAAATACCCTTTTTTGTCTATATGTGTGTGTGTTTGTCTATTTAGTAATATAAGTATCAAACAAAAATATTTTTTTGTCTATCTCATTTTAACAAATATAACCATCTATTAACCTTATAGTTAAATTTATTGGTTGATTAGCTATAAATTAATTTTTTTAAACACTGTTGGTTGCAACTATTGGCGCCCTCTATAAGTAAGTATCGATAGTTAAAAAAGAACATCAGCATAACAACATAAAAAAAAATTAAAAAAAAAAAAAAGTAATCCGCGACCTAAAGGCTCCCGTAAAAACTGAGTAACCGTTAGCGTTTACGGTGTTACCTAACTTTTCCAAAAATTACGGTACAAAATTTGTTTATTATTTATGAAGAATGTGATAAGGTAATATTAAGAACTTGCAGCACATTTGCTAATCGATATCCAGAAAAACGGAAAATAACACTAACACTGTAACATGCGTATTAATCGAATTGAAGATACAGCATGAACTGAAATAGCAGAGATAAGATCAATTTAAAACATGATTCCATTTTAATTTAATAATTGCTCAAAATTCCGCCCTCGAACCTCGACACATTTTTCGCACCTTCGGATTAGTTCCTTATGGGTAGCTCTTCTAATTGAATCCTGTGATATGTTTTGAAATGTATTTCTTACTCTCTGCATACAATCTTCAATGGTTGTTAATGGGCTCTCATAAACTTTATTTTTAATAGTACCCCAAATAAAATAATCCAGAACGAGCGAGCGAGGAGGCCATAAGAAAGTTCCATTATTGGCAATCCATTGATCATAAAAAGTTTCTTGTAAATAATTATTAATTAAATATGCGTTATGTGGGAGGGCACCGTCGTGCTGATAAAAAACGTTCTTAAATAGTCATTATTCAAATTTTGTAAGATATTCAGATATCTTTCACCTAAAAAAAAAAAAACAAAACTTTACCTATACATATTAGTAGAAGAGTAAATTTAATTTACCGTTTAAATTTTCCTGATAAAATTGTAATGCCACCACTCTATCGTTTCTTATGGCACAGTAAACATTGAACTGCCAACTTTACTAAAAGTTTCGCTCTCTGAACATATGAGGATTTGAGTCACTCCAATAATGCGAATTGTGTCTATTAAAAAGTCCATTTTTAGTAAATTTTGCTTCATCTGTCCATATAATATTTCCCAAATAAGAATCGTCACCCTCAGACCTTATTAGAATAAACTCACAAAAATTCTGTCTTCTTAGGAAATCTGTTTCTTTTAATCCTTGAACCATATGGAATGAAAACGGGTGAAACTTATGTTTTAATAAGATTCTGTGAATTGAATCCTTGCATAGTTCCAGAGCAGCTGGTCTTAATGACATCCTTGGAAATGCATGAAAATATCCCAGAATGACTATTTCAATGTTTTCTTCATCAACAATAGGCTTTCTTCTTTGCATTTTTGCCCTGACAGCCATAATTTTTAAAATTTTCCAGTATGCGTTTTACAGTGTTTGGTGACGGTTTCCGTTTTTCTGGATATCGATTAGCAAATGTGCTGCAAATTCTTGATATTACCTTATCACATTCTCCATAAATAATAAACAAATTTAAAAAGTCTTCGTGGGTGTAATTAAAAACGTGCTGGCATTTTTCGACATAAGATAATGACTGATTGTTTCTAATGGCTATTTTGATGAAATGATTACAACAATTCATGAATTTCTAATAAAATCGCAAATATTTCAAAAAGTTGAAAACTTTAACCCCACAATGCTAATATCAAAAAAAAGGGAATTCAATTTTACACAACTTGACGTAAAAAAATACAGGGTGTTCCATTTGATCTAAACAAGGTTTCGCGGTTTGAAGTTGACAAAATGTAACGCGAAAAACGGAACACTTGGTATGATATTATTGAATTTATTTCAGTTGTAGAACGTAGTTCTCCTTGTGTCCTTTTTATGTGCCAAGAAGCAAATGAGGATCTTTTACACGAAGAAAGTTATAACGGTTCTTGCAAACCGTTGCACCTGTCAAATTTTCTATAAAATGTCAAAAATCTCTGAAACGGATGGATTTAGGCATAGGGTATCCTACATGTTGTTGACTCAGAATTTTACGCCCTTTTCGAAAACCCTGAAATATATAGGGTGTTCCATTTAAAATAAGCAAGTTGATATCGACTTCCGTTATAAGCGGAAGTGCCAGCTGCTTGTAATTATTTTAGTTAGATTGGCCACACTGACTTTAAAAATTTTCAAAAATTTCTGATGCGTACTTTTCTCTATATCGATCGATTCAGTTTCCGGTGAGACACCCTGTATATTAACGAAAAACAGTATATGGGAATATATTTTTTTAATTACTACTTACAAAATTGCGACGTTTTTATTAAAAAAAAAATGTGAAAAAGTACATTGTTTATTTGTTTTTATGCTATAAAAATTGGAAAAAAATCATTTGAAACCCTAATTAATAGTTTTTTTATTTGGTTATTAGCGTTTTTGACCTAAGTGCCATAGTTTCTGAGCCACTTAATATTTAAATTCAATATCCTTAATTTAGTAGCTTTCTTATTTGTCTCTAGCATGTTTTTTCTCAATGTAATACCTTTCGAATTATTTGACAGAAACGTATTTGAAGTACCACTTTTTCAAGCCAAAATCCCAAATTTTCTAGTAGTTATAACTTAAATCTATTTTATATAAAATGTGCATACCACCGTTTCTTGTTAAAACTTAATGCTCTACCAGCTCCAATGTTTTCGTTTTTCTTTAGGTGCCACCCCCTGAAAAGGGGAGGCATCCACCTCCTATAAATTAGTAAGCCCTCGCATAATATAGAAACTTCTTTTTTTTATGCATTTACTATTATGCTGCCAGATCTAATTCATATGACATTATTCCGAAGTTAAAACCTCTAGTAATTTGGTTAATTACTGCTATAAAATTAAATTTAAAAACACCAAATTGAAGAGCCGAAACGACTTTTATTTGAACTATTTGTTTGTAAATGTCATATTTCCCGAGTAAATAGAGAAAAATCGAATTTTTATTTAAAAATACCCTCTATAGGTTCCCGCGGATCCGAAAAACTCCTAAACTTTTTTGTTTCGTGAACTATGGTCTATTTTGAACCTATAACCAAAGTATAAGGTCTGCACAATTTGTTTTTCGAGTTAAAATAAAGTTTTCCTCTACTACAATGATACAATACATCGCTTCGCCGAGGGTGGGGATCTTTCAGTCCGTTCTAAATGACGCCTATGAACTGGGCGATATAGTACCCCAATTTAGTATTATGCTCAAATCAACAAAAGTTAATTTATCCTGGGGTGTCGATTTCCATTTAAATTACCCAAGGAGACACGAAATACGATCAAGAGAGAAGAATGGAATCACAATTTAATTCGATGTTGCTTATTGTATTGTTATATAAACTTTCCATCATACTTTACATCGCTTTCTTATTGCCTATTAAGATTTATGTTCACTACATTTTTCTGGCATTTTATAATTATCCGTTCCGTGATTTAAAATAACCTGCCTCATTGTTTTAAACAATAATTTCTATATAGATTTTTCAACCCAGTTTATATCGTGACAGAATACAAAACAAGAGGAATACGGTGTGCACGACAGCATCCATTAGAACGTGGGACGTATGTAGGGCATAAAATAATAAACTTAATTTACTATGCTATAACACGGTTATGAATATAAAATGATATTCAGTACTATAAAATCGATATTCAGAACCTTATTAGGGTTGATTTAGCTCGTATGGGACGTGTTTTGATGATCTCCAGCCGTCACATTTCACGGACATCAGTAGCCTTCAATCAAATGATTGTCAAGCGGTTTCTGGTCGAGACTGGTGATGACAGTTTCGGATGTGGCATCATTTTTAGTCCAGTAGAATTGTAATTTGACATGGCGAAAATAGATAACCAGGATTTTCTTGTTTTCAGTTGGTTGGTTGGACATCCAAAACAAACCCTTATAGCATGCCAACGGATGTCATATCGGGTAAGGGGGGGGAGTCGTAAAGTTGAAAAATCGTTTTTTCGCGTTTAAATAGAAGGCTAATAGTCTCAGAGTAAAGTTCAAATGAGAAAGTTATAGGTTAGGTATTAAAAAAAACCCTGTAAAATAAACCCCAATCGTTCAGATAGCTTTATTAGGTCAGGAGTAAATTAAAAAAAAAACGGAAATTAAAAAAAAATTAATTTCAGCAAAATTTTAGAAATTTTTTTGAAATTTTTCTAAAGTACGTGTTATATAGGAGGAAATATCTGGTAAAAATTTCAGATCGATATCTGTATTCTTTTTCGATACATTCAATTTTTTGGAGAAAGAAGGGTCTTCGAAAAATGGCTATAAGTACTTCACTTTCTGTCAGATTGTGCTATGGAAAGAAAAATTCTATTCTTCGAGAGTTGTTCAACAATTACCAATTTTTTTTATATGGTCATTCTTCAGAAAAAAGTGGTGAAAACTGAACTTAAAAAAAAGATTTTTTTTCATAAAACACTTCAATTAAAGTTAAATATTTTTTGAATGGAACGCAGTGTCGAAAAATAATGTGTACTGTTTTGAAGTGGTATTTCTTTAGTTGACTTAAAAAAAACTATACCCTATGATAATTGGTTTTCGAAAAATATGAAAAAGTAGTGTGCGCGAGCGTAACGGTGCGCAGATTGGGCAGTCATAATTTCATACACTCGTCACATAAGTAGCAGTACACAAGTTTAACTTATGAACCGTTTTTATCCAACCTCATTCTTTTATTACTTTCTAAATGTTAATCTTCGTTTTCATCTGGTTCGTCTGGATTTTCCTCACCATCTATATCTATATTTACATCGTCATCATCGTCAGGTAACTCAATGTTTATATGTTCAACGTTACAACAAGTTTCGCCGCGACAATCTGCACAAGTACATTTTAAACCATGTTTTTTACAGCTGCAAGTCATACATCCTCTTTCACTTGCGCAACTATTTTTAATAACTTTCCTTCAATATAAACTGGATTTAGACCATTAGGAGAAACTGTCCAACCATATTGAGCAGGGCTTTTTTCCTTTCCTAACCAAAATTGTAATTGCAAATATGTTCTCAAAGTATGTTGTTTTACGGCACCTTCAGTTGGTGGTAATAAAGTAATTAAAAATAATAAATCATTGAGTGTCACGTTTTCATGTTTTAAGCCGTATAAATTGCAAGTAATTTTACAACTCGAATTTCTAACTTTTCATTTTATAGCGGTTGAAATACAAAATTTTCGCCTGCAGGGTATTTTTCCCCTTGGGTCTTGGCCCACAAAAGAAATTATCCTGCCCTGGCCCACCTAAACTTGAGATTTCGGTTCCGTGCCTCATTGGTCCGTTTCCCTAAAATTGTCGGGGCCAGTTGGACTTACCCCATCCATCCATGGCTAGTGCTGAAAAAATTCTACTCTTCACTGTTCCAAGGCTCATGACAAACTGGTTTACGATTCGGCGGGAACCCAAGTAAAAATAGTCCCCCTTTGAAGGACTTGGGTCTACTTCATCATATCAAAGACCTTTCTATGTATTAGTAAGCAGGTGTCACTACACTTCACAGAAACGTGTCGCTATAGATGTGTTCATTTCCACGAATCCATTTGGTATATATATATATATACGTATAAAGAAAGAAATTTAAACCTTTAAATTGTAAAATCCCAAGAAAATAAAAAATCTAAATCCTTGTAATCCAAGAATAATGTACGATTCAACGGAATCATTAAATTAAATGTAATAATAATAATAATATAATAGTAATGCCATGTATAATAATTAACAAATTGTATAACGATAAAATATTTAACATTAATTGTTAAACGATAAAGTAAATTTCAATTACATTTTGCAAAATTGTGTTACTTCCATTCTGAAGGTGTATTAAAAATAATTATAGTTATGAAAAATGTATACCAGCGTACAATCTTTTTTTTTGCAAACACAGGCGCCCGACCCGCTAATCCGCGCACACCACTTTTTCATATTTTTAGGAAACCAATTATCATAAATTAATGTTTTTTTTTAAGTGATCTAAAGAACTATAGCACTTCAAATTGGTACACATGATTCGACATTCAAAAGATATTTTACTTTAATTGGAATTTGTTATGCAAAAAGATCTTTTTTTTCAAGTTCAATTTTCACCACTTTTTTCTGAATAATGACCATATAGAAAAAATTTATAATTGTTGAACAACTTTCGAAGAATAGAATTTTTCTTTCCATAGCAAAATCTGACAGAAAGTGAAGTACCATTTTTCGAAGACTTTTTTTTTTAATTGAATTTATCGAAAAATAATGCAGATATTGATCTGAAATCTTTGCCAGATATTCCCTGCTATATAACATGTACTTTAGTAAAATTTCAAAAACATTTTCTTAAACGCAAAAAACCGATTTTTCAACTTTACGACCTTCCCACCCCCCTTATCCGGTGTGACATCCATTGGTACGCTATAAGGACTTGTTTTGAATATCCAACCAATCAACTTAAAATAATAAAATCGTGGTTATCTATTTTCGCCACATTTTGATACTATTCGTGACAATTCGACTGAACTATTTAAGGTCCATTGAAACGTTTAGTGTGCTAGTTCAGAACAGAAATTGTTCGTTCCCTCCATATTAAACCTTCAAAGCAGAGTTCGTATGTATGTGCGTTATAAGTTTAGTAGTAATAGGGTCATTTAGTTAAATCAAATTTTCAATAAATTTGCTAATACTAATACTATAACAGATCTAATCAATTTAAAGATACACTGAAAAAATTACATCGATTGAATACAGAATAACAGAGATATTAAACCCTAAATTTCACTCCTCCTCTGAATGTGTAGTGCAGCTTATACGTCACGTCAGTCGAATCGCAGGTGGTTATAATCGGTATTCGGGAGTGTCCAATTTGATCATCGGGTGTGCACTCGAAGATATATAGTTGTGAAAAAAACAAAAAGGCGTAAAAAAATTTTCTGAAAATTTTTGTATTACTGAAAATCGATCAATTTTATGTTCCCACCGCATTTACAGGATTATTCTTTAACGTTTTTTAATTATCTTCAACCCTGGAAAGCTTATTCTTCCTAGATTCAGATGCTACCCAATTGTTCTCGAAATTGTTGTCAACAAAAATGCCACAGAAATTCTTTAAACAAAGCGTACCCTAAAAATGCAGTATAAATTTCAGCATCGAGAGATTTTTAAAATCGTAGATAGAGGCATACTTCTATGATACGAAATCTGCAGAAAAGTATAGAACAATTTTTAGCCGAAGAATTTTCTGCATTGCTTTATTGTTGTAAAAGACATGATTACTTTTGTACGGTGCGGCGCCCGTTGTCTTCGCTTACGTTATGAGTTTAAGTGCACGATAATATACTGTGATTATAAAACATTTTCAAAACGTTCTTATTATGCTTATTACGTAAATATTATCATCTGCCATCATAAAAAATAAAACAGAAAAACTTTCGAACAGAAATTATTACGTTATAAATTATAACTTAAGATATTCATGTGATACAGAAAACAACGTGCAACTAAATAAACTTGAATTTACTTCATGTACGGGAAGATAACAACATCGAAGTTATATATTTATATTATGCATACCTAAACTAAATTATTACCTAATATCACCTAAGACTTTACTCTCACAATATCGACCTTATATTATTATACATTCCAACGTTCTGACAAAAAATAAATTTCACTGGAAAATAGCTATATATTACATTATTTTAAATTCGTTCTTTCATGTCCAGCTAATATATAAAAAAAAAGTATTATGGGGAGGAGTGTGCAAATGATCGTCTGAGTAGGAGGTGGGGATTTACAAATGTTACAAAATGTTACAAAGGGGATAAAAATAGTCTATTTGTGCGAACGGCAGTTGCCCGGGGCCCCAGGCTTTGATTTCACTGAGGTTTAAGAAAAAAAGCAATTTCTTACATCAAAAATCAAAATGTAAACCAACTTCTATTAATGCAGAGTAACTTTTTTCAAAAAAACTCGTGAGGGATCGTTTAGAAATTCTCCGAGGAAAATTTAAAAAAAAATTATTTGTGTTGGTTAACTTTGATAGGCTCTAGGCGTTTTTGGGACTACTAACTACGAAAAGCTCCGATGCCGCTACTCGCTCCAACTCACAATCTTTCACTGTCAATACTTTATGCTCAAGGTATAATGACAGGACAAATAATTTTTATTTAAAAAGAAGTTATTAATGTAACTTAGTTACTTTTTTAATCAAGTAACTGTAACTAGTAACTAGTAACTAACTCTACTAAAAGTAACTTGGTACTGCTGCAAAACTGCTTCAGTTCTGAATTGACTGGAAATCTGCCAGGAGTAAGGTACGATCTCAAAGGTATACCAAGAATACAATATGCGTAATACTGACCAAAAGATGACTATTACTATTTTGAAATAAAAAAAGTAAAATGGAAATATAAAAAATGAGGATTCTTTGAAATTACGTGATTTGGAATCTATTACGACCTGAACATTATTTCTTTACATCTTTACGCAGAATGTATACTCTGATTAAAATTTTTATTTTGGATGCAGTCAAAAAAATTATTTTCGAAAAACTGCAATTGCACGAATACCCGAGAGATCATGGTTCTATTAATATTTTATGGAAACTTAACACTGGGTAGAGCATGTGATCTTTCTAATGCAAACAGGATTATGAAAATTAAACTCGTTTTTCATTTGTGTCGCTTCCCGAAGTTGTCGTCACCATACCACAGACTAGCACGCTCTCAATGAGTTGGCCACGGCTATTAAATTATGTTCGGCCAGTTGATTGATTTACGTCTTAACACTTGAGAAAATTCCTTCAAGATAGCAGAGCCGCCCTAATAGGAAATTCCTACATTGTCATCGGATTTTATAGTTAATGCTTGATCTTCGACTTTCCTTGCCATAATCCAGTCTTCGATCCCTATCTGATCCTTTATGATAAGCACAAGTTGTTTGCGAGAAAATTAAGTTGTTTTATTAGTGACTCGGTCATTCACCTGAAATGCGACATATAGATAGATACATATCGTATATTTATTTATCTAGGTAAAGGAGGAGGGCCTATAAGGGCGGTTTTCGGCTATTTTTATTTCTGGTAAAAAAATATCGAATTTTTTTTTATTATACATATTCAATATCTAATCTATTCCACCCCAAACAGACCTTCCCCCAACCAATCCTTCTCCATGTAACCCCATTAAATTATTATAGAACCAGTTTACATTAGTACATATGCCTAGATGTTTTAAAACTTGAAAATCATATTCCCTTTGAATAAACTGCACCCTAAGCTACCTCTACTACTATACAACACCCTAACACCCCCAACGACAACCCTAATCCAACATAAACCTTTATGCTGCTACCAGATATAAAATAGTTTTAAGAGGACTTCTTATTCACATTATTAATAAAATTCCAATTCCTCTTATACCCCCCCCCCCCCCCCTCCCAAACAACCGTCTCTCCCGAACCATTCTGTTGTGTAGAGAGGTTTAGGTAAGAATTTTTTTTGTTTTTTTGGTCTGTTGATCTAGAGCATATATTATAGTAAATGTACTTTTGTCTGATTTTTCAGAACTTAGAGCTTAACTATCTTTGTTCGTATTTTTGTTGCTTTGGACGTAGGGAGATGAAAGTAAAACGGGCACAAGGTTATATCTTTCTGCCGATAAAAAAAAGTATAAGAAAAGTCTCCGTTACACCATTTTCAAGCCTGTAGCAATATGATGATGGCGGCAATGATTCGGGAGTGTGTGTGTGTGTGTGTGTGGGGGGGGTGGTTATAAGAGGAATTGACATTTTATTAATAATGTAAATAAGAAATCCTTTTAAAACTATTTTATACCCGGTAGGTTGGGGGTTGGGGTGTTGTAAAGTAGTAGGGGGAGCTTAGGGTGCAGTTTGTTCATATTAAATATATATGATTAAAAAAAAATCGACATTTTTTGACCAAAAATAAAAAAGGCCGAAAACCGGCCTTATAAGCCCTCCTCCTTTAAAGTGACCATTCGTCCCATTTTTTTTTTCGAGGTACTGTGCCGCAAAGTACTGCATCGGTGCAAAAAATCCCGCATTAGTTTATTAATCTATATAAGTCAAAGTCAGTGAATGTGAAAAAAAAACAAAAATTAGACGTTCCCAGCGTTCTCTACGTTATTCGTCTAAATTATTAAGACGACTGCTCTTAGCATTCCAAGAACCCCCATTTACCAAAAGACCCCGGAACAAAACCCATGAAAATATTGATTCGGTGGAATCGGCTGAAATTCTGGTATTTTGTAGTTCAAGTCATGCTGATCAAAAGTTCTTATCACATCGAGTCAATCCTATGGACAGTTTCTGAGATACAGCTTATCAAAGTTAGGTAATTTGCGTCATTTTAGACATTCAAGAACTTTTTACTCTTAAACTATTAACTTTAGCAAAAAATTGCAAGAGTCGAAATATTTTTTTCAAGTCCAATAAAGCTCAAGAATTTTTTTTTCAATTTTTAGGTTAGGTAAAATATATATATGTCATATTTTGGCATGCTTCGGTGGGATTGACTGAAAGTTTGCTATTTTGTAGTTAAAGTTACGCTGATCAGAAATTCCTATTAGTTGGGAATCAATCTTCTCAAAAGACGCTCCTAAAATGCCAGGGTGTGCACTCAAAGATATACTTTTTAAAAAATATGTACATTATCTGGAATGACCTTGCGCATCTAAATCCAGAGGGCGCCGTTCTGTCCGCGATTGCAAAAAAGCATAAAAAATTTTTTTCCGAAAATTTTTGTGTCACTGAAAATTGATTAATTTTATGTTCCCATCTCATTTACAGGGTTATTTTTTAATATTTCTTAATGATTTTCAAACTAATGGAAAGCTTATTCCTTCTAGATTCTGGTACAGAAATTGTTTAAACAAAGCATGCCCGAAGAGTGCACGGTAAATTTCAGTATCGAAACATTTTAAAAACTATTATAGATAGATGCATACTTCTATGATATGAAATTTGCGGAATAGAATAGATCAGTTTTTGGTGAAAGAATTATCTGCATTGTTTTATTGTTGTAAAAGATATGACTATTTTTGTACAGCGCTCCGTTATTTCCGCTATCGTTTTGGCTGACACGTTCGCGCGCTGTGGCCGATCGGTAACTTGCTGACAATATACTGTGATTGCAAAAAAATTAAGATGCGTATTACTTTACGTAAATATTATCATTTGGCATTATAAAAAAAACGAAGGTATTTAAAGATTAGTTTACTTTTTTTTTTTTTTAACTGTTTAACGTCGGCCTATTTCCACTACCAGGGCCTATCACCGACGCCAGGAGACGAGCTACCCCCAACCTGGAAATTTTGCCGAACCTCTTCCCTTAAGAAGAGTAGGGATCTTTTACTTGCCTAACATTTAATAGACAAGGGACCACCTGCTTTACATCCCCTCCGAAGGATGGTATATCCACTACGTAATCCTCGTCTGAAATTACGTAACTTCCGAGTATACACTGATATACAAGCCTCTAGAAGGTGGGACGAGAACGCTGTATTTCCCAAGATGGGAGCCCATCCAAGTACTAACCGCGCTCGACGTTGCTTCAACGGAATATCGACTGATATTCACATCGAAGTCGCCTCTACGCTCGCCCCATTAGTTTACTTGAGAACCAAAATTATTATATTTTAACTTAAAATATTGATTAGAGACAGAAATCCATTTAACTAATTAAATGAACTTAAATTTACTTTTTGTGCTTGAGAAATAGAAATACAAAAATAATAATATACATACATACATTATACTTAAACTAAATGAACAGCTAATACATTTACCCTCTCAGTAGCAATATATTATGCATTCCAACTCAGCTTTGCTACGACTGCAGTTTCCGATAAATTTTTTAAATTTACATTTACAAAATACATTTTGAGAAGTTATATTGGGACAAACATTTATAGTATTATAGTTATTAATTTAGGAATATGTACGTTATTTTTCAAATCCCAACCAAAATCAATTGAATCGGGAATTTCTGGGTTTACCTCAGTTGCACTCTTCCACAGAATAATTTGATACGCAGCTCTCAACATATGTTGATAAAAAGAATCTTCGGTAGGCGATAAATTCCTTATATCAGACGTCGACCATATAACATTTACTTCCACATCTAGTGGAAGTATAGTAACGACAAGAAAAAATTTGAACAGTTTTATTGTTCAAGTAGGCTTAGAACGTCATAAAACGTCGAGATTTTAAGTTTGAGTGTCGATCTGTCTGTCTGTCTGTAACGTTTTTTGTGCGCACGATTACTCTGGAACCGTTTTAAGTTATTGACTTGAAATTTGGTACGCGTATGTATTTTAAGGTGATCTGGAACTAGATTATATTTTCATCTTATTCCGTTGAAGGGATGGGGGTAAACTGGAATAAATAGATAAATCAAGCAGGTAAGAGTTCATAAAATTGGTATTTAGTATTTACAAGAGAAGCTATAAGGTCTCAAAAGTTATTTTGGCATTCGTTCTGAGAGACTTGGATGGAAAATCTGGATGTGGAAGTAGTGATTCCTTGGGCAGCGGTTTTTAAAAAAATACCGGGCCAGATTTTGAAAAGTAATGAAATCATTGAAGCCACTTTGAGGGTAATGAAGTAATCTTTGTAGTTCATTATCTTCTGTATGTCTTAAACATTTTTTTACAGCGTTAGTTTTTCCTTTTTTAAATAGAAAACTGACTGTATCACAGTCAGTCAAAGCATAAATGCACAAAAATAAATTACCCAAATTCATTTGAGCACTCATTGTCTTCTCTATAGTTAATTCTCGCATCGTATGATAAATCGGTATAAATACATCAAATCTACGACACCATAATTTTAGACACAAAATACAGGGATAAGACAAAAATGTCTGTTGTAGCTTCTATTATTATTCTACCATACTCCAGATTTGATAAATATAGGATGATCGCAAATATTCTAGTGTCGGCTTCATTATGATTATGATGAGAAAAATGCAATTGCGCTATTATTTTTGTAATTTCATCGGATACTCTGCAACAGTAATGGAAATATACAGGCTATTAAACTAATACAAAAATTATTTTAAATATATTTTACATGCATTTATAAACAACACACAACACAGTTACTGTATACGCTACTCGTAAGATTTTTTATTACACTACACCTCAGCAGGTAGTCAACAAGCCTAAAGAGAGCGAGGCAATGCGAGACATACATGTACACTGTATATCTACCAAAAGACGAGCCGGATCACAACGCGTGCGGTACAAAAATAATCGTATCTTTTACAACAATAAAGCAATGTAGATAATTCTTTCTCTAAAAACTACTCCATTATATTTTGCAGATTTCATGTCATAGAAGTATGCATCTATCGATAATAGTTTTAAAAATGTCTTGATGCTGAAATTGACCGTGCACTCTTTGGGCTCTCTTTGTTTAAAGAACTTTCGTAGCATTTGTTAACAACAATCATGAGAAGTATTTAGCAGCACCTGAATCTAGAAAGAATAAGCTTTCCGTTGGTTGGAAAATAATTAAGAAATGTTAAAAAATAAGCTTGTAAATGCGGTGGGAATATAAAATTAATCAATAGTTAGTGACACAAAAATTTTCGGAAAAAAATTTTTTACGCTTTTTTGCAATCGCGGACAGAATGGCGCCCTCTGGATTCAGATCCCCAAGGTCATTTCGGATAATGTATGTATTTTTTGAAAACTATATCTTCGAGTCCACACCCTATGATGGATTTAGTGGCGCCTGATTCCTGACTATATTGCACTGAGTCGATCCTATGAATGGTTTCGCTCCAAGAGTGTTTGAAGGTCATAATAACGAGGTAACGGGTAATCTATATGTACGTATTTATGAATGGCTTCCAGTGTGTTTGTATACATGCACAAGAAATGTAATGTAATGTTAAAATAAGCTTGTATTATTGTCAATATGTTTATAATGTCACGTCCCTGTAAATCAAAAGGTTTCTGAAATATAAAATAATAATCAGTTTTTGGGAGCAATTTTCAAACGTCCGTAGCTCAAGGTATTTGCGGACATATTTTTGCATGTAGAATCTGCACCAGAAGTTTGTCATCGATATTTCCAGAAAACCTTGTAGATACTGACAAATACATACACACAAACGCATGCACGCAGTACACAAACATGCTGGAAGCCATTCATAAACACGTACATATAGATTACCCGTTACCTCGTTTTTAGGACCTTCAACCACTCCTGGAGCGAAACCACCTAAGCATGCCAAAATATGACATATATATATTTTACCTAACCTAAAAATTGATAAAAAAATTCTGAAAAAAATTCTTGAGCTTTATTACACTTGAACAAAAATATTTCGACCCTTGCAATTTTTTGCTAAAGTTAATAGTTTAAGAGTAAAAAGTTCTTGAATGTCTAAAATGACGCAAATTACCTAACTTTGGCAAGCTGTATCTCAAAAACTGTCCATAGGATTGACTCGATATGATAAGAACTTTTGATCAGCATGACTTGAATTACAAAATACCAAAATTTCAGCCGATTCCACCGAATCAACATTTTCATGGGTTTTGTTCCGGGGTCCTTTGAATCAAGTCACGTAAATAGCGATAGAGATATAACAATAAATAAATAAAAAAATATTATTTGATTTCTTTGACTTTTGACCCATTCTTTAATGAACACCCTGAAACAGATTTGTACAGAACAAAATAAAAACCCAAAACTTGTTTCACCTCGAAACTATTTAAAAGAGGGTTACTTTCCCAATAATGATCTTTCCTGAATATCTTGAAAACTATGGGAGCTACTAAAATAGTCACCAATCAGAAAAACAGCTTTAAAAACTACCTACACGTTGTTTTTCTTTTAATTTCTGTGTGATAAAAATTGACGAGCTACAATCAAAAAACAAATTAACTAAAAATAATTATTTCATTGTTCGACATAATTTTAAAATCATCAATTTTATTTTAAGGAAAATGCCCATCAAATGGTTAGGAGACGACTTAACAATAAGGAACACGTGGAGTAAAACCAAATCCTGGTACGTAAGAAGATAAGAGAACTAATCAAAAGCATTAAAGGAAACAGGACAGTAGAAGTCAATACAGACAGCAAAATAGTAAATGGGAAACTGGAAATATGAAAAGAGAGAAGATGTAAATGAAAAAAAAAAAAGGTATGGAATATCTCCCTACTACAGCACGAAGATTGCGAGAAAATAGAAAAACAGCTAATATGAGAAGAGCTAAACTAGACATAATTGAGTTAAAAAATAAGAATTGCAGTAACGAAACTATTAAAAAGAGGGAAGTCATCTATGCGTCTAACAAGAATGAAACAAGAATAACAAATACAAACAGGTAAAAAAGATAGAGGCCGTCGTAGATAAACAACATCGACGCGGAATATAACGAAAAACTAAAAGAGAAAAATGCAGGGCATTCTTCGAAAACACAGAGACTTTTTCAACAAGGCAACGACTAAACTAAGACAAAAGACAAAAATATACAACAATACGCACACTGCAATACTAGACCAAGAAACCAGCAGAAGGAATCACTACTTCCACATACAGTTTTTCTATCCAAGTCTCTCATAACGAAAAAAATTTTGTACGTGGAAATAATTGTTTATGGAACTTTAATAATATAATATTTGAAAACGTCTACCCCAAAAACCCATAAAACGACATGCTACATCGGTAGTGGGGGTGATGGAAGGGAGTGGTAGTGGGGTGGATGAAGTAAAAAAAATTGAGGCCTTTGGTTCTTGTACATATACTAAATCACAAATTTTTTTCACCCTCTTTTATAATGGGGTGGGGGTAGTAATGGGGGTGGCTAATGCCAACATTTTTTTTGAGACATTAGCTTCTCTTGTATATACTAAATACTAATTTTATGGACTGCTTGATTTACTCCCATTTACCCCAATTCACCCCCCAACCCTTCAACAGAATAAGATGAAAATATAATCAAGTTCCAGATGTCGTTAAAATACATATGTGTACCAAATTTCAAGTCAATATCTTCGGTTCCAGAGTAATCGTGTGTACAAAAAAAGTTACAGACAAAAATTTGCTTTTTCTCAAACTTAAAATCTGGACATTTCATGACTTTCTAAGTCTATTTGAACAATAAAACTTAAAAAAAAAATTTGTCGTTACTATAAATACTTCCACTGGATGTGGAAGTAAAATGAACAAAATGAAATAGACTACTGGCCCTTGGATCATCACCATAAAAGGATCAACTGGTATAAATAATGGACTGCACGCATTCTTGCTCGAATTATTAGAGAAATACATCGAAAGACCACTAGACTACCAAACAGTGTTGATCAAGGACAGATCAACAATCACAGGTGCACCACCAGAGGAAACTTTCAAGAAAAATGGAGAGAAGGGACATAGTCTCAATGATAGATCTCCAGAAGACATTCGATATCAGTCATGAGGCCACAGTCAACACTCTACGCGGCAAAAGAGTACCTTACTACCTAATAAAGAAAGAATTGCAAATCAATGGTTCTAACACATGGAAACCGAGCAGAACAATATAGGAATCATGTAAGAATCCGCTCTCCCCCAGACTATTTATATTTACCACGGTTCTAGATCAAGTTATACAAAGCGCAATAAGGAAACACCAGACTTTACCGAAAACATAGAAATATTGAAAACCTCAATCGTACTAGCACACGCGGATGATCCCTAATCAGCACGGAAGACGAGCAGACGTTCACCACTTTATATAAAATATGATACTTCTGGACATTGTTGAAAATAAACTTCAAGAAGAGTCTAATAATGGTACAACGCCCGTCAACAAAAGAGAATCCTTTCATCGGAGAAGAATACAAAATAGGCGACTACTCTCCGAGAATGTAGATCGTATATCCATGACGTAACTCTGGGTGTCCCACAAGGCTCAATTTTGGGGGCTCTGTTATTTTTGCTATACATTAACGATCTACCGGACCACATTCAACACCACGACCACGGGTTACCACGATGTATGCAGATGGTACCACCGTCTCTGTATCGGTTGTTATACAGGAGGAACTTAACTTTAAAATTTATACTACACTTGACGATGTACACGCTTGGTGCGAGAGAAACAAGCTAATTTTAAATAACGATAAACAATTTTTGTAAATTTTGAGTACAGGAGAACATTAACCTGTGATAACCTAGCCTTTTCTAAAACAACTAAGTTCTTAGGCACGTTCATTGACAATAGTTTAACATGGAAATCACACATTGACTATGTTTGTAAACTGCTTAATAAAGCTTACTTTGCAATTTTACAGTTAAAAGACATAATTGCCGAGACTGGTCTCTTAAGTGTATATTATGCTTTGGCATATTCACATCTGCCTGTCATTGAACATATTGGCCTGGGGGAGATCGACTCATCTGCAGCGAGCCTTTGTATCCCAGAAAAGATTATTAAGACTGATTTTTATTTCAAAGAGCAGCGAAAACCGTAAAGGCATTTTTACGAGCAAAAATATTTTCACTGTTCCTGGTGTTTACATATACAAATGTCTAATTTTTGCTGAGACTAATTTACATGTCTTCCCTACCTTGGCTGACAGTAATCTACATAAAACGAGAAATAAAGAATTATTGTCAATTTCAGTTCATAAAACAACCAACTTTAAAAACTATACTTATATTGTCTTGTTTAATACTTTACCTAAATCATTTAAAGATGAGAACGTGCCTTCTTTTAAAAATGAAATAAAAAGTTTACTGCTAAGAAATGCCTTTTATAGTGTTAATGAGTTTTTAAAATAGAGCTATTTTACTCGTGCTGCTATTATATAAAAACTATTATGGGTAAATAAAAATCTGCATGTGTATATGTTCGTATTTACATTTATATGTCTTTTGCAATTATCTGGAATATTATATCCTTTGTCCATCAGTTTTATTTTGTAAATAATGTTAGTTTAACTTTTAATGTTGGTGTTGTATTGTTATTGGTACCTGATACGTATGCCATGTTATTTTGCATGATATATGTTGTTCTCTAATGCATAGCTGACTTGCCAAATGTACATAAATGTATCAAGAAATTGGTAAATAAATAAATTAAAAAAAGAATGAAGAACACATTGAAATATCTAGGAAAATATCTGTCGAGCCAACTGAAAAGGAGAGAAACTGTAAAGGGGAGTATTAAAAAATCATCTTATATTAAAGATTGATTAATTATCTTTGATTTTGTTCCTTAGAATTGTTGATGGAAGATTTTGTTCCTTAGAATTGTTGATGGAAGTGTCACAGTTTCTAAGTTATTCAACATTTTAAACTAAATACTTCATCCTAAAAATGGTCAGATGCCATCTATAAGGTTAAATATCTCCGAAACTATCAACCCTACACAAATATTAAAAAAAAATTCATTCTCAGTTTATAATTACTTCCACATCTAGTGGAAGTAAGTATAGTAACGTCAAAAAAATTTTTGAAAATTTTGATTGTTTTTATTGTTTAGGCTTAGAATGTCATGAAACGTCGAGATTTTAAGTTTGAGCAAAAAAAAATTCTGTCTGTCGGTCTGTCTGTAACATTTTTGTGCGCACGATTACTCTGGAACCGTTTAAGATATTGACTTGAAATTTGGTACACGTATTTACTTTAACGGGATCTGAAATTAAATTATATTTTCATCTTATTCGGTCGAAGGGTTGGGGGATAAATTGGGGTAAATGTGCGGTAAATAGGTAAATCAAGCAGGCAAGAGTCCATAAAATTGACATTTAGTATATACAAGAGAAGCTAATGTATCAAAAATATTTTTGGCATTAGCCACCTCCATTACATTATTTAAGGGGATGAAAAAAAAATGTGACTTGATGTGTGTACAAGAACCAAAAACCTCAAAATATTTTTTTACTTCATCTACTCATCAACGGCCGAAGTTAAAACCTCTAGTTATTGTAGGTACTATAATATTTGTGACCTGTAGACTGATTTTAATTGAAAAAAAAAGGTTTTTTTTTAGTAAATATTCAATTTTTAAACTAAAAATCAAAAATCCGGCTCGACAGATTGATAGATAATTTCAAAACATTTAAAAAAAAGTTTCTGATAACTTTAACTTGAAGACCTGTAGAGTGATTTGGGTGGCACAGTAGGGTTTCGTCCCACTGTGCGCCGTCTGTCTGCATCCCTAATGATCCATGTCTCAGAGACGTAAAGAAAAATGGAGAGCTAGGGTGCTAGCAAGTCTGATCTATGTGCGCTTCGTGATGTTTCTGTCACGCTAAATTTTGTTCAACTGGCAAGTTGCCGAATTTGCTGTCCCATCTGTGTTCTTCGTTGAATTTGACATTAGCAGTCGCCAGTATTGTCCACAGGGGCTCCAAGGTATACCATCTTGTTTACTACATTTCTTAATATGTCTGGGTGGTTATCTTTTGCTCGGTCAATCATAATTTTCGTTTTGTTGTAGTTTACACTTAGACAATATTCAGAGCTTATTGTCTGAAGCTTGTCCAACATGTGTATGAGCTCATCCTCGCTTGCTGCAACTAAGATGGTATCACCTGCAAATCTCAAGTTAAAAATCTTGGTTCCGCCTATAGTTACTCCATCGTGTCAGTCCTCCAGCGCACGTCGCATCACGTATTCACTATAGATGGTATAAAGGATTGGTGACAGAACACCAGCCCTGTCTAACGCCTTTGCTAACTTTACATTTATCGAAGTTAGTGTTCTCTCCTTTCACCAAAGCAAAGTTCGTAGACCAAATCAAATTTTAATCAATTAAAGACTAGATTCTACAAAACATGAGGTCATTACGATTCTGCTAATGTGTGAATGAAGTAGACCTGCCAACATTGTATATTTACGGCATCGGGATTAAGTGAGAATTGCGCTCAACTTTCCTATGATCGAAGAACTTGTATGTTATCTGTATACAGGTCGCCTATGCCATGCCACCGGCCGTCGACGCGTTCCTGCGTGCAACCGCGTGTTGTAACGTCACTGTTCTATTTTTTTAAAATACACTAAAATAAATGCGATAAACTAAAGAGTGCCCGTTATTAAAAAAAAAAGAAACTAAAAGATTTTGTGAAAATATCAGAGTCCTTCTGATTACACCTTTGAAATCTTCGTATCTCTTACAACCCTTAAGAAACCGTCCCCAATTTTTTTTTATTTTCCAAATTACACCTAAAATTTTACACTGCAGTGAAATCCTCACTTCATTGTGAAAACTGGGATATGCCTTATTTTAAATATGATTTTGTCTGTAGCAAATAATAGATATCCATACAATCACACCGGCTATGATTACAGCTGCTTCGGCAATTTGAATCTTTTACGTGTAGTCCGGAGGACAGTTTGAACATATACTATCATGTAATTGTAAAAAGTCTTGCTACCACTACATTTATCTAATAGATGCACATGTAATTTTTTAAATTAATTTGCAATAGTCCTACTTATAATTATTATACAACTGTAAAAAAACCAAACCAATAATATTTTTTTTGTTATTTTTATTGTACGATGACTACACAGAGTAAAGGACATGGATGATAAGGGATGCCTTTATATTATAGAGTATCCTTTAAAAGCTTTCCATATCAAATACAAATAAACAAAGCAAACACAAACACCGACAACCAGTAAACACTCAGCCACGTGTTTTGGTTTGTTTGCTGTTATGTCAAAATGGACGGCGCCTCCGATCAAAGAAGGCTGGTTTGCGTAGGACAGGTGATCTACTGAACTATCACGTATCATTGCCGTAATTTTTTGTGAAATTTCGTAAAGATATTCGTGCGATATTGTGGCATTTGCTTCATGAATATTAGGGCGAATCTATCTAGCTAATTTCATGCGATAGCCTGGTCCTGGGAGGCTTAAAATTGAATGAAATAGAAAATGTTTGATAACTGGAGTCATTTTACATCTTCAAGCATATTTCGATGTAAATAAAGTGTGAGTGATTTGCAAAAACCGATTCGAGGTGGAAAGCAATTAAAAATGGCAAGACAGGTCATTTTCTATAAATGTGAAGTCATCTACAGCCACATTTTATTGTAGACTATAATCGATAAAGTCGCGATCATGAAATAATACCTAATATTTTACTTGTTATTATTTAATCAGAAGCCACTTCGCCATTTGACATTTTTGCCAATGAAAAATTCTTTTGTTAAATTTCATGAAAGAGTGACCTCAAAAATCGCCCATTTTCTAGCCGTCAAATTTTGTTTCAAACTAAGTGCTAAATTATTGTTAATGATGAGAAAATCCTGAATACAAAATTTCAAGATGACCATATGTTTGGTTTTTGAGATATGAGGGATCGAAGTTGTGATATGCGTGATGCTATCAAAAAATACACAAGAATATCTTGATTGCTCTGCCATCGTTCACCTATTTGAGCCCTAGGCTCTATAACCACTAACTTGCAGAATTGAAAAATATAAAATTATTATTTCGTTATACTTATTTTCAAAAACTTTTATGTACTTAACTTATTTGTAAAATTATGTAACATATATGTAACAAATTTTGTAAAATAAACCATTCATTCACTCATTTTAGCTGATGAGTATTCTCTTCTTGTGGGGCTGTGTATTTTTTGTTAGCATCACGTATATCACAACTTCAATCCCTCATATCTCAAAAACCAAACATATACATACTCATCTTGAAATTTTATATTCAGGATGTTCTCATTATTAACAATAATTTAGCACTTAGTTTGAAACAAAATTCGAGGGTTAGGAAATGGGCGATTTTTGGCCTATTTTTGGGTTCACTCTTTGCTTGTTGAACATTTCATAAACGGGGTAAATGATTACAATTTCTTAATAAATAATTTTAAATTAAAAAAATCCTTCAAAATAATTATTGATTTTAACGCCGACTTGTTACTAATATGTTGCAGGATTATTTGTAGTCATTGAAATCATTTATCAGCCCGTCCAAGGGATCGAGGTGAAGGGATGACATGTTTCAAAAATCATATTCTAATATTTCTTGATCCATCAAAATTTTAACCCAATAGGGTAGAACATTGTTCCTAGCTACTGAAGTTATTTGTCCAGAGGTTCAAGTTGGTGAGAGGAAGTAAATTATATTAGTAATAATCGACTACTTTAAAGAATTCTTGAAGTTTTAAATGCACACTTGCCGTAAATAATAGAATTAATTGTTTTTAATCACTGAAATAATTTGTCAATGTCCGTTCAATGCAAGGGGCTGAAGCAAGGGGATGGAATTTTTGATTTGTGAAAATTCTACTTTTGTTACCAAGATCTTAGATTGTTTCTAGCAACTGAAATTATTTGCCAGCATGTCCAAGGGGATGGAATATTTAAAATATCGTAACTTTCCAAACAACTGTTGAAGTGTCAACTTTAATATGAAGCTGAAATTAGCAGGTTTTAAGCTGGCAGGTTTTAAGGATTTTGCGCGGGAATGTTACTAAATTTATTTAGTAAAATATAAAGTTCACCCTGTAATTAACATTACAATATTTGTCGTGCCCAAATCTATCGAAATGCCAAGTTCCAGAGTTTCCTTCGGCCTGGATTTTTTTTTAGAGGATTTTTAAGTCGGACTCGGCGCGAAAACAGCGCGCGCAGGACGCTAAAGTTAACCCTGATGTTCAAAGTACGGTGAAAGAAACTTTGAAATTGATATTATTAAAATAATTGTCATGCCCAAATCTATCGAAATGTCAAGTGCCGGAGTTTCCTTCGGCCTGTATTTTTTTTTTAGATAATTTTGAAGTCGCACTCCGCGCGAAAACAAGGCGCGCGGGAAAGTTCACCCTGCTGTTAAAAGAACGCGAAGGGAATTGAAATTGACATTAAAATAATTGTCGTGCCCAAATATACCGAAATGCCAAGTGCTGGAGTTTCCTTCGGCTTGGATTTTTTTTTAGAGAATTTTTAAGCTGGAAATCCTTAATACCTGCTAATTTCCGCTTCATAACTTGAATGTAGACTTATTACCAACAGGGTAGGTAGTAGATAGTTTCTAGCCACTGAAATCACCGTGCACGGGGGTGAAATACTTAAAATATCGCAAATGTTTAAGCAATTCTTGAATTGGCAATATTTTAACATAGACTTGTCACCAATAGGGTAGTGGATTGCTTCTAATCACTGAAATCATTTGTTAGTCCGTCAAATAGGATGAAAATATTTAGAAAATCGTAACTTCCTAAACAATTCTTAAATTGTCAATATTTTAACGCAGCTTGTTACCAATAGGGTAGTAGATTGTCTCTAGCCACTGAAATTATCTGTCAGTCCATCCAAAGGGGTGAAATATTTAAAAAATCGTAAATTCCTAAACAATTCTTGAATCGTCAAATTTTAGCGTAGATTTGGTTACCAATAGGGTAGTACATTGTTTCTAGTCAGTGAAATCATTTTTACAAGGGGGTGAAACGAGGGGATGAAGCTTTGGTTCCGATTTCCGGTCGTCGCTCTAAGATTTTTTTGGAAAATCTCGTTAAATTTTGAATATTGATATTTTAAATCATGTTGATCAATAATATTGCATTCATTTTTCGGTTAAAAAATGCACAATATGACTTCTCGAAACATCGACTCTATTTTCTTAATAAAAATACACGCCTCTGGCTGAAATAAGTTTTGCTTCACTCAAAAAAGATAGTAGTAGAAGTATAGGTCTTAATACCGATCCAAAGGACAAGAGTAGATAAGAGCCCTTTTTCGCCCATCGCATCGGCTATGTCATACGTCATTATATATTCCGAGTGGTATATGTCCTGAGAGTAATAAAAAATAGTTCTTTGGAATAATAGATTAATCCTGATCAAAAATTGGTTCAAGCTACAACCCGTGTCCAATATTAGCTTAGAAGAGTCTTACCGCACCTTGTTATAATAAAAAACTTGAGCTAAATTACGACAAAAATAAAATATTGGCTGTTTTTACTCCTAAAACTCAAGACCGTCACGCGTAACTCCATACAGATTGACACTTGTTTTGGCTGAAATTTTGTTACCAGAGAAATGGTTAATGTCCATCTATGGTATAATTATTACAAAATATCCAAAATTTGTTGGCAAGATACAACTTTCATGTTTTAAAGTCTAGAATTTAATATATAAACTATTAAAGTCGCGTAACTTGGTTAATACTCACGACCGTCACAGCGCTCATTATTATTAGTTAATAAGTTGAATGCTAGGACTACCAACGACTCAGAAACACATCGAAATTTAGTTTTCGTTGTGAAATTATGTGAGATACAATAACCAAGTGCTGTTTTCCAAAACATTTTGAATTTCCAGTAATTTACATGGCAAGTCTAATATATGGCCCTGCGCTCTCTTTCATGACCGTCACGTTGTGTATTTTAGCATTTATCAACTTATTAATATCCAAATACGTTTTTATTTTGAGGTATCCAGTACACTGTCTTCTCCTAACCTTACTTTAATAATAGCTTAGGGTGAATATAATTCTTAATCATTTTTGTCTAGCGGCCCTCACGACCGTCACACTCATGACCGTCACATGACACAAATTTGAGTGTAATGGTCTTGAGACTCTAGTGACGGTCATGAGAAATTTCATTGGCATTACTCTCCTTCACTCTTGTAACTTTTGAATGGTTGAATGGATTTTTTTCAAATTTGGTGTAGTGATATGGGATGAAATTTCCAATTATATGATGACTTCCTGTTTCGAGGCAAATGACGTGAAAATCAAATTTGTATGATCTGACCCTCAAATATTATTTTTATTTTCAAAAATTTGGCACAACCTCAGCCAGCAATTACATGACCGTTTTACGAATCTCACAACCATCTCATGCCACTCACGACCGTCACGCCTAACTCACAGTACCTCATTCACAATGGTGTCATAAATATTATTTATCTCGTTAGGACCATTGTCCTTTAAATTATGAACAAAACTGGTTATCGGTAACAAAATTTAGACACAAAAAGGTAATTTGAGTCAATACAGTTAACTGAATTTCGAAAGTATTAACCTCAAATAAGAGACAGATACTTCCAGTTATATCACTTTTTTTTTATTCATGGGTATTATTCCGACCAAAATTTTCTGTAATATCTTGTAGGACATATTTTTCACTTCAAAGAATCAACTTTTTCATAATCCATTTAGCATATTTATATTAATACACAGCACAAATATAAATGTGACGGCCGTGTGTTTTGTTATACGTTTCACTAAAGAAAAACAGTTGTAACATTTTAGTCACGGGAGAGAAGCTGGTGCCACAAGGCATACCTGAAAAGTAGACACTTTAACCAAAAATGTATGCCATCAATAGATTCCTGACATTTTATTTTTTAACATTGTCAATGTGAAATCGACCATGCTTTGTAGAACTGCCCTGCTAGTTCCTGATTAGTCAAAGGTGCGTTAGAATGAAAACTAGTTCCCGGTTGGTCAAAGATGCGTTAGACTTATGTTCATTATACGTTATGTTGGAATAATGCCTGTCATTATTTGTTAATTACATTGCATTCTACAATGTAGAATGCAATGATTATACGATAGCCATGGATAAAAATATTTTTATTCAATATACATGAAAATATATGGTTTTGAGCGCTGACACGTTTAAATTCGCACGTAACGTCGACACCACTACGACCCCCGCGGAAACGATTTTGTTTCTTATACATTGAAGCGCTTGATGAACAAATATGAATTGACCATTAAATACTCAACAATGAAATGAGGTATAGATTTTCTTGGTTCATCGAACGAATCTAACTGAAATATACATTGAAAGTTCGGAAAAACGTCAAAAATTACAAATAAACTGCAAACATGCTTATACTTTGAAATGCTATTATTGCGGCTTACTATTGTTTTTCAAATGTAAGACGTATAGAAACAGAAAAATCATATGTTCAACTATAAATAAATAACGTTTAATGATTTTAAAGAGAACTTTTAATTTTTATAAAATTAGTGGGCGAAAATATATCCTTGTCCTTTGGTTGAAATTTGATCACTAATAACTGAGCTACGAAAGTGTTATCATAAAAAGTGGGACACACTGTACACAAACATCCGTAATACTCGGAGGTGGATGGGGTCAGTCCAACCGGCCCTGGCAATTTTAGGGCATCGGCCCAATCAAGCACGGAATTAAAACCTCAAATTTGAGTATGCCGGGGAAGAATAATTTTTTTTTGTGGGTCAAGGTAGGCGAAAATTTTGTATTTTTCAAGGCCAAACGCTCTAAAATGAAAAGTTAGAAATTCGAGTAGCAAAAACATTTTTTTCGAAAAATAGGTTTCGTCAAACGAATTTTCCTTTTTTTCATACTTAAAGCTGCTTAAAAGTTCAAAGTACTAATAGTCCACTCAAATTAGGAAAAAAACCACCGTTTTAAAGAAAGATTTTGAACAGCAGTTTCTTTGCATAAATAGTAAGTACTCAACTTTTAGAACAATTTTTTGCTTATGCGCAGAAAAAAAAGACATGATTTTTGAGATATATACGTTTTTTCGTGTTTTTTTTCATTTAGACTTTCATATTTCGAAAAGTACACGTTTTTAAGGCTAAACGAACATCATAAAAAAAAAATAAACGTGTTCAGAATACGATTTCTTACAAAAAAGCTTCTATACATTTTCCCGATTATTCCATTGGTTTTTCCGGAAAAGCGACTTGAAAAATATATCTATATGTTTCTTTTATTTTGAATGCAAATATTTCGAAAAGCACGCGATTTTAGGGCTAAATGAACATAAATAAACTTATTCAGAATGAGATTTTCTACAAAAAAGCTCTTAAACATTTTTCGATTATCCCATTGAATTTTTCGGAAAAGCTTCTTGAAGAATATATATTTGCTTATTCGTTATTTTTTTATTTTTTTTTTATTTGGACGAATATATCTCGGAAAGTACGCATTTCTAAGGCTAATAAATATTACTAAACTTGTTCAGAATGTGATTTCCTACAAAAAAGGTTCTGTATATTTGAGAGACATACGTCAAAATGAAAAAAAAAAAAACACAAAAAGCAAATATATATATTCTTCAAGAAGCTTTTCCGGAAAAACCAATGGGACAATCGGAAAAATATATGAAGCTTTTTTGCAGGAAATCTCATTCTGAACAAGTTTACTTATGTTCATTTGGCCCTAAAATCGCGCACTTTTCGAGATATTTGCATTCAAAATAAAAAATACACGAAAAAAACATATATATATTTTTCAAGTCGCTTTTCCGGAAAAGCCAGTGGGATAATCGGAAAAATGTATAGAAACTTTTTTGTAGGAAGTCGTATTCTGAACATGTTTACCTATGTTCGTTTAGCCTTAAAAACGCGTACTTTTCGAGATATATACGTCTAAATGAAAAAAACCACGAAAAAACGTATATATATATGTATATATCTCAAAAATTATTTCTTTTTTTTCTGCGCATACGCAAAACCTTGTTCTTAAAGTTGAATACTTACTTCCTATGTAGAGAAACTGCTGTTTAGAATTTTTCTCCGCTATTTTCCTAATTTGAGTGGACTATAACACGTAGTCTGACTTAACCACGGTCTAAAGCAGACTCCTACCGTCTTGGTAACATTTTTAAAAACGCCACTAAACATCCATAATCTTTATTAAAATTTATTGACATTGAAAAATATAGAACGAAATAAAAAATTTAAACATTTTAACAGTATAACAATAAATAATAAATCAATAATAATTATGACTAATATTGTCTATATAAACATCTCGAAACATCAAAAAAAAAAACAAGAAAATAATTCTAAAGTTTCAGAGGTCAAAAAAAAAAAGAAAGAAGACCCCCTTAATACATCAGAACTTTCTTAAGCAAACTTGCAGAATTTGGGGCGAACATGCAAAATTAGGTTATTAAGTTAATAACCTTTTATAAATGACATCTGGCATTTATGTCAGTGGCCGAGTTTTTAAGATAGCAGCCTGAAAATCACATCTGAGACTTCTTTCGTTCTAAGTAAGGATTAAGGAGGGAAAAGAGCTGTCGTTTAAATTTCTTTTGACCATCGAGTTTTTTACGCCGGAACAAATGCCTATTTATTTCGGACCGGTCCTGCCCGGGCCCTGAGCCACCGGCCCGACGGGCATTTGCCCGTTTGCCCCCCTCCCATCCACCCCTGGTAATACTGCATCAAAATAATGCATTTAAAGTTTTTCGAATTATTACTGGCAGGAAATACGAAGTATAGACAATTTTAAACCCATCGAACAAAAAAAAAGTGTAATTTCGTAACAGATACATTAAAAAAAACAAAGACATTCTACGCTACAATATTGTTTACATACCTCTAAATCTCTTCATTGCATAAATTGCAATTTAAATATTTACGGAGAACGTAAAGCCAGGACTAAAGTATAATATAACAACCAAAAGCCGCGTCGCGTCGTCTTCTATATAGCACCGCATAAAACATTAAATTGTAGTTAAAATGAGTGAAGTGTCTCTTTTCGAGTCCTGAAATGCCAGAAAGGCGCTTATATTTTGTCACGAATTTGTATTATTTCATATCTAACGGCATGGTACGGTGGTTACCAAGGTAACGGCAACCGACGCCCGAGACGCTGGCAAGCCGGACATCGCTTGACTACGACGCGCTCTCCTGTTTCCTAGCCGGCTGTGGGTTTGAGACGTGGAGTAGGCCATGTGCGACGAACAAGGGCGTATTACAACGTGCCGCTGTCTGTGATCGTAAAACATACTTTTTTAAGAAGATGAAGACGCTTTGTAAGTGCCGAATAGAGGTTGTAAATGTACTTTTTCGAATCGAGGAGGTTAACCAGAAAGCGTTCAACTAAACATAATAATAGATATAATTACTTCCACATCCAGTGGAACTGTAGTAACAAAAAAATTTTTAAAAATTTTTATTGTTCAAATAGGCTAGAAGGTCATGAAACGTCGAGATTTTAAGTTTGAGCGAAAAAAATTTTTCTGTCTGTCGGTCGTCTAACTTTTTCTTGTGCGCACGTTTACTCTGGAACCATTTGAGATATTGACTTGAAATTTGGTACACATATGTACTTTAACGAGATTTAGAACTAGATTATATTTTCATCTTGTTCCGTCGAAGGGTTGGGGGTAAATTGGGGTAAATTTGGGGTAAATAGGTAAATCAAGCAGGTAAGAGTTCATAAAATTGGTATTTAGTATATACAAGAGAAGCTAAGGTCTCAAAAAAAATGTTGGCATTAGCCACCCCCATTACCACCCCCACCCCATTATTAAAGGGGATGAAAAAAAATTGTGATTTAGTGTGTGTACAAGAACCAGAAACCTCAAAATACTTCTTTACTTTATCCACCCCCACTACCACCCCCCGTCACCACCCCCACCCCACTACCGATGTGGGGTAACGTTTTATGGGTTTTTGGTGTAGAGGATTTCAAATATTATATTATTAAAGTTCCATGAACAATTATTTCCACATACAAAGTTTTTTCGTTGTCAGTGACCTGGATAGAAAATCTGGATGTGGAAGTAGTGATTCCTTGGGCAGCGGTTTTTATTATAATACTAAACACGTGATATATTGGACTTACATAATAGGATTCGAAAAACGAAGTTTGCCAGATTATATAATTTTACTTTTATTTTTGGAAGCTAATTACTCGAAAAATAATAAAAAAATTTGTCTGATGCAGTTCGAAGAACCAACTAAATATGTACAGGGTGGACCAAATTAGATGGGTTTTGGGGTTTTCTCTAAAACTATGTAGGCTATTGTCTATGTACAAAAAAAGAGGATTGAAAGGAACTAAAACGTTAAAGGGTTTTTATTATTTATTATGTTCAATTGACCCCAAGATATGAAAAAACCGCGGAGTGCTACCATTTAAAATGATGCGTTTTTGAGATCGAAGTAAAAAGGTCCACTTTTCATATTTTATTTGCTCGAAAACTATGAATTTTTTCTATAAACACGTCAATAGAAAAGTGTGTAGAGAATTAAATTTCCAATCGAAATGGCACCTTCAGAAGTCAAAATTTTTTTTTTTTACAAAAATACGTCCAAAAAACAAAACAAAAAAAAATAAAAAAATGCAATTTTTTATTTTTTTTAAATTTTAGCCTGTAATTATTTTTCGGGTACATTTAGCCATAGACATTGCTGCATAACAAAAAAAGCTGGCGTTTTACACGTTAAAATGAGATTTTGTAAACAGTTTTACGATTAATAGTGACCGAGATATAGCGTTTCAAAGTTTGCAACTTTTAACTTTTTTTGCTAATTTTTACTATTTTTTTTTTAAATTTCGTCCTGTAACTTTTTTCTGAGTGAATTTAGGTGTAGACATTATTATATTAAAGTGAAAGCTGACTTTACGCCCGTTGAAATGGTGGCTGGTAAAAGTCTCAACGACAAATAGAAACCTAGATACAGCGTTTCGAAGAGTGTTACTTTTATTAACTTTCTTCCAATTGGACTAGTACCAATTTTGACAAATAAACCTCCCGCACCACAAGTTTTGCTGGAAAAAATAGCCTGTAAATGCACCAAAGGATGCAGAGGAAACTGTGGCTGCAGGAAATTGGGAATGAATTGCTCCATTTTTTGCAAAGAATGTATGGGAATGAACTGTGAAAACGCTGATGTACCTCAAATAACGGAAGACGATGTTTACATAGATGCCGATGAAGAAATCGACTTTGATTTTGAAAATATGTTAAATCCAGCATTTGAATAATTTCATAATGTAAGTTATTAATCTAAGTTATTTGAACAAAAAAAAAAAACGTGATATAATAAAGTTCAGAAGTGGAAAAATGTAAAAATTTATTTTTTTAAGTACAATAATCTACTATATTTAGACTATCTTGGTTACTATTGATCACATAAACTTCTATTGCAGGCCATTTAAACAAGAATGCTGCGAGTACATTCCATGTAGCAATATCTGTATTTGACAAATAAGTTATAGGCCGAAATTTAAAAAAGAACGTAAAAATTGGAAGAAAGTTAATAAAAGTAACACCCTTCGAAACGCTGTATCTAGGTTTCTATTTGTCGTAGAGACTTTTACCAGCCACCGTTTCAACCGGCGTAAAGTCAGCTTTCACTTTAATATAATAATATCTCCACCTAAATTTACTCAGAAAAAAGTTACAGGATGAAATTTGAAAAAAAAAATAGTAAAAATTAGCAAAAAAAGTTAAAAGTTGAAAACTTTGAAACGCTATATCTCGGTCACTATTATTCGTAAAACTGTTTACAAAATCTCATTTTAACGGGTAAAACGCCAGCTTTTTTGTTATGCAGCAATGTCTATGCCTAGATGTACCCGAAAAATAGTTACAGGCTAAAATGAAGAAAAAATAAAAAATTGCATTTTTTCGTTTTTTTTTCGTTTTTTGGACGTATTTTTGTAAAAAAATTTTTTTTTGATTTCTGAAGGTGCCATTTCGATTGGAAATTTAAATCTCTACACACTTTTCTATTGACGTGTTTATAGAAAAAATTCATAGTTTTCGAGCAAAAAAAAAAATGAAAAGTGGACCTTTTTACTTCGATCTCAGAAACGCACCACTTTAAATGGTAGCCCTCCGCGGTTTTTTCATATCTTGGGGTCAATTGAACATAAGAAACAATAAAAACCCTTTAACGTTTTAGTTCCTTTCTACAGTACATGGACAATAGACTAATGGCAGATAGACAAAAACCAACATAGGTAGCTCCATTTTCAAGAAACAAACAATGGCGAACTACCGACTACCGAACTACAGAGCGTTCTTGGAAAATTAGAATTTTTGGATGACCTCTGTATCTCAATTACCAAGTGCCTAATCGAAAATCGGGTAACAGATTCTTAAAGCATTTATTGAGTAAAATCCGTTGCTGATAAGAAGAAAATTAGCTATCCAGCGATATATCTTGTCATATTTATCTCTAGAAAAAGTGGTTAATTTTCGAAAAATTTAATGTATTTGTGAGAAGGCCATATAAAACTATTAACAATAACAACACTTCTTATAATATAAAATACTTTTGCCAAAAATAGGAAAAATTAAACTACAATAAATGTTCGAATTGTCTTCCATTGACATGTATGCATATTTATCGCATTTCTAATATTTATTGGGAAGGTCATGGTAAAAAAAAAAGAAAATCGAAATAATCGTAAATGTCAAAAACTAATTTGTGAGTTAATTGTGAGCAAGGTGGATTAAATAGGTGATGCGACAATAACCCTCACAGTGGCTTCATAAGTGCTTACTTTGTACATAATGTAATAGATGGCAGGACCAATAGGATCTTTCATTACTTACGCAAGAAAGATAATTTCACAGGTTCTGTGCATACGTACATACAGTGTTGCATACATTTCCGGCCTTTCGTTTGTGTTTAGTGAAACGATAGCCTAGTGACATCTAACATTGAATAGCTAAATTAAAAGCATTGAAAGAATATATGCAACACTACATGCAGCATGGCAAATTCGTCAAGTGTATGTGCACGTGACGTCACAGCTAACCTCAAAATATGTATTTCTTAAGATTTATGAGTATTACATTAGCTATTATTAAAATTTCTGCCTGATTTCCGTACTTTCAACGAAAATCTAGTTCAGTATAATGTTTATGAAGTTCTAAATACATTCTCCTAATAAAATAGGACTCTTTTGTAGGTTGGAAACCTAACCTGTAATTAGCATTTTATTTTTATTAATCAACAATATTGAAAAATTATTAGCCTGCATTTTTAAATATTTGCTTGGAGGGGCCGATACGGCTCCAAGTTAACAAACATTAAACATGAGAAAAATTTAAAATTTGAGGTTACGTTATTAATGTGATCCAAATGCCTTCGGACCCTAAAGCTCGCGCCATCTACAAAAGTAAATAGAAACTATGCACTTATGAAGCCATTATTTTAATAGGAAAGTGCCGTATGTCGGACCACCTATTTAATACACCGTGATTGTGAGTGAACGAATTGTTATAAATGGCTCAATTTAGTAATGGTGAAAAATATGATATGAAGTGTTTTATAGAATGCGGAGAAGATTCAACTTTAGCTTCCAAGCTTTATTTTAATATAGTAGAGTAGCAGACCAATAAAAAACGTCTATTTGTGAAAGAATGTTGCCGCTTGGTATACCTATTAGTAGTGTCCTAAAGAATCATTTTCGAAGGAGCGCCACCTTCAGGTGGTCAAAATGGCGGCTGATTTCTAATAATGTAAAAAATATGATTTTTTGGTAAATCCACTGACTTTATAAAAAAATAGTCTCATACAAAGTTGTTGAGCTTTGAACAGCCAACAAAAAAGTATTTTGGACATTTCGCGATTAGAATTGAAATAAAGCCGTTATTTAATAAAATTCAAAATTTGTTATTTTTTTACAGAATCATTTATTTATACGTATGTTTTTAACAAAATATTAATTTAAATCACACTTTCCCTTACAAGAAGTACATAACAACGTGCAATGTAAACCTACTTTCTTATAAGCACATATATTTTGTTTACAGTTCTTTTTGCAGCCGCACCGTATCAGTTGTCTCAAGGCTGTGGACACCTCAGGTAAAGTTGATCAGTTGGTGAATAAATACCATCTTTTTTACACCAACCCCAAGATTCAGTATCTGGCAAAGTAGGATTTGTTTTCAATGATTATTCCCATACATGGCCACTTTGGTATGTGGCTCTTTGAGTATGTTGGTCTAAAGCGGCTTTAGAAGGTGGAAGATTTGCAGTATTTCTTCCCTTCGACGTGAAAAATTCCTTTCGGGCATCGTTAACTTCAAAGCAGTCGGATGTTGAACAGTACATTAAGACAACAAATCTTTGCAACAAATTGAAAACATGGTCAGAAATAAATCTTTGCGGCTTAGACATAAAAGAAAAAGCTTCCGTTACCTCAGGGAAAATTTGCCAGGTCTTCCAAGCAGTCGACTTTCCCTTGAATGAGAAACATGAGACGGTATCACATCCCGTGAATGCATGAAAAACTAACAAAGCTTCACATTTCTGTTGACCCAAATATGCAACTATCCCATTGACACATATTATTCTAAAGTGCTTATTGGCACCAAAGTGAACATATAAAGTTTTCAATCCTTGCACATACAACCGATGAAAAAAAGCAGTAGCTAACACTACAACATCGGTGTCTACTGTTCTTATGCAAATATTTTTCCAACCTTGGCGGATTCAATCCTGTACGTGTAATATAATACGTGTATCTGCTTCTTCGTGACTGCAGAGCGATAGATGTGAATTTTGGAAATTGCCGTTTCAAATGATCCTATCGTCAATTGTGCATAGTGTTTCCACAGGATAAAAAATGGATGATGTTGTACGTTCATTGGATAGAAAGTGAAGCAGATCTGTTTTATTGTCTGTGTCCAGTTTTTAGGAAGTAGTACATTACCACCAACCTGTCGTCGCGTTCCTCCTCCACGAATTTCTCTAGCGAGATGTTTCAAACTATTGTTCTTGTATATGTCCCAAATGATATCAACGCGTTTTAAATTAAACTTATCAGCGTTATGCTTGATGTGCGATCGAAACACTTTGTGGCAGAGTATTCAGCAAAATTTAAAACTCCCTTAGGCAGTAAAAGGTGTACCAATGCAGGCCCATCATAGACCACACAATCATACTGAAATTCTGATGTTTCTTCTGTCTGAAGTAAATTTGGCATAGCATTGGTTTCTTCTAAAATAAGAGGTACGTCATTAAACACATTTTCCAGAATCTTAACAAGGATTGATTTATCTGATGATCTCTGGACTCCGTTTAAAGATAGAGCTGTTGGAAATGGTTGATTTTCATGTGCAAAAAAATCATCCAAATCTATGTCACGATTTGAACATACTATGAAAAGTCTAGAGAATAAATCCACATCTGACTTCAGGGACTTTATCAACATTGCGGACTTTTTTAGGTTTACAAAATAAGCGAATTTTATTCGCTTTTATTGGATCATATATGGATACCTCTCTGCTGCTTAAGAGTATGATTTGCGGTAGGATACATAATATTTTCATTGATATATATGAAAAAGGTATATACGGGTGGGCGTGCACCTTTGACCAATGAAATATGCCCAAAGGCGGAGATAAACATATTGTGTAATATAAGACAAATAGTTCAAATATATTTCTGTCGTACAGAGTCGAATTCGCGTTGGGTGCACAAGAATTTTTATTTAAAGTAATTTGACTAGGAAAACTGAATGCGGTTGTAGTGATTCCTTAGGCAGTGGTTTTTAATTAAAAGAAAAAACTATCTGTAGGTACATAATGTATATTTACAGTGTACAGGGTGTCCTAGTTAACGCGTTATGTCCGATTTTCTCGGTAGTTTTTGAGATAAGTATTTTTTTTCCGGGGAATCGATGCCGCTAAGAAACATAATTGAACATCAAAGAAGAATTGATCGTATTATTTATGTTCTTAATTGACTATTAAAGGAAAGTAAAAAAAGGCATGTAAATTTTAAATATCACTTCCGGTTTACATGGCAATGGCGTTCTTTTTCTTGAAAATAGAATATTAATTACTTCCACATCCAGTGGAAGTATAGTAACAAAAAAATTTTTGAAAATTTTTATTGTTCAGATAGGCTTAGACTGTCATGAAAGGTCGACATTTTAAGTTTCAGCGAAAAAAAATTTCTGTCTGTCTGTCGGTCTAACTTTTTTGTGCGCACGATTACTCTGGAACCGTTTAAGATATTGACTTGAAATTTGGTACACGTATGTACTTTAACGGGATCTGGAACTAGATTATATTTTCATCTTATTCCATCGAAGGGTTGGAGAGTAAATTGGGGTAAATGGGGAGGTAAACAGGTAAATCAAGCAGGTAAGAGTCCGTAAAATTGGTATTTAGTATATATAAGAGAAGCTAAGGTCTCGAAAAATTTTTTGACATTAGCTACCCCCATTACCCCATTTTTTAAGGGGACAAAAAAAAGTGTGATTTAGTGCATGTACAAGAACCAAAAACTTCAAAATATTTTTTTACTTTATAGTCCAAAAATTTTTATTGAAAAATTACCAAAAATCCTCGCTATGTTGGGGTGATTTCTATTACGAATAACTGGCAAAATAAGGATACATATATTACTTCCACATCCATTGGAAGTATAGTAACGACAAAAAAATTTTTTAAAATTTTTATTGTTCAAATAGGCTTAGAATGTCATGAAACGACGAAATTTTAAGTTTGAGTGAAAAAAAATTTCTGTCGGTCTGTGACTTTTTTTGTGCGCACGTTTACTTTGGAACCGTTTGAGATATTGACTTGAAATTTGGTACACATATGTACTTTAACGAGATCTAGAACTAGATTATATTTTCATCTTGTTCCGTCGAAGGGTTGGGGAGTAAATTGGGGTAAATTTGGGGTAAATAGGTAAATAAAGCAGGTAAGAGTTCATAAAATTGGTATTTACTATATACAAGAGAAGCTAAGGTCTCAAAAAAAATTTTGGCATTAGCCACCCCCATTACCACCCCCACCCCATTATTAAAGAGGATGGAAAACAAAATTTGATTTATTGTGTGTACAAGAATCAGAAACCTCAAAATATTTTTTTACCTTATCCACCCCCACTGCCACCCTCTATCACCACCCCCCACCCCACTACCGATGTGGGTTATCGTTTTATGGGTTTTTGAGGTAGACGAATTCAAATATTATATTACTAAACAATTATTTCCACATACAACATTTTTTCGTTGTAAGTGACTTGGATAGAAAATCTGGATGTGGAAGTAGTGATTCCTTGGGCAGCGGTTTTTTTTATTGTTAAATTAGTGTACAATATCGATAATTCTATCATTTCCAATTGAAGTTAAAATTTTGTGGACATGCCTATTGAAAGTCGCATTTCGGAGATATGAACTTTACTTTGCTTTTTTTTAAATTAACACTCCATATATCTACCTTTTGAAACGCCATAAAAAAAGCTTTGTTTTTATAATATGGTACTTATCTTAAACAAATTTTGTCTAATTTACTATAAATTTACAATTTATCAAATTAGCCATGGAAAACAAAAGTATGTAAATTAAAATAAACAATATGTTAGTTCTATCTAATTTCACTTTATTTTAAATAAAATGGAGAATTTCAATAATTGATACAGTGTGTTTCACTTGAAATGGTAACACCCCAATAACTTTTTTATTTTTTTTCCGATTTGAATCACATTTTACTTACAAATTAGCATCTACTTATGACCAGAAAAATATTTGCCTCCTACGGTACCAAAGCCACCTGCGGTACCAAAATATGTGGAGAAAATCGGAAAATCATATTAGGCATTTTTTTGTCGGAAAATTTTGTTAATAAAACTTGTTCAGAATTATCCAAAATGGCCAAAATTTAATCAAAATTAAAAACTTGAAATTTTAAAAATTTTGAAAATAATTATTTAAAAAAAAACTGTAAATTGCTTTACAACTACCTGGCAGCTTGGGTTTAATTTCAAACAAAATTGTCATAGTACAGTTTTCTAAACGAAAAAACCCATTAAAATGATATTTTCGGACTTTGACATTATTTTAATAAAAATTTATATATTTTTTATTTTGATTAAATTTTGAACTTAAGGTTTCTGAACAATTCTGAACAAGTTTCATTGACAAAATTTTCCAATAAAAATATGCTTAATATGATTTTTTGATTTTATCCGCATATTTTGGTACCGCAGATGGCTTTGCATTTGTAGGAGGTGCATTTTTTTCTGGTCATAATTAGATCCTAATTTGTTCCATACTTAAGTAAAATTTGATTCAAATCAGAAAAAAAAATTAAAAAGTGAAACACACTGTATATTTTTCGGACTACCATGACTTAATGTAAGAAAACATAAAACTTAATATCTACTATAGTTTTTAAGAAAAATACTGTGTCATATATCATTGGAAAGATTTTTCTATGGCCTTTCAAATGGTGTAAAGATATATTTAAAAAAAACCAAGGTAAAGCTCATATCTCCGAAATTCGACTTGTTTGAATTGTTTTGCTGAAATGATGTTTGGAAAATACATGTGATATCCCATAACTTTTATTTTTGAACTTATTTACGTAACTCCCAAAATAAAGAAGTTAAATGAGGTTCTAACGTTTGCACAACCACCCTGTACTGTTAACTATAATAAGGAACTTTAGTCTAGTTAATATAAAAAACACGTTCTCAAATAAATTAAATATGTTCTGATAGAACATATTAATAATAATAATTTTTTGTTTTTGTCTTTGGTGTTTTTCAAAAAAATTGCCGCCCTTGAATTTTGCCGCTAGAGCCCCTATATGCCCCCCCCCCCTAAATACGCCACTGACTGCGCTCCTAAAATACCTATATGCATGTTTGGAGCATATTTAATGTCCGATATATAAAAAAATATTACAGCTAGATCTATCAATCCTTATATGTTTGAAATCAGGGATAAAGGATCTAAAAGAATATGTAAAAATATACAGGGTTTTCATTTAAAAAGCAACCCTCATTGTTATATCACGTGACATATGCAAGCAATTGTTTTTTAATTGCATTTAAAAAAATATGCATACAACCCTACAACTCTTATACGAAACTTTTTTTTATCTCCAATAATAACATAAATAAAGGGGGGTCAAAATATAGTTATAATTCGTCCGCTGTCCTGGATTCCTAAATTTTTAAAAAAATTCGTAACCCGCATCCCCGAAAATCTCCAGATATCGATTTTCATTCGAATACGACCAGAGATAACGAAATTCATCCGCCATCTTGGATTCCTAAATTTTGACCAAAAATTCGTAACCCGCATCCCCGAAAACCCCCAGATATCGATTTTCAGTCGAATAGGACCATAGATGACGAAATTCGTCCACCATCTTGGATTCCCAAATTTTGACCAAAAATTCGTAACCCGCATCCCCGAAAACCCCCAGATATCGATTTTCAGTCGAATAGGACCATAGATGACGAAATTCGTCAGCCATCTTGGAGTCCTAAATTTTGATCAAAAATTCATAACCCGCATCCCCGAAAACTCCCAGACATCGATTTTCAGTCGAATAGGTCCATAGATGACGAAATTCGTCCGCCATCTTGGATTCCTAAATATCTTAGCAGTATGAGATTCCTCGGAAAACCTACGTCAGACTGGATTTTGAACCATAAACTTATCTCAGAAACTACCGAGAAAACCGAGCATAGCGCGTTGACTGGGACACCCTGTACATTTGGCTTGGTAATAATTTCGAATAAATTGATTTCTGACCTAACTAAAAACCGCATTCAAATTTTCATAATAAAATTTGTAGGAGTGTTTATACAAAACGGTCCTCTCTATTTGGCACCTTTTATTTATGTATTAACATTTTCAAGAATTTCATCTATTAAGTCATTCCAATAAGATAAAATAATTTATAAATAAATTTAAGATTACAATTACCAGAACTCCTAAATGCTTCCCTGGCAAGCATTCATTCGCGTCTGGTCTCCATGACAACAAGTTCCTCCCTAAAGTCTGAGAGCGTGTAAAGCTATGCGAATGCCGAGGCGAGTGCCATCTATTGACGGCAAAATTGGAAACTATTTATTGAATCTATGTTTGAAAATTAAGAGGTTATATTTTATCCACGTAATTAATTAAGGACTATCTAGGTCGTCACGATTTCGTTTTTTGTAAATTCCAATTTTTCGACGTCCATTTTTTCGTTGATCACGTGTTTTTGACTAAAACAATAAAATAAAAACGTGACGAACTAGAATATATATTTTAATACATACGTACAAAATTTGAAGTTTCTATCTTCAAAAATAAGCCGAATAATTCGTTTCTTCATTTCACTGATCGCAGATTATACTCTTAAGCGTTTATCAACAAACTTATTATATAGATCTAGTCCACGTTCCTTTATACCTAAAAACAACAGAAATATATTATAATGTGTCACGGAAATAACCATGTATGAAAACTTTCCTAAAATATTATTTAGACATTCGTCATCCATTGTATTTTTGGTATCAATGCAGAAAAAGTCTCTTTTGGTTTCAAGAAACGGAATTCCAAATTCAGTGTAAGCCTCTTTTAAAAGTTGTATATTTTCTTTAAATTTCATTTGAAAAGCTGCCGATTCCTCATGGTGTCTATTGTCGATGGATACTTCTTCATCTAAGTTTGTAAATTCCATTAGCACACTCGAGATTTCCGGACCAGAAAGCATCCATCTACGTAAGGCTGATGGATTGTTGGTTAAACCTATAAATCCACCATCGCCTTTAATAATGGCATTATGCTGCTCATGAGCTTGATCAATTCCAATTCCAGAGAAGCAGTGAGTTGTTTTATTTACAACAAAACATCCGTTTTCAAAAGCTTTCTGAATATCTGGATTAGTTTCATTTAGTTCCGTTAAATCTTTAAGTTAAACTGTCAGCCATCTCGAGTAATTTGGGTGGTCAAATATGAAGAACCAAGGCATGAGAGCTTTAAGAGATTCTTTACAGAGAATAATTACCTTCTCGATGGGATCTTACAAATAAAAGCAGTAAAAGCTCCAACTCCAGACATAGCTCCCAATATTTGAACACAGGAACGGTATGCTTGTTCTTTCGCCAATTTTCAAACGATTCCTCTTGCACTTTTTCCTTGTAAGCCTCATGCATCAGTTGATATAAAGCGGCAGCATTTACTTGGTGGGTTAGCCTTGCTTTTGTTCTTGAGGTAACTTTAATATATAATTCTGCCACTCCAGATTTTGGAAATCCAGATTTGGATAATACCTCAATCCATCCACTACCGCTTAAAAATTGACCAATTACTTTAAGAAAGGCTTGCTCTATATGTAGTGATCCAAACAAGATGATAAGTTTGTTTTCGCCGTATTGTGTAGACCAGTTCCACTGAATAGCTTTTGTGATGGCATATAGAGGTATCATGTTTAATTTTCGTAAATAGTGGCCTTATTTTCAAAAATTTCGCAAAATACATAAAATACTTTTTTGTTGGCAATAAAATAAGCAACACTTTTTAATTACACTTTTTTTTGTGAAGTTAATAGATTCGCCAGGAAATTACCTCAATTGATTTCTTGAAAATGGCGGCCATCTTGGATCCAAATGGTAACTGAAGATGGCGCTCCTTCGAAATACGTTCCTTACGGTAATACCGGTTAGTGTGCCAAACGGCAATATCCTTTCACGAATAGCCGTTTTGTGTCGACAATTCTATTCTTGCGGTTCTACTAAGTTATAGACAGCAAAACTTCGTGCCAAAAGTGCCGCCTAAACAATATTTTTAGATATCCAGAAAAGAGGCAGTCAGACATAAAAATATTCAAAAGGCTACAACAAAATTTAAAAGAGTTTGGATCATTTGTAAAACCTCGAGCAAAAATATATAGTAAAGCAGGTAGAGAAGCTGCAGAAAATATTGTTTTAGAAACTGTAAGAGAAAATCCTAATATATCGTCTCGCGAAATACAGGAAAGTTTAAGAATTCCAAAAACAACTGCATTGCGTTGCTTAAAAAAAAATAAATTCAAACCCTACAAAATTAGGATTAATCCCCATCTATGCCCAAACGACTTTCAAAGGCGTCTCCATTTCTGCCAGTGATTTTTGCGTGAGTGCAATGAAATGCCGGGATTTGAAGGAACAGACGAGGCCCATATAAGCAGTGCCGGAATTATTAATCGGCATAATAACGACCATTGGGCTCATGAAAATCCGCACGTAATCGCTACAGTTAATTATCAAGGACGATTTGGATTTGGTGTATGGTGTGGTTTTATTGGATACCAAGTAATAGTTCTTCATTTTTTCACGGTAATTTGAATACCGAAAATTTTATTAACATTCTACGACAAGAAATAGAACCCTTTATAGATAATGTACCTATAAGACAATTTCAAAGATTAATTTACCAACACGATGGCGCCCCAAGTCATACGTCAAATGAAATAAGAAATTATTTAAATGCACAATTTGGGGAGGATTGGATATGTATCCATATATATCATTCAGGACTAGTTTATCAATGCCTAGTTAGCTAAGTTAACTAAATTGATAATTAACAATTAATTTAGCTAACTGGACATTAATAAACAACAAAATAGTTTAGATATTGTTTAATTTTCAGGAAATAATGGTCCTATTTTGTGGCCCGCTAGATCTCCCGATATAACCCCAGCCAACTTTTGCTTTGGGGTTATTTAAAAAATATTACGTATATAGAGATCGTTCTAATAACATAGAAGAATTGGAAAACAAAACATTAGCTGCATTTCGAACAATAACTCCTGTCATGATTGGAAATGCAACAAATGCTGTAAGGAGAAGGTGTCAAAAATGCATAGATATCAATGGAAGACAATTCGAATATTTATTGTAGTTTAGTTTTCCTATTTTTGGCAAAATTATTTTATATTATAAGAAGTGTTGTTGTTAATAGTCTTCCATGGCCTCCTCAAAAATATATTAAGTTTTTCGAAAATGAACGACTTTTTCTAGAGATAAATATGACATGATATGTCGTTGGATAGCTAATTTAAGTTGTGATCGAATAATGAATGAATGAATAATTTACAGGGTGTTCCATTAAAAAAACAAAAGTAATATCTATACTCTTCCGATTCCAAATAATTATTGACGCCCTGGTCCTTCAGATCCTTCTTGGCTTGTACTTCAATTAGTCTTTGAGCAGTTATCCAACTGTTTTACATTTCTACGTAAAAGGTATTTTTGTTTTGCATTTATAATATTAATTACAATTAAATTATTAAAAGTTCCGCTTTTGCTTCCTCTCATATTCCGGATATGATTCATTACTTTGATCCTGTATTATTTCAGTTAAGTACATTAGAGAATCTGAGTGTTCTAAGGAGCATTAATAAATACGTCGCTATAATATATATTATGTAACATTTTAAACGTAAATAGCTATTGGAATATAATTCTGTGAGGCTTCAAGCTGGAATGAGAAAATCGGTGATTGAAGTGATATTCCTTATTTAAACACAAAGCCTCTTAGGAACGTCTTTGTGTTCCCTCTCAATTTTGTATAAGTACCTACGTATATTATAATGAAACCAAATAATTGAAGAATATTACGCTCTGGATCCTACAAAGGCGTAGTAGGTATAACAGTGTGGAGAAGCTCGTTCATAAATCAAAATGTACTAAAACATTCATTGTTCTCGTTTGAGAATTATAAGACCATTTTCTGGCGATGTTTGTAGTCCCGTGAAAATGTCTTATTTTCTACATCTTATATTGTTTTGCTGGCGTTTTCTGAAAATAGTAATAGTAATAATAGTATTAATAGTCCAGTCAACCAAAGAGTTGTAGAGGAGATGGAGGAGGGGAGAATTTTCTTCTTCAGCAATGTGTTGGGGGTAGTTAGGAGGTAAACATACTTAAATTTGCTACAAGAATCTCTATATTCACTTTCTTCCTAGGTGTTATAGCTCACGAGATATTCGCCAGCCAAAAGAGATAATTAATAAATGAATTAATTAGGTACCTTCAATATTTTCAAAAAAGCGGTTTACCGTGGTGTACTAATAAATCGCAGTCACAAAACAATCTTTATTTTACAACACTCGACGTATTTACTAACGTAATATTTTGTCGAGATCTATACATTTCCTTCAATTTACAGTGTGACTCACTTAAAATGAAGACACCCTTATAACTTTTTGATTTTGTTTCCGATTTGAATTAAATTTTACTCAAGTATAGAACAAACTAGGATCTACTTATGATCAGAAAAACATCCGCCTGCTACAAAGGCAAAATCCACCTGCGGTACCAAAATATGCTGAAAAAAATTAAAAATCATATTATCACGAATTTCACATATCCACCACAAATTGCGGAAACTAAGGATCCCCTTTGCCAGATAAACTTATGTATGAGAAATCTCCCATCAATAACCAAATCAAATTTTGGTGTATGTACGTTTGTGGCGCCGCGCCGATCCGATGCATATTTTAGAATCATGCCGTGTTGCCTAAACTTAAAGGAAGTCACAATATCCTTGCTGACAATGTAACCCCGTATTTTTTTTTTTAAATACTTGACTTGCAGTAAAATAGTTAAAATTCTACCGAGATCTGTCGAAGATCAAAGTCGAGAATGTTTTAATTTTTGTTTGTTTTTTATTTTATTGAAAATTTCACACCTCTACTTTTAACCAATAAGATACCTTACTTTTGACTAGTTACCATGGCAATTAAAAAAAATTCCGGAAATTTTTTCGAGGCGCCACGATATCTAAGTGAAAATTTTTTGACAGTTGAAAAGGTAAACATATGATCTACAACCATTAAATAATATAGATATACCTGTGAATAATGCAAAATTTCTGAATTAACATTATTATTTATTATTCGCTATAAAGTTTCATTAAACAGAAAACACAAATTTGTTAAATTATTATGCATTAACAATTTATAATTCAAAAAACGTAGGATGTACAAACATAGTAAGATTTAAATGTTGCTTGAATTCTAACCCATCCTCTCTTCTTAATGGTGAATAGGAAGGTGACGAATTAATTAGATGTCTGTGTTTTAAGACATAATATTTTGAAACAATTTTATTCAAATCTCTTTTACGCAAAAGGCCATATTTACTTGACATCTGCAGCAGACTTTCTTGGATTTTCGTAAACAAACCATTCGACTCTAACGCTTCCTGATCGCAATCTTCCATTAAATTCGTTAAATATATTAATCTTGGATGGCATATTTGCGCTTGACTCAACTCTTTGCAGTATTTACATAAATTGTACTTTTCAAAGCATTCCATTTTTCTCAAATTGTTTAACGCAAATGCTTACAAGAAATGTTTTACATAAAAATATCTTTGTTTGCTGGTTTACTATACAGTAACTTAATGTAATTTACCAATATAAACCTCATCTGTCAAAAGCATGGCCGCCTATATCACGGCCACCTACTGCAACAAACCATGTTAATATTATATTTTTTAAATTAGAAGTGTTATGGATTACTTTAACAAAAAATACATTTCTACCACCTTTAGTAACCTAAAATTATGAAAGGGCGATAGACTGAACTAATACCCATCTGAGTTTTAGCATTTGGTGTAACTAAAGTTGGTAATTTTTTTTTATTTAACGAAATATGGTGGATATACCTATATGATTTTTTTAGAATTTATTTCATGTTGAACTAATATCTTCATTGGCAAATCTCTAATGATATCGACTAATAAGCAAAATAATAATGAAATAAATTTAATTATTATAGGTTTTATTAATATTAAAAACACAATTATTATAAATGTTTGTGGGCTGGCTTGAATTGGTGAGTTGAATCTGGGTACTTTCTGTTTTATTTTGCATTGTGCTCTGATCATGATTAAACTTGCTAGTACTTAATGAAATTCTCCTCATGGATTCAATCATCTGATGATGATGTTCAACGTCCAATTGTAAGTAAGGTTTGATTGACTGACTATTACTGTGTCCAGTAATTTTAATGAGCTGTTGTTCACCAACTCCTTCCTTGGCCAATTTCGAAACAGCTGTTGCTCTTGCAGAATGATTAGTTATTTTTACTTTTTTAGTGTCAATTCCTATATCAGAGGCTGCTGATTTAAACCATGAAGATACAATGTTCTTACCAACCGGGCTATTCTTGTACCATCCTTTCGAATTGGGTTGACTCCAGTATGGGTTTGGTGTTAAGAGTAATCTGTCGGTCTGAATAAGATTTTCCCTTTTTTCCATCAACTTCTTAAACAAACGAACCGGACACATTTGTGGATTATCGAAATTTGTAATCAACCATTTACTATCCGACAGTTTTTTAGAACCACCTTGTGTGGTTTTGGAGAATATTGGATTATATTCTATCCGACCTTTTGGGTTTCCGAAATTATCAGTTTCTTCTTTGAAGTATTGGATACACGCAGAATATCCTTCCCCTCCTCTCCATGCCAGCTCATGTGAAACTATGTGAAAAAATTTACGCTGCAATCCATCTGGAGTATTTTCATCCCACATTTCAATAATTTTTTTGTATTCGTCGCTGGTTAAGGCTGAAGCACTCACTTTTCTTTTTAATGGGTCTCTCTGTAATTTTTTGCGCTTAGCATCGCGTGCAGCTCTGGCGGTCGCAAATTCCACATCAGAAAACGGATTAAATTTTATTTTATATTTTTCGTAATAAATTTCTTGTAACTGCTTAGCAGTAGAGTTCCACATCACTTTGACCACACTTTCCTTATAATCTTCAAAATTTTTCTTTTTCATATTAAATGCGTTGTCCTCCAGTATAGTAGCCACATGTACTACACTCATACACTCATGAATATTATACAACTTTTCGTCACAAAATTCAACAAACTGTTTCCATACACTTGATTTTGATTTTCGGGTGTTATCTGGTGTTATATTTTGAATTCCTTGTCTAATTACTTGTTGATCTTCTTTACCAAATCGCGACATTTCACTATATACTTACTAAACTCAACGACAGACCTTTTAAACTAGTAATTATTAAGCTTTGTGACAGAACCGGTTAAACAAAAATGACAAATCAACATAATATGTCAAAAACAACAATACCCTGGCCAACTTGACAAGCAGTGAAATTAATTTAAAATGTCAGGTTGGATTAATAATTTTTTTCTAAATTATGGTGTTAAGTGGTGTGAAATTTTCTTACCGAATACCACGCAAGCTTAAATTATTCCGGGAAATTTTCTTTCGGGCACGAATATTTTAAGAAAATTTTCGGAAATAATTTTAGCTCTTGTGATATTATAAGTGAAAATTCGATAAAAATTTTATTTCGTGTAAATGCTTATTACATTTTGTTACATTGTTTTTAATAAACGTTATGAAAACATGCTAAAATTTTTATTTATGAAGTTTTTTAATTTTTTTCGATCCGATCCAAGGAAATCCCATGTAAAATGCAATAAAACCATAATATCTGGTGAACTTTGTCGTTATGTGCAATTTAAATGCGAAGGCAAAGTTTCCCCATTTTACGGATAACTTAGCCACTTTTTTGAATTTTAAAAAAGGTATTAATCAGCACATAAGGCCTATAAAAAATCCACCAATGTAAATCCCTAAAATTTCACATATATAAGTCCCAACTTTCCAGGATTAACTTATTTTGAGATGTATCCAAGAAACCTTTAAAAAGGGGCAAAGTAGCCCCCGGTACACGGTATCCGAAAAGTCATAAATGAAGTAAGGAGGTTAAATTCCACTTGAAACTAAATCGATGTGTTGCAACGTTTTTCCCAAAAATTGAAAAAGCTTTAATAGTACAGTAAACGAAGCTCAAAATGGCGGCCAAATGAGAAAATTTTGGAGAGTTTGGGATATTTGGACCCTTTATGTAAAAACAGGCGCTGATCACGAAAAAAAATACTAAAAAAATTCCACACATGTCGCAACATGTTCTAAAATTCTCATTTCTCACAAGTTCTCATAAAATAAGCATTTTTTAAAATACAAAAATGAAAAGTGTTTAAAATCGCAATTTCCATATGACCATGGCATTAGATTTGCTATTTTCCCTTTAGTTTTCCGGAAAAACGGAAAAACTAACATATATAATTATATAGTTTTCCTCAATTATCTCGCTATCTATGCGTTTTTTCAAAAAATGTATAAGAACAAAAACTGTTTGTAATTGCATTTCCCATATGGCTATGCTAGTTTCATATGTTAGTTTTTCCGTCTTTCCAGAAAACTAAAGGGAAAAATTGCAAATCTAATATCATGGTCATGTGGAAAATGCGATTTTAAACATTTTTTATTGTTGTATTTTTTTCAAAAGAATGCTTATTTTATGATATATTTGCATTTTTTGCTAAAAAATATATATAAGAATATGTTGCGACATGTTTGGAATTTTTTTAGTATTTTTCCCGTGAACATCATGTTTTTATATAAAGGGTCCAAATATCCCAAACTGTCCAAAATTTTCCCTGCCATTTCCTTCGTTTACTGTACTATAAGTGTGTCGCTCTGTATTTATCTCTCTATTACACAGTCCGTTTAAATACTGTTACGGAATGATTAATAATTTATGACGACAGAGCGAGGTTGAATTAACCTGGAGCGTTTATCTAAATTAGATGAGGCCTGAAAGCCGAAAAAGACTTACAGATTGCGTTGCTGAAAATATTTAGCTACTCCTTGCCTTTAGTAATTAACGGGACGTATATATTCATTTATTAAAGCGAAGATGGTGTTTATGATTACAAACGGAAATTATTTGCTTCATGTACCTTTAAGCAAGGATTAAAGATATTTGATATAAAAAAAATATATTTATTTTGTTATATTTAATGAAATACTCGTAAAGAATATTTATATAATGAAATGTTAAACAAATACCTAATCAAGAAATAAACACATTATATTTTAATTACCGAACATATGGTGTTCAATGTCTAGTAAGTGAGTAAAGTTACGACAATTTGAGCGTATAATGTAGGGTAGTTGTTTTCATAAATGTCGGGTACCGGGTTTAACCTGAAATTTACCCAGCAGGTACCGGGTATCATTAGGTCGGGTACCGGGTGCCGGATATTGACCGGGTACCGGGTATTTACCGAGTACTGGGTATTTACCGAGAGGAAAAGGGACATATCCTAACTTTATTAGTTAATTGACAGGTTTGACACACATCGCCGGTGATTAGTGATAACTGGTTGTAATTAATTTCTGAGATTGCAAATAATATTATATAATAAACAATGAGTTTTAAAGAGAGAAGTGTAGTTTGAGATTATTACGAACTATCTGAAGATGACAACACTAAGGCAACATGTCTTTTATATAAGAGAAAAATTTCTCAAGGTGGTTTTAAATTTATAATAATAAAATACACTGTACCCGGCCGAGTACTGTTTTGCTATCCGGCGAAACCAGGTTTCCCTTAAAAAAGGTCGGGTACCCGGTATACCGGGTATTTACCGTGTACCCGGTGCATCCCTAGTATAATGTAATAATAAAAACCTACTTAAACGTGTTGGGAAAAGTAGAATTTTTTGGCAATAGGTAATTCTTGAAAAAAAAAATATTGATCGTATTTTGTTTTAAATGTAGCCTAATAAGCTAATAACAAATTATAATAAACTATATCTATATATAGTACATAAAAAATCAGCAGCTACTGGAAGCGGCTGGAACCTCCCCACCCGGTGAATCTTTAAAGCCGAAAAGAGCACTAAACAATATGAACGATCTCATTTAATTATATTTATTAAGTTGAAATATTTTTTTCGTATTAAATCAGAAAAAAAGTCTTGCGTTCGGTGGGATTTGGACCTAAGAACTTGAGTGTTAAATTTATAGTCTGCACAACATTAATATTTTATTCAATGTTTTTAATACAAATATATGGTTCATCGGATCCTAGCCCGGGGCCAGCCAGACAACCACGGTGAACACCGCCGTGGCGAGTGTGAGGCTGGACGGGGTAGGTCCGGTTTGGCTTGGAGAAAAATAGAAAAGTAGCTCCTGTCTTCTGTAGGCAGGCTTAAAGACTAGGTTAAAATTATAATGTGTCCACATGGACCTAAAATTAATATAAAAATAAACACAATTCTATAAAAACGTTCGTAGGCAAGAGCACTTAATAATTTTGATTATTGATACGGGAAACAATCTCGGAAACAACTAAACGAAAAAACCTGTTCGTTGGTAATGGGATAGATGGCAGGGATGGCCATCTTTGGAAAAAACCATATAACTCTTGGTGGACAGCTTCCCTGCCAGATGTAGCCAGGGTAGTGTTCATGGTGGCTCGTTTAAATTTGAGTTGGTATATTTTGTTTCATATTTTGGCCTTGAGCAATTTTTCACTAAATCGGCCGGGGAAGTGATAGCTGTCAAATTTTTGGTTCCAATGTTTCTCTGGGGAATTTGGTTTTTGAAAAATGTTTAGGTTGGTATCAATATCTTAAATTGTTTTTAGGTTATGTAGTACTATTTTTAGGTTATGTTGCCGGAAGAATTTTCGGCGGGATGCCGGAAGTAGCGGAAATAGTTTTTAAAATATAATGTCACTGTCACTTTTAAAGTTTTATTGGAAAAAACTCACCGAAAGCGTTCCGGTGGGGTTGCATACACTTGTAGGGCTTGTAAGCGGTTCAGGATGGCCTCTCACACCATCCGTGGGCTTTATAAACGTCGAAAAAACTTGTAATCTCTCGATGCACTTGACACGTCAAAAATACTCAGCATACAGTCTGCACGCTTTAACAAGAATTTATACCACAAATGGACCCGTAGTATTTTTTGGGAATTTTCCTTGAGTCCATTTAATAAAATTTGACGTTTTTCGGAAAATTTGACATTTTTCTGAAGTGACATTTTTTCGAAAATTTGACATTTTTCTGAAGTGACATTACTCCGAAAATTTGACAATTTTCAAACATTTGACATTTTTCTGAAAGATGACATTTCTTCGAAAATTTGACGTTTTTTCGAAAATTTGACATTTTTCTGAAAAGTGACATTTTTCTGAAAATTTGACATATTTCTGAAAAGTGACATTTCCCTGAAAATTTACCTTTTTTTTCGAAAATTTGACATTTTTCTGAAAAGTGACGTTTTTCTGAAAGGTGACAATTCTTCGAAAATTTGACATTTTCCTGAATTTTTGACATTTTTCTGAAAAGTGACATTTCTCTGAAAATTTGACATTTTTTCGAAAATTTGACATTTTTCTGAAGTGACATTACTCCGAAAATTTGACAATTTTCAAACATTTGGCATTTTTCTGAAAGGTGACATTTCTTCGAAAATTTGACGTTTTTTCGAAAATTTGACATTTTTCTGAAAAGTGACATTTCTCCGAAAATTTGACGTTTTCCTGAAAATTTTACATTTTCTTAAAAATCTGACATTTTTCTGAAAAGTGACATTTCTCCGAAAATTTTACATTTCTTGGAAATTAAAAAAAAAAAATTTCGTGACTCGTCTTGTAGAAATATTTTTTTGATATCATCATCAGTTCTCCTGTTATAAGAATTTTATGCTTTTACGACGTCATCAGAACGTAGGTGTATTTTTAATTCACTCGTATTCCATCCATCTACAATATTTCCATCTACCTTTCAAACTTTAATTGGATGTTTCCAGTTAAGTCGATATCTGCACCAGTTTCTAAGAATTTTTCTTATTTGTGACGTCATGTGATGTAGGGGTATTATTAATTCACTCGTAATCCGTCCGTCTACAATATTTATACTACGTTTCAAATTTCAGTTCGATATCTTCAACCGTTCCCGAGTTATCAGCCGAAATCACTGAACACCTCTGTCATTATTAGAATATCACCCTGTACATTGCACTGCTTTAAGGACAAAACAAGTGAAATTTTTGTTTTTTAATTTTTTTCACGGAAACCAAATCGAAAAAGTGCAAGTGTGATATATCGTTGAAATCGGAATTTTTACTGCTTTTCAGTGGTTCAATTACAAATTGTAAGTAATCATAAAATAAACAACTTGTTGTGCCAAAACGGCACTAAACGTAATCCGATCTCAACCAAAACCTTTTCAGATCTTCTGGAGCACTAAAGAAACCATCATGCAAAGTTTCATCCAAATCCGTTTAGTAGCTTCGCCGCTATCGTGCTAACATACATACACACACACACACACACACACACACACACACACACACACACACACACACACACACACACACACACACACACACACATACACACACACAGACATTTTTCAAAAACAATTTTTTTGGGTTCCTGGGACCTCAAAACGTAAAGATTTGATGTTATCTCAATTTTCGATTTTGGACTAATTGTAGTAACCTCCCACAATTTTATTGTGGGGAGGTTAAAATAAAAGTGTAACTAAGCAAATAATTCCTAATAATCACACACCTACTTTTAACTTTTATTTTGTATCGTTAACCAAAACCACTTATTTGCATTGTTTTGGTCCCAGCTACGTCTAACATAGTCATAAAAAAAATTTGTTGGCTCTAAAAATTGTAATATCTGACCTAACTCACATATTATGGTATAATTTTAATAAAAAAAGCAATTAATTACATCATGCGAAAAAATATTTGACACTTTAATATATATTTCAAATACATGTTATACAAATACATGTTATATATATTTAATTAGAATATAAGCCCTTTAATCAGAAAATCAATTATTCTTCTTGCGCTTCTTAGCCCGTCTCTTATAAGTTACATGTCCAACAGTAGTCTGCCAACATCGCAGAAGTCCATTTGCCCTGATATCTTTTTTCCATATTTTGAATATCCTGGTGGAATCTCTGCTCATCACTTACTGCCCCACAGTAGTTTTCTGGGAGGTAAACTAGGTGTGAATGTAGAAAGTGGACTTTTAATGACATATTGCATCCCAATTTCTGGTAGCAAGAAAGAAGGTTCCCAACAAGGTCTCTCTAGTTTTCTGCTTTTTTGTTACCGGGAAAGTGTGTTGCTACCATTTTAAATGAATTCCAAGCAGCTTTTTCATTACCTTCTAGAATGTTGTCAAACGTCTGGGAATTTTTGTTTTAAATAACTGAAAGCACCTCATTCTTTGTCCATAGCTTTTACCAAGTTTTTCATAAGCCCCAGTTTTATGTGGAGTGGTGGCAGTAATATCTTTTGTGAATCAACTAATGGAATGTTAGCAACATTTTTTTCTCCTGGGCCAAATTTTTCTTTTGTAATGTTCTAATCGCGCTCGACTGTCCCACTCACAAATAAAACAGCAATATTTGGTATACCCTTGCTGCATACCAAGTAAGATAGCTATCACTTTTAAGTCTGAACAAATCTGCCACTTATACTTGTTATATTCTATAGTTTGTAGCAATACAATCATGTTACTGTAATTTTCCTTCATGTGGACAGCATGGGCGATTGGAATTGATGGTAATTTATTTCCATTGTGGAGTAACACAGCTTTTAGACTAAGTTTCGAGGCTTCAATAAAAAGTCTCCAGTCACTAGGATCATGGGGAATGTGTAAAGTACTCGTTAAACCGTCAATGTCCTTGCAGGCAACCAAGTCATTTTCCATTTTGAAAAAAGGTATAATATCTTTTTGACGACTTCCATACATGGAAACTTTAACATTTTCTTGTAGTAAATTCCATTGTTGTAATCGAGATGCTAAAAGCTCCGCTTTTGCCTTGGACAGATCAAGGTCTCTTATAAGATCACTTAATTCGCGTTGATTAATTTTGTGTGGTTCGCCACCGGACACTTCGACAGAGAAATCGGGATATTGTGATGTTGATGGCTGGACTAAGTCGTCATCTACATTATCATCCGATTTTTCGTCAGAATCAAGGCAGTATTCTTGAGGTGGATTAGGAATAGGTAGTTCATCACTATGGAGAACCGGGCGAATGGTAGATGGTTAATTGGGGTTTTGGTATTACCATCCTTTTTTTCTTGTTAACACCCTGTCTAATAAGAGGTAGCACGCAAAAATAACAATCGGTAACATGAACTGTAGGTTCTCGCCAGATCATGGACACAGCAAAAGTCATTGAACGTCCTCTTCCACTTAGCCAACTGCAAAAATTGTTCGCACAATTGCTGCAACATATATGAGGTGCCCATTTTTGTCTTCATCTCCAATTGTACAACCAAAATACAACTGATACGCTTTCTTAATTTTGGGAGTAAAATTACGTTTTAGATGCGCAAAAGTCACTTCACCACAAATATAACAAAAGTTGTTAGGTGCATTTACACAATCTGGTGGCATATTTTCAAAATAGCACTACTTACTTTCGAAAATGAACGCTTATCATGCACAAGGTACAAATACGACTACCTAAGAATGAATATTAGTTTTAGTGACAAATAAAGAATGTCTATTTTTCGTAGAAATTCTATCTGTTATTTGTGATAGGACCGCCCATAAACTGGGGTTTATAAGGGGTCTACACACGATCCAGCGGCAGGGAGCCAGCTTTGTTGGCATGCTTTGAACTCATTCGTAAAAGTGAACTGGTCCGCTGGAATTATCTTCAAAGCGTACCGACAATGTCGGGTCCCAGCAGCTGGATCGTCTGTAGACCACTATTATAGGTGTCTACACACGATCCAGCGGCAGGGAGCCAGCCATGTCGGCATGCTTTGAACTCATTCGTAAAAGTGAACTGGTCCGCTGGAATTCCAATTATCTTCAAAGCATACCGACAATGTCAGGTCCCTGCCGCTGGATCGTGTATAGTTTATACCTGCGTTACACATTATTGCCTGTATTGGGAAAACCAAAGCCAACTTGAACTTTTGCTTTTTATATTGTTATTTAGCATGACGAAGTTACTAAGAATTTGCTATTTTTACTTCCAATACATGTAGGCTGTAGAATAGTGTAATATATATATAATCTATACAAACTCTATATCGAGGACACTTTTTACAAAAAAAAAACGTATTAAACTCAAAAGAAACAGAACATGGAATTCTTTTCCTGTTTCAAAGTGTAACTGTGAAATATTCATTTATGTTATAAACAAGGCTCGGGAATTTTGTCTCTGCGACGTCAAAATCAGGGTTGGCTCTAGATCAGAGCGGAAAGATTTGCAAGTATGAAAATATATCTTACCTTGTACTTTTTGTACTTCCGTAATATCCAAAGTTAATATGGTCAGTTTATTATAAACACTCACTCGAGGAGGAGGTATTGGGGCGTTGGGGATGTACATTGAATGGCCACAGTGTAGGTATAGACAAAGGGATTTTGTCAAAGCAATGTTTCACAATTTCGGCGGTTTTATTAAAACTGCATTAGTAAAAAACATATAAAAGTGCCGCCATGCACTGGAATCTAATGTTGACACTCGGTAAGGCTCAAATGCCTTCAACACTGCAATTGTAAAAGAATCAACTACGCCTTTATTACGTTTCACAAATGTAGTAGATTTCCGATAAAAGTAGGTTACGTATTACTTCCACATCCAGTGGAAGTATGGTAACGCCAAAAAAATGTTTGAAAATTTTTATTGTCCAAATAGGCTTAAAATGTCATGAAACGTCGAGATTTTAAGTTTGAGCGAAAAAAAATTTCTGTCTGTCAGTCTATCTGTCAACTTTTTTCGTGCGTACGATTACTCTGGATGTTGAAATTTGGTACACGTATGTATTTTAACAAGATATGGAACTAGATCATATTTTGATCTTATTCCGTTGAAGGGTTGGGCGGTAAATTGGGGTAAATAGGTAAATCAAGCAAGTAAGAGTTCGCAAAATTGGTATTTAGTATACAGGGTCCGCCACTTAACACTCCCCAGACTTGTAACTTTTTTACGAGGAGAAGAAGAAAAATATTGTGCAGAAAAATATTGTGTACACTAATTCCTAAGATAGATAATAATTCCCCTAATTCCTTAGTAATTCCTCTAATTCCCTAGTAATTCCCCTAATTCCCCGCGTCGTTAACTAACCAGCTAACACCGATAGTATAATTTTGAACCGGAAAGACATAGTTACAAACATTGCAAGTTAAATAAAAGCTTGTAGAAAAACAGGATTCTCCCTACAGCTAACACTAACTTACCTTCCAAATTACAACACAATCGGACTTTCATTTGTTTCGTGCTTACAAGAAACATGACGGATAGACAGACAAACGGACGGACATTTCGAAAGTTGTTCAGAATTAGATCACTAACACAATGATATAAACATTTTTTCTTTTCAAGCAGTATTTTCTGTTTTAGAAATGTGCCGATCAAATTGCAATATACTTTTCGTTTTCGTATTTGTAAAGAGTATAATAAAGGGAATCTGCAAAACTAATAGTTTGGCAGCAAAAAATTCCTTATTTCTTTAGGAAATGATTAAAAACATGCCCTTTTCGAAAACATATACTTCAAAAAAATGAGCAAATAAAACCATGAATATTTTTTTAAAAATGTGTATATTTTTTGCAATATAATATGAAAATCGCAATTTGCGTAGACATTGTGCCATAATTTAAACTGCTATAAAAGCTGACAAAATGAAGATAAATAAATTAATTTAGAAATATTTAATAATATTTCAAATTTACCAGTAATTTTTGACATTTTATTTATTTAAAAAAAGTGTTCATAACAGATTGTACAAAAAACCCTAATTGTTGGCAATCAAAGGGATTTTTGCTAAAGATATTTATTTTAAAAAACTGCATACACTGATGAATTTATCCTAGGGGTATTTCGCAGAAAAATATTGTGTACACTAATTCTTAAAATAGATAATAATTCCCCTAATTCCTTATTAATTCCTCTAATTCCTTAGTAATTCCTCTAATTCCCTAGTAATTCCCCTAATGCACTACATCCACAAATAGCTAACACCGATAGTATCACACTGCCTAATTTTGAACCGGAAAAACCTAGTTACAAAAATAGCAAGTTAAATAAAAGTTTGTAAAAAACAGCACGATTCTTCCTGCATTAACTTACCTTCCAAATTCCAACACAATCGGGCTTTCAGTTAAGTTATCGTGCTTACAAAAAACGTGACGGATGGACGGACATTTTGAAAGTTGTTCAGAATTAGATCACTAACACAATGATATAAACATTTTTTCTTTCCAAGCAGTATTTTCGGTTTTAGAAATGTGCCGATCAAATTGCAATATACTTTTCGTTTTCGTATATGCAAAGAGTATAATAAAGGGATTCTTATCTCCTTTGACATTTTTCCGTAACACCAATAGTTTGCAGCAAAAAATTTCCTGTTTCTCTCGGAAATGATTAAAAATATGCCCTTTTCGAAAACATATTTCGACAAAATGAGCAAATAAAATATTTGTATATTTTTTGCAATATACACTGACAGACATAAAAAGTGGCGCACTCGAAATTTTACTCAAGTTTAATGTGTCATAATTTCTAAACTACTTGATTGATTGCCACGAACCTTTTTTTATTTTGAAGAATGATTCTTTAAGATCATCATACAGGCCCAAACATTTTTATTGATTAAACTTTTATAATTGATACAGGGAAAAATAACAGTGACTGTTTTATTCAGGAACTTTGGAACACCCTGTAGATTTATTCGGCGATTGGAATAAGCTCAAAATACCTTCGGCGTTTTAAGAGGAATACAGATTAAATTTTGATTTTTGATTCACCTCTTTATCTTGCTTTGTTTAGAAAATACACGATTGTAGGTGAAACAGGTACAATTAGAAGCCTTTTATTAAAATAAGATTACATTTTACAATTACCAACATGAAATCGAACTTAAATAAAATAAAGGTGGAACTTTCTCAACAGAAAAAAGGATCAGTAGCGTGTGTTACCTCCTCATGCCCTGACTATAGTCTCTATTCTTCTTGGCATGCTTCTGATTACATTTGAAATATTGAATAAAATCGTCACTGTTATTTTTCCCTGTATCAATTATAAAAGTTTAATCAATATAAATGTTTGGGCCTGTATGATGATCTTAAAGAATCGTTCTTCAAATTAAAAAAAGGTTTGTGGTAATCAATCAAGTAGTTTAAAAATTATGACATATTAAACTTGAGTAAAATATCGAGTGCGCCACATTTTATGTCTGTGAGTGTATATGAAAATCGCAGTTTGCTTAGACATTGTGCCATAATTTAAATTACTATAAAAGCTAAGAAAATGAAGATAAATAAACCAATTGTCTGCTACAAAAAATTTGTTAATAACAGATTGTGCAAAAAACCTTGATTGTTGTCAACCAAAGGGATTTTTGCTAAATATATTTATTTTACGAAAACCGCATACACTGATGAATTTAACTATAAAAATTTAACAAAAATGATTCCAAGCAATTTTTAAACAGCACGCATTATTAACGTGGTATATACGAATATTCATTCAATATTTATTTTTCTGGATTTTTTGGGAGTTTTGAATCTAATTTAGTCAATTTTCATCTCAAGGCGATAAAAAACAAATTAAAGGTAATTGAATAAGCTTTTGATTTTATTTAGTCCATTTTTTACGTATGCCCCACAGTTTATGGCGGGCGACAAAATAAGCTACTTCGAAAACAGTGAAAGACTGAGTTTAAAAAAAAAATCGTGTTATTTTTCGCTAAAGGCAATATTTTTTGAGATGTTTTATTTAAAAAAACTGTTTATTTTAAGTTTATTTGTTAAATAAACAAATCAAGCAAATCATGGTTTATACTTCTCATATAATTATTTCTTAAACTTTTAAGAACATACCCCAGAACTTCAGTGACTGAAGGTTGTGATTGTTTATAATTTTTGAATTGCTGGAATGGATTCTCCTCACAGCCTAATTGCGAGATTGGTAAATAAACCAGTGCATTAACTTACCATGATTTGATTTAATTAAGCTTTGCTCACTGTAGTCACCTGTTTGTCACTGTTTATAAAATAGTTTTGTTTGGTTTTGCTTAAAACTGCGAAATTGGTGCACGTGCAAATCACATAGAGATTCAGCAAATTTAGTGTAAGAGAGAAAGCAGGAAAATTAGGAAAAGAATGACGGATACACTGCTCCCAGCACACTCCACACTTCGTGAAATCGTATTTGTATCACTTTATCGTGTGTCAACGCAGGGCATCGCTTCTAACAGCGAGCGCATTGTATTGGAATAATATCCGTCTTTCTTTTCTAATTTCTTTGTTTTCTTTCTTGCACTCGTTGAACTCAGGATGCATATATAAAACTAGATTTGCCGAATTTGTATCTGATAGAGCTATAGAGCGCGCACGTCTCGGTGCATGTTATTATGTACGAGTGCTACCATGTCTCGAATTGCGCGCGCCGCGTATTAATTCCACACTTATTGCCTACTAATTCCCCACCAATTCCCTAATAATTCCTGCTAATTCCTCACTAATTCCTCTAATTTCAAACTAATTCCCACTAACTACTGCTAATTCCCTACTAATTTCTGAAGCTTGTACACCAAAATTCTCCTGCGGGGAATAAATTTATTTTGTTTATATATTTGTGTAGGATTGATTGTATCGGAGATATTTAATTTTGTAGATGGCATCCGACCGTTTTTAGGATGAATTATTTAGCTTGAAATGTTGAATATCCTAGAAACTGTGACACTTCCATCAAAAATTCTAACAAACAAAATTAAAGGTAATCAATTAATCTTTAAAATGATTTTTTGTTTGTTTCTACATCACAAAAAATAAAGAAGTTATGGCCGATTCAATGGGCGTTTTCACATTTTTATTAACAAAATGTCGGAATTCTGTTATTGTAATTGCTCAGTAATTAATTTTTCTTTCGAAAATGCTGTTTTTCGTTAATATATAGCATCGCCTAGATGCTCAATTTATTTTGTCCTTTTAAAACACTTGTTTTAGAAAAAATTCCATCCGCCATCCCGCCATCGAAAAATGGCTATATTTCGGTTAGTTATTACTATAAAATTAATTTAAAAACAATAAATTAAAGATAATTTTGCCAGAAACACCTTTTATTTGAACTTTTTTTTTATAAATGCCATATTTCCCAAAAAAATAAAGAAAAACGGATTTTTTTTAATTAAAAATATCCCTTTTTACCCCCTATAGGTTCCTGCGGATCCGTAAAACTCCTAAACTTTTTGTTTCGTGAACTTTGGATTATTTTAAACTTATAACCAAAGTTTAAAGTCAAATTTTTTTCGAGTTACAGTGATTTTTTCAATCTTCCCCTGTACTATAATCAAAAAGTGGCTATATGGAAAATTAAAAAATTTTCTACAATAATGTTTCTATTAATTTTTTTCGTGTCTATTATGGTTCAGTAATGGATTGTATATCTTTTAACTGTATTCTAACTTTATTATAAATTGAGAAAAATTTGTAACAATCATCGTAGAAATTTTTTTTGTAGAGATATCCGTTTCACGGCAGACTGAACTCAAATATCGAATAAAAATGTCTTTGTGTCTGTAAGTGTGTGTATATGTATCTCACTCTTGCGTAAAATAGGTTTTATATAGTGAGAGTTTGTAGGCCTCTGATTATCATCATGTATTATGTATTATAAAATAATTAGTGTTAGTTGGGAAAGCAAAATGACCTGTGCAAATCGAAACATATTTAGCATCAACATTCCCAGTTCCCACTCCCTTAAATGAAATACCGCGTAAGTAATATCTGTTGAGAGTGATACCTTATCCTCTTAAGGAAACAAAATGATATAGGAAGTTTTGAGCGAAGTTTGTTAAGTTAGCGATCAGTATCAGTCGACATTTGCGAAAAGGCCATTCTGGGTTATAAAATCACGCTGTGCTTCCGCTTACCCGGATACTTTCACAGATCATCAGATCATCAGTAAAGTAAACTGACGCAAAGACGTGAGTCCCTATAATTTATTTGAAACATCGCCGTACATATAATGTAAAGTAAAAACTTTCTGACTCAAATGAAATGGGAAGGTAATTTAAATGTATAACATAATCGTGTATATTACTATTGATTTTAATGGATATTACTAGATACAATTTATTAATAATAACCATCGCTAAAAATAGTAATTTCTGTATTTACATATGTAGAGTATCAATATACTTATTTTGAAACATTCAGTTTTTTCTTGTAATTGGAATTATTAAAAATAGATTTTTTTAGAATTCAGTAACTCTGCTACAGATATTTTCTCAGGAAAGTTTGAAAAATGCCCACATAAACGTTATTATTTTTAGGCTAATTTTTTTAGAAAAATGCTATAACTGATTTTAGGCCAATAGAAATTAATTATAAGTTAGCAAAAGTATAAGACTAGAATAAGTTTTTCTCAAAGCCAACAAAATGTCATATAGAATGTTTTGGTTAGAACAACCCACAACAAATGTACGACCCCATGACATTCTGAAAATGGCTTGAAGGTTTGAAGTTATCATCTAAAGTAACACTGAATAATATTGACCTAATAAGATAACCGTTGTGACGCCATCTGACAAGTTGGTGCGTGACACTGAATAATCATTGACAGGTTTTCCCTCACTGTAAGCCAACCAAAACTCTCCAGACGCAAGAACAAGGGCATCATTTGAATAATGTTAGATGTATGGCCAAAACCTCATAATTCCAATTTTAACTGGCTCTATCTTGAAACCCTGGTGGTTTGGGATCTCCTACCCATTTAGGCATTTGATCAGGGGCAGAAAATATAGAACATATAAAAATCCAGCCACTTTAATGGAAGCCACATTTATATAAGAATTTGTGCGGGGTCCTTTGAGGACGCCACTTCACTCTGCAACCTCTCAAATGGGTTTGTACCAAATTTCGTGAAAAATTACTTATTTTTGGATTTTCCCCGTAAGAAATAAGACTTCTGAAATTGCCAATGAAAATCCACTGTTGCACGGGATTGTGTATTTAAAATAATGCCTTTACCCAAACAACTGACAATGGGATGTTTATTTGTCAGTTTGTCTACGTTTTGTTTTTTTTATTTTCTGATTGTAATAATATTTATTGCCACGCAAAGGTTGAGTTATCTAGATGTTATTAAAATTGTTGTTGATGATGCGAGATCATCAAGAGAATCATTTAATATAAGATATCCAAGTCATCCGCCGATTAACGTCAGCACCTTAAGGGCAATTAATGTTTTAATTGACACATACACAACCCTTGCGCGCCGTAATTATTATTAGAAGCAGAAGTTTAAATAAGTAAACCTACACAAACTGACAATTAAACATTCCTTTGTCAGTTGTTTGACTCGAGGCACTCTTTTAAATAAACAGTCCCGTGGAACAGTGGATTATCATTGACAATTTCCAGAATTCTTATTTCTTACAGGAAAAATAAAAAATAGGTATTTTTTCACCAAATCTGGTACCTATCCATTCGAAAGGTTAGCAAATCAAGTGGGGTACTCTGATTCGAAATAAAAATATCGCTAATATGATTTCTTTATTATCCACGTCGAAAAAATACCGCAGTAGGTCGAGCTTTTATGTAAAATTGAATGTATCAGATATCTACGTTAAAAAAAAACATTTGAGAAGTTGCCGAATCCACTGACGTCCTCAAATTTGAAATAAAAAGTCCCTAATGAGGTTTCTTCATTTTCCGCCCCGAAAAAAGACCGCTATAGGTCTAGCTCTTATATTTTATAAAATGTAATATACCGCAAGAATGCACTTTTCAAAGGTCAACGTTTTAAAAACAAACTTGATTTAAATCGGACTTAAAATAAACTTTTTATGGGAGTGGTTCCAAGCAAAATGGGACACAATGTATACTGGATGGTTCAGCCGATAAGGACACTTTTGAATGGGCGAATAAATTGGAAATCGAATTTTTAAATGGGACAACCTGTATATTTTTGCGTATTTGGATCCTGCTGATCAAAATACATATGATTTGACCCTCAAATATTATTTTGATTTTCAAAAATCACACACCGGTAATAACAAGAAACAAAAGAAATAAATATTTTTAAAAACAAACTTTATTAAAATGTACTAAATACCAAATAGGAAATTGCAAAATTTTTATTTTTTAAATTTTTTTATTTTAATAATATAAATTGAAGCTAATTAAAACCTTTATAAGAAAACATTAACACATTTCATGTACAAGGTGAGGTAAAAAAATATTCAAAGAAATTAAGTTTCCTTTCTTAACAATTTGTTCAAAAAATTTTTTTTTAAATCACTCTGTATGCATGTTTAAAGGCTTTAAAAATGTCTACAATTTGTCATCGCTTCAAAAATAAAAAAGCTCGTTCTTTTTTTTTAATGCCTTTGTTTATATTAACGTCCTGGCGAAGTTTAGCTAATGCTACTTTACCACTTAACCAGGACGGCGAGATGAGATACGGTCACCAATCCAACTTCGCCGATCGAGGTCCAGTCACTGAAACCAGTACCGTACCTCACCTCACGTTCTCAGTTTATAAGCTTCATTTTTGTCCACTATATTTTCTCTTAAACTAATATTTATTGAGATATTTGCAGAAAAACAAGAATGTTACTTTTTTTTCTAAAATCCATTTATAGTTTAAAATGCAATATTTTTTTTCTATAGCAAGCGCTGTAAGCCGATGAAAAAAATTGAGCGTCTAGGTCACACTATGTATTAACGAAAAACAGTATATATGGGTATATATTTTTTTAATCACTGACTACTTGCATTAACAAAATTGCGACGTTTTTATTTTAAAAAATGTGAAAAGTACATTGTTTCTGTCATAACTTCTTTATTTTTTATGCTATAAAAATAGGAAATAAATCATTTGAAAGCCTAATTAATAGTTTTTCATTTTGGTTATTAGCGTTTTTGGCTTAAGTTCCATAGTTTCTGAGATATTTAACATTTAAACTAAATACTTCTTATAAACGTTCGGACGCCATCTTTAGATTTCCAGATCTCCGAAACCATTAACTCCACAAAAATTAGAAGAAAGCGAAATTAATCCTTAAATTAGTAGCTTTTTTATTTGTCTCTAGCATGTTTTTGCTCAATGTAATATCTTTCGAGTTATTTGACGAAAACCTATTTGAAATACCACTTTTTCGAGCTAAAATCCCAAATTTTTTAGTAATTATAACTTAAATCTATCAATTTATGTGAAAAGTTGCATAGAACCTTTTCTTCTTAACTCCAATGTTTTTGTTTTTTTTTTTTAGATGCCACCTTCGGAAATTAGCAAGCCCTCGCATAATATAGAAACTTCTTTTTTTATGCATTTACTATTAAGCTGCCAAAAATGAACGAGATCTAATTCATATAACATTATTCCGAAGTTAAAACCTCTAGTATTTCGGTTAATTACTGCTATAAAAGCAAATTTAAAAACACCAAATTAAAGATAATTTTGTCAGAAACAACTCTTACTTATTTGAACTATTTTTTTTTTGTAAATAAAATATTTTACGAGAAAATAGAGAAAAATCGATTTTTTTATTAAAAATACCCCTTTTCAACAACCCACCCCCACCCCTCTAGATTACCGCGGATCCGTAAAACTCCTAAACTTTTTCGTTTCGTGAACTTTGGCCTATTTCGAACCTATAACCAAAGTTTAAGGTCTGCACAATTTTTTTTCGAGTTAAAGTAAAGTTTTCCTGTACTATTAGGTATGGCTAACTATTTTCGAGATATGAGCGAAAAAACAAAAACCGGGACCTTCTTCGTGTCCCCCTGCACCTCCTATGTTCGGGGACTTTTGGTATGTTTACCTCCTAAATAGTCCAAACACAGCCCTCAAATAAAAAATCTCGGCATTTTCTCTAGGAACCATTCATTGATATAGGACTATATGTAGCGATATAGCGACAAAATCCTTATACAGGGTCTTCTTTAATGACGTGCTAATATTCCAGGGTGTAATTCCTTAGGTCATTTTATAAAGAAAAGCTCATATGAACATATGTCTGCAACGGCTTAAATTTTTTGCTACAGGGTGTTAAAATTTTTTTTAAATCGTTATCTTTTAATATCTCAGAAAGTACTTTAGATATTATTTTCAACAAGGATATAAAACCACATATTATAATTAGAAAAGTCATTCTATCGCTCCACCAGTGGCGTCCCTACAAACATGTCGTCTAGTATTTTTTACAAAAAAAAAAATGGTACGCCACTGACATTTTTCCATGTGGATATTTTTCTGATTAGCCAGGTTAATTCTACATGAAATCGGTCCCTTGCGTTTTTCTCGTCAGACGCACTCGGTCAAATACCAACAACTTTACTTTATGTCAACAAATATTGTTTTGAAAATGATGTTCGTAATAACGTCACTTGTTCCAGGATAACTAGATTCATGTGTTCAAAAATCATTAGTCAATACTGCTAAATGAAGTAATTTGAATTTAATTTTTTTAATCAAGAACTGTGCGTCTGACGAGAAAAACGCAAGAGACCGTTTTCATGTAGAATTGACCAAGCTAATCAGAAAAAATATCCACATGGAAAAATGTCAGTGGGTTACCATTTTTTTGGTAAAAATGTCAGATGACGTGTTTCAGTGACGCCACTAGTGGAGCGATAAAACAACTTTTCTAACTAAAATATGTGGTTTTATATCCCATTAACATATACCAAAATGAAAAACAATATCTAAAATCTCAGATATTAAAAAATAACGATTAAAAAAAAATCAACACCCTAAGTATAGCAAAAAATTTCAGCCGTTGCGGACATATGTTCATATGAAGTTTCTTCATAAAATGACCTAAAGAATCACACTCTGAAATATTAGCCCGTCATTAAGGAACACCCTGTATATCCACGGGAAAGTAAAAAGTTAAAAATTAACAAATAGTCAGGTAGGTATCTAAATAGCGAACACCTACGGTATACATTTGGGTGGCTCAAATTTAAGTAGGTATATACCAGTGGAAAAAAGTTTGCATTATTTTATCTTAGCCCTCAGATTTGTTCGAAAACCCAAAAAAATGTCTGCTCTAAATTTGAGCAAAATCGGGTAATAATAACATGTGCCTACTCGTGTGCCTACGCGACTATGAAGTTTCCCATGTATTTCCTATGGGAAAAATACGATTTTCTGTTTTGCGATAAAGCCATGAAAATGTAGTGCAATAACAATTGCACACAAGTCAACTCTTCTGAATTACGAATTATTAATAATTCCTTTCCAAATTAAACCCCATATAAGCCCTTTTTATTGGGTTCTAGGCAAAAATAAAGTATGGCGTATTTTTTTACGTTTATTATTGTTATTCTATATTTAATTTGTGAGTTTTTTTGTAAAGATTATGATTAATTAGTCATATTTCATATTTGTATTACTTTAAACGTGTTCTTAATAGGTACCTGTATTAAGTACCTATGTAAAATTTGAAAGTGGTAGGCACCTACCTCTTATCCTAGAAGTTATATCATATTTGTAAATCTTGCATCTTTTCACTTCATTATGTAACACACAGGCATTAACACTATCCACTTCACTACTATAAAACAAAGAAATCAATTTAAAGCACAAAACACATTCCCAAATTCAAAACTGCTTAACTCCCAAACCCCAATTTAAATCTGTCACACAACCCAACACAAAACCGTTTAATTGTTACCGAGTTTCAACAGCTCCGTTGATGCACATTAAAGCACCTATTTATTTACATATTTTTTGCTTGCACTTTGCACTGATAAGTTTTTCACAACAATCGAAGCATGGGAAAATGAGGTAACCACCGATAACTAGATTTCATAGAGCGCATTGTGTCTATGTTCCGCGCCACACCGTTTATATTTAGTTTAGTTCAGATTCAGATAAACAAGAGAACATAACCTACAAAGATCGATGAGTTCTTTCACGTTAGAATGATTTACATTTTAGAATGGGTTGAATATGTTTTACTAGAAGAAGAAGAATCCAATTTTGAATTGCATTGTAAAAGGCTGATTTTATAAATGCAATATTTTCTGATTTCATTTTGTTTTAAAGATTGTTTAAAAACACGCAATGTCTGCTGTAGTTGATATTAAATTTTTCACTTCCAACAAAGTCAGAAACTTGAAATTTGGTATGCGTATAGATGAAAAATCTGCAATCTGACAAATCTTGAAGATGAGATGAATAATGGTGGTAGAATTCCCTTGCCAATTTCTAGTAAAGCTAGAAAATTGAAATTGAAATTTGGCACATTCACATGCCCTCAATAAAAAGAGGAAAATATACCTACCAACCATAAAGTTTAATAGTGAAAAAGAGACCAGCGAAAACCGAGAAAATGTTTCCGAAATAATAATATAATATTATAGTAATTTGTTTATTGAAATCTAACAGAGAAAAATATACCATAAAGTGGAGACTAAATTAGTACAAATTAAGACATTACATACAGTGTGTTTCGAAAATAAGAAGGCATAGGGCCAGCCCCCCTGTATGGGGGGTATTGGGTACTGAGTTTAGGGGCCCTTTGTGGAGCTCCGCCAGAGATGTCGACGAAATTTTTTTTCACATTTCTACCCCATCCCCCAACCCCCCGTCATTGATTATTAAGCGCGGGGGGCCGCCAGACGAGATGTTGACAATTATACCGGGGCCCATGATTTGATGGGGACCTGCATAGGGCAATTACGTGTAGATCAGGTCAAAATATTATGATTTAACTTAACTTGCATTTCTACTGTTTGTACTTCTGTCAGAATTATTTTCTACTTGTGGAAAATGTTGTTTTATGTTTCATCAACATAAGTGTTCTGAATTAATTAGTTCTCTACAACAATTTGGTATATAAAAATGCTTTAGGAATATTCTTACACACGATTATAAAACCATTTTATAAAGGCTCCATTATTCCCTTAATGTAAAGGCTACGGTTATATCTCTACTAAAGCTTTAAATGACATTTTTATTTTATAACGATTACACAAACTTTGGTCATAGAGCTATAATAAAACTTATTGTTTGCACCTCAAATGTCGTCTTACCAGGTGATATAAACGTTTTTACAACTAATTATAAAGTTGTTAATTATATACAGATAACATTTCTTGATACTCTTGATTAATTGATTGATCTACCAGCGTGCGGTAGGCATTGCTACCACTCCCAGGTATATAGCTGGGCCTGCTATGTCCACGCTACGTCCATGCTTGTTGCCAGCAGCGAGAGCCATATGGCGCATGGTAAAGGAATATGGTATGGGAGATGTAGGTATTTGTGAGATGCGTTACCGCATTGTGTCGTAAGGGAGCGTTTAAGCTCCCTTTTTTGTATTTTTGGTTCTGGAATTCTGCCTCTTCTGAGTCTCCTTGTGAAATATGTTGCCGCTTTGTGTCGTGATATGGAGTGCTTATGCTCCTCTTTTTGTGTTTCTGCTTTTTCAAGTCTTCCGATTCCTCGGTTTCCGATGCTGGGTTAGATTTGGGTCATGCTTGTTGTCAACAGCGAGAGCCACATGCCACATGGCGCATGTTTATGCTCCTCTCTTTTGTGTTTCTGCTTCTACAGATTTTCTTCTTCTCCTTCTGAGTCCTCTGATTCCTTAGTTTCTGGCTATGGTAGAGTATATATCTGTAGGTATTTGTGAAATGAGTGGCAGCGTTGTGTCATGATGTGGAGTGTTTGTGCCCCTCTTTTTATATTTCTGCTTCTACAAATCTGGTTCTTCGTCTAAGTCTTCTGATTCCTCAGTTTCTGATTCTGGTAGATTATATATCGCTGCGATTTCTTTGTGGAATTCATTTTTCCCCTCGCTTTCCTTTCTCAGTATGTTTGGTCCTTTCCCAGTTTGTTCATGATCCTCTCGGTTGTTGTTTTCCACGTGTATTTTAATGTAGAATTTAATGTAGAATTTTTCACTTAACAACGAGCGCAATTTTGACCTGAAAAACCTCACTTGATAATTTACCTAAGAAAATATTAGGACCATACTTTAAGAGTAATGTATTTGATTATTACGAGTGTTATGCTAATGTAGAATTTTTTCACTTAACAGCGGTCTTTTTTACTCTTTTTTTTCACTTCTTTGCACTGAGAGATTTAACATCCATATTAATTAAATATTAGCTATATCACTTAATTGTTGTTACGTTAGTATGTAGAATTTTTCACTTAACAACGAGCATAAGAAGAACCTCACTTGATAATTTACCTAAAGAAATATCATGACCATACTTTAAGTAGGTACTGCATTTGATTATTACGGGTTCAATTTATATTAACACGTTGACTGCCACACCAAATTCAGTAGGCCAAGAGTATTTTCTTTTCTATATGTATAAACCAGATTGTGTATTCTAATGCATACACGTGGCACCTTGGACCCACCTAATGTGTATTCAATTGAATACTCATGGCAGTCAACGTGTTAAATTCACCTGAGTATTTTTAATAATTATGAAAAAATATTATTTGAAGGTTAACATAAGAAATTTATATGAACATACTTTACGAACAATGCGTTATTGATTATTTCGGGTACAATCTAAAATAAATTGATTTGAATATTTTTATAATGGTTAAAAAATAATTTACTTGAAGGTTTACACAGGAATATTTATGGCCATACTTCATAAATTTGTCGAGAAATGTCCTAAAGTCTTTAAGACATAAATTAGAAATGAAAAGCTTACTTAGCTTTTTTGCCTGTGTTGGGTTGTTTGTTTGTTTACGCTCTTTTCGTTTCTTTACACGCAGTACCGGTCACTAAATAACTATGTATTAGTTATTTTCAAATATATATTTTTTAAATTTCTTATTTATATTTACGTCTTGGCGACGTTTAGCCATAGGCTATTCCACCACTCAACCAGGACACGCACATTATTCGTAATTCTATTTCAACTTAGTTCTTTTGTTATGACGTATCGATTTACGCGGAGTTTTTTGAGCTACAATTCACCTAAGCTTTATCAAATTTGACAGCCGACTGTCAACATTTCTTGATGGATGCTCTTACACAGAAACTTTAGATTTCGATTTTCTTTACCCATTGAATAGCCTATTGAAATACCTTTCCTTTGTGGTATCACAAAGGGTAGGTTGCTATTCGAAAAAGAAAGTTGGGATGACTGAGGATGGGGGTGTATATCGTACCAAAAGTTGCATAATTGAAAATAAAAATCGACTTGTCCAAGGATTCTATTATACAATCTATATTTTAAAAGTTACATTCATGTTTCAATACTCTTTACACGCGTTGTAGATGTTTCTATAGCATAGCTCTTATAAAGCAGTTAGTATTAGTTTTCGATCACGCGATGTTATGAGTGCTAACTTGAGATTTGCAGATACCGCTGCAGCAAGCGAGGAGCAGCTAATAAATCTGCGGCACAAACTTCGTAGGACAGCACAACATTTTGAGGAACCTCGTAAAGATATCCTTAATTTAAATTGTAGTGAATACATTACATAAACTGCAAATCGTTTGTTTAATTCTTTTTAAACAGTTGTAGTTTAATTAGGAAATTTACAAGCCCAAAACGAATTTTTTATTAATGAATTAAGTCCCAAATTTTATAAAGTACACACCTTATAGCAGCGGTCTCGCATCATGCTATACCATCGGTGTTTTATATGCAATAAAACATTTATAACCCAACAGCGTTTTTCAGTGACTAAGGCTAAAACTGAGGAAATATATTTTTAAATCCCTTCGAAATTACTCGATTCCGTGCGGCCTCCTCCGCGTAAAACACGTACAATCGTCGACATCTTAAACTCACCACTGTTTGAGATGCTCCCTTTCTATTTGTAGTGGCGTGTGTTAGAAAGAGAGTATCTCCAACAGCGGTGAATTTAAGCTGACGACGATTGTACAAACGTCCATAAAATCGCCTCCGCTGCAAGGCCTATTGCATAAAACAAAGTGGAGGGAGTGTTCTATAGCGTGTAGCACCGTCGAGAAGAGCCGGAAGCAGAAAGCTGAATAGTAGAGTCAAGAGCCTTTGTTGTTGAAACTTGAACGGCTTTTGTGCACTGTAATGAATTGTGAAATGTCAAATGTTGCAGAAAGTTTTTCAGTTTGTTTTCTTTCTTTTCTTTCAGGAAAGAACGATTCTTGATAGGTAATTAAGGAAAGCAGCTCGGTTTACTGTTTACGGATGGCAGGATAGAATAAGAAAATAATGCAGACATGCGGTATCTTATAACTTTTAGGTTTATCAGAAAAGACGGTGGAAAAATCTATTTCCTTTGGGAAAGATACTGCAGGAAGTTATTATTTACAAACAGTTTCCTTTTAAGATGGAAAAAGGACGAAATGAAAAGTCAAGGTACCTAGTATTAGAGAATCAGGAATTGGAAGCTTTGTAAAGGTTGTCCTGGATAAATAGATTTATTTAAAGAAATTGCATATCACACTGGTTAGATTTTTAAGTACATTTCACTGCATAATTTATGCAGAAATGCATAGATTCTCCTGTTGCTTTACCCAGAGGCGGACTTAGGGAAGTTTGCAAGACGAAGGGTCGTAATAAAAATATCGATACATCGGAAGAAATGTTTTTACTTTCACATCCAGTGGAAGTATAGTATCGCAAAAAGAAAAATTGAAAATTTTTATTATTCAAATAGGCTTAGAATGTCATGAAACGTCGAGATTTTAAGTTTGAGCAAAAAAAATATTTCTGTCTGTAACTTTTTTGTGCGTACGATTACTCTGGAACCGTTTAAGATATTGACTTGAAATTTGGTACACAGATCTGGAACTGTATTATATTTTGATCTTATTCCGTTGAAGGGTTTGGGTAAATAGGTAAATCAAGCAAGAGTCCATAAAATTTGTATTTAGTCTATATAAGAGAAGCTAAAGTCTCAAAAAATGATTTGGCATTAGCCACCCACTAGCGCATTCAAATATTATATTATTTAGTTCCATAAACAATTATTGCCACATATTGCCGAAAGTTTGCCGGAGTAAAATATTACAGTAGGTTCTAGGCCTCCTCCCTCCACCCTTTTTGTGACGTCACGCAGGGCGTGGGTTGGCGGGGTAATTAGTGTAGGTAATTAGCGGGTAATTAATGGTAATTAGCGGTTGAATAAGGGTAATTAAAGGTAATTAAAGATAATTAAGAGTACTTAAAGATAATTAATGATAGTTAAGATCAATTAAAGGTAATTAACGGGTGATTAACGGTAATTAAGGGTAATTACAAAACAAGATTAAATTATGGATAAATTAGGATTCCCTACTACTTATTAATATTTGATGTCTTACTGTGAACGGGTAAACATGTTTACATGTAATGTTTGTAATGCAACATTCACTCGGTCTTGCGGGCTAAGCCACCACGCTAATATTGATAAAAAGAAATGAAGTGTGATTTATGTAATAAAATATTTAATATACGGGATAGCTTCCATTTTAATGGCATGACGTAGTAAAATCTACCGGCAACATGATGGTATCACAGTAATTTTGACGGTGCCAAGTTGGGACTACAGTCGATTTTTTACAACGTAGAAGTAATCTTTTTAGTACGACACAAAAGTGGCGTCGCTTCAAAAGTTCACATATTTGCACATATTATACATCTGTCGACGTTGAGCGGTCTTTTTCACAATAAAAATGGATTTTCGATAAAAGACATCAAAACTTGAATCTAACCCAAGTAGCACAATTAATTTCTCAAGATATCCTGAGGATAAAAATTTAGGAATTAGTAAATATCTTCTAGAGGTCTGTAAGAGTTCCCTAAGATGGGCAAATGTCAGCATATCAGTATTAAATAGTACTTCCCATGGTAATCGAAAAAAGCTATTAGTATAGAATCCTGTGAGCAGCCTTTTGCATACCTATAGAATTCCCATAGTAATCTTTAGGATATCTTATCGCTTGCCAATATAAATGGTCCCGAGGACATCTTTATAGGATTTCTGTTAGATGTACCGCATCGATCCCGCAAACAGATTTAATTTCTGTAGTAATCTTTCGGGTATTTTATCGCTTACCAATATAAACGGTACTGAAAACATCTTTATTGGATTTCTATTAGATGTACCAACACACACTTCTTATAGAATTGCCAGCGGCAGTTGGTGAAATGTTGGTTAATCAAAATCTCAGTTTGAGACATCAGGTCCAAACCAAACCAAAGATTAGAGATCGTTATAAGATTCATTCAAATAAGTCGATAATCCCTGAGAGAATTTGAACGTTGCAGTAATGTTATTAATGTTCTATAAATTCATGAGTATAAGATGACTGATTATCGTCAGTGGTTTGTACATGGCGTCATCTAGGAATAATTTCTGTAACAAGCTACGTGGTAAGCAAACAAATTTTATGCATTAAAAGAATTTCTTCTTGCGATTTCTATAGGTGTTCTATTAGCGATAATAATAATATTTCCATTTTAATACTTTATTTGATCTCTGTAATACATAGAAAATTGAGCTGTATGGTAATTCCCTTTTAGAACTTCTAGAAGATGTCAACAAGTATTTTGTTAAGGATAATAATACTATTTCCCTTTTAATACTTTATTTGATTTCTATAATACTTAAAAAATTGAGCTGTATGGTAATTCCCTTTTAGAACTTCTAGAAGATGTCTACAAGTATTTTGTTAAGGATAATAATACTATTTCCCTTTTAATAATTTATTTGATTTCTATAATACTTAGAAAATTGAGCTGTATGGTAATTCCCTATTAGAACTTTTAGTAGATGTCTGTGGGTTAACAAAAGTTGAAATTCCTATATAATGCCCAGTTTATATTTCCCTAGTGCATAAAAGTTGAGCACATATAAAGATTTCTCATTTTGATTTCGGAAGGACTTCTAGAGTACATAAATACAAGATATCCTCGCGGGCAGTAAATAGAACTTCTTAAAGATATCTTAAAGAATTCTGTGCTACTTGGGAAAGAAAAAATATTACTAATATACATACTTTTGAAGTTGTAATTGATTGTTAGAAATTCATGTATGTGTGTTAGTGTTACATCAGACAATAATTTTAGTTCTATTTTAGAAAGTGTTACATCGTAATAACTTTCGTTAAAAAAACTACAACGCAGTATATTGGGTCATATAGGCATTAAAATTTTTACTCGATTACATATCATTTAGAACCAACTCTGGTTTTTGACGTCCTTCATCGCTGTGAGGGGTCTACATTGCACAGCTGCCAAATGAAGATTCCATATTAAATGTCCGGGATCAAACGTCTGTCGGGAGTTTATTAATGGGATTGCTCGGAATGTCGCGTCTTATGAACACTATAGGTATTATTTGTCTTTGCTACAATGATAGTTTTATGTTGTAATCTACACTTAAACGTAGTCAGAGCAAGTTTAAGATTGTCCAGTGGGTGTACGAGCTCATCCTCGATTGCTGCAACTGATGCAAATCTTAAGTAGGAGATCTTAGTTCCACCTATAGCAAACTCCGTCATGCCAGTCACAGCACATGTCGCATCACGTGTTTACTTGATGACAATACACACCCCTGTCTGACGTCTTTGTCAACTTATCATTGTTCGGAATTTATATTTGTAGTATACAGCATATATTACGAATTATGCAAAACCCTTGCTTAAAGTTTGCATACAGTAATATTAATTATAGAGAGTATATTACGTCAATTTATAATTTACACAATATATTAAAAAATTGATTATAGGTTTTAAATTAAAATTAGCTTAGTTAATATACAGTGTTTATATCTCAAATATACCAAGTTACTTATATCCAATCTGTTAGTGAAACGCTGTGTTGTGCACAGTTTATATCTGCGCTCCGTAAATCAGTTATTAGTTTTACCAAAATATTTTACTTCTTTTGTGGCACCTTTAGACTACAAATCTCGTGAAATATTTAATGAATATATGAAGCTTTACTTTTTATTTCCCTCTAAGTATAGACTTAAAAATTTTATAGAGAAAACTGTTAAAAGAACAGAAATGTATTACTCGAGAATAATGCTCAGGTCTCATTGAAAATCAGCTATTTACCAGCATGCGGTAGGCATTGCTGCCACGTTTGAATATACCGCCGGGCCGGCAACGTCTATGCTGGGTTGGATTTGGGCCGTGCTTGTTGTCAGCAGCGAGAGCCACATGAAGCACGTTAATTTTCACCATCACCTAGCACAAAAACAGGCCGTAGTTAACACTAGTACATAGAGCAAAGCAGATTTGCGAGACAGACATCTCCAAGAAGAATATCGGACCTTAAAGACTATATATAATATACTAATCACTATAGAAAAATTAATACAAACCGAATGACATATCCAGTCACTTTAGACAAAAATATGGCTTCTGATCTAACAAAATATATCCTTCATTTTTCTTTATTCGATTTATTTTGGTGTTTTAAGGAAAATATTAAAAATCGAGAACGAGATCACTATGGCATAATCAATATCAAAGTTCACAAAAAACGGTTTTTTGCGAATATCGCGTTTTCTATGGCTCGGAGGCCAATTGAGGTTATTATGAAAATGAAAGATAATGAAATTCCGCACAAAAATAATCTCTTCCATTTTTTATGTACAATGAACGGTTTAGGCAAAAATGTGCTTCGAAGTTTCCGCACAAGGCATAATATGCTCACAGTAGGTTAGAACCACCTTTAAATGAAATATGCATGCACTCTCTCAATTCCTACGGGAAATGGTAGTTTTATATGTCCTGAAACAATTCCCGTAAACTCTTAAATGCATATTTCATTAAAAGTTGGTTCTAGCCTACTGTGTGCTCCATTTCTTACAGTCCATGCATATAATATGTGCTTGTTCTATGTATGGTGTTTATTAGCTGATAGCTGATGATTAGCTGATAAAATAAAATAAATATATATATACAGTGTGTTTTACTTGAAATGGCAACACCCCAATAACTTTTTTATTTTTCTTCCGATTTGAATCAAATTTTACTTAAGTAAACCTAACCCCAAAAATGGTCTGTACGGCGGACCGTACCAGTGTACCCTTATGTATTTGGTAAGGCTACACTGGTCTGAAAAACTGAAAAACGAGCCAATCTAACAATTCTAATTTCGGATTCGGTTTCAGCGGGTCAAAATACATAAGGATAACTGGTCTGGTCCGCAAGCCAGATCACTTTTTTGTTTATTTTGGGGGTGTTTTTTGGGGTTGGGGGTCAAAAGTGAGCGAATCTGACAATTCGGACTTTGGATTCTGTTTCAGAGGGTCAAAATACATAAGGATGCACTGATATGGTCCGCCGGACAGACCATTTTTTGGGGGGTATTTTTTTGGGGTTAGGGATGAAAAACGAGCCAATCTGACAATTCTGACTTTGGATTCGGTTTCAGCAGGTCTAAATACATAAGAATACACTGATCTGGTCCGCAGACACTTTCTTTTGTGTGACTGTGTCATTAAACAAAAAAGTGAAATACTTATAAAAAAAAATTCTGCGATGAATGATTTTAAATATCGTCGAAATTGATTCTATATACATCCAAGATTGTATAAAAAAAAGAAATTCCGAGTGGCAGCAACTTTGATTTATGGTTGTAGGTTGTAGCACACGGTGCAAAAGCATTACGGTAGTCTACAAGGCAAAGGTACGCGGGCAGTTAACATTCTCTTGCCTTTCCGATAAGTTGCCGTATATATGCTCTGTAGAAAAAAAAATTATCTCCCATTCTTTCTTTTTTTTTTTAGAATTTGCTTAAACGTAATCCCTTTCCACGTATCCTGTAACGAACAAAATTCTCTTTCATAAATGTGCACTTTTAATGTATCTTGCAACCTGTTTGATATATCAATGGTGCAAGTATTAAAAAGTCGAGTTTTCAATAGTTTCTTTGAATTTTTTTTACTATCGATGTGGCATTTTGCCTGTTACACAGGGTTACCGACACTATCGAATTTTGAAGGTTCTCACTGGCCTAACTTGACCCTTCGTGTACAATGTTTTACAGTAACTTAAGTCAGTACAGAATATAATATGTTTAATTTTTTGTATGCCGAAAATTAAGTCTATATATAGAGTGTCCCAGCTATATTTAGACAAGCATTATCTCGGAAACGGTCAGACATAAAAACAAATGGTTAGTAGAAAAGTTATTCTGTTTAAAAAGACACATTTAATCATTTCATTTTTAAATGTACAGGGCGCCTCAAAAAGACGGCAGGTTATGCAACTTTACTTTTTCAAACGGAACACCCTATATATTTTTGCATTTTTGGATTCTCCTTTTATTTCCGAACAAATTTTATTAACCATGTTCTATACCTATCATTAACGGATATATCGACGGTTTAATCTTGATTCAGTCATGTTCCATATTCTTAAACTAATAAGGCAGCAAGACAGAGCACCACCGCATAATTCGAACCTTGTAACACGCTTCCTGACTGAGAGATTTGGAGGGAATTGGATTGGTAATCAGGGACCTGTTAAATGGCCTGCACGGTCACCTGATATGAGCCCCTAGATTTTTCTTATGCGGTCATTTAAAACAAGTTGTATACGCTGAGAAACCAAATAATCTTAATGATTTAAAAAATAGGATAACTCATGCTTGCCAAATAACCCCAGATGTCATAAGGAGTTCTTGTACACGAGAACTTTTAGGTAGGAATGAGTTGTGTCAAATAGAATATGGGCGACAATTTGAGCATCTTTTATAATAATTATAATATTTACTGTTTTTTACATTGTAGTATTCCTTATAATTTCGTAAAAAAATGTTATCCCAAAAATTTAACTGCAAATATCTCAACAATGGTTAATGATAGGTAAAGGACATACGTACATGGTTAATAAAGTTTGTTCGGAAATAAAAGGAGAATCCAAAATGCAAAAATATACAGGGTGTTCCATTAAAAAAAGTACAGTTGCATAACCTGCCGTCTTTTTGAGGCACCTTGTACATTTGAAAATAAAATGGTTAAATGCATCTTTTTAAACAGAATAACTTTTTTATTAAACATTTCTTTCTGTGTCTAACCGTTTTCGAGATAATGCTTGTCTAAATAGAGCTGGGGCACCCTATATATTTTAATTACCAGAAAGTAGTTTTTATGATGAAGCACAATATTTTGTTATTGATTCAGGAAATAATAAACCTTCAAACAAGTACATATATTAGTCTAGGTTGGTAAAGTGGTATTTTTTATAATACTTTATTAGTGATTTGTATTCCAGATTTGTTTATATAGATAAAAAACATCCATAAAGATTTTTTATGACAAATTATTATATGCAAATGTAATTAAAAACGAAGGTTGAAAAAAAAATCGCGAAATTAATCTGCTCCTTATACATAAGTACTCTAATTTCGTTTGAAATAACATTTACTTCCTTACTTTTTCTTAATTACTGAATTATGAGCTACCTAAAAATGTGGAATGGAATTAGGGGAGCCTTGTCGTCTAAGGCGTGCCAGAGAGCATTTTTAACTACAAATTTTCAAGTGTACTTTATGAATCAATGAGTATATTGGCATATTATGGAAGAAAGCAGCAGCGGCTCGGGACATGGAAAGCTGATGAGGCAGGGCTCTAGATACTCAGATAGGTATAGGAACAATATGTTGATTACTTTTGTTATGCAATGCTAAACCACGCGATAAATTTTTCAAGTCAGAATATCCATTTATACACCATAGTTTCTCACTATTATTTGCGAACAAAATACATGGCCAACAAAATAATTTTCTTAACTCTACACTCCCGGTGAGCAAGTTGTATTTTTCGTACCAAGTTTTACTGAAAGCCCGATTTTATTTCCCACCTACACCTACGTTAATTAGCGATTTACTTAAATCTGGAACTAGACGCTTCAATTCTGTAACTACGTATAATTTATCCTAATGCGTGAGACTCGAAAAGACGTTTATTTATTAAAAAGTCGACAATATCGCGTGTGATTTTAATATTAGTTATATTTACGTTTACCTCGGCCTCGATTTCCATTCCATTTTTAATTTAAATTTCCAATAATTATGCCCTCCTAAACACTTATCACTTAGGCACTAGCACTAATCGATATTTGACTGCTTAACATACACATAAATAGTATATTGTGTATTTAGGTGTGAAAGCAATACATTTCCGGACGACGATGCAAAAGCTTCGAAGTCCGGGAATGTGCTTTCACACCGAAGTACACATACTATTTTTTTCTGAAATCACAATCAATATTATTATAAATTAAGGGATTTTTGTTTTAATGCATAACATTTCTTCTTTACAATCTAACTGCTTACTAATAAATGCAATTTTAATGTGAGTTGGTTTGTTTGCGTGTATATATTTACTGTCTAAAATATACATAAAAAACCGTACGGGAATGTTACTTTCCCGGTCTAGGCCGGGAAAGTAACATTCCCGTACGGTTTTGTTGATCGTTGCTTGGCAACGGATCTTTTCCGGTCTGATTTCTGATAGTTTCTTAGCAACGGACTAAAATACCGGAATTGTGCATTTTTCGATGTGAAATCGCGCCGAAAATGTAAACATTGCCGATCGATTTCAGAAAAAAGCAATTTTTAGACGAACTTGACTTTGAAGAAAGGACACCGCACACTTTCTATAGGTGAAATTGGCTTCAGGTCAATTTGTCTGAATTTTTGATATGTTGTAGCCCGAGTCATTCTGATCCAAAATCATTAAAAAGTTACTATCCTCTACAGGCTAATTTCGGCGCTAGAGGGCGCCGAAGAAAAAAATTATTTTTGAGAAAAATGCTACTTTTTCATATTATATTAGTAAATATGTTTAGGTTTAGATTAAGGTTCAATATGTAATCTACATGATAGTTATATATAGAGTCAGCCAACGAAATAATGCCACAATTATACCACTTAGTATAACCTAATACCGTGTGTGTAGTCGCGGGTTAGGCATGGGGAGTAAGAATTACAACATCGCGTGTGCCAGCTGGCTGAAATGAAATAACAGAGCTGGGATGCTCCACCGACGGACGATTTTACGGCTGCCGGTGTTGTCATATCTCTCGCGCTACGTGAATGTACATGTCTAATGGGAAATTATACGCACGGTATAATTAATACAACATGGAAACGACACTATATAATGGGTAATACATAAGTAGGTACATATATACAATGTACTTAACCATAATATTATTATACAATAACAGGCTCTTGGTTCTCTTGGTTCGGATTATGTCTATTTGCAGCATCAGTAATATCAAACAGCAGGTGTGTCGAAAGATAATTTACATTTTCTTCATGGCGAGCATATCCAAGGTACCAAAGTACGCTAGCTATATGCGAACATGTACCCAATGTGCGACTTCCGGATTTGCAAGTACAGTAGTAAGAGATTATTGGTTCGTCTTCACCGTTGACATTGTAATAAATCCAAAGCTGATACTTAACAGCGTTGCGATGCCTTGATTTTATTCTGATTCTTATAAGTTCTGGTTCATTTATGCTATCGTCAAATTGAAATTAAATGTTCCCTATATCTTGCCTGTTGTCTTGTATATAGGATGGTGCAAATTTTCTCTGGAAAATCCCGAATGTTAGGTCTCCCAGATATTCCAATGCAAGACGTGGAAAATCGAGCACCTGATTTTCCTTTATAGGGAGCCATCTACCCCGTCTTTGGAGTAGTCTCTCTTCTTCCACTCTAACTTGGAGTATTAATTTCATTTGCCCGGTCTAACATTCTACGAGCCAGCACAGCATTTTCTCCCTCCATATTAATTGGCTCATGATATCTATTAATTATCGCACGTTATTCTGACGTAATCTCTAATATGAGGGACTTGTGGCATTGGTACTGCATCTCTGAAGAATTTAAAAATACTCTTAATATGGCCGTTTCTTGCTTCTACGATCCATCTGGTCCTTGTGACCAACCGAGATGAATTCGCCTCTTCAGTGGTAAGCTGATGCTGCCAGCGAGCAAGGACTACAGGCATTTTGACTTCTATGCCTAGATTAACCAAAAAGTCTTGGGCGTCGTGGTATCCCCTGTCCAGCACAAAAATATCACCTTCTTCGAACCAGTTTCTTAAGCTAATCAGATCCCTTTCATATTCATGCCTCAACATTGCCGCGTCATTATTTCTAGAGTTCGAAAAATAAGGATCATGAACAATGAACATCGAGTATATGTTCATTGGGAGCAACAATTAATGCTGGTTTTAGAAGATGATATCCCTCATGTGTGCAATACGACTGACGTAACACTTGGAAAGTTCTGCTTTTGGGAATTTTTATGTATGTCCCGTCAATATACGCTATTGCTTTTCGATTTCCTGGTTCAGGATTGTACAGAGTGTTTGCGAAATCTGTTACATGTTGAGCAACATATTGGTCCCTGGTTATGTGCTGTAAACCCAGATTATTTGGCACAAATTGTTCTACTAATGAAACACGGACTTTTGAAATTGCCAAACTTACAGCTTGGCGACTGGAGTAAGAGAACATCCCCATCAAAAAATTATCTGAAAGTCCTTGTCGTAATTTGCACAAGAAACATAATAAATCATTTTTGGTTATTATCATATTTTTGTGGTAAATATTAGTGCGATCGCAAAATTCAAAAAGTTCCCTAAACTCTACTTTGTTTACTGGAGTTAAGGCTTCAAACTCTTGATCGGAAAAATTATTTTCACTTTCAAATATAGGTATTGATAGATTTATATTTCATGGCAGTGTTCCGCACTATATTTAAACAATGTTTTAAATCACTTCCTTTTAAATTAAATGGTCTGGTAATACCTCTAAGTCCATTGAATAATGGTGGCAAGAGAACTCCTTCATCGGCCAAATGACCTCCACAAATTCTTACACCTTCAGGTATAAAGATGCCAGTCTTCAGAAAGATATCAACTTTACCTTCTAAAGAAAATCTGGTGAGATGTTCAAGTCCACGACATATGAACCATGAATTTTGAGCTTTTCCAAGCAATATTTTGAGTACAGTTGGATCCGGATCCTCCGCGTAAGCTTGAACTTCTGCATCTATACTCAAATCACAGTTGTGGCAAATCTTTGTTTGTTTTGTAATTGGGTATTTGAGGCAATTGCAATTCGATTCGACGATGTTCAGAAATGCCCCTCTTTTCTTCGCCCAAATGCACCATTTATCTCGGTAATCCATTATATTCACAGATGAAGCACTCTATTCTTACTGCAAAATTATATGCCATATTCAGTTGGTACATGCACCGTGCTGAAAGCTCAGTTCAAAAAAGAAGAAAACAAGCTTAAAGAAGTTACAGATACTAACATTTCAACTAACCACTGTCGCTCGCTAACCACTGTCAGAGCTGACGCCAATGTCAAAGTATCATTACGAAATGTCAACTGACAGACTGTAATTTCACAACTCGCGCGGATAGGTGGCGCCACTTATTTGTCCTCCACGCGGGTCGGCTGCTTGGCCGGAGCTCTCATTAAGGGTTAGCGGTTTGGGTGGGGTGAAACTCACTAACCACTGTCGCTCCCCAACCATATTAGTTCATCATATTAACCAGGATAAGGGGGAGTGGCATCATTTCGTTGGCTGACCCTATATATAACTATTATGTAGATTACATAATAAACCTTAATTTAAACATAAACATATTTACTAATATAATATGAAAAAATTGCATTTTTTTCTCAAAAATAAATTTTTTCTTCGGCGCCCTCTAGCGCCGAAATTAGCCTGTAGAGAATAGTAACTTTTTAATGATTTTGGATCAGAATGACTCGGACTACAACATATCATAAATTCAGACAATTTGACAGGAAGCCAATTTCACCTATAGAAGTGTGCGGTGTCCTGTGTGGTTATAATGAATACGCGCGCGAAAAAAGCACGACATACCTTCTAGCAAAATATCATGTTATGTTATACATACTGCATTACCGACGTATGTCTATCACTGTTGGTCCTTAGAGATTAAATGCGTATGAGGCTTGCCTCAGATCGTCCTTTTTCAGCTCATTATTACTTAAGTATGCATTGCAGAAAGCCTACCTACATGCAGTTGAAAATGTTGGAATAGTTTGATGCGCGAGAGGCAAATTTGAATGTGTCTCTGCTCTGCGGTAGGTACCTAGTGGACGCGAAGCTAGCACGACGCACCGCACAGACTGCGGAGCGCTGTTTTAAATGGGAACACCTAACGGAAATTTATTAATTCCAATTCAAAGTTATACAGATTGTATAAATAGGGTCATTTAGTGATATGTCAATTTCCTACTTTTTCTTCCTCATTTTAAAGTATAACAAACCAATAATAGCCTCAGAAAAAAATTTCAGCTCAATTAAATCAATAGCCACAGAGATATTCGCATTTGAATAGAAACACGCTCGGCCGGCCAACAATCCGTAGAGTGACGTCACTTGGCGTGCGCCAATACCTATATTAGAGCAGCGATTTCGTAAGTCTATCGTGTCGTTTTTTTTTTTTGGCGTAGAACCAGGTCAAGCATGTTAGGTTCCTTTGAGTATGTCATCGGGCATATGAAATCATATTTTACCTCATTTTTTTGTGGTCTCGAACTTTTTAAATCAATAAAAAGTGAAAAAAATTTATTTTTAAATAAAATTGTTTTTTTTTGTTCCCACCGCCATATCTTTAAAACTATTAAAGGTACCGAAATTTGTTTTGTGTCAAATTAAAGCACACACTGTAGCGCTTTTACCAATATAAACGGTTTGGGCACAATTCGCACTTTCATTTCTCTAAAAATAAGATAAACTAAACATATATATTTTGTGTATTGAAATCTTCACCAATCGATAAACTTTTTTATTTTTGAAAATATTTACATACATGCATCGAAGAAAATAAAGCCTAATAATCACAAAAGTTTTTAAAACAATATATTTTTTCCTAAAATGTACCGTGTGGCAACAGCGATTTTTTTTATCAGCGCTAAATGCGACATTGGGACGTAATTAATACACCTCGCATGCAGGGTTGGTCAGATTAGTCGCGTAGAAGTGGCGGTTGTCGAAAATCATTAAGTATTCATTGTTCGGATAAAAATTGTGACAATCGAAAATGTGCTTGTTTTAAGGAAGGCCTAAAATGTTGCAACGAGTGCAAATGTCGTTCCTGTAACAACATTATTAAAGATTTCGAGGCAGATATGAACGAATTAGAATGCTATTAATGTAGGGCCTACATAAACTACATACTACATATTTATCTATTCAAATAGAAAATTTATTTCAACAATAAAACTCATTTTATGCGTACGTTTTTACTTTCATTAATTTAAAAATGTCTAATAAACTTACTAATTAGGTGGGTAGTTAGTAACACTGATTGATATTTATAGATTAGGTATTTATATCTACCTAACTGTCTTTTTATTATTAAAAGGAGACTATTTTATATTTATTGTACAATTTCTTAATATTAACAACATATGATCAATACTACTGTACAATATATGAAATATTGAACAATAATATTAACATAACATAAACACACCACAGATAGTAGATCCCCTAGATGCTTTTGATCACTACTGGTTTTGTATCTATTGATATAAGTTAAACTACTACATACACCCCGACCGGGACCGTCAGATCGTTGCAGTCGGCAGGCTTGCTACAGCCGAGCGCGCAAGAATATGACTGGCCCGTTAAAAAAAATCGCTGACTCAATACTATGAACGGGACATAAACAAATTTGATCCTAAAAACTTTTTTCAACTATTAGCTTCAATTTGTACGCAGCATGTATATACACATTTTCATAAATAAATGTTTTTCTCGATTGTCTAAAATTACGCTACTGAAAATAACAAGTTTGAGTTTCCTATTATTTTTCCAACTTAAAAAAAATAAATCGGGTTCACGTGGGACGTTGTTCGAAGCGCTATTGTGTCTACTTTAATCTAAAAAAAAATAGCTTGATAGCACAAATATTTTCAGAGATATAGTGGTGGAGACGTCAAAAAACATATTTCATTAAAAATATATATTTTTGAGGTTTTCCGAAATAAAAAAGTTCTCGACAACCAAAAAATGTCGTAAAAAATGATTTCGTGTATACGATTATCTTACTAAAGGATCCCACTAAGTCCGGTTTGGTTCTACGCCTTTTTTTTCTCGAAAACTAAACGACTTTACTTCCAGATTTTACTCTACTAACTTGCATTCACAGCCGTGTTCACTGGGCGGTTCAGCCATCTGACGTCACAACTCGACTACATGGTTATCCCGAGCGTTTTTAAGCGCGCCGACTTTAATAATTTTTTTATACATGAAGGCGGCGTCAGTAAATTCTAATTTTTGGCATACTTACTATACTCACCAAGCTCTTTCAGAATATGTAATAATAAAAAATTGTTAAATGAGCCTATTGTTGAAAAAAAAATTACAAATTGGGTACAGATTTACTGTACATTTACTGGTGAGGCACTGCCTAACTTGCCCCATGGGATAAGCCGCCACTGGAAGAAAGCTGCTTTACATGGGTTTTTCTAATTGCCGAATATCAATATAGTCTTATATCTCAAATAATTATACAATCATGTAATGACAATAACAATTAAAATATGATTTATCAAAAATTTTATAATATATGAAAGTCTTGTCATCCTACGAAATATCTGTTTCGCTTGAAGTAAAACCTGATGACATTTGGAGACGAATAAACAGATGATAAGATCTATGAATTATTTATTTAAGGAAGCCATCCATTGTGCATTGTGAATTTTGTGATTATGATATAATTGCTAAGTTATTAAAATTATTACAATTTAAATAGAATGTGAGCAATAAGTGTTCAACTTTATGATAATTATCTATTTGCTTATTGACTTTATATGTTTTCTCTAGTAGTTTACAATTATTAGAAAATGACGTAATTTTGTTTTGATTTTCAATAGTTTTAGTATCTTAGACTTATACCTCAGTTAATCCACGTTTTCTCTTTGCGTCTATTCTTTTCTAATCATGTGTCCAGAACAGAATTAAATAACTTGTATATTTTGCTTCCACATCCTTCTAGTGTAGTAGCAGTAGAATAAGAGTCGAGATTTTAAGTTGCAGCAATAAAAAATTTATATCTGCCGGTCTATCTGTAACTTTTACTTGTGCGCACAATTTCTCTGGAACGGTCTATGATATTGACTAATTTTGTACACCTATGTGTTATATATAACAAGATCTAAAACTAGATAGATTATTTTTGATCTTATTCCGTTCAATGGTAGGGGTAAAGCAAGCAAGAGTCCATAAAATTAGGATTTAGTGTATGTGCGAAAAGCTAAGGTCTCAAAATATTTTTAACATCAGTCACCCTTACTATCACTCTCGCAAGTACCCTCCCCAATGCTGTTAAAAATAAAAGTAGTTTTAATATAATTTGCAAAAGCAAAACTTTTTATGAAGAAAAAATTTTCCGCGTAAAGTTTACTCTCTTATCCACTCTAACTATGGACATATTGTGTATCTCTATTAAAAATATAGGTAAGATATAAATATGTTTGTTGTTTGATAGTGCTGATACAATACTTACCTTTTCTTGAGTTTATTTCAATTTCAGTCCAATGTTTAAAAATATGTGTTCATTATATTATAAATTTCGCTCCGTAATTTTTTGGCAATAGAAATCAAAAATTGAAATGTTAGATTTTTATCTTTTATTTCGACTTGTCTTTGCGAACCGAGACATCGCTGGAATTAACCTCTATGTCATGCTGTAGTGTCAAACCCTCGATTGAATTTGGAATTCGATTTAGCACGGGTACGTGTTGTGTTCCTTGTCTCTCACGGTCTTCGTCGCATACGATTTTACAGAAAAAAAAATGATGGTGAGTGAAGATACATTTTTTATACCTGCAAAACAAATTTGGATCCCATTTAAGAAGAACAAGTTGCAGAAGAAGAAGAGGAAGAAGGTGAGGAAGACGAAGAAGACGAACTACAAGACTGTGCTAAAGCAAGATTTGTAGAGTATGAGGTTCCTTAATATACAGCTTTTAGGCGAGACGATGAGTGCGGAGATGAAACGTCAGACTGTCCTTTTTCTTCGAACGTGCAGTAGCGGCGCAGTTATCTCACTCTAGAAGAACTGTCCGTACTGGCCCGAAATGTGGTCTGAAGTGTACTGTGATCTGTAGTGTTACATTCTACAACTTATCCTGATTACCACCATGCAGAACAGTGACTCAAAATGCGGAATAACTACCCCCGACCTCAAAAGCGAGCCCGTTGTGAGCCCGTTCCAATGACGAGTTCTTGCTTAAATAACAGTACACACATTCTTACAATATTTTGAATAAGGCCCTGCATCTGGTGTAATTTCACACCAGCTGCTCATTGGCTAATGGTATTTTTTGATGGGGATCGTGAGTTATTAGGCCACCTCAGACTCTACCAATCTTGGTGCTAAAGAACAAATTTTAGGTTATGTAAATATCCGTTGTCTCAGATAAACAAAGAAATATGGATAAATAATCTCATTTGAAGTACACACAAGTTGTGTGTAGGGAGGATAACCTTCTAAGGGGCAGAGTGGAGAGGAATGTTTATGTTTATGGAGTCGCCTAATCGCGTAGGCGTAGACAGATAAGGGGGTTAAAATTTTTAAAATAATCGATTAATGTTATCGACTATTACTTAATACTATATCTGACAATAATAGTACTACGACTCTATTCAGACAAAAAGAGTACTGTTTGGTTAGAATTTTTACAAAATGTGTTATTGAAGAGAAATGAAAGTATTGAACTGTCAATTCTCAAAGTTAAATGGTTCTTAAACGATAAGTTACTCTACATTTTCTGAGTAAAAAAAAATTAACTTTTGGTTAGCATATAAAAGTAACATGATGTAGGTATATCCTGCGGTTATGCGGTCTTTATAATAAACTTATTATTTTTGTTACGTTTCGGTTTATTCAACCATCGTCAGAGAGTTACAATTAAATGGAGACAAATATTTTTTTAAATGCTATTTTTTATACACATGGATTTAAATTGTATGTGTATAAAAAATAGCATTTAAAAGAATATTGGTCTTCACTTAATTGTAGTTCTCTGACGATGGTTGAATAAACCGAAACGTAAGAAAAGAGTAATTTTATTATAAATACCGATAACCCAGGATATAACTGCATCAAGTTAATTTGATATCAACGGTCAAGAAAATAAAAACATCTATATATGTTAGCATATAAATGAAACCAACTAGTATTTTTTCATATTACAGTATAACATATTCATCTAAAAGTTTACATATTTATCACTCTACAGGACCGGCAAGCGTTTGATTAGGTATGACAATAAGAGCAAGCGAGAGCGAAACAACTAGGCTATTTTTTTATCGTATAACACATCCTACTCGTGTCACCTGCTTTCCTCACCACGTGTGCGTGGGCAGCTCTGTTTGCATGCCTAATCCTAGACTTTCCGATACTGTATAATGAATCTGGTCATACGCTACCCGTACCATATACATAAAACAAAAATAACATTATATTACTTTTAAATCTCTATATTGTAAACAAATATATTCTACATAATGCACTAACTTATAGAGCGGGAGCTAAGTGGCTTTTTCGGCAGCTCATCGCTTTATAAACTTTGAGATATTTTTATGGTTTAATGGATGATAACGATTCATAAAATCGACTTCTGGCGGGGCACCTCCTGTCAGGAGCGTTACGAACACTGTTTAAAAATCAGTGAAATCATGTCATCGTTACAAGGCTCATTTTTTGGTGTGTATACATTTTATGTTTAGAATGAATAAAATGTGATCGCCAGAAAGTGTGGGCCGTCAGGAGGCGCAGCCAGAAAGGTAACAATGATACAATACATCTGAGATACGGAGTCAAGTTAGCCGAAAGTGTTAAATTCCTGTATATTTAGGAGCCTATGGTACTTTTGTTGACTTTGTTTACGGGGAGGCTATTCTATTGTTGAAGGAGCTTATATTTACGTTTTAAAAAGGAGCCAGAACTTGTAATGATGAGTTTAGAGTTCTGAGATGAAATATGCGAAAAAAAATCCAATTGTCTTCAAAAATCCTAAACATTTTGTTTCTGGCTAGCCCTACTGACGGGAGTTTCTTTCTGGGAATTTTTTTCTGTGTTCAAAACATAAAACATGCTCAACCTTAAAAAAGTTTGTAACGATGATGTTATATAACTCCGTTTTTTTACCTCTTTGACCTTTCTGGTTGCGCCCCTGATGGCCTACACTTTCTGGCGATCTTATTTTATTCATTCTAAACATAAAATGTGTACACACAAAAAAACTTGGCTTTGTAACGATGGTATAATTTCACTGATTTTTATATCTTGAACCATGGCCAACTCGACGGGCTGACATATGCCAGAAGTTTATTTTGTCAAGTTCGATAGAATTAATCAGCGCATAGAAAATGATTGTAACGATGAGTGCCCGAAAAAGCCACTTAGCTCCCGCACCATTACTTCCAGTTTTTAATTTTAATATTGTTGAATATAGTTATGATAAAGATAATACAGATTCCTTATCAAATCTGTTTTCGATACAACTCATCAAATTATTTCAATCTGATATGGCTATAAAAAAATATAATAAATGGCAGTTAATTTTCTAACTTGGTAAATTTAATTTATATCGGTATCTTGGCAGGGCCGTGGAGAGAAAATATGGACCCTCAAAAAATTTTAAAATTTTCGGGCCCCCTAGACAAGCCCGGGGGCATCACCCCCGCACCCCTCCTCTCTCGTCGGGTCTGTAGGTATCGATTCTGAATTAATTCCAGTAAAAGTAAAGATAAAGCAGGGAGTAGCCTCGACTCGACTTTTGTTAGTATTAAAAAGCAAATTATATGAGACACCCTTGATACGATAACGGAAGTGAAATGAGTCTCTTGGTAAAACTACTAGGAAACAAACATTTTTCTTAAACATCTTTTTCTTGTACGGGTTACATAAAAGTCATCAAACTTGAAACGATTAAGGCATACGTAATTGTAAATGCTTCAAATTTTGGTCAGTTATCTGTAGGACAGCGAGTCGCTTTTTTCTAAGCGTAATATTTTCTGGGAGCCTACGGAATAACAACATAACGTAGCACATATATCAGGCAACCCCAACAATTTCAAAGTCAAGACTGTTCAGAAGGGGGTTACACATTTAGAAAAACGCAGATATACATATCAACGTTGCCAATTTTAAAGCTGGGGATCGAACCCAGTGCATTATTATTTTGAAAAGTTAATACAGTCTATTATTATGTAATAATGTAAACATTCTGTAAAGTTTAAAATACTCATACCAAATTTAACTAGGTATACTTATGTAACATTTAAATTTAGAGAAATAAATCTAAATCTATTAATCTATCTATCTATCTGATAATCACACAACTGTCTTTTTATGTTTTTTACTTGAGTGTAAAGATGAGAGAGGCAGAAGGAAAAATTATTTATTGCTAGATCAGCAAAACAATAAGACAATAAACCTAACTATAACCCTAACCTACGACTATGTACACAACTATACTTGCATATAAAACGAACGAGATTACTGCCTTTTGTAGGTTTTTTGGTAAATTAAACAATCCTTAGTCATTTTTGAACGTATAAAAAGGTGATTAAACTGCAAAATCAACACAAAATTGTTTATAACTGGATAAAAACAGCGTTAAAAGCAATAAAACAATATGGCGGCACAAGAAAATGTAAACAACGGTCAACGTCCTTCGGAAGAGAACCAATGAACGCCTCGATAGACATGTAAACAATGAACACGTGATATATCTTACGCGGAGACGGAAAGTTTTATTTATCCATATATTTCTTTGTTTATCTGAGATCCGTTGTTTAATATTAGGTCCTTTCCTTTGCCCAAGAAGTGTCACACTAATTTTGAGTGACAGAGATGGCATCAATGCGGATATCATAAGTTAAAGAGAGACCATCTTGCACTAGTGTAGCTTAGTGCTACACTTTTAGTGCAAAGGAAAGGACCTATTGAGATCGAAGGTTTTGGTTTATTATATTATTTACCAAGTGAGAATATTTATGAATACAATAAGTTGTAGACGTGATGCAATATTTCTTACACAAACTGTACATTTATGTTTATTTTATATATATTCCTGGAAAATGAAGGATTATCCGTGTATTTTTATCGATGAAGAGATAAAAACTATGTACACATTTTTTGTTGTTTCCGTGATAAAAACATTGTACATTGTTATTAACTAATTTTAGCATATGAATGCTGTGTAAATATTGTATGAGAGAGGAGAAATTACAAAATTGAATGGCATGCACATTAATATATGTGTAATTATTATTATCTATGTTTTCCATTAAATAACTCATAGGATTAGTAATGTTCTCTTGACATGTAATTATAATTCGTTATCTAAAAACTTGCTCACTTTTAAAACACCGATATAGTTTTAGTTGTAAAAATAATGAAATTAAGTGACTGGATTTAGAAGTATAGAAACACGAAAGTATCCATACAACATAAACCAATGCACCTCTTACTGTATAATATTTTTTATCCACAACTATCGTATAATCCTTATATAATCATGTAACAATTGACAAATAATGATAGTCATAATTCCAACCCAAGGTATTCTGAACACAATCTCATTATACCTTTGACCAATCAGGAACTAGCAATTTTCATAATCAACTGGCGAGTCCATTTTTTCCAAGGGAAAGTCATAGTTTGACGCTTAAAACATCATACAAAGTTTTATTGTGAACTAACTTTATTTTTTCACTTTCAAACGGTTAAAGCAGTTAAAATAGTTGTGGATAACGATAAAGTATAGTATTCTGTTCGCGTATAATGGCTATTACACGCTCGAATTATTTACGACACTCGCCTTCGGCTCGTGACGTAAACATCACCCTCGCGAATAATAGCGAATAATAATTAAGTTAGTCGTTAGTAGTAAGCTATTATATAAGTGGGATATTTTATGATAAACACAATTTTCAGTTCTTAATGCCCCTTAATATCAATGTGTTGTGTTTTTTGTGGGCTTTCATTTTGGAGATAATAGGATGGAAACGCAAAAGTTGACTAAACGGAATTAAATCTTGAGGCATTTCAAACCGACATATTGCGATTTTAAGTTTCGTTGTCCCGTAAGATCCAAAGCATAATATAACATTTGAAAATGATGAAAATATTTCCACTGTAAAACATATTATGAAAGATATATATTCAGTCAAGCTGCATTAACCTCTTCGTGCAATAAATGCAGCTTGACTGAAGAATATGAACATTTTTTTAATCTTTTTTTCCTAGAATACCTTTTTTCTTATTTTCAAATGATCTTCTCATTAGCTCCCTATTGTGTTCTTCGTATGTGTCTCTTTTTATGGACCAACAGTTGTCCGTCATCCAGAAAATTTGGGTGAATACAATGAAGAGCAAGGCGAACGCTTTCACCAGGATATTTCGGAGATGGGGAAGCAGTATCAAGGAAGGTGGGATGTCCACATGATGGCCGACTACTGTTGGTCTATGAAAAGAGACACGCACGAAGAACATAAAAGAGAGCCAGTGAGGAGATCATTTGAAAATGAGAAGAAAAGGTATTCTGAGAAGAAAAATTGAAAAACTGGCATATGTACATTTTATTATGTAGGGGTGGTTTTTTAGGGATGCTTTTGGGTACCAAGTGAGAATAGGGTAGATCTACGTCACTCAAGAATCTATTCTGGAACTAAAACAATGAAAACTCCAACATTTCCCACGATTTATTGGTATTCATGCAATTTATTCTTCTATAATGGTGGCTACCACCCTTTATAGAAGAGAGGTGCCCTGGAAGTCACTCCAGATTCATGTTTTATACTTAAACTATAAAAAAGTTATTTCCCGTGATTTATTGGCATTTGTGCTTTATTCTGTAATAAGGATGGTTTCCACCCTATTATAGTTTTTGTACCGACTGAGAATAAGGTAGAACAGGGTCACCCAAGATTCTATTCAGGAATTAAAACATCGAAAACTCCTCCATTTCCCACAATCTATTGGTATTCACGCAGTCTATTTTTATATAAGGGTGGTTTCCACCTTGTTATACGGGTGGTTTTGAGACACGCGTAAGATTCACGTACTGTATTCCAAACTATAAAAACTTTAACATTTCTCGCGATTTATTGGCGTTTATATACTCTATGCTTGTACATGGGGAGTTTTTAGCATATCATAAGGGTAGTTTTCCAGTCAATATTCAAGTAAGTGACTGCTGAATATAAAACATTTTCCCTTCCCATGTTTTTCACCATTCATTTACATCCATTCATTGAATCCTGATGTATGGGACGGTTTTACCATTTTCGGGGTTGTTTTTGGCTGTAGCGCAAAAGTTTGGGGGTATACGAATTTTTTTGACCTCGGATTCGGATTCAGCGTCGAAAAATACATAGAATACTATGGTCAGTCATCCAGATCAAAAACTTTTTTTTTTGTGGGGCTGTGTTATCCAACGTACCCCTCTGGTTTACGAGCCGCTGGGCTGGATGAATCCAAATTTGTTTTATTCGAGAAACCGACTATTTTTACTAATTTTTGCCACGTAATTGCCTATAGACGCTACGTGCCTTTGCCACAGTACGAAACATCATTAAAATTTTATATTCATTCTTTTGAATGATATTTACAATGACCGTATCTCCACTTTCATTGTGTTTCGTGAAGCGATTAAAAAGTTAAAAATATTCATAAATATTTTCAAAGTACATTTCTGGCGTACTTCCTAAAAAGTATTTTGTTTCGTTTTCTTTGTCCATAAAAATATTTTTAGTCCAATTTTGGCGCACTTTTGAAAAAGTATAATGTACTCTTGTCTTTGACCAAAATTATACTTTTATATTCGGTACATTTTTCCATGACCATAATATACTTTCATTTCCATGGCCTGGATATAAAATTTTTAGACGTGGGCGCCACGTATTGTGCCTTTTTTATCTGTCTTTGTTTAGTATTGCTCTCTCTCTCTCGTTTTCTCTCTCTCTCTAAAATATCTTTTTAACTGAATTTTCACTTAATTCGAAATTTTTATTAGTTTTCAACTTAAATCGATTCTGGGATGTTCTATAACATTATATATGCATTATATATACATTATATATGCACACGATCATAATTATGTAAATAAAAAATCCTACTGCAATTTTAGTCAGGCAACATGAGAGGTGCATTTAATCATTATCTATGGAACGTTTTTCCCCTCCTGTTTTTTTCCGCTGCAACTTTTACAGCGGTATGCTGTATACGCTACCAGTAGGCACAAATTTAAATTGCATTCGATCACTTTAGAATTACTTGCATTTCGTAAAAATTCGTTTTGGTGTTGACGGTTTGTTTGCCTCCATATTAATGGCTCCCATACAGATTTCGATTATACTGCGGCTGCGTGACGAAGAAGCTCTGTTCCCAGTCTAGTCGGGCAGGGCTCATTTCCTTCGTACAAAAGTAAAGAAGAAAATATTTTGCACTTTTTATAATATTTCAGATAGTTTTTGAGCTCCAGTATTAAAAGCGAAAAAATGCAGAGGAAGAATATTGACTAATGCAGGGAAATTAGCCAAAAAAGGAGAAAACTTGGACAAAATTAGTAAAAAGCTGAATTTTGCACAGGCGTTTTTTGAAGCGTCCCAAACCCAAATCCACAAAAATCCCAACATGGTTACCCAAGATATTTTGCAAATATCTCGCGTCCATTGCATCGGATGCCCATCGAATGCCCATGAGGTTAATGTACAAGCTATCTTTTTTATTTTTTTACCCAACCCCATCCCCCCTTTCGAGATATACAAGGTCAAAGTTTAAAAAACATGTTTTTTCGCGAATATCTCGCTCAGACAACAATAAAGTTAACATGAAAGTTAGAGAATTCAATTACCCATAAGATTGGTATTTTGCATTTTTTCCAAAAGGTCGAAGTTTAAAAAAACTGTTCTTTGCAAATACCTCACTTTCTTTGTATCGTACATGAAGCATTACTATTATTATCGACAATATTCTTCGAAGCGAGGTGGCGGTGAAATGAATAACAGACAATCAGAAGCGGCTTAAGGGCCGAGCAACCTGGGCATATGTCAGTATCTATATCAGCTAAAATGGTAATAATGCCGATTAGTCGAATAACATTAAAAGCTCCTAAATAATTCAAAAATGTAACACAAACGTTTTTGTTTAGCTATTATATACCTCACTACTATATACAAAATAAAAAAATATTTGAACTGGAAAATCTTACTGCTGAAATAGATGATTTCGAATGCTCAGACATTGTAACAACGAATGACAATGAAATTAGCAATGCCGATGACGAGGATTCTGATTCTTATGATAGTAATAATTATAATGTTAGCGATGATGATAGTTTACAGAATGAGTTGGAACTCAATGAAGTTGAGTATGAGTCAGAGTAGGATTAATGTAATAAGAGAGGATTAATGTATATATGGTAGGATATAATGTATACCCAATAAACATTTTTGGTTATATAATAGTAACCATAAATTTGCCATCACTAAGCTTAAATAACTTTAAGTTATATAATATAGTATTAGTAATATTTCTGTTACCTAAAAGCACTTAAATGGAGCAGTTTATAAGGGTCGCCAAAACCTGTGTTTAGTAACAGCATATAACTTCAGAGTTTATAACCAACAGTAATAGAAACATTCTCGTTACTTTACATAACTTCTTATATAACCTAAGACTATTACCTTTGGTGATGAAAAGTAGTTATATAAACCTTTCAGTTACCCCTATAAACTTTGCATATAATGGTGTTGGTAATATTTTTGCCAGCAGATCACCGTTACTTAATTGTATTTCTGTCTTCTGTGACACAAATATCTATTTTCTCTCTTTGATACATATCATTCATATGTACCTACTTTCTTCTCGCAATCAAATATTCCAAGTTGACCTTGTCTGTCATTTTATGAAATAAAATGAACATGGATGTATAATATAATCAACTGTGGGTACTTTATTTACTAAGTTTTCGCATTCGCCTAGGTCAAAATTCTACTGCGAGCGATTTATTACTGCAAACATGAACAAAATTCTCCCGAAAATTGGAGGGGCTTTTAAAATACCCTTTAATAGTCAATTTTAATTTACGGATCTGAAAATTGCATAAATGTGTTTTTTAGAAATGACATGTAAAAACTTAATAAAAATGTTTCCCCTATAAGTTTACATCAAATAAGTGCGTATTTTGGCTTCAAGATAGTAAAAATAAGTCAAATGTTAAATTACGGTAAGGAGCCATAAATGGCGTCTCCATTCTAACTCAACATCATGGCAGAAAGCAATGTAGTTCGCTTATAAACACTGGAAACTGTAATATCACTCATGGTGACCTTATATAAACTCAAGTAATACTATATACCTTTAAATAGTGTTGGTATAAAACTTTAGGTTCCCTATATACTCTTGAGTAATCTAATGTTCTTAAAAGTGTTATTAGATGTCCTTTAAAAATATTATAGCAACATACATTACTTGTAGTGATGTTATATACCTCTTATATACCTATTTATGTCATTTATCCATTATAATCTGAAAAAATATGTGTGCATGTGACTGTGTGGATTAATAGTAATGTCTTTTAAAATAGTACAGACTAAAAAGAACCACGACACAAATTATTCTCATTAACCATTGTCCCTCATGATCCATTTCACTGAGAGTCTCAATATTGCCACATATAAGTAAAGCGGTTTCACTACTATTGTCTACTATTATTATGGGTATTTTTGCAAGGGCGGATCTATGGGGGGGGGGTAATGGGGGTCACCCCCCCCCCCCAAGATTTCGTAAACCATCAACTTTCGTTTTAAAATTTCATAATTTTTATTATTTTATTTTATATTTTTGAATATATCTTATTTAGTTGTGTTTATACATTTTTTTTTGAGATTTTCTCCCACTGCCCATCAATTTTAATTTTCGAGGAAAAACATTTTTATTATTTTCAGCACGCGGCTATGTTACCCCCCCCCCCCCCCCAAGCTCAAGGCCCAGATCCGCCCTTATATTTTTGTTTTTAATATTTACTATATATTGCTCTAGTATTTCGTTTTTGTGTAGAGATATATCTTCTTGATTTGATATTGTGCAATTTTTTAATGAATTTGATGATGCCACCTGATATGAATTTACACTTTTTGGGGTACCGAATGATAGAGGTACTGAACTTAAAATTCTGGAAACATTTTTTGAAACTTTGCGACGCAATGCAGTACTGTATTTTATCTTTTTCCAGGTTTTTAATAAGTTATTCTCCACAGCTAAGTTTATAAACACTCTATGTGTCAAATACAAAAGCAGCCATGATGCATTATCAAGGTTTATAAGGGTAACATGCTTCACTGAGTGTAATGGAAGTTTATATAAGGAATTTTCCTTACTAAATTGATTACCAAAAGTTTTATAGTATACACACCTAAGCATTAATATTTCTTAGATTTTATAAAGGTAATTAACAATACTGCTATATAACCTAGGAAATATTAGTTTTATAATAAAGGTAACAGCAAACCTTATACAAACTTGTTATATATATTTTACTCTAGGTTTTATAAAATGGTGATGGAAATATTTATAACACTTCATTATATACCTGTAGCTTACAGTAATTTTATAAAACCTTAATAAACCTTGGTGACTATAGGTGCCTTCCGAAACCTTTCTTATATAACTTCGTTACCTTTATATATTCTTTATATAACTAGGTTTTACCGTGAGTGCCGTGAAATGTTTATTGGGTATTATATAGAGTAGTAGAGTATCTTATGTAATAATCGACGCAACTTTCGTGGATTAGGCCTACATACACACGGAAAACCATATAAAAAAAAACGCGCCATGCATTCAACTTCGTGGGTGGTGCGGAAACGAATTCAATTGAAAAAATATTTTTTAGAAACTGTAAAGTTACCAATCTTGCAGATATTCAAGTTCTCTACTGCTTGTATGTAGACTTCATCGCGGTCCAATGCATAGGAAGCGAGATATTCGCGGAGAACAGTTTTTTTTTTAATTTCGACCTTGAATATCTCGAAAATTGTGGGTTTTGGGAAAAAATGCAAACTGCCAATCTTGTAAATAATTGAATTTTCTACAACTTTCATGTTAACTTTATTGCTGTCTGATTTTGTTGGCGCGAGATATTCGCGGAAAACCATGTTTTTAAAACTTTTACCTTGACTATCTCGAAAGGGGGATAAAAGATTTAAAAAAAACTTATAGATAATTTAATTCTCTACAACTTTCACATTGACCTTATGGGCATCCGATGCATAGGACGCGAGATATTGCAAAAAACTTTGACCTTCAATATCTTTGGATTTTTGTGTGCAAATATTCAGATTTTCACTAATTTTGTCCAGGTCAAATGCTGATTTCTCTGAACTATAGGAGTTAGGTGCACTTTCTTGCTATTCGGAAACATTTCCTGTTTCAGTCGATTTTTGAGGATCTATGAGACCTACGTATGTTCGGACTGTGGTGTACATATAATTCCCAAGTGAATTAATATAGTAGAGCCTGTACGCCACTGAATGTCATAATTTTTTAGGAGATTCCGTCGCCACTTAAACAACCTTCTTACGTGTTTTTATTGCACACGATCAAGGCAGATTATCCATAGACGACGCAAAAGCAAAAATTAAATTTAACGATGTCTGTGAGTGACAACGTCAAATCATTTCTAACACGTTGACACCATTATAATTACTTATTTTAAACTCAACTAACCTATAATGAGAGGAGGTGGAAGCTTCCGATTCTTATGCCACTGCATCATAACTGCGGAACACTTAGGAAAACACACACATATAAGTTCAACAAAAACTAAACACTAACTTTTCTTGCGGACAAAATTTTATTTATAACTTCAACGACCTATTTCAAGATCACTGGTAAGTAAGCACCACTTAAAAATTTATTGGAATTTCAAAACTGCACTGGAAATATACTTCGGAGCACTACGGTAGCTGTTTGTAAAAAAGCACACGCATCGACGAGAACCGAGCACTGCAATTTTGCAATGAGATATAAAATCAAGCTTGTTTTACTAGTAGAAGTACAGTTTATGTATTTAACACTCAGTATGTGACACACGTACACTGACGGATTTTAGTCATTGTTTTTGCTAGACGCGTCGCTGATTTTTCTGCAGGATAGTTACTGTTATTTTTTCGTCGCGATGTGTAGTAAATAACGTTCAACCGCTGAACCTGACTGATTTTGAATAAAAGATTTCCTTGTTGTTTTTATCACGAAAAGTTTGCCTTGGAACTGGTTATAACTTAATTATAATTAACACTGGCGTTAAAATGAATGACAAGAGTATTAAATCATATAGTGCGCGAGATAAAATATTAATAAAATTATTTGATAACGAGTTTTAATGGAAGTATCGCAAACTGTAAACGGCAATTAAGGGAAATTATCTGATAGTGTCTCGTAGCAAAATAGTGAATGAACCTGATAGAGTGGCGTGTAGGGCGCTACCGTATGCACAGTGGCTTATTTTTTTTATTTTCTGCACTCTTCTTTCTGTATTTTTTATAAAAATAAATATTAATATACAGGGTGTCCCAGAAATAGTGGACAAAATAAAACCTGGTGAAAGGGGACATCATTACCAACCCCCGGAAAGTGACATAGGGTTATTCAAAAGTCAACGGTTTAAAAGTTATTCGGACTTTTGTGATTTTGAGAAATTTACTACCCACCTTAAAAAATCACTACTGTGCTAAAACTAATCGGTGTATTCACCTGAAATTCGGCACAGACATGCTTTGGTAATGTAGCAACCAGATAAAGTTAAATTTATATTTATGATTAATGTAAACACCTTTTTTTTGTTTTTTTTTTCTAAAATTTCTGTTTCTGAGAAAAAAAGTTCAATTTAAAAACGGTTATTGTAAAAAAAACTGTTCGATGACGATGTGAACATAATGTTAAAAGCTACCTTGGTTTATGTTAGTTACATGAAAAAAAAATCCAAATGCGAATATCCATTTTTAAGGTAGTTGTTATTAATTGAAAAATACAAACAAACGAGATAAATAAGTTAACCAAAACTGTACAAAATAATGAATAAACACACCACAGATAGTAGACAACCCCCAAATCCAAAGCCAAGGCTCTCCGGAAGGGGGTTACACATTCGGAAAAACGCAGACATACATCCAACCCACTGGTGTTGTCAATACCGGGGCTAGGGGTCGAACCCAGAGCGCGGTAGCGAGTCGATCAGCATATTCGCCACTCAATACGCCTTAACCGATTGAGCTACCGTGCCGGTTAATGGAATGGAAGTATATGTTGAAAAAATTAAACAACAAATAATCAAAAATGTGTTTAATTATTACTTATTACCAGAGCTCGGGAATTTTATCTCGGCGCCAGAGACGGCTCTCATATAGACATAATATTATATTGCAAACACCTACCAAAACATTCAGAAAAATGATGAAATGGTGAAATATTTATCATTGCCAGCTACAATGGTAATAAATTTAACCTAAAAACGGCAATAGCTCTTACAATAACATGTAATATATATCTAGCAAATAAAAAAACAATTTTGAATCAAACACATACTTTCCTCTTCCGTTTAATATGTGTGGCATGTTTACTATGTTTACTTTCATAGTAATTAAATATAAAAACTCAATAAGCTGCTAGCAACATAAAACATTTTTTCCCCAATAAAATAAACCATTTTTATATAATATTAAATCATACATAACAAACAAATTTAAGGATTAATGGCATAAAACTGCCATGTACTGTGTGCATCATAAACGTACACAACGTGATAAAGTGAATTTTATTTCATTTTAAAATGTTAATATGTATAGTTGACTGCCCACTTGTTAGACGTGTAAAAAATGTCGGCGCCTTTGGCGGTGCGATGCGGTGTGTTTGATGGTCAAAGGTGCCAACATTTTTTGAGTGCCTCGGAGACCTGAAGACAACTATAACCTACTTTTATCTCTGCTGCATTTGTGAAACGTACTGACAATTACCTGAAGACGTAGTTGATTCTTTTGCAATTGCAGTGTTGAACCCAGGCAGCAAGGTGCCGTCATTATGACGTCGTTTTTTCGGCATTAATCACGTCAATTTCACCTTCAGCATGACGTAAAAATGACGTGAAAAAGACCGCACAATGTCACAGCCCAATGACGTCATACATATGACGCCAATATGACGTATTGGTTTTCAGTGAATTTTGCGATAAGGGATGCAAACCTCTCATTATAATATTTTTCCACAATTATTAATAAAGTTTTTGACGAAAAAAAAACCGGAATGTGAAGGGATCGAACCGTGGACCTTTTGACTCGCAACCTAACAATCAATCAATCAATCAATAACAAGTTTATTAAAATTAGAGGTACATGTATGTGCCTCCCTGAAATCTGGCCCGGAGCCAGCCAGACAACCACGACGCGCAGCGTCGTGGTGGGTGTCGGGCTGAACGGGGCAGGTCCGGTTTGGCTAAAACTGAATGTAAAAGGTTAAAACTCCTGCCTAAGAATAAAGCTTAAAATTAACAATTTGGATCAATAATAGTACACAAAAATACTTAAAAAATAATTGAAATTAGCACTTTAAAAACTAGCGGTTTCGCGCACAGACGAACACTTTGGAATTTTGATTGCTGACACGGGAAAACAGAACTCAACGAAAAAACCCGTTCGAAGCAATTCCACCCTGGTCTTCCTGCCAGGAAAATGTGGTGGATAAAAGGTGTGGTTTAAAATATTTGGATTTTTAGGGAATTTTTCGGCCTAGACGGAATTTAGAAACAAAATGGACAAAAGAACAAAAAGAACAAAAAGGACAAAAAGGACAAGAACAAAATTGAACAGAGATAAGAAGGTTGTAAAGTTATACAGTTGAGGAAAGATAAAGAGTAGGGTAGAGATAAGTTATAGTAGAGGAAAGTTTGGCAACGCCTGGTATGGTAGAGGGTGTCTGATATCGAAAAGTATTGCATTATGCTGTTTGATTCGAGTTATGTTGCGGGTTAGCAGACTATCGCCCAGTTTGAATTGATAGAATTTTTGTGAAATTTCTTGGACGTAGTCCGCTAGTGGGGTTACGTCGTGGCAATTTGCGTATAGATCTCTGAGGGAGGTGTACTTGTCCAAACCAGAGATGAGGCGCATAAATTTATGTTCAAGAACTCGAAGTTTTCTCATTGTCGTGGCCGGGATGCTGCACCATACCGGCGCCGCGTATGTGATTGCCGGCCTAATCACCATTGTGTACAACATTTTTTTATTTTGTCTGTTTAGTCCGCTACCCCTGGCCAGGAGCGGGTACAGACTTCTGGATATGGAGTAGACCTTACGTACTGTCTCATTAATATGGGTGTTAAACGTCAGTCGTTTGTCTAAGTTAACCCCCAAATATTTCACGCACCGTTTGATAGGAATTTGTCTACCCCCGATCGAAAGTGGCGTTAAAATCCGATTTTCGGTAAATCGGCGCGTGAAGAGAATCGACTCGGACAACCTAACACTTAACTCACTGAACCATTGAACATCTTTATTTAAATATGTTTAAAAGCTGTATACCTAATTAGAAATAGTAAAACAAAATTATTATTACTATGTGGCGAAAATTGAACTAGTCACTAAATACTTCTATTTATTTTTATTTTATAATGATTTATTTCACGTCATTTTAATAACGTCAAAATAATGACCTAAAAGAAACGTGTATTTGACGTCTTCATGATGACGTCAGAAGTACGTTATAAATATCACGTCTCTGGTACGTCATTTATTGGGACAATGACGTCGGCGACGAAAAATCACCTTTAAAAGACGTCATAATGACGTCACCCTGCTACCTGGGAAGGTATTCGATCCTGACCGAATGTCAACATTAGATTCCTTTTAAATTTTTTTACTAATGCCGTTTTATTATCTCCTTTAGGCGACGCCACCGAATTTGTGAAACATTGCTTTGACAAAATCTTCTCTTCTTGTTGATGTTCTAACGTCATCGGACTTGAATCAATAGTATATGAAGAGAACGAATGTATTCTTTGAAAGTTATCTGCGAAATACCCAAAATAATGTTTTTCATTAACATAAACTATTTTATCAAATAGAAATATAAGTATTTAATTTTCTCCTGTTCAGATTCTTTCTTGTCTCTATATTGACTGGCCTGTTTCACACCCATGAGTAAGTAAACAGATAAATTAATTTCACAAATTAAATATATTAATCTGTTTTATTGTAACAACAAAATTAATTTTATCGTGCAAATGACCTTAAATTGATTCAGATTAAATCACCACTAAACATTAATGGAACCGATTAAATAAATTAATTGAATGCTGTTTAATGCAATTAATTGAGTATTGACAGAATTACATTCATTTAACAACGTAGTACAACTATAAAGTTTCGAATGTAAACTCTCTGGGTAACTGGGTAACTCTTTTTTTTTAAACAAAATTTTTGAAAAAAATTGAATTGCCTTAAAAAAAAGTCACTGAAAATTATTAAATAAAATTTCATCGTCACCTGGTTAATTGAACTTTATTGTTTTGTTGAAGAAATTAATGTTTTGAATTTTGCTTTATTCAATTTCCGCGGCATATTTAATAAGGGTGTTATATCGATATTTTTTTAATTATTATTCACTAAAGAACTTATGTAGATTTTCAATTTGAAGTTATCAGTGTAATTTTGTAGCGAAAGAGCACTCCATGCTTGACGCCAAATATTTCATCTCAACCTCAAGTTATCAGTGGGTTTGTCGTGAAAATTAATATTCAACTACCGGATATCTAATTCAATGTTAGCGGAGAGTTCAGGACAACTGATTATGTACTGAAGGTCCGAGATCATAAGTAGTCGAACTCTTGTACCATACATTTCACTTAAATCGTGAATGTCGATGGGGCAACTCAGTTTTGTTTTGAAAAAATTTTTAGTCTGAGAAAATGTTTAGGTTTGAGTCTATTTCACTTTAAAAATATTTATAAAAAAAATTCTATGTCTAGCCTTAAAACTCCAAAAATTTATTTTAATTGAAATCGGGATATTATTTTTTAAAAATTGGAAAATAATTTTTATTTGAAAAATCGACTATATCCAATCTTAAAACATAGAAATAATTTTTAATTGAAAGGACCCAGCAGAAACCTTAGGTAAATTGGCTCTCAGTCAAATTGTCTGAAATTGAGATATGTTATAGATTATGAGGTGCTGATCAAAAGTTCTTATGGGCCCAACCCAAAGTAATGACTAGATTTTGAGACGAGATAAGGTTCACTGATCCGCGATTTTCATATAATTTATAAATATTCTTTAAATACATATATGAATATTTTATGAGTTATATGCTATCATATATTTTCTAAAGCATGTTTAGCAAGACTCTGAGCATGATGCTCTATATTTTAAGAATATATTTTAAGAATAAAATCCTGATAAAAAAGTTAAATCACAACATAAAGAATAATAAAAAATATTAAAAAATACCTACGTAAGTGTAATCCCCAAGACAGGCATTACAGATTTTGTGTTTGAGCGTGTCTCTAATGTGTCTGATCATGTTTAGAATATAGAACGTAAATGAAATAAAATGTCACGCATAGGGTGCTTGATTAAAGTGTCCCTTTTCCACTTACAATTAATATTTGTGTCTATCGAATATCTACGACATCATTTAAACCATCGTTATTTAATAGTAAAGCTCTTTCAGCAGTGTCTAATATTTGGTATAGAAGAGAAGTTGGTGGATATCTGATATTTTGTTGGTGCCGAGCAAAACCAAGATACCATAAAATACTGGCAATATGACAACATGTACCTAATGTCCTTGCTCCTGATAAAGTACAGTAATACCCGTCAATTGGATTCTCTTCGTCGTAATTGTGTTCTCGTTCTGTATTATAAGCAATCCATTGTTGATAAACGGTCGCATTTCTAAAATGTGAATGCAGTCTAAATCTTTCAAAACCCAGCACCAGTGCATGTCATTTTCCCTGTTTAAATTATTTTGAATATATAACGGTGCCAAATATAATTGATTTGCACCAACAGTTAGATCTTCCAAGTATTCAAGAGAGAGTTCAGGAAAGCCTGGAAGTTGATTATGCTCAAGACGAATCCACTCGGCTCCCCTTCGACGTAATAAATATTCTGCCTCCACGCGTGCCTGGACAATATTTACCTCTTCAGATCTCTGTAATAAGGTTAATTCTAGGTCTAAATTTGCCCCTTTCATCAGTACAGGACCATGAAATCGATTAATTAATGCACTAGCTATACGGTAAAAGTCGCCAACATGAGCTCTGTGTGCCAAAAATTGAAAATACTTTTAATATGAAACATTTCAATTTTCTACAATCCATATAGTTTTTGTTACTAACCTGGAGTTATTGGCTTCTCTGGTCGATAATTGACGCTGTCCGAGTAATTCTGTAGCAATGCGATATCCACGGTCTCCAATAAGAATATCACCAGCCTGGAACCAGTGCTGCATCATTATTGTCACTATCGGAAAAGTAAGATATTTGAATGTCAAGAATTTTGCCATCAGATGGGTTTCATTAAATGATACCCTTTAAATGTACAAAAGGATTGTCTTAACACTCTAAAGTTTCTGCTCTTTTCAATTTTTAGATAGGTACATGTTGTCATATTGCCAGTATTTTATGGTATCTTGGTTTTGCTCGGCACCAACAAAATATCAGATATCCACCAACTTCTCTTCTATATCAAATATTAGACGCTGCTGAAAGAGCTTTACTACTAAACAACGATGGTTTAAATGATGCAGATATTCGATAGACACAGATATTCATTGTAAGTGGAAAAGGGACACATTAATCAAGCACCCCATGCGTGACATTTTATTTCATTTAAGTTCTATATTCTAGACACAAACAGACACATTACAGATACGCTCAAACACGTTTGATAGCTCAACAAAATCTGTAATGCCTGTCTTGGGGATTACACAAGACGTAGGTATTTTTCAAAATTTGTAATTTTCCTTTATGTTGTGATTTAAGTTTTTTATCGGGATTTTATTCTTAAGATATAATTGTAGGGCATCTTGAACCTATACTTCACCGATTAGTATTATGCTAGCAATGAATATACGTAGAGTGATATTAATAAATTGTACTCTTAATAATTAAGTTTGATGTTTTGTTTACTTCACAAATGGTTAACAAACTTTAGACAGATATGCCATGGCATGTTTCTGACATGCTTAGAGGCTTACCAAACATGCTTTAAATATATGTTAGCATATAACTCATAAAATATTCATATATGTATTTAAAGAATATGAAAATCGCGAATCAGTGAACCTCATCTCGTCTCTAAGTCAAAATCTAGTCATGGGTTGGGCCCATGAGAAATTTTGATCAGGACCTCAACCTATAACATATCTCAATTTCAGACAATTTGACTGACAGCCAATTTACCTAAGATTTCTGAGGGGTCCTTTCCGGTAAGTTATTTTTTAAAATTTGGAAAATAATTTTTGATCGAGAAATTGACCAATCTTAAAACACAGAAATAATTTTTTATTGAAATTCCGGCCAAGTTATTTTTCAAAGCAGGAAAAATAATTTTAATTCAAAATTTCGGTAGTGTCCAATCTTAAAAACACGAAAACTTTGATTTAATTCACTGAGGCACTATCTAAAAATCGCTGTTTGAGGGTAAGTCAGTCTAACAGCCGTTGTTGGCACAGGTAATTTGGCGGTGATTTTCGTTTCGTCTGCAGTGGAACTTAGTCGTCGGCGAAGCGCATCTTGTAAAGTCTGGTGCATGTGGCGGCAGTGTAGATAAGCTGTAGTTGACTTGTTGCTGGAGAACTGGACGAGCTGACGAACTATCTGGAATTGACCGTGATGAAAACATTTTTTCTTTTATACTCTCTGGGGTTGTAAATAATTTCAGATAATTTCGGGGTTGTTCAAAAAGGCCCCCTAGGAATTAATTTCAGTCCAAAATTTTATTGAAAAGTGGTTGAAACTTTTTTAGTATTTGAAAGATTTGAAATATTTTGTGGCTATTTGTTAGTTCTCTATGATGTGCTTCTTTCTGATTAATTTGCTTTTTAATTTTCTCAACGAAGCTGAAGTTTTTGCGCGCTAGGTTACATTTTCCTTAAAAATTTAATTGGAATTGGCAAATAATTTTTTAATTTTAAGAAAAAATTGAAATTTTTTGCAACCATCTAATAGTCCTTAATGGCATGCTGAGCTCTGGATATTTCTCTGATTGATTTTCTCAGCGACGCTATTATTAACTGAATCTTTTGCGCGCTCGGTGACACTTTCCTTAAAAATTTAATCGGAAATGGGTGAATAACTTTTTTAGTTTAAGGAAAATTTGAAATATTTTTTGGCCATTCGGTAGCTCTCGAGTATGTGCTTCCTTTTAGTTGATTCTTAATTATTTAGAGAATTTTTAGCGTTCGGTGGCAGTTGCGCTTCATAGCTAAGAAAAATTTTAAATCGATCAGTCGAATAATAACCGAAGTATCAAGGTGTGTCAGCCTGGGACGGGACACACTGTATTTAGAATTGCAAAGTTAAGGCCGTTTCTGGGGAAACCAAAAGTGATGAAAAAGTGTTAAATAATGAAATATTAGCAATTTTTGGTACATATTACCCCTGCCAAGTTTAAGTCCTTGAAAACTCTGAAAACTATAGTTTTCTAATGCTTTCGTTGACACCCGATATGTAGAAACATGACCACCTACAGTTTTATCGGCCTTACTTTTGAGACGCAAATAAGTTTCCTTGCAAATGCAAATTTTTAATAATTACCAGTACATAACTTTATCATTCAATTACCATTTTGAAACCACTAATAATCATCCCTTTTGTCTACCTTTGCAAAAGTTTCCGCGTAAGAAACCTTTCAAAGCCCTGGAAGATCCTTCCCAACATCATTCAGAGGAGTATGGAAAGAATTAATTAGGAGAAGTAGAGGAAAAATACGAGCTATTTTTAAAAGAATAATTAAGACTCTAAATATAGATGGCCCTCATTTTATATAATTAACCAACTCGGAAATTATATTAGGTATTAAGTTAAGATTTATTTTCTAAGTACGGCCTATAAAAATATAATTTTATTAAAGTTCCTTCAAGGAGGCAGTGGACGATATTAAAATAAAAAAAACAGTGAGTAAATATACAGTGGGTAGAATCCAGAAATAGAATTTTTGTTTCAAAAAAATACAATGAAGCAAGACGTAATTTCTACTAACAGTTTAATGATTATAAAACTGTTTATTGTACTGTACTTAAAGTAAATCATTATCTCCGTATCCATTGTTACCCTCTTCGCAGAAACGAGAAGTATATTGTATTTGCCAGATACATTTTTCAAATCGTGAAGTATACAGGGTGTTCCTTAACAACGTGCTAATATTATATAGAGAAAAATGGCGCACAGTGAGTAGTGTCGTGTGTTACCTCTGATTAACCAGTCTGTTTACTTAATTAAATGCATACGGATAATTCCTGCAAAGTGCAAAGTGAACTTCTATTGGCTTCCTCGGTAATTTATACATACTAGACCAGCAGATATTTAGATATTCGTGATAATAATTAATATTTGTAATTCTGTATTCTGGACATAAACATGAAGTCACCGTCGTATCATATGGTGTGCGTAGTGGGTGTTTGAGTGGTTCAATCGGCGCAAGTGTTACTTAGTAGCAGTCAATCTAATTGTAATAAAGCGATTCCTCATTGCTTCCTTATTAACTAGTGGTAGCGCATCAATGTACAGCCAAGGATCGTCAGCTGATCGAGAGCTACGCTCAAAGAAATACCCCGCCATGGACGAAAAAGTTATTAATCTTATTATCAAACAAGTATCCGAAGCGGTCTCGACAAATGTAACTGCCAATATGAATGAAAAATTTCAAAGCCTGGATGAACAGTTGAGTAGATTTAATGCACAAGTAACCAAAAATAATATCAATATCCGCAAGATTGATAAAAGAGTCGACACATTAGAACAGTATTCCCGTAGATGCAATCACACAAAACGTGTCAGAAGCAGTTTATAAGTTAATTTCCGAAAAATTAAAAATTACTACTATTACTGTGAATGACTTTGAGAATTGTTACAGAGTAAATGAAAAAATTGTATTAGTGAAATTTAAATCACATGATATGAAACAAACGGTATACGGTGCCAAAATCAAGTTGAAAGGCACTCAGTATGTCATCAGGGAAGACCTCACGAGCCCCCGTCATCGAGCCGTTCAAGCTGCAGTAAAAAAATTCGGTCCAAAAAACGTTTGGACAACTGACGGAAAAATAAGATGGAAACTTGACGGTCAAGTTATAAAGCCCACTTTGGATCAACTGGAAGAAATTGTACTTGAAATGTCAAATAATGTATGATTTTTTTTTCCTCTAGTAATTTTAGGAGATCCAATTCAACGAATTCTTTTGTTTTTTTTTATGTCGCTCTATGTGCTCTTTAGTCATGTTGCTTTTTATTGTTTTTTGTTGCATATATTGCTTTGTTAAATAAATAGTTAGTTTAGTAAAAAAATTAAATGGATCATACGGGTAAAAAATATCTTTATCTTTTAATTTGGTTCTTCTTATAATTGGTTTTTCCTAGATTTCTTTTTAGTGATTTTATTACGAGTTTAACTCGCATGGGTCTATTTACTCTTAGTAGTTTTTGTATACGTATAGGTATTTATCGCATTTGAATATTGATTATTAAAAACATCTGATATCAAATTATGTATCTACTATGTTTTAGTTGCGCTTTGCAGCTGTTTGGAGTATTATAATTTTTTTTTTCTTGTTTCTCACCTTATATTAACTTCTGGTTAAAATGTTGAGGTACTGCATTAACGATGCAACTTAAACTGGCAACACTAAATGTTAGGTCATTGTTTACTGGATTCAACGAATTGAAAAATATTGTACTTACTTACAACTTTGATCTATTTCTAGTTACTGAAACTTGGCTTTCGCCTATAATACCATCCCAGCAAGTAGCAATAAATGGTTATAAAATAATTAGGGAAGATCGTGTGGGAGGCAGAGGTGGGGGTATAGCTTTATATCATAGAGACCATTTAAAAGTAAGCAAATTAAATATTGAAAGTAGTGTAAATGCACCTTTAGAACAGCTTTGGGTAAGTTTTAAAACTAATAATATTACTTTCGCTCTAGGAAGGGTTTACAGACCACCTAATACTAATGTCATCGAATGTATTAATGAGTTAGAAAATTCAATATCTTATGCTACTCCCGTAGTTGATGAAATTTTGTTAACTGGTGATATTAACATTAATCTACTAAACACAGCCAATAATAATAGTATAAAATTTACGGAATTTTTGGAGGCGTATGGTCTCTCGTTAGCTAATCATGAGCCTACTCGAGTTAATGCCCATAGTAACTTTTTAATTGATATAATCAGTATCAGTAACCGTGAGCTTATTCGGACCTGTAAAACTCTCGAAACATATGATATATCTGATCATTGTCTAGTGTACTGTGAATTATCCATTGAATCAGTTAAACCAAAACAATTCTTTAGAACATTTAGAGATTTTAGATATTTTAACTTTGATAACTTCGATAGAGACCTTAGATCACTGCCCTGGCACAACTTGTACTTGTTAAATGATTGTGATGAAATAGTAGATGTATTCACTGACTATCTGACTAGCTTATTTAATATTCATGCTCCTCTTAAGACTGTCAGAATTAACAAGCCGAAGGCTCCTTGGCTAACAGATGTAGTAAAGCTTATGATTAAAACAAGAAAGAATGCTCTAGCTAAATTTAAAAGAACTCGCGATGCTGGTGATTGGGTAAGTATGTACGTAATATGGTAACCGCGGCTGTCCGAAATGAAAAAAAAGCTTATTTAGAATTTATACAAGATCAGCACGACAACAAAAAATTATGGGACACTCTAAAACTACTTGACATAATAAAAAAGAAGGGGACGAATAACTTGCCAGAACACCTTAATGATCCTAATCAAATCAATGACTACTTTACCACGTCAGTTAGTCAATTAATCACACCCCCTCCGGATTACACCATTGATTTCTACAGTTCACAACTATTAGATCCAAATAATAATTTTACTTTTAATCAAGTCACGGATGTCGAAGTGGAGAACTACATTAAAAATATAAAAACTTATGCAACAGGAACTGACGGAATCACCCTGAAAATGCTGCAAGTCTGTTTACCTTTCCTCATCCCTATTATCACTTTTATGGTGAACAAATGTATCACTGACGGGATTTTTCCAAAGAGTTGGAAAACTTCACTTGTAATACCGCTTAGTAAAATAAGTCAACCCAATGAATTTTCAGACCTAAGGCCTATAAATATTTTACCCGTAATTTCAAAAATTTTGGAACGAGCATTATACGACCAGATCTTCAGCTACTGTTTAGCTAAATCAATTTTACCTGAAAACCAATCAGGCTTCAGGCAAAATCATAGCACCACCAGTGCACTCCTAAAAATTACTGATGACATAATCAGCAGTCGTGACAAAGGCAGTACAACTATATTACTGTCACTAGATTACAGTAAAGCTTTTGACACCATGAGTCACCAGCTCCTATGCGCTAAACTTAAATATTTCGGTTTTCATACCACCGCATGTTCCCTAGTTAGGTCATACTTAACTGATAGAAATCAACAGGTAATCAGTAATAGTAGACTGTCAGTCACTAAAAATATAATCCATGGAGCCCCGCAGGGGTCTATTTTGGCACCACTACTCTTTATCATATATACCTCAGATTTTAAAAGAGTTTTACATCACTTTTCTTCTCATTTTTATGCCGACGACACAAATTTATATTTTGCTGCTAACATTGAAAAATTTCTGCAAATGGAAATTTGTCTTAACGAGGACATTCGCAACTTAGTTACAATATCAAAAAATCATTGTCTCAATATTAACAGCACAAAGTCATCTGCCATTTTATTTGGAAGTCCTAAAGACAGACAGAGGGCCATAAACAATGTGTCCATACGGGTAGATGGGCAGAGGCTGGACTATCAAGACAAAATAAAATGCTTAGGATTAAATATAGATTTCCAGCTTAGGTTCATAGACCATGTCAACTCACTTGTCAGAAAATCGTATTACTTACTAAAGAATTTATATGCTAACCGTCATTGCCTTACGCGAAATATTAAAATTAGACTCTGTGACACATTAATACTGTCAATCTTTAATTATTGTGATATTGTTTATGGCCCGTGTTTAGACGCTTACACTTCCACGCGAATACAAAAAGTGCAAAATTCATGTATACGTTTTATTTTTGGGCTGCAATGCAGAGAACATACAACTCCATTCATCAGGGATATTAAATGGCTTAAAATGTTCAATCGTAGAAATCTCCATTTGGTATGTTTTACTCACAAAGTTCTGACAACTCGCTTTCCTAATTATTTATCATGTAAATTAACTCCGAGAACATACATACATAATAGAAACTTGAGATTTACAAATCAGATTACCATCCCCCAACATACTTCTGCCTTATTCCAACGATCTTTCTCTTACCAAGCTGCAACCACTTATAATTCTTTGCCAGAGGAAGTGAAACCATTGTCCTTACTTGCTTTTAAAAGCAACGCAAAAAAGTTGTATCTAGGTAAACAATGATCCAGTATTTTTGCTATTGTAAATATGAACACTTGTATTTTTTTTTCTTTTCTTATTCCTCTACTCTGTATTTTTTTTTATCTAGTACTGTCTAGAAATGTTAATTGTTTATTGTATGAATTGTCTTGGTTGAGTGGTAGAACAGCTAGTCTGAACTCCGCCAAGACAGTAAAATAAATAAAGACGATTTATTATTATTATTATTATTATTATTGCAGGATGTGATTCCTTAGGTCATTTTATGAGAAATTAAAAAGTAGCGATTTAAAAAAAAATCAACACCCTTGTTGCAAAAAATTTGTTACACATACGTTTATATGAACTTTTCTTCATAAAATGACCTAAGGAATCACATCCTCAAATATTAGCACGTCATTAAAGAACACTCTGTATACCGCTCATAGAGAAAAACTTTCACATTATTGTGTTTTTTTTTACTTCTTGGGTTTGGATGAACCATCAGCCAGCAGCTCTTGGTTTATAACACAGTCGTGTCACATGCAAACAAAACTATTCCAGCATGATCTGATTTTCATCACTATTATTATCTACTGTACATTTACCTCACCTCACCAAAGCTAGATGATAGTGTAAAGTACGCATTCAATACACGTACGTGTATGCGCATACATACAAGCCCATATATACACCTATCTATCGTAGGGACAGAGACAATACGTTGTCTCTAGTAGGGACATCATTGTGTTCTGAATATCATTCGAGTGAGGCGAGGTACGGTACCGGTTTCAGTGACTGGATTTCGATCGGCGAAGTTAAGCACGCCGGGGCGAGTCCGTCACTTGAATTGGTGGCCATATTTCATCTCGCCGTCCTGGTTAAGTGGTAGAGTAGCATTAGCTAAACTTCGCCAGGACGTTTTATAAGAGTCAGTAAAAAATTAATTAAAGCAATGTACGTCACGGCGATTGCGAGTTTTCATAAGATTCGGCAAAAAATACTGCAAGTACATGGACTAGAGTTTAACCAACCAATCATCAGGTGATGATTAAATTTGAAATATGCCAGTATACCTAGAAAACTAAATCATGTTTAAAAAACTGCCAAGAGTATTCTGTAGAGCGTTGAACAATTATATAACAATTTTAATAAAGTGGTGAAGGTTATAATGTTTAGTTTTGGACCAAAAAACTGAAAGGAGAAAAGAACACTAAGAAAGAACAAACAAAATTAGTATAATAATAAGAAACGCACTACTGATCCTTGGACAAACATCACCACCATCACTCTCAAAGACCAACTGATAGAAATAACGAACTAAGCACAATTCTTGCTCGAACAACTAGAGAAACACATCGAAAGATCACCAGACTGTCAAACAGCATTCATCAAAAGCAGATAAACAACTATAGGTAGCAGAATAATACAAATCTTATTTTCATGAAGGCACTGCAATTCAATGGTTCGTTCAGACGATGGAAATCAAACAGGACAATATATAGGTGACCGCTGCGCAAGAACGACAGACATATTGAAATACTTAGGAACATATTTGACTAACCAACTGAAAAGGAGGGAAATTGTAAAGAAGAAAATTTAAACGATATACAAAATTACAAAGGCAATTCTATATTTCATTGAGAAAAATAAATCACTATGGGGCCTGATGAAGAGGATACATAAAGCCGTCATACGTCAACGATGACATACGGAGTTAAAAAGAAGACAGTAGCAAAAGCCAACAGAAGAATTCGTCGAATAAAATTTCAACTTTATTAGGAGGGAAAACAATTATAAAAAGGAAAAACTACGCCATGAAGTACTAGGGACATGACTAAAGAAAGGATCCAACATATTAATTGACGAGAGTTCTAATATAGAACAGGAACAAACCGAATCAGGAAGACAATGCTTGAACAAGAATTGAGAGAATTGTCATGAACAAACTAGGGAGTGACCAAGTGCACTGGGAATGAACAACAAGGAAAAAATAAAACCATATTGCAATGATGCAGGCTCTGTCGGAATCACAAACGGAGGAAGCAATAGACTTAGAAGAAGAAAAACTCTAGAAGCAAAAACATAAAAAGAGGGCTCCTGTAACGGTTACTTTTTTGTAGACCCATACGAGGTAATAGTCAACTTTTTTGAAACAGGTAGTAGAGGAGAACGACAACAGAACTGGGGCGGTGTGAACGCGCTAGACAAGATGAGGTACTGAGGAAAGCTAGTTGTGTCAGGCAGAGATTATTAAAAAATTTAGTCAATCGGCTAACATATTCCGGCTTGGCCTGATAAGATATCTTTTTATATTTGTTATATCTAATGTACTAGTGATCAACAAAGAATTTGTGTAGTGTATTATAGTAGAAGCAGTGTGTGGCAGCGACGTAATTACTGTAAGTACAATTTTAATTGTGTTAGTGGAAAAGAGTACTGCCCGAGTGTGGATATTATTTGCCTGTGGTACTGATAAACTAAAGTGATTGGCTAAAAGACAATATCGCCAGGCCGGCCTAAGAAATACATCCTATTATTCTTTCATTGAGACTGGGGAGTCACTGTATTAAAGTGCCTTATTGTTTTCTGTTAAAGAGATTTTTTTGTCTACTACAATAAACATTACATTTTAGTGAAATTAGGCACATTACTACCAATCAGTTCTGCCAATTACACAGGTCGACAAAAAAAAAATTATTTCATCTCCATGGACTAAATCTATCATGCCTTATGTATTTTTGTGTGCTGAATCCGAATTTTCACTTTAAAAAATTTCTACCGCGTAGATTTAGAGTAAATGTCAAAAATTGCTAAAAAAACGTATTTTGACGATAAAAACCGGGATTTACTCGAAATCTACGCGGTGGAAAATTATTTAAATTGAAAATTCGGATTCAGCACACAAAAATACTTAAGGCATGATAGGTTTTGTCCTTGGAGCATAATTTTTTTTTGCAGACCTGTGTTAACGAAGTAGAGATATTTTGCCTTTCTATATTTGCGTTGACTAACTAAAAAAGACTGGTAGTTTTTGATATTACCTTTGATTATCTCGTTGATTGTTCATTATCTTGTTATATTTGAGATTGCTGATGAGCTTGTTAGAAAAATCATTACTTTTATCCTAACTTATTACTTTATATAGACTATGATTCAAAGTTATTATTTTTCCATTTATGTGTGTAATGCATATGAGCTAAGTTTGATGTAACAAATAAGTTAAATTCTTGAGTTCTTTTTTATTCTATGGAAATAATGTATTTTTGTTAAATATGAGCGTATTAAAATAAGCCTAAGTTTTGTTTTAACGTATCTTTAACTTATCGACTTCTTATAGGTCAGCTTTCTGTTTTACTGTGTGTATTTATTTTGTTGACTCATGTACTTGGTGTATTTGTAGGCGTACTGTAGTATATTTTGTTATTGCTTAATTATTGGGTTTGTTTCTTTTACGAGATATATAAAACGCGTTTTTTCTGATTTTTTTCAGAATAAAAATCAGAGGCATCCGAGACAGATGTGCTGAGAAAAAGTACTGTCTGTAACATAACCGCAGCCTAACCGAAATCTAATCGTAGTCTAATCATAGCCTGTGGTTCTAGTTTCCGTCGCAGTAATAAAGGTGTTATTAATTTTAGAAGTAACATTAGGAACCTGTAGGATTTACAGTAAATAAAGACTGTTGTATTCCGAATTGTGTGTTTTACTGCAGTATGTGAGAAAAGGTCTAATTTTCCCTGTTTGACCCACTGCACATTTGTGTTCCTCTATTGTAGTAGTTCCTCCACTTAAAATAGGAACTAGCGCCCAAGCGACCGTTCCGTAGGTATCACTGTTGTTGGGGTGTCCAAGTGACACTTCGCAGCCTCGCAAGTTCGTCACAACATCCTGGCTCCAAAATAAAAAAAAAGAACAAAAAATTTTGTATTACAAATTATGCCTTTTTCCTACGTCCCTGTTTGAATTTAATTTTTCAACGGTGTGAAATAATAGCTCTTATTAATACTAAGTAACGTATCAAATATCATCGATATATCACAAAGGGTTCCTGAAATATTAAATAAAAACATATACCTTCAAATGATTCTAGCTCCCTTATAGTCTATTTGCTGAGAATGCTTCTGTATATTATTCATTTACCAGACATTCACCCATTTGAGTATTGTTGGTAATAGTGAGGTGAATTGGCTGATGGTCTGTGCGAGTGGCCATATTGGAAAATGGATGCCATCTTTGATGCTTATTGAGTGATTAAAGACGAGTGGTTACAATATGGAGCCAGAAGGTATATCGTTAATAAGAAGAATAATTTCAGTTGATTCTGAACTATGTAATATGTCAAAAATCTGTTGAAGTTGAGCCAGTATTAACGGAAAATGGTCGAAAAAAGAAATTTAAAAAAAAATTAAAAATAACTAGATTAGTAACCACTTTTTAGTATTCATACTATCGGGAACGTGTTCAACACCCTAAAAAACATGCAAAATGACACCTCACATGCCTACGAGGTGCATTCTCAATAAGAATCAAAGATGGCGTCGATTTTCCAAAATGGCCACTCGCACAGAACATCACCCATTTTTTTTAATCACTGGACAATTACCAACAATATCCAAATGGGTGACTCTCTGGTAAATGAATGACATACAAAAGTATGCTCAGCGGTTGTATTGTTAAGAAACATTTCTGGATACATGTCTATTGGAACTTTTTTCCTATTTTCGCATAAACTATCGTCACTAGCCTAAACTATACTAACTTCCTGCGGAATTCTTTATATTCGAGCGGAATCGCGCTTGGCAAAGTATTTTTAACGCTCTTATATAAATAATGCCTGCTCGGATATAGGTATATATCCATATAAAAACAATTCAATGTTACAGAACATTATTTATTTAGAGCTTAAAATATTAGATTCCGTTTGGATTTGCGAGTTTTACATGTCAGTTCCATAAACCCATATATTTACATGACTTATAGCAGAAGATTGAACCTTAAAAATTAGGGTTCGATATATAATAATGCCGTAAAAACCACCTGAAACAAACGTGTATCCGTAATCGGTGGAAAAAATGAAAAACAAAACAATAAATCTTGAGGCATTAATATCAGCGTCTGGCGCGTGCTGTCTCTCGGTCCAAAATAACAGCCTACAATTTCAATGTTTGCACGGTTCAAATTTAAATTATATACGTCCAATTTGTTTTAGCGTAATATTAAATTTTCATACAATTTTCCTTTCAGTGTCAAACATTATACTTTACATTATTGATTTAACATCATCTGTAAAATTGGTCGTTTTAAAAAGAAAAATCAAATCAATTTGTCCGAGATTGAGTTTTCTCTTTTTTTTTTAATAAAACTATAGCGATCTTCCCAGCGTTCACAGATAGACCTTCTTTGCTACACACTCTATCTACCGTATGGAGGGCGCGGGCGGCTTTCTGCATCATTTACGATGCGACCCCCTTATATTTACCTATTACCAGGATGGTAACATCGTCTGCATATCCTTGCTTGCTGTTTTATCCAGGTAAGAAATGCATCCTCGACCAAACACCATAGGGGTTTATCACCCCAACACGGACACCTCTTTTGAGTATTCCAGCGTAGATTTAATTTTCCTATAGTCGATCCATCTTGTTATTTGCTTGATTCCACCTCTCTTCACTTCGTTACTTAATACGTTAAATGAGGTGTTCTCAAAGGCACCTTGTCCAAAAATGTGCCTATGGCAGTTTCCTTACTATCCATGGCCCTTTCTATTTTGTAAACTCATGTATCGCCAGCTCACAAGATTTTTTTGTTTGGTAGATATAATACAACCGCTGAGCATACTTTTGTATGTCATTCATTTACCAGAGATTCACCCACTTGGATAGTGTTGGTAATTGTCCAGTGATTAAAAAAAAATTGGGTGATGGTCTGTGCGAGTGGCCATTTTGGAAAATCGACGCCATCTTTGATTTTTATTGAAAATGCATTGCATAGGCATGTGAGGTATCATTTTACATGTTTTTAAGGGTGATGAAAACGTTCCCGATAGTATAAATACTGAACTAATCATTATTTGGTAAGATCTTTTATTTCTATACTGAACAGATTCACTAGTTTAAGTATGTGACATGACTAATATATAACAAAAAACAATATATGACTCCTTATATCTAAAATTTTAAACAGCAGAAGTAATAATTTACGTTGCAATATTAGAATACTTATTACGACAATCAATAATGGCTACACTTCTGCAATAACAGTAAATGCAAATGCAAATGCAAGATATTCCATTTGAAAATCATAAACGTAAATCTCTTGCACACTTTAGACATGAGCAACTTGGCCGAAGTTCGTTGCTGGGGGAAAACAGTGAAGTTGTACTTGAGGGCTGTGGACAATCACCCACATCTTCGTAACCAAACTGTATAGAATCAAGTTGCGTGATGTCGTCATTTAAACATGTTATATATAAATGTGTATTGTAGTAGGCCCTTAAAATGTGTGATCTAATTGATGCACTGGTTGGTGGGAAGTGTTTTTCCCATGTGTGTAAAGAAATATTTGTAATTCGTCCATTGCTTTTTCAAAACTTTTACGAGATATTTTTCTGCTAATTGTATCGACTGCTCTATTATTTCAATCGCAGGAATTCCGAAGTTTGTGAGAAATGATTCGGGTGTACTTGCCATTCCAGCATATTTTGTACCTACTTTGCAAGTGCAGTCTGACCCAGTTAGGGAATGTAAAGCAGGAAGCACTTGGCATATTGCAAAATCGTTCAGCCATTATATGAACAATTCCACAATTCCTTCAATCCAAGATGCTTGAAGGTAATCCAATGAACACAAGAACCAGAACATCTGTACCATTCCATAATACCATCACTCTCTGATACCCTCTGTTTGTTGCATGTTTAATATGGGGCATAATACGGAGATCTGCCTCCTCTAACATGGTAAATTGTAGTTCTTCATGGAATTATCTTAAATTGGTTTGCTGTATGGACATGCGTGTGGTTGGCTTTGGAAAAGATGTTGCACTACAGAAGACCTGCATATTTGGCCATATATTGCTGTATTTTTCTAGTAGATACGATTTGAAACAGTCTTGAAGTTTGACTTTGTCAGAACTAGATGACCAAAATTTGTCTTTTTGTACAGGAATAGATGTTGCATTTTTAATGGGGTGAAGGTTGATTGATCCACATGTGCCGCGACGAATTCGTTCGAAACTCTTTGGCAACTTATCGAAGTAAGAATCAAATACGAAGTCAATTCTTGGTTGCTGTATTTGCTATAATATTTTTCACATATGAACAGGCAGCCTGGCAGAAATTTCCAAATGTTTTCAAATCTTTCAGAGAAATCTTTCTAACGCAAGCCATGAAATCCACAATAGAACAATTTGTAAGGTTTGATAAACTTGCTGAACTGCCATCTGTTTTGGTAGTGTGCTCGTTTGTCTTTGTAAAGAACCCGTTTTCATCGAAAAGGAAAAAATTGTCATCGATCTCATATTTTAACAGTTCCTCAATAGGGTAACCTTTCTCTCTAGCTAGTTGAATAGTGCGTTGAGCCATAGATTGGTTTTTTAGGTGTCTTGGTTTTTACAGTCTGTTTCTCTGTGAAGATGCTATTAACATTAGCTTTCTTTTCAATGAATCTGTCTTTCCTAAATGTTTCATACGCTTCATTTCCTATAGTGAAGACCTGAAGTAACTTATTTTTCACAGCATCTTCAACTGTCTGTTCCGTAATAATGTTTCTTAGCTCTTTTGCCCCTGGAGAAAATGGGTTTTCGTTATCTGTAATGAAGTTCATCATGGTTTTAATCTGACTTTCCATTTTATTTGATATAATTGATGATGACTCATGGGGTGCTCTTAGTTCATAATTCTCTGAATAAACATTGGTAACAATTCCTGTACATATTACTTATTATCAATACAAGTAGAAATGATTTCCATTTCCACTAATAATTATTTGACATAATAGGTATGGTTTCAGTTCTATATATTTCAATTTTTGTTAAAATATTTTTTTAATGTTTTCAACGTGTTCAGCACCCTTAAAAACATGTAAAATGACACCTCACATGCTTATGCAGTGCATTTTCAATAGCCATCAAAGATGGTGTCCATTTTCCAAAATGGCCACTTGCACAGACCAACACCCATTTCTTTTTCAATCACTGCACGATTACCAACAATACCCAAATGGGTGAATCTCTGGTAAATGAATGACTTACAGAAGCATTCTCAGCAAATGTTTCCGTTGCCGAGGTTTTGTACTCATATTATCGTCCTTGATATGTCTAACAACTAGTTTCTCTAAGGCTTTCAGAGAAAATGACATTAGACTAATGGGTCGAAAAAATTTGACCTGGTTTTGGTGTAAATACTTTTATCCTCCGTTATTCAGTTGGCACGTATAACCCACGGTCAAACTGATTAGCGGTTAGGAAATTTTGAATCATCAGAATTTGTTTAAAATGAAGGAAGGTGGTGTTTGTCTACGAACAATAAGTAATATTCTGATTTAATAGTATGAATTCCCAATCTTCTAAAAACTAGGGCGAATACGTCGATAAGAAATCAAAATAGTAACTCATTATTAAAGCCCCATAAATTAAATAATTTGTTTCTATTTAAATAATAAAAATTTATTCACATAAAACTGGGTATAATAAATTCTTCAAATACAATAAATTAATCCTGGTCAATCAAAGAAATTACATTCTTAAGGCATCAGATATTGTTTCGTAAATGTTAACACCAATGTTAAGGTGGGCGGTGGTTTTTTCTTTTTTTGGAATTTGGAATGAATTTAATGCAGCAATTTCCTGGATTTTGAAACAATCATTACCAATCATAATCAAGTTTGAAGAACTCCAGAAGAACGCCAAAAAAATTGAAAATAATCCAAATTAATTTCCTATTTAAACCTTTTTTTTTTAATTGTACGGTAAGTGGATAAGTGGGTAATTAAAGATGACACAACCTGCAAATGATATTCCACTTGATAATCCAGTAGTATTACCTCATAACCAGTATGTCACAACAGTCAAACTTCCACCTTTTTGGGTTTCTAAACCAGAGATTTGGTTCACGCAGGTTGAATCGCAATTTGCCGTAGCTAGGATCGTTAATGATCTAGAAAATATGTCCAAGTAGTCGCAAATTTACCATTGGATAATATAAATAATATTATGTTATAGCTAACCCACCGGAAAGCGATTTATATAATATAATCGAACCTCCATAACTCGAATCCCCAAGGGGATTAAAAATCAGCTCGAGTTAGAGAAACTTTGAGTTATGAGAACCTTTTAGTAAAGATAATAGATATTTATTGCTTTGAATTGCTTCGAGATATAGAAGATTTCGAGTTATGCAAGTTCGAGTTAGGGAAGTTCGACTGTATCAATTTAAATACTGTACTGATTTCTCGCCTAACTTCAAGGGAGGAGAAGCGTCTCGATGACTTGCTCTCTGGTTCTCAAATGGGAGACCTCAAACCGTCGGATTTTTATCGGTCTATGATGAGTGTTGTAGGAGGCTCTCATATGGTGAGCCAAGATTTATTAATTAAATTGTGGAAGAGACGCTTACCCAAAACAATTTTTATCGCGATTACCGCCTCTGGTAAAATAGATATTAAAGATATAATTGACATAGAAGATCGTATTTGGGAATCGTTCCAAAGTTCGATGGTTGCATCTGTATCTTCTCCTCTTTTTGACCACACCCTCTCCTCTGTAACAGACTTAATAACAACTTTTAAAAAATTTTCAACTGGCTTTCAAGGTACTTTGAATCAAGTCTTGCAAAGACAAGAATTTTTTAGTTCACAATTACATTATATTGAATCTAAAATTTTTACAAAAAGTCCTGATCATCCAGTCTCTACCACATGTTGTAATAATTACAGAGGTCGTAACAATTCTGGGAACCGTTCTTCAAATCGTGGTAATGCCCGTAATAAATTTGATCCTACGAATAACAAAGTTTGCTATTGGCACCAACTTTACGGAGATAAAGCTTTTCGATGCGGAGGAACTTGGTGTACTTTCAGTAAAGATTTTAAAGTTACCAATCAGAAATGACTGAATGTTAATGATATTTTGACGTCTGACGTTAATATTTCTGACAGTAATCGTAGACTTTTTATATATGATCGATTAAAGACTTTGCATTTTCTCATTGATACTGGAGCTAATTTATCAGTTATTCCTTGTAACCTTTTTAAATATCACAACTTGGTGTACTTTCAGTAAAGATTTTAAAGTTACCAATCAGAAATGACTGAATGTTAATGATATTTTGACGTCTGACGTTAACATTTCTGACAGTAATCGTAGACTTTTTATATATGATCGATTAAACACTTTGCATTTTCTCATTGATACTGGAGCTAATTTATGAGTTATTCCTCGTAACCTTTTTAAATATCACTACGGATGGAGGTGTTCAATTTGAATCAAAATTGTTTAACGAATTTGCAAAATTTTTGGGTTTTCATAGAATATGTACAACCAATTACCATCTTCAAAGCAATGGAATGGGTGAACGTTTTCATGGAATTCTTAAAACTGCCTTAACTCCTAGAGCTAACAAGTCACCTTGGGTAGATGAATTCCCTATTATATTATTAGCTTTTAGAATGATTCCCGAGGAAGTTTTGCAATGCTCTACAGCCGAACTAATAAGAAATAGAGAAAAATTAAGAAAATGCATTTAGACAATATTTGGTTAAACTTTGCGACTACCAGCTGAATTTTTCACTAAATCACATAATAGTCCAAATATTCCTTATTTTATTGACAGATTGCGTACTTATTTTAATAATTTGGCTTTCATTTCTCCTTTTCGCCATGTTGATCACAAATCGTTTGTCAATTCTGACATTTTAACTTGTGATTTTATTTTCGTTCGGAAAGAACGTTTTAAACCAACCCTTTCTCCTTTGTACGAAAGTCCATTTAAAGTTTTGTGTCGTACAGATAAATTAATTACTTTTATTAAAAGGACTAAGATCATCACTGTCAATATTGACAGGGTTTAATCTACGTTATTACTGACTGACAAGTGTGATATCACTCCACTGCCTTTTCGTTTCGTTTCGGTATTGATAGTTTATTTAATTGACTGGCTGTTCTTTTTCTTAACGGTGGAGTGAGCGACTCACTTACCTCAAACCCAAATTTCTTTTATGTTACCTAGTACCGATGAACCATATTTTTGGAAAAACAATAATAACAATATATATTTTTACATAAATGGAATATCTAAAGATAATGTAATCTATTATTTGATAACATATACTTATAAATTCACCAGATGAATAATTATATATTATAGACAAAATCATTAAATATATGGTAAGCCTATATCAAACCCAAGACTGATAAAGGGAGAGGGGAACTGATATGGTTGCACTGCGTTACGTCAGATTGGTTAAAGTCATAGGCGATGCATTTCTACAAAAAAATAAGGTAATTTTTTTGGTAAAATTTTTTTAAATTTTTAATTTCGTTAACTCCTTTCGGTGGGGACAACGTACTGGTAAATTTTTCGCGTGTTGTGGTAAATCACCCTATATAACGAGGAGCAGAACGCAACAACTTCATTCTTTAGAATAGTTCTGAAGAAGCTGGCAGCATGATCAGCGAAACGTCAAGTCAAATTCAACAACCACGGCAACACCCGAAAGAAAGCATTTCAATGAGCAGGCTATCTACTCTTTGCACCAGCTTTATGAGCACATGAAATAGGAATTGCTGTATTCCTTTACAACAGCACTCTGTAGACGTTATCTGTCTTAAACAGGTGTACCGAACATAAATATTCTCAATAAAAAATTCGAATCACATACAAAATGGATACATAGGGAAGGAGTTGGCAAAAGGCTCGTTGCACTAAATATTTCTGAAATTTATTACCTTGTTCGCAGCGTTTTACATTTAGAAACTAATTAGGTGAGATAACAAAATAAATTACACCCAAGAAAAACCGCTCGATAAACGTGACGTCAAGAGAATGGTTTCTTGTTTCTTAGATTAGAAGTTATACCGTGTTAAGCATTAATTCCATTTTGTTCGCCTGTCTCTGACATTAGCGAGGATTATTACTCTCGTTATTGGGATTGGGCCTCTCGAGATGGCTTTCAACCCACCAGGAAATGTTTTAACTATGATTGTTATTCCGCTATCCTCTAATCAACCAGTTTATAATGGATGGGCTTTATGGTTTACTTCAAAAGTAGATTATATATTTAATTCAATCATCGGATTACACTGAGTAAGTTTGCTTTTGTTGATTAATTTCATTAGGGGAAAACGGGAATTATCGAGAAGAGTTTTCGTTTAACTTTGGGAACCATTGAATTACCGTGGATTCAATTTTAAAATTCCTAATGTTTTTTATTAGTTTTTCATTAGATCATATTTTATAATACAAAATACTATGCAGAGTGTAGAAGAATTACGTGTTCATTGCTACAGATTCTTGGGGCCAAGTTAATTAATTTTACTAAATTTGCATATGCAAGAATAAGAATAAAAATACTTTAAACACTGCCTATTTTCTTAATAAATTTATTATTAGAGAGCTACACTTACTATACTTTATAAGTAGAGATGGGCAAAGTACTCATTTAAACTTCAAGTATCAAGTACCAAATAGTTAGTTGGGGTACTTGTTGCATCAAGTATCAATTACTTTTCAAAAAGTAGAATACTTCAAGTATAAAGTACTTCGAGGTAGTACTTGCAATTTTGGGTGTAAGTACTACTTGTACTACTTCAATTAGTCATTTAATTCTAACAAGTACATTTAAATACTTCAAGTATTTTCTTCTAGTTTCTGGACCAAAGAGTAGTCTCTGTGAGTGCCAACATTTTTTTCTCAATGTACTCCCCCCAAAACCACCAACCATTCAAATATTATTGTTATGTTAAAAAGGATAATTTCTCGGTCATTACTCGCTAAATCATTCATTTTGTCAAGTCATTTTTGAATCCTTTTTGGCATATTTGAATATTTGGGGGTTTTGTGAGTGGGTTAGGGGGTGGTTACATTAACACAGAATATAAACACTCTCAGTATAGGACTACATGTTTATTACCCTCACACTATGTCTGTCTAATACAAACTAAAGGCAAATATTCTCTTTAGCAATAACGAATAACTGCTCTTACCAGTCTCTGCAGGTTTCACCTGGATTGTAAACTTACTTTCAGTACCGAAGGCAGGGATTCCCAACAGGTGCTCCGCGGACCCCTAGGGGTCCGCGGACAATGTCTTAAGGGTCCGCGAAATGTCACTGAGATATTCAATTGTTTTGTATTTTACATGACTTGCAGTGGTAAATATCCTAATCTAGTTCCCGCGTACGTTCAGTAGCTTATTCATCAGCTTTTACAGTCAACTGTCACTAGCTCAATCTAAGTAAGTAATTTATGGTAGATTCTACATAATCCTCAATTTAAGAAGTTAGGCTTTTAAGGGGTCCTTGTCAGTATAGCGACCGATGAGGGGGTCCTTGAAAAAATCTTGTTGGGAACCACTGACCTAAGGTACTTGAAGTAGTGATCAAGTACTTTAAATACTTGAAGTAAATTGTAAAGTATTTTAAGTACTGTAATTTCGTTTAACAAGTACTAAGTACTAAGTACTAGTCAACTATCCTAAGTTGGCAAGTAGCCGCGCAGAGAGAAAAGAAATATAATCACTGTTGGACAGAGACAAATAAGATTTTTAAGCTTCTTAAGCTTCTTAAGCTAGCTAGCTAGCTAGCTAGCTAGCTTATGAAACTTGTTTGTCTGTGTCCAACAGTGACGATATTTCTTCTCTCTCTGCGCGGCTACTTGCTAACTTAGGATGGTTGACTAGTACTATTCTGTTGACTAGTACTATTCTAAAATATCTGCAAGTATTAAGTACCAAGTACCAAGAACTCATTTTTTCGGGTATTTGAAGTAAAATACTTCAAGTAATAAAAAGTAACTGAAGTACAATTTATACTACTTTTACTTGAAGTAGTGCCCATCTCTGTTTATAAGCGCATTTTTTTTTATATAAACCACAACGAAGGGATATGTACTTGCGAAGAACCGTCGTTTGCAGATATTGTAAACTTCATTCAGCAGGAATCAGACTGCAAAAAATATATTTTTAGGATGCTCTTTCTCCCAGAATGCTTAGTGAAAGACTTGTTGAACTGCTTAATTGTCAGGTAACAAAACCCAAGGCATTGCACCAGTTTGCGCGAAAAGATCGTCTTGTTCTTCTCTCAGCTCCGGGCCGAAAAACAAAAGGGCCTAAGCGAATATGTTCTGATAAATAACGAGGCCAATCTTCTGCGTCAGATGCACTCCTCCCACAAACGTTAGGAGTTACCTACAATGTTGAACATATATGAGGACAAGCTCTGGAGTGTAGTGGATCTTACTCCTTCACAGGCTTGGTCTTCTGCAGTAACTTTTGTAAAAATGTACTTAACTATGCAACTTTGAGCAGAACTGGAGATAAAATTGAGTCAGTGCTACTAAATTCTGATTGTCCTGTTGGACGACATCGCTTACTATCTGGGCAGCTCTTTGAAAAGTGTAACTTAAATGTGGCTAAAAAATTCAAAAAATATGTCAACCTGTTTCTATAATGCTGAAAATGTTTACAAACATTTCGTTATTCCCCCCTCTTAGACTAAGAATTAGTGAACATTTCGCGTCGTTACTCGAAGTAGGCTAAAAATTTGCCAAAAGGTTGCCATAGGAGTAATGAGTTGCCATCTCTGCCCTGGGCGATGAGCAGCAGTTTTACGACTTTGGAGTCGTAAAACAGTAGTCGAAATTTTTATTAATGCAAGTTGGTTGAAACTTCGTATTTTGCTTGAATTAAGGTATATGAATAACCATACAAATTGTCAGACAAATTTCAGGCAGCAGGGGGTGTAAGAACACCTCAAACAGGTATTTTGTTACGTGAAATTTTTATTATTTGCTCCTGTCTGACAATTGAATATGTTATTCTAGAGACACTTTGACCGTGTAATTTAATTGTCAGACAAAAATTCGGGCCAGCACACACTGTAAATACGTTGCAAACTTTCCTCTCGGCCGGCCGCCAATGACCTCAAGCGCGCCATATTTTTAAAAAGAGATTTCGATTTCTATGGCGCAATGATTTTGTGTTTTTTTTTTAATTTTGGAAGTGATTTTAAACAAAGAAAAAAAAGAATAAAAAGTATTGATATCTCGCTTAATTTTGAAGATACACTCCGTTCTCCGATTAAACAATTAATCCACGATATCTTTTTAACTATTTCATTTATTTAAAAAAATGTATATGAGCATTTACGTTGGTAATTTAATTTTCTATAAAATATTCAATGACTTTTTTTGTTATCTCACTTGATTCTCGAGATGTAAGCTGAAGTATAAAAAAAACGATTTAATTTTTTCAATCAAAGCGCAGTATTATCATATCCGTGATTTTTAAGGTAAGTTTTATTCGTAAGAAAGGGGGATTATTATTAACGACTAAGATAAGAATTTTCAATTTTTTAAAGAAGATTTATCGTACAAATATATTGTTTACGGTGATAAAAAATACATATATAAATAAAAAAAAACGTTAAGCAGGCTCGTCTTCATCTCCAGTCGCTGTGGAGCACTTATCATCAGATTTTCAGTGTCATTGGAAATGTCACCGTCATCATATTCATCGTCAGAAGTGTGATGCACGATTTCGCTTTCTAGTTGTTGCTCTGAAATATTGTCGTTGTCGTTGGCAATGGATCGCCTTCGTGCCAGATGAAATCATAACTCTCCTCATCATTGAGGTACCAACCCTGATGCTCCGGAAGAGAATTAGTTGGTCGTTTCAGATCTGTGTGTGACCATAAACAGGTGATAAACCGTGTTCGCAACAAAATCTCGACTACTACTTTACGACTTACCCCCTCCCCTGCAGCCTGAAATTTTTGTCTGACAATTTGTATGGGTATTCATACACCTTAATTCAAGCAATATACGAAGTTTCAACTAACTTGCAATAATGAAAACTTCGACTACTATTTTACGAATTTGGGGTGTTCTTACACCCCCTGCTGCCCATCGCCAAGTCGAAGCGTTCGAGATGGCAACTCATTATGGCAACCTTTTGGCAAATTTTTAGCCTACTTCGACGAGTAATGAAAGAAAAATGTTCACTAGCTCTTAGACTATCTGATATATCGAATCATCTAGGAAGTTTACGTTTTATCGGTGTAAGGCACAGGAATCAAATAGTAATAAAATGCGTTACGCACTGCGGTTGCTATGCAAAATTTTGTTAGTAACAAGTTTTGTGAATTTTATCAGAAATATCTGTTGGATCAGTAAGGGATTACTGGATTAGACAGTGATTATTCTGAATTAATAAATTTAAAATGGTTGATCTTAATCTTTTCCTACAAAACTAGATTATTTATCTGATTTAATAAAATTCCGACGAGTTACTTTACTGTAAATATAATGCTGCAAATTAATTCAAACATTTATTGGTAACATCACATACTAGTAACAAATACTCAAAAATTACAATGATGTAATTATTTGGATTTATAATCAAGATAAACTTAATAATAATTTATTCATACGCATTTTTTTTTATATTATGTGACGGGTAAACAGTAAATATATTGCAAGTGTTATATACGTAGTTGTTGTATATACAGGGTGTCTCACCAGGAAATGTATCGATCGATATAGGGAAAAGTACGCACCAGAAAATTTTGAAAATTTAGGGAGCTATTAATGGCAGTGTGGCTAATTCAACTAATATAATTACAAGCATCTGGCACTTCCGGTTATATCGGAAGTCGATACCAACTTGCTTATTTTAAATGGAACACCCTATATTATTGAATGTAATTCAGTTGTAGAGTGCAGCTCTCCTTGTGTTCTTTTTACATGCCAAAAAGCAAATGAGTATCTTTTACGCGAAGAAAGTTATAAAGGATATTGTAAACCATTGTAAACCTGTGAAAAAATTTTTTTTAATGTCAAATATCTCTGAAACGGCTGGGTTTAAGTATAGGGTATCCATGTTTTTGATTCATAATTTTATGCCCTTCTCGAAAACTCTAAAATATATAGAATATTCCATTCAAAATAAGCAAGTTGGTATCGACTTCCACTATAACCGGAAGTGCCAGATGCTTCTAATTATTTTAGTTGGATTGGCTACACTGCCATTAGTAGCTCCCTAATTTTTCAAAATTTTCTGGTGCGTACTTTTCTCTATATCGATCGATGCAGTTCCTGGTGAGACACCCTGTATAACATGGTTTAGGGAGAACCCATTAACTAATTTTAATGTGCCTATGTTATTTAGCTTGATACAACTGATTCTTCTATTAAGTTGAACATGTATATAAATAAAAAGCATACATACGGCACAAGTTAAGAACTTTCTCCTATTTTCAAATTTTTTGAGCTCAATTTTTTCGGCTCAACTGATATTTTAAATGAAGTGTATCGTTCAACTTTTTACGTTACATAAACCAGGTACAAGGTAATTGGCAACCTTTAAAGCGATGTAAGATTTATCTTTCGATCCTACTCTAAATGATACTCACTGACATTTTTATATTTTGTTTTCGTTTCAAACAAAATAGCAAAGCAAGCATGTGCGTAGTATCTATTTGCTTACCATTTTTCATGCACAAGAACGCAAACTTCTCTATTAAAAGTTATTCCGTATTCCTTCCCAAAGTTGATTAAAAAACAAACAAATAAGATAAAAATAAAATTAATGTTTATTCTATTAAAATTGAAAATATTTATTCCAGCGAATTATCATTTAGAATTCCTGCTGGATATTTTTTCAGCTTATATAATTGACTGTCTAATATGTAATGATAGAAATAAATAGTTTTCCGGTTAGGTGCATCGACGTAAATATAATATTAAGTTTAACTGGTGAAATGACAATAAATGACAATAATGTCGTTGTAGGTATAGGTTGATCCCTGGTGAAGAATCCATACGGGAACGAAATCCAGAAATATACTGCGCAATTGGTAAAATAACTTGCATTCGGTTTCCGGTACTCGAAAAAAATATCTTTTGTACCATTCAATTCAGCTCCATGTGAATAACATCTGTGAGTATTTTTAAGGACTACCAATTTTTGAAAGGACTCCGCGCAATTCTTATATTGGGGTACAGTCAAATTAACTGAATTTTTAATATGTTGTAGATTTCGACTTTCTGATCAAAAGCTTTCGTAAATTCTGTATCTTGCCGAACTTTTAATTTACTGATGGTGTTAGAGATTAAAGGAGCCATTTCCGAAGGATTTCAATTGAAGAGCTAAGTGGATAAAGGTGTTATGTCACAAAAACACGTTATTGAGTAATTTAACTCGAAAGTTTTTAGGCGAGAACTTTTTTGTTATAACGACCATATAGCTTGCATTTTGCGATGATATTGACATTTGATGTACTTTTCAGAGACAAATAACTAAAGTTGTCAGTTGTCATTATTTTCGAAAATTTTAAAAAATTAATGTACATAACACCTTTATCCGTTCATAAGTTTCTCTGAAATGAATAAGGAAGTGGTGAATAAAAGTGTTAAGAAATTAAACATATTTTATTATTATTAAAACATTGTACAATTTTTAGGTAGTCGGACAGTTCTACGGTTTTGAGCCACAGTTTGGTCATTTCCAAGTATGTTGTGATAATACGGCCTTACCATTCATTTATGAATGGTAATTGTTCTTTAAGATTGGCCAGTTTTCCTACACTTAGGCTGCCCTTGTTTTCATTAAACACCGTTAGAGCAATACAGTGGGAATTTATCTTATGCAAATTCCGTTTCTTTAAAATATCGACTTTGTAAAATCGAGTCATTTCATCTAGTGATGTAATAGTAGCACCCATAGGTGCCATTTCATACCGTCGTGAAAATAAACCTTTTCATTGTTCAAGTTTTTCTTCCTGTTGAACAGATTGAGTTTTGAGGCAATTCCATCAATATCCTTGAAATGATTCTTCATATCTATGATACTGGTCCGGAACGTAGATGTTTTCATGTTTCCTTAAAATTTTCTCGACTCTGTCAAAGTGTCTGTCTGAATCTAAATATGAATGTCCCACCTCCGAAAATTTATGGTCGATAACTGTAAATTCTCTCTTTAAAATCAACAACTGGTAAAGTGTAATGATATTGAAGTTTTTATTTTGTCCACCACAGGAGTCGGGCCATATTATAATGTGATCGATCTTCTCTTGAAAATATTCATTGTAAATTTGTGAAAAGGTATGTAAGCAATAAGCAATTTCTAGGCTTTCACGGCTGGCCATATCTTCAGTCCATGTGAAAAAGAACGGTTTTTTTTTCAGTATTCCTCAATGTATGTATGCCAAGTTTGTAAAACCACATTTGACGAAGGTAAAATGCTTTCGATGTACTTAATTTTGGCAGCGGCATGGTTTGCTGAAGATCTAAAGTAAGAAAGCAAATCGTTCTATCTACTGTAACTTTTGCTCCGTCACGCTTTTGTTGTTCGAAAGCTAGTTTGTAATTTTCTCCGTATTCTTTAGTATTATTTATTTTTTTTTAATTTCTTTTAACCCAATAGATGTAAGCATAGCGAACCCTGTAATTCTTAAACGATAACCTTACAAACCCAAATGACCTTTGACTTGATTGGCGTAATTATCATACGTATTATTTTTTCCGCAAGAATTTCGGAATTCGCCAGATTTGCCTTAAACAATTTAATGCTCTTTCAAAATATTGGGTGGGCAGAAGCCATACCAGATATCAGTTTTGCTCTTGTCATAAAAATTTCTACGGTCCAGCCCTCTTCTACTTGACAGCATAAAAATGTTTGTACAAAAATCAACACCGCAAAGCGTCACTTTCCAGTATTTCTGATTTACAGACTAATTTGCTAGAATACTTTGGTAAATTCGTATTTTATTATTGCATTTTATATTGATAATGTTTTGTTTTTAAAACATTATTAAAACTTGCCTGGGAAGAAATTGCCACTATGTGACTGATTTCTGCTGAATTGCCAAAAGGTATAAATGTGTTTACAGCAATTAGATACTCAAGTACCATCTCGACTCTTGTACCATCTCATACCATTTCGAAATTGAACGAAATGAATATATAAACTATTCACTATAAGCACTATTCCCAAATATCAGCCAATTTATAAACATCTTACATGATTCATGAAATCGTTTATTCATTGCCATTTGTAATATCAGTTTACTACGACTGACCATTTTCACTATAATAGTAAGAAACATTTAACACAACTTGTCACATTAATGTCAATATAACATAACTTTAAAAGCAAAGTGTTTTGGATTAAAACAATTTAATATCGCACAGTAATGGATAAAGGTGGTATGTGATCATGACACCTTTATCCATTAAATTATATAAAAACCATATGTACATAACACCTTTATCAAACATTAAAACGCATTTAGGAAAGGTTTATTATCCCAAAAACTTATTGAAATGATAGATTATAAGTTAAAATAGTTGTCTGTGTAGAAATCTCAAAATTTTCATAAATGTCACATAACACCTTTATCCACTTAGCTCTTCAATTAAAGTTTTTTGATCAGGAAGACACATACTTTATGTAAAAAATGATTTAGCCAATTTGACGGAATATTATTTTCACTTGTTATTGTTATTCACATTTTTAAACTTTAATTTTTTTCTACGTTATTTTTAAAAATCCCTGTCTACCCAATAAAAATGCTGAAATTACGCCAATGAATTTGACTGTACCCAAAGGCCGGTTTTCGGCCCTTTCTATATAGACTGACGGTACATGACCAGTCAGGTGCAACGTTTTTAAAATGCATGCCAATCATATATATTAATGAAATTACCATGAATATGCCAGAAATGCAAATTTTAGGCAGTCGTCGCGTGCACAAGGGGGTGCAAATCGGTTTTTTTTGTGTCTTTTTTTTGGGTTTTATTTTTTTATTTTTTTTTAATTGATGCCAATAGTGTCAAATGAAAAGCCGTGAAAAAAAATCCAGCAGAAATTCATTGGCATGCAGTTTCCGCGCTCAAAACAACTGTTAATGTGCACATTAAATCGTAAAATTTTTTGGTGTTCTTGATTTTGGATGATTTTGATTTTGGATTTTTTTTGAAGGCTTTTCGTTTGGCACTATTGGCATCCATTAAAAAAATAAAAAAATAAAACCCAAAAAAAAGACACAAAAAAAACCGATTTGCACCCCCTTGTGCATGCGACGACTGCCTAAAATTTGCATTTCTGGCATATTCATGGTAATTTCATTCATATATATGATTGGCATGCATTTTAAAAACGTTGCACCTGACTGGTCATGTACCGCCAGTCTAATATTTGATAAAAAAATTTCGAAAAAAATATTTTTATCATACATATTCAATATCTAATTATTCCATCCCAAACGGAACTTCCCCCAACCCATCCCCCTCTATGTAACCCCCTTAAATTACTATAGAATCAGTTTACATTAGCACAAATGATTAGATGTTTTTGAACTTGAAAATCATATTTCCTTTGAATAAACTGCATCCTAAGCTCCCCCTACTACTATACAATAACCCAACACCTCCCAACACCCCCAACCTCCAATGACAAGCATCCTATCCTTCCACAACATAAACCTTTATGCTGCTACCAGAAATAAAATATTTTTAAATTGACTTTTTATTATACCTCTCCACCCCAACACCATCTCTCCCGAACCATTCTGTGTGTCGAGAGGTTTAGGTTAGAATTTTTTTGGTTTTTTTTGTCTGTTGATTTGGAGCTTATAGTAAATGTACTTTTGTCTGATTTTTTCAGAACTTAGAGCTTAACTATCTTTCTCCGTATTTTTGTTGCTTTGGACGTAGGTAGAGGAAGTAAAACGGGCGCAAGGTTATATCTTTCTGCCGGTAAAAAAAAAGTATAAGAAAAGTCTTCGTCATACCAATTTCAAGTTTGTAGCAGTATGATGATGGCGGGAGTGGTTCGGGAAAGTGGGTGTTATGAGAGGAATTGACATTTTATTAATAATGTAAACAAAAATCCTTTTAAAATTATTTTAAACCTGATAGGAGTATAAAAGTTTATGTTAGTGGGGGAGAGTGTGATTGTCGTTGGAGGTTAAAGGTATTGGTGTTGTATATTCGTAGGGGGAGCTTAGGGTGCAGTTTGCTCAAGGGAAACATGATTTTTAAGTTCGAAATCATCAATGCATGTGTACTAATTCAAACTGGTTCTTTAATAATGTAATGGCGATACATGGAGGGGGGAGGGTTGAGGGAAGTATCGTTTGGGGTGGTATAGAATAGATATTGAATATATATGATAAAAAATTTTCGAAATTTTTTGACCAAAAATAAAAATAAAAAGGGCCGAAAACCGGTCTTTTAGGCCCTCCTCCTTTACAGAAGAATTGTGAGGTAACGAGAACAGTAATAGATACGACAAAAATGCTGAACTTTTTTGTATATTAATATTAGAGTTTACTACATATTTATAGTGCAAATACAAAACCGCTGCCCAAAGAATTACTACTTCCACATCCAGATTTTCTATCCAAGTATCTCACAACGAAAAAAATTTCTACGTGAAAATAATTGTTTATGAAACTTTAATAATATAACATTTGAAATCGCCTATCCCAAAAACCTAGAAAATGATATACCACATCTGTAGTGGGGGGGGGGGGGGGGGTGGTTAAAGTAAAAATTTGAGGCATTTGGTTCTTGTACACACACTAAATCAAAATTTTATTTTTTCACTCCCTTTAATAGTGGGGCTAACGCCAAAAAATTTTTTGAGGCTTTAGCTTCTCTTATATAGGGTGGACCATTAATAATAGGCCATAGTTTAAGGGTAGATTCTTTAGACCAAAATATGAGGATGTAAGCAAACATGCTTTAGTAAATTGTTGCTGTTGAAAAAGGTACAGGGTGTCAAAATTGCAATTTTTTTTCTTTTTTTTGCAATATCTCAACTATCTCTTGACCGATCTTCTCCTAGTTTGGTAAAGAAACATTTTTTAAGCTAAGAAACAATAATTTATTTTTACAATTAATTATTTTTTATTTATTTGCTTTTATCATGATCAGAGAATATTATTTAGGTATTATGTAAATCACATCTTACACACTTTTTTAGTTTTCATGAATATACCTACTTTCTGTATATTGTTGCCCTAATCTGGGCACGCTAATATATACTAGTCAGGTAAATACCTTGAAACACTCATAGTAGTATATTAGCGTGACCCAATTAAGGTACGAATATACAGAAAGTAGATAATTTTATTTTAAATAAAAAAGTGTGAATGACTAAATTTGAATAAATGATTTAAGTATTTTCAATATATTTTTTGCTTTAAATGCTAAGAATCCTATCATGTAATTCAATACTTCGTCAGTATTAGCTAGAAGAGTAGTTGTTTTGATTGATTCTCCAATAATGAGTGTTTTAAAGTATTTACCTGACTAGTATATTAGCGTGCCCATATTAGGGCAACAATATACAGAAAGTAGGTATATTCATAATAAATAAAGAAATGTTTAAGTTTTGATTTGCATAATAAATGATATTCTCTAATAATTTATGTATTACATCATGCCAGCGCGTGGAGGGCCCCTCATTAGCTATACCTATGATTAATACTTTTCTTTTTTTTTTTTTTCGAAACGTAGTGGCACTTTTGACTAGAAAATCCCATGCAGGAGTCATTTCTACGTAACAAGGTACACTTGATAGAACTTTATAATTGCAACCGTTTTCGAAAGAACTGCAGCACCGGTCTCAAAAATTCCTTGAAAACAAACTCAATTTGAAAGGGACAAATTTTATTTATCGAAAAGTGTACTTTGGTGACGTCTTAGTTTTGTTAAAATGTCAAACTAATGAAATTGTACGAAAATGAATATTGATTTCAATATGACAGCGAGGAATTCGATTTTTTTTATTTTTTAAATTATTGTATATTTAAACATTGTTAAAAATAATTCATAACGAATGTTTTGCGTGCTGCTTCTGACGATGCTATTAAAAGAATCGTAATTTTTCATTTTCATCATTTTTTAAATAAACAAATTATCATATTTTTTTAAGTATTGTTCTTCCTATTTTAAAAAAGATGCTATCAAAAATAAAAAATTGAAAATAGCGGATGCAAAATTGTTGCCACAATTGCACCTAGCTTTAAAGCTAGAAGTTAATTTATTATTGGGTTCAAAATTGTCAGGGAATGTCTAGAATCTAGGAAAATACTTCAAACCAAGAGCGGATTTATGGGGGGGGTAACGTGGTAATTACCTCCCCTCCAAGATTCTGTAAACCACCAATTTTCGTTTTAAAATTTCGTAATTTTTATTATTTTATTTTATATTTTTGAATATATATTGTATTCACAGAGACGTAACTATGGCAGGGACGAAAAATTTTTTTTTTCGAATTTCTCCCCCCCTCGCTCATCAAAAAATTTTTCGGGTTAGGATTAGGTATTAAGAAAATAATATAATAGGGGGCCCCCAACAATGTTTTTCTCTGGGGCCCCATGACGTCTAGTTACGCCTCTGCTGTATCTGCTGTATTTATAAATTTTGCCTATAAATTTTGTTTGTGATTTTCTCCCCCCACCCGCTCATCAATTTCGATTTTCGAGGAAAAACATTTTTGTTATTTTCAGCACGCCCCCCCCCCAAGCTCAAGATCCAGATCCGCCCTTGCTTCAAACCGATTCTCAAAATTGACATTTATAATCAGAATTATCACCAGTTTATCCCCAATTCAGTTTTGGCATTTGATATTCCTTATAACGTTCACTGAATAACATCTTTCAAAGCATCATCAACTTTTCTAAATTTTTATTTTTCTCTACCGCTTTGAAAAATAATCTATAACTTCCCCTGTTTGAGCTTTTTCAGTTCGAAACGCCTCTAAAAAGCGATAATAATAATTAGTGATGCTCATATTCAACAAGCATAACATACTTTTGGCTAAAACTATAATTATAACTTTCTTTTACTTACAATTAGTACTAAGAATTTCCTTATTAATGAACATTTTGTAGGAGCATTGTTACTTTTCGTATAGACCATGTGCCAGAACTCCTGTAGTCATTATAATTTGGGGGGACTGAATGAAACTTTTACCAGCTGTTTCTAGGCTCATGGGGAGGTAGCTTTCAAATATGGCGGCCGTTCAAAATGGCGGCCCGACTGCGAATCTTTAAATTCAATTATCTCGAGATCGGGTGGAGCAATCTTCAATTTCTTTTTTTCTAAATGTAGGTTAATGTATTGAATATATTTTTGTTTGTAATGTTTATGGCCAAAAAAACAGTATTTATCGGTCAAAATTTGAAAAAACAGAAAATTGGATTTTTTGAAATTTACGTTTTGCTGCTTATTGGACTAACAGTTGGGTATATCGAGAACGTGTTCTGAATAAGAGTTTTAGAGCAACATCTCACCTTTAAAACGCAAAAAATAAATTGAAGATCGGATTAGTAGAACCCGACATTTCGAGATTCAAAGTGGACGGGGCGGGGTTGAGCATTAATACTGTATTTTAAAATAATAGGGTTTATCTATCTGTCCGTATAATTTTATTGTTTTTTGCATTTTATTTTATATTATTTATTTCATATTTCAGGTAATGGTGTGACTCCTTCAAAGAAAACAGCGATCCTTCTCCAAAAAGGTTGAAAATTGACCGTAGCTGCATCATTTGTGAAAATTCTACACCACTCAAAAGACTTGGACTCTTGGAATGCTTTGTACAATGCCGCGATACTAAGAAAATTTGAACCAATAATAAAAGTGCACGAGAGGTTATCTGACCAACAAATACCTTACGTTTACTACCATAAAGAATGTCGCAAAACTTTCGTACACAAAAGAAATCTTGAAAGAATCGCCCGCGCCGCAGATAAAGGTCCTTCACCTGATGAAGATAATAGAAACATCAACGGAACTCCGTCATCTATGAGAAGATCATTGCCCGATAGGAAAAATGCCAGTACTATAGGGCGTATTTATCCGGAGATCTGCATCTTTTGTGACAAGCCAGGCAAATACTACCAAAGTTCGAGGACAAGGGAGAAGTGTGTCAAGTTCGCTGATCTCAGAGCGGACAAGACACTTCGAGCTGTAGCCGTCGAGCGAATGGATAGTAAAATCATGGCGATTACTTCACGAGATATTGTCGCTGGTGAGGCTCACTACCATCATTCCTGCTATAATTCATACACCAGGAAACGACCACAGAAGGTACAGCAGACTTCCTCAGATCCCTACTTCAAAGAAGATAAATTAGACAAAAAGTTCGGTGATCTGTTAAGATGTGTCAACGTTAATAACAAGGTTTATATAGCTCCTTCCAATTACACTTTTGAAGCCTAGCTAGTGACTATATTAAAACAAAGAATAAGTTGGACGCATTTGAGAGTGGTCTCAATGTCAGTGAACAGATTGAAGTAGCTGCTGATATTCTGAAGAGTTCAGTAAAGAATTCCATTTCCTCGGTAGAACAAATTTGGCCACCGAATATCAACAATTTGTCCATTGATGACTTTCAAGGGCCGAAGATACTTCTTAATTTCTTAACCAATCTCCTCAGTAATAGTATGAATAAATTTAATATTGTCTATAGCTTAAGATATACTATATGCTCCATTGACAAAGTTCTTGCTGGTAAGCTCTACAACCGCGCAGTTCGCTTACACAAGCTCGTGTATGGAGCCTGCATGAGAGTTCTGTACTCTGTACTTTGGAATGGGTAGATATAAATGAGTTAGATCTTTCCTACATCTTTGTTGGTCAGGTTGGTTGATTGGTTGGTTACCTCGTGCAGTTTTATTATTGGTTCAAATTTTCTTAGTATCGCGGCATTGTACAAAGCATTCTATGAGTCCAAGTCTTTGGAGTGGTGTAGATTAACCGGTGTAGAATTTTCACAAATCATGCAGCTACGGTCAATTTTCAAATTTTTTTGGAGTAGGATCTATGTTTTCTTTGGAGGAGTCACACTATTACCTGAAATATGAAATAAATAATATAAAATAAAATGCAAAAAACAATAAAATTATACGGACAGATAGATAAATCCTATTATTTTAAAATACAGTATTAATACTCAACCCCGCCCCGTTCACTTTGAATCTCAAAATGTCGGGTTCTATTGATCCGATCTTCAATTTCTTTTTTTCATTTTAAAGGTGAGATGTTTCTCTAAAACTCTTAATCAGAACATGTTCTCAGTATACCCAACCGTAAGTCCAATGAACAGTAAAATGCAAATTTAAAAGAACCTCATTTTTCGTTTTTTCGAGTTTTGACCGATAAATACTGTTTTTTTCGGCCATAAACATTACGAACAAAACTGTAGTCCGTTCATTCACCTACATTTAGGAAAAAGAAATTCCAGATTGCTCCATCCGATCTCGAGATAATTGAATTTAAATATTCAAAATCAGGCCACCATTTTGAACGGCCGCCATATTTGAAAGCTACCTCCCCATGATGGACCCCCCCGAATTTTTTGCTCCATATGATCCCAGAAACCCGTGGTAAAAGTTTCATTCAGTCCCCCCAAATTATAATGACTGATAGGTCTGGCACATGGTCTAGTAGTACAGGTACTAATATGCACTTAAGAATTCTTCGCGTGTTAATTTCAACAAACTACAAATATTTTGCAATTAAATTGGATTTATTATTACCGCAGATGACATTAATTAATTTTCTATCTCTACTGTGAATTCAGTTCAGTTTTATAAGCGACTTTCAACAATGTTTCTACTACTTATAGGAAAAACAAAAAATAAATATAAACTCCTTCTTTTTTTCCACTTGGAGCCGTTCGTCATTTGTACATACTTCAACAGATTCTTTCTAAAACTAGTCATGTCGATGTCGAATTGAAGTCAACGTACAACATGTCGATTCCACATCGCGTTAACGTCAATTCGAATATTGCGGCTAAATTTATTTTACATAGTCTTTATCCCAGATTCTATCAAAAGCCTGGTTGACATCTAGAAATATTTCTAAGCAACAATTTGTGACGTATTTCCCAGAGAGGCTGCAAAGTGACACCCAAGCAAAAGCAGTAATTACAGTACGGCTATTCGGGCGCCAGCTCCTGATGAAGAGGAGGAACACCACTACCCTAAATGCCAGTGAAGCAGGGTTTGAGCACTCACAGTGAAGGAACGGAAATGTCCAGCTGGCCAATACATACACAGCAGTAAAAACCACAATTCGGAACACAATCATATTTATTAATGTCAAAACCTACTATGTACAATTCTATAGGTACTTAAGATTACTCCTAATATTGCAAGAACTTACCACACCCTTTATTACTTACTTCCTCTGGTTACGTCTAAGCACGTCTGTCTTCAGCGGTCGGTCGATAAAAACTGTCAGCGGATTGACTATTACCATAAAAATGTGCTTCGTTACATTTTTTTTTTCTTCAAAGACGAAATATATGCCAAATCCGTGGACTCGTTCAGTCACTGAATGCTGTCTGCTTAAACCAAATTAGTGTTCAGAAATAATATGCTTTTTTCTATTTGTATTAACCCCCGACACAAAAAGGAAGGATGTTATAAGTTTGGCGCATATTTCATCTCTATCTATCTGCCTGTGGCGTCATCTATTCAACATGTAATCCGATTTTGATGCGAGTTTCTTTATTTGAAAGAGTAGTTTGTCGAGAAGGTTTTTAGTAAGATTCCATCTCGGTAGACATTCGGGTAGCTGCATATCATCAATAAAGATCTAATTAAGTTCTCTAATAAATTCAACCGATATTGATGTAGTTCTCATTATATATTAGTGCATTACTTGTTATCGAATGTTTTGCTAATAATTTATCAAAGAATTTTGTAAAAAAAAACATATATGTACAACACGTCGGTAAGTAATTTACTTACCGACGCGCGACATCTGAATGGCTAGTAAAATTAATATAATATATACCTGTTATTTCACAAAAATTAGGAAATTTCTATTTATTTAAAGAAGAATAAAATTATCTTCTGTACGATCGTATTAAATTACAGTTCAATTAAAATAATTTAATTTCTAGTAAATAAACGAAAAGTCAAAATATCATATTTGACAAGTTGGACTTGCCGCGAAATATAAACGTCACTTTTGACCTCGCTTTTGACTTTTCGTTTATTTAGAAGAAAAAATTAATAGTATATTATTCAACGAGCGGTAATGTAGGTAATAAGTCACGCAGCTGAAAGTTTACAGCACGAGCCGTAGGCGAGCATCGCATATAGTAATGTAAGTAACTATAATTGAAGTGTAATTTAATACGATCGTGCCAAAAACGCGAACATTAAGGTTTGTACCGGTCTCAGGCACCATTGTCGTCGACCGGTAAACGTCCCTTACCGTTCTAATCCTTAATATACTATAATACGTATATTCTTAATTACTGACCATTATTTTTCCAGCAAATTTATTCGCTTCTGCATTCAGGTGATTTAATTTCGCAGTAACAGACATATTTAAATATTGTGATAGAAAAATTAAAATATGTCCTTGTTTTTGTACGTATTCTGTAATCTGTATTACTAATTCTGGATATTGCCTCATGCGACACTATATCAACTGACAACTTGTTTACTATTTGCTAGTAAATTATATAATTAAACAATTTGTGTATTATGCGATGTGGGAGTCGGAGATTGAAAATGATGTATTTATTGCATGTTTATGTGTATGCAAAGTTTTTTATGTATTTTCTTTTCTTAGACTGTGATTAATTTCAGATTTATATCTGAATATGGATGTAATGCGTTTACACTCAAAGAAAATGATAGGTAAATTCAACCAAAAAGGGCATATGAAATCGCGCCTATCTAGTTTCATAGTTAAATCAATCAGTAAAGAATAGTCATACAACTTTATTTGTTTTCGTAAACAAATAGTAGTTTAATAATCATATCTTCTTGTAACAAATTAAATAGTACAATGACATTTTTTTATGTTCAGTAACCATTTTCAATTTGGTCTACAATTAAATAGTACAACGACTTTGTTTTTTGTTCACCAACTAATTTTTAGGTTGATCTACACTTTATTGTATGATGAAGTTTTTTTTGGTTAGCCAAAATCTCAGTATTGAGACATCAGACCACCCAAACCAAAGATTAGAGATCGTTTATATGATCCCTGAGAGAATTTGAATACTGCAATCATGTTATTAATTTTCTATAAATTCATAAGAGTGTAAGATAAATGCATGATTGATTATTGTCAGTGATTTGTATGTGGCGTCATCTGGGAATAATTTCTGTAATAGACTACGTGGTAAGCAAGCAAATTTTATGGTAATTCTTTTAGAACTTCTAGAAGACGACAATAATATTGGTTTGTCTACCAAGTACAATAGTACAGCGAACTAATACTGGGTTAGAATTACAATTCGATAATAGTTAAAAATAAAATATACTATTATCTAGTTTAATTTGACAGAATTCAACAAAATAATAGTCAGACGAACAAAATAATATTCTTATTCATCTATTTTTTAAGTTAATGTTTGTTTTGTTGTACGACAACTTTTTATTAATTAAAATAACAATCACCTCTTGTTTAAAAATACCATCAATATAGTTTGGTTTAACAAAATTAACGATATTGTTAGTTAACCATTTTTTTTTTGTTGAATTTACCCATACTATTTCTTTGAGTGTAGGCAATATTATTGAGGAATGTTGTATTGATACAGTGTCCAGGGGGTTGAACCAAAATGATCTAAAAAATTAAGAATTCAAAACGGTGAGTCCAATACAGTTGTCATAATGCAGATTTCTTGGATTTATTTTATATCCGTAGGTAGAATGAAATTTTTAATTCAACTGGCATAAAAGATTATAATATATATTTATTTAATATTACTTGTCAAAGCATTTTTAAAAATTACCATAGATGTATTATCTATTACAGATATACATGACGTGCTAACATTTCAGGTGTGATTCTTTAGTTCATTTTATGAAGAAGAGATCATATGAACATAAGTTCGCAACGGCTTATTTCTTTTAATCGTTATTTTTTACTATCTCAGAAAATACTTTAGATGTTACTTTCAATTTTGTTATGTGTTAATGGGATATAAAACCACATAGTTTAGTTAAAAAAGTTATTTGATCGTTCTACCACTGACGTCCCGGCGTCCTCTGATATTTTTTACCAAAAAAGTGCATGTGGATTTTTTTTTATTAGCCTGGTCAATTTTACATGAAAACGGTCTCTTGCGTTTTTTTCGTCAGACAACAGTTCTTGATTAAAACGATTAAATTCAAATTGAAACTTATTGTTATTAACATTGATAATGATAACTTTTGTTTTATAAAAATTGTTGGAAATGGTCACCTTCACTTAATAGACATGCTCCCGTTCGTCTTCGTATCGAATTGCGCACTCGTTCAGATATTCCGTATTGTTTCACACAAGGCAACTATTCGCTCTGTTAAATTTTAAAGTGTTAATGGGAGTTTTATACACCAGGGTATTCAGATGACCTCACATAAAGAAATTCAAACTATTGAGATCGGGGGATCTTGTTGGATATTGCTGAGGTCCTCCGCGACTTATCCAACGATTAGTATAAACCACATACAGGGTGAATTTGAAATACACGTGAATATTTGAACCTGTTGAGCCCCAAAAATTCTTAAAAATAGTCACTTGCAAAATATGTGAAAAATAAGGAAGGCAAAAATTATTAAATTTTGATCTAAAATATCTACGACGCTCATGTACACACATCTAAACTTATTCCCGGCTGATCGCTTGTAGGCTAACGCAGTTCGGTCATTAAATTGCGAATGCGCAGCTGACAAATCTCCCACGTGACCAGTATGCCAAGTAGTAAAGCGTTTGGCTATAAGGACTACAATATACCCACTTTTGCACTGCAACACTTACCAGTCATTAGCTATTTACATCTTACTAATCTATTCAACGCCTGCACTAGGCTTATGTACTATCCAAAACAATGGAAGATAGCTAAGATCATAAATATACCAAAACCGGGCAGGACTTTGGACAATCCGGCGAACTATCGTCCGATTAGTCTGATCTCCTGCCTAGCTAAAATACTGGATACCTTGATTTTAAGCCGAGTCCAGGAGCACCTGGAGGACAACGACATACTGAATAAGCATCAATTTGGCTTCCATGCCAGTCACTCCACCACGCAGCAGTTATTCCGAGTTGGTGAGATAGCCACAACCAACTTCAATCGAGGTCTACTCACTGGGTTTGTCGCCCTAGACCTCAAGAAAGCCTTCGCCAATCGCGGGTTTTTCGACTCGTATTATTAAATTGATACGGTCATATATATCTAACCGCCAATTTCGAGCAGTAGTCAACGAGGCGTGCTCAATATCCCTACCCATCCTGTCCGGCATCCCCCAGGGGTCCGCCCTTGGTCCCATCCTTTTTAACCTTTACACCAACGATCTACCATCCCCTACAGACCATCGAACGACTATCTGCTTATACGCAGACGACACAGCTATACTTACAACTTCAAAAAACCCCGACATTATGACCAGACTTTTACAACAACAAACGAACATCGTAGTCAACTTTTATTCAGACTGGGGACTCAAGACAAACGTTAATAAAACCCAAGCCATCTGTTTTACTAAAAAGAAATCTAAGCAAACTTCTGCATACCTTAATGTCAGCGGCGGTGACGTCGAATGGTCTGAAAGTATCGACTACTTGGGAGTAACTTTAGACCCAAAACTCAATTTCAAGCAACATATTTCTAACATTTCAAACAAATGCTGGAAACGTATGGCATCCCTATATCCATTAATAAAAACATCTCCTCCTATCCTATCCTCCTATCTACGTCCAATACTGACATACGCCTCCCAAATATGGTACCCCCTGATTCCTACTACTAAACAAAAAAAATTACAAGTCATCCAAAATAAAATTCTCAGAGTGGCCAACAAATATCCCACGCGCAGCCCTATCACAACACTGCACCAAATATCCGGTACCCCTACATTGAATGATTTCATTCTCAAAACTCTCATTCCAAATTTAGGTAACGCACTGACCAAATCCACCAACCCTACCCTTATCAATCCCCTTACCCTCAAGTTCCTTGAAGCTCCAAAACATCCCTCTCTAAACTATATTTACACCCCCACTCCCGATTAGGCAACAAAAATTGTAATTATTCAAACCCAATAAATTGTAAACTAACCATGATTTGAGAAAAAATACAAAAACACAAAAAAAATACAAAAAATACAAAAAAAAACAAAATCAAATAAAATAAGCAAAAAAATACACTAAATATCTTAAGCAAAAAAAAAAGTATCACATAAACATCTGAAAAGAGCCATACCACAACCATAAAACATCAAAAAACAACACAAAACTACACTGTGTACACCACCACAAATATTCAACAACCATAATAAAACCATATTAACTAACACTAACCCTAATAAAACCTAAAACTAAACTTCATCAGCCCAGCTTCGAGCACCGTTATTCAATTACATAATAACCCAAGGCAAGCATCCATGGATGGAAAGCCTTAGCCAAAAGAGGCACATACTATGCACGACTACAATAACAGTAGTGTTTCGGTATCAATGGAATGAATCGAGGCAAATAGCGCAGTGTTGTGACGTATTGTACATTTCTTAGATTTTAGTTTAACAAACAATGGCCATGTATTTAACAAACAGTGAATTAACTGATATTGTATTAAAGTATGGGGAATCCCGGGGTAATGCGACTTGAGCGAGGGAACTTTACGAAATACGATTTCCTAATCGGCATATTCCCGACTCTAAAGCAGGCCACTCACTAGGGAGCATGTTGAACAACATGCTTCTCAACATACTTGTCAACAGAACTGGTCGAGTTCACACATCAGGAAACACGTTGAGCAACTTTAGTTGACAAAACGCGAGATAACGAGTGGATTAATATGAAAGCAAGAAAAAGTGGCAATTGCAGTAGGCATGACAATAGCCATGAAAAATAACAGAAGGAAAAGAAGAGTATGGGTAAAGAAATGGTTCTTAAGCCGCAAAACCACTCTCACACGAATCTGTTGCGAGAGTTGAAAACTAAAGAACTAAAAGACTTCCAGAATTATTTAAGAATGAAGATACAGGTTTACAATGCTGTCCGTGTGGATGAAACATCTAACGCCATTTTGGGCCTCCAGGGTTGATCCAACAAAAAAAATGGTAATAACAAAAGTTATAGGTAATTATTTGCATTTTTATTTAAACTTTTTTTTTATAAAATAAACGTTTTTTTTTTAAGTCAAAAACCGTATTTTGCCAGCCACTTTCGAAGGATGACGGCTTGAGTCCAACTTCTTGGGGAATTTATAAGATTTCAATCAGAAGGCTACAGAGATTATGTCCACAAATCCCCGTACTTGAGTAAGAACCTTTTCCTGAAATATGTATAATGATTAGACTATAGGAACAAATTACCCACCATAACGACACAGGCTGTGAATATCAACCTGTCTATAAATACTACAGAGACTATGTCCACAAATCCCCGTACTTGAGTAAGAACCTTTTCCTGAAATATGTATAATGATTAGACTATAGGAACAAATTACCCACCATAACGACACAGGCTGTGAATATCAACCTGTCTATAAATATTCTAGAATGAGTGTACATGATATATTAATAGCAAATCCATTCTAAAGTAGTAGGTATTCCAATACCCTCTAAGCACGTATTAATAAGACTGATTTATCGATATTCCTTTTGTATTCGTAGAGATTTGCCACAATTTGCGACCTGATAACTACAAACTGTGCACATGTACCTCTGGGCAAATAAATCAAATCCGAGACTGTAATTCATGTTTTTCCTTGCCCCATATTATATTACATGACAAATTGCATCAAGCTAATGGATTATGTATGACAAGCTTCATATGATTCTGTCAACAATATGAGTATTAGCAGAGGCGTATCTAATAATGGAATGGGATTAAGATCCTACAGAAGGAAAATAATTTTTCTGCCTTTTAATTAGCTGCGCAAAAAATTTGGTGCTGGCGCCACGTTATCATTTTGATTTCTCTGAAAGAAAGAAAAATTGGATAAAAACTTACCTATTGGATACTTCAAAACTAGTTTTGAGACCTAAGTGTTTATTTCAAAAGTCTACGTGGTGTCTGGTGTTGGATGTCTAGAACAATGTTGCATATTAACTTTAAATCCTGTGAAATAGAAATTGTGGTAAAATGTCAGAAGCGGAAAATGACTTAAGGTTCAAATAGGAGAATTATAGAATATATTTCAGGAACAAATGGGGCAGCAGGCTCAAAATTTTGTCAACCCAGTACTGCTACCACTATAGCCATAATAAACAAGAGCATGCAAGTTTTTGGAGCCCAATTAGCTTCACATGCAGAGGATGACAATACAAAATAGAAACTTGCATCAAGATGCTACAGAAGCGCATGCAACAAGATATACCTCAAAAAAGAGCATGAGCAGGCACGAAAAGAAGACCTGGTGAAGAGAGGCGATCGCAATAGCAAGAATTCCTGCAAAGAAATATAGCCATGGTGAGATACAAGTAAACAATGCAAAATAAGATACAAGGGTGAGAGCAGAAGAGGTATATAAACAAGCTAGAGGACAACTCAAAAAGTGTATCAAAGCGGCAAAAGCGGACTTTTGGAAACAACTGTGCAAAAAAGTGGACGATGATCTATGGGGAATGAATACAATCAGTGGGATCGCAAGTTTAATATCCAACAAATGTGGTGCATATTGGCGTCACATCCTGTGATGAAGGAAACCTTTTATTCGTACAGAATTGAACCAACTCCTTAAGCTTAGTCGAGGGTGGCGGTGTTGGCGAGTCATAAGGGAGGTAAACAAAGCCAAAAAACAATCTCTATTCTGTCGGTTCCCCTCTTACGACTCACCTTATTCGCTGCAGCATCTCTGGAACAGAGATCTGGAAATGCTGTTGCTTGGATCTCTTTCGAAACATAAATATATACTCTAGGTATGTCATGCACGGAGGAGTAAATAACCTCATTCTTTTTGTCTAAACCCTGAATGGAGCCTCGGCGAACCCAGGATCCCTGTACCAGGGCTACTTGTGTTTGTCCTAGGAGGCCTGCCGCTTTACAATTGCTGTTTTCAAGGTCACGTATCAACATGTGCAAAAATACAAGATAAGAATAAAATCTTAATAACTTTTGTTTCTAAAATGTATAGATTTCGATAAAAAAAATTGTTAGTTAAAAATATAGATATATGAGGCTGAATGTATGTTCTTTCAGAAACGGAAACCCCTTTCTAGAAAATCTGAATTTACCAAAAATTTAACCAGGGGGTGAGATATTTTCCGTGATAATATCGTTTATCTTCAATAGTACTACAAAATTTGCTTTTTTATTGAATTTAGCCTCTTATTTTGAATTAGGAATGATAAAGAAACACAATATTCCACAATTTTAAAAAAACAGTTCAAAAGTTAACACATTTTAAATTGTAAATTTCCAAGCAAACTTGGTGGTGTTAAAATTTCTACTCCGTCTATTGATAGATAAATAAAATATTACTGCCTTATTATAACTACCACAAGATATATCTAATAATCTCGCATTAATTACATACTTTGCGAGTCTAGTAATTTATCTTATTTCCTTTTAGAGACAGGTGGTACATTAATAGATAGCGATATTATCCGACAGGACTTCAGGCTACTTAGGTGTTAACTAATCACAGTACTCAAGCTGTTCTCACACGTCAGGTTGTAAAACTGCCTTGTGCCAGATTCGTTTTTTGTGAAAAATTAGTAATCTCTATACAGGTTGTTTTGCTACTTTGATATACAGCTTGAGATAAAGTTTTTAAGCACAAAGAAATATTGCACAGCATTTTCTGATCATTTTTCACATTATAAAAAAAGAGCGGAAGAGCTGATATGCACGGAAAATTCACATCGAATATAAAAATTTACTAATACATTATCTGAAATGCACTTAAATTAAGTCTAAAAATGAAATATAACTTTTATGTTCGCTTTTTTTTTATGTGAATAAAACTCTCCAAATTAAAAGTCATTGTAAATTGTAGATTGTTTATAGGGTCATTCGGCTCTAAATTGGCCCTCGACCTAAAAAATATTTTGTGAATTACCCTACAACTAATTGTTGCCCAGGATTTCAAGACTATCTACAAAGCTTGTGATTTCCCTGGAAAATAATTTCCCTATGTCTTTAGGCGGTAACTCCGCCTGTTCTAGGTACTTTAGCCTAATGCGGACTAATACTTTGCATTCGCAGAGTATATGTTCCGCAGTCTCCGTTGTAGCATCGCAATATCTTCAGTTATCATCTTCTGATATGTCCATGTTCCTGAAATGGTATCTCAAATGGCAATGATCAGTGCCTGTGATCAGTCTTAAGTCGGACTTTTCGAATTCGAGAAGCCTTATGACATTCTTTGTCGAATAGGTTATAAACTGTTTCGCTTGTCTTTGGCTTGGAGTATTTCTCCCGTAGGACTTCTTCTGTTCCTTTTTCTATTTTTGGACCTCCTCCGTTATGTGTCCCTTAGATAAGCCACAAAATGGTTCGGGTCCTAAAATGGGGCGTCAGGCGCTTTTCTTGCAAGGCTTTCAGCTATTTCATTACCTTCTGTTCTCTTATGTCTTGGCACCTTCATCAAGGTAACCTAGATCCATCTGTATACCAGATGATTCTTTCTCCAATCGCAGTACTTCGACCCTGCTCGATTTACGGCTCAAAATCAGAACATCAAAAGGGCAGTCAAAGTTATGCTTGACTGACATTGAGCCAGTGGGTTTGGTCATGGATTCTAATTGGATTAGCTCCAGAGTCCTTAAGTGACCAACCAGGTCGCCTGGTTAAGTGCCTGATACAGCCTTAGGGCATTAAGTACTGCCTCCTTCTTCACATGCAGATGCAAAGGAAGTAGGTCCAGCATTGCCTCAGTAGCTGCTGTGGAACAGGAGCACATTGCTTCTGTAGTCCTAGACAGGCAAGGGGTTGCAATTTCTACAACTCTCCTTAGGCTAATTTTTCTTCTGTTTTTGGCCACCATACACATGATGCGTAGGTCACCATGGGTCTGACAAACCGAAAGGTAGGACCAATGTATCATTTTCATACCACAAGTCTTACCAAACATCCTTCGGCGCGTCCAGATAGCCGTGGTTGATCTTGTAAGTGTCCTTTCCAAATGCGAGTTCCAGGTAAGACTGTGATCCGGGATTACTTCTAGATACTGACTTCATTGGAAAATTTCAATACTGTTCCATTTAACATATGAGCTCAAATTTAGTTTACTCCTGTTGGTGAATGGAACAATAACTGTTCTGCTCGGATTGACACTAAGGCCTTCTGATGAGCACCTCATTGCATGAGGTTTGAAATTATAAATTCATGCCTGCCTGTCACAGTAACAACCAGGTCATCAGAATAGCCCTGAACGTTGAAGCCAAAATTGCTCAACTTATGGAGATCATCGACCACCATTCACCACATTAAGGGCGATAAGACTCCACCTTGTAGTCAGTCCCTAACTGCAGTTATGGCGGCCGAGTCGTCTCCATATTTTTGGTAATTATTCGGCTTCTTAGCATGGATTGCATCCATTTGATTATTGACCACTGTATTCCCCTTTTTTTCGCGGCTCTTTGTATGAATTCATAGGAGGTGTTATCAAAAGCACCTATATATCTATGAAAGCACACATAGCCAGTTCCTTGCTGCAAATGTCTTTTCGATGTCTTTAACCAGGCCATTTAGTATTGATAGGCAAATTGTTTTGACTGAAGCGGTTCCCCTGTAATGATTTCCTTTCTAATGTGTTGATCTAATATGTTCTCCAATATTTTTAGGAGAAATGAGGTTAAGCTGATGGAGCGATAAGATTTAGGCGCGTCTGGTGAACGCCTGCCTATTTTTTATATAAACGTCTCCTTAACTTTCCTCCAAGCTTGAGGAATATACTCAAGAGTGTAGCTTGCTATTAATATGCTTATCAGGCATGGGATAAGTTCCTCAAATTCCATGTTGAAGCAGGGTAGGAAAAATACTCTCCCTGCCTGGTGATTTAAAGGGCTTGAAGGTCAATACCGCCAATTCTACTAGGAGTGAATATTTTCTCAGCTAGCCTTGTTTCTTCCCTGGTATGATGGTGTACATCCCCCCCCCCCCCAGACAAACCTGTGGGAATTCACCTTCGATTACATGGGACCAAGAGAAGTGAGTACCTAAAAGTGCTCTTATGTTTTCCTGCTGACTCTCTGCACATTGACCATTGGTTTTTTTTGAGTAGCTTTATTTCATTTGAGTGGTCTTTTGCAAGGACTTTTTGTAGAAGAACTGTTGTTGTACTCCGTGAGAGTTTTTTATAGTCCTCCCATTTTTCAGTTTTTAGGTCTATTAAAAAGTTTTTCTGGTTTCAGCCCCAAAGCGGCTGAGATCCCCGTTTCACCGAGGCACGTCTCTTTGAACTGCCCTTTGTTTAATAAGGCAACTTTTTTCATAACATAAAATCATGAGTTTTTGTAATTGATATGTTATGTCCAGTTCCTCTATTGTGTCGATGGAGTGTGAGATGCCTTGGACTTCCGACTTTAAGTTTTCCTTGTAAACACTCCAGTCAGTCAATCTAGGTACTCTACACTCTTCGAAGCTTGTTACAATTAAAAGTGATATTTCAAGCAATAAAAATTTGTTTCTTTTTAGGGATAAAATCTTGTATTGTATGAAAAGATGCCCGCAAATTTATTTAAAATCCATTTCAGTGTAATTTGACCGCTTATAATAATAATTTTTATTGCTTATATTGTCTGTCTTCGTTAATGTCTCAGTTAAAAGTGGACTGTCTCTACATCTAATATCTAATAACTTTTTTAATTGAACTCAGTAGAAAAATTATTACTTGTATTTTTACAAATAAAAATAAATTAGATACACGTAAGTTTGCGTTGGGTGCACACCAGGGGTCGGTACTAGAACTCCCTATATTTCTTCTGTACGGAAATGATTTACCACTTTATTGAAGTGCTAAATGTAAGGTATTATCCGCAGATGTTGCGTCTCTAGCCATTGCTTCCAACACAAAAAGTGAATTGCCAATAAGTGTAAGTACCACAGAAGAACTTAGCACGTGGAGTAACACCAACATTGATTTCAAATACCGAGAAAACGATCTGTATGGAGTTTACTGATAAATGAAATATCACGAATATGAATGAAATAGCCGGTCATATTTCACATTTACCATCGTAACCAAATTAGGCGTGTTTATTAATTTAAATTAAAGCTGGAGCACATATGCCACATTTAAATGTATAAAGATGATGTAGAGTTCATTACAGAAATATAAGAGATTTTCAATTAGCAGATGGTAAATTGAGGCAATATAATTTCCTTAATATTAGATAAAAATTATGAGTATAAGAAAAGTTTCATTTAAAATATTCTTAATTAAGTCATTTTAATATAAAAGCTTCTAAAACAGAGCTTCAGTATTATTAACTTGCATATAGTCTTATTCACCATTTTTATTTCTCTTCACTCACGACATCTTTAGATCAACCAATTAGTTTATGTGTACAACAAACAACATGAACACAGATTCATACTTGGCTATGGTTGCCATAAATGTCCGGAAACTATATCGGGACGCTATGTATTTCCCTAATAAAAAGGCATATATGTTAAAGAAAAATATATCATTATCTTTTTAATAAAATTAAAACTGCTCCTTATTTTAAGAAATTTCATTGTTTTTATCGTGACGTCAAGACACAGAGGTCAATAACGGTGACTGTCCCGACGACCGTCCCGATATATCGGGACGGTTGGCAACCCTATACTTGGCTAATTCAGTGATTTTATTCCGTTTCCGTGATTAATTAAGTGATTTATGTTAGTAATTAATACTTTATTTTTCTTCTTCTTGAATCAAAACTTTATTCACGTAGTTGCTAATATGGATACAGAAGTGAGTATAGTAGATCTAAGTCAGTTTGTGTGTGACAAGTAAACGTGTCCGTGGGATATTTTAAATATTAAAATTTTAGGTTATGTTAGTTATATGATGCACAACTATTTCTAACAATATGATAAATATTTATGAAGATGACGCAAATGTCATAAACCGGCAACAAACCACGGTACCGGAACCTTTTCTATCTCTATTTGAAGCATAAATCTTTTTAATTGAATGTGTCTTAAATTGGCAATAATTACTTTGGGAAGAATCTAAAGTCGTATCTATGGAATAGTTAACCGAGAGTATGTTTTGAATGAAAGTATGCAAATAAATTATCGTACAGATAGCAAGCTCCGGTTATCTTATCTATCGGATAGTTATTCGGTGGATAAAGTTGATTTATACTTAGGTGAAAGTATCGGGCCTATGTAATAATAAAGATTATTGTTATTATTATTATTATAATAGTAATACTTTTATTTATTAATTGCAATACCTGAAATTGCATTGTGAATAATCCTTATGAGTGATAATATCAAGAACATTTGCGAGAAATCTCAACTCGGCATTAGTAGCCATTATTCTGAAGATGAAAAGTGATTTTATTGTAATGCCTTATCAAGTGAAAAAGTTCTGACAACATGCCAGCAGGCACAAGAAAATTGTAAAGAATACGCACAAACATAAAAGAGTAAAAGAGGCTATAGAAAAAACACTGTATCTAACAGAAATGTATCGAACATCGACTGTTTATAAAGGATAAAAGGTAAAACAATGAAAAGTAACATCTAAGAAACTAACATCAAGGGAATTTGATTCATCGAAAATAAAGCCGTTCAGAGAGATAATCTATAAAAATATAAAGAACGAATTAATGATTGTAGAATCTTTGTATATGGAATGGGGCCATGTTATTCATTATTGAAACTACACTTTGATTTCATACAAAAAGTTATAAAAAAAATCAATAATGAATTGAAATATTGATACACTGATAACATCGAAATAAGATTACCATTACCTTTGCGTTCATTTCTAAAGATGTAAATGAATTAAATATTATTTCTCTATCATCATCCAATTTCAATAATTCCATTACATATAGCACTATATGCTGCTAGATATCATCAAAGCCATCAAGAGATTACTCTGTGACAGGCCAAGATTGTGCAGAATGTGTGACAGTGCATTCCTGAAGCACTGATGTCAATAGTAACCAGACTACGTCTCGCTCAAATTGAAATAACTGCATTTCTATGTGAACTTGAATTAAATATATGCTGACATAAGTATGACTTGTACAGACGCACAACTAAAATAGAGGAAGGTTCAACGTATATACCGCTTGTGACAGAATCCCTTTTTTTCCTTTAGTTTTAAATATAAACGATTGAAATTTGGAAGATCCTATAAACTTTCTATTAAGTTTATAGGACGTCACTTTTTGACATAACCAATTTTTTTTCCGGTTTCACCAGAATTAGAGGAGAAAGAGGACCTCTCGTATAAACAATACAGTTTTCGAGAGGGTCGATCCACAGCTCACGCTATAAAAGAGATATACCAGCAGGCCAAAGAAGAAAAAGGTAAGATTCTCAAGACCCAAGGATTATGCGTGGTAGTTATGACAGACGCGAGAAACGCATTCAACTCTGCTCCCTGGAAGGCAAGTATGTAGGATCTAAAGAAAAGAAGAATATACCTCCATCTTCGCTATCTGGAAGACCGGGTTATACAGATAGTACCTGAAGAGAAAATGAAGATCACAAGCGGCGTACCGCAAGTGATGGGTCCATAATTGTGGAACCTAATATACGATGGGATGAGTTTAAATATGCAGCAAGGGATGGGATGGAACGGAACGGAACGGAACGGTCTACGCAGACGATTTAACAGTCATGGTTATAGCGTGAACCAAAGGAGAAAGGACGATAATGAAAATAAAAAGACAGATGGACGAAAAAGAGATGGCCATACCCAAGACAGAAGCAGTCACGTTATCAGGAAAGAAGAAGCACAAGGACATAAGCTTCGAATTATAAGGAGCCACCATAATATTCCAGACAAAGTTGAATTATCTGGGAATCACGTTGGACAAAAATCCTACTTTTGGACCGCACCTAGAGGAGGTGTCAAGAGCTGTGAAAACGGCAACATAACTACTAAGGCTGATGGTAAACATAAGAGGAGCAGGTGAGGACAAAAGGAGAATGAAGAGCTCAGTAAGAGCTCAAAATGGTATAGGGCGCCAGTGTGACACGAGGCTTTAAACATAAGGAAATACAGAAATATGATTGATCGAGTCTAATGAAAGATGGCGACCCCCTTTCGAAGTCATCAGAGTAATAGCGAGAACGATACTTTTAGAAGAAAGTCAAAGAAGTACCTTCGGGAAAAACGATGAAGAAAACCGGAGAGGAAAAGAAATGGTTAGATGGGAAGAGGATGGGAAGAGCTGCTGGCTGCATAGGTTGTTACCTAATATTGAGAAATGGGTAAAAAGGAAGCACGGATAGGTGGATTACCACATGAAACAAACCGTCACCGTGCATGAATGTTTCCAAAAATAAATACATGCCATAGAGAAGGCAACAACAGAAACATGTCTCTACTGCGATGACGAGAACTCGGTGGAGAGTACATTGCAAAGAGGGGCAGTTGAAAGGCGGGAAGCCACACTCTATGTGGAACATGAAATAACAGTAGAAAATATGATTTCCACCGTTCACCTTAAGGTGGGTGGTGCCGTGAACGTATTTTGACAATTTCTCCTACATCCCTGAACTGATTGAATTTTTTTTAATAAGCTTTCAGAGACAACTTTATAGAATGGTACTAGGTTATTGAAAACTAAAGAAAGAAGAGATTTTTTTTACTTGTACGAAAATGAAAAAAAAATTTTTTTCTTTTCAATAGTACCATTCTATAATATTGTCCCTAAAAGCCCATCAAAAAATTTTTTTAATCGGTTCAGGGATGTAGGAGGAATTGTCGAATTACAAAATCATTTTCTTAAGCACGGCACCGCCACCTTTAATATGATAAAAAACATCCAACTGAGTATTGGGATTTTTTTTTGTAATTAAAACCGATCAATATCCCCAAGACGGTGAGACCTCTACGGGCGAGGAGGCGTATGAGTGTACTCAGAAGTAATCAGAATATTATATTCTGATAGCAACCACTCAATGAGGTGTTTTTTAAAAATATGTAAATAACTATATAGTAGTTATAGTAGCTTACAACCTTCTTGGGGGTAGTGAGAGAATGGCGAGGAGGGTTGAAGGGGTGAATTTGGTTTTTTATTTCTTTTTCTAATTTTGTCGAAACTTAGTATTTGGACTAATATCGATTCCAATGTCACCCCCAAATAAGGGTTGTTTTTTAATGTGTTCACGAGATTTTTCGCCAAAACGGGTGACGGATTCGTTTTCAGCACCCCAAAATTAGTAAAAAAAAAAAAGATGGACTTCAACACTTTACCACGGATGGGCCAGTGGCGGCTCGTCAGAGGAGGCAGGGGCGGCTGAGCCTCTAGCAGCATGAGCCTCCTCTAGTAGCATATCCAGGGGTGGTGAGGAAATGTACAAATTGTAATCATATTGCAAGGCTTTTAAATGTCAAACCTCCTCTGTACCAAATATCACGAGCCGTCACTGGGATGAGCCAAAAAGCCCTTTTTTAACATTGTTCGGGACGAGCGTAGATGCGTCTTGACTGTGCTGTATTTCGATACCCCAGTGAATCAACGTGCAGCGCGGTTAGTACTTGGATATGTGAAATCCATCTTGGGAAGCACAGCGATCTCGTCCCACCTTCTAGCGGTTTGTATATCAGCATATACGCGGAAGCTATGTAATTTCAAGACTAGAAATACCATCCTTCGGAGGGGATGTAAGGCAGGCGGTCCCTTGTCTATTAAATGTTAGGCAAATAAAAGATCCCTACTCTTCTCAAGGGAAGAGGTTCGGCAAAATTTCCAGGTTGAGGGTAGCTCGTTCCTGGCGTCGGTGATAGGCCCTGGTAGCGGAAATAGGCCGATGATAAATATTTAAAAAAAACATTGTTCTTTCCGATAATTAGCTTAATTACCTTAATTATGCACAGGATTCGATTAGCGCGATCGCCTGATTGTTGTTATCTATTATGTTTACTTGCCAAATTGTTACTTATTTTGAGGGTGTTCGATCACAGGTGCATGATGCTCATGAACTACTCCTTACCGATTTATTATATTTATTATCCGTCAATCATAACAACTTTATTTAAAAAAATAAGTGTTACTAATTGGAGCTGTAAGGCGCTATAATTGATTAATTGCCGTTAAATTAGGGCTGTAAAAAGATCATTTGCATACTACATTCTAAAGAAAGAATTCATTATCTATTCTTAAAAAAATGTTTTAATTGGCACGGCGTAACGGAAAATTGTATATATTAATACATTATTACATATATTTTAATAATTGTTGCTACTTATTTGAATTCTCTCTGGTATTTTTCGACAGAAAGTAAGCTAAAAATAATACTAATGAATAAATCGTGTAGGTGGTGGAAATATGCCATAAATTTGCCTCATTGGGAATTATGTTTTATAGTTATTTTGACTGTTCTCTTGCTAATTGCCCTATACTCAATTAATCTAAAGGAATGAGGTCTGGACTACAAGGTGGCTAAGAAAATTCACTTCCTCGACCGATCCAGTAATACGTATAATGTGTATTTAAATAATAACGTACTTTTTCTATCGAATAATGTACTGGGGCCCCGTCCTGCAAGTACCACATATTAGTTCTTACATTTATCGAAACACCATATAAGATTTCAGGAAGAATGATTTCTAAAAGTCCAGATAGGATTCACCATTTAAAGATGGGAACTCAATCGGTCCTAGTACGCAATCTCCAATGATAGCACCCACATATTTATTTACAAGTGGATTACTTTTAATAAAGTGGATTCTCAAGTTCCACCGAATGATTATTTCTCCAATTAAATAACTCATTCCTTGTAACAGTAGCCACATCTGTAAACATCCATTTCATAAACATTGGGTCATAATTTTATTTATTACTCAAAAATAATGAAAACTACGATTTTTGTGAAAGATAGTCCAGGAGCCCGTGACATCGAAAGTACCGTCAACGCGGATTTGGAAAATTCTAGTAAAAATTGACTATAGAAACCATACGAACAAAATGAGCCCGTTAAAATGAGGTTTTTCTTGCCAGAAGCATATTTAATGAAATTAATTATTATTAAAAAACAATAATGATTTCAATTAGAGCATTTTATAGAAAATTTCATGCTCTTTCAAAAAATCTACTATGACAACCTCTACTCTGCCGAAAATGTCTGTCATACCTATTTGAAGGAGGTGATGGGTAACAAAGTTTTACCGTCACGGCGTGGAAACATTTCTTTTTTAATTTTATTCGCTTTTTCAGAATATTATGGTATGACAGCCCAAAAACAGCCGGAAATACCAGTCATATCGGTTGTACCGAGTGGACTGTCTGAGAGTAGATTTAAAAAAAAAGAAACATCCAAATGATCTTCATATCAATATACACCAAATTATTCAATGAATAGAAGAACTTTTTTTAAGTAAATTTTATGAAACATGTAGCAGGCATATTGCCGCCCCATAAATTATAAAATATTTTAACTTAAGCGTGAATGTCCGCGGTAGATTTAAATATATTTCTTAAAATTGCTTTTTAATTAAACACAACTGTATGCAACCAGAGTTACGCCTAAAATCAGCTTATCTTTATGAGTGGAGAGGGTAACGAAGCGATGCGATTTATACGCATCGAAAAAGAAAGCAGAACGATATAGTTTTCCGTTACTAGAAGGTTAGAACTTCGATTGCTCGATGAACTTTTAAATAGTGATGTATTTTCATTAAATTTTTCCTTGAAGACTTCAACATTGAAAGGGTTGATAGTCCCTCTTCTTAATTATGAAGCAGGCCTAATTATCTTCACCGGTTTAATCCGTAAGTAATTTATAAAGAAATAATTTTTTTGGCACCGGCCATTTTACAACTCACGCTTACACTTCATTTCTTTCCAGGGTTTCACTATTGGATAAATAATTTTATTAATGGATAAACAATTTTCATATTGAATCCAAATAATTTAGTTTTGGACGAAAAATGTTAGTATTGGACAAAGAATTTTTGTATTAGATGCAAGTTTTATTATAAAAATGCAAATCTTCTAAAATTGGAAGCAAGTTTTATCAATCTTGGGATGCACATCGTAGTTATGCATTGCTTATTAACGTCATATTAAATTTTGGGTTGGAAACAAATTTTGTATGGAGATCGCGACGATAGTATGGTAGGATAGTTGGGATTTGTCCTTATGGAATTTCTGGAAGCGTCGAATATGGTATTGGAAACTTCTAAACCTGATCCCGAGCTCTTCTAGAAACCAACAATTATATCACTGTGGGTTGGATTTCACCAACATCATCCCCTACTAAAGTCACCATTTTCATTCACAGAAAAATTCCAGATAAGTGTCACAAATAAGTTTTTTTATCTAACGTTTTTTATATAAATACTTCATATTTTTACCTTTTAACATTTTTAGAGTTTTTAAAGTATCATGTTCTATTTTTTTTAAAAAACTATTTCTATTTTCAATTTTATTATTAACTTGTTTCAATGAACAGTTGATATATACTATTTTTATCAAGGTATAAATTATCGACGTTACGTCTAATTAAAAACAAATTATATAAAAGGTTCTGTAAAGACTTTGTGATCACAATTTCTACGAAACATTTAGGTATAGTTATATAATAAAATTTGACTTTTAAACACCATATTGTCGGTTCGTGTTTTAGACAATATTATAAATAATATCTGCATAACATTTTATCGTCCACTCGATATATTTTTTTTTGTATATAATTTCACTTAATATTAAGGCCTCAGTTTAGTTGTTTTATAATAAAAACACACCAAGTTTGATTGATTTATAATAAAATCAATTTTATAATCACATTGTCCACTTATTTCAGGTATTTTGATACAAACCAAACTTTACAAACCAAACTTTACAAACCAAAATTTACAAACCAAACTTCACAAACTAAATATTTCGATAGTACTTACTGTATTAATTATTTAATCTTTGATAATAAATTGAACATCCTTTAGTAATATTCAGAGGTATTAATCTAATCTTGACTTGTGCTAAATTTGAATTATTAATTTACATTTTTTTTTTATACAACTAGTACTTTCTCTAAATTTTGATTAGTTTATCTTTCTTATAATCAAACTTCAGTTTCAGTGTAAATTATAATTATAGAAAGATTGGCGCCCCGTTATTCTGGAAAATTTACCATTATCTAAGTGAAATTAACATCTCTTAAAAAAAAATTTTATAAAAACATCTATCATTTATTAATCTTTATCTACCTAACACGTAAAATCATTCGTAAAGCATTTTGTTACCCATGACTCATCTGCCGAGTCTCTGAGCTACTGGGGTAGTAATATTTTTTCTTCAAATAACATAAAGTGCAGTAAGACTCTCAAACACTTGATGAAAATTAAATTTTATTGAACAGCGAAGAAATAATGATACAAACAAACGACTAATTTTTTTCTTATATTTGAAACTTTATAAGTTTAAACAAGTGCAAATAAAAATAGGCTAATTTTTGGAGCAGTTAATCTACATATAATATTTTGGATTTTGAAATAATCCATTCAAATCTTACTAAAAGAATTATCATATATTTTTTTCTGAAGTTGTGAATTATATAAAGTAAAATATCAAAAACCAATCATTCTAGAATTATTTTATCAATAATAAAAATAAAGTTCAAGAATAAGAAAAATCAATGCTTTTGCTAACAAGAGGAGAAATGAAGGTTATATAATTAATAATTGTTTATTTTTGGGAAATAGTATTTATTAAATCATCAAAGTTAATATCATCACAATCATAAATTCAAATCGTGATATTGAAATTTTTTTATTTTTCTATAATTTAAAACTTTTTGACACTTCCTAAATTCAGTAAATGTAGTAACTTTGAAATCTGGGCTATCAGACTTAGCATAAATGAAACACTTAATTTTAAAATATCAATAAAAAATTGAAAAGGGGTTTGAATTGTGCTTTCCGAGCGAACGGATGCGTCCGAAAAACGCTGCCATTAAAACGTGAAAACGCCCGCTAAATGTCCCTTAAATTTGATAAAAATTAGGTGAATTTGTAGATTAAAGAATTCCGGGCAAATCGATATATCTTAACAAAAGAACAAAATTGAAATAGAATTAATATTTGAAAATAGCTAATATTTAGTGGCAGAACCCATAGTGCAGTGCTATACATAAAGAAACAAGCTTAAAGGACCAGGCAATACATAAGAGGAATAGATAAGCTAAGTATCTTCTCATTTTTAAAGTACCACCCAAGTTTATTTATCCAAGTTTATTTATGTCTTAATGATTAACAAGTGTCTGCCGCATAAAACCATTGCAATGCTTTTTAGATCCAAGCCCTACAAAGTGTAAAAATATAACTTTTAAGGTGTCAAGTGAATAATAGGTAATTTCGAACATAATTTGTATTTGTATCAAAAAGAATGTGTTTTGTGGTGTTGTATATTTTTTTTGCAAATTTTTAAGGTGTAAAAAGTGAGTGATATGTTTGGGGAATAATATATACCTGGGACGTACGATTAGTGATTAATTTCGTACATAATTTGTGTTTGTATTAAAAAGAGTGTTTTTGTGTGTTGCATATTTTTTGCAAACTTTTAAGGTGTCAAGTAAGCGACAGGTTTGAGGAATAATACATATCTTGAGAAGTGCAATTAGTGATTAATTACGTACAAAATTTGTATTTGTATTAAAAAGAGTGTGTTTTTGTGGTGTTGCATTCTGCATTATAAATGCTGTAATAAACTGGCGAGGGGCTGATTCAAACGACTTTCTTCGAAAATCTGAGAAGTGATTATACCTCTAAACTCTTGGAACTGTCGACCGCTGTCACCGTATATTTATAGCAAGGCAATAATGCTGTAAGAAAAACAGAGTTTCTTAGATAAACAAGCGTTGACTTGGGTAATAAATGGACAATCTGATCAGTGGTGTACTATTGGCTTAATACGCCAGGGGCTGAATTTCTTGCAGTTCAATGGAAATGCATAGTTTTTCTCAGGAAATGGTATCTATACATAAGAATGATGAATCGAATACAGAACATAGGACCAAAAAATCAAAGAAACGGGGGAACGAATCAGGGGCAGTAAAACGGCGGCAGGGGGGCATACAGTAAAAATGATAACACATGCACGAGAAGAGGTATACCACGGCAACAGTGGAGATAAACTGGAGGAAGAAGAGAAAGCAAAAAATGAATGAATCAAATTAATACAAGAAGACCCTTCAATAAGCCACCATCCAAGGAATAACTGCTAGAAATCACGGTAGTGATAATAATTAAAATTAAACTCGAAATAATCAATGAGGTATTGTTGATATACTGCGTCAGGGCTGAGTTCCCACTGCACTTTAGCGGAGGTATGCCTAGTGAAGTTTTCTTTCAGAAAAATGGTGTTCTCTAAGAAAACACACACATACGTCGATAATCTCCTAATAGATGCAGAAGAAGCAATGCCTACCGCACGCTGGTAATCAATCAATCAATCAATCAATCAATCAATCAATCAATCAATCAATCAATCAATCAATCAATCAATAAAAAAGTGAAAAGATTCAACACAGTTACTTAAATGCTCCACTATAAACTACAGTTCTGTAAGATAATCGACACTACGTCACAGAAAAAAACACAATATTAGTATCTTGTATTAAAAAATGCAATTATACAAACGTTCTCTTAATTTTATAACAAAAACAAATTTTTTCATTCAATTATTAAACGTTGAATTTCGTTTAAACAATGAATTTTATTGAAATAAAGACAACTGACTGAAGGGATATGATGGCTTAGACACAGACTAAAACAAATCAGATGTTTCACTCAATAGTATTCCCTATGTTACCAGTTTCATTTTTTGTGATGTGACGTATACCTGCCAGGATTCTGCGCAGAAGACATAAACAGATAAATCTTGCTGTTGACATGGAAGTTAAGACCAGCGAGTATAATCTCACAGGAGCGAGTATTTAGTACTGAAATCTCAGAGACGGAAGTAGTTAACAGCTCCACCGGTGATATTAATTATTTTGGAATGTGGTGTATTGTATTGAAGGTTAGAGTTGTTACTGTTATACATTTAAGTGGTTTTTTGAGTATTTATTAGGTTACTTTACGCATCATAAGGTCCCTCCTGTGACTATACTCGCTGGTTAAGACTGATTGGACAATGCGCAGATCACGACACAAATTGGTACCTGCTGGGAGTTGATTTATTATCTAAACCATGATACGTCATAAGTGAAATATCTGCTTTGTTTTAGTCTGTGGCTTAGACCTTCAAATAGGCTAGGCTGTAAGGTGACCTTACTGCAAGGTACTGCGCATGTAATGTAGCAAAAATAGGCAAAATTTAACTCTTTGGGAGCTAGAGAGAGAAAGAACCACGCAGGGTTTCAAACTGAACCCCAAATCTCTCTCACTTATTCTCGCGGAGACCATGAATATGGTTCTAGCACGCAGGACCCGAGTTTGCCCACCTTTGTAATTATAGTATTCCACAATATATTGTGCTGGGTGTAAGAAAAGCAGAACAGAAATAGTTTTACAAGAAACATTGGCGCCAAAACAAATTTATTGAATTCGCTACTTTTTACTTCCACGTCCAGTGGAAGTATAGTAACGACAAAAAAATGTTTAAAAATTTTTATTGTCCAAATAGGCTTAAAATGTCATGAAACGTCGAGATTTTAAGTTTGAGCGAAAAAAAATTTTCTGTCTGTCTGTCGGTCTGTCGGTCTGTCTGTCTGTCGGTCTGTCTGTCTGTCGGTCTGTCTGTCTGTCGGTCTGTCTGTAACTTTTTTTTGTGCACACGTTTACTCTGGAACCGTTTAAGATATTGAGTTGAAATTTGGTACACATATGTACTTTAACGAGATCTAGAACTAGATTATATTTTCATCTTGTTCCGTCGAAGGGTTGGGGGGTAAATTTGGGTAAATTTGGGGTAAATGGGTAAATCAAGCAGGTAAGAGTTCATGAAATTGGTATTTAGTATATACAAGAGAAGCTAAGGTCTCAAAAAAATTTTTGGCATTAGCCACCCCCATTACCACCCCCACCTCCTTATTAAAGGGGATGAAAGAAAAATGTGATTTAGTATATGTACAGGAACCAGAAACCTCAAAATATTTTTTTACTTCATAAGGGACAGCCGGACAGCCTTGGCTTTGGATTTGGGGGTTGTCTACTATCTGTGGTGTGTTTATGTTATGTTATGTTAAACAAAATGCGTTGCTATGCAACGGCGGCGTTTACAAACAATTTTTATTTTTACTCTCTTTTAAATCAAATCGTTCTGAACATAATAGATGTCAAATTAATAAATCGTAAATGTCAAAAAAAAAAATTCGAATTAAATAACAGACTTGCAGGACATTAATCGTTGAAGGCACCTCGGGTGTTATAGGATAATGAGGCCCTCGGTTAACGTACATTCCCTCGGGCCAGAGGCCCTCGGGATTGTACACTGCCGACCTCGGTGCGTTAGTATCCTTATAACACCCTTGGTACCTTAATAACTATAAAAGTGCTTTGACAAGAAAAATCGGTACTTTCGATGTCATGTGCTCCCCGCCTATCACGAGGCAACTTTTGCACTGGAGTAAAGTGGTATGATTTAAGTTTTTCTTTTTTTAATGACCACTTAATACTGAATGGATGATTGACTTAAACCAATTACTGCCGATAACGTCTTCTCCTTGATCCACAAATATTCTTTTTGGACCCCCAGCGACATCACGTTTTGGGCGGAATACATCTACTACAAATGATCAGAAAGGTTTTTAAATAACCTATGATCAGGCTACCTACTTTTAGACATAATTCTAAGTACCTTCGAGCTGTTGCACGACCACTTCTCTCATTTCAGAATTCGAAAAAAAAAATTATAGAGAGGTACTTTTTATAAAAAATATTAGATAAATGAAGAACACACTACTTAATTAAATAAAACTCTGTGCAACAACTAATAACACTTGCCCACAAAAGAAAAATGGTTTGTGCTAATGATGCATATCTATCTCTTGTATTTTGAGCCGCTGAACACGTATCTGACCTTAGTTTTTCCCGAAAACGTCAGGTTTTTTTTAACACCAAAAAAGTGGATCGTAATATTGCTTACCCAGCTCATTTAAATCAGACCAAAAAAAGTTATTCAACTTCACCCTAATAACATAGCAGTGCTTCAGTATTGGCCTCATAACTCAAAGAAACTCCTTAACCCCGTTTTAACCTCATAATCCCAGGAATCCGATGAAAATAGCGGGGAATCTTGATTAGAGAGTTAATGAGATTGTGAACTCGAATCCTTGTGCTTGAGTATCATACATCCACAATCTCAAGATCCCATAATTCTGAAGATTCAACGGAAAAAATGGAGATTCTAAGTAGAGAAATTTATGTCATTGTGGCATTAGAATCTTGGAGTCAAGCACTCTATGGTACCATAGCTTTTCAACGGCAAACCCTCTATCTACAGTACCCCATAACTGAACATTCAATGCAAAAATGGGATGCTCTCGATTGGGGAATCAATTAGATTGTGCCCTCAGGACCTTGTTACCTTGTTACCTTATTACCTAGTAAGCTCCAGCAACAAACCCTTCTACTACATAACCCATCACTGTATAACTGTGGGAATCTAATAGAAGAATGTGAAGAATCTGAGCAGAGGGAAATTCATGAGATTGTGTTCCCGGAATCTTGAAATCGAGTAGTCCGTGATCTCTTAGCTCTTGAACAGTAACACTTTTAACCGTATAACTGTTCACTTAATGAAAGCAAATTAGGGAGTCTTAATTAAGGATTCAATGATAATGTAACTTTGGAAGTGGAGTATCTTTCCAGGTGATTTCTGTTTAGGTAACTTCACTTGATCTCTCTCTATTGCTATTCTTTTATTTTACGATATCAAGGAAGGTGGGATGAGCATATGATGGTTGACTTTTGTTGGATGTTGAAGAGGGAATATGTGATGTAGAACAAGAAGCGTAAAAGAAATCCGTTGCATGGGTCGTTCCAAGATAAAGGAGTTCGCGTAAGCAAAATATCAAATGAAGTCATCTAAACAGAAATCACCTGAAAAGATACTCCACTGCCGAAGTTACAGTCTCAGTGAAACCCCAATTAAGATTTCCTAATTTGTTTTTATTGAATTCCCAGAATCACGAGGTTAAACAGCTAAAAGTTTTACTGTTCTAGAGCTAAGGGGGTCACGGGCTACTCGATTTCAAGAGTAGAACACAATCTCACGAATTCTCTCATAGTTTCCTTTCAGTTATGTGGTGAATAGGGATAGGTATGGTCAGCACAGACAACCAGGCGCGGATTTATGGGGGGGGGGTAACGGGGTAATTACTCCCCCCCAAGATTCTGTAAATCATCAACTTTTGTCTTGAAAAAATTTTTTGGATTTTTGCTCCTTGCTCTTTAAAAAAATTTTGGGACGAAAAAATTTTTTTTCGGATTTCTCCCCCCCGCTCATCAAAAAATTTTGGGTTCAGTGTTACCCCCCCCCCCCCAAGCTCAAGGTCCAGATCCGCCCTTGCAGACAACTTTTGTGTTTTTGTAGTTCTGTGTGTTGCGCGTACTGTTTATTTTTATGCATACTTGATATACGTGTTTCTTTATTTACTCTGATTATGCTGTCTCAACACCAACTTTTAAAACTTATTATTTCAAAAGGTTATTAAAAAAGTTGCATGGAACTTTTGATCTTCACATTTCTCAAAAACTGTTGTATTTAGAAATTTGAAACAAGTATACCCTTTTTATTAAGAAATGATAGAAGAATACTATTTTTATGCAAAATTTGTCGTAATGGTGAGGATAAAAATGTTATGGCCTTTTTAATGAATTAAACGGAGCTAACTTAGTACCTTCTATCACAAATGTTTTTAATCACCCTGTATAGACGAATCCAGTTCAGCATATTAACAAGGTGTACCATTTTTTATTTAGTTGTACCTCTTTATATCTTTACACACATCCCCCATCCAAATCTGCTTCTAAGACCATTATAGCTAATCAATTATAGCTAATCAATATATTGTATTGGATTCAGTGAAAAACCAATTCGTTTTTACTGTATATTATATTTTAATGCACGCCAAGCCATTCAAGTGCAGATGTAATAAAAGTTGAATTTTATAGAAAAATCCCAGCGGAGTTAGTAGGATATGAAAATTCTAATCAGGTAAGTGGAAGTTTAATGTTATGGCATTGGATAAGCGTCATACAGCTCACATTTTACATATATCGAAAACAATTTTGCCTATTTTCAATTCTGTAAAGTGGCATGACCTCAGAACGTGCAAAAATTTATTTGCCGTGTCTCCAATCACGTACCTCTGCAAAAGATCGCCAAAAAAGATTAAAATTCACATTGATGATTACTCATGAAAACGTTTTAACGTCAGTCGTTACAAATTACACATACTAAATGCCGTTAAATAGAATAACTGATTCCTTTTACTAAAGGCTACCAATATGGTTTTACGGACTTCCTAAGTTTTAGAGGCCTTCTCATGTTTACGATTAAATGATTTACTAAATAGGATGAAATGATGTTAGTAATATCTTTATTGCTTCCTATGTATTCATAAGCTAGTGAATAGTGACAAAGAAAGTATCCAAACAGGAGAATATTAGATATTACATTATATTTCAAAAAATTATTATACAGGGTGGACCACTAATAACAGGCCATTTTTCAAGGGTAGATTCCTTGGACCAAAATATTAGGATATAACCAAACATACTTTAGTAAATTGTTGCTGTGGAAAAGATACAGTGTGTCTGTAGTATGAAAGGTGGCTATTAAAATACGTTTGTAAGGATGTTTATTTAACAGTTTAAAACTATAACAGAAAATAACTTGTGTTTCTAAATGTCAGTTCGTTTTAGACTGACAGCAGTCACCTGGAATCTGTACATGGTCTATAGACTCATCTTGCAATCACCCAATTAAAAGTGGTATCCTTGGAAACGCTCGGGCTTCCTTCTAGATCGGTGTGGGTTTCTTCGTTGCTGTGATGTACCTTTCTGATGCAGTACTTTATCTTCATTGGTTTCCTTGATATCATCTTGGACATCAAGATTGGTAGTCGGATGTATAACTTGTGGAGTAACCTCGGTGGTAACACCCGTATTCACATTAAGCAAGGAAGAAGCACTTTCAGCAAAGCTTTCTTTTGCTGTCATCGACGAGGACATTAGAGGAAGTGAATTATCAGTTATTTGACTATCATTTATCTTTAAGCTGGAGCTGACATCAACAATATATGATGATGGTCCCGTTTGCTCAATAATTTGTCCTGGAACAGATCTTTTTCTTAATGGGTTATTTACCCAAACTAACTGGTTGTCATCAAAAATTTGTTGTCTAGCTCCTCGGTCGTATAATCTTTTTTGGTTTAGCTTTGCTTCTTCCATGTTACAGGAAAGATTAGGTTTAAGTTGATCAAAATAAGACCTCAAATGTCTGCCAAAAACTAACTGGCTAGGTGTCCTTTCTGTTGATCGTTGTACTGAATTCCTGTAGGAAAATAAGAATTTATGAAGTCTGTTCATCACATCTAGAGATTGATCACTGGCGGATATTCGATCTTTAAATGTGCGTACGGCACGTTCTGCAAGCCCGTTCGATTTTGAATGGTACGGAGTCACTTTGAAGTGAATTATTCCGTTATCTCCACAAAACTGCTCAAATTCACTAGAAGTCAGCTGTGGACCGTTGTCGGATACTATAAATCTGGGTAGTCCAAAACGAGCGAAAATTTCGCGTAAAAAGTTAACCGTAGTTGCGGTTGTTATATTAGACATTGGAATGACCTCCAACCATGGGGTATATGCATCTACAACAATTAGCCACATTTTTCTCAGATATGGACCGGCAAAGTCTATATGTATCCTTGACCACGGCTCGGGCGGTGTACCCCATGGATAGAGAGGTACGTTATGATTGTTTTGTTTAGATTCTTGACACGACTCACACAATTTTGAATGATTAATAATATCAGCATCAATATTTGGCCAATATACATGAAGTCTTGCCGTTGACTGCATAGCATTGATCCCAGGGTGTCCGTCATGCAACATGGAGAGTATGTCTTGTCTAAGTGATTGTGGAATACAAATTCTCCCTTTCCACAGCAATATACTTTCTTCAAAAGAGAGTTCGTCTCGTTTTTCGTAAAAAGGCATTATTTCTTCCGAAAGCATTGTTTTATCTGGCCAATATGTATTCAAGTAATGGATTATTTTCAGGAAAACTTTATCTTTCTCGGTTTCATCTCTGAGTTTCCTTCGAAAATTTGTATATCTGCACATGCGGGTTAATCGTGACACGGAAATCTCCACAAATTCGAATACTGCCATTTGACTTTGAGTTGCTATCACAATCGGTGAAGCCCATTCAATAGGTGTAGTAGTTGTATCAACTGGTTCTAAAATATCTTCTCGTATGAGTCTGTCTAGTTCTGCAGTTACCTGCTCTTGCAATGCTATTGGTACATTTCTGGGTCGAAACGTCTTAGGCATGACGTCATTGCTAATGCAAATTTTGGCTTGATCTTAACGCACCAAGTTGTCCATCAAAAACTTCACTATATTCCGTTAGAATTTGTTATAATTCAGGACATTCGATATGTCGTTCGTATTTCTGGTGGCTACTCAGTAGATATTTATTTCCCTCAGCACGGCTGTTGGCATTGTGATTGATATCTGCTTTAACATGACATAATCGGGAACCTGGAGGTAATGGTAGTTGAAAAGCTAGGCACCAATCTAATCCAAAAAGTGGTAGGTACTTCATTAGACTCGATCACATATATAGGTAATTTCAAATTCAACTTGAAAGCACGCACTTCTACTTCTGTCTTGCTTAAAGTTTTGATTTCATGATCGGTGTATGCGAGTTGGATGTTTTTGTTAATTTTGGCCGACCTACTTTTTTCCATACTTTCTTACTTATAACCGCGTGGGCGGCCCCAGGATCGTAAACCATTTCAGTTTCACAATCGTTGAGTGTGTCACAATCATAACTTTACTAGAAGAGTTTATATTTCGAACGTTTGTGGTGTTCGATGAGTTATACCCATCTGTATCGCTGCCGGAACTGCTACTGTTTTCGTTTTCCTGGTCACAATTTTCTCGCACATGTCGTGAGCTCCTGTGAGACTTTGTTTGTTTTATATGAGCGTTACCAGAGAAAAATGATTCAATTCTCCACAACTAGAACATTTTTTTCCAGAAGCTGGACAGTCTTTTTTGTTCTTATGTCTCGAATTTCCACAAAAGATACAGTCATTCTCGAGATTTAGATCGCGAGAGTCACTTTTATGATTTTTATTCGACTTATGTCCGTTTGAATTGTAATTTTTGTTAGATCTATATTGTTTATCCACACGACTCACATAATGTTTGTTTGTTTGGGAATGCGACACTGATGATAACCGTTTTGTTTGAATAGAGGCTTGTTCAAAAATCATAGCTATCGCCTCTAATTCCTCAAGTGTTGTATTGTCTGTTGGGTGCGCTCTAATTAATTGTTCCTGCCAATCCTGATTATTAATTCCGAAAATCAGTTGATCACGTAACCGTTCACTAAGGCCGTCACCAAAACTGCAATCGCCAGCTAAGTTCCGTAATCTGTTTACGTATTCTGTGATAGGCTCGTCCTGAGTTCGAACACAAGCTACAAAATTATTGTGCTCAGCAAAGATGTACACCTTTTTGCCATAATATCTGTTCAAGACTCCGAAAATTTCTTCATAAGTCTTTGCTATCACTTTCTCTGGCTTAAAATGATCTACTAAAATTTTAAATGCTTTTGGACCTACCTTAGATGTGATCAGGTTTCACCTTATATCAGCAATTTCTGGTGTATTCAACCCATGTATCATTATTTCTAGCTCGAACCTTTGGATGTAATATTCCCATTGTTCACAATTTGAATCAAATTTTTCAAAACTAAAATTTTTCAAATAATTGTTGGTGGCTGATACAGCAGTTTGTGGGTCGTTCCTTGGCATTTTTAAATTGTAGATGTGTCCTACAATCTTCACACATGCTTGTTAGGTATGGTGTTCTCTCGCACAATCGAATAAAAACCACACACTTTCTCGTCGCCAAAATGTAGTATGACAGGTGGCTATTAAAATACGTTTGTAAGGATGTTTATTTAACAGTTTAAAACTATAACAGAAAATAACTTGTGTTTCTAAATGTCAGTTCGTTTTAGACTGACAGCAGTCACCTGGAATCTGTACATGGTCTATAGGCTCATCTTGCAATCACTAGTATACCACAGTGTCAAAATTGTATTTTTTTCTTTTTTTCTATAGTTCATGAGGGCGCCTCATGAGCTATACCTATACCTGATGAGCTATACCTATACCTATACCTATACATGATGATATAGGCTACGCCTATACCTGATGATGAACATTTTTTCTCCTTTTTTTAGGAAACATAGTGGCACTTTTGACTAGAAAATCTCATGCAGGAGTCATTTCTGAGTAAAAAAGGTACACTCGATAAAATTTGATAATTCCAACCGTTTTCGAGAAAACTGCCGCATAGATCTCAAGAAATCTTTGAAAAGAAACTCAATTTGAAAACGACAAATTGTATTTATTGAAAAGTGTGCTTTGCTGACATCTTAGTTCTGTCATTTACGTACAATCTCATTAGTTTGACATTTTGACAGAACTAAGACGTTACCAAAGCACACTGTTCGATAAATAATAATAATAATAATAATAATCTTTATTCACATATCAAATTAGTGTACATATGAATGATATCATTTTAATTATTGAAAAGGCGGAGTTCAGCTGAAAAAACAGAAATACCAGATCAGCTGGTCTTACACTCAACCTGCTAATAGATAGATGGCAACATCAAACATATTTGAATTATTTGTACAATGGTTAACATAAGTAAACAAAAATACCTTTGTCCATATAAACTGAATTATTTAGAAGAAAAGGGAAAAAAATGAATTACTACTTTTTTATGTAAACGGCTGAATCAGAAGATGTTTTTTTAAATGTTTGGCAAAAGTGAAGCCTGTGCATGATTTCAGTAGAGGGGAAAGTGAGTTATATAATTTATATATACTAAATGTAAAAGACCTTTCAAGGCTGAATCAGAAGATGTTTTTTTAAATGTTTGGCAAAAGTGAAGCCTGTGCATGATTTCAGTAGAGGGGAAAGTGAGTTATATAATTTATATATACTAAATGTAAAAGACCTTTCAAAAAGTGCCGTTTTATGAATTGAAGGTGTCAGTATACCCTCATGTCTTAAATTTAAATTGTGCACGTCAGTACGAAATGTAATCTTTCTAAACAAATAAGAGGGACTGTTAGAAATTATGATTTTATGATACAATGTACAACAGTGTAAAATTCGTCGCTGTTTCATGTTCAGCCAGTTAGTTACCAAGAGCTTGTGACTTACAGAATGATGTCTTTTGATCCCATAGATGAATCTAAGGCAATAATTTGGAATTTTTTGTATCCACTGTGTAGTAGCAGCAGATAAGCAGGGCCCATACACAGAATCACAATAATTAAAAATCAACAAAATAAGAGTATCGCATAGAATAGTTTTTACTTCGATATTTAAAACATGGCGGAAGCTGTACAACATTTTTAACCTAGAAATAGCTTTTTTGATAGAAAGTGAAATGTGTTTCTCAAATCTAAGTGTAGTATCAATTATTAAACCTAAATCTTTTGCTTTTTCTTCGAGCGGCAAGTGAGTTCCATTAATTGCTAGATGGACATGTTGAGATAATTTCTCTCTGTCAACAGCTCTACCAAAAAACAGCAATACACTTATTTGGATTTAGATGTAAAGAATGTTCTAATGATACCTTGTAAATAATGGGTCTTAAATCATTATAATTTAAAGGTAAATCGATTTTGGGAAGTGGTACTACTTGTGCTATTTTCCAATCGGCAGGATATACAGAATTAATAATGCAAAAATTTATAATATGACAAATGAATTCCAGAATAAAAGGACAACAGGCTATGATAAAATTTATATGAATTCCATCCTCCCCAGCTGCACTAGTTTTTATAGAAAATAGCAACTTACCAATTTCAGCTTCATTAACTGTTTTAAAAGAAAGATTAGTATGTAGGGAATCCTTCACAGTGTTATAATAATTTGCAATGTTATCACTAGGAGGAGTATGAGGCACCGAATTTAAGAAACTTTGATTTATAGCATTTACATCCGAAAGATTCTCGGGAATTTATCTTTTTTTTGTTTTAGTATTAATACCTAAATTATTAAGTGCTTTCCACATAGAATTTTTATCTTTATTTAGAAATTTTTTAAAATAGGCTTTTTTCTCTCTTCTAATCGAGCTAGTTGTAAATTTTTTTATATTTTTGTACTCTTCCCAATGAACAGGGTTTTTAGTTTTTTTATATTTTGCTAGGGATTTATCTTTAAGTTTTATTAATAATTTAATATTGTCTGTTATCCATGGCTTGTGCTGTTTTTTAAAAACAAAGGTTCTTAGAGGTGCATGCATATCCATTAAAACTCTATTTTCGTTAAAGAAAGTAATTTTGCCGTCTATATTGTCTATGTCAAAAATATTTCTCCATGGAATAGATTCTAAGTGGGCATATAGGTTCATGTTTTTAAAGTCCCTGTATATTATTGGTGCAGCCGGATTACTAAATCTGATAAAACTCAAAAATGCATAAACTAATTCATGATCAGAAATGTTGTTTAGAGACACAGTGCCACTCTTAGAAATACTGCAATTGTCAGATATTATGATATAGTCTAGTAATGAAACAGAATTTAACGTAATTCTAGTGGGGTCATTAATAATTTGTTTTAAACTAACACTCTCCAAAAGGTTAAGGAACTTATTTGTAGCATTATTTATATTTAACAAGTCCAAGTTAAAATCACCCAGACAAATTATTTCATCCACTTGAGGTAAAATGTTAATCGAAATATTTTCGAAATCAGTTAAGAAATTATTAATATTAAGATTTGGAGCTCTATAAACACAACCAAGAGCAATATTTAACTTATTAAATTTAATTCTTACCCATAAGTCCTCAAAATTTTCACTATTTTCCAATAATTCGTATGTTTCAAATATATTTCTACACCACCCCCTCTACCACCAATATCCCGATCTCTTTTGACAAAATTGTAGCCATTTATTTTTACATATTGATTTAGAACAGTCTGTTTGTTTAACTGCATACCTGTAGGTAACTCTAGAAGCTCTTTAAAAATATTTATCCCTAAGCGTCTCAAGCGATCATGCCATACTTCAACAGAATTTTTACCTACTGAACATAATGCTTAGTCACGACTTTCTCTCTGCAACTTATAAATAATTTTCTTCCTTTTTACCTTCGAAAAAGTTTTCGGAATTTTTAAATACCTCTACTTTATTTTTTGTAAACTTGACCACTCCATTGTTATTAGTTATGCTTGTTACAGACATACGATTAACACTTAATTCAGATATATACAGAACTTTAATTAGATTACACTCTTGGGTTTTGATACTTTCTCTTTCATGAACTGTGACTTTTTCGCCATTTTTATTTCTGACTTCCTTTCTTCTACATCTTTAAGACTTAGGTCATTGGCTATATGAAACGATGCGATGATACAGAATCAACTACCAAACTACTTTCTTCAAAATTTTTTTGTACATAGAATAAGATATTCTTCTTCAAATTTTCTCTTTTCTTGTTCTTACGAAAGAAACAGTGAGAATACTGAGCAGCAAGAAATTAATTTGAAAAAGACGTTAATTTTAATGTAGTGATTTGGGGATTCTGTGGGAAAATAGCAAGCCTTTATTAACTAAGAAGTTGAATGATATAAAAAAATATTTATATTTAATTCCAAAAGTTTATCACGCCTTTTATAAGCGATGTAAATGTTGAAGATGAGATTGACTGTTTATAATAGAAAATGATTGATTTCGTTGTAGCTTCATTATTTTTAATTTTTTAGAACAGCTTAATAGTACATTTTTTTTTATAGTTATTTTGGAAATAAAAGCGTTGAGTGAAACTTCAATCAACGATAAAAGTAAATCTTGAATCTTAAATCTTAAATCTTTGAAAGCTGGTACCTTTTTGCAAATAACCTAATAGTGTATAGCAACAAGGAGCCAACCATCATTAATATCATTTTTTTAATGAAAGCAGCTGTGTTCTATTTACTACGGGAGCCCACCTTAACTGTACGGGCTCCCCGATCCTTGAGGACAATGTTTTTCATAAAGATTAAAGCCTAAGGAACGATTTTAGATAGGTCCGCCCCCCAAAAAAACTGGCTGTACTTTCAAAATGGCGTCCGTTTATAAAAAAAAATTTGCAAATATTGTTTTTGTCATTTAACACAAAAACTAAAAAATTTTGTTCCTATACAATATTTGGATAGGAGTTACCATTTTCCAGATAAATGATTCAGCTCTTAAAATAAAATATAAAATTCAATATAAAACGTAAGTAACACCTCATTCGCTTTCAGATTTACTATCGCTGTCTCTCGATATATCGAATATTTCTTCCAAGTTTTCTTCCTCTATTGCTTCATTTATGATATCGTTATCATCCTCACTTTCGTCTATTATAATTTGATTTGGAATAATCTCCTGAAGAATGTCAGTAAGCGATTGAGGAAAGTATTTTATCTACTGAACAGGTTCTCCATTTTCTTGCCATCCATAGTCATTCCAAGACTTTGGAATATTGTGAACACCTAAGGTTAGGCTAATCGCCAAATACGCGTTTGGTAAACACTCCTTTTGATATGCTCGATAAAACAAGCTCTTGATGGTGGAATTGAAGAAAAATCAACTTTAATGTCAGCTGATAAAGACAAATCTTTGCCACCACATTTCTGTCTAATGGCAATTAGGCGAAGCTTGTTCACGCTAGCGCATTTCTTTGCCCCATATATGGCACATGTAAACTTCTCTATTGATACTACTAATTTATCATCAATGTACCAGCTGCTCCCCAAATCTGTAAATGTTCGGATATATTTGGTATATTTGGGAGAAAGTAACATTTTTAGGTTTTATCTTTCCTTTTCTCTTAAAGACTCTGACTGAGTCGCATCCAGTAAATGAATAAAGGCCCAGTAATGCAGAACATTTTTGAGGTCCATACACTTCTGCTAATGTGGATGTGTTAATAAGCCTCATTTTATTGCCAAGTCAAGTACCAAAGAGTAATTTACATTTAATTTTATTGGAATGAGCCAGCAGAATCCAAAAGATGTCACTAATCTGTTCATAACCCATTGTTACCGTTTTCGAGATAAATGTCTGCAAATTATAATATTTTATTTTTATCGGTTTATTTTATTTTTCTTATGTTAATAATACAAAGTTATTTCCTCTAAATGATGATTTACCGATATATGAATTTCCATGTTTTCTTAATTTTGGACTCATTCATCTGAAAAATGGTAACTCCTATCAAAATATTGTACAGGAACAAAATTTTATGCATGTTGTTTGGCAACAGTTTTTTTTAACACATGGGTGTTGTAATCTTGTTAGAGAATAGTTAAACAAATCTGTAAATACACAAAAAATAAAACCAAAAGTTCAGTACAATCATGATTTTTATGACATACTTAAGCCAAACTTTAACCCATTTTACGCAAAACAGTGACGTTGTTGTATGATGGTTTATTGTATAACGCTGCCCATTTGTAATGTAATTTAGTCGACAAATCATTTCTGTTTTATTTTATAGTTTTAATTGTTGGGTGGTCTTAACATGTAATATATAAATTTCATACAAATATAATCTTAATTTGCTGCTCTCACTGTACCCGCGTAGAAAATTGCGTGGTGACATATAAATAGAAAATTAATTAATATTAATATAATCCGTCTTTGTTTTCAATTGGGATTTATATGGGTGATTAAAAATACCCAGCTATAAAATTTCTAAATAAGGAATGTAGGTATTTACGGTAGTAATGTATTAGATAGTTCTAAAATGTATAGTGTGGTCTGCATTGTATGTACGCAAATGGAAAAAATCAAATAATTCTTTAAATAGCGTGACGTGACCCCTGGAAAACCACCCTTGCAAAATCCGTGGGTTTCAAAAAATTATAACAAGAGATAACCAGTAACACACTTTATTAAATAACTTACTGGATACTTCACAATACTATTATTAACTAAAATATACTTTTACTCACTAAAAAATATCCTTTAACAATGTTTATTGCTTGACATTTACACTTTGTATTCACTTCGTAGTTTTAACCTTACTTGTCAATTCGAACTCAAAACTTCCCCCGATAATGCAGCCTTATATACCAATTGCAAAAGTCACTTTATCAGGCTCTGTATATTTGTGACGCACACTAACTTTGTTATGTATGACTTAATATTATATAAAAATGGTTTATTTTATTGGGAAAAAATGTTTTATGTTGCCAGCAGTTTATTGGGGTTTTATATTTAATTATTATGGAAATAAATATAATAAACACGCCACACATATTAAACACAACAGGAAAGTATATATTTGGTTCAAAATTGTTATTTTATTTACTAGACTTGTATTACATATTTTTATAAGAGCCATTACAGTTTTTAGGTTAAATTTATTACCAAAAATACTTTGTAGCCGGAAATGATGAATATTTCACCATTTTGTAGTTTTTCTGAATGTTTCAGTGTAGTAGGTGTTTGCAATATAATGAGAGCCGTCTCTGGCACCGAGATAAAATTCCCGAGCCCTGCTGATAACTAGTTAAGAATTCGAAATGACAAATTCAATATGGCTGCGATAATTGCAATATTTTTGTAGATACACATGAATGATAAATGGTGATTTCTGATTTCAGGATTCTCTGATAGCGAGCCTGATATTAAAGCTTAAAAATTCAAAACGATGGATATTTTCATTTACTGTCCAGAAGCTAAATAAAAAAGCTACTAAAACGGGTAAAAAATATATATATATTTAACCGGCTTCAGAAAAGGTTGCTAAAAATTATGTACTGAAATTTCACCATCACCCAATTTAATTAAATTCAATTCAATAACAATTTATTTATAATTAAGATTTCACATGAATGCGCCTAGTATCCGGTCTGGAGCCAGTCGTACAACCACGGCGTGTAGTGTCGTGGTAAATGTGCAACTGAGCGGAGCGGGTCCGGTTGGGCTGGAACGAAGAATATTGTGCGTTAGCACTCCTGTCTTAAAACAAGGCTTAAAGCTAACAATTTATTAAAAAAAAAAGATCAGAGGAACTTTTAAAAACTTAATATTAGAAACTTTTCCGGTTATTTCGGTGCGCCGAACTTCACTATTTAAGTTCTGGATGCTGATACGGGGAAAATTTAATGAAAAAACCCGTTCGAGCTAATGTCCTTCGTCCTGGTGGTCGTACCGCCTCCAGGAAGGTAGGGTGAGGGGATGTTGTAGTTTAAAAAGTTTGGATTTTACAAGAAGTTATTGACCGAGAGGGGATTTTGAAAATGAGACAAAAAAAGGACAAAGAAACAAAAATTAACAAAATTAACAAAAAGGGAGACGAATAGAGGGAATGGAGATGGGTTTGAAGGTAAAAGGTGGTGAAAAGGGAAATTATGATATAGCAACGTGTGGCGCTAAGGAAGTTGCCGAAAGATAGGCAATGCTTGATATGGTAGTGGGTGTCTCAGGTAAAAAAGTACGGCATGATGCTCTCTGATTTGTGCTAAAGCAAAATCAGCATCTGTTTCGTACCTCTGCTTAAGGCCGTTTGATTGAACTTGGCGAAAAATACTTTGAGAGAAATGAAAAAAACAGCCACAATGCCTAGTTTGCGAAAATTCCTGCGGAATTGCACCAATCATAGCAGATTCAAAATCTGTTAAAAGGGTAAGTGGCGACACTGCTGGTTCAAGTTCCTTCACTTTCCTAAGAAATTTGACGTACGTAGCTTTATTTTTATCAGGGAACAGCAATGTTGTTCTGCAAACCATGTAGGGTATACAATTGATAAAAAAGATGTAGTACAGTTTTAAATGTACCGTCTGCGAACCAATGATCAGAACGAGCCAAAAGTTGAAGATTAATTCTAGTAGAGAAAATAAGCATTCTATCTTCGATAGGTCCTAAATCAAACACAAGAAAATCTTCACCATTTTTTGTTCTGTAACAAAGAAAAATTTAACAAATGAATCTAACCTAACCTAAACTAAACTAATCTAACCTAAACTAAACTAATCTAACCTAACCACACGCACACCCCGGGCGGAAAACAAAATGATTACACGAAACGTTAAATTCCTTTACCTAATATACTCCTCTAGAAATATAATATCTCTAAGGTGAATAGGCAAAACAGGAAGATTTCGATGTTTAGTTCGTACATTTCGTATACCTAGTTCTTTTAATGCTGCTCACTTTTGCAAAAGTTGTTGCCTCAGCTGAACTAAGTCCGACAGATGCGTTGAATATAATTAATTGTGGTGCTTGGCACTTTCACGTATACGGCATTTCCAATATATCTTATTTACATCAATTTCTTTGTCTTTATAATATAAATGACCATCAGATAACAGTTTCGGCTTCCCTTTTTCACTATTAACAAATTTGAAAGCCATTTACTACCAGCAAAAATATTTAATTAAATTGAATAAATAAATAATTCAAAAAATTTTGTTTTGACAACTAAACCAGACATTAAATTACAACGCTGACTTACAAAAAATTATGTGTATCGATAAATTATTCGCTCGATGAATGGCATTTCAATTAATTGAATTTTAGATAAATTGCAAAAAATAAATTATCAACTTGTCTTCTATTTGATGAACCGCTACTGGGCCTGATATGAACCACGCCGATATTAAGTTTCGAATGTTTTATTCATGCTGGTACTGAGCCTTCGCCAGGGGCTGAAAAAATCATAAAAACAATCACAAATTGAATGTACAGAACACAAATGAATATTTTTAACCTTCATCTCGTCCATTACTGAAAAAACAATATATCTTTCAAAAACCACAGCAAGTGTTAATAATAATTAACTGACCCGACACCCGCACTATTTATTACTTCCACATCCAGTGGAAGTATAGTAACGACAAAAAAATTTTTAAAAATTTTTATTGTTCAAATAGGCTTAGAATGTCACGAAACGTCGAGATTTTAAATTTGAGCGAAAAAAAAATTTGTCTGTCGGTCTGTCTGTAACTTTTTTTGTGCGCACGTTTACTCTGTAACCGTTTGAGATATTGACTTGAAATTTGGTACACATATGTAGTTTAACGAGTTCTAGAACTAGATTATATTTTCATCTTGTTCCGTCGAAGGGTTGGGGGGTAAATTGGGTAAATTTGGGGTAAATAGGTAAATAAAGCAGGTAAGAGTCCATAAAATTGGTATTTAGTATATACAAGAGAAGCTAAGGTCTCAAAAAAAATTTTGGCATTAGCCACCCACATTACCACCCCCACTCCATTATTAAAGGGGATGAAAAAAAATTGTGATTCAGTGTGTGTACAAGAACCAGAAACTTCAAAATATTTTTTTACTTCATCCACCCCCACTACCACCCCCTATAACCACCCCCACCCCGCTACCGATGTGGGGTATCGTTTTATGGGTTTTTGGGGTAGAGGATTTCAAATATTATATTATTAAAATTCCATAAACAATTATTTCCACATACAAAATTTTTTCGTTGTGAGTGACTTGGATAAAAAATCTGGATGTGGAAGTAGTGATTCCTTGGGCAGCGGTTTTTTTATTTTTGACGCACACAATGTCCTTCCAGGCATAAAAATAAAACTTACTTAACTGCAACAATAGCAAAATGCAAATGGCGTTGATGTTGGTGGCGGCTAGCTTCTCAGATGCTCTGTACATTTGTCCATGTTAGAATCGTCATCGGTCGTATGTTTTCGTTTCTCATTTTAATAATTGGATTTCTACAATTTGACGTTTTAATTGATGCATTTTGTGCAATAATCTACCAATATTGGCATGTTGGCATCTCGATTTGGAGTTGAAATTTCCAGTAATTATATTTACTAATTAGTTGCTATAAAACAAATAGGCAGAATCGTATCGATCGTAAACGATTGTATACTATCCCTTCGTGTTTTTCGATGAATGTAATTCCACAACTTGCCGCATGGAGATGATCATATAGTTTTTATGGTTTGCAGAGTTTACAAATATCAATATTTCAGATCTTTATATATATTATTATATTCTCCACATTATTCGTTGACGTCTAGTTTTCGAGTAATTACTTACTAATAACCAAGCATTCAGTATTCCAGACGGAATCTAAGTCGAGAATAGTTGTAATTTTACTAACAAGGCATTTTAAAAATCGCGGGGAATGGACATTAGGGTGGCCCATCTCTATAGGGGGTGAATTTTTTTTGCGTATTTTTTAAGTCTCACCCCACGAAAATATACTATTGTACTAGGAATAATTTATGTCAAAGTTTCAGATAATTCGGTGAACGGTAACCCGTGCCGCATTCAGGTAGAAATTTGTAGATAAGATTTTATTAAGGTAATACACTTAAATTTTACTTAAAATACAAATATCTACCTCTTTTCTCATAATGTTTTATTGGTGTAATTATTTCCTAGAAATTATTTGTTTTGGAAGTTTGGAAATATAATGCACCTACGGTAGGTTTTTATGTCAGTTTGCAATTGTGTTTACAGTGGTGACATTATAAGTTCTAGCATACGTTCCTTTTTGAAAAAACATTTAACGATGGCTGATGTTAGATCCTTACGAAAGGATACTTTCATTTACTTAGTTGGACACTATTCGTCACAAATCATTGGCAATAAATTGCCGTCTAATAGACAAGTATTACAAGTGCTCTTTTGTAACATTCGTGAAGTGAAGCTAAGTGTACATGAAAGTGCTAAATTAACAATAAAAGAAGTGTCAGTTTTTTGGGATAAAGCTCGCATTCCGACACGTCAGGATTTTCATTGTGTTAAACAACTAGATAAACTTTATGCAGAGTGGAGGAACTTACAAAAATCGGTTAAAAGGGCCAGTTGAAAAATTGGACGATCTTTTTGACATTTCTCATGCAAATGCATTGGAGTTGATGAAAATAGATGAAGATAAGCAGTTTTTAATTAACCAAAGAAAAAAGGGACGTCCTGGATTTATGCATGGTATTGATTACCAACTTGCTCCTCAAGAAAAATCAGCTGAGGAGAAATTACAGGAATTATCCGAACGAATGCAACGAAGTCAACAAGAAAAAGCTAGATTAGAGGAAACAGTCACCTGTCCATCATCAAGTAGTAATTCAGCCGACTCCAACGAAAATGAAGATGAAATAATCGAAGCCCAAGAAGAGTTGTTACAAGACCAGCCTGGCCCGTCACAGCCAAAAAAGAGGAGATTATATGGAACATGTAACATCATCACACCAAAAATAGCCGCTGCATTTGATGCTTGCAAAATAAGCGACAGGTATGGAGTCCATATTTTGACGGCAATAGCAGAAGCACTAGGACATGACACCACATCTTTGTCCATCAGCAGAACCACACTTCAGCGCTCTAGACAACGCATCCGCGAAGAAAGAGCTGAAATATTAAAAACTGCCTTCGGTAATTCTGAATTGCCGGCCCCAGTCATTCATTGGGATGGAAAACTTTTACCTTCTCTCACTGGAATGGGAAATATCGATAGACTTGCTATCTTAGTTACTAGTGGAGATATTGAACAACTACTTGGAGTACCAGCTTTGCCCAATTCAACTGGAAGAGAACAGACTGAAGCAGTTTATGATGTGCTTTGTGAATGGAATTTGGACGAAAAGGTAATAGCTTTGTGTTGTGATACAACAGCATCAAATATGGGTTATATAAATGGGGCAGCCAGACTATTGCAACAAAAATTAGAAAGAGATATTCTATATTTTCCTTGTAGACATCATATTTTTGAAGTGGTTTTGAGAAGTGTGTTTGACACAAAAATGCCTTCCTCATCTGGTCCAAATGTGCCACTATTTAAATGTTTTAGGGAATTTTGGCCTAAAATAGATCAAAATAAACTAAAAACTGGATTTCAGGTATCAAAAATTAAACACATTTTACAACCAGTTAAAGCCGAAATTGTAAAGTTTCTAAATGCAACTTTGCAACAGCCTAGTGATGATTATAAAGAATTTTTAATGCTTTCTAAAATTTTTGTTGAAGAAGAGCCCACTCACACGACATCCTATCAACCAGGGGCATTTCATCATGCACGTTGGATGGCCAAAGCCATTTACTGTCTAAAAATATTTTTTTTCCAAGATCAGTTCCAACTAACTAAAAAAGAAAAAATAGGTATTGAAGATATATGTCTCTTTATTGTAAAGGTTTATGTAAAGGCCTGGTTTACAGCGTCATTTGCTAGTAAAGCACCGCTTCATGACTTAGACTTTTGTAAAGAACTCATTAATTATCAAAATATTGACAAAGAAATATCTCAAGCCGCAAGTAGGAAAATAGTGAACCATTTGTGGTACCTTAATTCAGTAAATGTTGGCTTATCTTTCTTTGATGACGATATTTCAGTTACCACTAAAAGAGAAATGGTTAAAGCTTTGAATAGGAAAGCACCAAATCAAGAGGGTATTAAACGACTTATGATTAGTAACATTACTGACGTTGAAAACAAGGAAATTCAGGACTTCATATGAGGGAACACTAAACAGTTTTTTCAAAAATTAGGTTTGTCTATGGAATTTTTGGAAAATGATCCAACAACATGGAGGGAAAATGAAAGTTATACCCGATGTTTCAATATTGTAAACAAAATTAAAGTTGTAAATGATGCCGCTGAGAGAGGAATCAAACTTATTACTGACTATAATGACATTTTAACACAAAATGAAGACCAAAAACAGTTTTTACTCCAAGTTGTAAATGATTATAAATCACAGTTTCCAAATGTAAAAAAAGAAACCCTGTCGCATGCTTTGGCCTAGTGCAAAAAATATTGTTTTTATTACTATATGTCTTGTAGATTTAGGATAATATTTGGTACTATGTATGAAAAAAACGTTTCATAATAAAATACACAAAGATAAAACGAGAGTTTTATTTCGAAAACTTCTAGTCTAGTTTTCTTAGACTACGAATTTACAATAGTATGACACATCTCATAGTCACAACAGATAATGTCTTTGATATTTGTATGACTTGATTAGTCATTCTAAAGATAAATGTTGCTGATTAAAAAAAAAAACAATGCATCAACCAAAGAATGTAAATAATTCCATTTACTTTTATTATTGCATAATAATGCATTCTGCGGCACCCCTTGCCTTCAATTTGCCTCAATAATATTTTGAGGGGACTGTTTTTTCTTCAAATGGAACCATTTGCAGGGGTGAGAAATAAAAAATTTCGATTTCGAAAAAGATGGGCCACCCTAATGGACATATTGTTACCGCTGTCATTTGAATTCATGATTTCATACATATTTTACCGACGGAACAATATATATGAAATATTTTTGCAAAATAACAAATATTATGAATTTCTGAAGTGTGTCAGAAATATAACAGATATGTTTCTAGGAAATGTTTCATTTCTTCCAGATTACAATTTTTTCCAAACTTTTCATAAATGTTTCGTGTTTAGTGGGATATATATGAAAAAATGTTTCTGTAAAATAACAAATATTATGAATTTCTGAAATGTGTCAAAAATATAAACAGATATGTGTCTAGGAAATGTTTCATTTCTACCAGATTACAATTTTTTCGAAACGTTTCATAAATGTTTCGTGTTCGACCGTCTTTAAATTGCAGATTCGATAAACAAAATTAGGTGAATAGCATTAGGTCAATTTACATTCGAAAAACTGTTTTAGGTGAACTTTCCGGCACCGCATCTTTATATACTAATATAGAAGTAAACTGACTTTTTTGTTGTTTGTGTAGAAGACTGAGTTTATGTTTATAGACATAATTTTACACACGACTTTTTAAAAATGTTGACAAGGCTACATATAACGTCGAAATGTGCAATAATTTTCTTTAATATGGACACGGCTAGGTGTTATTAAAAGCTCGTAAAGAAAGAAAAAAATCGTGTGTGAATAAAAATAAAGGTCCATTTACTTTGACCTCCAGCCAGAGTACACGCAAGCTTTGTCTCATTGTTTATTTCTTCTTTATATTGTCATAAAGTTTATTACTTATCGTTTTCCTTATTTTCATCATCAATATATTATTTTGATTGCTTCCTTAGTTGTTTTCACAAATCTAATGGTTTTTATGGGCACTTATTGTAATTGCTATTAATGTATAAAGTGAGCGTTGGTGGGTCAAACGCCTAAACTCGAATTTTGATTATCCCATTAACAGGGAACGAATATAATGTCTTTTATATTTTTGTCATAAACACGATTTATTGTTTAACTAGCTTTTGCTTTGCTCGTCTTGCTGCGTTGTTATAATAGGGCAACTATAATTAATGATGAAGAAATCTGGTGCCAATTTCGAAAAACCAAAAATTGAATAGCAAAATCTATTAAAGTTAAAAAGAAAACATATTTGGCAAGCAAATAGACATCCGATATGAAAGCAATGTCAAACTCATGCGGAAGAAAATGAAGGAAGTAATGGGTGATAAAAAGAATTATGTTATTAGAAGTACACAATATGGAACGGAAATACAATAAATAATGATTCAAAAATTAGAAACATATTCAACACGTACTTTATGAATAGCATTGATCAGATTATTGAAAAGGGAGGGGGAAGATGATGATGAAGAGGTAAGCCTTACGAAATAGCCAATAAATTTTATGATCAATTTAAAAGAGAGAGGTCAATACTGCACCTTAAACATACTTCCTTTATCAGAAAAATTATGGATATATATATTAAGGAACAAATTGAATTGCATTTATCTAAATAATATACGAGGTGATAATCAGTCAGGATTTCGAAATAACATTCTTGTGAAAGGGCAGTACAACTAGTGATGTCAAGGAGGAAGGAGTTGACAGTTTTTATAGATTTGAAACCATTAATGAGATATTAGAATTTCAAATATTATAGTATTGAAAAGAAACTTTAGAATTAAGGATAGGATTTTGCAGAGTGAGAGGGGAATGCGCGTTTATTTTCGATTTACATAAATATTTAAAAAAGCAAAGATCTTTGTCAGATATCAGAGGCGATCGAATCAACAATCTATATCAATCCTCTCATTTATTAAGAACTAGTAAAACAGCAACTTAACTTACCAATTAACAACAATGACAGTAGCAATATATAGCAATATAGCATATCAATAATGCACATAGCAACAAAATAACAACAACGAAAAATAAAAAATGTAGATATTATATAATATTTAAGATAATCTTTTTCGAAAATTTCGAAAATTTTAAAAAATATTGTTTGAGGACTGCTGGATAGGCTTTATATCGTCGCGTCTTGGTGCGCATGATACGCTGATATTTGAATTTCACGAAATAATTACTCATTTTTTGAGCTTTTAACACAGCGCCTGTTTATGTTACAAATGTTTTAATAAATCACATTTAAGTTTTACACTTTTGTATACCTTTTTAAAAGGAAGTAAGACACTTCTATGATTCCATTGACCCCAAAAAGCAGTGGTTCTCAAATATCTCCTACTAGCCCAGTCGATGAAGGTATTTACCCACAAAGTTTTGCAAACTGTGTAAACCTTTTTTTAATGAGTTCTTGAAAGTGTGTAGAATAATATCCTGAAAAGTTTACACTTCGCTCGGATGCAGAACATAAAAAAAAGTGAAAAAAAATTTTTTTCATCCACTTTTTCAAAATTTTGAAATTAAATCAAGCTAGAAAAAAATAAAAAGTATAGATGGATAGATCATGTATTTATGAACAAAAAATGTCCTAACAAAATTTATCGTTAAAGCCACGATTTTCCGGAAAAAAATAGTCAAGTGTAACATGTTAACTCGGAGCGAGATCCATGCGTGTACGCGCTTGAATACGCATGACTGTGACACCGACGCACTGAATTACATGTCACTAAATTAGAATTTGTTCAATCTATATGAGTGTTGGTTCATTTAAAAGATGGAAATTGTAGCTTTCTGATCCTTTTCTGTTTTAAACGATACAAGCAAAGGACGGATGGGAAAAATATACTTATATATATTATCACGCCCGAACTCAATCGTCGCAATAAACAATATAGAAGAAAAAAAGGCCCTTCAAAAAAATTCTTTCTTCGTTGAGAACTGTTGAAAAGTATGTACACTTCATAATTATTATGGTTTATTACGTTGTAGTAACGAGGATTAAAAAAAAGTACATCTCAAATCATTTTAATTTCCTTGCTTGATGATTTTTTTTGATAAATATATGTATTGGAGGCTGTAACTTGTCGAGAAATTGACCCATTGGAAAAAATAAAATATCATTATTTCGGAAAAAATGTATATATTTCGAATGTTCAAACACAAAATCGTTTACTTGTATGCATTTTTTCGAAAATATGATCAATCAGATCATGATAAGAAATTGCGAATTTCACGGTCTTATCCTCATAACTATGAAAATATCTTTGATTATTTTGAATATAAATTCTGGAACTTTTCCAATAGATTAACAAATGTATAAGGAATCCACTGGATATGGCTGAAATGTGAATAGGTGTACCTGTAATAAATACAATGCAGTAAGGCACGTAAAAATTCATGCGAGCGATTCAGCGGCTATGTGTGGTGTCTGTGTATGCGTTGATAATTATATATTTTCCCTCCATACTCACTGTTTATTCTCCTATTCACTAAGAAAAATGTTTAAAACGTGTAATCAGAAAGAGAAAAAAGCCTTATTTTACCCGATAGAACAGCTAAGAATTTTTAGTGGCAGTATTTTTTTCCAGGAAAACCGTGGCTTTAGCGACAAATTTTATTAGAATATTTTTTGTTCAGAAACACCTGGTCTATCCACCTGTATATTTTATTTTTCCTACCCTGACTTAATTTCAACATTTTGAAAAAATGGATAAAAAAACGTTTTCGCCTTTTTTTTATGTTCTGCATCCGAGTGAAATGTAAACTTTTCGGGGTATTGTTCTATACACTTTCACGAACTCATTAAAAAAAAATTAATCAGTTTGCAAATTTTTGTGGGTTTCACTATAAAATGTTCTCTGTCGTCTGGGCTATACTTTAACATTCAAATTTTTGACCTAGGTCAGTTTTTTCAAAGTGCTCTTAGAGGAAAAAGTCATATAAGTTTTTTATTTGTCTAGTCGGTCCCCATTGCCAGTTTTTTTAATTACATGAAACCAATTACACCCTGTATATGTACAAACGGCAAGAACTAGTAGGACACAAAATTCCTTACATTATAATGGACTTCTTATATATCATAACCACCTACCATTTATTATTAAACGTAGCAGAAATATAATAGACTTCAGAAAATAGTAGTTGCTAAATGTTAAGTTAACTATTATTAATTTCTTGTATGATTTTCCTTATTGTAATTATAAGAGTACTAATCTTATCTAGGTATCTATAATATCGCGTATTGTCGCCAATACTTATTCTCTTCTGGATCAAACTCTTCCCATTTTTTTTACAAAGGCACAAAGAAGGCTGCTGTACAGAGCGACGTTTGATCATTTGGTTTCATAGATATCTTATGGGATTCAAATCTGGGATTCTTGTTGGCCAGATCAATGTGGATGTACTTGCTACGTTGGTAGTTTAAACACACATGAAAACCAGTGGATCGAGTCTTCTAAAAATGAAGAATTTATTACTACTAACTGGCGTAAATCTGTAACTATTTTATTTGTCGATATAGGCATGTAAAATCTTGTGTACGGTGCGCAAATTATGGATTTTATAGAAATTTCCCCGTAATAAGCACCGATAACACACGGCTTTAAGCAGTTTTTATTGAGGGAGGGGGGTGCGAAATGTTATACTGCCGAATGACTTCCCCTTTGTTCCTTTATTTTCTTTATAAATGATTAGTCGCGTCGTGATAGATATTTTCCGAGAAGCTTTCTGGCAAAGGATTAATCGGCCTAATTTTTTTTGCAAATTGTTTATTGGAGTCTAAGGAACATTGGTAAAAAGAAAAAGCAGGCCGCTGGGACTTTTTCATTTTATTATTAATAAACAAATAATTTTAAGCACTAAACAAATTAATTAAATTTGTTAACTTGCTCGGAAACTATTTGAGAAAACCGACTGAAAATGTATATTCGGGGGATTTTGAGGTCGCTGATTACAATTTTTAAAATTGGAAAATTCAAAATGGCTATGAAGTATAAAAATTAGATTTTTTATGCCATTTTGCACCCAAATTTACCATTTATGGGTAACTCTCCTTCACCCCAATTGGGAGTTAACCTTAGTTTATTTAAATAAAGTAATCATTTATTAAAATATTCGGGTAAATCACTCAAAATATTTTTAGTAAAAATACTTTAAATAGATGTAATTTAATTATCCCTTACTGAATTCATTTTACTGCTAATTAGTTCAAAGTGCATACAAATCTTAAATACAGGGCTCTCTCTTGATCCCGGGATTTACATATGGTAAAGACAACCTCTTTAGTACCTCCTTAATATTAGTGCCAAACTTTTCAATAGGAAGAGATGAGATTTTTTATCTCGATACATTATTTTACGATAATGAAATCGACGATGTTCAAGAAGAAGAAAAGAAAATCAGGATGAAGAACAAGAGGAGCAATATTTTCATTTATAAACAACTCAAATGAAATTGAAAAAAATTATTTTAAAGAATGGTGTTTAATTAAATTTATATTTTTATATATTTTTTAAGTAAACAATTTTTATAATTGTTTAGAAATAAATAATTAATTTCTTAACCATTCTTTTCTTACAATATTAAAAACTTCTGTAATTTCCACGTAAAATGCTCGTAAACAAAGTTTAAATTAGATACCAAATATTTACTATTTTAAGACTATTATTTTTAAATCACATTTTGAAAATCACATATTAAATTAAAACAATAATAATCACACACCTACAAATTTTAACTTTTATTTTGTATCGTTAACCAAAACCACTTATTTGCATTGTTTTAGTCCCAGCTACGTCTAACATAGTCATAAAAAAAATTTGTTGGCTCTAAAAATTGTAATAACTGACCCAACTCGCATATTATGGTATAATTTTAATAAAAAAAAAGCAATTAATTACATCATGCGAAAAAATATTTGCCATTTTGATATATAAATACATATACATGTTATATACTATATATTTAATCAGAAAATTAATTATTCTTCTTGCGCTTCTTAACCCGTCTCTTATAATTTACTTCTGGAGTATCTCTTATACATGTCCAACAGTAGTCTGCCAACATCGTAGAAGTCCATTTGCCCTGATATCTCTTTTCCATATTTTGAATATCCTGGTGGAATCTCTCTCCATGCTGATCACTTACTGCACCACAGTTTTCCGAGAAGTAATCTAGGTGTGAATGTAGAAAGTGGACTTTTAATGACATATTGCATTCTAATTTCTGGTTGCAAGAAAAAAGACTCCCAACAAGGTCTCTATAGTTTTCTGCTCTTTTGTTACCGAGAAAGTGTGTTGCTACCATTTTAAAGAAATTCCAAGCAGTTTTTTCATTACCTTCTAGAATGTTGTCAAATTCAGCATCTTTGAAAAGGTTCTTGATTTGAGGACCCACAAAAATTCCCTCTTTAATTTTCGCATTACTAAATCTGGGAAATTTTTGTTTTAAATAACTGAAAGCACGTCCTTCTTTGTCCATAGCTTTTACCAAGTTTTTCATAAGCCCCAGTTTTATGTGGAGTGGTGGCAGTATTACCTTTTGTGAATTAATTAATGGAATGTTAGCAACATTTTTTTCTCCTGGTTCAAAACCCAGTCTTGACGGCCAAATTTTTCTTTTGTAATGTTCTAATCGCGCTCGACTGTCCCACTCACAAAGAAAACAGCAATATTTGGTATACCCTTGCTGCATACCAAGTAAGATAGCTATCACTTTTATGTCTGCACAAATCTGCCACTTATACTTGTTGTATTCTATAGTTTGTAGCAATACATTCATGTTACTGTAATTTTCCTTCATGTGGACAGCATGGGCGATTGGAATTGATGACAATTTATTTCCATTGTGGAGTAACACAGCTTTTGGACTAAGTTTCGAGGCGTCAATAAAAAGTCTCCAGTCACTAGGATCATGGGGAATGTGTAAAGCACTCATTAAACCGTCAATGTCCTTGCAGGTAACCAAGTCATTTTCCATTTTGAAAAAAGGTATAAGATCATTTTGACGACTTTGATACATGGAAACTTTAACATTTTCTTGAAGTAAATTCCATTGTTGTAATCGAGATGCCAAAAGCTCCGCTTTTGCCTTGGACAGATCAAGGTCTCTTATAAGATCACTTAATTCGCGTTGATTAATTTTGTGTGGTTCACCACCGGACACTTCGGCAGAGAAATCGGGATCTTGTGATGTCGATGGCTGGACTAAGTCGTCGTCTACATTATCATCCGATTCTTCGTCAGTATTCTTGAGGTGGATTAGGAATAGGTAGTTCATCACTATGGAGAACCGGGCGAATGGCAGATGGTAAATTGGAGTATTGTATTACCATTTTTCCTTGTTAATACCCTGTCTAATAGGAGGTAACACGCAAAAATAACAATCGGTAACATGATCTGTAGGTTCTCGCCAGATCATGGGCACAGCAAAAGCCATTGAACGTCCTCCTCCACTTAGCCAACTGCAAAGATTGTTCGCACAATTGCTGCAACATATATGAGGTGCCCATTTTTTGTCTTCATCTCCAATTGTACAACCAAAATACATGCCTTCTTAATGTTGGGAGTAAAATTACGTTTTTGATGCGCAAGTCACTTCACCACAAATATAACAAAGTTGTTAGGTGTATTTACACAATCTCGTGGCATATTTTCAAAATAGCACTATTTACTTTCGAAAATGAACGCTTATCATGCACAAGGTACAAATACGACTACCTAAGAATGAATATTAGTTTTAGTGACAAATTAAGAGGTAGGTAGTTAGTATGTCTATTTTTCGTAGAATTCTAATTCTACCTGTTGTTTGTGATAGGACCGCCCGTATACTAGGGTTATAAGGGGTCTACACATTTTCCAGCAGCAGGGAGCCAGCCTTGTCGGTATGCTTTGAACTCATTCGTAAAAGTGAACTGGTAAGCTGGAATTCCAATTATCTTCAAAGCGTACCGACAAAGTCGGGTCCCAGCAGCTGGATCGTCTGTAGACCCCTATACCTGCGTTACACTTTATTACCCGTATTGGGAAAACCAGAGCCAACTTGAACTTTTGCTTTTTATATTGTTATTTAGCATGACGAAGTTTCTAAGAATTTGCTATTTTTACTTCCAATACATGTAGGCTGTAGAATAGTGAATTGCCTTAAAAAATATTAAATAGTATATTAAAAAATATATGCGTGTTTATATTTTCTGGCCGCCAATCTTGAATTTTCCAATTTTCACTTCAAAATCGTTATCAGCGACCTCGAAAACCCCAGAATATATATTTTCAGTCAGTTTTCTCAAATACCTTCCGAGATACAAAATTAACAAATTTGCTTAATTTGTTTAGTGCTTGAAGTTGCTAGTTTATTAATTATTATTAATTTTTTCTTTTTACCAATGTTCCTTAAACCTCAATAAACAATTTGCAGAAAAAAATTATTCCGATCGGTCCTTTGCCAGAAAACATCTCAATTTTTAATTTTTCTATATTGACGCGACTAGATGGTCATTTAATTTTTGGGATACAAAAAAAATGTAAATCTGATTGAAGACATTTGATGAATCAGTGTCCTGTTTATGTGTCCAGCAATTATGACAGGGCACTGTAGATATACATATACACACATACATACAGCGCTCAGGGCTAGAGGCTAGAATACGCAGATTTGGCCATGATGTTGCCAACCAGGATGATTTAAGTGAAATACAAAACAGGGGTTGCTCGAAAAGTTATATTTCTTTATGGTACTGCGTTTTCATTGTTTTGAGTTTTTTTATGATTTTATGTACATAACTGCCAAATACCGAAAGTGCCGAATGGTGACCGATTTGCCGAATCGGCTTCAAAGTTAGGGGGGTGTGGTAGCCCCATACCCCCCCCCCCTCTACATCCGTCCCTGATGATAAGTATATTTAGACTGGAGAGACTAAATAATATTACACAATTCCTCTGTAGTTAGTTAGTTATTATATTAATAATATTAGTTAGTGAGATTTATCTGTGTAACTATTTTGTCGCACATCATCATATTAAATTAATAATTTGGACGCATTTTTCGTGATAGACATAAATCAATTGCATTATCTTTATTTGGAAGCTTTGTTTTATTTATTTAATTTAATGTTGATTAAACAGTTACGTATATATTATAACCACCCACGACTTCTTCAGTAATCTCTTAATAGCATTAACTTCTTAATACATCTCTTAATCTACACATTAAAATATTGCTCTAGCGCCCTCTAATTTTTTCACGTATATTAAAAATAAAAGTAAATCTAAGTAGAACATTATGATTGGAAAATAATAACAAAACTATTGTTTATTTTGAATATTTCGGTTGCAGCCTGCGCAACGACAACAAACGAGTAAAATTCGGAACAAAAAGCGAGACGACTCACCTGTAGCTGCGTCTCCGCAAACCCACGTGGTCAATTCCAGCACAGTAAATAAACAAACAATATTGAAACAAAAATAATTGGACAGCACTCGCGAACAGCTGATACCCGGCGTATTACTAGAAAATGTCGTGTTGTTTTCATTGCAGGACGCGGCGATAGCGTACGGTTGCGTAGCAGGAATCCATCGCAGGAATTTGTAAGCTTGCGAGTCGCACTTGTCATTTTCTGCTGAGACCAGCAGGAGCTGAACAACTGCCTAACGGTGCAAGAAGACCGGTTTGCGGTGTACCGAAAAAATGCGGGATTATATTTAGATTTTTTATGTGGAGCGGTTGTGTGTGTTACACTTTCGCTTTTTTGAAACGGGGAATGTAACGCGGCTTATTTGCATGTTTGGATAAATATACACGGTGGCTGCTTGAAGGAGAAGTAATGAAAATAAGAACATTGTAAATAAAGGAGGAAAATTGTGCATACGTCTATTAATATATTAGAACATTTTAATAACGGTTGACTACACGTCGGCAAAAACTTACTTTTAAATGTTGAAGAAGAAGAAAACTAATACCATATTTTTTTCTTAGCTTATATAAAAATGAATTGCTTGTAAATACGACGTCAAATAAAATTGCACACCCCACTTAATTTCGCCGATAAACGTAATTTTTATTTGGTTATTAGGGCTGTTGATGATTTTTTTAATATTGTGGTGTTAATTTCGTTATACATTTAATTTGGAATAAGATTTTTTTTTTGTAGACCCGTCCACAGGTTTACAAAAAAACTGCTCCAGATCCAGAGTTTTGGACTGTGTTCAGCAGATGCTCCGACTCGTTCAATGCTTCCAGGGGTTCGAACACTTCTATTGGGTCCTTTAAGTTTGGATTTATTGGTTGTACCTGTTTCTTCAAATTTACGATTTTACGGCATGAGCGGAAGAAATTCTCCAGTAACGAGGAATCGCAAAGTGTAGTCGAAATTGCCGCTGCACAGCAACTACACTGTAGTTATTTTTATAATACGATTTTATTGCAAAAGCTCGCTGCTCAGCGGACCACTGTTCCATGAATACCAAATGGCATATAATGACAGACAATATGACAAATAAATCAATGGCCAGCTATATATAGTTACAAAATAACAACATTTTCAAAACTTCCCGTTCCCAGGGACCACCCGTTATAATATATGTCTAACATGTATTTTATTATTTTATGTAGGTCCATTGTTAATTATGCCTTGTATTCTATTAAATATTTCTTTCTTAATTATGTTTTATTTTCACTCCTGACTACTATATTGTTAACAATAAATTGAAATAGTCAATTACAGTACATAGGTACATACTAAAGGTAAAAGTACCTTTACTAAATAAATTATTTATTTAAAATCCTAGGTCCATTAGTGCTCCTAGGGAGAATCGACAAGAAACTTACAAGATATATAAAGAAAGATTTATATTGTAACAAAAAATTAATGATTATAACATAACACATATACTATATATTAATATCTATCTAAGCAATAAGTAACATTTATAATAATACATATAGGTAACTCAAGGGAATTAAGAGCTGCAATTCAATAACACTTCCATAGCCCGGGCTCTGTTTATATGTTCACTGAAGCTAGACCACTTTCATTTAATTTCATACTTTTTCAATGTACAACAATTCAACACTAAGTTTTTCAACACTACATTTTTTTTAAAACGGCACTTTGCCAGAGATCACTTGTTAACAGCGGTACTTTGGAATTTCCTTTCTTAATATACTGTAATATGTAAACTCAAGATTTAAGGTTATGTTAGTTGCACTAAAAAGTAGGCATAGAATTCAGTAGTTCGGATGTCTGAATGTGGAAAGAACTTACTAGAAGGTTGACATATCTATTCTGGAACTGTCTAGAGTATGGTGACGTCATCAGGGAAGCTTCTAGATCTGTCATCTTTAGATATATAAGGCATGGAGTAAACCAAAAGGGGATAAGTTAGTGCAGTACTAATTGTCAGTTGAAATGGTCAGAGAGTAAACACAGTGATAAAGTTCAGTTTAGAGCAAGGATAGTAAGATCAGAACAGAAGAGAGTAAAGTGATCAAGTAGTATACATAGTGTGTTATTAGTCAAGCAAGTTATTGTTGTAATTAAGTAAGTTAATAAATTAGTGTTTAGTGTTACCCTGGTTGTTATAATTTCCGAACCCACGATACAGGGTGTTTACAAAAAGGGTGTAAGCACGTCACAATACCTTTGTGGGGCCTGTCAATTTTCGTCTTGGAGTGTACACCTTATTTAGAACGATTTCTACGATTGCACTTTGCTCTCCCTCAGTACAGCTCATACTTCGCTCTGCTAAAATTTAAACAAGAAGTAGCTATTAAAAATACTGACAAACTAATCTAAAATGTTAATTTTCTTTACCATGGATTGTTTATTGTTTGCTTGAGCAGCATTTATTATTATCACAGGCACTTTCAGTTTCGCATATGGGTTTTAAACTGTAAACTCCTCGTTAATAAAGGATGCCCAACTGGATCGATCAGCATGGTCTTATAATACGGCCGTTTTTCCTACAACATAAACTCACGTTAAAAATCAAATTTTTTACATTAACATGCAACAACTTACCACTAATTAAATGCCTGGGACACCTCTGTAACAGCATTACTTTTAATTGTTTGAAATCAGTTGCAGTCTTTTTCCTAAGGTCTGAGATCTGTGACGTCACGCGTATGCGACCCATAGAAGATGAACAAATTGACATTGTTGGCACCAACGAAAATAACCTCATACGTCAAAAGTCAATTTGACTTTAGCTAGCGGTGTGTAGTGTTTGGTGTTACGTTAATATTTGTATCAAAATGACTGAGGCGTGATTTGCAAAAGCTAATTCTGACATTCTATCTGCGGTAGATATTTTTATGGTCAGGGAATTTTTAAAAGTATAATACGATCGTTTTAGCCTTGCAGAGGTTAGATGTAGACGCAGTTCGAGAATCTTATAATGATAATGCCATCGGTTGTATCCAATTATGAACAGATGGATCTAATTGCACAGTTAGAGGAAAGATTTGTCCTGAAAATAAAGTACGAAACAAGACATTCCTTTCATCTATACAGGTTATAACAGAAGTGAACCTCATTGCTTTCAAATCTGTCGCATTGTGCACATCTTTAGTATACTTTCGGAAACAACACGCCATTTATGGAAAACAGTTAAAGAACGTAAATTCGTCACAAACACGACTTACTTGTAAAAAATGTATAGAAAAAATTTGTTTTGAATAATCCTAAGTGTTATACTATGCGTGTTGTACTCTGTATTATACAATCAATTTATAAACTTGACGTTGCCGTTCCCGTTCGACGTTCGACGATGAAACATAAAAAACATTGAGGACGTGCACGTGACGTCACTTCGTCATTTCTTAAAATTTGCAAATTTTTCACAGCTATTGTTAAAATGTCTGCCTGATTCCCGTACTTTAAATGGAACTTCTGATAGTCGGTCAACTTTTTATAGTATAAATTTTTTTCTGTCAGCGTCACTTTTTCTTTGTATGGGGGGAGGGAGGGATGGGAAATCCATCGTGGACACCCAGCGTCCCTGTATATATCACGCTGAGTAATGCTGGACTCTAACCGAGCTCCGGAATAATGCCCCCCTCCCTGTCTTCAGTGTTTCCTCATATCCTGGAACCGCTCTCGCTTACCGTCAGAATATCAGGTCAATCTAAGTGTTAGGTGTTAGAAATGATCTGCCTCGGCAGAGAAGTCCTCCCCTTACTTCCCAACTTCGCTGAAACGATTAGAGGTTCAAGTTTCTTTCGTCTACTTCCTTGGTATTCATGACTGATGTTATCATGTCCTCCAAAGTTGCCAGTTTTCCTCTGATTCTAGCATCCGCAACATCATGTCATCGGATGTAACTGGGCCGCCTAGCCTATCTATGGCTCATAGCCTTTCTTCTCTCCACCTGCTACACCGGAACACGGTATGCTCCACGTCGTCTATTTCCCCGCAGTACATGCATTCTCGATCTTCGATCTTCCCGATGTCGTAACGCAAAGCATCCATGCCCTATTAGGGCCTGTGTAAGGTAGTACCAAACCTATCCGTGTCCTCTCTCCACTCATCTTTTAATATCTGAGTATCTTCGTCCATCTTCCCTTACTCGAGATATTCCATCTCTCCTGCCACCTCCGGTAGGTTTTATCGTTGGCCTCTTGCCTGCCAATTCCCTCGTGTATCTCCCACCTTTCCTTTGCTAGAAAGTTGACTGGGGGATCCCTGCCACTATTAGCACTGCCTCGTTGTAGACCATCCTGTAGGCACTGCTGACTCTCGATGCCGCATATCGCTCTACCCTGGTCAGTCTTCTTCGCGTTATTTCCACTGTCATCACACTTACCTATACCGGGGCCGCGTACAGGTGAATGGAGTGGATCACGCTGCACAACGGCTTCTTCTTGCTGGCCTTCGGATCACTGGTGTTATGCATCAGAGCCTGCCTATGACCGTTGCCACTCGCCCAGCTTTTTCCTCCATTTTCGTCACATGCACTCTGTATGTCAATTTCGAATCAAGCAATATGCCCACCCAGGTACTTGATCACCTGGCTCGGGCCGATTTCCAGCTCTTCTACCCGTATTTTCACGACAGGGAGATTCCTCTTTCTTGTTATGACCACCAGCTCGGTTTTCCAGGGGCAAGTTCAAGCTTCTTGTTCCTTATCCATTTCTCTATTTTTGTAATGGCCGTGTTAGCCGCCTTCTCAATTTTTCTCACCGTCAGCGAGGTAATGAAGTAAAATTTTTTGTGAATAAAAGTGTTCACAAAATTGTTTATCTTACTTGACAGAAGATAATATGAAAATGTTTTTATTGAAATAGTATACCCACTAAAAACAAAAAACAACCAAACAACTCATATATTTTTTTTAATTCATTTTTAGTGGACGCACTACTCGATTTCAGGGAAAAATACAAAAATCGAAATAACTTTTGAAACATCAACTGGTTTGATTGTCAGGGACACCTTGTATATAAAGGAAAGTGTAACAATGTCTGTACGTAGCTATAATCATCTCTTTGGTGAATTGTTCGGGTACTTCCTGATGAGCTAGGAATTTGAAATTTGGCATGAAAGTAGGAAGCACCTTTCCAACTTCTAGAAAATTCAACCATTTGCAAAATTCAAACACATTGGGGCTTTTCATAGTTAGTAGTCCCAAAAACGCCTAGAGTCTATCAAAGTTGACCAATACAAATAATTTTCTTTTTTAATTTTCCTTAGAAAATTTCTAAACGATCTGCCACGAGCTTTTTTTGATAAAAAATATTCTGCGTTAATAGAAGTTGGTTTACATTTTGATTATTGATGTAAGAAATTACTTTTTTTCTTAAACTTCAGTGAAATCAATATTATAAGTAATAAAAAATCATAATAAAGCTATAAAAAATTTTAAAAACGCTTAGGGTAAATTTTACATGTCAATGAATTTTGTATAGTTTTATGTTGATTTCTTTTGTTGATTGATTAAGACATGTGAGTGAAATTTTATACCTATTTTTTTATGCTTTTTAGTAGTTCTTGGCTTTGAAATGTAACAAATGTTTGATAATAATGGAGTATCCTCTAGGTAGGGCTAGAGATACTAGAAATAATGTCTCGTAAGAGAGGCTTTTTATAATATATGGGCATGATCAGATCTAATTTTTAAATAATTATTATTTTAAAAATCAACGCAATGTTAAATACCCTAATAGAAACCTGCTCGACGTTATAAGGAACGTAGATGTAGCAAACCCAAGAAATGAAGACGAGGATATTGAAACAGATGAAGCCTAAGACTTAATATTGATTTTGATAGGATGATTCATAAATTATTTGTCGTAATCGTCAAAACGCACCGTTACTGACACCCATACGCGCGCACACACACACACATACTCACACTTGCACATACACACACATATACAAACACAAACAATGGGATCAGGTACCCGTCACATCCTCGCTGTTAATCCTGACTTAAGAAAACACCCAAAAAAAAAACCTTTAATCGAGGCTGCTTCGTGGTTGCGAATGAATTAAGCACCTCACTATAAGGGATCTACAGACGATCCAACCAACCAACCGACCTTCTCGGTACACTTTGAAGATTGCCATGCGAACTCGTAAAAGTAAGCTGGTCTGCTGGAGCCAACATTGTCGGTACGCTTTGAAGACGCTGGAATTCCGGTAGGCCAGCTCACTTTTACGAGTTGTCATGGCAATTTTCAAAGTGTACCGAGAGGGTTGGTTGGTTGGGTGGTCGGATCGTCTGTAGACCCTTATAATATCATTGCATACCTTAAGAAAACATTGAAAATAGTAACCAAAAGTGACGTCAAAATACGATGACACGGGCAAAACTAGTTTATACAAGAGGTGAGAGGTGGTAGTACTACTCACTCACATAGGATATTTGTACGACGGCTCTTAGACTAAAACATATATCGGTGGCATTGTTTTATAGGCAGTGGTTTAACTGTGCTCTCTAGTGCCCTGCTGTATATAGGGTTCATATTGAAAAATCAGGGAATTTTGGTAATTCTTATAAAAAGTCAGGGAATATGAAAATTTTTTATTATGCCCCTGAGAAGGTTGTCAGTACCAACGACGCGCGACGTCACAATTATGTGGGACCTGCCGATAACAACGGATAGAGAAATTTGTGCAAATTGACCAGACATCGTCGTATACAATAAAAATGAGAAGTCCTGCTTGCTGATCGATGTATCCATCCCGAATGATACAAATATAATGTTCAAGGAAACAGAGAAGTTGAGCAAGTACAAAGACCTTCAAATAAAAGTTAGCAGAATGTGGAATGCAAAGTCCACAGTCGTGCCAGTAATTGTAATAGCCCTTGAAACTGTGAAGAAGGGTCATGCTTACAACAACTACCTGGTCAACCGAGCGCACAAGAAGTGCAGAAGATCGTACTATTGGGGACAGCGCATATTTTAAGGAAAGTCCTGGACTAAAAGTCTCTGTGGTCCCTTGTTGGGATCTGGACTCTAGGCTGTTGGACACATCAACGTCACCTAAAAGGCCTAAAAATCTGGAACGAGCTCCATCAGAGCCAATCTCAAACGCGCGCGAGGGACCGGTGAATATTTTCCGGCTATGGCTGAGAAAGTGTGTCGTCGTTAAGTCTATGATAATAACAATAATAACGATAATGACAATGATAATGACAATGACAATGGTAATGACAATGACAATGAAAATGAAAATGACAATGACAATTATAGTGACAATGACAATGCCAATTGCAATGACAATACCAACGTCAATGGCAATGACATTGACAGTGACAATGATAATGACAATGATAATGACAATGATAATGACAATGACAATGACAATGACAATGACAATGATAATGACAATGACAATGATAATGACAATGACAATGATAATGACAATAATAATGACAATGATAATGACAATGATAATGACAATGATAATGACAATGATAATGACAATGATAATGACAATGATAATGACAATGATAATGACAATGATAATGACAATGATAATGACAATGATAATGACAATGATAATGACAATGATAATGACAATGATAATGACTTCTTCGAGAAATATGCTCTCCAAAACGACTCTCCAGCATCGTATTCTCTCGAATTTTAATGATTCTGGAAAAATGAAATCGCATGTGGAGAAGAACGCGTTATTCAAAACACTGGGTTGATGTCACCAAGGAGCCCGTCGGACTGTACACCTAACAGATAACCGCGACGGATGGCGTGATGCTGCCCGACGTACAATACAGTAAGGGGCGGCCAACTAGATAATGTATATGGGCCGCCTGTCAAGGCGTTGTGAACATGAAGAAAGAGAAGAGAAGATTATGTTTCAAGTTGTGTTTATTTATAAATTGTGGAAAAATTATGTACAACGCTTTTAGCGGAGCGGATCTGGTTTTGAACTGAAACCAACTTTTAAAATTTTTTTTCTCTTTTATCATGTTATCAAACTGGTTCAGCTTAATCACACGAGGTGGGACAGAAATTCACATTTAAAATTCGCAAAAACACATTTTTTCATGATAACTTTGTTATTATTGACTCGACGAAAAAAAGCGCCTAATCTAGTAAATTTTTTTTCAAATCGGACGGTAACTTTTCGTGATTTTTTTTTAAATACACTTTTTTTGCCGTAACACTAATATACAAAAAAGCAATTCTGTAATTTTTTCACAAAAGAAAGGAGTTAGGTGGCTGAGATATTTTTGTGGTAGGTGAAATAGATAAGAATTGATGGAGCTGAAGGACGGGGGTGGTGGGCCAATTAGGGGAGGGGGAGGAGGTAGGGAAAGGAAAATTATTCAACCCTCTCGAACCTTTTTCCCTGTCGTGCGATTTTGAAAAAAAATGGAATTTGTTCGCTGTTATCTCTATCTTCGGACCTTGATATTCGGCAATATAAAGATATTTTCCATCTTAATACTTTATCAATCTATGAAATATTAAACTTATTATAAACAAATATTTAAAACCGTCACGAGTTTTCGCGGCCCATTTCTCTAGTTTTAGGTGTCTATTGGAAATATAAAACAATTATTTTTCCTATAACTCAAAAACGGCACAATGGATTACTCTATAGTGTTATCACTGTATATTTGTTAATAAAATGTGTTAATATGTAGGTCAAATTTTAATAAGTGTAGAAATCATTACTTCTTTTTCTAAGGCTATGTCGAACATTTGCATTCTCAAATGTAACATGTGGGAAACTTTTTTATCTTTAGAAATAGATAGCATAATATCGAGGGCATATGCAGATAAAAGATTGGCGTACCTTTTTTATGTGAAACTTTTTTTCTAGCATTAGCGAAATTGATGTCAAGCTATAATTCTACCTACCTATTACACCACCATACTCTATTTCCGAAAGCGATAATATTGCTAATATAATGCCACTATTTGAAAGTCATGTCTAAGTTACTTCCACGTCCAGTGGAAATATAGTAATGACAAAAAAATTTTTAAAAATTTTTATTGTCCAAATAGGCTTAAAATGCCATGAAACGTCGAGATTTTAAGTTCGAGCGAAAAAAAAAATTTCTGTCTGCCTGTCGGTCTGTCTGTCTGTAACTTTTTTTTGTGCGCACGTTTACTCTGGAACCGTTTAAGATAGAGCTAGATTATATTTTCATCTTGTTCCGTCGAAGGGTTGGGGGGTAAATTGGGGTAAATTTGGGGTAAATGGGTAAATTAAGCAGGTAAGAGTCCATGAAATTGGTATTTAGTATATACAAGAGAAGCTAAGGTCTCAAAAAAATTTTTGGCATTAGCCACCCCCATTACCACCCCCACCTCCTTATTAAAGGGGATGAAAAAAAATTGTGATTTATTGTATGTACAGGAACCAGAAACCTCAAAATATTTTTTACTTTATCCACCCCCCACTACCACCCCCTATCACCACCCCCACCCCACTACCGATGTGGGGTATCGTTTTATGGGTTTTTGGGGTAGAGGATTTCAAATATTATGTTATTAAAGTTCCATAAACAATTATTTTCACATACAAAGTTTTTTCGCTGTGAGTGACTTGGATAGAGAATCTGGATGTGGAAGTAGTGATTCCTTGGGCAGCGGTTTTTTAATATTATATTGTTATGAAATAGGTATATATTAGTTAAATATATAAATAAATGACAGAAAATAGCATTTAAAAAAATCTATTCAATTACAAATCTAAAAAAATCAGAAAACAATTTTTTTTAATTTTAAATGATTAATATCTTTTTATTTACCGATCGATTTTGTTGAAAAACAAATTATGTTTGTTTTAAGCATTTTTATTGTTATAACGCCAACTTAATTGTTAAAGTACTCTTCCGAATCTAAGGTTTGTGCAATGTGTACACTAAATAGCGCAACTAATTTATAAACTGCGGTTTCGGTAGTTTAATATTTGATAAAGGGTACATTGACAAAATATTAAGATTGAAAAAAGATTTATATTGCCGAATAACAAGGTCCCTTTCCCTTGACCCTTTATTCCCGCAAAAGCAATATGCCCCCTCTCTCCCTTCCTATTGCTTGGATTGCAATAATTTTTTTTAAATAAAGATAAAAAGATCCTCACTTACCTATAAAAAGTATCTCCTTTCCTACGTAAAAAAAACGCATTTGAAAAAAAATGCAAAAAGTTTTTCCCCTCCCACAAATTTATTTATTTGAAAAAAAAAGTTAATGAGTCAAATACTAGAGATAACAGCGAACAAATTCCATTTTGGTTTTTCAAAATCGCACGACAGGGAAAAAGTTCGAGGGGATTGAATAATTTTCCTTTCCCTACCTCCTCTCCCTCCCCTAATTGGCCCACCACCCTCATCTTCCGGCTCCATCAATTCTTATCTATTTCACCTACCTCAAAAAAATGTCAGCCCCCGAACTCCTTTTTTTTTGTGAAAAAATTAAGGAATTACTTTCTTGTATATTAGTGTTACAGCAAAAAACGCGTATTTAAAAAAAAATCACGAAAAGTTACCGTCCGATTATGCGCTTCCGCGAGGTCTTCAATTTTTAATTTAACTTTTTTTTCGTTAAGTCAATAATAACAAAGTTATCGTGAAAAAACTTGTTGCGAATTTTAAATGCGAATTCATGCCCCACCTCGTGTGATTAAGCTGAACTAACTTGATAACATGATAAAAGAGAACGCGTGTAACCGAATTGTCAAAAAAAAAAAAATAATAAAAAAGTTGGTTTCAAAACTCTTCTCTTCCGTCAGATCCGCTCCAGTACTGTATTTATTTAGAAGTGATAGGAGATTTTTAAAATCAAACTCCAAGAATTTGAATTCATTATGCCATATCAGAGAAAATGTTGGTCATTAAAAACCGGCAGTGGATAAAAACTGATTGCAATCATAATTCTTACTTAATAACTACTTTAGTAATGGAAATGTATAAATTAATATTTTTCTCGTAGTGAGGTGTTTATTAGATAATCGTTTTAAATGTCGTTTCAATGAATACATATATTAACAGGTATTTATAGCAAACTTCTCACAACATAAAAACCTCTCGGTAAAATTAATTAAGATACCCGACAAAGAAATGCACATAAATTTAAATTAAATCAATAAAATATGCATTTTATACCTACATTTTGAGTATTGCCGGAGGATCTGGTACTAACCAACAGAATAATTAATGATCAGCCATGCCACGTTGTCTATTACTTTATTTAGTATGACTGAATTTATATCAGACTTGGACAATGTGCACTTCTTCGTCTGTAATCAAGCTAACCTTGTTTTTATGTTCAAACTCGTTTGACCATATGTTTTCCCAAAATCTTTGAACCTCTTTCAGGTCCCCCACATCAAATCATGGGCCCCGGTACCAAATTCACAGGCGGGGGGTAGAAGTGTGAAAAAAAAATATATTTCAACATCTCTGGCGTGCCCCTCGGAATTCCAAGCTCTTAAACTCAGTAAACAATAGCCCCCAGTACGGGGGGCCTGATATCCTCAAATGATAATGGTAATAATAATAGTAATTAATAATAATAATAAGATAATCCGCCGACTGTAGATCGGGTGGAAAATTTCTGGAAAACGCTTTTCGAGGAGAGCTTCCACTCAATCGAGATTCTCCAGCCCTTGCACACTTCGAAACCTTTTGTCAAAGGTTTCAGCAACCACAGGGAGTGTGCCAACCAATAACCCCAGAAGAGGTTCGAAGAGCTCTCGAAGAACTCTGCTACTCCAGGTCCCGATGGCATAAATAACTTGTGGTGTAAAAAGATATCGAGTACCCACCACCATTTGGCCAGATATTTTAATGCCTGGTTAAATGGGGAGCAGCAAATTCCTTTTTGGGTGGTTGAAGGGCGGATAGTGCTGATCCCCAAGAACGAAGATTTGTCCAATTCAAAGAACTACCGACCGATAATAACCTGTTTAAACGCATGTTACAAGGTGTTTATCCGCATTTTGTACATGCGGGTACTCCACGCAGTTGAAGCGGTTTACGAACGGATATATGAGCAACGAGGGTTGAAGAGTGGTGTCGCTGGCTGCAAGGAGAACCTGCTGTTGGACAGGTGTGTCACGCAGGACTCCGTGCAGTACAAGCGGAACCTCTCCATGGCCTGGATCGACTACCGCAAGGCATTTAACATGACATCGCATGAGCTTATACACTTGCTGCGACGTCTTGCGGTGCGCGATGCCGTAGTGAGATGCATCAAAGAACTGATGTCGCTCTGGAGGAGTCGCTTTATCATCACATCGGGTAATGATAGAGTCCATACGAAGTCGGTAACATTCAGAAGGGGAGTATTTCAGGGAGACTCCCTCAGCCCCCTTCTGTTTTGCATCTCACTACTGTCATTATCCGTTTCGCTCCGAAAAACTCGTGGATACAACTGCGGTACCCCCGGCGATAGGAGGCATAAGGGCACCCATCAGTTTTACATGGATGACTTTAAACTTTATGCCTCCGGAGAGAGGGGCCTACACCAGTCTCTCAGGATGATACAGGAATACACGCAGGCTGACGGTATATGTAGTTCGGGTTGGACAAATGTGCACTAGTCCATCTCAAGAGAGGACGATGCGGAAACTACGGAGAGGCGCGTCCTCTAGCTTGTAGACGGAAGCATCTTACATCATCTAGATGCCGGAGAGTCGTACACTTACTTGGATGTCGAGCAACGCTCCACCCAAGAAGTGAGTGTAGTGAAAAACGCTCTCCACGGTAATTATCAGCACCGACTCCGACAGATTTGGTCTTCAGAACTGTCGGGAAAAACAAGGTGTCTGCTACCAACATGCTTGCCGTTCCGATCCTACTCTACACCTTTGGAGTAGTGAAATGGAGTCGAGAGGAGTTGCGTCAACTCGACGTAGGAACCCGCAAGAAGATGCATCTCAACAAGAGTTTGCATCCTAAATCGTCAGTTCCACGGCTATACCTCCCGCGACATCGGGGAGGTCGTGGACCTAATAGGGTGGTTCTGGATGGAGCCTATCAGGTTATCAGGAGTTCGGATCCCCTCCTCTGCATGGTCCGGGACCATGAAAATGCAGGGGTAGGAGCCTTTTTGTTTAAGGCAGCACAGAGAGCAGCCGATGAACTTGGTCTCTCGTTCAACGTCGAGCTGGTAAATCCCGACTCTGTCACCTAGTTGAAACCTGCTCGACGAAAAGCCCAAATTAAAGCTGCAGAACACAACACCTTTGTGCAGCCTCACGCGGATAAGCCAATGCATGGAGTTTTCTATAAAAATATTGAAAACCTTGGCTTATCCGAAAGGCTGAATTTGCCTTCTTGGTCTGCCGGGCTGAAGTGTAAAATCGAGGAATCCATAATAGCTTGCCAGGGCGGTATATTCAACACTCTCGTCTATCGAAGTCGTGTCATGGATATAGAGGTCCCTGATGTCAGCTGCAGGGCCTACCGCAGGGCGCCAGAGACTTTGATGCACTTGTTGTCGGCTTGTCCGACATATGCGGTCTCGGCCTATATGCAGAGGTACAACGGAGCATTACGAGTGCTTTATTATTACCTAAGGCACAGAACTTAAGATCATACCGGCATGCCGAAATTCGGCAGAGGTCTTAGCCGGCAGACACCAGAAGGCCGTCATCCTCGGTTCATTACGTCTACTCAGGGCCCACGATTCTCGGACCCAGTAGTCACTTACCCCACGGGTGTGGAGAGTAGCTGCCGGTACTACCAACTCCCCTCTGTGAGGGTCGGAGCTACAGAGAAGGATGACTGGTTTTTAACTAAATAATAATAATAATAATGAAGTATCAAAAAATATATAAAAATTAAGTCCTCCAGGTTAAAAAAAGGCAAATATGCTACATTCTTTTCCACTCCCTCAGGGAAGGCCCAAAGCCGATCTTATGTTAAATTGTATAAAAATGTAACGCTTTTAAATTTTTTTACACTATATAAAAAAACGCGACTGTGACATAGAATTTCATAAAATGCTGTTTTTTCCACAAGACACCACTAGCGTAAAAAAGGTGTCGGTTCGTGGATGTTTTCTATAAACACTGGTTTCAGGTGTGATTATATAATCAGACTTGTGCCTACATGATTTAACTTTTTATTGATTACCTTCATAGTAATAATGAATTTACATTTACGTCACTCAATTGAAAGAAAGTGTAAAGAGTCGAAGCCGTTCAATTCTAAATAGGTCACTATACGATTTAAATCGACATACATACGTACACCTGAGTCTGCGGTTTATATGAAAATTTCATTTTAACATTCAAGGCATCAATTTGTGGAAACTGCTGAATGCGTACCTATAATTTCATTTGACGAAATTATTCTTGCTTCTCTGAGTAGGTACTTACGTAATTTTGATAATTATAAAAACGAAGTGTATAAAATTCTCGATTACTTGATTACGGAACTTCGAAAAAAACCTCGAAAATGTGCGAAAAAGGATTTCTGGACAATATCTCCGTTCCAGTTCATAGCACAACATTGTCCTATGGATATCCGAAGGACGTCCTCGACGAACATACATGACATCCGATGGACGTTCGTTTTTGGTTCAAGGTACATCCGACGGACAACCGAGGGACGTCCACAACTTTGGACAATATTTGTACATCCCAATTATTAAAAAAAAAAAAAATCCGAAATGAGCAGGGATCAAGCCGCCGCCCTCATGATTTGTAAGTCAATGCCACTAACCTAGCTTACTATTACTTACTTAAAGGCTGTACAGTTGGAAGTAGGTCTTAGACTAATATAACTATTTATTTCAAAATGTAGAAAGTATTTGAATGTTTAATAAATGTTTAGTATCAAATAATATCATTAATAATTTACAAAAAAGGTTCAAATTAAATTATCAATGACAAATTACTATAGAAAATAAACTACAAATTTTACAGAAATAACTGTCAAATATGAACAAAAACATTGTAAAATTGAAAAACCAGTTTTGTTAACGTTTTTTTGTTTTTATATTAAATAGACGTCCTGCTGCTGTCCCTATAGGGACCTACAATGTGTGTATATGAACATAAGGACGTCCGTTGCGGCACATATGTTGGACGATCAGTGTGGTATTCGCTGGTATGTATACATATCTCGGAAATGTGTTGGAGAGAAAGCGGTATGGAGATATAATTTATTACAAAAATATAATATCTAAATCAACGGACACGAAATGGACGTCCTTCTCCTGTCTCTATATGAACATAAAATGCACATATTTCCCGTACATAAAATGGACATTCAGAGGACGTCCATTCAGTACAATTTCAAAGCAAATCCGATGATAGACGTCCAATTTATGTACATGGACGTCAGTACATTAAATGGACATAAAACGGACGTCCGCCGAACATTGTGTACTAAATTAAAGAGGGACCTGATGCTTTTGTAAGCAGGTTTTACAAAGCACCGATATTTATAAATATTGAAGGTAATTACCTCTTTGGCATTGCAAACTACAAGCATATAAGTCGAGTATAAAATGTTCTAGCTTAATTGTAGATTTTTTTCGAACAGGTTGCAAAATTTAATTTTACCCTGGTAAAAGAAAGCTGATGTTGTATCGCAGTATTGGCAGCCACTGAATGCATGTAAAAACAGGATGTTCTCAGCGATTGTTTTGTCTTTCATACTGTTGAATGAAAATGTGTTGTATAATATTGCTCTTTCCAGGTTGGAGGAGATACTTACACGTGGTTACAATTTGAGGGCTGTTAAGGGAACGAGAAATCAAATTTAGGTGACATGCTGATTGGTGTGTTGATGTGTCGGCATCTTATATTTCTCATGCAGCGTCGTAACTAAGGCAGGAGGGCAATAGGGGCCCGCGCCAAAGGCGTAAAACTTGAGTATTTAGGGACCGAATATTCGAGCTAACTACCCTAATAGCACAACATTGTCCTGTGGACATCTGAAGGACGTCCTCGACGGACATACAGTACATCCGATGGACGTTCATTTTTGGTCCAAAGTACATCCGACAGGCAGCTGAAGGACGTGCAAATGTCACAACTTGGGACAATATTTCTACATTCTAATTATTTAGAAAAAAAACCGGAATGAGCAGGGATCGAACCATCGCGTCGATCTCGTGATTTGTAACTCGATGTTCTCTCACTCGGTCACCAACTTGGCTTATTAGTGTTTACTTAAAGACTGTACAGTTGACTAATATAACTATTTATTTCTAAATGTAGAAGGCATTTAAATGTTTAATAAATATTTAGTATCAAATAATATCATTAATAATTTACAAAAAAGATTAAAATTAAATTATTAACGATAAATTACAAATTACTATAAAAAATAAACTACAAATTTTATAGAAATAACGGTCAAATGTAAACAAAAACATTGTAAAATTGAAAAACCTGTTTTGTTAACGTTTTTTTGTTTTTATATTAAATAGATGTCCTGCTGCTGTGCCTATAGGGACCTAAAATGTGCGTACTTGCCGAAGGACGTTCGTTTGCGGCACATATGTTGGACGTTAGGTGTATTATTCGCTGGTATGTATACATATTTCGGAAACGTGTTGGAGAGAAAGCGGTATGGAGATATTATCATTTATTGCAAAAATATATTATTTAAATCAACGGTCACGAAAAGGACGTCCATCTCCTGTCCCTATATGGACATAAAATGTACATACTTCCCCTACATAAAATAGATATACAGAGGACGTCCATTCATTACAATTTCAAAGTAAATCCGATGATAAACGTCCGGTAGGCGTCCAGTTTATGTCCATGGACATCAGTACATTAAATGGACATAAAACATACGTCCCACGGACATCGTGTGCTATTAGGGTAGGCCATAACATGGGGGCGTCAATGCGTGAAGAGGCGCTTCAGTAATCTGTGCTACTCGCTCATCAAAATATTTTTTTAATCTTGCCCCTCTCCGTTCGTCAAAAAATGGTTTTTCATTTCTTCTTATACGTTTCACTTTGTTTTGGCTAAATACTAAACTAAACTATAATATTAATAGCGAGTATAGCGAGTATAGCGAGTAACCGCATTACACTGGGCCTTGGTTGCGACTGGTCACAACCAGATCCATACAGTGGCTCTAGAGCAGACTGTGGATTGCGATGCGGAAGCAGACAAGAGCAAGAAATGTTATATATACTTTTATATTTATTATTTATAGGTACCTTCAAGGAGTTCACCAGTACAGAGCAGATAATCATATCGTATCGTATTAAGTCCGTTTTCAGCGTTCGGGGGCTCCTTCAGTATATCCGGGGCCCTGGGCTTAAGCCCCTAAAATCCCCCCTTTAGTCCGCCCCTGGCTCAATAAAATCTAGACGTTTTCCTTTTGTTTCTGCATGGGATTAGCTTTACATTTTTGGAGTCTATAAAATGTTTATTATTAATACAATCAGTAGACATCCCCGCGTTTTTATTATTGTTTAAAATTGAATGAAAAATGATTCAAAAAGGAATTTTTCAATGCACCTAAGGAACCAACTAAATTTATTAATCATATTCCGAATTTTAGTAACAAGATATCTAATAAATTAAATAACTTAGGTACGTCTACAATAAACGTAAATAAAAGAAATTTAGGAAGACTACTAGTTAACAATTGAGATAAAATGAATAAATTAAGTAAATCTGGTGTTTATGAAATCAAATGTAGCGACAGTGGGGTAGTTTATATTGATCAGAGTTGTAAGAACATTGATAAGAAGGCAAAAGAACACAAAAATTCAATTTTAAACAATAATAAAAATACGGGGACGTCTTCTCAATTCAATTCAATTCAAAAAGTATTTATTCACAGTTGTTTACAAATATGCGCCAGAGTCGGATCCCGGTTCAGAGCCGACCGCACAACCACGCCGCGCAGCGTCGTGGTGAATGTGCAGTCAGATGGAGCGGGTTCGACTCGGGCTTGAACTACAATTAGTGGAAGGGTTAGGGCTCCTGTCTAGGAACAAAAAAAGACTTAAACCTAACAATTTGAATATTTATAACTAAAGGAAGTTTAAAAACACTTATAACTAATTAAAGCTAAATTAAAAAACTGTAGTTAGGGGCGCGCGCACAAACACACGCGCACTGTTTTTAAAGGTTTGGTTGGTGATACGGGAAAAACTCAATGAAAAAACCCGTTTGAACAAGTCACAATCTTCATCCGATGGTCTGCCTGCCTTCGGAAAGGTAGGGTGAAGGGGAAATTATGATTTAAAAGGTTTGGGTTTGCGAGAAATTATTGGTCGAAAGGGGATTTGGAAGAAGAACAAAAAGGGACAAAAGAACAAAAATTGACAAAAATAACAAAAACGAGATTAATAAAGGGAGTAGAAAAGGGATTTTAGAGTAAAAGGTGGTGAAAATAAAAGGTGGTGAAAGGGAAATTGTGGTGTAGGAAAGATTTGGCTAGGGAGGTTGCCGAAAGATAGGCAACGCCTGGTATGGTAAGGGGTGTTTTATATTGAAAAGTATGGCATTATGCTGTCTGATTCGTGTAATGTTTCGGGTTAGCGGACTGTCGCCCAATTTGAATTGGTAGAATTTTTGCGATGTATTTTGGACGAAGTCCGCTAGTGGGGTTATGTCGTGGCAACGTGCATAGAGATCTCTGAGGGAGGTGTATCTATCAGAGGCTGAAATGAGGCGCATAAATTTGTGTTCTAGTACTTTTAATTTTCGCATTGTCGAGGCCGGGATGCTGCACCACACCGGCGCCGCGTATGTGATAGCCGGCCTGATCACCATCGTATACAACAACTTTTTATTGGTCCTGTTGAGTCCGCTACCCCGCGCCAGGAGCGGATACAGACTTCTGGACATGGAGTAGACCTTTCGTATCGTCTCGTTTACGTGTGTATTAAACGTCAGTCTTCTGTCCAAGTTCACCCCCAGATACTTCACGCACCGCTTTATTGGAATTTGGTGGCCCCCTATCGAAAGTGGTGTAATAATACGATTTTCGGTGAAGCGGCGCGTGAAGATAATTGATTCTGACTTCTCGGCGTTGATCCGAATCTTCCACTTGTCGTAATACGCCGTGGCACGAGCCATGTGCGCCTTCAGCAGCATGTTTGCTGCTTGTGCATTGTGTGAATGCGCGTACATGGCCGTGTCGTCGGCGTACTTGGCAAGGTTCGTATTCGGGAACCCCGGGAAGTCGGAGACGTACAAGTTGTATAACTTTGGCGACAGGCACGACCCCTGGGGACGCCCGCGCGAATGTCCCGTCGAGTTGAGAGTTTGTTATTCACCCTGACCTGCAGCGATCTGTCTGTCAGGAAAGAGTGAATTAGTTTGGTGATATGCGTAGGAAAGTTAAGCGTGTTTAGTTTGTAGAGTAAGCCCGGGATCCATACTGTATCGAAGGCTTTCTCAATATCGAGCAGCACCATCACTGTGCTTTTTCCGCGGTTGCACTGTACTTTGACGTCATTCACGATCCTGACGACCTGGCGTACAGTTCCCCTGCCTTTCCTGAAACCGAACTGACATTCGTCGTCGATGTGGAGTTCATCCTGGGCAGCGTCTAGTCTGACCAGGATGACCTTCTCCATCAACTTGGAAATCGCCGACAGCAACGAGATCGGTCGATAACTGCCGGCGAGTTTGGCGTCTTTGTTCGGTTTCAGGATCGGTACGACCACGGCACACTTCCACTGACTGGGCCAATGTTGTAGCCGCAGGATCGCGTTGACAATGTACGTCAATTGTACAATGCCTTTCCGCGGAAGATATTTGAATAGCCTGTATTCGATACAGTCTGCTCCCGGGGCCTTGTCGTTGGGTAGGGTCCGGACAATGCCTGTAACCTCCGAGGGTTTGGCCATGACTTTTAGAAATTCACGTCTCGTCAATTGGATGTCATGGCCAATCAGTTCGTTAATGTCATTTTCGATGCGGTCATGTTCCGGATTGTTTGGTATTTGTGGGTTATGGATGTCTGCAAAATGGTTCGCTAAGTCCTCCGCTTTTTGGGTGTCCGTCATTGCCGTCCGTCCGTTGGCGTTAGTCAGTGCGGGTATGGCCACCCGCGTATTTTTCATGGCCCTCGATAGTTTCCACAGCGAGTTGTCCTGAGGATTCAACGCCTCCAGCCTATCCCGCCATTTCCGGTTTTTTGCGGTGTTAATGGCGGTCCTGATCCGCTGTTGCAGCCTGCCCATCTCGGCCCTAGCGTCGACATCACGATTTCGCTGCCAAAGCCGTCTTAGTCTATTCTTTTCTCGTATGTCCTGTATGACCACTGCGTCGAGTCGGTCTTTGTAGGGATTTATCGTTATCGTGGTTGCAACACTCTGTTTGGCGTCCTGCACTATCCTTGTGAACTCCCCCACCACATTTTCCAGATCGGCGGGTGTGGTGATGTTGTTAGCAAGTGTCATGTGTGTGTTGATGTGTGTCTTACAGAGGCGCCAATCGGCGTCCCTATAAGATGTGATTTTTCGTGTGATGTCTTCCCTCGACATGTTGTTCAATTCCAATAGAATTGGATTGTGGTCGGATGTGAGCTCCTCCATCGCCACTGGTAGCGTGGAGTTTCTCACACCCTTGTTGACCACAATGTCGAGGGTAGTTGGCGTTGTACCGTTATCCGGAAAATGTGTGGGATCGTCCGGATGTTGCAGCACGATATTATGATTACTCACGTAATCATACAGAGTGTTGCCGTTGGCGTTGTTGCGATGGCAGTTCCATGCGTTATGTCGAGCGTTAAGGTCGCCTATAAGCAAGCAGCGTGGGCTCGCGTTTAGCAAATTATCAAGACAACCCGCCGTGAACCCGTTCGAGGGCCGGTTATACGCGGCGACGATACTCTTCCAGGGGACGTCTTCTCATTGTAGTAATAATAACCATTCTATAGACTCTAACAATGTAAAGCTAATCCATGCAGAAATAAAGGGGAAATGTTTAGATCTTCTCGAGCAATTAGAAATTAAATAATCCCTTAGATATATTCTCTTACCGCTAATGACAAACTAAAGAACAAAGTTAAGAAAAGGGCTGTTTTGGCCCATCGGTGGTAAAGTGTGTAAGCCATCTTTTTTTTAATAATTTTGGGGTGCTGAAAACGAATCCGTCACTCGTTTTGGCGAAAAATGTCGGGAACACATTAAAAAACAAACGTTATTTGGGGCTGACATTGGAATTGATATTAAAACTTGCCACTAGAATTAGAACTACAAGAGGTTATTCTTTTGCAATAAATTCTCTTAAAATATAAATTTTCGATAACTAAAAAGAAAAAGAAGTAAAAAAAAACAAATTCACCCCTTCAACCCTCCTCGCCAAAAGTCATTTAAATAATTAAAGAATTTTTTAATGTAAAAAACAAGTAATATTTTCTGATATGCACACCATACACCCCACAGGGGTGAGAAATATTCATCTGAATTGACTAAATCACCTTATAATGATAAAAAACATCAATCTGGGTGATTCGGGATTTGTTTTGCAATTAATAATAATAATAATAATAATAATAATAATAATAACGTTTATTTACAATATAACATTTAGTAATAATAACATAGATTTCTTAATATTAAAACCAATAAAAACTCTAGAAAGACAAAATCAACCACCTTAATTGGTAGGGATGGCTGTTAAAGTATTCAGAGAACAATGTTAAAAAAAGGTTTGTTCTTTAATTATTTAAATGACTTTTGGCGCATAGGGTTGAAGGGGTGAATTTGTTTTTTTTTACGTCTTCTGCTTAGTTATCGAAACTTAGTATTTTAAGAGAATTTCCTGCGAAAGAATAATTTCCTTGTAGTTCTAATTCTAGTGGCAAGTTCTAATATCAATTCCAATGTCAGCCCCAAATAAGGGTTGTTTTTTAATGCGTTCCCGAGATTTTTCGCCAAAACGGGTGATGGCTTCCACACTTTACCATGGATGGGCCAAAAAGCCCTTTTTTTTAACATTGTTCTTTCTTTAATACCCGGGGTGGGGTGAGGGGGTAACACAGCCGCGTGCTGAAAATAACAAAAATGTAATTACCACGTTACCCCCCCTCCCCCCCATATATTCGCGCTTGTATAACAGACTCAGTACTAAGAACTCTTCCGTAATTATATATTCATGCTCGATCTTTTAACCTGTAATTTTCTGAATTTAGTACCTTTATAAATAGTAGAATTTTGTTCTATAGCTTTAGTAATCTTTGTATTTACTCTTGAGAAAGGCCTAATAGGCCGAAACATATGTAGAGTATTAATAAATTTTGAAACATTAAACAGCAGTTTCTTCTTATTTTAATCAGAACATTTTAGTCGCAAAATGTAACCTCGAAAACAGCACCTCAAGACCATTAATCCCACACATCAATTTCCAAAACTTCCGCAAAACTTTCTCCAAGACAGCTGTTTTCAACACCAATTTTCTGCAGTAAATACAAAAACTTAAGGCTAGGATTTTGTAGCGTGAGGGAAATATGCGTTTATTTTCGGTTTATAATAAATATCTGATAATTCTTACATCAGAGGTGAAACATGCAATAAAACTATCAAAGGTACGTAAAGCTCCAGGCAAAGATAATATCTATGCTGAAATGCTTAAACTATTGGATGATGAAAGCCTCAATCTATTAACTACGTTTTTTAATAAGATGTATTGCAAAGGCATTTTACCACACGACTGGACCAAATCTATATTCATCCCGATACCGAAGAAGAATGGAGCAAACAAATGCCCACAGTATCGATTGATTAGCTTGATGAGTCATGTACTAAAGCTAAAGATAATTTTAAGAATCATACATCAACGAATATACGCAAAATGCGACCAATATGTAGGAGAGGAACAATTTGGATTTCGGCTAGGTTTTGGAACTTAGAGAAGCACTGTTTGGGCTTAATGTTCTATTGCAAAAATGTAGAGACCAAACACAATAGATTATGAAAAAGCCTTTGATCGGGTACAACATACAAAACTGATCGACCTCCTATACGAACAAGGGATAGATCAGAACGACATCAATATAATTAAAATCTTGTACTGGGAACAAACAGCATCCATACGAGTGGAAGATAAATTGACCACTAATATTCCCATTAAAAGAGGTGTGACAAGGGTGCATACTTTCTCCAACTCTCTTCAACATACACTCAGAAAAGATATTCCAGAAAGCATTAGAAAACATCCAAGAGGTATAAAAGTAAACGGAAGATTCGTGAACAATATACGGTATGCAGAAAACACCATCATAATAGCTAATAGTCAAGAAAGGGCTTCAAAACCTTATTAATTCAATAACAAAGGAAGACGACGCATTTGGGCTCAAGATAAACACCGAAAAAACAAAAGTAATGGTTATTTCCAAGAAGGAAAACGTGTACACCTATATAAATATATACAATAAACAAATAGAACAGGTAGGGTACACAAGTTTAAATACCTAGGTTGCTGAATAACAAGAGATCTAAATCCGGAAACAGAAATCCGCTGTCGTATAGAGTACGCAAGAAGCGCATTCCTTAAAATGAACAAACTCTTAACAAACCCCACGTTGTCGCTAAACATAAGATACAGCTTTGTGAAAGCCGATACTCAATCCTTCTATATGGTAGTGAAGCCTCTGGACGATGGGAAACCGCTCGATGCGCAGACTAGAAGCTTTTGAAATTTGGATAATGCGCAGAATGCTCAAAATATCATGGACATAACATGTCTCCAATGAAACTGTCTTAAGAAGGATGAATGCAGACAGAGAGATTCTTGGAATTATCAAAAGACGAAAGACAAGCTATCTGGGACATATATACAGAAGCAGGAGATACGACTTTCTAAAACTAATAATGGAAGGCAAGATCAAGGACAGAAGAGGCCCGGGCAGGAGACAACCCACTAAACAAGATATTATTATTACTTTAATATAACTTCAACGTTGCCAGAAAGTAATTTGTCATACTATTAAATGTTATTTAATGTAACCAATATTACTTAAATATTTGTTTAATATTTCGAAATGTAACATTTCTCAGTTACGTTGTTGTAATATAAATATCATATTGCAAGAGAATATTAAAAATGTTACTTCCATTTAACATTGCATAACATTACGGATACATTCTTTGTTTGCTGGGAAGGATCGTGGTTGAAAAGTGTTAGGGATTGGACTGGTCTAAATTCACAGTCATTATCAAGACAGAGAGAGATTTGCCGAAATTGTAGCCAACCTTCACTAGGAAGATGGCACCTTAAGAAGAGAATAAATATCTAAAAAATCATAAATGGCATAAGCTTTAAAATAATTTCAGGTACTTCCCATTGCTCTGAGGAAAACAAACCATATACTGTTTTTATCATAAATTTTGTATATAGTTAAATGCCGCCATCCATACTTTAATAATGAAATTAGGAACTATTTTCATTGACAAACTACAATATTCAAGTAAAACAAAAATTTACAATAAAAATATATACAGTTTTAAGATTATACTATGTTGGGTTTTTTAAATATTTATAATAAATCGAAAATAAACGCATGTTTCCCTCTCATTGTGCAAAATCCTATACTGTACTCTAGTTCCTGCTTACATAAGAGATGACGCACCATTTGCGATCCCTAATAGATACCTATAATAGGATCAAGATGTCTACAAATCTTGCCATGCTCAAGTGTATTTCCTCTATTCAGCAAGAGATGGCGCCGTACGGTAACATCAAAGATTAGAGCATTCTCTAATTTTATTTGGTAACATTTTATTGTAATCTGATTGAAGGATCCTCCAGCAAAGAGAGAGGCAATTCGCCGTGAGGCATCATTAATGGGATATTCTAGAATAACTATTGGAAATTTAAATATTGCAGTATTTGAGAAATTTCTGCATTTCACTCTAGATGCTGATTTTTACATGCAAAAATAATAAGAAAACTTCCTATATAAACATGTCTGAAAATGCTTCCTAAAAAAAAACATCGAGGATGGTGCCCAAATATAGGTTTTTACCAAAACTAATTTTATCCATAGACGGAGAAACGGGGGATAGGATCCTTTGTTCTCTTCTAGATTATATTTTTAAGGTTTATGATTCCCCATTAATTACTGCATAAAAAAGGCCCTCTTGACAATTAGCAGTACGACGAACCAATTTTATAGAAATATTGATTAATTTTTATGTAATTTGAGGCTGTTTCTGTAATCATAACTCATTAAACTTTTTTGTAAAATACTTTGGCTTTTTTATTATTATTACTACTTCATAGAAAATAGCCTTATAAAGCATTTCGGGACACATTTACAGGAATGCTTCTATCGGAAATCTTACTAAAGGGGAATGTGGAAATTTCGGCTCACCTTATAAAATTCACATATGTAAATGTTATAAATAAACTGACATTTACCAGGGCCATTTCATCTGTTAATTTTCTGCCAGACTTCCTTAGTTTCAATAAATAATATAAACCGAGGAATTAAAAACTTTTTTTTAAATAAATATACAGTGTGTCCCAGGATAGATGTAACAGGAGGTGTAATGGACCAAAAATTTTGGAATGATATTTGGGGATTGAGTCCTGCTTGTTGTAAAACTAAAGTATACCAAAAATGACTTGATTTGGTGTTCTACAGGGTGTTTTATAAGCAAAGTTGTAAAAATCACCACTGTTAAAGTACCTTTATTTTTCAAAATATGAAAAAATTCCACTAAGAAAAGTTATTTAGAATGCAATTTTATACCTCTATACCAAATTTCAGGAATATAAAATTATTTTTTGAAACTTCCCATTTTTTTGCGAATTAAGAGTTGAATTCATATTTAAAGTTGTGTAGGAGCAAATGATAATCATCCACTGCTTTTCTCATAGCCTACTTTTAGTTTCTACATAACTTTAAATATTAATTCACAAAAAATAATTTCTATGCAGTTTTAACTGAATGGTTCAAAATAAAATACTAATTTTTTGAAAAAATGGGAAGTTTCAAAAAAATAATTTTATATTCCTGAAGTTTGGTATAGATGTATAGAATTGCATTCTAAATAACTTGGAATTTTTCATATTTTGAAAAATAAAGGTACTTTACTGCCATGCTAAGCAAGAAGGTCGTAACTGACATTTTCATGAAAATTGAGTTATTGGCATTTGTCGCATCTACAGCCACCCAAGCAACTTCTGGTATATTTTCAAGGTCGTATCTTCATAATAAACGATACAAATTTAATTTAAAATTTGTCATATCTGCAAAGTATACCGATTTTACTAAGTGAAATTGTCCTATCTGATATTATCAAGCATAAATGTCGTATCTATACGGTAGATACGACAAATTAGCTTGGCAATACAAAATAAAAATGTGCAGTTACGACTACCAATTTGAAGTTGCGTGGAATTGTTTACATGTGACGATTCAGTGTGGTCCTGAAAAAAGTGTATTTTATCTTAATTAATGAACTCCTTAACGACTGACTCTTTAATAAATAACATTTTTTTAACTTAATCAGAGCAATTTTTGTTGTAATATTTTTCAGAAATATACTTTTTTATTCACTTGCGACTTTTATTTATCGTATTTTCTCAATTTTTTTCTTAAAAAATGTCGTATCTACATTTTTTTGAAAAACGTTTAATATTTCATATAGAAACTTAAACAATAAAAATTGTTCTAATAAAAAAAGCTCTCATTCCAAAAATTAAGAATTTCCCATTGAAAATGTGGATGGCATTGTAAATAATCGAAAAATGCGATTATGTCAAAAGCAACAAAATGTCAGTTACGACCTTCTTGCTTAGCAGGGCAGTCTATTAGTGGTGATTTTTACAACTTTGCTTATAAAACACCCTGTAGAACACCAAATCAAGTCATTTTTGGGATACTTTAGTTTTACAACAAGCAGGACTCAATCCCCAAATACCATTCCAAAATTCCAAAATTTTTGGTCCATTACACCTCTTGTTACATCTATCCTGGGACACACTGTATGTATACTTATGTACCAAACGTATTTTTAACCAATTTCAATATCGATATTAGAAAATAAGGTCCAATTAACTTTGTTGAAACCATATTTTATAACTTATTTTTTTTTAGATGTATTTTTTTCCATTTTCTTCAACTTTTTGGAGGCAAAAAGTTTAGAATTCCTGATACTGGTATGCTAAAAACCTTCCCCTGAACATCCAGATACATCTAGTGAGTGTTTTGCCAAAATTGTTTCATTTGAAATCAAGTAATAAAGGAAAATAATTCGTATATCCGTTCTTTTAGAAAATTGGTGGAAGATCCAGCAAGTTTTAAAACCATTTAAATACTTTTTTTCCTCTCCTGACTACTCTTCTCGTTAATTGTCGTGATATCGCCTACAACCTTTCTTGCATTAGTGAAAAACACATTAAAATCGGACCTTCACTTATTAAAAAAAAAAAAGATTAGAAAGGGACAAAATCCTCTTCGATTTCCGCAGCCTTCTATTTGTTTTTTCTTTTTTGGAGAAATTATTAAAATAATACGTATTATATAGAGAACATTATTTTATTACTTTATTTTTTATAAAAGGAATACAATTTAAAAATAACAATAAATATTTATTTCAAAGATAGAATCTTAAATTTCCCACCCAAAAGTGAATAATCAAATTGTAAAAATAAATATTGCTATTAATATATAACTGAAAAATTTGTAATAATAACAGTGGCTATAATAAAAAGCAGCTTTAAACTAGGCATAAGAAATATTATTTAATATTACAGTGAATTTTTCCATACTATACAACAAAAAATATTGCCGGCATCTTAAAAAGTACCTGCCCAGAAAATATCAAAAATTTACACCGTAAATTCACCATAACATTAGTTTGGTAGGAAACCTAAACCTAACTTCAACAACTGCAGGAAAAATAAAATTACAAATTCTAGTAACTATCAACAGTCTTTTAATGGCACAATAATAGTGCTATAAATCTTAAAAACACAAACATATACCTTAAAAACTATTAAAATGTATCGTGATACTTTGGTTCCCGCAACTGGGCATCGACACCGTCAAAAATTCCACTGAAAATGGTGAATAAGACTTGTTTGGAGTAGTAAACTATATTATAGTAACATCCACCCAGGGCCGAATCCAGGGTGGAATCAGGTGGGGCTGAGCCCTACCCTGAAATTTCCAAAATTATTCATAACAAAATAGTTTCAAACTATTCTATAGTTTGCAATAACAAAGATGAACATTTTTAGAAAATGCGAGGTGGAAAACAATTAAAATTGGTAAAACAGGTCCTTTTTTCCACGCTTTGTGATATATAACTCGAAAACAATATTTCGTAAGAAGTGTGCATGCAATACCTGTTTTTTCTATTTTATAATGAAAAAAGTACCTTCTGAGGTTTGGTACTAATCGCAGTTCAGAAGTCGATATGCTGTATCAACCATTTTTAAATTCCGTTCAGCTAAATTAAGTAAAATTGAATTTATCTGTTGTTGGTAGTCCTGCATACTATCAAAATCTCTGAAACAAATGTGAATCGGCCACAATTTCTTGACTTTTATTTACAAAGGCGAGTATTATGTTAAATAATTGCAGATTTGTATCATATTTAATTAACAGAATTATCTTTTATACTGGCTTGTGCTCTTTTGAATAGCATATTTTCAAAACAGAAACTATCTACATGTAGTCCTGTCAATGAATGGTTTCTAGAGGGAAATGCCGAGATTACAATTTTTCACTTGAGCTCTGTGTTTGGACTACTAACATACCAAAAGTCACCAAACATAGGAGGTGCGGGGGATGCGAAGAAGGTCCCGGTTTTTGGTCTTTCGCTCATATCTCGAAAATGGTTAGCTATAATCAAAAAGTGGCTATATGCAATATTAAAGCTGACTAAATTTTCTACAATAATGTTTCTATTAATTTTTGTCGTATCTGTTATGGTTCAGTAATGGATTGTATATCTCTTAACTGTATCCAACTTTATTATAAATTGAAAAAAATTTTTAATAATCATTGTTCGGGCACTTTTGGTATGTTTACCTACTAAATAGTCCAAATACAGCCTTCAAGTAAAAAATTGTGATCTTGGCGTTTCCCCCTAGAACCCCTTATTGAACATTCATTGACAGGGCTAATGCTCATTTAATAATTTCAGTTTATGCGCTTAAATTTTAACTTATTGGTGTTTCATTTTGCACATTGTTTGGCTTTTGGTTAGAGCTTACAGAACCAAGAACTCTGTTATGTGGTGCTGGTGGCAATGGCAACTAATAAAAAAAATCCAAAACTTTCAAGAACATCCAATTTTAGCACTGATGAGGTGGAAGTTTATATCTCTTTTGATGAAGGAGAATAAAGGTGTTATTAAGTGTAAAAGCACTGATGCTTGTACACTGAAAAAAAAAAAAAATCGCATCATAGAAACTTGCAGAAAAGTTTAATTGTAACAGTGGCCGTTTTCTATAATTATGTTCTTCTCCTGTTCAACATTACCTGGACTAGTTCAATAAAATCTTCATCATTGGTTAGATCATTAAAATGCCCCACGTTTATTAAAAATAAACATAAAATCAATCACTATGAAATAATATTTACAGTTATTAAGTGTAAAAGCACTGATGCTTGTACACTGAAAAAAAAAAAAAAAATCGCATCATAGAAACTTGCAGAAAATAATTGTAACAGTGGCCGTTTTCTATAATTTTGTTCTTTTCTCCTGTTCAACATTACCTGAACTAGTTCAATGAAATCTTCATCATTGGTTAGATCATTAAAATGCTCCACGTTTATTAAAAATAAACACAAAATCAATCACTATGAAATAATATTTAATCAGTTGGCGTTCGTGTAAACTGACTTGATCTGAGGCTTGAACTGCTGAATGTCATTGATACAACTAATTCTTTATTTCAAGGTCAAGAGCATGGTACAACTGGGCCTTATGCAACAAGAGATATTCTCCTTCAAAATTAGAGTAAAAGGTTCAAAAATCGTCAAAAAAAACTCTACATAGTGACTGCAAACTTACGGAGTCCTCAGTGTCATTTAAACTACATCACTTAACGAAATGAGCCTCCCTGGAAGTCTGCAAGGTCAGACGGAATGGAGATATGAGGTCCTGAAGTGTTGGAACTTCGGTAATTTCTAATTTTTTTGACAATTTTTTTGTCAAAAAAAACTCTACATAGTGACTGCAAACTTATGGTGTCCTCAGTGTCATTTAAACTACATCACATAACGAAATGGGCCTTCCTGGAAGTCTGCAAGGTCAGACGGAATGGAGATATGAGGTCCTGAAGTGTTGGGCACTTTGGTAATTTCAAATTTTTTCGTAAAAAATCAATAAAACAATATATTATTACAAAAATGTTTATTTTACTCTTACTTATAAAACATATGATCTTTTTTTTTACTAGTTTACAACATTCAATTGCTGTATATAATGTTTCAACTATACAGGGTGTAACGCAACTTACCCGAAAAATTTTAACCATACATGCACCTTTAAATAAGAAGTCAACTTCTTAAAAAAAAATTTAATAAAAGTCCAACACAGAAAAAGATACACATTGTTAAAGTTACAAATTAATGGAAATGTTAAAATAACCTATTTAAAATTAAAACTTTTAATTAAATGTTTTTTTTTAATTTTTTTTTAATACAACAGTCCTTCAATTAAGTATAGTTCAGTAAATTACCATTTTCATCAATTTGTAACTTTAACAATGTGTATCTTTTTCTGTGTTGGACTTTTATTAAAAATTTTTTTAAGAAGTCGACTTCTTATTTAAAGGTGCATGTATGGTTAAAATTTTTCGGGTAAGTTGCATTACACCCTGTATAATACAAGGTTTCTTTGATTCACTTTGTTTTTTTTTACAAAAAAAAAAAACAGATACTTACTACTGAAAAAATAAAAAAAATAGTTATTTTATTTTTACACTTTAAGACTTCGTATCTAGTCCATCCGACCGACCTTACAAACTAATATGGGAGCAAACTTTTTTTTTTTTTTGATGTAGTTTAAGAGACACTTTGATTTTCTTCTCTATCTTAATTTCCCTAAGTCTGTAGAACCATTAAGTAAAATAGTATGGCTTTTTTGACATTTTTCGCACTTTGTCACCATAACATTGAACCGCAATATCTCAGGTGGTGTTAATCGTATAAAGTTCAGCGAGTGATCATTTTTTCGTTATGAAATAAAAAAAAGTATTGTATACTTTATAAGAAATATTACATTGTTTTCCGAGTTATAACACAAAAAGATTTTATTTATGTTGAACTACGCTTGAAAATGCAGAAAAACCCAATTACCAAAAGTTTCCTGTTCATTCGATTCTAAGCCTACTGGATTTTTAGCTATTGTGAATTAGAAATTACGCAGTGCAACTAATTTAAGTTGGAATATCTCAACAACGGATTTGTGAAAAAATTTTTTTCTAATTAACGTCATTTTACTGTCAAGAGGGAACAAAATGGCATTACTTATTTTTAATTATGAGTATGTTTCCAAGGCCATTTCAAGGTCAACTTTTTTTTTTTTTAATGAAGCCTATATTTTTTATTATAGCATTTTATTTTGTGAAGAATATAAGCAACTTTTTCTATAAATACTTTTATTAAAGAAAAATAAAGAACAATCTATTACAATATTAAAATCGTGGTCATTGTAAGTACATAAAAATTTTTTCCAGACAAGTTTTTTTTTGGATAGAATAATAAGAATAAATTAATAATAATAATATTTTTATTATTATTTTTGGAAGGGAGTATATAATCCTTATATCGAGTGTCAATGAGATCAATTTCCGGCCGCCATTTTTAAAAAATTTTTTAACGGATCGAGATAAAACTAGGCATGTGTGAAATGTTATCGAAACGCCATTTTTTAAATTCAACTGTCAAGTTTCTACGACTTCTGATTTCACCGGAAGTAGTCCCTACTTTTGATTTTTAAATAGAACACCCTGTATATTTTTGTATTTTTGGAATCTAGATGTCATTCTGTATGTAACTGCTAATTTCATGACCCTTTCCGCCGTTTTGAAATTTTTCAGCCAATTTTAATTTTCAACTAATGCCCCGTGACCAATCAGAAATTAACCTACCAGGATATGTTGTGATACATCGTTAGACTGGCATTAAAGAATTGCATTTAGCTGTAGTATGAAAGTGATATACTTTAATTTGAAAATTTTGAGTAATTTCGAACAAGTGATTTTATCAACTTTCGACCTCTCTGTGGCAAAAATTAACAACAAAAAAATTCAATACATATTTTTCAACAATTACTTGTGAATAGAACAATCTCTGGTGGGTCATGGGACACACTAGACTGAAAATTAAAATTGGCTGAAAAAATTTCAAAATGGCGGAAAAAGTCACGAAATCAGCACAGTCATATGTAGAACGACCTAGATTCAGAAAATGCAAAAATATGCAGGGTGTTCTATTTAAAAATTAAAAGTAAAGGTCACTTCCGGTAAAATCGGAAGTCGTAGAAACTTGACAGATGGATCAAGAAATGTCTTTTTGGTAACATGTGACACATATCTAGTTTCATCGTCATCCAATCAAAAAATAAAGTAATGGCGGCCGGAAAGTGATCTCTTTGACACTCGGTAATTACAAAAATAAACGACGAAGTTCAATTTTCCATGTGAAAGGTATATAGTAATTGTTCTTAAATTGAGTACCAAAGTGGATTAAAAATTCTGACTTAATTCTCTGTTTTAATAGATCAAAATAAGCATTTTTGTCTATAGCACTTTTTGCCAAAGTTCATGGTTTCGAATAAAAAATTTTTGTTATTTTGTTTAATACATCGAAGTGGCTCATTTCTATTTGTAGAATAATACATTATAATAGAAAATATAGGCCTTCTTTTGAAGAAACACAGTTAACCTTGAAAACGTTCAACAAACCAAAGATAAATAATGCTATTTTGTTTTCGCATCGAAATATTTAGTTGTACAACTGAAATAACGCACTATGTATACATACGAAATTGAAAAACAAATCGTTGCAATAAATGGTAAGCAGTGAGGTTTGTAGCATATCAACCTTTGTCTTTGCCTGTCTGCTACCGTTATCGGTGCTACCATTCGATTGTCACTGCATACATCTATTAAGACTCCCTCAATACACACTTTTCTTGTTTTTAAATTTAGTTAGAGCTCACTTAAACGGCATTTATTACCAGCTTAACCCCAATGCTTGATTCCAACAACTATTAACTGTAATTGTGGTAAGTTTTATTCTCTAATAAATATAATGATAAAATGAGTCTACAAACTGCTATAAAGCCATATTCAAGATAATAAGATCAGAGCTTACATCAACAACTTCCGACCACAACAAAATTAAAAAAGTGTGTTATGAATTATCAGTTTTATAAATGGTATAAATCTATACCTTGAAATTCCAAAAAAAATTAACCCACTGTGCTTGACAAATGGTTACCGCCCCTCTTACTTCCAACAGTTCTAAGCGAACCAAGCCTTACACCAAATATCTTGAGTCTCATCTATTTGGCTTAGACTATGGTCCGGGGCGTACCATATAGACTCACTTCGTTTGGACAATATAAAAATATTACATGAGCAGGAAAAAGAAAATTACTCATTGCTAAATGATAGTTGAAAGGAAATAAGCAGTTTTTGCTGTTATGGTACTTTTTCAAGTTCTGTTTCGGCCTTGAACGTATTTTCTGTACATATAACGAAAATGAACATTTTAATACAGAAAAGCACAAAGTACAGTGTAAAGTGCCACTTCATAGTGATAATGGATGCATTGGATAACTCAGTTTCGAGCCTTAGTGTGTTTGCTGACTTAGAAATGCGTGGATCTGTTTCATTTAAACCAACTGTTGTAGAGCAGTCATACACACAGTGATAAAAATAATACGAGCACTTTTCAAGCCTATAGCAAGATCATCAGTTTTGTCATGTATGTGGACCTTTGGAATGTTTCAGAGGAAGACATAAACTTTTTAAAAGAACACCATGTATATTTTTTGTAGATTTAGATAGAAATCCCAATACAGATTCGGCACTAACCGGGTTTAGTGGTGCTATCAACTTTTGCTATTAAAATATGGAGAAATAATTAAAAGAAGCCATTGACTTCACATTAATTGATTCATTAACGAATCGGCAGCAGTTTTTCAAATACCGACTGTAAAATTCAATTTTTTGCAACTTCAAGTCATCTACAAAATACTAATGGCTTATTAGTGCAGTCAATCTGTCATTTAACCCATGAATAATTCCTACAAGATTTTCCTTTTTTATACTATAGAAGGATTTGCCCCAATCTTGAATTGATGTTTTTCACAAAAATATCGTGTCCACTACGACCGCCATGACAGTCAAAATAAGTTTTCTCAATTATCTCCTTTCTTGTTCTACCCTAAATTTAGGTATTACCAATATTGTAGAAAATGGAAAAGCTTTTATTCAAACTATGTTTCTCTATTATTATTTTACAATTTACAACCTTCAGAATGGTGAAAATTTGTGCTTCGCTGCACATTTTTGCAATAATTATCTGTGTCTTACTTGATCCTATGTAGTAATAGGCTATTATCAATATATCATAAAATTTCCCAAATCTTTCGTTTAAACAATTTTCTTCCATGGTCAATTTTAAAAAAATTGCAGCAGATCGAAGTTTGAAAAAGATTCTTGAATTTTGGAAAAATGTCTGCTCCGTTATTTCATACTTATTATTAATTTTCTATAATCAATAAAACTGACTTACGATAGTGTTATTTCTTTAAAAGAATGAGTTTTAATCGAATCTTTCGAGTTTGTCAATACAACAGTTCTGCCGTCCTAAGCCAAAAAGACGTATCTCAAGTTTTGGCCGAAATGCATATTTTTATACCTTAGGATAGCTGGAGCTATTTTCTATATATTTCCATAGCGAAATAAACGTATTTCAATCGTTAAGTATTTTTAAAGTGCTAACAAAGTTTGACGTATGTAAAAAAATAGGCCAATTAGACGTATCTCATTGTAAAAAAAAATTAATATAAATTCATAACTACACCACTATTAACCTCTACATTAGTACAACTACAAAAAAAAAATATTAGTAAATATTTGAAAATATTGACGCGATTTCGAAAATTCAAAACATGGCTATATCTCAAAACAGTGAAACCTTGAGATACGTCTTTTTGGCTTAGGAGGGCAGAGTTTTATTTATTGCTAATACTTGAAACGATCAATAGGCAGGATTTAATAGAAAAATGTGAAAGGTATGGGTATGGGGTAAAAAATGATGTTTTGGCTTGGATTAAAAACTGTTTAGGCGAAAGGTATCATAGAACTAAGTTCAATGGGGTTTTATCGGATAAAATCAGAAGTGAATATGGTGTCCCTCAAGGGAGTGTGTTCGGTCCTCTATTATTTATTGTTTATATGAACGATATATGTAGTATATTAAATAATTCATTTGTAAATCTATTTGCTGACGATACACTTATATCAGTATCTGGTAAAAATTATATACAGGGTGTCCCACGACGAACTGCTACGATCGATATCTCGAAAAGTAGACATTGTAAAATTTTGAAAATTTGGTAGTAAACTAATGTCAATAAGGGCAACTCGGCTAAAATATTCTCAAGATGATGGCACTTCCGGTTATACCGGAAGTAGATGTCAACTTGCTTATTTTAAATGGGACACCCTATATATTATTACATTTTTGGATTCTACGCAAAATTCTAGGCCGATTTTGTGTATCATGTATTTTACCTAAGTCAAGAATGGTACACTATAAAGGATAGTTTATTCCCATAAGACTGTATGTTGGCTCTCCGACCGGCTTGCGATCTAGTTGGTGACGTCACCGTCTGGCGTACCAGCTTTGTTTATGCTTGCTTATACGTGTGTTTAGCCGTGTTTTATATCATTTAAAGACAAAATTAACTCTACTTTGTGATTCTGCATGCGTTTACTAGTTTCAAAACTAATTTTAAGTGTTCTTTGTTTTAAGTAGACCGAGAAGTAGATTATAAAATAAATAATAGACTTTAAAATAAGTAACTAAAATAAATCAACTGCACGGTTGTGTTTAGTTAGGTATTTTCCACGGTCAATCTTACACAAAAAATGTTAAAGTTGTGAAAAAATTAGCTCTAAAAATAACAAAAAAAGACAAAATGCTGTTTAATTTAATTTACGACTTTTGCAAATTAAGAACAATTATGAGGATGTAGTACAGAAATCTTCAAATGACAGAGAGAGCATCAAATTTAAAAAGAAAAAGGTCCAATGATGAAAACCGCAGAAACATGTAAAAAAATGAAAAGATTGTTAATTAAAAAACATATTATTATTTTATTCGTTGGTAATTAGTTTCATAAATACTTTCGAAAAATATTTGCTTTTTTAGTTACCTTTCTTATTAGCTGTGGTGGGGGACAAATTATTTCTCATCTGACTAAACAGATATTTTTCCATACTCACTATAAAGTTTCAACATAGTTTTGCCAAAGAAATATCATTATTGCCTTTAAATGCAAAGCTTACCAAGGGTGGTAAATATTTTAGTTGTGATTTCATAAGTAACTAAATTTAAAAAAATCTGTATTACAAAGTACAATTCAACTTGCTACGAATAAATGATCGTCTCCCTAATTTTATCTAATCTAATCTAATATCTAATATGTAAGTCATGAGTAGTCCTGACTTTTATGAACTTTTAGTGTTTTCCTGAAACTTTAATAATTACAAAATTCCAGATCCCACGGTAGTATATTTAAACTAATTATTCCTTGCCCCCATATAAAAATATTGAATTGGCAATATTTCGAAAATTAAAAATTTTCGGAATAGACATGCATACACAAACTTACCCTCATTATTAATGGTAAATAAGATAAGATTATAAAAATTGGAGGTTTCCATTAAAAATTGATTTTTGACAGTTTTCTCAATTTCATTTTTATTCTTATTTGTTGAACACTCTGTATTAATACTTATCAAAATGTTATAAAAACACTATTAAAGTAGGTCTTTCTCAACAAAGAATCCAACCCAAATTAGATAATATAGGCTTCCTTATAGGAAAAATTGATAAGTCTTTTAGGGCCTGCAAACGTCATTTTTGGCATAAAAATTGAAATATGTCAAAAACGGAGAGACTTAGGTAAAATACATGATACACAAAATCGGCCTAGAATTTTGCGTAGAATCCAAAAATGTAATAATATATAGGGTGTCCCGTTTAAAATAGGCAAGTTGACATCTACTTCCGGTATAACCGGAAGTGCCATCATCTTGAGAATCTTTTAGCCGAGTTGCCCTCATCGACATTAGTTTACTACCAAATTTTCTAAATTTTATAATGTCTACTTTTCGAGATATCGATCGCTGCAGTTTGACGTGGGACACCTTATATAAAGTAGTTGAGACGATGAACCCAGAAATGTTACACATTGTTATGCAACAACAAATTAAAGCTAAATTCATCCAAAACCAAATGTATGGTTTTGGGCTTAGAAACAGTTCCGAAGCATTCATAAGTCAAAAATTCTCTGTAAAAATAAAAAATATAAAAATTGACTTTGCAGATGAAATAAAATACTTCGTTATCGTTTTAAATTTCACTAAACACGTAGATTTTTTTGTTAAGAAAATAGGCAAAAAATTGGGTATTTGTATAGAATTTCAAACAATCTCTCTAAATGGGGCAAATTGTTAGTGTACAATACTATTATTTATCCTCATTTTAACTATTGTATGTCATTATTAATTTCCTGCAGTAAGTGCGATCTTCACAAATTGCAGATATTGCAAAATGAGTAATTTTGAAATGTGATATATATGAACCAATAAAAGTAATGTTATCTAATTTAAGATGGCTAAATATTGAACAAATAATCGAACAATTTGCTCTAATATTAATATATAAAACAACAAATAACTTAGCCCCACAGAACTTACAGACACTTAATTAAAAGATCGAGCATACATACACATCAGACAAGAAATCGGGAAAATTATCATATTGAAAAATGCAATTCAAATGTTCTAAACAAATCTCTTTTTTGTGAAGGTCTTAAACTTTTTAATGAATTGCCCACAGAAATTAAAATGTCAAAAAATGTTCAAACTTTCAAACAAATGACAAAGATGTTATATTTAAGTGTACGTCCATAGTTTCTATTTTATGTTAATGAAGTTATATCTAAAATTGAACAATGAACTTTGTATATATTATTTTTCTTTGTTTGTAACAAATATTAATTCTTGCAACTAGCAAAGTGCTAAATAAACTGTTTATTTATTTTTTATATAATACTTTTCAATTTACACACCCAAAAATGAAATTTTAAAATAGTTCACCGTGGAAGAAAATTCTATAAATAAAAGTTTCGGGAAATTTTATGATCTACATAATAGCCAGTTACTACAAAGGAGCAACTAGGGCAGAGATAATTGAAAAAATGTGCAGCGAAGCACAAATTTTCACCATTCTGACGGCTGTTAATTGTAAAATACTAATAATTGAAAAAAATAGTTTAAACAAAAGTTGTAGCTTCTTTCATTTTCTACAATAATGGCAATACCTAATTTTAGGGAAGAGCTAACAGGAAAGGAGATAATTGAAAAAAAAAAAAACCTATTTTGACTGTCATTTTTCCAAATGGCTGTCGTAGGGGACACAATATTTTTGTAGAAAACATCAGTTAATGTATCCATAGTATATAAAAAAGAAAATCTCTTGTAAGAATTATTCGTGAGTGCCCCCCATTTTTTTGCTCTCTTTTACATTTCTATTTAAATTTTTTCTAGCAACAATACACTCTAATAACCTATCTATAATCTGTCTTAACCAGAGAGACGGACAGAGTTCATAGAAATTTTTCAAACTTAAATTCTCTGACTGCCAGGTATTCCAGGGACTTTTCGAAGTTTTTTTCAGGTTTAATCATCGAACTATATTACATAATGGAGCTTTCACTGGATACACCTGTCCGGCGAAGGAGAGGGAAACGATAAGACCCATATTGCAATACAATGCCACAGACAATGCTAGCTAACAAGTCTTATCGTTTCCATCTATTTCTAATAGTCACGCAGTTATTATTCCATCATGTAGTAGAGTTCAGTGGGTCCAATGATTGATGAGCAGGAGGGGAGGGAGGTGGCACACTGCTGAAAGTATAATTTGTAGTTTTATATTACGAGCGTTAAAAATTTTCACATTCCCTGACTTTTTACGACAATTACTGAAATTCTGATTTTTCCAGGTCTTGCAGGTCGCTATGAACCCTGGCAGAGTGGGCTAGAGAAGTAATGTAGGCTGGCTCCAGTCACCAGTGAAACTGTCAATAATATGAAGCTTACGCATCCATAGTTTCCAATAGCAATGGACCCTGGAACAAAACCTATGAAAATGGTGTTTTGGTGGAATTGGCTTAAACTTTGCTATTTTGTAGTTCAAGTCATGCTGATCAAAAGTTCTTATCACATCGACTCGATCCTATGGACAATTTTTGAGATACAGCTTGTTAAAGTTAAAGGTAATTTACATAATTTTAGATATTCAAGAATTTTTTACTCTTAAGCTATTAACTTTAGCAAAAAATTGCAAAGGTGAAAGTATTTTTGTTTAGGTCCAATGATGCTCAAGAATTTTCAGAATTTTTTTTATCAACTTTTAGGTTAAGTAAAATATATATATATATATATATATATATATATATATATATATATATATATATATATATATATATATATATATATATATATATATCAGCGGCGGCTGGTGAAATTTCAATATTTTTTTTCTCGTCAATGGCGCATGGGACCCATACGAAATTTGGGAAATAACATCTAGAGAAGCACTTCTCTAATGACCCCTAAAAAATTTTGAAAAAGCAGTTTGCGAAAAAATTTTTGAAAATTCGTTAGCCTCCCCTGGGTCTAGGAGCTCCTGTTATTTTTATTTTTTTTTTGTCATATGCATTTGACTTTTCATAAAAATACGACAGATTTTGGAGTTTATGAAAATATTTTAATTACTAATTGAGATACAACGAATTGAAATATTGTAATTTGTTAAATTGTAAATTACAAAATTTCAGTTCATTGTATTTCAGTTAGTAATGAAAATATTTTCATAAACTCCAAAATCTGTTGTTGTATTTTTATGAAAAGTCAAATGCATATGACAAAAAAAAATAAAAATAAACAAGAGCTCCTAGACCCAGGGGAGGCTAACGAATTTTCAAAAATTTTTTCGCAAACTGCTTTTTCAAAATTTTTTAGGGGTCATTAGAGAAGTGCTTCTCTAGATGTTATTTCCCAAATTTCGTATGGGTCCCATGCGCCATTGACGAGAAAAAAAATATTGAAATTTCACCAGCCGCCACTGATATATATATATATATATATATATATATATATATATATATGTCATATTTCGGCATGCTTCGGTGGAATTGGCTGAAACTTTGCTTTTTTGTAGTTAGTCATGCTGATCAAAAATTACTATTGCACTGAGTCTATCCTATGAGTGGTTTTCGCTCCAGGAGTGCTTGAAAGTTCTAACAACGAGGTAATGAGTAATCTATGTACGTGTATATGAATGGCTTCCAGCGTGTTTGTGTACGTGCATGCTGCCTTTATGTGTATGTATATGTCAGTGTATACAGAATTTTCCGGAAATATCAATGACAATCTTCTGGTGCAGATTATACATGCAAAAATATGCCCGCAAATACCTTGAGCACGGCCCTTTCAAAATGGCACCCAAAAACTGAATATTATTTTATATTTCAGAAACCTTTTGATTTACAGGGACGCGACTTTATACACATATTGACAATACAAGCTTTTTACATTACATTACATTTTTTGAGCATGTACACAAACACGCTGGAAGCCATTTATAAACACGTATATAGATTACCCGTTACCTCGTTGTTAGGATCATCAGGCACTCCTGGCGCAAAAACCACTCATAGGATTGAGTCAGTGCAATAGGAATTTTTGATCAGCATGAGTTTAACTACAAAATAGCAAAGTATCAACCAATTCCACCGAAGCATGCCGAAATATGACATACAGTGTGTTTCACTTGAAATGGTAACACTCCAACAACTTTTTTATTTTTTTTTTCCAATTTGAATCAAATTTTGCTTAAGTATAGAAGAAATTAGGATCTACTGACCAGAAAAACATTTGCCTCCTACAAATGCAAAGCCACCAGCGGTAACAAAATATGCGGAGAAAATCGAAAAATCATAGGCATATTTTTATCGGAAAACTTTGTTAATGAAACTTGTTCGGAATTGTCCAAAAATCTTATTAGTCCAAAATTTAATCAAAATAGACATATATTGAAATTTTGATTAAAATAATGTCCGAAAATATCATTGTAATGGGTTTTTTGTTAATGTTAATGGGTTTACTATGACAATTTTGTTTGAAACTAAACCAAAGCTGCTAGGTAGTTGTCAAGCAATTTACAGTTTTTTTAAAAATAATTATTTAAAAAATTTTTTTTAAATTTAAATTTTTCACTTTTTTTATTTTGATTAAATTTTGGACATAAGGTTTTTGGACAATTCTGAACAAGTTTCATTAACAAAATTTTCTGATAAAAATATGCCTAATATGATTTTTTGATTTTCTCTGCATATTTTGGAACTGCAGATGGCTTTGCATTTGTACTAGGCGAATGTTTTTCTAGTCCTAAGTAGATCCTAATTTGTTCTGTACTTAAGTAAAATTTGATTCAACTCGGAAAAAAACTAAAAAAGTTACCATTTCAAGTAAAACACACTGTATATATTTCACTTAACCTAAAAGTTGATAAAAATTTCTGAAAAAAATTCTTGGGCTTTATTGGACTTGAATAAAAATATTTCGACTCTTGCAATTTTTTGTAAAAATTAATAGTTTAAGAGTAAAAAATCCTTGAATGTCCAAAATGATGCAAATTACCTAACTTTGACAAGTTGTATCTCAAAAACTGTACATAAGATTGGATCAATGTGATAAGAACTTTTGATCAGCATGACTTGAACTACAAAATAGCAAACTTTCAGCCAATTCCACCGAAACAATCACCGGTTTTTTCCGGGGCTTTTGGAAAGTTTTGCTACTTTGTTCTTTGTGCATGTTAGGCATGACCATATTGCATGACGCACATTAGATCCATCAATTTTCCATTGTTTATCATGGTTATGTCTCGTGTGATATTATTATTACGAAGTTGCTGTTGTTATTGCGTTGATTATCCAGATCCCTCTAAAAAATGTAATAGAAGCATTTGTCTAAATTGACAAATTAAATATTTTTAAATCACAGTTCCAACAGTTCCACTGTCTTTTTGAAAAAAATGTCGATAACATTACTTCCAGTCAATGTTTGAACGTGCCTATTGAAAATACTTTTGACAAACAAGATTTTACAAGAACTACCCGTAGCTTTATCGATCTCATTTATTATTCCTGCAACATTATTTGTCAAATTAAGAACTATTTCATACAATCCTAAACGTCAAACAAGATTTCCTTTCACTAAGTATTTAATACCCAATATAAATAAATACATTTTAACAATGAGCGGCAACGAATTCTGTAGTTAACACACTGTATACTTAGATACTATTTGAGACAGTAAGTATTTTTATTAAAGTCGAGATGTCGTTCATACATATCTAAAAATAAAACAAGTACTTCCAGCGACAATTCCCTATGAAGCCTTCACCTAGCCTGGAAGCAACATATCACGATACCTATTAAACAAAAAATATATAAACAAAACCAAAATACTGGAATAATTTTCAAAAAACAAACAAAACGATTTAGTACGGTTGCGTAGAGGACCCGGCGGCGTGGTTCCTACCTGCGTTGTTGGTATAGTAATTGGCCGAGTTGTTCTGCGCTTGCGTGAAGGGCGACATATTTGGACGTGGCATTGAAGGACGGTGTACTTCGTGCGGTAGCCAATTCCAGTGCATTGGAGGGCGGACGTTTGGCACGTTACTCTCCCTGGAGTAACCGTGGAAGCCCGGAGGCGGTATTGTCGGATCGAATGGTACCGGTATTCTGTTGGCCACGGAGTGGAAGTCGCTCAAGAGGGACCTTTGTGCATAGTCGTTGTATCGAATTGGCCTCGGCAAGTGGCGGTGCGCGTCTACCAGGTGAGCTACACGGGTGTTCAGGGTGTTACATCGGTTCATGGATTTTTCAAACTGCCTGTGGCGTTCCAGGCTGCCGTGCTTGCGTTTCTGTGCTTTGCGGGCATTCTGCATGTTGTGCTCGTCCTCGTCGTCTGACAACTCGGCGGCTACTTCTGGCGGTAGTTCCTTGTCGCCCACCCAAGAGGCGTCGGTACCCTTAAACCTAAAAGAAGTGTTTCATATTTAATTTCTAGTAGTCGCAACTTTTAAAGACGGAGAATAAACTGGACACATATTTTGTTAAAGAATCAAAATATATAGTTTTCTATATACAGAGCTTTCAACAAAGAGTTAGGTTGTCATGTTTTTGGCAGGGACTTGTATGCTTTAGAGTTTGCAAGAAGTACATTATCGTCTATATTATAATCGTAGGAAACAGGTTTGGACTTACGTGTAAAAGACATAACATTGCATTTCTGTGAATTTAATGGAGGATTGTATTTAGTACACCAGTTACTTATTTTGTTTAAATTTTCCTGTATATAAAGACAATCGTCAATGGTATAAATGCTAGAAAAGAGCTTCAAATCATCAGCGTACATTAACTTATTAATCTTGTCTGTTAAGTCATGCGCTATGTCATTGATAAACATTGTGAAAAATAGTGGTCCAAGAATCGACCTTTGCGGTACTCCCGAGGTAGCAACACATTCGACAGACTTTAATCCACTGAAGGTAACATATTGGACTCTGGTAAGACCTGAATAATGTTATCAAGTTTTAAGAAAAGTATAATAATAAATATAATTATAAACATAATTATAAACATTTTGTCCAAATTAATAAATAAAGGTTCTTCTCTCTTGAGGCATTTTGATGTTTTCCTAATACATGAACACCCGGTACATCTTTCAAAATTTCTAACTCATTTTTTCGACATGTTGAATTTTTAGAAAGAATGACTTTTCGTCGTAAAATCAATAATAGAGATGTTTTTTCTCTGGTCAACTCCATCCGGGGACACAGTTTATATTTGTATGCTCGTAACTACTGTACCCATACACTTTTTGTCATTTGTATTTCTCATAAAAAATAAAAATGATATTTTAGTGAAGTGGTGATATTAGTCTTTCTTTTTCGTCAATTTGTTTTATAAACCACATTTTTAGGGGAAAAAAATTAAAAAATAAACATTTTTTTTAAGCCTGTTGTGACCTAAGCCCCACAAGGCATTGGGAATTATTCATCGATTAATAAATGAAGCGATGGATATAATTTAATCCACAAACATCATAAAACTCCCAATCCTTATATTTTTTAAAACAAACAATAACATTTAACATAAAAGGACATTCACAACACCACATCTACCTACTTAAAAACCTAATGCCCCTTCTGGTAAAAAAACTTAAAATGTCCTTGTCTCCCCAATTTCAATTTTGTCTAGTGGGACCTAATAATAGCAACGTGTTACAAACAATACTGAAGCAAATGTAAAAATAAATTTTGCGGCTGAATACAACAAAAATCCATTTTAGATACTTCAATAACCTCCTTTTTTCATCTGTACGCAACTCCGATTAAAGAACTTATATCTAGATACATAATGGCATTAGTTTGTGTGATCCTGAAAGATTCCCAATCTAAGGCACTTCTTCCCATAAGTTCTTGATTGGCTAGTCGATCTATTCGCAGCCGATTTGGGCACCATCGGTTCAGTTTGATCATCATAATCTCAGTTTGAGACTTTTGACAGTATATCCGCCATTAATGTTAATAAGCGTTTTTCGTGTTTTTCGATCAAAATGTGGTGAAGAAGTCTTTTTATTTTAAGTTGTGATTTGCTTAATACCTAAATAATATTCTCTATTCATATTTACACAGTTTAGTGACAATATATTTAGTGCAAACAAATAGTGAAGTGCTGTGCCGTTTGCAGAAAGCAGTTTAGAAAAGAAGAAAATCGATCGTTCCATAGTCGTAACATGGTGAAGTTCAGTTTACAGTTATAAAGTAAATAGCAATTAAATTTTAATATCCTTTCAATACATATTTATATTTTTGTTCTATCTTACTGTAATATCGTATGCTTACATCACGTTATATAAAGAGCCGGTAATGCAGGAATTGCAATAATTCATTTTAATGAAAATATTTACCATTCTACACATTTTCTACACACACAACGCCACTGTTGCCTATGGGATGTGATGTTCATCTATTCTTTTTAATGGACATATAATGTGACTATGTTAGGAGCAAACAAGGTATATAGTGAAAAGATAGCCTGTTATGTATCTAGATATAAGTTCTTTAATCGGAGGTACTTAATAATCAGTGAAAATGTAAAGATTCAAAAAATATTTCTGACTCTTAATGATCCCAATGATCCAGTTTTATCTAAAAAGGGGACAACACATAAAAAAGCACTGAGGCTAATATTATTTGAAGTAAACTACAGGCATGACAACATTTTCATGCTTACCATTCTTTTTTACTATAAAATAACTGGTTCCTTGGAACTAACGACGAAAAATAGATGGTCGGCCACGCTTCTGTATAAAATTTGCAAGGGACTCCGTACCAAATACGTGGGAAAATGAATCTTGGTGAAAAGTTTTGTAATTTTGGGAAAAGGGAGTTCTCGTTGTCCTGATCAAACTTTCAAATGTAACCTGGGTCTGATTCAAGTAGAGATTTTCGACAGTGGGTAATAATAATTATAATAACAAGGCCTATATATATAACATATATCTCTATAATATAGTCAGACATAGCAATGTATATATATATAAATGTTGGTGAGGGAGCTACGTGGCTTTTTCGGAAACTCATCGTTACAAGCATTTTCTATGCGTTGATTAATTCTATCGAACTTAAATAACGACAAAATAGACTTCTGGCATAGACCTTTGACATATGTCAGCCCATTGAGTTGACCATGGTTCAAGATATTAAAATCAGTGAAATTATATCATCATTACAAGGCTAATTTTTTTTTTGTGTGTACATATTTTATGTTTAGAATGAATAAAATAAGATCGCCAGAAAGTGTGGGCCATCAGGGACGCAGCCAGAAAGGTCAAAGATGTAAAAAATGGAGTTATATAACATGATCGTTACAAGCTTTTTTAGGCTGAGCATGTTTATTTGAATGTTTTGAACACAGAAAAAAATTCCCAGAAAGAAACTCCCGTCAGTAAGGCTAGCCAGAAAGAAAATGTTTAGGATTTTTGAAGAAAATTGGATTTTTTTTTTCATCTCAGAACTCTAAACTCATCGTTACAAGTTCTGACTCCTTTTTAAAACGTAAATATAAGCTTCTTCAACAATAGAATAGCCTCCCCAGAAAGTTCTTAGTGTCAATAAAAGTACCATAGGCTCTTAAATATACAGGAATTTAACACTTTCGGCTAACTTGACTTCCTACCGTGCCTCAGATGTATTGTATCATTATTACCTTTCTGGCTGCGCCTCCTGATGGCCCACACTTTCAGGCGATCTTATTTTATTCATTCTAAACATAAAATGTGTACACACGAAAAAAAATGAGCCATGCAATGATGACATAATTTCAATGATTTTTAGACAGTGTTCGTGACGCACCTGACAGGAGGTGCCCCGCCAGAAATCGATTTTATGAATCGTTATCATCTATTAAACCATAAAAATATCTAAAAGTTCATAAAACGACGCTGAAAAAACCACCTAGCTCCCGCTCTATGTATACATGTATATATAGGCCTTGTTCTTATAATTATTATTATCCACTATCGATCAATCCGTGAGAAGCGAAAATCCCTACTTTATATATTTTTTGACTGCCTGTAACTCGGAAACAGTAGGATTTCAGACACAGGTTACATTTGAATGTTTGATGGGGACAAGAAAAATTGCCTTTTCCCAAAGTTACAAAACTTTTCACCGAGATCCATTTTCCCATGCATTTAGTGCGCGGTACTTATATTTTTAACCTCTCAGCAATGAAAACCAGATATTTCTAGTTTTTTTACCAGTAACAAAAGACCCAACAGCCTGACAATCATTTCTGTTGAAAGGTCTGGAGAAGGTGCTGGACGGACACATCAGGGGAAACATCCTGAGCACTCATCCTCTGAAAGTTCATCAGTATGCCTATCAGCCAGGAAAATAAACAGAATAACTTAATATCCTAGTTGGGAAAAATATCCAATCTCTTCAGAAGAAAGAGACTGTGGTGGTGGCATTTCTCGACATTGAAGGAACATTCAACAATGCAAATGCATACTCCCTATATACAGTGGCAGCTGCTAGAGAGGTGGAGGTAACCATAACGGCTGGATTCAAGCTATGCTTGAAAATTGAATCATAACGACATCTCCACAGAGGGAAACCACAAGATGGGGTTCTTTCACCCCTTCTATGGTCATTGCTTGTGGGCAAGATTAAGTCATTCTGGTTAGAGGGAAATCCAAAGAAGTACTTTTTCATACTCTTCAAAAGATACTAGATAAAGTTCACATTTTCTAGTGAGAGGGAGCAGATGTCTGTTAGCCCCCATAAAACTATACTAGTACCCTTCACCAGAAAAAGGAAGCTGGATATCTTAGAACGGCCCCACCTTAGTAGGTAAAACCATTCCATTTGGGGAGGAAGTGAAATACCTAGAAGTTACACTTGATAAATCACTTAACTGGAACTCCCATCTGTAAAAGGTTATCCACAAAGCAAGACTGCCCATACAATATAGTAGAATTTGTGGAAAATCCCAGGGCATCGGGCCTCAAGAAATATATTGGATATACGTTACGGTCATAAGACCAATGATTACATGTCTCCATAGTTTGGTGGTCGAAAGGACTACAACAAACGAATAAAGCCAAATTCTCTGGTTTACAGCGACAATCATGACGGGCAATAACTGGTGCAACAAGTACCACACCGTCAGCTGCTCTGGAAATCCTACTGGATTTATCACCTCTTCACATTTATTTGGAGGGAGAGGCCAGGTGGACAGCATACATACTTCAACAAGTAGTCATTAATATGCCGCAAGCTAGCATCATGGCTGCAACAGGCTGTCAGATGACATAGATAGTCATGACATCCTGGGAATGCTTTCAGATGTGATGCCTACCATGACCAACTATGAAATGCCTTTTAATGTTCTGTTTCCTGGAAGAGACGAATGAGACTGGGATAAAACTGACCTACAAAGCGGACAGTTCTTGTTTCACTAAAAATTGTCAAATCTAATGATACTATACCCTGGGCGAGAAGCGTGTCCTCCTCGTCTAATTCCCTATTACCAATCCTGAGTGAGTGAGTATGAATGATGTTTCAGTTGTGTGTAGGAATAGTGAAATTTTTTTTTTGTTTCATATATTATAATAATCGGTCATAATAATTTTATCTATATCTATTATTCGTTAATTACTTTTTACTTAAAAAAGTATATATTTTTTAATATGTGGCCAAAACACTGTGTATGTAAGGCCATATTTAGAAGGAAAAAAAAAAATGATACTATATTCCTTAATTATTGTGATGCGGCTTATGTAGGTCAGAATGATAGAAGGACAGAGGTAAGTATGAAAGAACACAGATCACAGATAATGAAAAATTAATAAGTCATGCAGATCTGAATAAATCTGTATACAAACTACATCCAAGTACTAATCTTTCTCAAAATACACATACTGATACCGATATTAATTTCTAGCACTTTTTACCACAAATTGTCTATGAAGTTGACAATAGTATCAGAAAAATTGAAGTAAAAAATGTCATTTTCAAATTTAGAAAATGTCAACGTGTATCAAATGGATTTTTGTGTATTTAGCTCTATACACTGAAATTAAAAATAATCTCTCAACTTACTTCATCAGTTCCTTAACAAAAACGTAATGGGTATACTGGCTTTTAGGAGCCGAGAATACCCTCATGCCCTGTTTCAGCTGAAGGTCTTGTATGTCCTTGGTGGTATTGTAACGTATACAGTAAATAGGGCTTGTTACCGGCCCAATCACATCGTAGATTGCTCCTAGGGGTTTTTTGGTTGTTTTATCTTCGATGAAGAGGTAACTGTCAAGGTCGTAGGCAGGCGTATTAGGATTGGCTTCGACCGTCACTAAAAGATAATTAGGAATTTTAGAAAATAAGCGATATATCAGATACAATATTATTTAAACACCAATCGACAACCAACTAATATATCATTCAAATGTATTCAGCTCTCATTTTAACAGCAAATATCTCGAAAATGGAGGAGTTAATTAAGTTGGTAGGTATGCTTTTAGAGGGTAATTCGTAATTCAGCGCTCGGCGAGGCATTAGTCCAGAGAATAGCTGTTGGTTGCAGTCTGGTTTTTTATTCCTTATATATTTAAGGAAACATATAGAAGAGTTCGACAAAAATATTTCACTAGTAAAAAGAATTAATTAAGTGTCGAGTTAAGTGTTTATTTTACGAAAATTACTTATTGTGTAAAATTTTGTAGTGGTATGAAGGAGTATCCTTTTTATATGCGGTAATATCTTAAATTTTTTCTTTCAAACCCTTTCTTATTTTTTACAGAAATGTGCCACAATGTCTGTCCAGTTATCTTTGGACGTAAAGAGAAAATTCTTTTTCGGGTATTAACTTCTAATCAAAATCATTATTCCAAACAAAAAATAAAAAATATGATTTAAGGTATTTGTATACTAAAATGAACTTCTACAATTTTAAATACAATTTGGTATACTAACGAATAGTGATTTTATACTTGAGTTTTCAATAAAAATAAAATCGTTCGTTTCGATCATTTCGGAGTAATCGATTCGGAAAGTTTGACCCTCATAGGCAAAGATGCCTTACTTGACATAGTAGAGCTTGAATAAATGCTAGGCTTAAGTTAATTTTCGCTCTTAATACCACAGTTTTTTAGAAATATGCTTCTAAAACTAGCATAACATTAAATAGTTTCTTATTACCACCATTAAAAACCTTTAAAAAATCGTCCGTTTAGCATTAAACTTATTAGAAGTTTAATCAATTTTAAGTCCTAAATTTGTATAAAGCAGCTGTTGAAATTGATTTGCAAAGCTGCATATTTCGAAGATGGCACAAATATTAGAATTTTTAAAAAATGTAAAATGAATAAATAAATAGTGGCTTTATTCAATGAAATTGATTGGTACAGCAATTATTCTCTGAGAATGGCGTCGTTCGATTTTCCATTGGTCTTCCATGCAACCACCTCAGAACAAAAATAGTTTAAGTAAAATAACAAGAAAAAGAAAAAAGGATACAGTAAACGTTTTTTTATAATATTGAACATCATTAAAATATGTAATGTAGCAACAAGCTTCTTTCTAAACGGTAAGAAAACTGATAAAAAAGAAAAAAAGATGGAAAACAGAGAAAATATAGAAAACAACAAAGCAAACAAAGCAACACAACAAAACCACAAGTACTTCATCGAGCTCTTTTAGCGAGAATATATGTTTTGGCATGCTTCCTGAAAGATGAAATGCTAGTTTGAAGCTCGGTTTGAAGTTTGACATTCTGTGATAAGCTGCTGAATATTTTCGCAGCATTATAACTAAAGGATCTCTGGAATTAGGTAGTTTCCTATTTTAGAAATATCATGTACATTCAATCTTATTTAGTAGTCTTTCAGTTAACTAGTCAAACAAAAAAAAATCATCTCTGAAAAACTCACGAACTTATTTAATTTCTTATTTGAATACTTCGCGCTAGACTGTGACGTCACAGTACACAACTCGCTGTTATTTTAAGCATAATTACTTCTTCAAACGATTAAAACATTATACAAGCCCAACTACAAAAATATCTTACGCTGTGTCCGGTAAGAATAGCACTGAATGAACTAAACTTCTGGTGCCCGTGCCCACTCGCTGTTGGCAGAATCATGTACTGTGACGTCATCGAGCCTCAGCCCAGATGAACGCTAAGTTTTTTATTTATAGCGATAATTGAAAAAAAAAAATTACAGATGTTTTTTAGATTTTTACGAGAAAATGAGAAAAATGGAAACTTCCTAATTGTGCACCTTTAAGCTTGGCAACATTTTACAACCCACAATTGCGTGTAGGACAGCTATGAATATTTTGTCTCTTAACTAGTCCTTTGAACAGATAATCAGGTGTTTATAATTCATTAATCAAAACTATACTCGGGTAAGCAGGACAAGCAAAAGCTGTATAGATAACATTTATACAAATTGTAAATCATTCACAGCAGAAATAATAGACAGTCATATATCAGATCATACAGCGCAAAAAATTGTGTTCTGTACTGATGATTATTCAAATCATGGAACCAATTTCACTAATAGAATTTTCAATAAGGAAAATAAAAATATTTTTAAGCAAATTTTGGCAGACCAAGACTGGCAAAATGTTTTTAGCCAAAATGACAGTGATGTTGACAAACAATGGGAAAATTTCATGCAAACCTTACTACCCATTTTCAACCAATGCTTTCCACTAAAACACACAAGAGCAAATAGAAACAAAAGACACAAATATTACAAGACACCAGAAGTTATCGAGTGTAAAAAACAGCTCGACCTACTGTTAGTGCTAAGCAGGACAGAGGATGGGTACAAGGAGGCATACAATATGACAAAACATAGGTATAACCAATTGCTAATTGATTCGAGAAAACAATACTATAAACATCAGATACAAGAGAGTGACAGTAAATCAAAAAGTGTATGGAAAATTGTAAATACCATCAAGGGCAATGAAAGCAAGACAAATAACAAAAATCAATTACCCGGGGACCCTGAAACAGTAAGTAACAACTTCAATAATTATGTCATAAATGCTGCTCCAAAAATACTGCAAAATTTACCGAAAATAAAATTTTCAACAAACCTTAAATCAAATAAAAATTCTATCTTTATCAACCCGGTAACTATAGAAGAGGTAATAGATATTATCGCCAGCTTAAAAAACAAAATGAGTGCAGGGCATGACGAAATACCGAGTAGTATTATAAAATTCTGTGCACTTGAATTGAGCGCACCCTTATGTTTCATTATAAATAACTCCTTCAGGTATGGTGTATTTCCAGAAGAACTAAAATTGGCATTGGTTAAACCTATACATAAAAAGGGGGATCCAGAAGTAGAAGACAATTATAGACCCATAAGTTTGTTACCATCTCTTTCAAAAATTTTTGAGATAGCAATGGCGAACAGACTACTAAATTTCTTTCATACAAATAAGCTGTTCAATGACTGTCAACATGGCTATCTGAGGAGACAGCACTGTATGACTTCGTGGATAAAATAATTCATAGTCTGGAACAAAAGAATATAGTTTTGGGAATGTTTCTTGACTTGTCGAAAGCATTCGATAGTCTAGACCACTCCATCATGCTAGAAAAATTAGAACTATACGGTATCAGAGGAATTACACTGAAATGGATCCGCTCCTACCTCACAGATCGTCATCAAATGGTAGTGATTGAAAGAGATCATAAAAAATATTTCTCGGAAAGAAAACAAATTAACATTGGCATTCCACAGGGCAGTATCATGGGTCCATTGCTGTTTATTATCTATATAAATGACCTCCCTTGTGCACTTTCAGGTGAGACTTCAAATCTAATAAACTATGCCGATGACACAAATCTTCTAATAGAAACTGAGAAATTTCCGGATTTAATAACCCTAGGAGATAGCTCGCTTACTAGAACAAACGACTGGTTTCAAATAAATAGGCTTTTATTAAATAAAGATAAAACAAATTTTATATGCTTCAGGACTAAACTAAGTAGAGTAGAAATACCAGACTCGGCAAGGCTGCAGACCCAGAACGTAACCTTAATGCAAGATACCAAATTCCTTGGTATTTATATTGACCAACATCTGAGCTGGTCAAAAGAAATACAGTATGTATGTAACAAACTAAACTCTGTCAGTTACACCTTCAGAGTGATGGAAAAGTACCTGGAACCAGAAGTGCTTAAAACAATATACTATGCAAATTTTCAATCACTTCTAAGATTCGGAATAATTTTCTGGGGAGGAAGTAAAGATGTAAACAAAGTCTTCATCATACAAAAACGTATTATAAGATTACTCACAGGGTTAAATACAAGGGAGTCATGTAGGGGTAAATTCCGGGAACTAAATATCCTAACACTACCTGGCCTGTATGTGTATGAATGTCGATTATTTCTGTTTAAAAACAAACCAAAATTTACAAAATATGAAATTACACATAACCATAAGACCAGATCTTTATGCTATAACTTTCCACAGCATCGACTAACTCTCTCCGAGAGAAACCCTGCTTACTTGTGTATAAAGTTTTATAACAAACTGCCAGCGAATATAAAGCAGTTAACATCATTTAAGGATTTTAAAAAACAAGTTTTTAATATTATTGTAGCTCTCGAGCCATATAGTGAGAAGGAATTTTTAAATGCAACCTAAATGCTTCTATTTTACTTGCTCTTTTATAGTATATATTTTATAACATGTCGTTGTTGAAACAAAATTTTAACTTGTTTTTATTTTTATTTAAGTTTTAAGACTTGAAATAACTGTTAACTACAGTACCCATATTGACGCCTTTCATTCAATTAGTTTTTATAAAAAATATTTTGTAAGACTGATTTTTCTGAAATAAAGTGTATTATTATTATTATTATTATTATTAATCTTATTAAACAAGCAAAGTGTAGTTCAAAACGTTCATTTAAGTTCAGTCATTTAGATTCGAGGAATTTTGATGATATATGATCCAATTTTCTTAAATTGTAGCAGTATGTGAGGACTCAGTACATTTGAATGCAGGCCAGTAAAGTACATCGCAATACCCTAACAGAGATAGTATTAAAGAACTGCACAATTTAAGCTTAATGTTCGGACACAGTATAGCTTTGTGTATATAAAGTATTTTTAGTTTACAATATGACTTTTGTACTGTATGGTTCACATGTTTGTCAAACCTTAGTTTGATGTCCATATATGTATAGATTTTTACACTCCACCTTAGGTTCTATTTTTTTATTATTTATTTTAATTTCAAACTCGGGGTAATCCTATTGAGTGAGTTGTGGAGGTCATTAAGTCTAAATGAACAATAGATTTGCGTATCATCTGCATATTGGTGGATGCTGCAATTATTGAGATAATCATTAATCATCTTAGAAAACCTCTGAAACCTATTATTTCGAGTTTTTCTAATAGTACTTATAACGTGACAAACGTTGTCAAAAGCCTTCGACAGGTCCATAAATAGAGAAATAACTCTTTCTTTTAAGCTAACCTCGAAGCTAACTGAAACCAGTATTTCACATATATAGCGATATATACCAATTGCTCTTATATTTAACTTTTTTTTATATACGCACTCTGCATATTTGTTATTTTTTTATTCGCTTCTGTAAAACCCAATATTCTGTTTAATAGTGCTTTTTTTTGCTATTACTGATATCCTTTGACCCAGTGTCTATACATTTGAATAACATTAGCTGAGAATGATTAAGATGCATCCCTGGACATACTGAATAAGTCCGCTATCTGCAGTTGATTTCTCTCTCGCATTAATATTATCTACTGTACTTGATAAAAAAAATTATGAAAAAATTTCATTGCTGTTTTATCCACGCATTATTCACATAGGATTCACATTTTTTCGAGATATAACGGATTTAAAGCTGATATGGTCAAAATCTCCTTAAAAAGCAGGATATTTTTCAACATAACTTAGCAGATCTTCATAACTGTTCGTCAGTTATTCTTTCTGTGAGTGATTTACAATGGTTACGTAATGAACACGTAATTTAAAAAAAAAACCTGCTCCTCCATTTTTGAGATATTCTCGGTTAAGGTGAGAGCTCAGTATATTTGAATCGTATACAATAGTGGTATAACTCGATATTAGCTTACCCAAAGTATCTATTATGGCTTGAATATGCCCTATGTGTAGGAATTCCTCCTTTTCAAAGTTAATGTCTAAACTGGACAAGTCTGGGACAGGTGGAAGATCTTGAGCATCTAAGACTCTAGTGATCGATTTCACAGGTGCTACTGTTTTAGGTGTGTCCTTCTTTATTGCACCTTTGTTCTTCTGCCCAAAAATAACTGATGAGCTGGAAATTAAAGAAAAATAAGAAATTTAATACGAGCAATAAATGGCAAACTGAATATTTGCCAATTTGTCCAGCGCTTGCAAAGAATTTAATAATAGATTAGAATAGAACAGAATATGTTTATTAATCCAAGTGATTATAAATTATGACAATACGAGTCAATAAACACATTAGCAGATAATTGTTATACATAACTTTATTTACTTATTTATAACACACACACACACATATACTCTCATATACATTCACCCAAAATACCAAATAATGAATAGTAATTTCATTCTTATTACATAATCCAGTAACCTATAAAAGGTAATCTATGCAAAATTAAACATAATTAAATTTCCTACAAGAATGTCTATATCCATTTTCTTCTATCATAAAAAAAGGGTTACCTGACGTCAAATCGGGCATCTATGTTTTTTTAATATGTTGTACGGGATTACAAATTAGTGTTAAATCCAAGTTTACGACACGACCTCGGATGATCTCCGGGTCTTGGTCAAAAATCCAAAAAACTGCGAGATTTTTGTTTTTTTTTCTTTCAGTTTTTGTCGATTTTGGCACCCAAGGCCTACTTTTTTGGTAAAAACAATTCAGTATTTTTTAAAAGTAGACAAAAGGGTGTAGCAGAAAAAGCATGATAAAATGGCCCAGAAGCATTTGGGCCTAATTCGGTGTCAGTAGATCGACAATAGGAAAAGAAATGTTTTACTTGAGTTTTAGCCCCCCGTCGCCTTCCCTAATAAACATGATATTTTGTTTTCATTTTTTATCTCTGCAAGTTTGTGTTAATTATTATGAAAAAAAAATAGACAATGTACATGTAATTTAAATGCATCTTAGGAAAAAGAATCAGCTGATTTTGCTGCCTCCTTCGAATAAATAAAAAATAGGGATGGGACGGATATCCGGTCCGGCTACTGCATCCGGCCAATCCGGCTTCCAAACCGGATATTCGGCTCCGGCCGGATATGAAAAACTGTCCAAAATGCATGAAACTTAAATGTTATTTATTAATTGTCAGCTATATATCAAAATATTTATAAAATCGACAATGAACTAGAAACTAAAATCAAAATTAGTAACAAATATAAAAAAATAAGTCTTAAATTGTTCAATAGGCCTACATATCGATAATATGGATATATAATATATTAAATAACATTGAAAACAAAAGATCAAAAAATGAAAACACAACATAAATGTTTCACTTGAAATAGTAATACTCCAATAACTTTATTATTTTTTTTTTCCGATTTTAATCAAATTTTACTTAAGTATAGAACAAATTAGGATCTACTTATGACCAGAAAAACATTCGCCTCCTATAAATGCAAAGCCACCTGCGGTACCAAAATTTGTGGAGAAAATAAAAAAAATCAATTAGACATTTTTTTTATCGGAAAATTTTGTTAATGCAACTTGTTCAGAATTGTCCAAAAACCTTATGCCTAAAATTTAATCAAAATTAAAAAATTGAAAAATTTAAATTTAAAAAATTTTAAAAGTAATAATTTAAAAAAACTAAATTGCTTGACAAGTAGCTGGCAGCTTGGGTTGAATTTTAAACAAAATTATCATAGTCCAGTTTTCTAAACACAAAAAAACTATTAAAATGATATTTTCGGACATTATTTTAATCAAAATTTATATATTTTTTTATTTTCATTAAATTTTGAACTTAAGATTTTTGTACAATTCTGAACAAGTTTCATTAACAAAATTTTCCGATAAAAATATGCCTAATACAATTTTTCGATTTTCTCCGCATATATTGGTACCACAGGTGGCTTTGCATTTATATGAGGCGAATGTCTTTCTGGTTATAAGTAGATCCTAATTTGTTCCATATTTCAGTACTTAAAATTTGGACACTTGGTATTTTGTTTCACTGGATTTTATTCAGATTTTTCTGACATATGTTTCGGTCTCACGACCATTATCAAAGAGTCTAAATAACTAACAGGTGCGACTTGAATTTAATTGTAAATATCGCGGCCTGCTCGTAGATAAAGCGACTGCTTGAAAAGGCAAGATATCCGGCCGGATTATCCGGCCGGACCGAATTTTGAACTGGCCGGATATACTGTATCCGGTTATCCGGCCAAAAGCACATCCGTCCCATCCCTAATAAAAAATATTTAAAAATTAGAATATTTATTTTTTCGATTCTTCGCTTATAACTCGGAAGCGATGCGTCATATGGAAAAAAGGTAATCTATGCAAAATTAAACATAATTAAATTTCCTACAAGAATGTCTATATCCATTTTCTTCTTATGTGTTATAGTTTACGATATATCCGCCAGCGGTTTACCGTGGTCTCCTAATAAATCACAGTCACAAAACAATCTTTTATTTGCAACACTCCATGTATTTACTAAAGTAATATTTTGTCCAAATCTATAAATTTCCTTAAATATACAGTGTGACTCACTTAAAATGAAGACACTCTTATAACTTTTTTATTTTGTTTCCGATTTCAATCAAATTTTATTCAAGTATAGAAGAAATTAAGATCTACTTGTGACCAGAAAAACATTTGCACGTTACAAAGGCAAAGCCACCTGTGGTACCGAAATATGCTGAAAAAAATTAAAAATCATATTAGCGGGTCCTGACAAATTTCACGAATCCACCACAAATTGCGGAAACTGAGGATCCCCTTTGCCAGATGAGCTTATGTATGAGAAAGCCCCCATCAATAACCAAATCAAATTTTGGTGTATGTAAGTTTGTGGTGCCGATCCTATGCATATTTTAAAATTTTTAACATTCGAAATGTTTTTATTTTTTTTCCGCATATTTTGGTACCGCAGGTGGCTTTGTCTTTGTAGAAGGCGAATACTTTTCTGCTCATAAGTAGATCCTAATTTGTTCTATACTTGAGTAAAATTTGATTCAAATTCAAACAAAATAAAAAAGTTATAAGATTGTCTTCATTTTAAGTGAGTCACACTGTATATTTAAGGAAATATATTTTGAAAAAATATTACGTTAGTAAATACGTTGAGTGTTGTAAAATAAAAATTGTTTTGTGACTGTGATTTATTAGGAAACCACGGTAAACCGCTTGGAGAGAAATATTCAATTCATTAATTTATTTATTAATTATCTATTTTGGCTGGTGAATATCTCGTAAACTATAACACAGGAAGAAAAGGAATATAGATATTCTTGTAGGAAATTTAATTATGATTAATTTTGCATAGATTACCTTTTTTCGTACAACGCATCGTTTCCAGGTCATAAGTGAAGAATCCCCGCTCTCCCACCCTGAAGGGGCGGGGCTGGGGGTGGGGACTTTTATTATGTTTACCTCCTAACTACCCCCAACACATTCCTGAAGAGGAAAATTCTCCCCTCCTCCATGGTCTCGACAATCCCCTTTTGGGCATTCATTGATTGGACTAAAATAGCATTTTTTAAAACTTAAATTCCCTGACTTCCAGGTTTTCCAGAACTCTTTCAAATTTTTTCCCGGTATAATAAAGAAGCACTGTTTACGGTTCAATGAAATGCTGAAATACATATAATTCATAGTTTTATGTTATGAGCTTTAAAAATTTTCACATTCCCCAATTTTTTATGAAAACTACTAAAATTTCAAAAACTTCAAATTCCCTGGTTTTTTCAGGTGTTCCAGCTCCCCATGAACCCTTAAATTAACTTATCATTTGCAATAATAGTAATATTGTCAGCAAAAGCATCATAAAATGCTGATAAATAGTTGCCTTAATCATTTGCGCAAAGAATAAACAAGCTAAAAACGTACTCTTCGCCAATTTACTCAGCTTTTTATATATAATTGTTACACATTCTATAGGATACTCTTCGCAGTTTTCTTGTAAATAATGTTAGTTTTTGGACATCCTAAATTTTGTGATATCATCTTTGTTGTGGAAAAAATTATATGAAAAAAAAAATGAAAAAAAATATCCAACAATCATACATATTTCAACTCGTATTTCTATGAAATATATATTAGTAAAATTTATAAACAAAAAAAATATATTATGGAAACAATATTTCGCAAGATTTCCATTTTAGTACAAGCGAAAAAAATTAAGAGAATATATTTTTGTTAAATTAAATAATTAATAACTTTTTTATTTACCGATCGATTTTCTTCAAAAACAATAGGGTTCTTCCTCTAGCTAACACTAACTTACTTACTTTCTAAATTTCAATACAATCGGACTTTTCTTTCTTAAGTTATCATGCTTACAAGAAACGTGACGGGCGGACGGACGGACAGACGGACGGACATTTTGAAAGTTGTTCAGAATTTGTTCACTAACACAATGATATGAAAATTTTTTCTTTACGAGCGATATTTACGATTTTAGAAATGTGCCGATCAAATACAATATACTCTTCGTTTTTGCGAAGAGTATAACAGTAAACTTCGCAATGAACCCAAAATACTACCTTATGGTAGGTACGCCAATATTGACAGGCAACTTTTGAGATTTAGCACTAAGAAAATCTATAAACTGTTCTCTGTTGTTTATTACACAAACCTCAATAAGTTTCAAAAGGTCATGATTCACAACGTCAAATGCTTTAAAGAGATCTATGAATAAAGCGATTACCGTATGTCCCTGATCTAAATATTTATATATAAAATTCAAAATTCTTAATGGGGTATTGACTGATGTTCTCTAAGTCCACGTTAATTTGGATATAAAATGTTTCCAAATTTTAGAAATGTTTTTATGCGTTTAGAGAATAACTTTTCGAATATCTTGGAAAATACTAATAATTATCACTGTTGGTCGATAGTTGCAAATTTTTTTTGTGGTCTCCTTTTCTATATAAGGGAACAACTTTGAATTATTTTAATAAGCTAGGGGAAGTACCCTCTTGAGTTTTATTATTTTAATAGAAATATCATTTCAGCCCTTATTACTTAACAAAATTTGAATCTTTTATTTGTATTATATTGTATTATATTATTATTGGAATTCCAATTATGTTACTTTGCAACATATCAAGGGACTAAAATCAAGTATGAATTAAATTCCTTTGAGATTTTTGGTTTATCTCTACTTAACTGGTTATTGATTTCACAAATTGCAACAATCCGTTTTATTTATCTATTTTTTAAAAACATATGAATACATACACATATCTAAGTATAATTATAATTGTATACAGGCTGAAGGACTTCAGTCGATGGCCAATTGGATCTTATCCAATAAAGAACCTATATATTATTATTGGTTATTGACTTCAAACTCAACGGTTTTATTTCAGACTTGATTTAAGTTACTTGTTTAGAGCCGTTAATTATTTTTCCTACTGTTTTAGATTTATTTGTGGAGCTCGAGGTAGAGCTTTATATGTTGTCAATATACATCATTTTGATGTGTGTTGTTATAACTTGATTGTAAATCCTTTTAGCTTTCTTTTATATTCCACGTGAATCACACAATTTTTTTATAATGTAAATAATTCTTTTAAGTGCACTGATGCTACCATTATACCTGGAGTTATCCAGTTATTATCATTTTCAATAATAAATTTAAAACACAAATCGTAATAATTGCGCATACTTAATTGAAATATTTTTCTTGGATAGTGGTTTGAATCTATGAGTTTATATTTTGTGAGACATTCACATTGATAATAATCTTTTGATTAGAACGATCTGTATGTAAAATAAATTTTGTAAATATACCTATAATCTATTGTTATGACTGTTTCATTTATAGTTGGGGTAGGTTCATCAAAAACAGAATAAATACAATAAGAATTAATAAGATCATTGAGGTCCAAAGCGTCTTTATCTTTACTTATTATTTTGGTGATACTTTGTCATATGGATTAATTAAGCACCTGATATAGTAGCCATGTATAAAGCATGTCTCACTTTTAATGGCTTCCCCTCCATATATCAGTTATTAGTAATCCGATTTCAACCAAATTTAGGTCATTATCAAAAAATTATATTATGTACTTTTTTAATAAAAGAAAACCTATTTTAGTCATTGGCGTGCATTTTTTTATTGAAAAACTAATGCAATATTATTGATCGGCATGCTTCAGAACACCTATATCCAAAATTTAACAATATATTGACGTATGGTTTTCGAATTAAGACCCCCTTAAAATTGCATTTTTTAAACATTATGTAATTGATAACTTGGAAACGAATTGCTTTTCGAAAAGTCATTTCAATTTTATGGCTACTGGTAGATTTATATCCACACAAAAAATACGAAATCAATTTCATGAAGCACAACAGCGGTCAAAAAGTGCAGCGGTTGTTACTTATTTATCTTAAAACCATCAAAGAGCTAAGAGAAACACAAGAACTTATCAACTGGAACATAGAGTCACGTTCTCTTTATTGACAAATCCAGATTGTCTTTTTATTAAAATAGCGCTTGCTTATGACACCCAGATGAACGATATTTGCACTCAACAATGACAGCAGTGAGGCTTGTCGGAGGTGGCTCTGTGATGGTATGAGGTGGAATAAGTTTAAACATAGGGGCACTGCTTAACACATTTTTGAAAATGGGACATTTCAACACCAGACAATTCACTGATGAGATTCTCCAATCCATTGTCATCCCATTTGTCAGTCCGAAGGAACCTAATTTTATTCTGCAGCAAGATAACACTGTCAGAATTCTTCAAGATTTTTTCAAACTTGAAGTAATGGAATGGCCAGCCAACAATCCTGAACTTAATCCTATTGAACATCTTGAACAGTGTTCCGGAACAAAGTTGACTTGGTCAAAAATCAGCAGAAAATCTTCAACTAAATGCTGTTGCATGTAAAAGAGGAAAGGGATGATATTACACAAGATTTGAGGCGTCAGGTGAGAGAGTCAATCTCGGAGTCAATGCCAAGACATTGTGCTGAAGTTCTGAGAGTCAGAGGTGGATATACTCATTACTAAACTTGTATCAATATATTTTTGTTGATTATGAGATCTTATGGTTGATGGTTATTTTGTTTCAATGAGTGATACCTAAGTATTTCATTGTGACTCGTTTAGATGAGGACAAAATAAAGAATTGATTTACAGACCATCTTGATGTCCAGAATAAGTTAAAAAAGAAAAAAACTCGCTATTCCAAGAGAATTTCTTTTTCACGAAAATTTTCGGTCATTGCCTCCACTAATTTAAAATAATGTCGCTTCTAACTGTGACTCAAACAACAATAAAAGTCTTTTAAGTTCAAAATCCTCTTAAAATACGTATAAAGGTAAATTGTCAGAAGAAGCTCGAGTGTAACAGGTTGTAAACCTTACTGTGACCACAACTGTACGACAACTGACAGACATTTTCAAAACCATCTTTTTGGGTAAGGATCCTTCAAAAACTTCAAATCCAATTTTTGCTCAGTTATACCAGTTTCCCTATAAGCACACTACATAAATGGGAAAGTAAAAATGCATTCCAGTTATCTAATGTTGGCACAATTTATGATTTATGTTTAAATTGAAATAATGAATAGCGCCTGAAGTCACGCTTTATGATGATCCACTTTGAACATTTAAATGTCTCAAAATAAACTCTGCACAACTGATAAAAAGTGCATAATGTGTTTATAAAAACTGTATAAAACCATTACAATTTAAAGATTCGCTTCCTTAGTTCAGTATAGCTACTCAAAGCAAACACAAAACTTCTACAGACAAGATTTATATACCTACCTATAATCTTAAGCTACTTTAATATTCATTGTGAATAAGATAAAGATATCAAACACATAATATATTAATTAAATATATTTAGATAGGTACTTGATAGGATTTAACTTGCCAAGATTGATAAGATATATATTTAATTAGACAAAAGTAATAAGTGTTAAAATAAACTAACCAGATTTTAATTAAAATATATTCTATTAAAAATGTATGCACAGAAAGTACGGGGAAATATCTGTTTTGATGCGATTATGAATAACACTATCTGTAGAATTCAATACTTCTGGTACAGAATGTACACAACATAGTAATGGTCCAGTGATATCTTTCTAACATCAATTTAACTATGTTCTTTGTTTGCTCATTTCATTCGCAAAGCTACGTTCTGTGCACATTATGTCTACACTTCCCCAAAAAGGCTAATTCATTTGAGTTATAACAGTAATAATTTTATTTATCCTCCCAATCACATTACAATGAAAAATATAAAACATGACTAGGATAAATCTCATTAATTGCAAATTCAGTCATAATTCTTGAACTATTCGGTCAATTTACAATAAAAAAATAATTTCGCAAAGCGAATTAATGCCTTTTTGATATATATATAAGATTGTAACATCTTCGTCAGAAAATTATTTCTGATTACCAAAAAAAAAAGTTTGTCGGAGATTTTCTATGGGGAAAACATTCAAAGGCCCATCAAAAAATAACTAAGCCGTTCCAACCTAGATAATATAGGTTTTCTGTCGATGAAAAGACTTGCTCTTTCTACCATTTTCCCCTAAGCACTTCTTTTTGGGACACATGGTATACCTATATATAAATATAAATATACAATTTGAAGTGCATGATTAACATTTAAACATTTAGCCACTTATAAATAATTTCATAATTCCTTCTTGAAAAAATATAAGGAAGTTTCTTCTTTAATTTCGGAAGGTAGAGAGTTAGAGTTTACTCCAGCCCGTAGTAGACTTAACATAGTTGTTTTAGAATTTTCAGGAAATTAAGATATCTGGTAGTTAAGAATTTGTTTTGTACTTTTGCTAAGTCATATTCTTTTTCTATATATAAGACAATTATATACAGATTCAGCAAATGTAATTTTATATACGATTAACGGGCGCAAGAAAGAAAACAGATAAATTAGGAAAAGAAAGACGTATCTACTTCTACTCCAATGCACAGGCGGTTCGAAGTGGGTACCGATGCCCTACGTTTACACACGACAAGGTGATAAAAATAAGATTTCACGAAGTGTGGAATGTGTTGGGAGCAGTACATCTGACTATCTTTTCCTAATTTCTCTGTTTTCTTTCTTGCTCTTATTTATCACAGGATATATAAAATTATATTTACGGAATCTGTATATATATACACACACATACAAAGAAACATCAATAGCATGTTGCTTAAAGAAAACTCTGCATGACTGAGTTTTCTGCAAGTCAAAAATTAAGTAATCGCAATTAAAATGTTGCATTGTCAGAAGCACCGCCCCATAAAATGACATTATACGATAGCACTGAAATAATAATAAACATTATTAATAATATTCGATCTGAGACACATCTGAATTGCAAAAACGCATAGTACCCTAGATAGTACCTAACCTACTTATTTTCTGACAGGCATTGTTAATGTGGTATCTTCAACTCATATCACTGTAAATATGGATACCTACCAAGAAATTTTGTTACGTTGGGTACTTAGTTTCTGGAACCATTTACTCTCCACTTATATGTATAGTGACACTACACCTTAGCCAGGAAAGGAGAATAGTGACGAATTAAACTGTCAAATGGCACATGTCATTGAGCACCGAGTTGAGCACTGTTCACGTGCATTTCTTACTATCCTTTCCTGGCTAAGGTATAGATATAGAGAAGTACCTAGTAAACATACAAGTTTTCTAGCCACAAAAGATATTTCCAGAAAAACTTATTGATCTGAAGTAAACTGGTGAAGTTGAAGATATAAATTTAAACAAGACACAATTCTATCAACAATTGTAACCTTGTCAAATTGGATTTTAAGGCAATTTGTGTCTATATGCAGTTTTTGTATGTACCTGAAGTTTCGAATGTTTACTTGAACGAATTTCATATGAAACAGAAAAATTAATAAAAACCATACTTCGATTTCGGTGTAAAAACTTAAGTATTGTGGATATTTTGTCAGCAAATGTGGCAATGTTTATGTCTAAATCGATGTGTAGTTTTTATTAACTTTTCTTTTTCATCTAAAATTCGTTCAAGTGAATGTTCGAAACTTCAGGTATATGTTTTTGTGGTGTTAAAACCTGAGTTGAAGTGAAAAATTGCTTTTACCTCAATGACAAACATTTTTTACAATGGTTAATTAAGAGATATCAATGTGTTAATATACACGAATGGGTTGTCACTATATTTACTTGAAAAACTCTTATGGAAACTGCTTACCACAGGCCCATTTTACCATTGGTACAAATATTTAAAAAAATCAACTATAGAAGTATAAATAGAATAGAAAAGTATCAATTTAACGTACCAAACATCATCCGTATCATCATCGCTCGATTCTATAGATTCATTCGAGTCGCTTTCACTGTCGCTATAACTATCTGGAACGGCAAGAAGCTGCCAATTTTTCTCGAAGTCTTCGTCATCATCATCAGTGCTATTATCATAAACCAACAGGTTTTTCAAAGAATCTGTTTTCATTTTTAAAACAACAGCTGATTTGTTATTCCCGAAATGTTGATTGACCCTTCCTGATATATCCAGTTCGTTAACTTTGTGAATTAAGGTCTCTTGAATAAGCTTCTCAGCAGATATCTTAGGTTGTGCGGTGCTTTTTGCTCTTTTTGTGCCCGGACTATCACAACTGTCCGAAACATCATCGATGCTTCTCATATTTTTTTCAGTTAAGGTGTTGGTTATGTTTTCAACAACAACGACATTGTTAGTATCACAATTTACAGAATCTACCACCACCTCTTTTACATTATCAACTACAGACACTCTATCAGTGGTATTTAAGTTTTGATCTACATTATTTGTCGGCTCTACCACCAATTGTTCACTACCACCTGGCCTATCACAACTTATGGGAACATCATTTGCAAGAATTTCTGCATTTTTATTTTCAGCCATATCATTATTAGTCTTTTCTACATCACTTTTACGAATATCACAATTTTTCTCTGGTGGAATTACTTCTGTTTGTCCTTGCACTTGCTCTAAATTGTTGTTTAAGTTTCGGTCTATATTTTCTGATGACATCTTTTAAGACTTTAACCTACTTACAAACTTGGACAATGAGGTTCTAATTTTGACGAAACACTTAAATTATTACATGTATTTAACGAGAACCGGTACTTTACACACGTGTGCTTTTTTGTTCACCCCAAAATGGCCATTTGCAAAATTGCAAACGAAAATACAGAGAACACGTGATAATTTTCGGACTCTGACATCTCGCGATCAGGGGCTGAATTAACACAGCGGTATAAAATGCAAGATTTGGGTTAAGTGACCATTTATACAGAACATTGTATTGGCAATTATCTAGACATAACAAAATTAATTCCTAGACTTTGTTTTTTTTTTAATTTCTTACAAATCGTACTAGAATTAACGTTCTATGTAAATAAATTAAGACTGTCTATATTATTAGGTATTCTGTAAAACCAGAAACTCACAAATTTCAGGGAGCTAATAGGCAACTCGTTATACTCATTGATGAATGATTGGTTGCATATCACATGTGTATTTAGAAATTTTACTTGAATAATTCAAATATAGGTAATTAGGTATTTTCGATAATGATTCAATATTTGCCTTAACATTTAAGCAAAATACTGTTTCTAATGAAAGATAAATTCTAGTTAAATAAAAGTCCTACTTATCAAAGCATGCAGCAAATAATTAATTCATAAAGCATATTTCAACATCTACAAAGTAATAATATGTTATGCTGTACACGTCGTTACATCTCCTTTCAAAGTCTTTGGGATTGTGAGGAAGTTCTACCAACTCGGTACGACGAACTGGGTGTTGGAGAGCGCATATAGAAACACAATATTTAGCGAAATTATTTGTTTAAATATCCATTCTCAGTCTGGTAGGACTAATTGTCGAGAGTGTGTTAAAAATCGCTGTTGTGAAGAGACGCTGAAAAAGTGATTGTGTCTATTTTGGAATTTTCTATTCGTTTCCCAAATCGTGATGTGACAATCAACAAATAAAATTCAAAAATAAAAGTAGTGTGTTTTGTGTGCATGCGGCTTTTTAATTTTTATTTGAGTTAGCTTGGCATGTTTTTTAAAAAATGTAGAGGGACCAGTCGTGAAATTATGAAGATATGAAACAATTTTTTATGGATTAATATGTAAATAAGGTAGGTTCATTTCGACATTTGTTAGAGTTAGATAATTTAAAGTAAAAATTTTACTGATATTTTTAAAAATCATTTTTAATTATTATTATTTTAATTTTGTATTAATATACAGATGGCCCTTGCAACTAATAGCCCAGACGACAGAGAACATTTTATAGTGAAACCCACAAAAACTTGCAAACTGAATAATTCTTTTTTTAATGAGTCCGTGAAAGTGTATAGAATAATATCCTGAAAAGTTTACATTCCGCTCGGATGCAGAACATAAAAAAAAGTGAAAAAAACAATTTGGTTCCATCCATTTTTCAACATTTTTAAATTGAGTCAGGGTAGAAAAAAAGAAAAAATACAGGTGGATAGACCATGTGTTTCTGAACAAAAAATGTCTTAATAAAATTTATCGCTAAAGCCACGGTATTCCTGGAAAAAATAATGAAGTAACTTTGTCACTCTGCGCGGCCAAGCGCACGGTTAAATGCGTACTACCCCAGACAGCACAATATAATCTTAGAATATTCCTGGAATATACTTTTGAGAATAAAGCATCATTCTTAGAATAGGCCGTGAATGTATAAATTCTCCAGAGAATATTCCTAGAATCGGCCAATGGGAATATCCTATATAAACCTAGATTATTCCTTTAAGAATATTCACAAATTATTCCAGGAATAATCCGGGAATATTTATATGTTTCAAACATATTCACAGCTTTTGCCTGGAATATATATTTTTATTCCTGGAATAATCTAGGTTTACATAGGATATTCCCTTAGACTGGTTTCAGGAATATTCCCGTTAGAAGGTATACAGGTTCTCTGGTATACGTGGGTCACTTTTGGTAAAAGCAGAAATAAAACTAATACATCATCAAAACGCACCTGTATGAGGGAAGACACTCGCAATTGTTTACAGCAGCCCCTTCAGCTTGATATCTGATTATCTTACTTTTCGATTTAAATAATTATATAAAAATTAAAATGTAAAATAATAACAGTAATCACCTGAAAACTTTCCACTTCTTGCATATTAGTGCCTTCTTCCTAAAAATTCTAAAAATATGGGAAAATAAAATATTGAAAATATAATATTGCAGAATTATTTATTATGTATTTAATAAATATATTTATATTTTGAATCTATCTTAAGACTAATCTTCTTTGTCCGTTTCATTGTTTCTAAAACAAAAGAAAACATTTTATAGGATTTTTATTTAGAATTTAAACTTGTGTATTGAAGAAAGCTAATGGTAAAACCAAGAATCAACTCATATTTTTGTATTTTGTAATTACTTGGAAGTATAGTAGCGCAAAAAAAAATTTGAAAAATTGTATTGCTCAAATAGACTTAGAATGTCATGAAACGTCGAGATTTTAAGTTTGAGCAAAAAAAAATGTCCTTCGGTCTGTAACTTTTTTTTATGCGCACAATTACTCTGGAACCGTTTAACATATTGACTTGAATTATATGTATTTCAACGAGGATTATAATCTGATCTTATTCCGTTGAAGGGTTGAAGGGTAAATTGGGTAAATAGGAGTACATAGGTAAATCAAGCAAGAGCCCATAAAACTGGTATTTAGTACATATAAGAGAAGCTAATATTTCAAAACATTTTTTGGCATTAGCCGCCCTCATGATTTAGCGTGTGTACAAGAACCAAAGGATTCAAAATTTGTTTTTACTTTATCCTCCACCTCATACCCCTTCCCCTCTCATCAGTTTTTATTTTCGAAGGAATTCTTTTTTATTGTGGTTCGAGTTAGGAAATTCAAGCTTCAAGTTGGGAAAATTCCTGTAATCAGAGTTGGGAATTATTAACCTCCCCCCCCCCCCCAAAAAAAAACCCTAGTGTCACCCCTGATTATCTAAAAAAGTATTCAAAATTCAGAATAGAATTAGAAAGTTATATTCCTCTCGCCAAGAAACACTAAATCATATTAGATTTCTTTTTAAATAACTGATTATTCTTCAGCATCCATATGTCTTGATAGTAAGTTTCATCAAAATAAAAAAAAATAAAAAATTACATTAAATAAATCAAATTGAAGGATATTATATCATCTGTTTAAAAAAAACAATTGCTAATATGATTTATTGTTTTTGGTGAAAAAACGCTTCACAGGAGGCCGTGTATGTAAATTAAAACCAAATTAATGTCACCTACACATAGAAATATTGTCACTCTACATAAAAAAAAAATTATTCAAATCGTGCAAAAAATAGAGAGTTACAGGCTTGTTTCTCATTTAAGCAAGTATATATCCGAACCGCAAACAAATATATTATGTTGAATAATTACCTGTAAATGTTGCGAAAAGTGGTTTTGGAAAACACTTTTTTGTCTTTGTGTCCGTGTAAACTGTAAAGCTTGGCCAAGTGATCTCTCATTACTTTTTAATAAAGCGGCATGAACATTCCTTGTAATTATCGCCACCCAATCTACACATACTATCAATCTAGAAAAAAAAAATACAAACAGGTAATTAATATCTTTTTACAAAAAATAATAGAAAAGATTGATTAAAATGAAAACTTGTAATAAAAGTTGCTACAAATTATTTGTCCATTGCCTCTAAGCACAGAGGGTTATCATTTGCTAGTCACATATTCCAGGAAGTATACGTACCTGAAGTTTCGAACGTTCAGTTGAACGAATTTAAATTGAAAATTTGAAGTTAATCGACTTGGACGTACAATTTTTCTGGTAATATTTGCTGGCAACGATACTATCACTATCGTTGCCAACAAATATTACCGCAAAAGTGGTACGCCTAAGTCGATTTATAATTTTTATTAATCTTTCCTTTTCAAATGAAATTCGTTCAAGTGAACGTTCGAAACTTCAGGTACATGGAAGTATAGTAATTTTATGTGCGACAGCTCTGCTCATCAAAAATAGCGCTACAATTAAAATTTTCACCAGAATCGCTTTCCAATAAATTACTTTCGCACTGCCACTATTTGAAACATTACTTCTAACAATATTCTCTAAATGAACACTACTTATTAAGTTCGTGGTGCCTGCAGTACTATGATTAAAAGTTTGGGAATTATTTTGACTGATGCAATCATAAGTACCTACTTTCTTGCAAATGTGAAGAATTTGTTGGTAAGCTTTGGTTCAACTGTAATAACTGTCTCTGATTTATATCATCAATATTATGGTCTAATGGAGTTTTAGAGTTCTATTAAGTTCTCTATGAAGCTGCGCCAGTACCTGTAGTATTTCTATCCCTTTTTCTTTTCATTTAAGTAAGAAAATGTACAAGTGACGTAATGCCCTGTTAAATTTTCCCTATAAAAAAGATTAATGTTCTTACTTATTGTTCATCGGTCACTTATCAATTATACTACACATAAAAACACTTAAGTATCTCAACAATAACCAGAGATAAAAGATTTACAATAACAAACGATTAAAGCACGTAAATTCTGATATTGAGGTTATGTTATGAAATACGTAAATAGGAAAAAATCGCGGGTAGTTTAAAACACTATATACATGTGCATGGCTTTATTTCTGAAGTCTAGCCTTGGCTGCACTGCTCAAACCTGATAACCTGATAACAAAAATATGGATTGAGCTTTTGTTTAAAACTGGGAATAACATCATTGTATAATATAATCATTATAATCATATTAAATATTTTTTATTAATTGAAATAAATAATAACACGCATATATTTAAGTTACATTTTACAGAAAAAATTAAAAGCTTTTATAAAACGTTGATTTGGTTGAGTAACAATTAATATTATTCTTTCATTCTCAAAGAATATTCATGGAATAATCTTGACCCAGGAGGGAATATATATTCCAAAATGAATATTACTATCATATTCATGGTGAATATTCCAGATATATACTTAAAATTATATTACTGGAATAATCCGTTATCTTATATATATTCCAGGATTATTCCAGAATTAATCAGAATATATTCATTCTTTTTTGCATAATTACAGAATATTCTTAGAATATACGGTGCTGTCTGGGACGGAACCTCTAAAAATTCTTAGCAGTTCTAATGAATAAAATAAAGCTTTTTCTCTTTCTGATTACATATTTTTAACATTTTTCGTAGTGAATAGGAGGATAAATAGTGAGTCTGGAGGGAAAATATATAATTATGAACACATACACAGACACCACACATAGCCGCTGAATCGCTCGCATGAATTTTTACGTACCTTGTACTGTATTGTATTTATTACAGGTACACCTATCCACATTTCAGCTATATCCAATGGATTCCTTATGCATTTGTTATTGTATTGGAAAAGTTCCAGAATTTATATTCAAAGCAATCAAAGATATTTTCATAGTTATAAGGATAAGATCGTGAAAATCGCAATTTCTTATCACGATCTGATTAATCATATTTTCGAAAAAATGCATACTAGTAGTGGCGGATCTAGGGGGGGGGGGGGCACCCAGAAATGTGAAATATGCCGTGTTAAGGTGGAAATGTCCAAGAAAGAGACATACATAACAAGAGCATTACTATGAATTTTCTTCCGGTGCCCCCCCCCCCAAGGTAAATCCTGTATCCCCCCTGCATACTAGTAAACGAATTTGTGTTTGTTTGAACATTCGAAAAGTATACATTTTTTAGTAATATTTTATTTTTTTCAGTGAATCAATTTCTCGGCAAGTTATAGCCTCCAATATATATATTTATCCAGAAAATCATCAAGGAAATTAAAATGATTTAAGATGTACTTTCTTTGAATCCACTTTACTACAACTTAATAAACCATAATAGTCATGAAGTGTACATACTTTTTAACAGTTCTCAATGAAAGAATTTTTTTGAAGGGATTTTGTTTGTTTCTATATTTTTTATTGCGACGATTGAGTTCGGGCGTGATAATATATATAAGTACATTTTTCCCATCCATCCTTTGCTTGTATTGTTTAAAACAAAAAAGCATCAGAAAAAATAAATACCTATTATTTCTGCTTAGATCATCAGAAAGTTACAATTTTAGTCTTTTAAATGAACCAACACTCATATATAGATTGAACAAATTCTGATTTAGTGACATGTAATTCACTGCGTCGGTGTCATGCGCATTCAAGCACGCGCACGCATGGATCTCGCTCCAAGTTATAAGGTTACACTTGACTATTTTTTTCCGGGAAAACTGTGGCTTTAGCGATGATAAATTTTCTTAGGACATTTTTTGTTCATAAATACGTGATCTACCCATCTGTATTTTTTATTGTTTCCTAACTCGACTTAATTTCAAAATTTTGAAAAAATGGATAAAAAAAATTTTTTTCACTTTTTTTTATGTTCTGCATCCGAGCAAAATGTAAACTTTTTAGGATATTATTCTATACACTTTTACGAACTTTTTAGAAATAAATTATTCAGTTTGCAAATTTTTGTAGGTAAATATTAGGGTTGAAATTCCACTTTTTCTAAACATTTAAAAAGTATGTTAGGTTATTAAACATACTTTTTAAATGTTTCGAAAAAGTGTAATTTCAACTCTCCCTGGGTCTTGTAGGGGGTGCTAGGGGGTGACTGGGTGGTTCAAATCAGTTTTTATTGTCATATTCGGCTTCAGCGCACAACAAGTGGAATTTCAATCCCCCAGGAGGGTTGTAAGGGGATGCTAGGGGAAATTTGGATAGTTAAAATCTTTTTTATTGTCATATTCGGTTTCAGTGCCCCAAAATACATGGGGGTAGGGGGGTCTAGCCTCTGGGTCTCGACTTTTTTTAAAATTTTGTGTACCTGTGTAATTATTACGTTCTTATCCACTATCCAGTAAAATCACTGAAAGGTTGGTGTGTATAGAGATCAGCATATTGTATATTTGTAAGTATATGTATACGACTTCTTGAATTCATTTAAGGAATCGTTTTATCTCATTGGTGTTTTATAGCAATAATAATAAGCAGTGAAGTATGTGCTTTAGAACGCGATTAAATCAAGCTTCAATAAAACTGTATTGGTAAAATCAGCGACGGATTTGGGTTTTGTGCCGCCCAAGGCATGCTTAAATTTGCCGCCCCTGAAGAGTCAATACTACCAATAAAACTGTTTTGCTTATAAAAAACTTCTAATAAAAACGCGGAACCTCCTGCCATAGAAAAGATAAACTATATCTTTTCTGTGCTCCTACTGCAATCGTCACAGTTTCTGACCTGAATTTTGCCGCCCCCATCTTGCTGCCGCTCTAGGCACGTGCCTACTATGCCTATTGCTAAATCCGCCACTGGGTAAAATGCAATATTGTCTGGCTTTACTCGTAGTGTGATTGGTCGAAGTGTGCCCGAGAACTCTTTAGAGTGAAGATCAGTCTGTGAGTTATGATTTAACGTATATTGTTTTTCTTGATTACATCATTTATACCTACATTGTTTATTATTAGACGAGTCGCGTTGGAAATGCATATTTATGTGACGTAAATTATGAAATTGAAAATAAAGGTCAGTAAACTCTAAAAAGTGGCAAGAAAACGTCTGAAGGCAATGAGCAAGATGCATGAATTTTAAAAATGCATTAATTTATTATTTTTTCATTATACATATTATATAAGCCGAGTATATAATAAAAGGAAACTATAAAAAAAGTTATTTTGTAAAAAAAAATAATTTTAAAATTCAAATTTTATCGGAACAAAACCACGTGACTATAAACGGTACTGATGTCATCTGGCATAATGTTTTAGTTTCATCCATAGACCGCAGATTTCTAAATTCACCGGTGGAGCGCATCAGTAAGAAATAACATTATATGATTGGCTAATTTGAAAAACACAGCCAATCATCTTCGTATTTTATCCACCCAGCGGTAAATTTAGAAAAGTACGAAGACAAGTGACAAGTTTGATAGCTTTGACAGTTTACATCTGCTAGTGCTGAAATATTAAATTGTGTGTTAATTAAATGTTAAATTTTAGTCTGCTGACCTTTAAATATCGATTTGTTTATTTTTGTAAAAATTATTAGTGTATTAATTTATCAAAGTGGTAAAAATGACGAACAGCGACTTTGTGCAAGCTCAAAGTGACATTTTGCCGAAAATCGACGTGTTCATGATGAGCAATTTTTTGGTAATAATACCGATTATATCAGTGCAGAAATTGGAGGTGGAAAAGCGACAAGGATGCATCATTCATTGTTCGTAACAATAAATTAGTTTACGCTCACTTTTATCCTTTTACTGCAGTTAGATTTAAATACCTAACCTCAGAATATGTAAACATAATGCATTATTTTAATATTTTTATCAACATTAACTATTGTTTTTCGTCTCAGATTATATAACTTTTTTATATTAAATAGTTTGCCACCACTAAGTACATAGATTAAATATCTGTTGAAAATAATACTAATAAACATTGCCAATGCTAAATGCCGGATGACGTCACACGCAAATGGCGGGAAACTTGCTTCGTTTAAACGTGTCTAAATTCTCAGCGAAACTAAATTATTTTTTTATCCTTTAATTCCGATAAAAAAAAAATAAAAAATACATAGAAAATAACGCTTTTTAGTGATCTATTATTCGATGATGTCAAAAAAATTTATGCATTTTGCTCATTCATTACAAAACATAATATTCAAGGTGAATTATTTATTCTTGAAATATTCTCCCCAAATACCACTCGTGCTTTTAAAGGACCCTTCACAAACCTTATGGAAATTGGCTCTAAGTCGAATTTTCTGAAATTTGGATATGTTGTAGTTTTTGCTTCTCTGAGCAAAAGCTCCCATGGGCACAAGTCTCGGCTATGACTACTTTTCAAGTTATGAGGGCTCGAACGTCATAATAAGCATAAAAATTTGGCGGAGTGAAGACAGCAATTTTCTTAGAACTCCTCCATATTTTTCTTTCTTTTACTTTTACGTATAAATTATTTTCAGTGGAAAATAGCTTTATACATATATTGCAAGAAAACAGAACAAAATCCGATATAGATAGGGGCTGACTGGATAGCAATCCGAAGAAAGTAAAATATTCTTTTTGTAACTTTTTTAATATCTTTTGTGAATTAACCATTTTTAGTTTTTGGACACCATGTGAATGATATCAGGAAAATAATACCCTGTTGATTAATTGAAATTACCAGCGACTCCGCCAAATCTTCGAATATGAAAAATATACTCCGCTATTCGTATATAGAGACACACTGATATAATTAGGAAGTTTCCATTTTTCTCATTTTCTCGCAATAAATAGTGGTAAAAATCTAAAAAACATCTGTAATTTTGGGGCGAGCGTAGAGGCGACTTCAATGTGAATATCAGTCGATATTCCGTTGAAGCAACGTCGAGCGCGGTTAGTACTTGGATGGGGTACCATCTTGGGAAATACAGCATTCTCGTCCCACATTCTAGAGGCTTGTATATCAGGGTATACTCGGAAGTTACGTAATTTCAGACGAGGATTACGTGGATATACCATCCTTCGGAGGGGATGTAAAGCAGGCGGTCCCTTGTCTATTAAATGTTAGGCAAGTAAAAGATCCCTACTCTTCTTAAGAGAAGAGGTTCGGCAAAATTTCCAGGTTGGGGGTAGCTCGTCTCCTGGCGTCGGTGATAGGCCCTGGTAGCGGAAATAGGCCGAAGTTAAATAGTTAAAAAAAAAAAAATTGTAATTTTTAAAAAAAATTATCTCTATAAATAAAAAAGTTATGGTCCTTCCAAGGTTAAAATGCTACGATCATCTGGGCTGAGATCGATTACGTCACAATACATGATTCCGCCAACAGCGAGCGGGCGCGGGCACCTTTATACTCGCTGGCAGACACCGGCAGTTTATAGCCAGCTTGCATTTGAGAGCCGAAAAAATTGCTAAAACATGCAATTTTGGCACGTTCATATTTTTCGAAAAACACCATTGGGACGGCCGTATGATGTCGCAACGTAAAGAGGAAGTCTTCCAGATAAACCTGCTCGTAAATTGCAGGGTGGAATTCGAAAATTCGGCTCGGCACGAACGAATCAAAAGTGACATTTTGTGACATTTCAGAAAATCGAGCACATACACTAAATAAAGGGAACATACGGCGAGCCGCCGGCATGGCAAGTCAGCGCGTTATGTATTGTGACGTCACAGTGGACTTCAGCCGAAATAAGAAATTGAATAAGTTCGTGAGTTTTTCATATATGGAGATAATTTTTTTTTGTTTGACTAGTTATCTGAAAGACTACTAAATGAAGTTGAATGTACATGATATTTCTAAAATAGGAAACTTCCTAATTGATACGACAGAAAGCAAAATTATTTCTGATTGATCCGCATCGACCGTGTCCCGCGATATACTCAAGAAGCTTGCGTTCACTCGGGGGAAGATGGGAAGTTCCGAGTTGGTATATACAGTAGAAAAAACACCACTGCGAATGCGAACACAAAGCGATATTAATATTTCGTGGGACCCGGGTGCACAGTGGTGCATAGGTTTAACGTTTTTTGGCCAAAACTCTGAAACTCCTGGTAACGCCAGAAAATGAGCTGGCGTTTAGAGAAAAAACTAGTGGAAGCATTATACTCTTCGCCGATTTACTGAGCTTTTTATATAATTGTTACACATTCTATAGGATACTCTTCGCATTTTTCTTGTAAATACTGTTAGTTTTTGGACATACTTTGTTGTGAAAAAAAAAAAATATAAAAAAAATCACGATGTGAGGGATCGAACCCGGGACCCTTGGATTGCCAAATTGCCAAATTACATTTCTTTATTTTATTTAAATGTGGCGAACATGTCATTATTAATTTCATTATTTCATTGTACAATTAAAATAAATAAACATTGCGTCACATCCCAGGCAGCAAGGTGCCGTCATTATGACGTCGTTTTTTCGGCATTAATTACGTCAATTTCACCTTCAGCATGACGTAAAAATGACATGAAAAAGACGTCACAATGTCACAGCCCAATGACGTCATATATATGACGCCAATATGACGTATTGGTAATCAATGAATTTTGCGATAAGGGATGCAAACCTCTCATTATAATATTTTTCCACAATTATTAATAAAGTTTTTGACGAAAAAAGAAATTGGAATGTGCAGGGATCGAACCGCGGACCTTTTGCCTCGCAACCTAATCAATCAATAACAAGTTTATTAAAATTAGAGGTACATGAATGTGCCTCCCCGGAATCTGGCCCGGAGCCAGCCAGACAACCACGACGCGCAGCGTCGTGGTGGGTGTCGGGCTGGACGGGACAGGTCCGGTTTGGCTAAAGCTGAATGTGAAAAGTTAAAACTCCTGCCTAAGAATAAAGCTTAAAATTAACAATTTGGATCAATAATAGTACACAAAAATACTTAAAAAATAATTAAAATTAGCAACCTAATACTTAACTCACTGAACCATTGAACATCTTTATTTAAATATGTTTAAAAGCTGTATACCTAGTTAGAAATAGCAAAACAAAATTATTATTACTATGTGGCAAAAATTGAACTAGTCACTAAATACTTCTATTTATTTTTATTTTATAATGATTTATTTCACGTCATTTTAATGACGTCAAAATAATGACCTAAAAGAAACGGGTATTTGACGTCTTCATGATGACGTCAGAAGTACGTATTAAATATCACGTCTCTGGTACGTCATTTATTAATGACGTCAAAATAATGACCTAAAAGAAACGTATATTTGACGTCTTCATGATGACGTCAGAAGTACGTTATAAATATCACGTCTCTGGTACGTCATTTATTGGGACAATGACGTCGGCGACGAAAAATCACCTTTGAAAGACGTCATAATGACGTCACCTTGCTACCTGGGATACTCGCGACTGATCGCGAGAAGTGCCACAACGGCCAGGTGCTTCGGCAAAAGAAATTCAAGTTCATGTTACTGTAGTATATTAGACGATTTCAATTAGCACAATCGTATTTTAGCCCTTGGATTGCGAGACGAAACTCTTGCCGCTACACCACCATTTCTTATTACTAAAATTGTTAATGAGTAAAATATATACCATTAGAAAATTTTTTTTTTGAATTGAAAGAAATCAGTCATTGCAATTATTATTACTCCTAAAATCGGGCATTTTTTTTAATCTTCATTAACGTATTCAAAACGCCTTTATGCAAAAAACGGCAGCTATTGGCAGCTGCAATTCACAGGACATGTAGAGAACACTGCATTCAATATCCCAAAAATTTATAGGGGTGAAGCTTGCGGGAGTAAAGTGTAACAAAAAAGAAAATTTTCATTTTAATCAAAATTTACGGCTGAAACCGCTCATTCGCTAGAAGGTTATAATTCGGACACCAAATATCAAATAATGTCAACTAACTGCCTACAATAAAGCTCATGCTCTTGCCTTGTTCTATGCCAGACTTGGCCGATTCGTTCAATTGAAGACAAAGAAATCATAAATTCACAGTCGTGTAAACGCTAAATATTCACTCATAATTTTAAAATTGAACACGTGTTTCCTTCTCGAGCTATATAACGCAAATGGAGCAGTTATAGGGATCAAGGCCTTTTGTTCTCCCAAGAATAACGTCCACCCTTACCAAAAAGCTTGTTTATTAGGTACTCATTTCGCGGAAATTTGGTTCTTTTGCCCAGAAATCTCCCAAAATGGCCCACTGTAGGGTGGGCCCTAGAAGTCTGGGGCTTCGAGCAGCTGCCCGAATTGCTCGTGCATAGCTACGCCTCTAATTTGCGACCTCATCAAATTGACGCAAATTATTGCAAAATAATTACTAAAAGGTATTGCAAAAGTTTTGAAAATTTGAGGATCAATGTCGTGGCCGCTTATTGACGTTTAAAGTCAAACATTGACTTTGTCAAAGCAACCCTTTCCAAGGTTTAAAAGTTATTGTAAAAGTTTTGCAAATTGGACAGCCAATGTATACCACTTATTGATGTTCGAAGCCAAATTTTCACTCTTATGCAATGACTGGTCTACTATTTAAAGCTGTTTGTACAAGTACCTACATGCACGTAATACTCCGCCCAGAAATTGAAATTTCAAGTCGTTCCTTTAACAAATATATATTATCTATTTATTGTTTCACTATGTCAATATTTTACAAGCATGAAATTAGCACAAAGCAAATCCCTTTTTAGGTGAGAATATTAGCCGGTATTCTTTATCTAAGACAAAGAAAGAACATAGTCAGGGTGTCAATCGAAAAACGGTGGAAGTGAGGTATAGTAGAGGTTTCTTTACGGTTATCAGCACTTTGATAGGTCTAGTTTAAGAATCCGGTTGATGCCATTCTGGCACCCTTGGGCATTTTGAGATATTCAAGATGGCGGATTATCTAAGCTGTAATTTAAAAAAAAATTTACCAAATGTGGGCATGTGATACATCATTTTCTATGTTTTTCAGGTTCTAGAACACAAAAAGGAACATACCTCAGAAATAAGATGCAATTATGTTTTACAACAAATAATTCTCCCTTTATTTAATAATAGGAAACTATCTTCCGTAAGGAATTAAAAAGTTGTTTTTAAATTCTTACGGAAGAAAGTTAGGACATAATTTAGGTTTATGTTTTTTGAGAGTGACCCTCATTCAAATTATTAGCCAAAAACCTTTACTATACCCCCAGATTAGGGAAAAATCCTTATTTGGCACCCTGACTAACATCTCACACTTTTCCTATCTAAAAGAAAAACCAACAAATTTTGAAACTTCGTATGTAATATAGTAAATAGGTATATCTTTGAGTAAATAAATCATTGAAGAATTTTTTTGAAAAAAGTAATTTTTCAAGTTGTCAATACAATAAATCAGCTGGTGATATAATGAAAGAACTGTGAGATAATTCCAGCGTGGAGCTAGATAAAGACTAAAAGAGATGAAAAAACTTCATCTGGCCTTTTATAGTACAATCGGACTTTTCTTTTTTAAGTTATCGTACTTACAAGTAACGTGACGGATGGACGGACAGACGGACATTTTTAAAGTTGTTCAGAATTCGTTCACTAACGTAATGATATGAAATTTTTTTCTCTACGAGCGGTTTTACTGATTTAGAAAAGTGCCGATCAAATACAATATACTCTTCGTTTTTGCGAAGAGTATAATAATAATTACAGCACATACAACCGTTGGAGATTTCTCCCACTGACATCTCGAAAAAATCACTTTTTAAAAAAATCTCTTCTGCAATTTATTTACCAGAACATATTTCTTACTGTATACTAAATTTTAAGAAAATCGATCGATACATAAGAAATAGTGCGAGGTCCTGTGGAAAATTTCGGATTTGGTTTGAATAAAATGATTAAAGGGACTCACGTAGGCCGTTCGTTAGAAGTTTTTCACCTTGCAGTTGGATTACAAACTTGAAACTTGATATGCAGCCGTAATCGATCATACCCGTTCTACCTATCACTTTTTTTTTTGTTTTGCGGGCGTTTTTTGGGGTAGGGGTGAAAAACGAGCGAATCTGACAATTCTGATTTTGTTTCAGAGGGTCCAAATACATAAAGATATACTGGTATGGTCCGCCGGATAGACCATTTTTTGAAGGGGTGTTTTTTTGGGGGTTGGGGGTGAAAAACGAGCCAATCTGACAATCCTGACTTCGGATTCGGTTTCAGTGGGTCCAAATCCATGAGGATACACTGGTCTGGTGCGCAGGCCAGACCACTTTTTTTGTGTGGCTGTATCATTATACAAAAAAGTAAAATACTTGTAAAACAAATGCTGAGATGAACGATTTTAAATATCATGGAAATTGGTTCTATATACATCCAAGAATGTGAAAAAAAAAAAATTCCGAGTGGCATCAGCTTTTATTTAAATTTGGTTGTAGGCCACCGTGTATAGGGAATGCTTAAGTACCTCACCCTAAAATTCAATTGTCTTTCGAATGATATCAGAAAAACAGTAGATATGCCATTAGGTGCCATTTGAAAAAATCGACTTTTTGATGATTTTTTTTATTGCGACATTTGAAAATCTCCTGTGCCCATAAGGTACAAGATAGGAGCTCCGATGGAACATCAGGTGTTAGCCTGGACTTCATCAATTTCGTTTCATAATTTTGAACGGTTTGCGCGATACTTTGTTCGTAAACTACTACTACTACAGGCAATTTTCTTTCAAAAAAACCTGTAACAGATAAGTTAAAATAACTTGGGTTGTCTTAACTTAGAATTGGAAGGCCAATCGAATCATGTAAAAAAAAAATGTAGGTTTCCATTTAAAATAAGAAAGTTGGTACCGTCTTTTGGTACACCCTGTATAGCTGGAGGACTGAAAATATTTTAGGTAGAACGGGCATGATCGATTATGGCTGCAGTGAAGTTTCAAGTTTGTAATCCACTGCAAGTTGAAAAACTTCTAACGAACGGCTTACGTGATCACCCTGTATGTATTAATTAAAATGGGGAAGTATTCGAACTCCTTTAACCTCCGACACGAAAAGGACAGGTGTCATAAGTTGGATGAGTATGTTTGTAAGTCTGTTGTGTCTGACTGTCTATGTGTCTGCCTGTCTCTGTGGTTTCATATCTCTTCAATTTCATGCGGTTTTGTTTATTTGAAAAAGTATTTTGTCGATAAGGTTTTTAGCAAGGTTCCATTTCGATAGACCTTCAGGAAGCTGCACATCAATGAAGAGTACATTATTAATACGTCAGGGGTTTTTAATTTGTAATTTAATTGTATGAAATTTCTAACTCCAATGTTAGATGTTGCTTGCTAATATTTTGTTAGTGTTTCTTTAAAGCTTTGTAACAAAGTAGGACATGATACAGATCAATTTTCAAGTCAGTTTACACTGATCATACTTTTTCACATTCAGGACATGATTAAACTGTAATGTGAGAAATATCATTGAACTGACAAGAAAAACCGCTGCCCAAGGAATCACTACTTCCACATCCAGATTTTCTATCCAAGTCTCTCACAACGAAAAAATTTTGTATGTAGAAATAATTGTTTATGGAACTTTAATAATATATTATTTGAAATCCTCTACCCCAAAAACCCATAAGACGATACCCCACATGGTAGTGGGATGGGGGTGGTGATAGGCGGTAGTGGGGGGGTGGATGAAGTAAAAAATATTTGAAGGTTTTTGGTTCTTGTACACAGTATACAAACTAATCACAATCTTTTCTCATGCCCTTTAATAATGGGGTGGGGGGTGGTAATGGGGGTGGCGAATGCCAAAAAATTTTTTGAGACCTTAGCTTCTCTTGTATATACTAAACACCAATTTTATGGACCCTTACCTGCTTCATTTACCTATTTACACTCATTTACCTCAATTTACCCCCCAACTCTTCGACGGAACAAGATGAAAATATAATCTAATTCCAGATCTCGTTAAAATACATACGTGTACCAAATTTCAAATCAATATCTTAAACGGTTCCAGAGCAAACGTGCGCACAAAAAAAGTTACAGACAGACCGATAGACAGACAGAATTTTTTTTCACTCAAACTTAAAATCTCGACGTTTCATGACATTCTAAGCCTATTTGAACAATAAAAATTTTGAATTTTTTTTTGTCGTTACTATACTTCCACTGGACGTGGAAGTAAAAGTGATGTTGAATGAGGTGAAATAGTATTACAGTCGCATTTGAAAAACCGCTGCCCAAGGAATCACTACTTCCACATCCAGATTCTCTATCTAAGTCACTCACAACGAAAAAACTTTGTATGTGAAAATAATTGTTTATGGAACTATAATAATATAATATTTGAAATCCTCTACCCCAAAAACCCATAAAACGATACCCCACATCGGTAGTGGGGTGGGGGTGGTAATACGGGGGGTGGTAGTGGGGGTGGATGAAGTGAAAAATATTTTGAGGTTTCTGGTTCCTGTACATACACTAAATCACAATTTTTTTTCATTCCCTTTAATAAGGAGGTGGGGGTGGTAATGGGGGTGGCTAATGCCAAAAATTTTTTTGAGACCTTAGCTTCTCTTGTATATACTAAATACTAATTTCATGGACTTTTACCTGCTTGATTTACCCATTTACCCCAAATTTACCCCAATTTACCCCCCAACCCTTCGACGGAACAAGATGAAAATATAATCTAGTTCTAGATCTCGTTAAAGTAACATATGTGTACCAAATTTCAAGTCAATATCTTAAACGGTTCCAGAGTAAACGTGCGCACAAAAAAAAGTTACAGACAGACCGACAGACAGACAGAAAATTTTTTTTCGCTCAAACTTAAAATCTCGACGTTTCATGACATTTTAAGCCTATTTGGACAATAAAAATTTTTAAAAATTTTTTTGTCGTTACTATACTTCCACGTCCAGTGGAAGTATAGGCGAAAAAGGCGAAACTCGTCAGATTACTTATTCTAATAAAGGAATGAAAGTGGCTCTAAGGTTTTTTCCATACTTGTACGTTTCTATGCTTAAGAGTGTTCTACTTTGAACCGTCAGGCAAATGACACCATGAATAAAATTATACAACCTAAAAAACAATTGTTTAACATAATATGTATATTATCTATTTACACATTGTTTTTATGGTTTTATGTGTTCAACTATTATCTTTTCTATATATCCTCTTTTGAAATAAACACCATACTCGTTTTTACATTTATGTAGATATAGCCAGGTCATAAAAAACTGTAAATAAAGGTAACTGTAAAATATTATAATAAATAAATTGATAGATGAGATACTATGCAAACTTTTATAGTCTAGTCAATGAATGCCCAAAAGGGGATTATAGAGAATATTTAGGAGGGGAGAATTTTTCTCTTCAGGGATGTGTTGGGGGTAGTTAGGAGGTAAAAATACTAAAAGTCCCCGCCCCTAGCCCCGCCGCTTCAGGGGGGAGGGGGGTGGAAAGGTTCCTTTTTTCGATTCTTCGTTTATAACTCGGAAACGATGTGTCGTATGGAAAAAGGTAATCTATGCAAAATTAAACGTAATTAAATTTACCACAAAAATGCTTACATTCATTTTCTTCCTATATGTTATAGTTTACGAGATACTCGCCAACGAAAATCGATGATTAATAAAAAAAAAATCAATTATGTACCTTGAATATTTCTATCAAAGTGGTTTACCGTGGTCTGCTAATAAATCAGTCACAAAACAATCTTTATTTTACAACACTCGACGTATTTACTAACGTAATATTTTGTCGAAATCTATACATTTCTTTAAATATACAGTGTGACTCACTTAAAATGAAGATACACTTATAACTTTTTTATTTTGTTTCCGATTTGAATCAAATTTTACTAAAAAATGCAACCGATCGGCGCCACAAACGTACATACACCAAAATTTGATTTGGTTATTGATGGGAGATTTCTCATACATAAGCTCATCTGGCATCAGTTTCCGCAATTTGTGGTGGCTACGTGAAATTCTTCAAGACGCATCAATATGATTTTTAATCTTTTTCCTCATATTTTGGTACCACAGGTGGCTTTGACTTTATAGCAGGTGAATGATTTTTTAGTCATAAGTAGATTCTAATTTGATCTATACTTGAGTAAAATTTGATTCAAATCGGAAACAAAATGAAAAAGTTATAAGTCCATCTTCATTTTAAGTGAGTTACACTGTATATTTAACGACAAAATATTACGTTAGTAAATACGTCGAGTGTTGTAAAATAAAGATTGTTTTGTGACTGTGATTTATTCGCAGACCACGGTAAACTTTGATAGAAATATTCAAGGTACATAATTGATTTTTTTTTTATTAATTGTCGATTTTCGCTAGCGAATATCTCGTAAACTATAACACATATAAAGAAAATGAATATAAATATTCTTGTGGGAAATTTAATTACGTTTAATTTTTCATAGATTACCTTTCTCCATACGACGGATCGTTTCCGAGTTATAAGCGAAGAATTGAGAAAAGGAACCTCTCTACCCCCCCTCTCCCTCTGAAGCGGCTAGGCTAGGGCGGGGACTTTAAGTATTTTTACCTTCTAACTATCCCCAGCACATCCCTGAAGAGGAAAATTCTCCCCTCCTAAATGTTCTCTACAACTCTTTCATTGACTGTCCTAGATGAAAATTTTTTTTTTTCAAAAACTTCTCCTGTATCTTGGCTTCAATTGCTTCGATGCATGTATATGGAATCTGCAAAAATAAAAAAGTTTGTCGCTTAGTCAAGATTTCTTAGCGAAGTAATAAGTCGAGTTAGTACAGTTAACGAAGGAAATAGCAGGGAAAATTTTAGATAATTTGGGATATTTGGACCTTTTATGTAATAACATGCGCTGATCACGAAAAAAATACTAACAATACTCCAAACATGTCGCAACATGTTCTTATATATATTTTTTTAACAAAAAAATGCAAATATATCATAAAATAAGCATTTTCTTGAAAAAAATACAAGAATAAAAAGTGTTTAAAATTGCATTTTCCATATATCTATGGTATTAGATTTGCATTTTTACCTTTATTTTTCGGGAGAAACAGAAAGACTAACATGTAAAACTAAAGATAAAATTGCAAATCTAGCAAAGCCATATGGGAAATGCAATTCTACACACGTTCTGTTCTCATAGATTTTTTGAAAAAACGCATAGATAGCGAGATAATTTTTGCTAAAAAATATCTATATATAAGAACATGTTGCGACATGTTTGGAATTTTTTTAGTGTTTCTTTCATGATCAGGGCATGTTTTTACATAAAGGGTCTAAATATCCCCAAACTATCCAAAAGGGTATAGCCGGATAAGTTAGGGAAATGTGCCCCCCGCACTTACTTAGTTAAAATGGCTTCCAGATGATGCAGTTTATAGAGTATATTACACGGTAAAAATTTTAACCCGCTACTACCCCTACGAAGGTAGAAAAAAAATAATATATCTTTAATTATTATATATTTTTTTCGGTTTCTATGCAACCGATCGATTTGAAATTTGGCACGAGTATTGCTTGCGTGGAGATAACTTACTCCAAAAAATAAGGTCATTTTATGACCATTTTAACCATCGGAAAAAAAATATAAATTTTTTTTAGAGGACAAAAGGGTGGCACAATCACCATTCTATGATATATTATGTCTTGACACTTCGTGATTATCATACTAAATTGTCAGATTTTTTGCTGTGGTGGAACAATATGGAAAAAATAAAATTGGGTAAAATAAAATATTTACACATGCTTCTTAGTTGTAACAGTTAATACTTATAGCCTTACAAGATATTGTTGCATATCTACAACCGACCGCGGGTGCCAGTGCGATGTTGCCAAGTCTACTTTTTCCCCAGACGTACGGAAATTCGGCACAATCTGGCAATACCACTTCCGAAGGTCCCAGGGGCGAAGTATTAACTCTCTAGGACCTTGGGGAAAAGTTTAGCAATTAATGATGTTCTTTGTAATTACTGTCGCATTACGACATCTGAAAAACGACGTACTGAACCAGATGAAGAAAGTGAGGGAGCGATCGAAGAAGACCAGTCTTTTGTGCCTTCGACATCTTCTAGCACTACGATTAGTGACTCTGATGAAATAATGGAACTACCATTGCAAAGACTCGTTGCTACACATAAATACTATTGCATATGTGGTGATGGTAAAGAACTGACCGTAATACCCACTACTGTGAGACTACAGTGCTATCGAAACAAACAAATATACATCCCCCGAGGCAATTCTTGCTCAAGCTCCTAGAGAGTTAATACTTCGCTCCTGGGGGGTGAACCCTGGAACCTCCAGAAGTGGTATTGCCAGATTGTGCCGAATTTCCGTACGTCTGGGGAAAAAGTAGACTTGGCAACATCGCACTGGCACCCGCGGTCGGTTGTAGATATGCAACAATACCTTGTAAGGCTATAAGTATTAACTGTTACAACTAAGAGGCATGTGTAAATATTTCATTTTATCTAATTTTATTTTTTTCCATGTTGTTCCACCACGGCAAAAAATCTGACAATTTAGTATGATAGTCACGAAGTATCAAGACATAATATATCATAGAATGGTGATTGTACCACTAGAAAAAAATTGTATTTTTTTCCGATGGTTAAAATGGTCACAATATGACCTTATTTTTTGGAGTAAGTTATCTCCACGAAAGCAATACTCGTGCCAAATTTCAAATCGATTGGTTGTATAGAAACAGAAAAAAAAATATATAAAAATTAAAGACATATATTTTTTTCCACCTTCGTAGGGGTAGTAGCGGGTTAAAATTTTTACCGTGTAATATACTCTATAAACTGCATCATCTGGAAACCATTTTAACTAAGTAGGTGCGGGGGCACATTTCCCTAACTTTTCCGGCTATACCCTTTTCTCATTTGGCTGCCATTTTGAACTTCGTTTACAGTACTAAGTAATAAGTTCATTGTTTTTTAAAGAAAATAATAAACAATAATCGATAGAAACAAAAAGATCATTGGAAGCGCTTGTTTGTGTACTTGAATTAAAAAAAAATCAATTAGATTTGAAGATATGGCGGTGTAAATGTTAAAAAACACGGTGTTTATAATCAACCAATTCCTCAAGTTTTTTTTAAATAAAAAATATCTACCACAAAAAAAATCGTAAATAGCCATTTCTTATGTAGAATTGTTCACTTTATAAAAACTGTAAGGTCTTGTCTGGTTCTATGCTAATTTTTATTTCTCGAGAACGGAGAGACTTTTATGGTCTATTTCGCTCCACTATCAAGCTATTACAAGGGCAACTTCCATAAATGGAATTAATTTAAAAGGTGCGCTAGCGCTGTGGAGTCTATGTCGTCACGCATTGTTTGCGCGCCTAACGGATTTATTCAAACTTTAATGTTGAATACCGTTTGTAAAAAAATAAGAAAAAATCCTTTTGTATTAAGTAAAGATTCTAAAAATACTAAAATTATATTTTTTTGCAAGGAGCCTATTAGGTACTGTGTCAATTCGATTATCCACATTTTATCTACAACTTTATTAACATGCTCTATGCATTTTCTCCAATAATTACCAGTAAGTCTTTAATGCATTAGATAGAAGGCCCTTTACGTCTTCTAATTTAATTTGAATGGAAAATTTCCTAAGTACAAGTAAAAATTTGTCGGTCTCTTTATATATAAGTAGGACTTACCACTTCGATTTTCTACATTTTCCACACAGGAAAATAAATAAATAACAGCCAAAACAAATTATGAAATTTTCGAAACCTGTAAATCCGCGCATCCATGAATTTACTGTTGGAACATCCCTAGTGCAGACATCTCTCACGTTCTCACATATAGTTTTTGTCTTAAATACATGAAAAAGTAGGTAGAAAAATAGTATAATTATAACAGCGAGAATAAAAACGAAAATTAAAATTCCGAAACACATTGTAATTCCCACATTTTTTATAAAACATATACGTGTCATTCATGGGCGGAACAACTAATAGTTACGTAATGTCTAGCAGTATATTATAATTATATGTCTAACAAAATGAAATATTGAAGAAAACAAACAAGCAGAATTTAAATGAAATAATGTAAATAAATCATTTTAAAAAAGAAACTATTTTACATTAAACTTTGTTATCTTAATAAATATAGAAATTCTGCTAGGCTTGATGATGTCAAGAAAAATTTTATAGCTTACGAAACCGCTCGCCTACAAAATAATTCAATGAAAAATAGACACCTACTTTGAATCTTCAGTAAATATTCAGTTATCCTTTCTAACCCAGTCGATGAAGGTATTCACCCACAAAATTTTGCAAACTCAGTAAACCTTTTTTTAATGTGTTCGTGAAAGTGTATAGAACAATATCCTGAAAAGTTTACATTTCGCTCGGATGCAGAACATAAAAAAAGTGAAAAAAAAATTTTTTCATCCATTTTTTCAAAATTTTGAAATTAAGTCAAGCTAGAAAAAAATAAGAAATACAGATGGATAGATCACGTATTTATGAACAAAAAATGTCCTAACAGAATTTATCGTTAAAGCCACGGTTTTCTCGGAAAAAAATGTCAAGTGTAACGTTATAACTCGGAGCGAGATCCATGCGTGCACCCGCTTGAATACGCATGACTGTGACACCGACGCACTGAATTACATGTCACTAAATCAGAATTTGTTCAATCTATATGAGTGTTGGTTCATTTAAAAGATGGAAATTGTAGCTCTCTGATGCTTTTTTGTTTTAAATAATACAAGCAAAGGATGGATGGAAAAAATATACTTATATATATTATCACGCCCGAACTCAATCGTCGCAATAAACAATATAGAAAAAAATAAAAGCTCTTCAAAAAAATTATTTCTTCATTGAGAACTGTTGAAAAGTATGTACACTTCATGATTATTATGATTTATTAAGTTGTAGTAACGAGGATTAAAAAAAAGTACATCTCAAATCATTTTAATATCCTTGCTTGATGATTTTCTTTGATAAATATATATATTGGAGGCTTTAACTTGTCGAGAAATTGACCCACTGGAAAAAATAAAATATCATTATATCGGAAAAGATGTATATTTTTCGAATGTTCAAACACAAAATCGTTTACTTGTATGCATTTTTTCGAAAATATGATCAATCAGATCATGATAAGAAATTGCGATTTTCACGATCTTATCCTTATAACTATGAAAATATCTTTGATTGTTTTGAATATAAATTCTGGAACTTTTCCAATACATTAACAAATGTAAAAGGAATCCATTGGATATAGCTGAAATGTGGATAGGCGTACCTGTAATAAATACAATACAGTAAAGGCACATAAATATTCATGCGAGCGATTCAGCGGCTATGTGTGGTGTCTGTGTATGCATTGATAATTATTTATTTTCCCTCCATACTCACTATTTATCCTCCTATTCACTAAGAAAAATGTTTAAAACGTGTAATCAGAAAGAGAAAAAAGCTTTATTTTACTCGATAGAACAGCTAAGAATTTTTAGAGGTTCCATAGTATGCATTTAACCGTGCGCTGGCCGCGCAGAGTGACAAAGTTACTTCACTATTTTTTTCCAGGAATACCGTGGCTTTCACTTTTTGTTTATGTTCTGCATCCGAGCGAAATGTAAACTTTTCAGGTTATTACTCTATATACTTTCACGAACTCATTAAAAAAAAATTAATCAGTTTGCAAATTTTTGTGGGTTTCACTATAAAATGTTCTCTGTCGTCTGGGCTATTCTTTCTGAAAATAATAAAATATTATCTAATAGTCATGGGTTTACAACACACGGAAGTGATGACAGTGCTCTCAGTGATTTTGTAGATGGTACTGTAAATGTACTTGATCAAACTTAGATTGCTTTGGGACTATTTATCTTTTTTGCTAAGGCCTTGGACTGTGTCGATCTTTCCATATTATTGACTAATTTAGAAAAATATGAGGTTGGGGGTATCACTCATGGATGGTTCAAATCAATTTAGTTGATCATACCAAACAAGTTAAAATCAAGAATGCTGTGTGCAGCCTATCTACTATGAACTGCGGAGTTTTTGGAGTTCCTCAATAATCCATACTAGGCCCTATATAATTCATTATATATATTAATGATGTCTTAAACTATCTCGAACATTTATTTTGCTGGACGATACCGATTTTTAATAAGATCTAGTAACTTAACTAATGATACAAATTGTGTTGTCTTAATGTATAGAAAATGACTTTGTGGGTCCAAAGAAACAAATTATTTAAAATAATGATAAGACACCATATACTGTATTTAAAACATGACGGAGAAATCGGAAATCATAATATTCATGCGCTGATTTACAGAAAATATAATTTTAGCTCTAATTTTGATAAAGGAAAACCAAAATACAGAAAAGGAGTGCGGGAAATGTTCCTGGATGCACACTTAGACAAACGACTAACGTTTGATCGACATGTTAATGAAACTGAATGGACAGGGTTTATTCCATGTCCATGAGTATGTACCCACTCTTTGGTTGATTGATTTGATTGATTTACCAGAGTGCGGTAGGCATTTCTGCCACTCCCAGGGTTATATAGCTGGGCCTGCTACGTCCACCCTGGGTTGGATTGAGGTCATGCTTGTTGCCAGCAGCGAGAGCCACATGGCGCATTGTAAAGGAATGTGGGATGGGAGGTGTAGGTATTTGTGAGGTGCGTTACCGCATTGTGTCGTGAGGGAGCGTTTAAGCTCCCTCTTTTGTGTTTTTGGTTCTGGACTTCTGCCTCTTCTTGTGAAATATGTTGCCGCGTTGTGTCGTAATATGGAGTGTTTATGCTCCTCTTTTTGTGCTTCTGCTTTTTTTAATCTTTTTTTTCTGAGTCTTCTGATTCCTTGGTTTCCGACTGTGGTAGAGTATATATCGTTGCAATTTCTTTGTGGCGTTCATTTTTTATCCTCATCCTCTCAGTTGTTGTTCTCCGCTGCAGCATGGTCTTCCTATTTTTAATTTGTTGATGTTCGGTGCTAGCAAGGGCGGATCTGGACCTTGAGCTTGGGGGTTAACACTGAACCCAACATTTTTTGATGAGTGGGGGGGGAGAATCCGAAATCAAATTTTTTTAATGAGCGGGGAGCAGAAATCCGAAAAAAATTTTTTCGTCCCAAAAATAAAAAATGAAATTTTAAAACGAAAGTTGGTGGTTTACAGAATCTTGGGGGGGGGGGGTTAATTACCCCGTTACCCCCCCATAAATCCGCGCTTGGGTGCTAGCGCTTTTTTCAGTTGTGTTTGGTCCGTTCCTTGGGTATGTCCCCAGTACTTCATTGTGTATATTTTTATCCTTTTTTTTTAATTGTCTTTCCTCCTAATACTGTTGATGTTTTATGTCGCTGTTTTCGTCTTGTTGTTTTTGCGAGTTCTTGGGCGATGTCCCTTTCTATTCTTCTCAAAAACTTCTTCTGTTGGCTTTTGTTGTTTCCGCATTTTTTAACTCCATTGGCCGTTTGACTCCTATGTATTATATCAATTTATTCGTTGTTCTTAGGGAGTATTCATTTATTTTGTGTTCCTCTGCGCTGGTCTAATTCTCTTTTGTTGAAAGGTCTCGCTCCATTTCTTTTCTTTTCTTCTTCTTCTTCTTCTTTTCTTGATAGTCCATTTCCCTCGAGAAAAAAAACGCCAAATTGTGATACAAGCATGAAATTTAGCACATTTATAAAATACGACATTTTAAGAGATTTGACCCGATAAGCCACCCTCCTGGAGCCGTAGGACACCCGATACCGCCATTTTCCCAAAATGGGGGAAAAATAATTCTTTAATTTAAGATTTTTTCAATATAGACAATATTATACTCTATCTTATATAATTCGAGGATAGAAATAAAAAAAAAATAATAGGTCGATGACCTTCAATGACCTCGAAAATTGCGATATGGCTTAAAAAATAGGCATGTTTGCAGACTTTGCATTAAAAAAATTGTAAATAGCTAGCGTGTCAGTTTTTATAACTAAAAGAGAATAATATACTTAAAAAAAATGATAAAAATCCTATTTCGTAAAATTAAAGATGATCATGGGCGGTGCACTGATTTTTTGAAATAATGGTTAGAGTTCCTAAAAGTTTGCGAAAATCAACTAAGTGAGATTATATTGTCTTCCATATGATTCTACTACAAAGAAATAGAAATACATGTTTTCTAGTTGATATGACCGTTATTGACCTTGAAAATCTATATTCAAGTCAAAAATAATGAAAAAAAAAAACAGCTAAAATGATAATTATTTAATTTAGGTGACTTGTTTATTTTCACATACCCCTTGACAAATGGTACATGCAGGAGTACAAGGAAGATCCGCTTTACGACAGGAACATCTTATGCTGTCGCACTGCCCTCTACACCCACACTTTTCAAGCCCCCTTAGAGCAGACCAAATCTGGGGTTGTGGGCTCCATTTGGGCTCCCAGCGATTTGCTTTTAATGTCCAGCCTCATCCTTCAGGTGACGGAGGTGGTTCATCATGGATTAAGGACTGACCCCATATTTGGCCGGCTTGGTAAGCAGCTCCTCGGCACTGCTCAATAAGGCTTCCTTTTGTTGGTGCACACATTGAGATTTGACTATCACCACTACAAAATTGCACTTTTCTTAATTCGTTGACCTTTAATAATTCGCTCTTGGGGTCGTATAACTTTACGGTGAATGCTTCCATTTGTGCAAATATATCATCCGGTATTTCTTTTACACTATCTTTTGATGAAAAATATTGGAAAGCCGAAGTTGACTCCGGGTACTCTTCCCATGTTTTCCAATATTTAACCTTTGACTTTAGGGCAAAAAAGGATATAGTGTCACGCCCTGTGAACGCGTGGAATCCACGAAGAGCTTGTGACTTCTGAGGCCCCAAATTATTTGACCTTGTCTTTAAAAAACAGTGGCGTGTGGCGTGTGCACAGCAAACCAAACAAACAAAAAAAAAAAACAGAAAAACAGAAAACTATGACTTAAAATTTAAAAATTAAATATTAAGTCGTATGCAATTTTTAAGGGAAAACCCTAAAAAGGTCTATTTTTTTTTTGGTTTAATAGAGATGTCATATCACTATGATATATATGTTTTTGAATTTCTCATCCTCGAATTATATAGGATGGAGTATAATATTGCCTAGATTGAGAAAGACTGAAATTTGAGAAATTTTTGTCCGCCATTTTGAAAAAATGGCGGTAGCGAGCGTCATGTGGGTCGCAGAAGGTGGCTTATCGGGTCAAATACCTTATAAATTATTTTTTTACAACTATGCCTAGTTTCATGCTTGTATCACAATATGGCGTTTTTCCTTGATATTTTGCCAGAGGGAAATAGACTATGAAGCTTGTTTTCAGTCAAGATGTGCCCTGCGGCAGTTAGAGGATCATCGGCGTATGTGTGTTTTCTTAGAAAATAGCACTTTTCTGAAAGAAGCCTGCACCACGCATGCCTCCGCTGAAATGCTGTGAGAATTCAGTCCTGACACAGTATATCAACAATGCTTCATTGATTATTTCGGGATTAATTTAAATTCGTTTGAATACTTTTAATAATTATGAAAAACCTCAAGTGAAAATTTACCTAAGAAAGTGCTATCAGGCCCCCCGTATGGGGGGTCTGTTGGGTACTGAGTTTAGGGGCCCGGGCTTCCGAGGGGCCCGCCAGAGATCTTTACAAAAATTTGTTTACAAATTTCTCCTCCCCGATCATCAATTATTAAGCACGGGGGAACGTTGGCTTCCGAAAGGCCCGCCAGAGATTTTGGCAATTTTCTTTTCAAATTTCTCCCCTCCCATTCATCAATTATTAAACGCGGGGGCCCATTGGCTTCTGAGGGGCCCGCCAGAAATTTTGACAATTTTCTTTTTCAAATTTCTCCCCCCCGCTCATCAATTATTAAGCGCGAGAGCCCGTTGGCTTTCGAGGGGCCCGTAGTGGGGGCCCGCCAGAGATTTTGGAAACATTTTTTTTCAAATTTCTCCCCGTCCGTAGCGAGGACCTGCCAGAAATTTTGACAAAAAAAAATTTCTCACTCATCAATTATTAGGCGCGGGGGGGCGCCAGTGAATTTGGTACCGGGGCCCATGATTTGATGCGGGGGGGCTGAGTGTTATTACCATACTTTAAGAGTAATGCATTTGATTATTACGGGTTTAATTTAAGTATATTAAATTCGTTTAAGTATTTTAATAATTATGAAAAAAGAACTATTTGAGAGTTAATAAGAAAGTTATATTAATTTAAATTAAATTCATTTGAATACTATTATACTGATTAAAAATTAATTTACTTGGAGGTTTACACAGGGGTATTATGGCCATACTTCAATAATATATTGCTCTGCCATAATGATTTTCTCAAAAAAATTGTTCGGCACTTAACGTATAAATTACTTAAATAACTTTCTTGCATCATTATCTATCCAACAAGGTACAAATATTGTCAAAATTCACACGCATTTGGAAAGAAATTGCGATAAAATCCCAGGTAGCACGTTGTAAAGAGTGCCAGCAAAATTCGCCCTTTATTGGGTAGTGAGAAGGAAAGATGCAAAATTGATCCTGTTGGTTTCAAATTAATCTTTGAAAAAAGAGAGCATACCTTTTCGTTTTGCGAAAAAATGCGAAAATTTACCCTATTTAAGGGTTGAAGCAATAAATAATTAAAAAATAAAACAGTTATTATAACTCTGATTTTAATAATAATTGCAACAAAATAATGCTTAAGTAACGAACATGAACCCCACTACACTATGCACAATAGAAAACCACCCCCAAGGAAGGGGTTGAAAAACAATAATTACGAAAAACAGTGAAAAATAAGCATTTGCATCATAAAATAACTCTTATATTAGAATATTATAATATTTACTAACTAAGCTACTGATATTGAACTCAACACCCCCTCGTTAGGGGTGGTTTTCGTATGAATTTAATATCATTTTAGACAGTTCCTGTGATATGTATCTTATTTGTGGCGAAATTTTAGGCAAGAAAGTTACTAATATTTTTTTTCTTACAACAAAAGCTAATGCAGATTTTATAACTGGAAACTATTAAAATAAAAAAAAAATGAACAGGGTCACATTGATATTTTTTAGATCTAAGCCTGGACTACTAATTTATTTTTAAAACACCTGCCGTTCAAAAAACTGGATTATTCCAGGTATTTAATCTCACTTTAGTTCTATGTAGCATACCAACAAGCGATATTTTGCGATAAAATTATTTCGGTTTCATGGCCGAAATTAACATAATTCTTTGGCGGTGAGTAAAAATTTGAACAAATATGAAAATAAACTTGCATGATCATACATGGTTACGTAATTTTAAGCAAATCAAATATTTACTAAAAGCATTATATCTTAGTAAGTAATACAAAAAAAGGTTTGGTAAGTGTGGATAAATATAGATTTGGAAAATTTCAGTATAAGTGTTTAATTTCGTAATTGATTGATGATTATGTGCCTAGAAAAAGAAAAAACAATACATGGTGCCGTTAAATTACCATAACGTTGTTATTTTCTAAAAGGGGATTATCTTTATTAAAGATAATTTATTAAAGTAAAAAACTATATTCTAAAACCAAATTTCTTAAATAAAATAATGGACTTTTGAAATAAAAAAATAGCTATTTAACAATAACAAAATTTATTGCAAAGATAAATAAACCGGTAGAGCATTGAGATATAGAGATACAGGGTGTAGGCAAATAAAATTGTGCTAACGATAATAATATTCCACAAACAAATATCAAATATAAGGTACATACAAAGAGACAGACATAAATATAACATAATAAAAAAAGGTAATTCCTAAAAACGTAAGAAATCGGAGATTGGCTAATTTCGTATGTAATAATATAAATAAACAAGCTAAAAACGTACTCTTCGCCTGTTCACTGAACTTTTTATATAATTGTTACACATTCTATAGGATACCCTTCGCAGTTTTTTTGTAAATAATGTTACTTTTGAGTATTTTACCAACGAAATTAGTTGGTAAAATACTCAGTGTAAAATAAAGTAAAAATAAAAAAACTATACCATACCCCATTTGGGTAAACCGTAAGAACTACACCACCACCTTACACGTAAAAAAATATAAATTTTTACATTATAAGACACGAGCTGAAATCATATTTTCACGGTTGTATATTACATTATGATATTTATATTTATAAAATATACAAATATTTAGATATTAAAATGAAATATCATTTCACCAGATTTCTATTCAATTACAAAAACATAAAAATCAAAAAAAAATGTTCCAAATTTAAATCGTTAATAACAGTATTAATTACCGATCGATTTTGTTCAAAAATAATAAGGTTCTTCCTCTAGCTAATACTAATTTACTGCCCAAACGTCAGTACAATCGAATTTTTCTTTCTTGAGTTATCATGCTTACAAGAAACGTGACGGACGAACAGACAGACGAACAGACCAACGGACAGACGGACGGACGGACGGACAGACGGACATTTTGAAAGTTGTTTAGAATTCGTTCACTAACACAATGATATGAACATTTTTTGTCTGTGAGCGATATTTACGGTTTTAGAAATGTGCCGATCAAATGCAATATACCCTTCGTTTTCGTATTTGCGAAGAGTATAATAATTGTTCATTCACAAAAGACAAAGAAAATTGAAAACAAATTGCTTAAAAATAACTAACTAGATATTTACAAAATTATACATTGAAAGCAATATAACAGACTTAACTAAATAGTACAAAATTTTTGTGTTTATACACAGTCTATATGTTACATAGTTTCTTTAGAGGCAAATTAATATGAGTTTTTAAACAATGAAGACGAAGCACTCGAAGAAAACAAGTTTGTCCGTCTGCTTACACGGAAAATAGAGAGACAAAAGTTGAAACTGGCCTAAAGTTTAGGGTGGCGCAAAGGTAAACGGAACGCACTTAACTACCGGTCTAAATGTTGATAAGGCGATAAACAGCCAGAGGCATCACGGAAAATGCTAGGGATCGTCGATAACCAAATGGAGGAAAATAAATGTTTATGTACTTAGAACAACTGCTGGACATTGAAGTATACACTATAGGAATGGCTGCAGCACAAAGTTATAGATTGGTAGCAGTTGTAACCGCAATAGGGTTTTCCCAGAAAAAAAAATATTGCTGAAGTACTTAATTCATGTAAAAAAATTATTTATGGCATATTTATTATCTTTTTAATTTTACTAATAGTAACAAAAAAAACTTGAAGTTTGAAAAATATTGAGTTCATTTTAAACAGCCATAAATTAGCGCGTTGTGACGTCAATGCCCTGAAATCCAATAAAAAGTTGGCTACATTGTTGCATAAGATAGCCGTGAAAAATATAAAACATAACCTCTATTTATTGACAGCACTTATTATGAGTTGTAATGGATTATCAAAATGCCTAAAAATAATTATTGAGGTACCAAGGGTGTCATAAGGATAATAACGCACCGAGGTCGGCAGTGTACTTCCCGAGGACCTCTGGCCCGAGGGAATGTACGTCGACCGAGGGCGTCATTATCCTATAATACCCGTGGTGCCTTCAACGTTTAATGTCCTACAAGTCTGTTATTTAATTCGATTTTTTCTTGACATTTACGATTTATTAATCTGACATCTGTTATGTTCAGAACGATTTGATTTAAAAGAAAGTAAAAATCAAAATTGTTTGTAAACGCCGCCGTTGCATAGCAACGCATTTTGTTTGTCAATAACGCTACCATAATTTGCTTGTTTTGGGTTGTGTTATAATTTTATAATGCCCTAGGGCGAAGTGGGCAGGAGTGTGCGAAGTGGATAGCGCTGGTGAGCATCCGAGCGTAGAATCGTTGTCGCCGGTTTCTATTGGCAAAAACAAATTTAAAGTAGCTCATATAAATATAAGATCGCTAAATACTGGTTTCGATGAATTTTCATAGTTTATTTATAACTATGATTTTGATATTTTGGCTGTAACAGAGTCCTGGTTAAATCCCGATATGGATAGTTCTTTATATGCCATACCGGGTTATAATCTTATAAGAAAAGATAGGGCCACTAGAGGTGGGGGTCTAGCTTTCTACCTGAAAAAATCTATAAAACATAGTCAAATTAATATTAGAAATTATAATAATATCGAAGCAATGTGCATAGAAATTATAATAAATAAACAAAAAACTGCCATTTGCGTTTGTTATCGTCCACCTAATAATGATAACGTCAGTTTTATAAATTTTTTGGATGAATTTTTTTCTGTGGTGTATCCTATTTTTACAAATGTTGTTTTGTTAGGCGATATAAATTTGAATCTATTGGAAAATTCTGAGCAAAAAAGAGAGTTCACAAATATTCTGGATATGTACAACATGAAACAGTTAATTCAGTCTGCTACTAGGGAGGATAACTATAGAAATAGTTCTAGCTTAATAGATATAATTGCTGTAAAAATATCATGTAAAGTGATTAATACAGCGGTCATTAGTCTTCCAGGGAATATCACAGATCACAAACTAGTTTTTGCTATTTTAGATATGCCTAAGTTTAGGGCGCCCAAAAAAACTATTACTTACAGAGATTATAAAAATATAAATTTACAGCATTTTGAGATAGATTGTAGGGCCATAAATTGGAATGTTATATATGAATCAAATGATATTGATGAAAAAATTTATCACTTTAACCAATTAATTTTAAGTTTATTAGATGCGCATGCGCCTATCGTAACTAAATCTATCACCGAGAGACCATACACTCCTTGGATTACAGATACTATAAAGACACTTATTAAGCTTAGAAATAAAGCTCACTTAAAATATGAAAAAAATAAAACAGAAGCAAATTTAAATTATTACAAGCAATTGCGAAATTACACTAAGTGTGCTATACGTAGAGAAAAATGTGCGTATTTTAACTGCTTAAAAAAGGACTCAAAAAAATTGTGGGATGCAGCCAAAAAACTTAATGTAACTCAGTTACCGAATTTTCAATTGCCTACAAATTTGAGGAACCCCAATTTGTTTAATGATTATTTTATTTCCACCTCTAACTTGCCTTCAACATTAAGCGACAATACTCTAAACTATTATGAAAATAATATTCATCCGAATATTGAGAGTGAACTAGAATTTAATTTAATAGATGAAGTGTCATTATTGAGAATAATTAACTCTATAAAAACTAATGCTAGTGGGATTGATGGTCTCTCAATAGTTGATATTAAATTGTGCATACCGTACTGTGTTCCGCATATACTGCATATAATAAACCAAGTAATAATTCAAAAAAAATTTCCTGCATTATGGAAACACGCATTGGTTAAACCTGTTGCCAAAAACAATAATCCCACTGATTTTTCTGATTTTAGGCCAATCAGCTTGCTATCTGTTATATCTAAAATATTAGAGAGACATATTTATAACCAAATCATTGACTTCTTAAATAAAAATAATTTAGTTTCAAACATACAATCGGGATTTCGAAAAAATCATTCCACATCAACAGCGTTAACACATTTAGTAGGTGATTTTCTTAGAAACATTGATGGTGGAAAATGTATATGTTTGGTACTGATAGATTTTTCAAAGGCCTTTGATACCTTAGACCATTCTATGCTATTGGTAAAACTTCATTATCTTGGTTTTTCTAAATTTGCGACAGATTTCATGAGTAATTACTTAAATGGGAGAAAACAAGCTGTGGTTATAGATGATGATGGTACTCGAAATGTGTCACGTTTGCAAAACTTAAATTCAGGTGTTCCTCAAGGTTCAATCTTGGGACCACTGTTGTTTACCTTGTACGTTTCCGATATTTCAGATGTAGTCACCAGTTGTCAACTACATCAGTATGCAGATGACTCGCAAATATACAAATCTTTTAATTTCCAAGAATGGCGAGATGTTTTAACACTAATAAACCAGGACTTAAAAAAAATTTCTTAGTATTCTTCTAACCACAATTTAAAATTAAACCCTGAAAAATCGCAAGTAATGCTAATAGGTACATCTGTCGCATTAAAAAAATTATCAGAAGTTTCATTTGATGTTAATTTAAATAATAAAGTCCTTCCTGTTGTAAATGAGGCAAAAAATTTAGGGCTTTGGTTAGACTCAACGCTAGGCTTTGAAAAACATATTTTATCCAAATTGAAATTCGCTTACAGTCTGAAAAAATTATACAGTTTTGCGAAAGACATATCTAGAGAGTGTAAATCAAAATTTTGTGATTCACTCGTATTATCTTTAGTTGATTATGGTGATGTTGTATATGGAAAGTTATTATCGGGGGCAGCAAAAAAGAAAATTCATGTATGCGTTATATTTACAGTATCCCATATAGACAACATATATCACCACATCTAAATAAACATAACATATTAAACATGGAAAATCGCAGACGTTTACACATTCTCACACTTATATGGCGAAAAATTCATAATGACGAACCTCAGTACTTAAGAAATAAGTAAATTTCACGAGATCACTTGCATAATACAAGATACATACAAAATTTTTTGGTGCCTCAGCATAAAACTGCGATTTTTCAAAGATCATTTACGTATTTTGCATCTCATCTTTGGAATGAACTTCCAAATGAATATAAACAATATAAATCAAAAAAAATTTTTATTAAAGTTGTCAAAAATTACATTTTGGCTGATCAGAGGCAGGAGACTTGATGCTGCGTTGTGGATGCGCGTATATTTCTTTCTTTTCCGTTACAATTTTATTTACTTTTAACCTTTTTGCTTTGCTTCGCTTCGCGGGGTCTGCCCGTTCCCCTTGGCTGCTCGCATGTCTGAGTGCTGCTGCTGCTATTATTATTGTTGTTACTATTATAAAATATAACATTTGTTAGATTATAATTCATTACTGAATATTAAAAAATAAAATAATTATTATTTTTTTTTCTTGAAATTTCAGGTTATATGTATTAATATTTTTTTATGATATTTTTATAATCTTAGATTATAGATTATTTGTATTTGGGCAAATGGAAGAAGAGCTCTACAGTTCAATTTGTACCATTTTTACTTTGAGTAAAATAAATGTATTATTATTATTATTATTATTATTATTATTATTATTATTATTATTATTATAACGCCCTAGGGCGTTATTTTTCATTTAATGTATCTCAAAATAGGGTGGTTATTGTAAAATAACAGACTTGCAGGACATTAAGTTTGTTTTGTACCTTTGTGTAATAATACTAGTGAAAATGCTCCCTCAATATTATTTTTGACAGTACCACTTAATATTGAAAGACGTAAAAATTAGTTTTCTGCTGTAAAATCTAAACAGATATTTCATCTGGGAAAAGATTTGTTAATAAAAAAATTATTCATCATTTCAAAGTCTACTTTAGGTAAATTATCAACGGCATCTTTAACATATCCCTCTTCCACTTTACTCATTTTGATCGTAGGCTAAATGAAAAATAAACCAGAAACTGATAAAATGATAATATTTTCACTCCAAACAATCCAAACATCAAAATATAAATAAAGTTTTATGCCGACTCCACACAGGCGGCGAAACTATCGCCGAAACATTTGCCGAACAATTCGCCGAAATATTTGTTTACAAATATGCCTCCACACATTCGGCCATACTGTGGCCGGAATAGTTGCCGTCTACTAAACTCAATTGGAATATCTTTAATGCCGGCTCCACACATGCGGCGAAACTATCGCCGAACAATTCGCCAAAACAATTGTCTACAAATATGCCTCCACACATTCATTGTTCGCCTTGGTTTGCTCGACTTCGCCGAATGTGTGGAGCCGGCATTAGGTTAGTCATCTTTCATTTGATGTGTACCGTCAGTGCAGAAACGGGTGAAGGTTAAATCTAAACTACAAAATATCAACAGATAAGAAGACATGATCCCCGAAATGTGCAAAAGATATTTTAACATCTGTGCCCGTTTCGAGGTTTATGTCTAGTCTCACCATTGCTAAAGAACGTGTCCCGAGTTCTAGTACATAATGTTAACAATGCTAAATAGTGAATCATTAACCGTCCGACAGGGCCGGCATTAAATCTTTTTTTGGTAAAACTAACAAAATAGGTAGTTTTAAGGTAATGAAGATATAAAATAATGTAATTTAGCGGATTTTAATGGAAATTTACGAATACTTAAAAAGTTGACCGTTACAGCTACTAATAGGTCAGTCATGTAGGGATAGTTAGCGGAAATAACTATGAGATTTTTGAAAATGTATGGAGAAGTTCATTTTGATGTCCCGAGTAATACCGTAAATTTTCCGGGTCGTGATAGTTGTGCTCCCGGTGGGGGTGGGTGGGGGGTAAAGGTGCTATTACTATGAAAAATGTACTTCTTAACATTCTGCCCAAAAATGATGTCATACATTTTTTTGTACAACTGACAGTTTTCCCACAAGTGACCCTGGAATGTCACATTTTTTTTATTTTCTGGAAAAATTCGTGTTATCAATGGAATTCATACTGGAAATGAATGAAAGATTCAATGATACCATATAATTTATAATGCTTGTAAAATTATTTTTAGTAAAAAAAAATGTTATTTTTTATTTAATAATACAACGGGCACAGATATTGGAATATCTTTTGCGCATTTCGGGGATCATGTCTTCTTATCTGAAATATAATTCTGGGTGTCATTTCATTTTTTTTAAATCGCGTGGGCCATGGCAATGAAGCAAATTTTAATTAAAAAATTCAGCAAAATGTCATTTGCCGGAAAACGTTCAGTTGTACAAAAAATGTATAAGATCTTTTTTGGGCAGAATTTTAAGGTACATTTTTCATAATAACCTCAATTTTGTTATCCCCAAGCGTTCTTGAGCTACAACCAAGAAACTATTTTGGAGCACCTTTACTCAAGGGGGAGCACAACCATCACGACTCAGAAAATCTACGGTATTATTCAGGTCATCAAAATGTAACGTCTAATTTTACTGTATTAAGGCAATATACCAAAATGTTCTCGTGGCCATTATTTTCTCAGTAAAGAGTTTCAAGTTGTGAAAGCAACGATAGTTGCATTCCGGGAGAAGTAAATAAATTAGCAGAAGCATTTCGCTCCCAACTTCTTCCGGAGAAGTTCAGACTTCTGTATGAAACAGAGTACGAGGTTTTTGTCAACTGGTGTCAGTAAAAGTAAGACTTTAAGGTAACAGAGCCAGTTGTTCTTGCTTAGATGAAAAATCACAATGTTTCAAGTCGTCCAAACTGTAAACTGTAAAATATTCCATGATAAAGTCGGCTTTGACTGTCAGGGAAAATACAGATAGACATAAGTGCACCCTAAAGTAGAAATGTTTTTTTTTAAAGAGAAAGTGTCTAAAAGCCTAAAAAAGAACGAGTTTATTACTTTTTTTGGTTGATTGTTTTAACTCATAACTTCTTTTCCACACGATTTACAGCTTGTCACCATGTTAGTTCGCAATCTACGTTTCTTGAAAAAGAGATTGACATCAGGCCCATCCTGTACAATTAAAAATTCCACAAAAGTGGTCTTACTAAGACTAGTATGTAGAAGTATGTAGAACAAGTCGAAGTTGCTAATATGTTTTGTGGTAAAACGTCAAAAATTAAAACCGGCAAAAAACAAACAATGTTTCTAACGTTCAATATTAAACAAAAGTTACTTCTTCAATAATACCATAGCCACAACTTTATTAAAACATGAATATTAGTTAATTGTGGTATTAGATGTATAATTTAAAAATCTATATTATATTTTTGAATGTGCAAAAAAAATCTTTTAGTGAGGTGGCTTATTGAAATTACCGTTACGTGGTGGATAAAAGCACCAAATTTGGTACAAAGATACCTCTAGGGTATACTAATAAACGGTAGCCTAGGAGCCCTCAGAAATTTCTAAAAATGTTCATGTAGACCACTAAAATCCAAAATGGCCGACAAATACGACAAAATATCACATGTGAGTCTTTCTTTTCGAGGCACCACTATTGCAAAAACCATAAAAAGTGGGATTCTCTTGCACTCTTCAAGAGACCAAAGCATAAAGCAACATCTCAGCAGGGGAAGAAGCCGAAAGTGCTTCAGAACAATATGGAACTATTTAGCCAACTATATAAATCTATGGGAATCTGATTCGGATGAGTTCTTTGCGCATGAGATACAGTCATTCCCTCCTTCCTTTTCAAACTTTGGTAAGCTTCATTTGTCATCCAACAAAGCTGGAATACTGCAATGTCTTGAGCAGCCAGGTCAACCAGGACCCCTTCAACCCCACTACCTGCCCACTATTAGTGTCGACACCTTCAATTAGTATGCTGATAAGATATTTCTACTTTACCTTCATAAGCAGCTGGAGAATGCCGAAAGGTTAGATGTTGTTTGGGACACCTACATTCCAGACACTTTAAAGGAGTCTACACGGGTGAAGGGATTCGAAGGAAAGTACCTGGCAACACCAAACTGCCACTAAATTGGATGGACTTTCTCCGTGGCTCAATGAACAAGAAGGAATTGTTCAACTTTTTGACTTCCAAGGTTGTAGAGTTCAACTGGCCACCGGGCACAGATGTATATGTCACAACAGGGAAAGCAGTTGTACAAATCGGTTCGAACACACCCATGGAAAACTTAAATCATGAGGCAGACAGAGACAGAAACCAGGCTTGTGGTTCATGTACTCTACAGCAATGGGCAAAGAGAATCCTTGTGCATACTGTAGATACAGATGTGATTCTCAACCTTGCTGGCACATTCTATGATCTAACAGTGTCGAAACCTTTGGCCGATATCATTACCATCGGTGCAAGCCTCTAGGAGCTAAAATCACGAGCTCTGCCTGTGTTTCGCTCATTCTCTGGTTGCGACCCAACCTCCGCCTTCAAAAGTAAGAATAAGAAGTCCATTTGAGAAGCATGGCAAGTATTTCAAGACGTCACTGATACATTTGTGTATTTGACCACTCATCCATTCCAACTGCTGAAAGCCAACTCTAAATACTTCAAGATGCTGGAACGACTGACTGTTGTTCTATATGATAAAACCACTCCTTTCAGCAGTATCAGTCATATAAGAAAGGAGCTTTTCTATCAGAGGAATCGAGCAATGGACAAACTTCCACCGACTGAGGATGCGCTTCTTCAACATATCCGAAAAGCAGTTTATCAAGCAGCACGCAAACACAGCAAGTCATTCCTTCTCCACAAGATATTGCTTGGAATTAGGTTTCAGAGTCATGGGTACCAGTTTGGATGACAATTCCAGAGGTTTCCCGATCATGCAGGGAATTGATTAAAATGTTCCTGCTAAGCAGGCTGCAAAAATTGCAAATGTGAGAAAGCCAATCTGGACCAGTGGCGCAGTCAGAAAATTCATCTGGGGGGGGGGGGGTCAATAGAACCGGCCTCCCTAGAGGATGAGGAAAATTTTTCAGAAAATGGTTGAAAACGGATTCCTCTATTAGAGAATATTGGCATTAATTACAAAATATTTATTTCAAGAGATAATTTAGATACTGCTTCTTCATTTTTTGGTTCATGGAAGACGGCTTGGGGGGGGGCCGGGCCCCATGGCTCCCCCCCTGGCTGTGCCCATGATCTGGACTGCTCACCACTTTGCAAGTGCAAGTGTAATTTGCAATTGTAATTTATTTATAACTGTTGCATAGTGAATTCCATTGAATGAATAACTATAAATAATTTTTTGTTATTGGGAACTCTTATTACTGTTATATTTGAACTTGTCGGTCATTTGGGATTTTAGTGGTGTACATGAAAATGTTTAGAAATTCCAGAGGGCTCCTAGGCTAACATTTGTTAGTATACCCTAAGGCACCTTCATGCCAAATTTGGTGCTTTTATCCGCCAGGTAACGGTAATCTTGAAAAAGAGCTCTAAGTCATCTCACTATTTGCACAACATGCAGACATAGATATTTTGACGCTTAAAAGTGTGTAAAAATGACATATTTCTGATACTGGTAGTGAAAAAAAGATTGTTCATAATTTGCTGCTCTCAAGTTATTCAAGTTATGGCAGGATTAACAAACAAATTGACATTCTTTCTTTGTAAGAACCTGGAGATCATTTAAATTATTCATACGGATTAAACGCAACAAATATTAATAATTATTTTGTGTTATGATTTTTTTTTTTCACAAATTTTAAGGAAACACGTGAAATTTTGATTTTAATAATTGCCGATATTTGTATTTTTACATATAGTGGCCAAAAACATACCACTTCGATGGCTTTGAAGAGGACAGTAAAGTTTGACCAAATGCCGACTTGAGAGAATATAATATTTGATTTTCAGTTTTCCAAATATACCTCAGTATCCCCACGTAACTGCAGATGTATTATTTTAGTTTCTAATAAAGGTTCCGGGGCAAGCGTAGAGGCGACTTCAATGTGAATATCAGTCGATATTCCGTTGAAGCAACGTCGAGCGCGGTTAGTACTTGGATGGGCTCCCATCTTGGTAAATACAGCGTTCTCGTCCCACCTTCTAGAGGCTTGTATATCAGTGTATACTCGGAAGTTACGTAATTTCAGACGAGGATTACGTAGTGGATATACCATTATTCGGAGGGGATGTAAAGCAGGCGGTCCCTTGTCTATTAAATGTTAGGCAAGTAAAAGATCCCTACTCTTCTTAAGGGAAGAGGTTCGGCAAAATTTCCAGATTGGGGGTAGCTCGTCTCCTGGCGTCGGTGATAGGCCCTGGTAGCGGAAATAGGCCGACGTTAAATAGTTAAAAAAAATAATAATAAATAAAGGTTCCACGCAATACTATTAGATTAAACTACAAAAAAAAATAAATAAACAAGCAACTTACAGACCACTTTTTACTTTAAATTATTTTTTAAATTATTTTTTAAATTACCGTAGATTGTAGTGAAACTATAATAGAAATTGTGTTAAATGTAAGCCGTAAACAAATGAAGAGGATTACAAAATCAGATAACCATTCAAAATAACATGTATGATTAGAATGCTCTATCACAATAAATTATAACACTAAACCTACTTTTATTTACATTAAAAATGACAATAACATTGGGGTATGAACATTGAGGTTGAAAGTATCTTATAATTGACTCAAATAACCAAATTAATTATGAACATATCCTTTCTTTGTGCATTCAACGCCTTATGTTTTATTTATTGTTTCATTCATGGAGATGGCATTGATGATTTGCATAAGAACTAAGAACGGATTTTATGGTGCGGATGTATGACTTCAAGGATTTAAATGTTATTCACATTCGACATATGCTGGTTGCTTCTTTAAAAACATTTGTTTCTGTAAGATATTTGCTGTCGTAGCAAAGAAGAACTACGTACACAAATAGTGTAATGAGGTTTGTTTTACTTAAATCGAAGTTTCTCAAATGTTTTGTTGCTATATTATAAATAAACAAGTAGTTCACCTACAAATGCCGACGAGGAAAAAATTATAATAAAAATACCGTTGCTACATTGTGTTAAATTTAGACATTCCTTTTTAATGTTTGTGTGGGTTACTACTAAATATGTTATTCGAATTATTTTCTTAAATAGAATGTTTGATAAATAGTTAACATTTATTATTTGGTGACTACAGTCCATCAAATATATTTATTTTCTGCACGAAATGTTTTTAAAAAATAGTATAAAATACATTTTCATAATATTGTGATCTGACGAAAAAGAAAAAACAAAATCAAATACTAGCACTACAATACCATACCAATGTACAATTTTCATCACCTTAAGTTACTGCTAGTTTCTTAAGGTTGCGAGTTTATATTGGAGGTTTAAAATGTTACTAATTGGTTGCGAAATTTTATAGTGGGTATGTAAAATTACCCAATGGGCACTCGTGCGTATAATAAAGATTTTTAGAACATCGTAGTCGTTGATTAAACGTTTTTCGTTGGATTTTTCAAGGTTGCATTTGGTTGAAAATTTCAACGTTTAAATAAGACGTTTAAATTACGTTACTACTACACGCATTTTTAACCACTGGTAGAAGAAAATACTGGAATAAAACGTATTAATAAGAACATTTTTTTCACAAACACGTAATAACATATAAAACACGTTTATAATGTAAGGAGTTCCGAACAGGTGAACCGGGAGAGGGATGTTTTTAAGCATGAAATTTGACACATATTGGCCCATGTGCTTTATTGTCGATTAAAATAATTATTTTTTCGTTTGACTCCCTCTAACACAAAAATAGAATAATGAATTATCAAATTGCGATGCGCAGTAGGTTTCTTCGAGTACTATGGATGCGCAGTGGGTTTCCTTCAGTACAATGAATGCGCAGTCGGTTTCCTCGAGTGCAATGGATGCGCAGTGGGCTCCTTTGAATGTAATGGATGTGCAGTGGGTTTTCCCGAGTACTATGGATTCGCAGTGGGTTCCTCGAGTGTACTTCTCGAGCACTATAAGAGTACTCAGTGAGTATGTAGCGCTTCTTTATAGGCATAAGTTAGTAAGTCGCGGGCATCAGCTAGTGTACAATAAATGATTCAAAATTCAATGTTCATAGCATAGCACTACATTTATTTCAAAGGGCATAGCAGGATAAGCATGTGTTAGGTGCCCCCGCACCAATCGGGTCGAAATTTTTAGCACAGTTGATAGTAGTGTTAGATGAAATTTCCCAAAATATTATTTTTGGAAAACCATTTTTACGGGAGTTATGGGGATAAAAAGAAAAATGAAAAAAAATGTTTTTCTCGAGAACGGTTAAACCGATTTTCATGAAAAAAAATATATGTTATGGCTTTTGATGGTGCAAATGTGGGAAAAAATTAGTGAGTCCATTTGTCGAAAAAAAGTGGTGAAAAAATTTTTTCAAAATAAAAAATTATTTTTTCTTAGGGGATGTTCTAGAGGCACACCCACCATTTTCTTCTAAATAAAAGCTTATATGCCCCTTTAAAATATATCCAATTTTCAAAGCGATCGGAAGGGTACAACATACTCAAAATTGATAATCATTGGCAGACTGCGGGCGGCGCGTAGTCTATGTAATGAAGCACGACTTTTTTGTAAATATTTCGTGCAAAGACGAGATTACCTTCTCCCCTCGTTTTCGAAGGTGCTGAATACGATGCAAGTGGTGGGCCGCAACCCCCTGCAACTTTTTTGTAAAATTTTTTCAAAATAAATTTTTTTTTATGGGATGTTCTCGAAGAATGAAGACTAAGAAAAGTCTCATCAATATAGAGTAACCTGATTCGTGAGAGGCAGGAGGACTCACGCAAAAAAGTCAACCCGAATTGTGAGAGGCAAGGGGACTCATAATAACCAAGCGCCTCGACTAATGAGAGGCAAGGGAACTTACAATAAACAAAAACAAGCGCCCCGACTAGTTAGAGGCAAGGAGACTCACGATAAATAAACACCCCGACTCGTGAGAGGCAAGGGGACTCACAATAAACAGACACCTTCACTAGTGAAAGGCACTGTAACCTCCTCGTAGTGGACTTTGAAAACTAGTTCTTTCGTAGGCTGACTGCGGACGTCATCCTTGCAAAAACTTCAGATTTTCAAACTAGATTTTGTTTGACCCCACAGTTGACGTCAGAGAATTTTTGCACCACACTTCTTGAAGTTTGATACTGATTTAAATGGTAGGGTTGTAATGGCTGCCAGTGACCGTTGTAGTAAGATGTAGTAAGATGTAGTAAGATGTAGTAATGAACCGTTAGTCTATGTAATAAAGGCAGAAATAGTGTAAATATTTCTTGCGAAGACGAAATTACCTTCCTCCGTCCGTTTTCGAGGGTGTTGAACACGATGCAAGTGGTGGGAGAAGTTTTTGACCGCCGAAAACCTCCTAAAACGGCCACCCCTCTTATGGATCTCTTTATGTTTTCTATACGGGTCTGGAGAGTCATTTATCAACGGGTTATACTTGAAATAACATGGAAGATGGTTATAAAGTAAGTTGAGTCCAGACAGCAGTCTAGGGGGTTAATTAAACCCTTCCGAGGAGTGGAAAATCATTTTTATCAAATAATTCGGGTTCAAACGCGTTTCTCCCGTTATTGGGCTGATCATGAGAAAAATATTCATTTCTAGCTCCAACCCCTCTTCATCTCTCAAACGGTGAGTGAGAGGTGATTTCTGTCCGTTTGGAGCTAAAAATAAATATTTTTCCCGTGATCAGCGACCCCAAAAAGAGGGTATACGTATTTGAACCTAATCATTTGAAAAAAAAAAAATCTACCCCTCTCGGGAGGGTTTAATCAACCCCATAGGCCTGCTGTCTGGACTCTACTTGCTCTATAACCCTCTTCCATATTATTTCAAGTATAACCCGTTGATAAATCACTCCCCAAACCCATTTGTATATGAAAATATAAAGGGATCCATAAGAGGGATGGCCGTTTCAGGGGGTTGCTGAGGTCAAAAACTTCTCCCACCACCTGCATCGTGTTCAGCACCCTCGAAAACGAAGGGGGAAGGTAATCTCATCTTTGCACGAAATATTTACAAAAAAGTCGTCTTATAATGCTTCATTACATAGACTACGCGCCGCCCGCAGTCTGCCAATGATTATCAATTTTGAGTATGTTGTACCCTTCCGATCGCTTTGAAAATTGTTTTAAAGGGGCATATAAGCATTTATTTGGAATGGTGGGTATGCCTCTGGAACATCCCCTAAAAAAATTTTTTTTATTTTGAAAAAATTTTTTCATTACTTTTTTCGACAAATGGGTTCAATAATTTTTTCCCACATTTGCACCATCAAAAGCCATAACATATTTTTTTCATGAAAATCGGTTTATCCGTTCTCGAGAAAAATTTTTTTTTTCTATTTACCCCCATAACTCCCGTAAAAATGGTTTTCCAAAAATAATATCCTGCTATGCCCTTTATTGCCGCACGACTCTATGCATTTTTTACGGAAAAGTGTAAAAAAGTAAATTTTTTTTTACTGAAAATCTAAAATATACGTTACATTGGTGGTCCTCTAATTTTTTAGAGGTAGAAATACAAATTATACCTAGTGCCCTTTGTTTCTGATATACAGCATGTTTTCTATGTTTTGATTGGCTTCACCAAATCGAACCAAATTTAGTAGGCATGTTTCACTAATAGAGACCCTCACAGTTCAGTGCCGCAAATGAAAAACATATCAGGAACCGGCTCAATTCTTTTATTTTGGCATTTGCCTAAAAATATCGAGAATTAATAACTGAGTTTCATAATAAATCAGTTTCACAAATATTTAGGAGGTTACAAAAACATCAGTAATTACATAGGTGACTTTAATTTTGCGGTAAAAAATTGAATTTTACTCTCTGTTAGAATTTGTCACTATGATATTATATCGTTTGCCAAGATATTAAAAAGGTAAAAATATCAACAAACATTAAAAAAAATTAAATTTATTAGAATAAATACGAAAGAGTAACAATTATACAGAAATGAAGTAACTGAGGAAATAACGCACCTTATATTTTTTTTGTGAGTATAATACATTTAATCCAAAAAATGTCAAGCATTCACAAAATATTTAGTTTAATTCATTAAAAGTGATTTTATCAAAAACAATTACACAAAATTAAGATAACATAATGAACAAAAATAATGATAGAAAAACTAACTATAACAAATTTTTAAAATGTCTCCCTCCTACCTCAACACACTTTCTTGCGCGTATCTGTAAATTGTTTATAGCATTTCTAATCATATGCGGGTTATTTTTTAATTCGGTGCATTCCTATTCTATGCATTCTCTTAATTCCTTTCTGGTTGCAACTTCGGCAGCATAAACTTTTTGCTTGTGGCCCCATGAGAAATAGTACACCGGAGTCAGGTATGGGGATTTTACAGGCCAAGAAACTGGACCATTACGACCGATCCACCTATTAGGGTAATTCAAATGTTGCCCCACAGCTCGCAATCAGTGAGGGCCTGCTCCATCGTGTTGGTAATGAAGTTTATGTCTTATAATAATTGTGGTAATGTATATAGCAAAAAAATTAAATACATTTCACCATTCAATGTACCATCAAAGAAATGGGGGCCAATTCAATTATTAATCAATAGCCCACACCAAACATTTACAGAAAATTTGTATCGTGAATTTTTTTCTGAGATGGCATGAGGATTTTCCTCTGTCCATAAGTGAAAATTTCTGCTATTGTTAATACCGTCTCTAGTAAACTGAGACTCATCAGTAAATAAAACTCTAGAAATTGTTCTTCTGTGATTTAACACCCAACGACAAAACGCTCTTCGAAGAATTTCGTCTCCTGCTTCTAGCCTTTGAACGATTTGTAAATGAAAAGGATTAGATATAAATCTTCGTTTTTCAAAATTACTCTTATATGAGGGATTTCTAAAGGTACACTTACTTTTTGCGTACAAATAGCAGGATTTTGTCACACTATTTATAGAATTTCAATTTCTCCATTTACCTCTTGTCTAACATGCCGTTCACGCCGCAATGGAGCTGAAGGAAATTTCCCATGCTGTTTTGCATGGCTATAAACAGAAGAAAATGAAATGTTGAAATTCTTCGATTAGGAAAATGTCGATATTCTCTAACAGCAGCCCTGGAGTTCCCACCGCAAAAATTGTAAACATAACTAATACCAACGTACTTTCGTTAGAATAAGACATTTTTAATTTCAAAAAATACTTTCTGTGCTGTTTCAAACAATAACTAATGTTTGTCTGTGGCAAATGTTTATCAAAGCTTACAAGATTCTTTAAATGAGTTTATTGTGAAATTTATCTGTTAATTCTAGAATCATGAAAGCTTTGCCAAAAAATTAACATCATTAAGATACTGTGGAGAAAGACATTTTGAAAAAAATTGTAGTTAGTTTTTTTGTATTATTTTTGTTCATTACATTTTAGGTGTGTTATCCTTAATTTTGTGTAATTGTTTTCTTCGATGAAATCATTTTTATTAATTGAATTAAATATTAGGTGCGTTATTTCCTCAGTTATTTCTCTTCTGTATAATAGTTACTCTTTTGCATTTGTTCTAATAAATATACTTTTTTTTTTATTGTTTGTTGATTTTTCCCTGTTCCCTTTTTACTATTTTGGCAAACGATATAATATCGTTGTGATAAATTCTAACAGAGAATATAATTCAATTTTTTTACTACAAAACTAAAGTCATCTATGTAATTACTGATGTCTTTGTATCCTGAAGGCTTCCAAATATTTTTGAAATTGATTTATTATGAAACTCAGTTATTAATTTTTGAAGCATTAAAAGTGTGTCAAATAAACTCATTAAATACATAGTGCATGGTGATATTTTTAGGAAAATGAGAAAAGAAAAAAATGAGTCCATTGCTGATATTTTTTTCGTTTGCTGTACTACACTCTATTAGTGAAACATGCCTACTAAATTTGGTTCGATTTGGTGAAGGAATTTAAAAAATATAGCCGATTGAAATTTTGTCAAAAAATAGACAACACACTGTATATCAGAAACGAAGGGAACTAAGGATATAATAAAGGCCATGTTGAAATCGTCTCAGGGTACTTTACTCCTCACTAGCGTATGGCCAGTCACTCACGAGACACCCTGTATAGAGGTATAGAGGTAACTGAAACGTTGTGATCAACAAATTCTATTTCCAAAGGTACAATTTGGTGATGGTGATATTTGGAGAAGCCTTATAAAACAAAAATTGCTCATGGGGATGGCAAATTCATTTTTATGGGATCATAAATTAATTGCTTAAGTTTCTTGAATCGTTTTTAACGTACGTTTTTTTGATGCAGATCTCACCTTTAATCTTACTTGTATCCTATCGATCCTATAAAAATGAATTTGGTATATCCAATCTACATGAACACTACTTCGTTTGTTCGTGACTCTCGACCAAGGAGGCAAACGCGGAATAAAGAGAAAAAACGCTGCCCAATTAATCACTACTTCCACATCCAATTTTTCTATCCAAGTTTCTCACAACGAAAAAAAAAGTACGTGGAAATAATTGTTTATGGAACTTTAATAATATAATATTTGAAATCGTCTACCCCAAAAACTCATAAAACGATATGCCTCATCGGTAATGGGGGGTGGGGTGGAAGGGGAGTAGTGGGGGTAGATGAAGTAAAAAAAAATTGAGGCTTTTGCTTCTTGGACACATACTAAATCACAATATCTTCGCTACCTTTTATAATAGGGTGGGGATAGTAATGGGGCTAGATAATGCCAAAATTTTTTTTGAGACATTAGCTTCTCTTGTATGCACAAAATACCAATTTTATGGACTCTTACCTGCTTGATTTACCTATTTACCCTAATTTCCCCCCAACCCTTCAACGGAATAAGATGAAAATATAATCTAGTTCCAGATCTGGTTAAAGTACATGTACCAAATTTCAACTCAATATTCCAGAGTAATCGTGTGCACAAAAAAAGTTAGACAGACGACAGACAGGCAGACATCTTTTTGCTCAAACTTAAAATCTCGACATTTCATGACATTCTAAACCTATTTGAACAATAAAAAATGTTTAAAAATTTTTTTGTCGTTTCTATACTTTCACTGGTTGTGGAAGTAATATCTGCGATTTTTAGGTTAGGTTAACCCAAAGCCAATTTGTCGCAGCACTACTCTAAAGTACAATGTTCTGAGGGTATTTAACGTTTTTTTCATTTAATTTGATTGACATCTCTATTGTCGGCAGAGTTTTGTCCAAAAAAGGGCATATTTTTCCCACTGTGCGCCATCTCTGGGCCGATTGCCAAACTAACTAACTAGCTTAGTTTATGTTACTTATAGAACTTGCAGGAAACTCAGATAGATGTCTCTGGGGGTAGAACATGTCACAAAATTCTGGTTTTCTTAAAATATTTTCTTAACCGCCTCTCATGTCACCGAGGTAACTAAAATACCAGGATATTGTCTTAGGTAAATATAAGCGAGGTCCTTCAGTATATAATGGAGTCCAACTACTTGGGTATAATTTTATAATTAAAATTATTTCGCAGTAAGCAAGGTTCTATAATTCGCATCCCAGTTATCATTATCATTTACCATTCAAGTCATTTATTAATCATTTCACGTTCTGATATATCAAAATGGGCATTTAAATGTTCATATTATTTTTCGCATCTCCGTCCTTCTATGATAATATTGGTAGGTTCCATTTTATGGCTATCTATGCACAGGGTTTAAAGAATGTGCAGTATAAACAAAAACAACTCCGACCCATCTCAGACCTAGACCACTTAACCAGTTCATTTCATTCTGCAGTGACGTATAGGTTAAAAATCAAAGTAGTGAGTGTGTGATTACGCTATGCCTAAAATTCGCAATAAGAGAAAATATGCGGAATATTTAAAGAATATGAAAAAACATTAGCCCACCTAGAAAGAAGAGTGTGACCAAGTAGTTCATCAACATCTAGTCCGCAGAATTTGTTGTACAGGTTGTTAGTTGTTATGACTAACGTGCACCCCCAGATTATTGTCTGTCAAATATTGTACAGGGTGTTAGTTGTTTTGACTGACGTGTACCCGCAGATTATTGTCTGCCAAATATCGTACAAGGTGTTAGTTTTCTTGACTGACATGTATCTGCAGATTATTGTCTGCCATATATTGTACAGGGTGTTAGTTGTCTTGACTGACGTGTACCCACAGATTATTGTCTGCCAAATATTGTACAGGGCGTTAGTTGACTTAACTGACGTGTACCCGCAAAAAACCTTAACTAACTAAGGGCACATTTGTTTTTAAACTTTTAAACACTTCTTATTTGGAAGAAAGCAGATACCATGTCTCCAAAACTACTAGATATTCTTCAGTACAGTTGGACATTAACAAAAGGTATACAGACACCTACCATCTCTATGAAAAAATCTAAGCCAGTCACTTCCCAACTAGCACAGAATTCTTTAAGATATCTTTAAGAAGTTCTATTTACTGCCCGCGAGGATATCTTGTATTTATGTACTCTAGAAGTCCTTCCGAAATCAAAATGAGAAATCTTTATATGTGCTCAACTTTTATGCACTGGGGAAATGTAAACTGGGCATTATATAGGAATTTGTTAACCCACAGACATCTACTAGAAGTTCTAAAAGGGAATTACCATACAGCTCAATTTTCTAGGTATTATAGAAATCAAATAAAGTATTAAAAAGGAAATAGTATTATTATCCTTAACAGAATACTTGTAGACATCTTCTAGAAGTTCTAAAAGGGAATTATCATACATCTCAATTTTCTATGTATTACAGAGATCAAATAAAGTATTAAAATGGAAATATTATTATTATCGCTAATAGAACACCTATAGAAAACGCAAGAAGAAATTCTTTTAATGCATAAAATTTGTTTGCTTACCACGTAGTTTGTTACAGAAATTATTCCTAGATGACGCCACGTACAAACCACTGACGATAATCAGTCATGCATTATCTTATACTCATGAATTTATAGAACATTAATAACATTACTACAGCGTTCAAATTCTCTCAGGGATCATCAATTTATTTGGATGAATCTTATAACGATCTCTAATCTTTGGTTTGGTTTGGGCCTGATGTCTCATACTGAGATTTTGATTAACCAACATTTCACCAGCTGCCGCTGGCAATTCTATAAGAAGTGTGTGTTGGTACATCTAATAGAAATCCTATAAAGATGTTTTCAGTACCGTTTATATTGGTAAGCGATAAAATACCCGAAAGATTACTACAGGAATTAAATCTGTTTGCAGGATCGATGCGGTACATCTAACAGAAATTATATAAAGATGTCCTCGGGACCATTTATATTGGCAAGCGATAAGATATCCTAAAGATTACTATGGGAATTCTATAGGTATGCAAAAGGCTGCTCACAGGATTCTATACCAATAGCTTTTTTCGATTACCATGGGAAGTACTATTTAATACTGATATGCTGACATTTGCCCATCTTAGGGAACCCTTACAGACCTCTAGAAGATATTTACTAATTCCTAAATTTTTACCTCGAGATATCTTGAAGAATTAATTGTGCTACTTGGGTTTTAACAGAGTGGTTTGCATGTGTAAGAATAATATTTGCAGCAAGAGGTGGTACTTTAAGAGAACTGAATTGTCTTGCATTATTGGTTGGATGTGTTTAGGTAAATGCACTGATAAAAACTTATAATTATTATAAATATCTAATGATTAATTGAGATAGCTGATATAAATACAATCATATCTATTATATTTAAAGACAATTTCATTTATACAAGCATCTTTTTAAGTGTTTCTAAAGTTATGAATGATGAAGAAAAAACTGCTGCCTAAGAAATGACTGCTTCACATCCAGATTTCCAATCCAAATATCTTTCCTATCCAAGTTCCTCACATCACATTCCACCACATTATTAAGTGGAGTGATGTCAAAAAAATAGGCCTTCTGTTCTTGTATACATGCTAAATCATAATTTTATTTTTTTTACCCCCTTAATAATGAGGTGAGAATGGTAATGGGGTAATATGGGGGTGACTGCTGCCAACAAATTTAAAATTTTGCCTTCTCGTACATACCAAATCCCAATTTTATGAACTCTTCAACTGAATAAGATCAAAATATAATCTAGTTCTAGATCTCCTTATATGTAGGTATACCAAATTTCAAGTCAATATCATAAACCGTTCCACAGTACAAATTTAAAACCCCGACGTTTCATGACATTCTAAGCATATTTGAACAAAAAATATTTCATTTCTTTCCCGTCACTACTTCCATGATGTGGAAGTAATTAAACGTAAAACGTAAGGGATTTTAAACAACTATATTAATAACTAAATCGTGTTAAACAAAATAAAATTGGTAAAACCTAACACAGGAATATTGTACCTACTAATACAATACCTGTGAGCTACAATTTAAAAAAAGAATAGATTTTTAGCTTATGTTTTGAGGGAGAAAAAGCAAGTTATATTTTAAAAATCCAATTTTTCACGATTTCTGAAATAAGGGGAAACTCGCGGATTACGGGTTGAAGGCAATCCCCGATTTTTTTGCGCCCTTCGGATTCGGATGGAGTAGAACATTTTTCATCGAACATGACACTTTTCAGCCGTATATCTGACAGGTACTTAGGCTTCAAAAACTAAGTCTTAAATTGAAGCTCAGATTCCCGACTATAACAGCTCTTATGGCTTAAACGTTAAGATTTTTACTCGGGTCTTTCTCACAGTGGTATCTTTAAATATTCTGCACTCATCTCTAAACCGTTAAATATCTTAGAGAAGATAAATGTGGAATGTTTTTACGTTCTGCAACGAATTACTGCATAAAAGACACAGTTTTACTTGTACTTTAAAATGTTTACTAATAAATAGACATGTGTTATTCAACCTCTTGCTACCAGACAGACACCTATTAAAAATGCAATGGAGTAAAATATACAGAATACCTAAAAAATATCCAACAAAATTTTATTTTTCATGATCTTAAAAATTAAGTAGTCTTTTTCATAGTTACCTTTGTTGCTATTATTATACATTATAATTTTAATGTCAAAATTGACAAACGTTATATTATTTGAAAACCTAATTTGATAGCATATAAGGTAAATCGTGTTAATGAAAAAGTTTTGTTAGCATATTTTGAAGGAAAGAAAAATTTTAAAGGTTCCAATTTATGGACTCAGTATTCAATTTTGTGTCGAATAAACATCGTTTCTTTTTCTTTTTGAGAATCGTTTAGTTTTCTTAATTGATGATTTAACGAACTTCTCCTCACCAGTGTAAAATTTTTGTGTTTTGACACGTCAGTTTTGAAAAGTGTCATCTTATTGGAGAATATTATTTAGGTATTAAATTATATGTCAAAATTAGAAAAAAATGTATTTAAACTAATTTTGGTACACTTTATTATACGGTATATCTGACATGGAAACGTGTTAATATAAATTGCCCAACGTTTCGCTAATATTTTTTTCACCTTATTTAGATATATTTTCCAAAGGGCATGTTTTAGTAACAGATCATCATGCTTCTGATTTTGTGACCGTATTTAAACAATTTAAACATTTTCATTCAGTTTTCCTAGGTAGTAGTCCTCTTAATTATATTGATTCGATACATCATATTTGCCAAGAGTTTTGTGTTTTGTGTATAGATCATGTCTTTTGTCGTAATCGTTTTTAGAATCGCTTGTTCTAATGTTCGTAGTTCAGTTTGCCTGATGTGGTTGTCACTTAGTCTAGAAATCTTGTTACAAGGGAGTTGACGACAGAACTTATTTGGGGTGGATATTGCCATGATTTTACATTGAAGTAACAGTTTGTAAGGGTTGGTTTTCTGTAGACTGTGTAGGAAAATGATATTCATTATTTGAGGTGCTAAAGAGAAATTTTTTTGATTCCCATGGTGAATTAGAAGATAACGAAGTTATCATCAAAGTATCGTCATCAGCAGGGAGACTTTAAATCAGATGGATTAAGGACTTAGATTTTGAAGTTCTTCACGAATATGTTGACAATGGAAGGTGATAAGGATGATTCTATCGAGGCATCGCTTACTTGTTTGTGGTAAGAGAAAATGGGTATTGGAAAGACACTGTCCAAGGAAGTTAGAGTTAGAGAAATATGGTGTTTGATCTTAAGTATACAGTAAATGTGCAAGAACCTATCTAATATTTGTAAAAATATGCCTGTCCAACATGGCAAGGGTAGACGCCTCCTTTAGAGGACGTATATCTCAATCACTATACAATGGGGAGTGTGTTGTAACTATTGACTTGGCACAAAAAAATTAACAAACTGACTGGAAGTGTATGAGAGGATGTTGACTTGTGACTGACGGTGTTCCTATCCCTTGGTCGAGCCACGCACCGACCGGATGGATTCAAACTCTTTTTATTTGAAAAGCCGGCCTTGGCACTTTCCGCTTCTTTTGTTCAACATTTAGAGGGTACACGCTTTTGGCATTTTTTCCAATTTGCCACTTAATATTTTGCCAATATCAAACTTTTTTCACCGACCAAAAATTAAAAATCGGGCGCACTTTCGAATTTTTCATTTTTAATACCCTACGTCCCTGGGGATGTGTAAAAGTCTTTTTATCTTAAATTTCGACGATGATGCTAGAAATATGGTTAGTTTTGCTCTAAAAGTTATTTTTTGACAAAGTTTTTCTAAGTCGATTTTTTGCTGTTTTTCGATTTAGATCGATTATCCGAAGTTCTACAACAATAATACTGTAAATATGTAATACCAACTCATTGTGCCATTCTTGAGTTAGAGCAAGTTAAACGAAAAAATAATTGTTTTAATTATATTATAATTTTTTCTCATTTTTGCTTCTATCTTTTATCTCGATCATCCAAAACCGTCGCACTTCTTTATTCTATCCAGGGAAAGCTCCCGAACACTTTACTTAAGGTGACAAGTACTTTGTACATTAAATTTTTTTTTATGCTACTGTAGTTTTTGGTAACGGAAACATTTAGTGATGGCGTTAAAACTAGTTAATAGCTTAATTCCTAAATAATGTTCTCTATGCATGCAAAAATAATACATGATTAGATTCAGGTACCTACCCTACTACTACAGTCTAATCCAAAATAAAAATTGAGGTTTTGAAAAAATCCTTAATTTTTCCCTTCTTTCGTATTTATCTCCCTCATTCCCAGGTGCTAATATTTATAAATTTCCCACAATATGAGGGTAACATCGAATGACAATCATTGATGTCATCGATGTTTGAACACGTCTGTCATTGATGTCAGAATATGACAGAATATCGTAAATGAAACATGAAACATGAAACATTCTAAAACATCGACGCACATTATCCAACACTTGAGGAGTGCTTAGTTACTAATTATGCTTTAACATGTTGGTGTCGCGTCATTTCTCTCCTAGCCAAAATCAAAAGTTGAATACCTACTACTAGCCCGTTTCGTCTTACAGCTCCTCTGCTGCCTCCGTCGCGACGGAGGCAGCAGAGGAGCCGCACAGAGTGGCATTTACAAGTTTTTTAGGTCAAAATTCGACTCCTTTTTTGTAATTCAACCAAAATTAATCTATTTGGGCTTAAAATTTTTTTAATACTGAGCAGTTTAATGAAGAACTGCGAAAATTGCAATCCAGCATATTTTTGACACATGACAGCTATGAAAAGTTTGTAAGAAGTTTAAAGAGCAGCACAATTTAGAAATAAATAATGTCTTTTCTTAAAAAGAAAAAAGCAATATTTAATTACATTTAGTCAAGGTTTTTATTTACTAATTGAAATTCTGCGGATAAAAGAACTTAAAATACATGGGTATTGGTACTTTAGATTTTTTTACACACAAAATAAGACCTGAAAAACATCAATATTGGCAAAAAAATTGTCATTTCTAAAATTATTTGGACTATTAGGTTTCAGAACTATGAATTTTGAATCCTATATGGCAAAAAAACTTACAGAATGTGACATACATACATGGATACTTATTTAGTTCGAGCACAATTAACCATTCACAAGCAGATATACATATATATGTCCTCAACTCCTCTCAGGAGCATAGGGCCTCAACAAATGCCTTCCATCTGGTTCTGTTCCGGGCTATTTGTTTTGTCTGCTGCCATGTTTTACCAGTTTGCTCAAGTTCTTCCCTGACAGTTCTCTGCCATGTCGTCTTTGGTCTTCCAGTTCTTCTGGTACCCTGTGGGTTCCATTCCAGGGCTCTCTTGGTAATATTATGGTCTTCTCTACGCAGTATGTGTCCTATCCATTTCCACTTTTTTACTTTGACTTCAGTTTCAATTCGTTGTTGATTTGTTGCATTCCATAGGTCTTCATTACGCATTTGGACCGGCCAAAAAATACGCATAATTCTGCGTAAACTACGATTTATGAAGACTTGTAATTTGGATATGGTTTGTCGACTAATTTTCCATGTTTCTGCACCGTATAGTAGTACGGCTTTGACGTTGGAGTTGAAAATTTTTATTTTTGTTGAATTGGAGTATTCTCTGGATTTCCACACATTGTTTAGCATTCCAAATGCTTGTCTGGCTTTTTTGATGCAGTTTTTTACATTATCTTCAGCACCGCCTGTTTTTGTAATTGCCTAGGTATTTGAATTCATTGACTTCTTCAATTGGCTGATTATTTATCGTAAGAGGTGTTCGGTTTTCTGTACCCATTCTCATTGATTTGGTTTTTCTAATGTTAATTTTAAGACCTACAGCTTCAGCTTCTCTTACGAGGTTGTTTAGTTTAACAGTCATATCGACATGGTTATGTGCGAGCAGGCAAATGTCCAGAAAGAAATGACCAAAAATAACCAAACAATTTTCGTAGTTCGTAGCCCTTTGACTTTTTCGTTTGCAATACTTATATACAAATTCTGCTAATGAAAGAACTTAAAATAAAAGGTATTTAGTACTTTAGATTTTGTTACATACATAAAGGGGCCCAAAAATTACCAATTTCGGCCAAAAAATGGTCATTTCTAAAATTATTTTGGTAGATTTGGTAGGTTTGAAATTCAGATTCTGCAAGTCAAAAATCATGATAAAATATTATATTGATGGACTTCCAAGGAATTATATAGGGAATAACAGTGTCTAGATTCTGCCTTTATAGGGTTTTCATATTTTTTACAAGCTTTTGATAGCTGTCATGCGTCAAAAATAAGCTGGATTGCAATTTTCGCAGTTCTTCATTAAAGTATTATGAAAATTTTAAGCCCAAATAGATTGATTTTGGTTGAATTACAAAGGAGGAGTCAGGCCTGTAGCTAGAAAATGCTTTAAGAGTGGGCAAACAATTTTTCAGAGGGGGCCCGTGGGCCAGATATTCGATTTTTCCATTTAAAAATAGCTACCTCATTATTTTCTGTGGTCGCCGTAGGTCGGGCGAAAATTATTCCAGGACGGGCTATGCCCGTCCTGGCCCACCCCTAGCTACAGGCCTGGGAGGAGTCGGATTTTGACCTAAAAAAACCGTAAATGCCACACTATGCGTCGATGATCCAACAGTAATGCTTCATTAAATATGCCTGCCATTTCATTTGAATAAAAATACCGCTCATTTTTTGCTCTACTGTCAACACTTTACGCAAAGAGTATATGTCACTATACGCGGCAGTACAGTTGATTTAAAAAAAAAACTGGTACAACTCTTGTAATCGAAAATCTTAATAGTTTAGTTGTGTGCATATGTCTGTAAATAGGGCTGGCCAGGCATGTCGAGAGGGGGGTGGAGAAGAGGTGATTTACCCCGGACCTGGGTTTTTTGGAGGAGACCGGTTTTCTTAGTGTTTTTAAACTTATTAAACCTTTCTTTTTTATTTTATTCAAATGGAATTTTAAAAAATAATTAGAAAATAACTTTTTCAAAACATTTTCAAGCCTGCCATATTATTGTTTAAAAAAATAATATTTGTTACGGATAATTCTACTAATGGTTGTAATTAAAATACTAACTGAATAATGATAATTCTATTTTTAAAATAAGAACACAAAAATACCACTTGAGATTAAAAAAAATGTAAACAATGCAAACTGAACATAAAAATACAATAAAAAAAATAAAATAAATGAACTTCAACTACGTAATACAGAATTAACTAATATTTTGTCATTGCTCCATTAGCGTCTAAAACTGCCTGAAGTCTTGCAGGCATGGACAAAATCAGATTTCTTGCAAGGTCAACTTCTTGCGACAAGTTTTCCCAAGTGTCTTTAATTATCCCTTCCAATTCTTGGGCATTATTTGGATGGTTATTTAATTTTCTTATATGTTTCACCATTAGTCCCCAAACATTTTCAATTGGATTTAAATCCGGACTTTTAGATGGCCACGGTAACAACTCTATGTTTTTATTAACAAACCATTGCCTGACACGATGGGCCGTATGTATGGAGCAGTTGTCTTGTTGGAAAATAAAATTATTTTCCGGAAACACCTCTATTACTGACGGAAACATAATATTGTCTAATATTTCAATATATTTAATGGAATTGAGATGACCATCACTGTTCCAACACACACCTAACCCATTTAGGCTCATCCAAGCCCAGACATTGACTGAAAACCTTCCTGATATTTGTGGATCGAAAGTATATTTTTCGTCGTATCTGGTGGAAGGAGGCCTATATACGCGAACATGTCCATCGTTACAGGATTTAAAAACCTTTTCGTCAGAAAAGACAACTTGTCCCCAGAAATTTTCATCATTGATTATATAGCTGAGTGCAAAAATAATCCTACCCTGCTTCTTTTCTTCTGAAAGTTTGTATTTTTTAGCCGCTGAACAACTCTTCAAGTCGCTTTGTAGTTTTATTCTTCTGCAAGCAGTAGACACAGAAGCAGGGAAATTTGTCTCTGAAATTGCATTTACTGCAGTCTGAAAAGGGTTTTCTCTTAGGTAATCTATAAGATTTTCATCTTCTTGATTATTGCTCTTTCTGGGCCTACCGGAACCAACTTTACGGGATACCGTTTGGTTGGTTTCCCACTGTTTTTTAACACTCATTATCGTGGTTTTACTCACATTGTATTCAGCAGCAAGTCTTCTTATGGACCAACTATCTTCAATTTTAGAAACAATTCGAAATTTTTGAATATCTGTTAGATGTCGAACCATTTTTAATAATGACGCCACTGATTAACGTCACAGTGACATTTGTAAGATTATTAATATCAATCAAAGAACGAATGATTTACATAGCTAAAAGAAAGTGTACCATTTTTTTTTTAAATCAACTGTACATTCTGGCTTCTGAACATGACTTAAGTTTTTTGCAATATATAAGAAGCGTTTGTGGCACTACAAAGATAGCGGCACCCTTCTCGCTATCTTTGTAGTAATTTTTTATAGTAGTTAACAGTACACAGTAAATAGTAGAAAAGAAGCAGCGCATGCTCCTTATATTAAAGACACCTTACTTGTTGTACTTCTTTGTTTTGCAAGCACTTCATACTCAAAGGTCCTTCTCCTCCGCATTGTTTAATATATTAGTACAACTTATTATTTATAGTTGTGATTTTTTTGACCTCAGTAACACTGGAGAAACAAAATATATTTACAAATTACGCAACACGGCACTGAATTCCTTTTCTATAATTGATTTGTTATGGTGAAGTACATAAACGGGTCAGTACTTTGCTTAGACAATGCGAAATCTGTTAAGGTGTGAAAATTAGTACCTGTTTACTTTATAATGGCGAACACGTCAATGAATTGATGATAATTAAAGAAATATGCAGTTTCACTTTATCACATGTCTAATTTAATTAATTATGTCTTTTTACCTACATTGGATATTCATTTATCATATAAATCATAGGTATTTCTGAAATATAAATGTATATTAAATATACATATTACATAATTTAATGATATATTATTTGTTATGGCCGTGAAAATCTACGTCTTAGTGGCATCAATTATATCTCCAAATTACATGGAACGGCTATTTATTGTTGATATTTGTTCTTGACATTGCCATTGCTTCATATAAACAAAAACAAATTATGTCGTAAAATTCAACTCTTTGGCACTTTTCTGAAAATACCTTAGTTTATTTTACTCATACCGTAAGAAAAAAATATTTTTTTGTCTCACTCTCGAACTTCCATAAACTTGATATCCCAATGTGAGCAAAACCGCTTGATATAATACAACTCTGGTCTGAACTCCATGAAAATTTCGATGTACTTCTATAGAGAAAATGACTCTTTCTCTTAAATTCGAGATGAAATCGTGTAAATATAGTGAAATAAAAATGGCGCCTTCAGAATTATCCAGAGAGTATCAATTAATAATTTCTTTTCAAACTAAAGCTCCATAATTTTTTTACAGGGTCCCAAAAATTACTCCAGTGCAAAATACAGTATCATGTATTTTTAACTCTTATTAATATATAGCCCAGGAGTTTTAGTCAATATATCGTTCTACTCGGAATTAATCATTGTAAAGCTAAAAATTTGTAGGATTGTAGTTTTGGTCCAAGACAACAGGTACCAAAAAGTCCCCTACTCTCCCCCGTCGCCTTCCCTGTTTTTGCGGAGCAACAAGGACCTAAGTCGCAGAAATTGCTGAGTTGGCTATAAAGTGCAGCAGAAAGGTTGTTACTAGTCCAATTTGGGTCGAAATGATCATAAAACATATCCGTTCGTATTTCAGATGTTAATGCATATTTTGTTCACAATTTTCCATTCTAGTACTGCCAAAATTTAAAAAAGAAAAAGAAATTCCGAAATAGCGCCATTGCGGATAAATGAAGACTCGCAGGGGAAAACTTACCCAAATAAACATTCCTTTACATACTTTGGGCTTTCCATTGGTATGTCTATCTTCTATGTAGCGTCACCCGTTACGGAGCTATGGCACTTCGAGTGTCGCCGCGCGGCGACACTCGTGTTCATTGTTGTGTCGATCACGTGTAGTCTAAACAATCAAGTGGGTGTACGGCGAGCTATGTCTTCTTAGTTCAGTATCTGTGATAGTCCTCGGAGTGTGCATCGGTTCATTGGTGTGGGAAAATTGAGTGATCGTAGTTAAGTCATGGTGGACACAGGCAATGGCTAGACGTCAATCTCAACCCGGAGGACTGGGGGTGGAAATCAGGATTCCAGGGCCTAGCTCCGGTTCCTACCATAAGGCAGCCAACTCCTGATAACCTGCTACGGTTAATTTCCTGCGCTTGCAAGGCGGACTGCGGTTCCCGGTGCGACTGAAGCAACTCTGGTCTGAACTGCAACATCACGTGCAGGATCCATCAATAATGCTAATTGTCTTGCCGAATGAAGTCATTTTCTGAGACTGATAAGTTAAATTTAATTCAATAAATCTTATAAAACACCAATAATATATAAGCAGGAATTCACAAGTCTCATCAGCGCAGTCAGGGCAACAGGCGTATGACTAGCGCGGCCACCACGCGGCGGCACTCGGAGTGGCGTAGCTCCGTAACGGGTAACGCTGCAGAGAAGGTAGACATACCAATAGAAGACCCAAAGTATGAAGATAAATGTTTATTCGGGTACGTTTTCCACTCCGAGTCTTCATTTATCCGCAACGGCGCCATTTCGGAATTTTCTCAATTTTTGAAATTTTGACAACACTAGAACGGAAAATTATGGACAAAATATGCATGAAATATCTGAAATACGAACGGATATGCTTCTTCGAAGCTTTCATGATCATTTCCACCTAAATCGGACCAGTAACAACCTTTCTGCTGCACTTTATAGCCATCTCCGCAATTTCTGCGACTTAGGTCCTTGTTGCTCCTCAAAAACTCCTCCTTTTTGGTACGAGTTGTTCTGGACCAAAACTACAATCCTGCAAATTTTCAGCTTTACAATAATTAATTCCGGGTCAAAAACTAAAATTCCTGGGCTAATATTGTTTATATGTTTTGTTTTTGCACAAATTATTAAGTAGTCGGATTCTAGTTTGTGTTAATATTTCACCAATTATTTAAACAATTAATATATTTAAACGATTACATTTTGCTGTAAATTTGTAAAACTTTCTTAATTTCACCAATTAATTATTTAACTTTGTTGGTTAAAATTGTGTTAATGGAATTAGTAAATTGTTTCAACGTTTATCGATTGTTTAAAAAATGTTCCATACTTTCTAAATATGAGTAGATAGAAAAGTTGAAAAATAAAAAAACAGAACTCTTTAGCTTTAAGCTGAAAAGACTTGTTCTTTGTGATCTTTGCTTTTTCCAAAATATATTCTGGTAGGTCTTCGTCAGAATTATCCATGTGAAAACGTTTTAAAAAAATAATATTTACTTTAAAAACAGCTGTCCAAGGAATCATTACTTTCACATTCAGATTTGGTACCCAAGTCTCTCACAACTAAAAAATCATTTTGTATGTAGAAATAATTGTTTATAGAACTTTAATAATATAATGTTTAAAATGGTCTACCCCAAAAACCCATAAAACGACTACCACTACTACTACCACTACCACCCCTCTATCACGGGGTAGTGATAGGGAGTGGTAGTGAGGATGGATGAAGAAAAAAAATTTTGATGCCTTTGGTTCTTGTACATACACTAAATCACATTTTTTTTACCCCCTTTTACAATGGGGGTGGTAATGGGAGTGGCTAATGCCAAAATTTTTTTGAGACATTAACTTCTCTTGTATATACTAAATAAAAATTTTATGGACTCTCCCACCTGCTTGCTTTACCTATTTACCCCCATTTACCCCAATTTACCTCCAACCCTTCAACGGAATAAGATGAAAATATAATCTAATTCCAAATCTCGTTAAAATACATACGTATACAAAATTTCAAGTCAATATCTTAAATGGTTCCAAAGCAATCGTGCGCACAAAAAAAGTTAACCGGCAGACAGAATTTCTTTCGCTCAAACTTTCAATTTCGACTTTTCGTGACATTCTAAGCCTATTTGAACAATAAACATTTTCAAATTTTTGTTTGTCTTTACCTACTACGCCTCCACTAGATGTGAAAGTAATTATTACTCAAGAGATCAAATTTTTAATGAAACGCTCTTATTGGATACGGGATAATCATTTTTTTTTAAATTTACAAATTTCATATCCGCATGACACAAAAGTAAATCAGTTGTAGTTCCCAAAACTATCGATCAAAGATGTTCCACTTATCTTGGTCCCATTATTATACTCTTCGCAAAAACGAAGAGTATATTGTATTTGATCGGCACATTTCTAAATCAGTAAATATCGCTCGTAGAGAAAAAAATTTCATATCATTATGTTAGTGAACGAATTCTGAACAACTTTCAAAATGTCCGTCTGTCCGTCCGTCCGTCACGTTTCTTGTAAGCACGATAACTTAAGAAAGAAAAGTCCGATTGTATTGAAATTTGGAAAGTAAGTTAGCGTTAGCTAGAGGAAGAACCCTATTGTTTTTGAAAAAAATCAATCAGTAAATAAAAAAGTTATTAATCATTTAAATAAAAAAAAAATTTTTTTTCATAATTTCTGTCAATTGTATTTAAATAGAAATCTTGCGAAATGTTATTCCCTATAATTTTTTTTTGTTTTTATATTTTACCAATATATATATTTCATAATAATGTATCTAATCCGTTGAAATATAATTCTTGAACGATATTCATTCAAGTTTTCTGGTAAGATGAGATAGCCCAATGGCTAAAGCATTGAAATTCCAATCAAACAGTGCGTGAAGTATTTGGGGGTTAACTTGGACAAACGACTGACGTTCAACACCCACGTTAACGACACAGTACGCAAGGTCTACGCCATGTCCAGGAGTCTGTATCCGCTCCTGGCAAGGGGTAGCGGACTCAACAGGACAAATAAAAAATTGTTGTACACGATGGTGATCAGGCCGGCCATCACATACGCGGCGCCGGTGTGGTGCAGCATACCGGCCATGACAATGAGAAAACTTCGAGTTCTCGAACATAAATTTATGCGCCTCATCTCTGGTTCGGACAGATACACCTCCCTCAGAGATTTATATGATCGTTGCCACGACATAACCCCACTAGCGGACTACGTCCAAGAAATTTCTCAAAAATTCTACGAATTCAGACTGGGCGATAGTCCGCTAACCCGCAACATAACCCGAATCAGACAGCATAATGCAATCCCTTTCGATATCCGACACCCCCTACCATACCAGGCGTTGCCTATTTTCCGGCAACCTCTCTAGCCAAACTTTCCTATACGAAAACTTCTTATTTCCCCACCTTTAATCTTTGCTAAAACCTATAACCAACTTTCTTTATCCCCTTTATCTGTTCTATTTGTTTTATCCTTTTTGTTCTTTTGTCCTTTTTGTTTCTAAATTGCATCTTGACCTATAAATTCGTAAAAACCAAAATATTTCTTACCATATATTTTTTAAAGTTCTACGGCATTTTCCTGGCGACAGGAAGACCACCAGGGTGGAATTACTTCAAACGGGTTTTTTTGTTGAGTTCTGTTTTCCCGTGCCACCAACCAAAATTAAATAAGTGCTTTGCCTAGTGAGTGATAATTTTTTACAGTTTTCTTTTAATTAGCTTTAGGTCCGTGTGGACACATTTTTAATTTTATTTTAGTTTTTAAGTCTGCCTGTGACAGACAGGAGTACTAACTAAGAAATCCGTCGTTAAGCCAAACCGGACCTGCCTCGCCCAGCTCTGCAATCACCACAGCACTCAGCGCCGTGGTTGTCTGGCTGGCTCCGGGACAGGTTCCGGTAAGGCGCATAAATGTATATACAAATGTTTAATAAATTGTTATTGTTGTTGTGTTGCCTTTCAATCCAAAGGTCTCGTGTTCGATCCCTCACATGGCGATTTTTTTTTTTATATATTTTTTTTTTCACAACAAAGTTGGTATCACAAAATTTAGAATGTCCAAAAACTAACATTATTTACAAGAAAAATGCGAAGAGTATCCTATAGAATGTGTAACAATTATATAAAAAGCTCGGTAAATCGGCGAAGAGTATAATGCTTCCACTAGTTTTCTTTGAAATCCCATAATTATTTAAGAAAATAAACTCCATCGCATTGTTTAAAGTAAATAAATAAGTAAAAAAATGATTAAATGCCATACCAAGACTAAAAATTCACCAATCAATAGATAGGAAAAGTATTTACTAGATAAAATACTAATATTTTCGTCTTTTCATCATTGCTAGAGTATGTACATGTGCAACTATGACAAAGATTATTCCATTCTTTTTTTTAACGTTACGATAAAAACAATTATGTTTTATTTATTATATCATTATATTTATATTAGGTCATTACCTTGTACTTAGATTTTAAATTTACTATTTTAATTTTTTCCACGTTTCCTTACATATATCGATTTCTTATCTCACCACCCCACCAACCTTATGGAGAATAGGTTTCTGTCAATTAAATATATGAAAATTCACTATGTTGATAGTTGCTTAGGTATCTTGTAATCCAGAAAACTAGAAGATAAATTATATTATCAGACGATCTATAAACTATTAGTAGTCCAGTCAACGGAGCGTTAAAATGACCAAAATCTCTAATTTGAGTGCTAATGAATGGATTTTGATGAAACCTTGTGCAATGTGTTTGTATCATGGGTTCCGTAACTTGTAGAATTAGGTCAATTATGAAATAAAACAATATATTTTCCATTTTTGGCCCAAAATAAGATGTTTTTACTGTTGTGAAATTTTTCGAAAAATGCATATTTTGCGAGATATGGACACTCGAAAATTTCTAAAAGTGGGGGAGGAGAAATGTAAAAGTTGAAAAAAAAATCTGAAATTCAGGTAAATATATCATCGAAATACAATAATTTTTTAATTTGCAACTTTTCTGTGAAGTGTGTTTTCACCTAGTTTTTCCGGAAAAACATGAACTCCTTGAAATTGTAGCGCTTTAAAAATATGTAATTTAAAATTTTGAAAAAATTCGTATTCATTGAGGCTTTCTAAACATTTTTTGTCTCTTGGAATTTTTTTGTAACTTGCTAATTTTCAGTCAGTTTTTCACGATAAATAATGTTCTACATTTTTGCACATTAATACATGAAAATTCGAAAAATGAGCGTAGTTTATACCGGGTGACACAGGAGATATGTAACATCCCGTAGAATGTTTATTTAAAAAGATATTATTTTGAAATTTGGTAGACTTATGTAATGTGTGATTGTCCTTTTTTTTAGTACAAACATGAAATTTTTTCCACTTCCGGTTTCACCGGAAGTGACATCTACTTTGTTATTTTAAATGGCACCCTGTATATATTTTTTTCCTATCTGATTCTCCTTAAATTTCTCTTTTCAATCATGTATAGCAAGATGGATGGCATTCGTTTTTAAAATAGCTACTGAAAACCATTTAATTGCATTAAGTCAAGTTAGCTATGGTGTGAAATATAGCAGTAACACAGCCCCACAAAAAAAATAAAAGTTCAAAGCAGCGAACCAGACCTATGTATCCTTATGTATTTTCGGTCGCTGAATCCGAATCCGTGGTCAAAAAAATCGTACACCCCCAAAATCATTGGCTAGAGCCAAAAAATACCCCTTAAATGGGATAAAAAGAAGATTAAGCTACCAGAATCGTTGTTACTTCTTAATCAATCGAATTATACAAATTAAGGTTAAACAGCAGCGTACATACAAGAGATATGAAACACACCCCCAGTGAGGGGCGAAAACTAGCCCCCATATATAAAAAAATCGATCCAAAACAGCAATGACTGCTGAAAAAGCTCGAAATGTCTAAGTTTTGTTAAAGTGTTAAGAAACTACATTAGGTCCGACGTAATCTTCATAAACTGCCCCTATAGGATTGAGAACAACCACCTTTAAGTTCAAAGGACACGAGAAAAACAAGAAAAAACGTAAAATCACACAGGATTTCTATTTTCATGGATGCTATGATTGGCTGAAATTGCGTAGTACTCTAAAATAGAACCAGAAACTTACGTACCATCAACATCCTACACTGTCAACCTTCAGAGGGTGTGAAAACTACCCCCTATGTAAGATTTAACTATAGAAAGTTATAGTGACTTCTATAAAAATTCGAAACACCTGCGTTGTGTGGAAGAGAGTAGAAACTAGACTATGTTCGACGATGTGCTTGAAAACCACCCCCACGGGGTTGCGAGATACTACCCCTATATCTGCAGAATGCTACAAAAACAGAAAGAAACTAACCGGATTTACATTTTTATGGATGCTCAGATTGGCAAAAATCGCGTTGCACACTTAGAGTTTGAAACTCATATCCTATAAATGTTATTAATTAACACCCCCAGAAAGGATGTAAACTACCGTAATTCAAGATGTAACGAAAAAGCTATACTGTTGCTTATTCGTTTCATTTCCATAGTTTTTTTTTATAGGGGTGGCGTCTCTCAACCCCGTGGAGGTGGTTTTAAAGCACAGCGTCGAACATAGTCTAGTTTCTTCTCTCTTTCACACAACGCAGGTGTTTCGAATTTTTATCTTGAGAACTTCCGATCAGGAAGTCAAGATCTGCAACATAGTGAATTAGATGTTTATTGAAGCCTACTATTGAACATACTAAAGTATACTGCGCTCATTGCGTCCATATTGAAAAAATGGTGCTCGGACTTTTTGCTTATATCTCGCTAACCATTAGCGATATCAAAACCATGCTTCAATTAAAAAATAAAGCGAAAATTTCCTACTAAAAATATTATATACATCTTTGCGTATCTAGTATTATACTCTTAGCAACTACTATAAAGTCAGGAGAGATGGTTGAAGCCCACAGCCATTCATTTCTCAATAGTGGCAGACGCGTTTCGCCTTCTCTGGCTCCTCAATGCCACAAGGTAGAGAAAGAACGAAAATACAAACACTTCAACCAGTCTCCATAAATCTCCTGTGGAGTGTAAGCACTAGGCACTAAAGGTGTCATCTATGTAAGATGGTTAAAGATTGTTCATGTGGAAATGTTTTACAGAGTTCAACTATTAAAAGTCATCAACAAAAACTGCGAATGCAGATTGCTCACTTCTGAAACAATCCAAGCGCAGTGCCAAGATGTTAATAGCTAATCTAGCGTACATAGATGGCACACTAGACTTATTCTGACGTTTTTCAGCCTGGTTTTTATACTCACCTACATCTTTAAATGCAGCAAACCATAGAACTATAAATGTGAAGAGAGTCGGTTGAAGCCCATTGTATAGCCATTCATTTCATAATAGTGGCAGACGTTGCTGCACTTAATGGTGTGGAGTATAAAAACCAGACTGGAAAACGTCAGCATAAGTCTACTGCGCCATCTATGGTACGCTAGGTTAGCTATTAACATCTTGGAACTGCACTTGGATTGCTTCAGAAGTTAGTAATCTGCATTCGCAGTTTTTGTTGATGACTTTCAATAGTCGAACTCTGTGAAACATTTACTTCTGAACAATTTTTACCATCTTACATAGATAGCACCGTTAGTGCCTAGTGGTTACAGTCCACAGGTTTATGGAGTACTGGTTGAAGTGTTTGTATTTTCGTTCTTTCTCTATCTTGTGACACTGAGGAGCCTGGGAAGACGAAACGCGTCTGTCACTATTGAGAAATGAATGGCTATACAATGGGCTTCAACCAGCTCTCCTGACATTTATAGTTCTATGGTTTGCTGTACTTAAAGGTGTAGAGTATAAAAATCAGATTGAAAAACAGAATCAGAGTAAGTCTAGGGCGCCACATATGTACACTAGATTAGCTCTTAGCAAGTACGAAAACGAAGAGTATAGGTACCTATTGCATTTGATCAGCACAGTTCTAAAATCGTAAATATTTCTCGTAGAGAAAAAAAATCTTAATTGTGTTAATCATAAAACCGCCATCTGGTTGATAGCCGATGGTTGGTACATCTAACCTCCTCTTGAGGAGAGAATTCAAACAATAATATTAATTTTATTCACCCAAAGGATCATTTACATGTATAGGACATATCGAGATAATATCTGAAATATCAGATACAATATAATAAATAATACAACAATGATAGAATAAAAGTCACATAATACAAACTAAATATGACAAGTATAAACAGAACAAACAAACAAATAGTATTTTCATTATTATTATTATTATTTCAGTTTTCCGCTGCTGGACACGACTTCCGTGGCCTCTTACATCACACGGTAGCCACGCCGGCTAATTCATTACAGACCTGTGGAGTTAGTGACTGTAAACACCTGATGTGCCCTAAGTAGATGAAGGGAACCAAGATAACCGCCTTCTGCATCTGGCCTGCCAAATATTCTGCCGAATTCTGACAGGTCGGCATGATCTTCAATTCTGAGAGCAGCCAAGACTTATTCTCTTCGAGTACGAAGATTATTAGGACGACCATCTTGATTGAGTAGTCTGAGTACTGCACTTGGAGCTCGTACCGAAGATCACGATATTTGGCCCTTCAAAGTGATGTTTGTCTCAGCAGGTGCAGATAATTCAATTACAAACATCACTTAGTTCTGATGGTCGGGGAGAATTGTGTCAGGCTTGTCGGCTTGAATTACCCTGACAGTCAGGAACGAGTAGTTCCAATAAATGCCGCGTTATGGCAATGGATGTAGGCCGAAATTACGTATACCGAGCATACTAAGAGCAAATGCATCGGCGATTTCGGCGCCTAACGGCAGCTCCTACAGTTGGTAGCAGGGACTTCTAGATCCATAATGTGGCTTCGGTAGACCAAGGTGTTAATTACATCATCTTGACAGGCCACAATAAACCCCTTGGTCTCCGACTTAAGCCCAGTTCACCTTAAAAAGGCGAATATTAACCTAGTCGATAAACCCAGTATTTCTAAGTTTTTACAGTACACACCGTGCATGGATTTATCGACATGCTGCCTAAATATACCCTCCTGTTCGGCAGATTTTATTTGGACCTTCAAACGAGCTGGCTAAAACTCAGTGACTGTCTCTTTTTCAGCAACGCGCCGACTATCTCGTTTGACGTCGAATACGAAACCAAGTTCATCTGTAACTTTTTTCGCTGCCTTGAACAATCCTGCGCCCACCCCTGCGAATTCATGATATCTCACGAATAGCAGGAGCGGATCCGAGCTCCTGGGGACGTTACATGCCTTACTCACTACTCAATGCTACTCTGCCATGCATGCACTCCAGACTCAAGAGTCCTCCCCCCTCCCCACTCCGATGACGTGGGGGATAAACACGAGGAATAGACGATCTAAGATGAATACTCCTATGGACATTCCTCATCTTGCGGGTATCTCTAATCAAGTTGACGCAGCTCATCTACAGTCCACTTGACTATTCCAAAGGAATATATCAGAACAGAAATGGCAAGTATATTAGTAGCAGACACCTTATTCTTCCCCGAAAGTTCGGACGACCAAATCTTTCGAAGTTGGCATCTGTACTTGCCGCGGAGAGACTCCTTTATTTGTTGCACATCCTGGATGTGATGTTTTTGTACACGGACGACCAAATCTTTCGAAGTTGGCATCTGTACTTGCCGCGGAGAGACTCCTTTATTTGTTGCATATCTTGGATGTGATGTTTTTGTACACCCAGGTATGTGTAGGTCTCTCCGGCATCCAGATGTCTTAGGATGTTTCCATCTGCAAGCTGCGCGTCCTCAATAAATTCTCCGCGTCGCTCTCTCTCGAGATTAACGATTGCGCATTTGTCCAAGCCGAACTCCATACCAACGGACGCGTGTTCTCCTCATCCACCCTTAGAACGTTTTGAAGTTCACGCTCACCGGAGGCATACAGTTTAAGGTCATCCATATAGAACAGATGAGTGACTTTATGTCTCCAGTTGCTGGGTGAGCCACAATTGTATCCGCAAGTTTGACGGAGTTCAACGGATAACGGCAGCAGTGAGATGCAAAAGAGCCTAAAAAACTCCTCTTTTGAATGCCACCTGCTCTGTCGTAACCCGCTGTGCATCTGATGTTATGGTAAAGCGAGACCTTCAGAGTAGAAGCAGTTGTTCTATGCATCTCACTAGGGGCTATGCTACTTCAAGACATTTGAGCAAAACTAACAATAATTCATGTGATGTTGTGTCAAATGCCTTACGATAGTCAATCCAGGCCATCGATAGATTCCGCTTGTACTGCACATGTAATACAGCTGTCTACCAGCAGACTGTCCTTACAACCTACCACGACTTTCTATTATTATTATTGTTATTATTATTGCATTTTCACAATTCAATCGCAAAACGTCTTTTTCCCATAAGAAGTACATGAAAAACTTTATGATCGTGGAGGCACGTGTTAATAATAGTAACCGATTTTGCCCAAATTGGAGGGGGTAATTTTTTTGAGATTACTGACAAATTTGAGGAATAAAATAAACAAAATCAAAACTTTATTTACTGCACCATTAGCATTGGAAAAATCATTTTGGTAGAATTTGCTTCAAACTTTGGGAATAGATAGTTCAACAAAAAATGTCATATGAAAAAATTGTTTTAATGCCTTCCTTGCAGACTTACAGTGACTGGAAGCTAAAAGAATTTGAAAAAATTTAAAATTATTTCGGTGGAATTTTCTTCAAACTTTGGGAATAGGTAGTTCAAAGGCTGCCGAATAAAAAATGTCATATAAAGAAATTGGTTTAATGTCTTCCCTGCAGATTACAGTGACTGCAAGTTAAAAATCTTTAAAAAATTTAAAAAATTAAAAATCATTTATGCATTAAATCAATTTTTTCATGATCTTTTTTGTTCGAAAGCCCTTGAACTATCTATTCCCAAAGTTTAAAGAAAATTCCACCGAAATGATTTTTCCAATGCTAATGGTGCGGGGTACTTTGACTTACTCTACTGTAAATCGTTAATAATGTCGACTAAAACTTTTCATTTTTTCTTTTTCAGGAGGAAAAGTCATGTATCTTGTAACCAAGAAATATGCCACTTTCACCTATCCTGCTACTAATATGCATCATCTGCATACGAAAGGCCTCGACGTTTGAACCATGTGACGGAAACTTCTGCCCCCCGACTATGGCAAAACCCAAAGCTAACCTAATTGGCAATGAACCAGCTCCAATCTTTCTAGGAAAAGACGCCAGCAGCGGTTGTCTTTGCAGAGAATATCCCGATGTGTATGTAGTCTGCTTCGGCAGAAATATCTGCCAGAGGATGCCCAAGGAAATTAATATAACAACTCCACTTCTAAAAATAACTAGCACCCACATTTTCGAATTTAAACCGGGAGATTTCAATACCACGCCACAGCTAGAAGTCTTAAAAATCGAGGGTAACTACAACTTATCAAGAATCTTACCTGGAACGTTCAACGCCAACTTGACAAAATTAACAAACTTATCGATATCATTTAATCCTAATTTAAAAACACTGCACCCAAATTCTTTCGAAGGCTTGACCAATCTGAGAATATTATTTCTGATAAAAAATGGATTCGAACATCTCTACGATGTTACACCCTCCCTTTCCGTGAACATTCTTCCAAAGTTGTTTAACTTATGCTTGAATGAGAACAATTTCATTTATATATCGAGCAGTGACTTTCTCCCTATGGAAAATTCTTCACTAGAAGAGTTAAACTTGGTATTGTGTAGATTGGAGCATCTAGATCCAGACTGTTTTGCTCCATTGAGGAAATTAGAAGTGTTACGTTTAGGAGAAAACAGCTTCCACACAACGACTATAACAGAAGTAATTTCAACAAGCATAGAATTGGGTATCCCACTCAAACTACTCAATTTGTACGGCGTTGGGTTCAGAAAATCCCCTCCAAGAAAGTTGATGGAAGCTATAGCAAAATCCAACATAAGCAACTTAAATCTGTCAAAAAACCAATTTGAAGTGATAAAGTCTGACAGCTTTCCTTACATGCCAAATTTACATGTTCTGGATTTGCGGGAGGTGTTGGCTCTTGAAATAGACGACGATGCTTTTTCAAACTTGTCCAATCTAAGAACGCTTATGTTAAGTGGTAATAAGTTAGCCGCGATACCAGATGGTGTACTTTTAACAAACTTAACATACTTGGATCTTCAGCAAAACTCCGCCAATATGTTTTACTCGTCTTACTTTTCGATTGGCGAAGGTAAATTTGCCGATATGCAGCAGCTGATTTATCTAAATTTGAATTATAACAGACTTAACCAGTTGTTTAACGAAAGTTTCGTAGGCCTGACGAACCTTAGAACCCTAGGTTTAAAAAATGGCACCATTTATCACATTCAGAACGAAACTTTTGCCCCTCTGCCAAATCTGGTCTTTCTGAATTTGGAGAATAACTATTTTGCTAACAGCAGCCCTTTTGGAATCGAGGAAGATGTGTTCAAAGGCCTTGGGAACTTACGAGTGCTTCTGCTGGGCGGCTGTGGAATAACCTATTTCTCGAAGTATGGCAATCCTTTTATGCATTTAACATCTCTAACACATTTAGGGCTGGAGAATAATAAACTTACAGTTCTGTCTCCCACAGATTTTATGTGGTTGGTCAATTTAGAGTCAATAGACTTGTCTCATAATTTACTGACAGCTTGGCAGGAGAGGATTTTTGTTATAAACCAAGACCTGAAGTCTGTTATAATAAGCAGCAATAAATTTAGCTTGTTAAGCAAGGCAATGTTAGATGATTTATCAAACGTAAGCAGTCTAGAGATGCAGGAAAATCCGTTTTCTTGTGACTGTCACAGCTATGCTACATTTGATGCGTGGCTCTCACAACGAGCAAAAATTAATATGAATATTGAACTTCAGATAAAAGCGCGTTGTGCCTTTCCAGAAGCTATGAGCAACTTCAGTCTTTTGGATTATTTTAAAAATGTGAATAATGGCACAACGTCGTGCGACACCCACGTAATCTCTTCTAGGTTAATTGTTATCCTCCCACTAGTCTTGTTACTGTTATTTTTTGTATCTCTAGCAATTTTTGTATATTACTATCGATGGCACTTAAGATACTGGGTATTTTTGACCAGATTGTACCTTAGTAGAAAGGGAAAAATAAAGCCGAAGACTGAAAAAAAATCCTATACAAATTACACTTACGATGCTTTTGTCTCCTACAGCAACGAGGATAGAAACTTCGTAGTGAGAATGGTGTCGATGTTAGAAAATTACGAACCTTTTCTTAAGCTTTGCGTTTACGAAAGGGATTTTGAAATAGGGACTATTATATCTGAGAGCGTCTTAGAAAGTGTTGCGAAAAGTCGTAAGACTTTACTTGTTATCAGTGACAATTACGCCAAGTCACAGTGGTGTAGGTGGGAGAGTCAGATAGCCGAGCATCACAGACTGTTCTTTGAAAACGAAAATGGTGAATATGTTGACGATACTTTGATTTTGATTAAATTAGGGCCTGTTAATGAGCACCACTTGACTCCGACACTGAAATATTTGTTGAAGACTAGGATATATTTGCAGTGGGAGGTTGAGGAGAGAAAACAAAAGGTGTTCTGGGACAAATTGAGGTGCACCCTTACACCGCCGAAACATGAACAAATTATTTTGGAGAATACTCGAATGTAAATACGTTCCTATATTTATTTAAAGAAGAATATGGAATACTTGAATATACGATTTTTTAAATTATTTAATTTATTAATAAATAAAATTTAAATTGTGTGAGTTTTAATTCCCTCTTTAAAATCCGAAATATTTAACAGATTATGAATTTTTTATCTTTATATCCACCTTAGTGACAAATTCCGTTCAGATAGTAGCCAAAATCATAAGTTCCGCTCAACTCTGAATTATTTGATTATTCAATCACAACTTAAATTAGCTACACAACGATACATCATTTGTCTTTTTGGTCCCAGTGATCCAGAATGGAAAATTAAAGTATATTGTCTCTGAGCAATTTGAATTCTGTATACCTGATATTTTTTTGTACTTGCGGAACTGAAAGTACTTTAATTCCCTTTTTTTGAGGGCTAATGTGTCACTTTTAGTAGTTTTTAATAGTTGAATAAAACTGTGCTTGTTTCAACGACTTCTTGTGGTGGGGGCAATTGTTTTATGGAAATGCAATCTGTATGTTATCAGGCAGTTACAGTAAAGTTCTGTCCAAAATAGGAGTTAAACGTTTTTTGGAAATTAAGTTTTAATTTTGAAAAACGTGCCTGTGACTCGTTTTTTTTTAATATCTCTAACTTTTTTTTTTAATCGAACATCCTATAAATTATTTGATTATTCAATCACAACTTAAATTAGCTACACAACGATACATCATTTGTCATATTTATCTCTAGAAAAAGTGGTCAATTTTCGAAAAATTTAATATATTTGTGAGGTGGCCATGGAAAACTATTAACAACAACAACAACACTTCTTATAATATAAAATAATTTTTCCAAAAATAGGAAAAACTAAACTACAATAAATGTTCGAATCGTCTTCCACTGACATCTATGCATATTTATCGCATTTCTAATATTTATTGAGAAGGCCATGGTACAAAAAAGAAAATTGAAATAATCGTAAATGCCAAAAACTAATTTGTGAGTTAATTGTCAGTGAGCATTATTAAAAATGGTCCAATTTAGTAATGGTGAAAAATACGATGTGATTAAGTAGAAGATTCAAATTTAGCTTCCGAGCTTTATTTTAATAGGTAAATTATTATTGTGCCAAAAGTGCTGCCCAAACAATCATTTTAGATATCCAGAAAAGAGACAGCCAGACATAAAAATATTCAAAAGGCTACAACAAAATTTAAAAGGGTTTGGATCATTTGTAAAACCTCGAGCAAAAATATATAATAAAGCGGGTAGAGAAGCTGTAGAAAATATTGTTTTAGAAACTGTAAGAGAAAATAGTAACATATTGTCTCGCGAAATACAGAAAAATTTAGGAATCCCAAAAACAACTGCGTTGCGTTGCTTAAAAAAAAATAAATTTAAACCCTACGAAATTAGAATTAGAATTAGTCATCTATACCCAAACGACTTTCAGAGGCATCTCGATTTTTACCAGTGGTTTTTGCGTCAGTGCAATGAAGCGCCAGGATTTGAAGGAACAATTATATACACAGACGAGGCCCATATAAGCAGTGCCGGAATTTTTAATCGACATAATAACCACCATTGGGCTCATGTAAATCCGCACGTAATCACTACAGTTAATCGTCAAGGACGATTTGGATTTGGTGTATGATGTGGTTTATTTTATACCAAATAATAGGTCCTCATATTTTCACGGTAATTTGAATACCGAAAATTTCATTGATATTCTATGACAAGACATAAAACCCTTTGTAGACAACATGCCTATAAACAATTTCAGAGATTAATTTACCAACACGATGGCACCCCAGGCCATACGTCAAATGAAACACGAAATTATTTAAATGCTCAATTTGGGGAGGATTGGATAGGTATCTATATATCACTCAGGACTAGTTTATCAATGTCTAGTTAGCTAGTAAAGTGATAACTAACTATTAATTTAGCTAACTGGGCATTAATAAACGCAAAGTAGTTTAGATATTGTTTAATTTTTAGGAAATAATGGTCCTACTTTGTGACAGCTAGATCTCCCGATATACCCCTGCCGACTTTTGGCTTTGGGGTTATTTAAAAAATATTAGATATTGAGAACATTCTAATAACATAGAAGAATTGGAAAACAAAACATTAGCTGTGTTTCGGACAATAACCTGTATCATGACTGGAAATGCAACAAATTTTGTAAGGAGAAGATGTCAAAAATGCATAGATGTCAATGGAAGACAATTTCAACATTAGTTATGCCTATATCTAGAAAACTGAGATGTGCATAATTTTCATCTTATCAGCAACGGATTCTACTCAAAAAAGTGCCTTAAGAATGTGTCACTCGATTTTCAATTCGACACTTGGTAATTCATCCCAAAATACAAATTTTTCCAAAAACGCTCTGTAGCTCGGTAGTCGAAAAAGATGGACGATCGCGGTTTACGCCATTGTGTGTTTCTTGAAAATCGAGTTCAGGACACCTGTACTGGTTTTTGTCTATCTCTCATAGTTTTCGAGAATACCTCAAATCCCATCTAATTTGGTCCGCCCTGTGTACTATTATGGAAAATTACAAACTATTTATTATACTCCTTAAAAAACGCAAATTTTTTTCAAAAATCTGGTTCTTTAGGAAAAATAAAAAATATTTTGATTTGTAACTTTCCATAATAGTTTACACTTACAAGACCTATTATTTTATATTATAATATATTTTATATTATAATATCACCAATAGTCCAAGAAAAATCGATATCCAATATGCGAACAAATTGTAGCGGGCTGAATTTCTGCATGCACCTTATAGTACAGTAACTAGAGGTTTTAACTTCGGAATAATGTCATACTGAACGAATTTCGTTCATTTTTGGCAGTATAATAGTAAATGTTTCACAGAAAAGTTTCTATATCGTGTGGAGGCTTGCTAATTTATAGGGGGTGGCACTTAAAAAATATATATATTTATTAGAGCTGAAATAGAATCAAATTTTAAGAAAAAAATGCAACGCAATTGCAATTTTGCAATTTTTATGCAATTTTTCACATAAATTGATAGTGTTTAAGTTATAACGACTTCAAAATTGCGATTTTAGCTTAAAAAAAGGTATTTGCAAATGCCTTTCGTCAAGTATCTCGAAAAGTATTACTTTATCGAAAAAATGTTAGAAAGTACAAACTGGGAATTAATTATATTTTTTGTTTATTGATGTAGGATTAATAATTTCGGAGATATTTAAGTTTATATTTGGTATGGTAAGTGTTTCGAAATTACCGTTAAAGTTTAAAATGCATTTTTTTCTAAAGCAAGTGCTTTAAATGAGCAAAAAAATTTGAGCATCTAGGTAATGCTACATCTTAACGAAAAACTTTATCTGAGATAATTTTTTTAAATTACTGGCTAATTAGAGTAACAAAATGGCGACCTTTATATATAAAAAAATATAAATACGCGCATTTTTCCGTCATAACTTCTTTATTTCTTATGCTACAGGAACGAGTAAAAAATAATTTGAAAGCGCAATTAATTGTCTTTAATTTCATCTCGCATCACAATTTCTGAGATATTTAACATTTAAACTGCATTTTTCGTCTTATAAACGTTCGGACACCATTTGTAAACTTTGATATCTCCGAAACTGTTAAATCTATGTAAATAAATAAACAAGCGAACTTCATTATCAGTTTATGAGCTTTATTTTTGGTCTCTACCCATTTTTCAATAAAACTAATATTTATTGAGATATTTGGAAAAGGAAAAAAAATTATGTTTTATCGAAAATACCTTTATAGTTGAAACTGTATTTTTTTCTAAAGCAAGTGCTGTATACAAACCAAAAAATTTGAGTATCTACGTCATGCTATATATTAATGAGAAACGGTGTTTGAAATTCATTTTTTTTAATTACTGGCTAATTACAGTGACAAAATGGCGACGTTGTTATTAAAAAATGTGTAGACGCACATTGCTTCGGTCATAATTTCTTTGTTTTTACGCTACAGAAACAAAAAAAAAACAGTCGAGCTTAAGTAATAACCTATTATTCTACCTATTAGCATCGTTAACGTAGGTGTCATAGTTTCTGAAATATTTAACTCTCACTCTAAATAATTATCTTATGAACACTTGGGTGCCAAATGTAAACTTAAATATCTCCGAAATTATTAATCCTACATCAATAAACAAAATTAATTCCCAGTTTATACTTTCTGTAATTGGTCTATAACATTTCTTCTATAAAGTAATACTTTTCGACATACTTGACGAAAGCCGTTTGGAAATATCTTTTTTTTGCTAAAATCGCAATTTTGAAGTCGTTATAACTTAGAAACTATCAATATATATATTAAACATTAATATATTACACAAATACACGTTGACAGTACACACTGACACACTAATTTGATTTTAAAATGAATAGTTGTCTATGTACTTAATACACGAACTGTTATTGGTCGGTTTCGTTTCATATCCATCCTAGAAATGATATGAAATATATCCGTTCAGTTAACTGGAATTGCCTACTTATCCATTCTACAGACTGTACAGAAAAGAGCAAATTTACATATCGGAGCAGAAAAATTTATTTATTTATTTAATAAATTACATAATTGATAGTTTTATTAATTATCTTCAGTTTCTGAGTCTGGTTTTATACTATCCAAACATTGAACGAGGATGATATATCCATGTCATGTTATAAGGACAATGTAATTAGACTATAAGGACATCGCAGATCAGGCCTACTGAGAACACTACATAATACAAAAAGGACATCTGTTACTCAATTGCCTCTACTACGCTCTCGATTCTTTGGAGCGCTATATCTCGTGAACTCTTTCTCCTACAAGAACAAATTCTGAATTCGTTTTTGTAACAAATTAATCTTAGCTACTAATTAGTTAACTATGTTTTTTTTTTGAAAAGTTCACCGTTTTCAAGATATTTGCAAAATATTGTTATCGCGACCTTTGAGTTCGTGTAATTGACCCGCGGCGATCAATTATTATCCGTTCCTTTATATTTTGTATTATTATTGGTGTGTCTTTATAAACAATTTCCTTCACGTATCCTTATAAAAAGAAATCCATTTTTGTAAGATCTGGAGATCTAGCAGGCCATTTAGTGGGTCCATTTCTTCCAATCTATTGAAGTGAGGTAGGTATTATTTAAGTGGTCTCTAACTGGATTTAAACTGCATTTAAATAATGTGGTGGTGCACTATCTTGCTGAAACCACATCCTATTTCAGGAAGATTCACCAGATTCTGCCATTGTGGCAGAAAATTTTCCAGAAAATGAAGATAAATAGCTTCAGTCAATGTACCATCAATGAAATGAAGCTGTATTACATGTTCTCTAATAATTCATCCCTAAACGTTTGTAGACCATCTGTGCTGGTCATCAACTTGCCTAAAAAGTGAGAATTTTCCGAAGCATAATAATGGAAATTGTGCCTATTAACAAATCCATTTTTATGAAAAGTTGCCTCATCAGTGAGTAAAACATTATGAAAGAAGGTGACATCTTGCATTTTATCTCTGGCCCAATTACAATACTGTTGTGTCTTTGAAAATCGTCATCAGATAATTCCTGGTGTATATGAATATGATATGCATGAAACTTATTTGTTTTTAAGATTCGACCAACAGACAAGACAGTCTACTTACTCCTACTAATGAGCTCACTTCTCTCTGACTAATATGGGGATTCTCAACCCACTTCAATGAATTGGAAGAAATGGTCCCACTAAATGGCCTCATTTCAAAATTGCATAAAGACGTGAGACAATCAAAATGTGCAGCACTTATAATTTTTTCTAATGAATCAATTGAAGAAAACTCTATTTGTTAAGTGTATTCTTGAATTTTGCACTCATTACTCAATAAAACGAAAATTAGCCATACACTTACACAAAATGTGCGTGTTTCATTTCTACATCACATCGTCGAAAAATATACATCCCATTTGAAAAAATTGAGAGAATCCAATTTAAAAAGTTCTTAATTTAAAAATAATTTTTTGCCACCCTGTACATTTTTAGGAAGTAAAAATGATTCAAAAACATTATTTAGATGTCTCGTAACTAGTATTCACATAAATTTTTCTTAAATTGTGATTTTGGTATTTTTCTTAAATTGTGACTAGTATTTTTTTAATATGCATCTGCAGCCAAAAAAATTAGTTACATCCAAGTGGTTGGAAGATGGTCAGTGATAATATAGGAATGAATGTACTGATACACATAACATTTCATTCAAAAAAGGCACTTGATCCTGTAATTTCATCTTGGCTCGCCCTGTATAATCGAAAATAATTTCCGGTTATAGACTTTTTAATCTAGCTTACTTGCATTTTTTTTTAATTTCTAGCTATCGTAGAACTCGAGATATCGAAGTCCTACGCACTATTCCCCACCTTGTATAATGTACTAATCAACGTTATTTTTATTCATTTCGCTATAATAGTTTGGATGACAATGAAACAATCAAAATTAGTACTTATTAATTCAACAAACATTTTACGTTAAAAAGATAGATAAACATGGAATTCACACGTTTTCAGTGATAATTTTCGTGTGTGTATCTTAGAGACAGACGGAAAACAATTTTTTGGTAAAATTAGAGAGTGTCTTTCAAATGTATTTTATTTTATTCAACACATTTGGATATATTTATAATGTTGTTATTATTATATTTATAATGCTGTTGTTTACTGTTCACAATGGCCTTTGCAATGACAAAGAGCTCTGCAGGCAAGTGCGGCCTTGTTACAAACGCAATTCTTCTTCAGAGCACGGGGGTTCAGCATTACATCTGCACTTGATTAATTCCCCACGGCTTTTGCTTGCTTCCGGTATAGACATAGAAATTGGTTGCCATGTCTCTTCGTTTCTTTTCCATCCAAACTAGCCGAAGTAGGTGCATTTTGGAGTAATTTCAAATTGGTTAACCAGATGCTAGATTGATAGATGCAGCGATTAATGTGTTGAATGAGGGCATCCTGTGTGGGTGGTAGACTTTGCATCATCTTTACTTTTTTCCTTGTGTGAGGAGATCCTCTCTGAGGTTGTTGATGTCAAGTTTTGTTGTGTCATCGTACAGGATGCATGTGAATCGTTCTATAAGTTCAAATGCCTTTGTTTTAGCATCTACTGGCTGAAATGCATGTTTTGCAGAGAAGATAAATCCTTCAGTGCCTGAAGGGTATGCTCTCCATGTCTTCCATGCTGACTTTTTCCCCTTACCAAAAAATTGTGATGTGGTGTTTAAACCCGTAAAAGCATGGAAAAAGGGCAATGCTTACGACATATTTTCTCCGAGCTCTTGGCAGATGGCGTTGATATGATAATATCGGAAGTGTTAACCCTTACCAAATGCCAGGCGCGCAGCCAGGAGGGGGGAATGCCCCCCCCCCCCCAAGCCGTCTTCCATGAACCAAAAAATAAAGAAACATCACTATTAGTACAAATTAGGAAATATTTAAGAAAATTTTCTCACAGTTATGAGACCTGTAAAAAGTGAAGTATTTGGTTTTTGAGAAATATATACATATATATGAATTTTAGCGTTTTTTCGCCTTTTTTTCTATATTGAGGAAAAAATATGCATTTTGGTGAAAAATTCAAAAGAGCAAAGTAGTACAACATAAAATTTCCTATAAATTTTGTCTCTACCTTTTTTTTTTTTGGAATTCCGCTTAGTTTCGCCACTAGAGGGCGAGAAACAAATAAATATAGATATAGACTTTTGCTGTTCTAGTTTTCTTTTTTTTTTTCATAAAAATATTTATATAATATATATTTTATGTTCTACAACTTTGATCTCACGTAATTTTTCATAAAAATGCATAATTTTGGCTCAAAATCTAAAAAAAGGCGCAAAAGTCTATATCTATATTTATTTCTTTCTCGCCCTCTAGCGGCGAAACTAAGCGGAATTCGAAAAAAAAAAAAGGTAGAGACAAAATTTATAGGAAATTTTATGCTGTACTACTTTGCTCTTTTGAATTTTTCACCAAAATGCATATTTTTTCCTCAATATAGAGAAAAAGACGAAAAAACGCTAAAATTCATATATGTATATATTTCTCAAAAACCACCCTTTTTTAGAACTGTGGGGGGTGAAAATCATGAATAGTCAACCCAAATACTTCACTTCTTACAGGTCTCATAACTGTGGAAAGATTTTCCATAAAACAGTGATTTTTTTACTAATTTGAAGGGATTAAAAGCAGTATCGAAATTATCTCTTGAAAATTAATGCCAATATTATTTAGTAGAGGAATCTATACACATCCGTTTTCAACCATTTTCTGAAAAGTTTTCCTCAACCTCTGGGGAGGCCAGTTCTACTGACACCCCCCCCCCCCCCCTAGATGAATTTTCTGGCTGCGCCACTGCCAAATGCAATCCAAAGTTGAATATTAGGTTTGTAAGTTTGTAGTTAAAAAAAGAAGATGTCCATTAGTATCACAATAAAATTTGTGTATACTGTACTTATAAGGATGTTGGTTGCATCCAATATATGAAGACATATTCTGGTATCAGCTTCTTCGTGGTCGAACATCGGTGCACTGCTATTTTTTGAAATAACAGATTTACCATAAGTGATGTGTATTTCTTCACCTTCTTGTACATCGTAAGCTGCGACTGCATCACTTAATAGGGTAAACAGTTCTGTCTTGTTCTCTTAATTCTTCAGGAATGTAACAAAGTTTTTGAGGAGTGTGGTTTCCCTTGTGACTTTTCTCTTTTCAACCTTCCCTCTCTTCACACGTGTAGTTTCCTTAAGACTGTTTAGCTTAGTCCCATACAACATCGATTCTTAGGCAATCCTGAAGTTGTCTCTTGATCCATGGTAAGAAGACCATATCACTATATTCTCCAAATGTACATGCATCATATTTAGAAAAATATTGTGATGTGTTGCAACCCCTTCAATTAATTCAGATGTATTTGCACCTACTCAAGAAAGAACCTACCAGTAGTAGTTCTAGAGTGATGACATCTGGAATTATCTAGAGAATGGTGGCGTCATCACAGAAAAATCGAGATCTGTCATTTTTAGGTATAAAAGACCGCATTCTCGGCGGGTAGTTCAGAAAGTACAGAAAGTATAGAAAGTTATGAAGTTTCGAAAAGTAAGGTTAAGAATACAAAGTGAAGGCAAAGTGATAAACATTGTTATTTTTAGTCAGTAAAGAACATTTAAGTTATTAACAGTATTGTGAAGTATCCAGTAAGTTATTAAATAAAGTGTGTTAATGGACATCTCTTGTTATAATTTTTGGAACCCACGGAATTTGCAACGGGTAGTTTCCTAGAGGTGGAAACACGTTACAATATTAAAGTTATAAAAGCAGATTTAGTCTAAAGTGTTAGCAAATTTAGTCTAGATTCAAATTGATTCGAATAGTGTAGCTGTAAACCCAACCGATTTTCGTAATAACCTGAAAAAAGTCCTAAACTTTGGAAGCTTGTATCTCGCAAAATATTAAAGTTACAAAAGCGGCTCTGATCTCAAATTGTAGCAAATTTAGTTTAAATTAAATCCCTTTTGCTACAAACCCAGAAGTTGGGGCGATATTTAGTAAAAACCAAATCAAAATCGAAAATTTATAGTTACAGTTCAAAGAAAACAAAGATAGTGTCGTACTTCAAGAGGGCAGACACTGAAATTGGGCACTTCCCCTTGAATTAATAGTACTGAGGGTATATAACAACTCTGCAAAATTTGGCGCTTTAATCCAGCAGGTCACGATTCTGACTAGCATTTGATCTAAGCCACCACACTACTAATAACATTGTAGTACTTAAGTATTGACCACATTAGTAACTCAAAGGAAACCGTAAAACTCCATAACTGTAACATGCATATTGCTGCTTCATAAATTATAACGTAATTTAACTCAAGCGTGAATAACCGCGGTAGTTTCAATTATTCTTTTTTAAATTTACTTCATAAACAAACACAACGGTATGCAACCAGCGTTACGTCTAAGCTGTACTCAAGGTAGCTGGGTATTCTAACTTAGCTTTAAGAGTGGAAAGGGTAAAGAGGCGACACGATTTACATACTACGAGAAAGGGAAGTCAGAACGAGATATTTCTCCGTTACAAGAAGCTTAGAACTTCGCAATTGTCAGCTAAATTTTTGAATAGTGATGTGTCTTCATTAAGTTTCTTTTTACGACTTCAACATCGAAAGGGTTGATAGTCCCTCTTCTTTAACATGAAGCAGGCCTAATTGTTTTCACCGGTTTAATCCGTAAGTAATTTATAAAGAAAAATTTTTTTTTGTAACTTAGATTTGGCAACGGCCATCTTGCAGCAAGTCACGCTTACACTTCATTTCTTTCCAGGGTTTTAAAGTTAGACGCAAGTCTGCGAAAGTTAGATGCAAATTTTCTAAAGTTAGACGCAAATCTTCGAAAGTAAGATGCAAATTTTTTAAAGTTAGACGCAAATCTTCTAAAGTTAGATGCAAGCCTTCGAAAGTTAGATGCAAATCTTATAAAGTTAGATGCAAATCTTCTAATTTTGGATGCACATCGTAGATATGCATTTATTTTAATTTGGGTTGGAAACTTTAATTTTTTTTAACCATCCAATGGGGTTGTTTTTCTTCTCCTCTACGTAATTAGAAGATGGAATGTACATATTAGCCTAGGACAATTTTTTACGGAGATCGCGACGATAGTATGGTAGAATAGATGTGATTTGTCCTTATGGAATTTCTGGAAGCGTCGAACATGGTACTGGGAACTTCTTAACTTAATATTGGGTTCATCTAGAAGTCAGCGATTAGGTCAATGTGGGTTGGATTTCACCATCATCATCCCTCACTTGGAGTCACTACTTTAATTCACTAAGAATTCCAGATAAGTGACGCAAATAAAATTTTTATCTGATTTTTTTTATATATAACTCATATTTTTATGCTTTAATATTTTTAGAATTCTTTGAAGTATCAAATTGCAAATGTTTTTTTTTTTAATTATTTCCATTTTCAATTTTATCTTTAATATGTTTTCAACGAACAGTTAGTATTTTCAATTATTATTAAGATGTAAATTATCGGCGTAACGTCTATTTAAAAACAAATATATAAAAAGTTCTGTAAAGACTTTGTGATCACAATTTCTACGAAACGCTTATATTTAAATAATAAATTTTGACCTTTAAACACCATATTGTCGGTTCATGTTTAAGACAATATTTTAAATAATATCTGCATAACATATTATCGTCCATTTGTTTTCTCTTTTGTACATAAATTTGTTTAATTTTTAAGGCCTCAGTTTAGTTGTTTTCTAACAAAAACACATCAAGTTTGATTGGTTTATAATAAAATCAATTTTATAATCACATTGTCCACTTATTTCAGGTATTTTGAAACAAACTATTTTGAAACAAGCTATTTTGAAACAAACTATTTTGATACAAACCATTTTAATAATATCTTTAAGAATATTAATTTACACCTTTTTTTTTTAGTCAACAATTTATACTTTCCTTATAATTTGATTAGTTTATCTTTCTTGTAATCAAACTTCAGTTTTAGTGTAAATTACAAATATAGAAAGATTGGCGCCCCACCTCTCTGGGAACATTATCTTTATATAAGTCAAATTAATATCTCTTTAAAAAAAATTATAAAAACATCTGTCATATATTAATTACAATCTATCAAACACGTAAAACCATTTGTAAAGTGTTTTCTGACCCATGACTCATCTGCCGAGTCTCTGAGCTACTGGGGTAGTAACATTTTTTCTCTAAATAAATAAGGTTCAGTCTAAACTCGAACACGTTACAAAAAAATAATTAATTTATTAAACAGCGAGGAAATAATGCTATAAAATGGCGCCCCACACGTGGTTAATTATAAATATCATGTCCAGAAAATATGGTTTAATGCATTATACCACCCACAATGTAATTTCGTTGAAAGATAGAACCGAACAGTAGGTACGGCTATCCGAAGCTATATAACTGAACACAAAGATTGGGAGTGGTACGACTTTCCAACCCTCATGCCTCGTTTTTTGAACACGAACATGTCTTAGTAGTTTCACCCTGTTTTCCACATTTAAAACAGAATTTCTTTTTAGGAGCCCTACAATTATAAAAGCTGTGATTTTCAAGACCACAGTTATAGCAAATTATTTTTTTATAATTATTTGAACCAGAAGGTTGACTATTATTTACTGCAGAAATATTTGGACTATTTTTAGTGTATTGTCTTCCCTTACTTAATGGTTTTTTACCTTTAAAATTATTTTGAAACTGAGCGGCATTGTTTTGAGAAAATGACTGAGTTGGTTGTTCTAATTTATAAGCAAGTTCAGGCTCTAATAAACAATGATTTGGAGGCGGCCGATAGCTATTTTTTAATGAGTGAGCCTCATCAATTTTTTTTTTACATAAACTAATTAATTGAGATATTGTTTCTATTGAGGTTAAAGCTAGTTGACTAATATAGTGGGGTAACATGTTCTTTTTTATATATTTTAACCTAGTTTTCTCAGGTTCTGATTTATTTAAACGATTAAATAATGTTTCCATTATAGCTACACAGATGGAAATTGATTCATTTCTACGAGTTCTACCTCTAATTTCTGTCCACAATTGATCGTCATAATCTACCGGGAGAAATTCTCTTTTTAATAAAGCTACTAAAGCATCCCAATCAGAAACTGAATTTTTAATTGATCTAAACCAAAGTAAAGCATTGTGGCTAAATAAGTCACATGCATTATTAAACAATTCTAATTTTGACACATTTCTTGAGACACAAAGTTCATCTACTCGTTCTAAAAAAGATTTAACACTGCTATTTGTATCCCCACTGAAATTTAGGTCCCATTTATACACTGGCACATAACTTCCTCAACCCCATAACCCTTAGAATCTGATTAAAACAGTGGGGAATCTTGATTAGGGAGTTAATGAGATTGTGACCTCAGATCCTTGTGCCTGAATATCATACATCCGCAAACTCATGACCCCATAACCTTAGCATTCCTGTTAGCCCCTTAACTCTGAAGATCCAACGGAAAAAATGGAGACTCTAATGTAGGGTGATTTGTGCCATTGTGACATTAGAATCTTGGAAACAAGCACCCTATGGCTCTTCAACGGCAATCCCTCTATCCTCATAACTCCAGAACCATGAGAATTCAATGAAAAAAAATAGGAGGTTCTCGATTGGGTAATCAATTATATTGTGCCCTCAGAACCTTGTTATCTTGTTACCAAGTAAGCCTATAGCGGTGCAACAGCAAACCCAACTGTACTATGACAATTTTGTTTAAAATTAAACCCAAGCCGCCAGGTGGTTATCAAGCAATTTGCAATTTTTTTTTAAATAATTATTTTAAAAATTTTAATTTCGTAACTTTTTAATTTTAATTAAATTTTGGACATAAAGTCTATGGACTATTCTGAACAACTGGTCTTCGGGTTGTATCTGTAATAGGGAACTTTTTCAGATCCTGGACTAACTCTTTCTACACTGAGAAAATTAGCCTAAAGAAAATCTTTGCTACCACTTTTTTTGCTATTAGAACATATATTTTTTTTATAACAGTAAACACTCTATGTTGCAGTTAAAAAAATCGGTATGCTGCGGCACTTCACAGTAACAGAAACATTTTTTGCTGGAATAATAAATAGTCTATATTGTAACACAATAAAATATTTTATAAAACTTTAATTTACAATCACTAAATAATTTCTAACTACCATTGGAATGTACTTTGTTACTTCAGAAAGTCAAATTTTGTATAAATATTTTAACTGCAGTTGAAAACTTTATTATTGTTCCTAAAAAAAACTTAGCTGGTACAAAAGAGAATTCTTTAAAAAATTGAGCTAACGCATGCGCTTTGCGAAAGTAGACTCGGTTCTCGTCATAAGAGTGAAATTCTATTTTAGTCTTCTTATTTTTTCCTTTGGTTATGCTGCGCGGGCTGGAAGAAGAATCTCATTATTGCATTATTCTCTCATTCCTCACAAAACAATCATATTTGTATTGGGGCCACTACTGACCAGAGTAGCATACCTATAGTACGTGCCACGTGGTGTGGTGCGGTATACGTGCTAATCTTTGGGTACATGCCTTGTGCCGTGTACACAAATTATGTATTAATTAGTGGTGAAGATATATTTTGTGATTAGTGATTACTGGTTAGTGGTGCAAAGCCTTTCGATTCCAATTATTTTCGAGTAGTAGTTATCGTTATCCGTGCTTTGGCAAAATTTCTAGTATGAAAATGACATATTTATTTATCAAAATGTTGTTTCAAAAAGTTTTAAAGAGCATTTATTTTCCTTTCTTGTGGAAATCACTGACATAGAGAGTTGCATTTTCTTTCGAGATTTGAAAATTTATGATACGTACGTTATAATTACACGAAATGCAAATAATTATGTATCAGTATGATTGCGTTAAGAAACGTGAAACTGATTTCATTTATTTATTTTCTGTCAAGAATTTTCAATTTTCATCTGGCAATGTTCATTCGTCCTTTGGAAAAATTTTTAGTATAATTGAGGAGCTTCCAATAGAAAGAGACTAAGTGCCAAAAGTAAAATTTAAACAGCTTCTTTTATTGGCAACTAACCGCTTTCTGCATATTAGTAGGTGGTATGTAGAAATTTTTGATTGCAATAACTTAGAAATTTTACTTTCGGCACTTAGCCCCCTTCTACCGGAAACTCCTCAATTACATATTATTTATTTATAAAAATGTTGTTTCAAAAAGCATTTCTTTTCTTTTGTTGTGGAAATCACTGACATATAGAGCTGCATTTTCAGTAGGTGCCTATAGGTTAATAAATGTTAAACTGGTTTTATTTCTTTTTTTGCATTATATACAGCAATGTATTTTTAAATAAACGACTCGGACATTAAAAAACGTTTATGTGATTATAAAGCCACTTTTCCTTGTACTGAAAAAATGAATCATGCACCTAGCTAATTTTGTCTATTTAATTTAGAAGACCTTGTACAGGCTTTTCAGGATTAACCATCAAATTTTAAATTTGGATGGGACACCTCAAAATATGAAAAAAAATCCTTTATGTATGAAGGTATGTTCAGAAATGCAACGTTGAAGAATTATACCACAAAAATGGCAGCTAAAAATTTTGAAATGGTATAACTCCTTCATAAGGCATTTTCGGATACCTATTATACCTAGGAAATATTTTTCATATTTAGAAATACCTATTCCAAATTTACAATTTGACCGGTTAATCCTGAAACACCCTGTATAATGGCAATAAAAATCTTACTAGGGTAGCAAAACTATTTTATAATGCCAGCAAAGTTACTTTATAGTAACAGTAAATTACTTTATGACTATAGGCAAATCAATCTACAGTGACTCCAAGTCTCTTTTTTGTGGTAGTGAAGTCAATTTATATTCCTTGCAAGTTACTTTACACTGACAGAAATATATTTGCCAATAACAGCAATTGCTCCTTAACAATAGTAGCAATGTTATCTTCCTGGATCAGAAAAGTTATTTTTTATAAAATAAGTATACTGTGGTTGTAAAGTACTGCCAGCAAATCAAAATTTTCTGCTACAGCACAGTACTACACTGGCGCCTATGTTATTAGAGTTTTCTGCTACTACAGCTTATTTTTTCGCTATGATGGTGAAAAAATTTTCTCGGTGTAGCAGCGCCTGATGGGTTACTCCTCCAACATTGTCATGCCTCTTGGTATAATTTACTGGAACGAGGACCCTACACCCGCTGACTATATGGTCAATGGACTTCATATGGTCGCCATACATTCTACATCTGTCTGTTTCTGCTACTTCCTTCATTTTCATTATTATTCTCTAATCTGTGAAGATGCGGGGTAAATTTAAAAACAGAATTAGTATTACATGTTTTTATTACGTCGAATTACGAATATATTAGTTTTTTTATTTTATAATAATAAAAGTAACGTTTTATACATTGCACATTGTTGTAAATAAAATTAAATAAATAATAAAAATATTAATACAATTGACACTATTTACACGGGTTTATACATTAGGAGACTTTTAAATTACAATATGACTAAATATTTTTATAAGTGTTACATTCTTTGGCTTCATAAAATATGTACGGATTTTCTTCAGTTTCACGAATAAATCGTCATCAGGATCATCTGAAAATAAAATCAATAAATGTATCGAACTAGTCAGAGTTTTGATGATATACTCACTTCTTCCAGTGATAATGGATTGCTCTTCATCTTTGTGTCCAGATTGTGATATCGTTCTGAAAAATAAAAGAATGACAGTTACTCAGGGCTGTTAATGATCAACAAATTGTGTGTACACTAGAGTTAACTAAATGATAGTCCCTACACCACCTCTAATTAAATGATGTATTTTTTTTCATGTTTATTTTCTTTTACTTCCACGTCCAGTGGAAATATAGTAACGCAAAAAAAATGTCGAAAATTGTTATTGTTTAAATGGGCTTAGAATACCATGAAACGTCGAGATTTTTAGTTTGAGAAAATAAAATTTTCTGTCTGTCGTTCTGTCTCTCTGTAACTTTTTTGTGCGCACGATTACTCTGGAACTGTTTAAGATGTTTTTTTTATAAAAAGCGAAGAACTTTTATCATATCAATGATAATGTTTTTATTATGAAACAATTTGGGACAATCTTGATACAGAATATTCATATCAATAGGTTTGGTTTTCTGAGTAAGTGACACTATTTTAACCTCCCCACAATAAAATTGTGGGAGGTTACTACAATTAGTCCAAAATCGAAAATTGAGATAACATCAAATCTTTACGTTTTGAGGTCCCAGAAACCCAAAAAAGTTGTTTTTGAAAAATGTCTGTGTGTATGTATGTGTGTGTGTATGTATGTTAGCACGATAGCGGCGAAGCTACTAAACAGATTTGGATTAAACTTTGCATGAGGGTTTCTTTAGTGCTTCAGAAGATCTGAAAAGGTTTTGGTTGATATCGGATTACGTTTGGTGCCGTTTTAGCACAACAAGTTGTTTATTTTATGATTATTTACAATTTGTAATCGAACCATTGAAAAGCAGTAAAAATTCCGATTTCAACGATATATCACACTTGCACTCTTTCGATTTGGTTTCCGTGAAAAAAATTAAAAAACCAAATAACACGCTTCTTGTGTAAGATATATTTTATAGTCTAACCACAGAGTACAATAACTACACAGAAACGAAGGCTTTTCCGGTTCCTTTGAGTTTTGATGGCTCGTTTTCTGTGACCTTGCGTACCAGTTGCGTCTACACCAGGGTGTATTAAATAGGTGGTCCGACGAACGGCACTTTCCTATTATAATAATGGCTTCATAAGTGCATGGTTACTATTTACTTTAGTAGATGGCGCGAGCAATAAGGTCCTACAATTACCTGGGCATGTGCATCGTATAACTAACATAACCTCAAATGTTAAGGTTTTTTCGTTTATTCTCATTTTTAATGTTTGTATAGGCATTTTTAGCTTAGAGCCATATTGGATCCAAGCAAATATTTAAAAATTCACAGAAATAATTCTTCAGTATTGTTGATTAATAAAAATAGACTGCGAATTATAGGTTAGATTTCTAACCTGCAAAAAGTGTCTTATTTTATTGTGACAAACTATTTAAAACTTCATACACATTGCGTTGAACTTGATTTTGGTTGAAAGTACAGGAACCAGGTAGAAATTTTAATAATAGCTACGTAATACTTGTAAATCTTAAGAAATATATATTTTTGAGGTTAGCTGTGGCGACACATGCAATGCTGCATGTAGTGTTGCATATATTCTTTCAATGTTTTAATTTAGCTACTTAATGTCAGATGTCACTGAACTCGTGTTTTACTAAACAAAAACAAAAGGCCGGGAATGTATGCAACACTGTATGCACGTGTGCACAGAACCTGTAAAATTATCTATCTATGCGTAAGTAATGAGAGAACTTATTGGTCCTGCCATCTATTACATTATGTACAAACTAAGCACTTATGAAGCCACTGTGAGGGTTGTCGTCGCACCACCTATTTAATACACCCTGGTCTACACTAAGAGAAATATGTTGTTAATTTATTTCTTTTAATAGCTTACATTTCTAACCTGCAAAATGCGTTTATAAACATTACCATTGAACTAGATTTTGGTCGAAAGTATGGGAACCAGGCAGAAATTTTAATAATAGCTACGTAATACTTTTGAATTTTAAGAAATATATATTTTTGAGGTTAGCTATGACGTCACGTGCAGATCCCCATTTAAGGATACACTGAAACAGTTTATTTCGAGTTGGATTGAACAATATTACCATTTGAATTGCTTATAATCGGTGCCTATTTTCAATTGAGTTGTGCACTAGGTTTTATATATGAGAATTTTAATTTTCGGTTAATGTTTTCAATCTCCCAAAATTAGTGGAAATAAAATTCACAAATCCAAACTTAACACGATAAACGTCAACAGTGTCAACATAAAAGTGAGGCTGATTGTTAAACAATTAAAAAATGGCGATGAGTATACAAAATTGGTTTTGGCGGGAAGGCTTGCCTTCGCCTCTGTTTAGTTACTGTACTCTGTGGTCTAACCTTACGTTCAACAGACTAGTGTCTTAAAGCGTGTAGACTGTATGCTGAGTAATTTTGAGTGTCAAGTGCATCGAGAGATTACAAGTTTTTTAGATGTTCATAAAGCCCACGGAAGGTGTGAGAGGCCTTCGTGAATCGCTTACAAGCCCTACAAGTATAAGCAATCTCACCGGAACGCTTTCGGTGAGTTTTTTCCAATAAAACTTTAAAAGTGACAGTGACATTATATTTTAAAAACTATTTCCGCTACTTCCGGCATCCCGCCGGAAATTCTTCCGGCAACATAATCTAAAAATAGTGCTACATAAAAATAATTTAAGACATTAGTACCAACCTAAAATATGTTTTTGAAAACTGTCAAAAACCAAATTCCCCCAGAAAAACATTGAAACCAAAAACTTGACAGATTACTTCCCCGACTGATTTAGTGAAAAATCGGTCGAGGCCAGAAGATAAAACGAAATATATCAACTCAACGATCCACCATGAACACTACCCCGCCCACATCTGGCAGGGAAGCTGTCCACCAAGAGTTATATGGTTTTTCCAAAAGATCGCCATCCTTACCACCCATTACCAACGAACGGATTTTTTCGTTTAGTTGTGTTTCCCGTATCAGTAATCAAAATTATTAAGTTCTCTTGCCTACGAACTTAGTTTTTATAGTGTTCTGTTTATTTTTATATTAATTTTAGGTCCATGTGGGCGCATTATAATTTTAACCTAGTTTTTAAGCCTGCCTACAGAAGACAGGAGCTATTATCCGACATTTCTATTTTTCTCCAAGCCAAACCGGACCTACCCCGTCCAGCCTCACACCCGCTTCGGCGGTGTTCACCGCGGTTGTCTGGCTGGCTCCGGGCTAGGATCCGATGAGGCATATATTTGTATTAAAACATTGAATAAAATATTAATCTTGTGCAGACTATAAATTTAACACTCAAATTCTTAGGTCCAAATCCCACCGAACGTAAGACTTTCTTTTTTGTTTTAATATGAAAAAATATTTCAACTTAATAAATATATTAAATGAGATCGTTCATATTGTTTAGTGCTCTTTTCGGCTTCAAGGATTCACCGGGTGGGGAGGTTCTAGCCGCTTCCAATAGCTGCCGAATTTTTCTCAACATTTTATTTTATAATATTAAAATGCAGGACATGCCTATATAATACAGTGCGTGTAATTGCCTATTAGGCATGTACATTCACGCAGCGCGAGATATATGACAACACAGCAGTAGGAAATTCGCCCGTCGGCGAAACATCCCAGCTCTCAGTTATTTCATTTCAGCCAGCTGGCACGCGCGATGTTGTAATTCTTACTCCCTATGCCTAGCCCGCCACTACACACACTGTATAGCATTTAGAGCTGAAAAATAGGCAAAAAGAGAGGATATATGTAATTTGAAATATTTTTAATTATTTATCTTATTTTACAATTTATTTATATTATTGTATCCTATATTATATATTTTATATGTGACATTGCATAATATTATGACAATTTCTACATTTGACTTGTGTAAAACTGTATTGTTAAAGCACCAATTTTGATTTGATTTGATTTGTTTAATGATATTTTTCTCATGGGTAGTTATTGTGGTAAATTATCTTCAGTTTTTATATGGTCCCGACACTTGCTCTTTCCCCCAAGGAGCAGAAACCTAATTCGAAATATTAATATTTAAAAAAGTACTACTAATTTAACTTTGAAATGTAGTATACAAGGTGAAGCATTAATAATAGGCAGGATAGTTTCTTAGGATCAAAATATGAGTATATAACCAAACATGCTTTGGTAAATTGTTGCTGTGGAAGAAGATACAGGGTGCCAAAATTGTAATTTTTGTTTCTCTTTATGCAATATCTCAACTACCTCTTGACCGATTTTCTCTCAATTTGGTAAGGAAACATTTTTTAAGCTAAGAAACAATAATTTATGTATTACATCACGCTAGCCTGTGGAGGGCGTCTCATGAGCTATACCTGATGATGAATATTTTTTCTCTTTTTTTTACGAAACGTTGTGGCACTTTTGACTAGAAAATCTCATGCAGGAGTTATTTCTACGTAAAAAAAGACACACTTGATAGAACTTGATAATTCCAACCGTTTTCGAGAAAACTGTTGCATAGATCTCAAAAATTCTTTGAAAATAAACTCAATTTGAAAAGGACAACGCGCAACGTTTCGAAAAAAAAAATAAAAAATATTCATCAGGCGTTCTCCATGGGCTAGCGTGATGTGATACATAAATTATTGTTTCTTTTCTTAAAAGATGTTTCCTTACCAAATTGGGAGAAGATCGGTCAAGAGGTAGTTGAGATATTGCAAAAAAAGAAAAAAAATTACAATTTTGACACCCTGTATCTTCTTCCACAGCAACAATTTACTGAAGCATGTTTGGGTATATCGTCATATTTTGATCCAAAGAATCTACCCTATTATTAATGGTCCAACCTGTATTTACGTTTTTAATGTCGCTAATTAGGAACTTGAAGTCACAATTAAAAAATGCAAGGTGGTGGCTCCGATATGGCATATAAAAATGGGATAAAACGTAAAAAAATCTTGATATCAAATTTTAATTTTTGTGTATTGGTTCTTGAAGTAGTCGATGACGAATGTGGAGTCATACTTTAAATATTCTCAATGTAGGATATGATATAATTCAGTTAACATGTAAAAACTGATCTAATTTTTATTCTGCTATGTAAAAAGAAATGAAGCAGATTTAACAATTTATCGTTTATTTTCGAAAATATTTGAAAATAGTGATTCAAATTTTTTAATTTGTTCTTAATTTTCTTCTTCTATTACTTGTTCTTTTTACTTCCACATCCAGTGGAAGTATAATAACGACAATTCTTTTTTTAATATTTATTGTTCAAATAGGCTTAGAATGTCATGGAACGTCGAGATTTTAAGTTTCAGCAAAAAAATGTCTGTCTGTCTGTCGGCCTGTCTGTAACCTTTTTTGTGCGCACGTTTACTCTGGAACCGTTTGAGATATTGACTTGAAATTTGGTACACATATGGACTTTAATAAGATTTAGAACAAGATTATATTTTGATCTTGGTCCGTCGAAGGGCTGGGGTGTAAATTGGGGTAAATTTGGGGTAAATAGGTAAATCAAGCAGGTAAGAGTCCATAAAATTGGTATTTAGTATATACAAGAGAAACTAAGGTCTCAAAAAAAATTTGGCATTAGCCACCCCCATATTACCACCCTCACCCCATTATTAAAAGGGATGAAAAAAAATTGTGATTTAATGTGTGTACAAGAACCGGAAACCTCAAAATATTTTTTTACTTCATCCAGCCCCACTCCCACCCTCTATCACCACCCCCACCCCACTACCGATGTGGGGTATCATTTTATGGGTTTTGGGGTAGAGGATTGCAAATATTATGTTATTAAAGTTCCATAAACAATTATTTCCACATACAAAATTTTTTCGTTGTGAGTGATTTGGATACAAAATCTGGATGTGGAAGTAGTGATTTCTTGGGCAGCGGTTTAGATATTTGTGTCTTACGTTGCAATAAGTCGGTACAGGACTTCTCCAAATAGAAGCCACATCCTATTGTACATCCTGATTAATTCACTCGTATTCATCATATTGTACAATCCTGAATTTCGACAATTGCGCGCTTCTCCGCGTTTCTTTTGCAGTAGCAGAAAAATATTTTTAATATTTTTTTTGGTGTCGGCATTTGCAAGAAAAAAACAAAAATATTTTTTCAAAAATACCTTTATAGTTGAAAGTGCATTTCTTTTTCTAGAACAAGCGGTTTAAACATTGCGTCTTCATATTTTTATTTAAAAAAATGCACATTATTTCGATCATACCTTCTTTGTCTCTTATGATATAGAAACAAAAAAAGCTTACCAATAATTATTTATTGTAGTCTTTAGCGTTTTTAACGTAAGTGACAGTTTCTGATACATTTGACATATACATTAAATACTTCGTCTCTTACTTCTGCCCACCTTCAAACTTCTATTTTTCCGAAACTATTGATGCTACAGAAATAAAAAGAAAACAAATGTATCATCAGTTTTTAAGGGTGGCGGTGCCGTGCTTAAGAAAATGACTTCGTAATTCTACATTTCTCCTATATCCCTGATCCGAGTGAAAAAATTCTTTGACATGCTTTTAGAGAAATCTTGATAGAATGATACCAGACTATTGAAATCAATGAAATTTTTTTTTTTGATTTTCGCACGAGAAAAAAAATCCTTTAGTTTTCAATAGCCTAGTACCATTCTATAAAGTTGTCTCTAAAAGCCCATAATAAAATTATTTGAATCAGTTCAGGGATGTAGGAGAAATTGTCGAATTACATTCGCCGAACCGGACAATAACATCTGTTCCCTAGATATGATACTGCTAGAGTTATTCGACGAAAATCGTTTTGACGGTTTTCTTACGCTAAAATAGCAATTTTCAAGTTGGTATAACTTAGAAACTCAATTTATATAAAACATTGTATAAAATATTGTATAAAATATTATTTTCTAAAAATTTATTATCGTTCAATTAAAATGGTTATTTTTCTTTGGTGTCACCCCATCAAAAAAGGTGGCATCTGCGAAAAATTAACAAACTGAAAAAAATACTTAAATGATTTCGTTATTTCGTGTGACATAAAATATTTTTAGGATTCTATCGGACTAGTGCTCCCGCTCGCATTTTCGTCCGTCCGTCCATCATTAAATTTTTGTAATGTTATACGCATGAAGTTGCACCAAATATGCAAAAAGTACAAAAAAAAAACGCAAAATTTATAGAAAAAAAAAAAGATTGATTTGGATTTACGTGATGCAGGCCTGTAGCTAGGGGTGGGCCACGATGGGCTACGCCCGTCCTGGAATAATTTTCGCCCGACCTACGGCGACCGCAGAAAATCATGAGGTAGCTATTTTTAAATGGAATAAACGAATTTTTGGCCCACGGGCCCCTCCGCAAAAAGTTTTTGCCCACCCTTAAAACATTTTCTAGCTACAGGTCTGACGTGATGTCACATTTTTTGCATTGCATTTTGCATCTTATTTTGATTAGTTGTATGAGATAAAATGTACTCATTTTCCTATGGAATCACCTATGTAAACGGAGCCAGTTTTGACAGAGTTTCTAATTTATAGATTCATAGACAGAGTATCGCATCGCAATCTTTACTAAAAATAAAAATCACATTGATTCATGAGTAAAAAGAATACTGAAAATGTTTTATTTTTGACAATGGTAATGGGCTCGTTTATTGATATTTATTTTATAATTTATTTTCGCATTTTCCGTAAGTATTTAACCCTTTAAGTATATAATGAAAAAATTAGACCAATAGCTTTGATATTAACCATAATATTTGATTTCGAATTCGTAACATATTTGAAACGGCCGATGGCGCGGAGCGAGCATCTGTGATGTCACACCACTCCACTAGTTCCATGAGTTATGCGGTTATATTCAGTTTAAGAGCTTTCGTTGAATACTGTGCGGGTGTGGTGTTATTTTACGTTATTTAACTTATTTGATTCTGTTATTTTTTATACATAAAAGGATACGTTAAGGCTGATTCCTATATTTTGCCGTGTGTAAACATTTTTATGGTTATGGAATATTTTAATAATAATAAAGATTACATAAGTGCTGATGGGGTGTCAAATTACAGAGGTAGGTTAACTAGATATATATCTACTTTAATAAAGTCTACCAAATTTATTTGAATTTTAGGTCAGCCAGACAAAATTACGGCGATAACGCTGTTGGTTATGTGCAAATGAAAGGTATTTTAAAATACATATAATTTTTCATATCCTCTTCAAACTTATTATTGTACAATTTCTAATAATAACCTATTACACCAGACTTATAATAAAATAATCCTCACAACAATACTTCGTCCATTTATTACTAACAAATTTCTCCCAGTGCATAACTTGCTGAAACAAATTCCTAATACTTTCATCTCGTACAGTAAACGAAGGAAGTGACAGAAAATTTTGGAGAGTTTGGGATATTTGGACCCTTTATGTAAAAACATGCACTGATCATGAAAAAAATACTAAAAAAATTCCAAACATGTAGCAGCATGTTCTTATATATTTTTTTTAGCAAAAAATGTAAATATATCATAAAATAAGCATTTTTTTCTTTGAAAAAAATACAAGGATAAAAAGTGTTTAAAATCGCATTTTCCATATGACCATGGTATTAGAATTGCAATTTTCCCTTTAGTTTTCCGAAAAAACGAAAAACTAACATATAAAACTAACGATAAAATTGCAAATCTAATAGCATAGACATATGGAAAATGCAATTCTAAACAATTTTTGTTCTATTAAATTTTTTGAAAAAACGCATAGATAACGAGATAATTGAGGAAAACTATATAATTATATGTTAGTTTTTCCGTTTTTCCGGAAAACTAAACGGAAAATTGCAAATTTAATGCCATGGTCAATAAGAAGAATGCGATTTCATGCACTTTTTATTGTTGTATTTTTTTCAAAAAATGCTTATTTTATGATATATTTGCATTTTTTTGCTAAAGAAATATATTTAAGAACATGTTGCGACATTTTTGGAATTTTTTTCGTGATCAGCGCATGTTTTTACATAAAGGGTCCAAATATACCAAACTCTCCAATTTTTTTTTTGTTTGAATGCCTTATTTTATATTAACGACCTGGCGAAGTTTAGATAATGCTACTCTACCACTTAACCAGGACGGCGAGATGAAATACGGTCACCAATCCAAGTGACGGACTCGCCCCGGCGTGCTTACTTCGCCGATCGAAGTCCAGTCACTGAAACCGGTACTGTACCTCACCTCACTCATTTTCTCATTTGGCCACCATTTTGAGCTTCGTTTACTATACTAATCACTTGGCAATAAAATCATTATTTTATTGGGAGTAGACCCTGACGTACTTTTGCAGTCTGGAACTATACAATATTTATATAAGGCCTTTTCTTATCCATGTTAATAACAAAATACAGAACACTTAAAATATATGAACGAAATTAGCACGTCCATCGTACGTGCCGTATGAAACTACATGGAGTGGTGTGACGTCGTTTTCGCGCGCTCTATTTTCATTGTTTATTTTGAGGGAGAAGGAGTTGAAAAAAAAGCTAACATTTTGCACATTTACTAAGTACAATGTGCACTTCTGAAATATGAATTAAAGAAAAAATGCTAAATGAGCCCATTCAATACGAAATCCTTACCATGTGAGAGATGCAGCCTCACTAGGGCCATAATGTAGTTCTCCGTTGTAAGTATTCTATTCTTAGCAAATCTCAACACCAAGCATTCCAGTACTTTGTTGCTGACTGTGCATCCGGCCTCCCAAAGCAGCGCTCTTAGATGATAACTGGAGGTTTTCCCACTGTTGTGACTTCTCTCAAATTTTTGGAAAGCTAACTGAAAATATAAAACAAAAAATATTAATGGAACAAGTTAAATAACCATAGGAGATAAAAGGGGGGTGGTAGAGGGAAAATTATACACTAGACACTTTTTTTTGTCCAAAATTGGCTTCAACGCGTCAAAAACTTCAGAATAGTTATAGAACGGGAGCTAGGTAGCTTTTTCGGCAGTTCATCGTTTTATGAACTTTGAGATATTTTTATGGTTCAATAGATGATAACGATTCATAAAATCGACTTCTGGCGGGGCACCTCCTGTCAGGAGCGTCACGAACACTGTTTAAAAATCAGTGAAATCATGTCATTGTTACAAGGCTCATTTTTTTTATGTGTACACATTTTATGTTTAGAATGAATAAAATATGATCGCCAGAAAGTGTGGGCCGTTAGGAGGCGCAGCCAGAAAGGTAATAATGATAAAATACATCTGAGGCACGGTACGGAGTCAAGTTAGCCGAAAGTGTTAAATTCCTGTATATTTAAGAGCCTATGGTACTTTTGTTGACACTAAGAACTTTACGGGGAGGCTATTCTATTACTGAAGGAGCTTATATTTACGTTTTAAAAAGGAGCCAGAACTTGTAACGATGAGTTTAGAGTTCTGATATGAAATATGCGAAAAAAATCCAATTTTCTTCAAAAATCCTAAACATTTTCTTTCTGGCTAGCCTTACTGACGGGAGTTTCTTTCTGGGAATTTTTTTCTGTGTTCAAAACATTTAAATAAACATGCTCAACCTTAAAAAGTTTGTAACGATGATGTTATATAACTCCGTTTTTTTACCTCTTTGTTTCTGGTTGCGCCCCTGATGGCTCACACTTTCTGGTGATCTTATTTTATTCATACTAAACATAAAATGTGTACACACAAAAAAAATTGGTTTTGTAACGATGATATAATTTCACTGATTTTTATATCTTGAACCATGGCCAACTCGACAGTCTATTTTGTCGTTATTTAAGTTCGATAGAATTAATCAGCGCATAGAAAATGCTTGTAACGATGAGTGTCCGAAGAAGCCACTTAGCTCCCACACCATTATATGAGAATAGATGCCTAGAGATCTCCAAGATCTTTGACAAAAGTTGTAAAGAGTTTCGAAAGTCTTAACTCCTCTAAGTAACACGTATTGCTACTGCTAGTGCTCTACTTACCCTCCAAAACTGAAGCATATGCATCAAAATGGGAATATCCATCAAGTTTATTCTTCCACTGATATTGCAATCCCGGAGCATAATCAGACTTTTGCACAGTTCTAAACTAGGTTTCTCTGATAAATATAGCCTCCAGTGAGCCTTCAGAATTTTTTGTAATTGACTAGCATCGACTTCTGGAGGGTACTTCACTAAAAGTTTCGTTATTATCGACTTCCCATCAGCCTGAAAATGTTCAGAAGAAACGTTTATATATACTCGCTCATTTTCAAAGGTGTTCTGATTTTCTGGATATGCATAACATGTGACTAAGGTTAGAATTTAAAGTTACGTTCACACCAAAAACAACTTTCTTTAAGCTACCATATTCGTCCTTCATTTCTCTGTCCAATGATATATCGCAATTAACAGTTTGTTCAGTAAATAAGTACAAAGGTTTTTTAACAACAAGAAGTCGAAAAGTTGGCATTGCTTATAAAAGTGGCTAATAAATAAGTCGTTTATCTGTAAAACGTTAAAATGACAATGACACTAGAAAAATAATAATATTAAAAATATAAAATTAAAAACACTCTGTAACTCAAAATTTTGAACACAAACCGTACTTCTTTTTTATATTTTAAGGTAAACGTTTTTTTGTGACATTACTGCGGCAAATTCTTTGCTGCATGCGCTCGTGTTCCTACTTTCATACGAGTTTTGCAATGAAGCCTTTTCACTTGTGTGTTACATACTATTTTCTCTACGGTTGTGAAGTTATTATACTCTTCTCAAAAACGAAGAGTATATTGTATTTGATTGACACATTTCTAAAACCGGAAATATCGCTCGTAGAGAAATAATTTTCATATAATTGTGTTAGTGAACGAATTCTGAACAACTTTCAAAATATCCGTCTGTCCGTCTCTCCGTCCGTCACGTTTCCTGTAAGCACGATAACTTAAGCAAGAAAAGTCCGATTGTATTGAAATTTGGAAAGTAAGTTAGTGTTAGCTAGAGGAACAACCTTTTTGAAGAAAATCAATCAGTAAATAAGAAAGTTATTAATCATTTAATTTAAAAAAATATATATTCTTAATTTTTGTCGCTTGCACTTAAATAGAAATCTTGCGAAATGTTATCTCTATAATATATGTTTTTTTGTTTACGAATTTTACTAATATATATATATATATATATATATATATATATATATATATATATATATATATATATATATATATATATATATATATATATATTTTATAATAATATGTCTAATGCGTTGAAATATGATTCTCGAAAGATACACATTTTGTTCCAGGATAGATGTAACAAGAGGTGTAATGGACCAAAAATTTTGGAATTTTGGAATGGTATTTGGGGATTGAGTCTTGCTTGTTGTAAAACTAAAGTATACCAAAAATGACTTGATTTGGTGTTCTACAGGGTGTTTTATAAGCAAAGTTGTAAAAATCACCACTAATAAAGTACCTTTATTTTTCGAAATATGAAAAAATTCCACTAAGAAAAGTTATTTAGAATGCAATTTTATACTTCTATGCCAAATTTCAGGAATATAAAATTATTTTTTTGAAACTTCCCATTTTTTGCGAATTAAGAGTTGAATTCATATTTAAAGTTTTTAGGAGCAAATCATCTCAAAAAGTAGGCTATTGGTAAATAAAAAATTGAATATACGAGATGTAAGAAGGTATAATGTTAATGTTATTAATATTAATTCACAAAAAATAATTTCTATACAGTATTAATTGAATGGTTCAAAATAAAATATTAATTTATTGAAAAAATGGGAAGTTTCAAAAAAATAATTTTATATTCCTGAAATTTGGTAGAGAAGTATAAAATTGCATTCTAAATAACTTTTCTTAGTGGAAGTTTTTCATATTTTGAAAAATCAAGGTACTTTATTAGTGGTGATTTTTACAACTTTGCTTATAAAACACCCTGTAGAACACCAAATCAAGTCATTTTTGGTATATTTTAGTTTCACAACAAGCAGGACTCAATCCCCAAATACCATTCCAAAATTCCAAAATTTTTGGGCCATTACACCTCTTGCTACATCTATCCTGGGACACACTGTATATTACAGACATTCAATATTTGCAGTGATCTCTGATAGTTCAATGGCTAAAGATTTTCTTTGCAATCCAAAGATACCGTGTTCGAATCCTAGTCAGGTTGGATGTTTTTTTTGTCAATTTTTTTTCATATATTTTTTTCACAACAAAGTTGGTATCACAAAACTTAGGATGTCCAAAAACTAACACTATTTACAAAAAAACTGCGAAGAGTATCTTATAGAATATGTAACAATTATATAAAAGGCTCAGGTAATTGGCGAAGAGTACTATGTTTTTAGCTTGTTTCTCTTAAAGTCTTTCCAAAATTTTAAATTTGTGAAGATGTAATCGAGGCGTGCGGCAAAGTAACATTTTCCGCAGACATTTTGAAGTTAGAAAATCGTAGAAAAAATGATTTTCTTAAATTTAAATCCAAAAATACAAGAGGCCTAAAACCCTCCTCCTTTCGCAAAATTGAAAGTGGTATTGATAACAATCGCCTTTACTAGACATATTAATGACCATTAAAAGTATATTTTCCCAAACTTTTATGCAAACCAAAGTATTTCAGAAAAAATGAAAATTCTAAATAATACTAACATACACAGTTGTATAGAGACATTATTACGAACAACGTGAATCTTCTTTGTCCCGATTTACCCTATAAAGGAGAAGATATTTAAAAAAACGTGAATCCGAAACAGGAAAAAAAACGCAAATTATTAAGAAAATCGAAATAAAGTGCTTCCGATCTACGTGAAAAAAAATTTAAATGTAGACTCTCTCTCTCTCTCTCTCTCTCTCTCTCTGATGGCTGAAACATTAAAAAAAAGAGAGCACATATACTTACAGAAGATACGGGAGATGTAGATTCTTCCATAAATTCTGAGGCGATATTTCTTATAATCATGTTGTCCTCATTAACTTCCCTAAAAAGGAAATTCCCTAGTAATTGTATACAAACAATGTTTTATAATGTCTAGATACATGTTTTGTGATATATAGATTTTATGAGCTCTTACCAAATGTTACTTTGTTCGTCTGTAAATATCCTCAAAAGAAATTTTCCATCCAAATTTGGTATGTTGGTTTGAGGTACAACAATGTAGTCACCAGGAGGCAATGTAAAAAAAGTCACAACTTCTCTCGCAATGGAGTGGTTGGTTACGTCTAGGGGTTTCTAAAAAATAATACAAGATCAGAAAAAAGCCAACAGTATCAATGTCATTATTAGCATTTGGTATTTCTAACTGTATCAATTGTTCAATATTAAGTAAATTGAAACAAAAAAAAATAGTCATCAGAACTAAAATATATTGAAAACTATTGTTGATTTTCAAAAAATTTAATTTTAAGACTGGTGTTAAAAGTAAACCAGTTAAAACATAAATACCTGTTCTGTAACGAAATGGGGAGTCAGTCTTTGCATGGAATGGGGTACTTCGTATACAGCAAAACCTATGGCATATAGAGGCCTCTTCTTTTTAATATCTATCACATTTGTTTCGTAGTACTGCGTTATCGACACTACTACATGACACTTGTTGCTCGAAGTTCTTGGTATCTGCACGTGAAATTGTGGATTCATTGATGTTGTTTCTGAAACAAAATTAAATCAATAGCTTCTATCAACTTCCTTGTTAGTGGACATTCATTTATCTGTAATCTTAGACAGCGAAGGTTATTTAAAAATAAGCGTTTATTTGGTTTCGTCGTAATAGATATTCGGTGTTAATAATTATTTAAGCTTATTTAAGCTTGCCATTTCGAGACTGACATTATTATTTGTCATAGATAATTGTCAGTTTGCAAAATTTGTAGAACTAAGTATCAGAAGAGAACATAGGAGAATTTACAGGGAGATAAAATACGCACCCCCTCCTCGTCTTGTAAATCCGTTTAATTGACGTTAGAATGTTTGGTAGAAAGCGACATGGCGAAAACTAGATTGGTATCACTAAAAGTCCTAAAAGGTCACTGCGAATATGATATTTGACAAAAAATACTGATGTTAAGGTCGGAAACTTTCCAGTTGAGCAAAATTTTGCGTGACAGAAACGTCACGAAACGCATAAAGACCAGACTTGCTGATTCAGCTAATCCCTTAGTTTTTTCCATTTTTCGTTATGAAACAAGAACCATTAGGAAGACAAACAGATAGTGTATCGATTCTTTCTAGTTCCCTGGGCAGACTACTGTTAAAACATCTCGATTTTCTAAGAAATAGGTCTCACAAAGCGACTTTCCAACATCATATTTTCCAAAATCCTCTCATTGTTTATCTCCCGATGATTCCATCTTGATTATCGAAACGTTTGTTAGTATACCAAGCAGTATTTTTGTGTTTATAGAATTTTATCAAAGATTACAATAATCATCAGGTGCATTTTTTTCTTAAAACGTTTCATTACCTTTATATTTACTGACCGATTTTTTAAAAAACACTGGGGTTCTTCCTCTAGCTAACACTAATATATTCTCCAAATTTCAATAAAATCGGACTTTTCTCTTTTAAGTTATTTAGCTTAAAAGATACGCGACGAACGCAGGGGCAAACGGACAGATGAATAGACTGACGTAAAGACGGACCCTGGTGGACATTTTTAAAGTTGTTGCAAATTCTATGACTAACACAGTGATATAATTTTTTTTCTCTACGAGCGATATTTACAATTTTTGAAATGTGTCTATGAAATGCAGTATATTCTTTGCTCTCGTAACCAACCATTTCCAAAGAGTATAATAACAGATACGAAAAAAAAATGTATATAATTTTTTTTTAGAGAATTTTACAAGTTCATTTTTTATATAAACATAATTTCGATATCGTTAAGGGTTAGAGAGATATAAGCAAGAAACCGAATTACAGCGCCATCTTCTCAATAAGGCGGTTCGAGCGCAACAGATGTATGTTTAATAGTAAATCTTAATGAACATTTTTGTCAAGTTTCAAAACTTTTGACTGGTATATGGAGTATATCGCATAATGTGATACAAAACTTTGTTGTTTAAAACTTTGTAGTTTAGAACTTTGAAGTTTTTAGAATTGTCGAAATGTATCCATCATTAAACACGTAAAGTTGCATTGATTGCTTTCTTCTAGCCACAGTGGCGGATTTAGAGGGGCTATAGGGGCTATAGCCCAGAGCGTCAAAATCCAGGGGCGGTAAATTTTTTGAAAAATACCAAAGGCACATAAAAACAAAAAAATTATTATTAATAGTATGAACTATCAGAACATTTTTAATTTATTTGAGAACGTGTTTTTATTTTAAGTAGACTAGAGTTCCTTATTATAGTCAACTGTACAGGGTCGTCGCGCGAACGTTAGAACCTCATTTGACTTCGTTATTTTTGGAGTTACGTAAAAAAGTTTAAAGATAAAAGTTATGAGTATTTCCAAAAATCATTTCAGAAAAACAATTCGAATTTCGTAGATATGAGCTTTACCTTGGTTTGTTTTAAATAGAACATCCCATATCTTTTTACACTATTTGAAAGGCCATAGAAAAATCTTTTCAACGATGACGTATGACACATAGTATTTTTCTTAAAAACTATAGTAGATATTAAATTTTATATTTTCTTACATTATATTTTTATATTTTCTTACATTAAGTCATGATAGTCCGAAAAATATATATCATAGAATGTTTTCAATATCTATTATAGAACTTAAATTAGTAGGAGTTATTTTGCTGATTGTTGATAAGCTTATCTGGCCTAGGCCTATTTTGGCCTATGTCTAAATGAATCACATTTTAAATGCATACCAAAGTTTATTTCAAATTTTATTTTGTAAAGTAAAGTAAAGTAGTCTTTATTTATCCAGAAAACAGATAATAAAATATAAATTTAAATACCTAACATTACTCACAATGCAAGCTTAAAGACTAAATCATTAAAATGAAAAATCTAAAAATAAAATACATAAAATGACATGACATATAATACTTATACACAAATACCTCGACATGTACATACATAAATATCCTATATTTGGCTAACAAGTTTCCTTATATGTGTTTTAAATACATGAATGCTCTTAATATCTTTAAGGTTTTGAGGAAGAAGATTGTACTGACTAATTCCTTTATGAAATAAACTATTCATTGTACAATTTTTTAGAAACATAAAAGGTGGAACATAAAAGTTTAAGGCAGACCTGATATGATAAGAATGTATTTCGTTAACTAATATTAGCTGATTTTTTTAAATATTCAGATAGTACATCATTCTTCATTTTGTGGATGAATATCATTGTTTGAGTAAAGTAAAAATTCTCAATTTCGAGCCAATTTAGCAAATTCAACATATTCTGAATATTAGAGTATCTATCACATTTCAATATTATTCTCATTGCTTTGTTTTGCAATTTCTGCAGTCAATCAAAATTTGTACAAGTAACATATAGTACGGAGCAGCAATAAGTAAAACGAGGCAATATCAAAGAATTGTAAACGGTTAATTTTGTTAGAGTTGATAAATAGGAAGCTACCCGTCCTAAAAATCCAATTTTTTGCAATTTTGTTCGAATTATATCTATATGACTTCCAAATTTTAATTCTCTATCAATTACAAAATCCAGGTATTTCATTTGATCTACTTGCTCGACAGGCTGCTCATTTATTTCTATTTTTAAATTTAACTCTCTAAATATATTATTATTTATAAACATCCATTTGACATGACATATAATACTTATACACAAATACCTCGACATGTACATACATAAATATTCTATATTTGGCTAATAAGATTTCTTATATCTGTTTTAAATACATGAATACTCTTAATATCTTTAAAGTTTTTCGATTTCGAATGCCCTCTTTAAATCTATAAATACTGCACAAACGCAAAAACCTTTTTCGTCAATTTTATGTTTCCAATCCGAAATCACAAACTGAAGAGCAGTTTCATATGAGTGGTTCACTCTAAATCCGGATTGATAGCTACATAAAATATTGTTTGAATTTATATATTTTATGATTTGCTCAAATACTACTAATTCCAAAACTTTTTCGCAAAATGGAAGAATATTTATTGGCCGCAATTCTTCCGCAAGATTTATGTTAATAATTTTAGGAATAGGTACTATAGTTGAAGATTTGAAGCATTCAGGAACTAATCCCTTTTATAAACTTAAGTTAATCAAATTCAGAATAGGATATCCTAGAACATGGAACAATTCTTTTATATGTAAACTAACTTCATCGGTACTGAATTTTTTAACTTGGCTAGTAATAATTTATATAAATCTTGCAAAGATATTTTAGTAAAAGTTGACATTGAACACTCGTATTGAGGTATAGTATCCAGAATAATATTGCTATTTACGACATTGGAATCAATACTTGTAATTATACTCTCAAAACTGCCTATAAATAATATTTGTTTAATACATCTGGTACTTCACCAACATTATTATATAATGTCCCGTTGCAACTTAGGTCATTTTGGTAATTACTAAACGTTTCATTTTTACTACCAACAATCTCTTTTAAGTGTTTCCACATTTGCTTACTATTATTTTTATTATCATCGATAATTTTCTTATAAAAATTACACTTATCATTCCGTATTACTTTAACCAGATTGTTTCTACATATTTTGTTCTCGTTCTCATATGATAAAATAATAGTATTTTATATAAGTGGCTAAAATGGTGTTTTTTTTGCAAGTGAGGCTATAAACCACACCAGTAAAAGAAAACACATTTTAGTCTGGAGTTATATACACAGTTTTTTGTATCGCCATTCGAAATTAGAAAACAATATAATTTTGTAAAAATAGACTAAATTCTATTGTATCCATAGATACCAATAAGTTTTATTTCACAGTGTGAAATTTCTTTATTTCACTCTCTTTTCTTTATTTTACACTAAGCGAAGAGGGAATTGACTCTTGAAAAGGGGAGGTGAGGTGAGTTTTCGATAGTCCCTAGGCGGCAGAAGTCGCCACTGTCTAACCACACTCGTAAAAACCCCTTGGCAGTTGCTTATTCCGCACCATAGACCTAACAATGAAAAAATACGCGGGTGGCCATACCCGCACTGACCAACGCTAACGGACGGATTGCGATGACAGACGCCCAAAAAGTGGATGACTTAGCAACCCATTTTGCTGACATACATAACCCACAAATACCTAACGATCCGGGACACGACCGCATCGAAAATGACATTAACGAACTGATTGGCCGTGACATCCAATTGACGAGACGCGAATTTTTAAAAGTCATGGCCAAGCCACAGAAGCGTCACTATCGGAGGCACGTTCGATGTTTGGGTGCGTTTGCACGCATCCAGTAATTTAGTCGAGTAGAGAGACGGTCCAGTAATTTAGTAATTGCTCTAAATTACTTGACTAAAATACGCTGTCCGCATTGGTCCAGTACTAAATTACTAAGCGACTCGACTAAATTACTGAGAGCGTGCAATCGCACCCTTGAATTGGTAAATTGGGGTGACCTTCGGCCATCTTGTTGGTGGTATTGTCAACCTATAGGTCTTCTGTGGCCAAGCCTTCGGAGGTCGCAGGCATTGTCCGGACTCTACCTAACGACAAGGCCCCGGGGGCAGACTGTATCGAATACAGGCTGCTCAAATATCTTCCGCGGAAAGGCATTGTGCAATTGACGTACATTGTCAACGCGATCCTGCGGCTACAACACTGGCCCAGCCGGTAGAAGTGCGCCGTGGTCGCGCCAATATTGAAACCGAACAAGAACCCCAAACTCGCCGGCAGTTATCGACCCATCTCGTTGCTGTCGGCGATCTCCAAGTTGGTGGAGAAGGTCATCCTGGTCAGACTAAACGCTGCCCAGGATGAACTCCACATCGATGATGAGTGTCAGTTCGGTTTCAGGAAGCGCAGGGGCACTGTACACCAGGTCGTCAGGATCGTGAATGACGTCAAAGTGCAATGCAACTGCGGAAAAAGCACAGTGATGGTGCTGCTCGATATTGAGAAAGCTTTCGATACAGTATGGATCCCGGGCTTACTCTACAAACTTAATAGGCTTAACTTTCCTACGCTCATCACCAAACTTATTCACTCTTTCCTGACAGGCAGATCGCTGCAAGTCGGGGTGAATAATAAACTTTCAACTGGAAGGGATATTCGCGCGGGCGTCCGCCAGGGGTCGTGTCTGTCACCAAAGTTATACAGTCTATACGTCTCCGACTTCCCGAATACGAATCATGCCAAGTACGTCGAAGACACGGCCTTGTACGTGCATTCGCATAACGCACAAGCGGCGAACAGGCTACTCAAGGCGCACATGGCCCGTGCCACGGCGTATTACGACAAGTGGAAGATTCGGATCAACGCCGAGAAGTCGGAGTCCATACTCTTCACGCGCCGATTTACCGAAAATCGGATGTTAACGCCACTTTCGATCGGGGGGTAGAGAAATTCCAATCAAACGGTGCGTGAAATATCTGGGGGTCAACTTGGACAAGAGACTGACGTTCAACACTCACATAAACGAGACTGTACGTAAGTTCTACTCCATGTACAGGAGTCTGTATCCGCTCCTAGCGCGGGGTAGCGGACTAAACAGGACTAATAAAAAATTATTGTATACGATGGTGATCAGACCGGCCATCACATACGTGGCGCCGGTGTCGTGCAGCATCCCGGCCACGACATAGAACATAAATTTATGCGCCTCATTTCAGACTCCGATAGGTACACCTCCCTCAGAGATCTCTATGCACGTTGCCACGACATAACCCCACTAGCGGACTTCGTCTGGGAAACTTCTCAAAAATTCTACCAATTCAAACTGGGCGAAAGTCCGCTAACCCGAGACATCACATGAATCAGACAGCATAATGCCATACTTTTCAACCTGAAACACCCATTACCATACCAGGCGTTGCCTATCTTTCGGCAACCTCCCTAGCCACACCTTTCCTGTACCACAATTTCCTTTCACCACCTTTTATTTTCACCACCTTTTACTTGTACCCCCTCTATTCCCCCATTAGTTACACTTTTATTATTTTTGTCAATTTTGTTCTTTTGTCCCTTTTTGTTCTTCTTCCAAATTCCCTTTAAACCAATAATTGCTAGTAAATCCCAACTTTTAAAATCATAATCTCCCCTCACACCATCTTTCCAGAGGCAGGTAGACCACTGGATAAATCCGTGACTCTCGAACGGGTTTTTCCCATATGGACAACAAGATCTTCTTCATAAATTTAGTGCGCGCGTGCGACAGTACGCGTGTGTTTAAAATGCAATTGCTAGCTATTTCTAAGTATTTTAATATCTTCCCGGATTATTGTTCAACGAAATTGTTAGGTTTAAGTTTTTTATATATGTTAAACAGGAGCCCTAATGCCCCAATTTCATCTGTTGTTACAGCCGAAGCTAAACCCATTCACCCGATCACCTATCTACCGCGACGTTGCACGCCGCGGTGGGGTGATCGGCTCTAGACTGGATCCAGCTGAGGCGCATTCATGTCTTTAAACATTAATAAATATCTTTGATTTGATTTGATTTGATTTGATTTGATTTGTTTTGATTTGATTTGATTTGATTTGATTTGATTTGATTTGATTTGATTTGATTTGATTTGATTTGATTTGATTTGATTTGATTTGATTTGATTTGATTTGATTTGATTTGATTTGATTTGATAGACCTAACAACCAATTTTCGAGTCTTTTATCTAGAAGGATTTTCCAAATAGCTTTTGACACATTTATCACAAGTTCTACAAATCTAATTTCGAAATATGCTGGAATAGCCTTCGTCCTTGTCTTCCGCAATGTCACAATCCTGACGACTCGAAATACGAAAATGCCAGGTCCGACTTATATTTACACTCAAAGAAAATGATAGGTAAATTCAACCAAAAAGAGCATATGAAATCGCGCCTATCTAGTTTCATAGTTAAATCAATCAGAAAAGAATATTCGTACAAATTTATTTGTTTTCGTAAACAAACAGTAGTTTAATAATCATATCTTCTTGTAACAAATTAAATAGTACAATGACATTTTTTTATGTTCACTAACCATTTTCAATTTGGTCTACAATTAAATAGTACAACGACTTTGTTTTTTGTTCACCAACTAATTTTTAGGTTGATCTACACTTTATTGTATGACGAAGTTTTTTTTGGTTAGCCAAAATATCAGTATTGAGACATCAGACCACCCAAAGATTAGAGATTGTTTATAAGATCCATCCAAATATATCGATGATCCCTGAGAGAATTTGAACACTGCAATCATGTTATTAATTTTCTATAAATTCATAAGAGTATAAGATAATGCATGATTGATTATTGTCAGTGATTTGTATGTGGCGTCATCTGGGAATAATTTCTGTAATAGACTACGCGGTAAGAAAGCAAATTTTATGGTAATTCTTTCAGAACTTCTAGAAGACGACAATAATATTGATTTGTCTACCAAGTACAATAATACAGCGAACTAATACTGGGTTAGAATTACAATTCGATAATAGTTAAAAATAAAATATACTATTATCTAGTTTAATTTGACAGAATTCAACAAAATAATAGTCAGACGAAAAAAATAGTAGTCTTATTCATCTATTTTTTAAGTTAATGTTTGTTTTGTTGTACGACAACTTTTTATTAATTAAAATAACAATCACCTCTTGTTTAAAAATACCATGAATATAATTTAGTTTAACAAAATTAACGGTATTGTTAGTTAACCATTATTTTTTGTTGAATTTACCCATACTATTTCTTTGAGTGTACTAGACGACATGTGTTCGTCTATCAATTTGCATGTTGAAATATACTTCTTTTCAGAATCATGCGAGGTTTTGTATTCATGGTTTTAAATTTGTAAGTTTTGCAGACAACTACCATTCTACTTTTCAGTGTTGTTGAATGTGGGCCCTCGAAATATAAACATCGCAACTTGAGATTTGTTTTCTGTTGATTTGGCATGAAGCCGTACGATTTGATAGAACGGTAAAGAAACTGGTATTGAATAAAAACAAATAAATTAATAAATAATGATTATTGTGACACTGAGACACTGTATGCAACTATTGGCGAAATAAAAACAAACATCCAAAAAACTTTATGGTAATAGACCAGAAATCACAAATTTTTGTTGGTGCTTATTTTTGTTTTTGTTCAAATAGCAGGAGTGTACTCAGAGTAGGAAATGACTATGAAAAATTCGGCATATAGGGCTACTTTGATGATGAGCCAACAGTCACACCGTTAGATAAATGCCTCTTGTTTGTGTTAAGTATATGATGAAATATTAATGCTCTTACCAATATAAGATGGCCCTCCTCCAGCATTATACCCCGCCCTCCATCTTCTTCTAGCCAAAACAGCCCTCCACGGTTGTTTCGAATGTAATGCCCCCTCCATCATCCAGTCATCCGGTCCAATATGAACCAAGTCGAGTTGGGTGAAATGGCGCGAAAAATCCTCAAAGGACATCCTGAAAGTACATTTTCTAATTCAGACTAATGAAAATTTCTGGTGTATAAAAAAAGTTGCACATTTTGATTAGATTATACCACTTTCTGTATTCACATATAAGGCGCTTCATACATGAACTAAGAAAGCAGCACAATGCAATCAAAAATTGCAGTTTTCTTCATGTACCAGGCGTTCTAGAGTCAATCTGACGTTGAACTAGTTTCACAAATATCGAAACAAAGACGTTAAAAATTAAAAATTTAAAATATTCTCCTGATAATTCCAACTTGATTGGCGAAATAAGTTTTCGGTAACTTTCAGTGTCTTGGTGTTTGTGAAAACTTTTTCATTCTTTCAAATCAAAGGTTTTAACCTTCAAGTTAAGCATATTAAAAAAAAAATACCAAAATTCTCCATCATTGACGACTCGAACACTCAGCAATTCCTTGTCCCTTGTAGCAAGGCCGTCCCATTCCCATGATCTTTCGCTCCAGGGACCAGTCCACTCGCCCCTAGCCCACGGGTTTCTCAGTCTCACTAGGGGCACCTCTCCGTTTGCACCACGCACTCTCGCTAAGCCAGTAACACTGTAGGCGTGTTGGGTGATGAGGCCGTTGCGCAGGCGCAGTTGACGTTTATTGTCCTTTTCCTATAACAATACAGTCAAATTAGAGCAGATATAAAACAAATTATTTACAAACTAACCACACAGCACAGAATATTTTCAGAATATACTCATTAAGTGTCAATATTCTGTAAACAGAATATTTACCTGAAATATTCCTAGAACCTCCCATAAATATTTTTATCTAGTTTGGAATATTCATGAAACATTTTTGATCAAATATTTCTGTAATATTTTAAAAGAACGTTCGCGGTACGTTCCACAAAAAAATATTGTACTGCAAAATTTTGATGCGATATTTATATAACAGTGGTTATTATTTTCAACTATTATTATAGTTATTTTGGTATACTAAATACAAATACATATTTATTTAATTACCTATTTGTTTCTCAGAAATAATGATATCTTAATTTATATATCTTTTTTTTGTAATAAAAAACTTCTGCGACTAAGAGGATCATGAACAACTACGAAAAGAATAGACCAATACGCTATTAATTATATAAGCAAAATCTAGCTGTTGCGTGTTCCAACTATAAAGTCTTTAAATAAGTACTATCGGAGAGGTTAGTGGTCGAGTGAGTTAAGGCGTTGTCCTACAAGTCACGAGGTCGGCGGTTCAGTCCGTTTTTTTTTTTGTTAAAATAATTGCGAAAAAAATTTTGTTTTTTTAAGGGTAATAATTGCTTATAAAACCGATATACGAATATATTTTTTCCAATTTTAGGTCTGTTTTAGACCATTAAATATTGTAGATGACGATATTATATCTTTACCGTTTTTTCTCCAACACGTTTCCTAAGTTTGTATAAGTACCTCAACTATAATATCTTAATACCGTTGACTCCTGACTTCCCCCCCCACCGCTCATGAAATCTGAGATGAGAAAAAATTTTATTTCGGATTTCAACTATAATTATAGCCTTTAAGTAGGTAGTAGCATGTGTAACTTCAGTGGCCGAGTGAGTTAAACCCATTACTTCCAAGTCGAATCGGACCTATTCCGCCCAGCCTCACACCCACCTCGGCGATGTTCGCCGTGGTTGTCTGGCTGGTTCCGGGCTAGGATCTGGTGAGGCACATAAATGTATAAAAACTGTTAATAACTTGTTATATAATAATAATAATAATAATACTTTATTAATAGCATAAGCTAGATTTCACATTTTTACATTATTGTATATCAACGAAATTAATTCTATAAATGAAATTTGAAACTAATCATGTGGTATAAACTTAAATATTAAATAGTGACATTCGATAAAACATATTTAAAACAAACATTTTTAAATAACATGAGGCTTTCACAGTTTCTTACAGAAATTGGTAGTTCATTATATTGTTTAAATCCATTGTGGAATAGGTTAACCTGGCTATATCTTGTATGTACTGTTGGAATATATAAATTTTCTCTTGATCTTGTGTCGTGTTCATGAATGTTCCTCACGAAGGTACAATGTTCTGATAAATGTTTTGGCACTAATCCATGTAATATTTTGTAAATAAAAGTCATTGTATTTAAAGTTATAATTTGTTTCACTCCCAGTAACTTCGTAGCATCAAGCATTAATTTTATATTTGTATATTTGTTACAGTTTAGAATAATTCGTAATGCTTGGTTTTGCTTCTTCTGTAGCATATTTATTTCAGCATTACTAAGTAGAAAAAGTATTGTTGAGCAGAAGTTGAAATGAGGTAAAATAATTGTTTTATATATGGTTATTTTCGTCCATGTACTAAGATCTTTTCCTATACGTCCCAACAAATTAACTTTTTTAGCTATTTTTTTGGTAATATAATGAGCATGTCCGGAGAACGTTAAATGATCATCAATAATTACACCTAAATACTTGAATTCATTAACTTGCTCAATATTTGTTCCATTTATGGTTACTCCTTGGTTATTTACTGTGTTTACTCGGCTGTATTTACTTTTAATTACCATAAACTTAGTTTTGTCTGTATTTAAGCTAAGGCTATTCATGTCCAACCATTTTTCTATTTCTCTAAGCTCACTATTTATTATATTTATAGTCGAATCTACATTATCACCAACTAAGTATATCAATGTGTCGTCAGCAAATAGTTGTATGTTGCACTTTTTAACGTATTTCATAATATCATTTATGTATAGAACAAACAGATTAGGTCCCATAACGGTTCCTTGTGGTACACCGAATATTGTCTCTTTTGGTAAGGATGTATCATTTTTATATTTGGTAGTTTGTGTTCTATTTTCTAAATAACTGGTCATCCATTTCACAATGTTATGTCCAAATCCGTAATTATTTAACTTCAACAGTAATAATTGTCTATCTATTGTCTCAAAGGCTCTGCGGAAATCTAAAAAAACTACCACTATGATTTGTTTCTCATTTAAGGCGTTTTTCCAGCTTAATAACGTTGTTTGTAAAGCAGTGTCGCACGAATTTAGTTTTCGAAATCCAGCTTGATATTTCGATAGTAGGTTGTTGTTTTCTATATATTCTATTATTTGTTCATTAGCAGATAATTCCAGTAATTTCTCATAGACTGGTACCATATTTATGGGTCTATGCTCCTCACATCGAATTGTTTTATTTTTCTTTTCAATAGGTATTACTGTTGACGTCTTCCAAGTGTCTGGGAATATTCCTGTTTCTAAACTGGTATTTATAACTTGTAAAAATTGATTGCCTATTGCTTCAAATGATAATTTTAAAATGTGTACATTTATGCCGTCTACACTACTGGGTTTATTTTTCATTTGATTTATAATGTTTTTTAAATTTTTTATTTCCAGTACTTTGAACTTTTCCATTTTACAATTGGTCTTCTCCATGTTGTTCAATATTGTATCATAATGTTTATTTGGATTCAAATGTACCGTAATTTGTTCTATACTTTCCAGAAAGAACTTGTTAAATTTCTCAGCGATTACTTTATTATCTGTAGTTAGTTCGTTGTCAAAAATTATTCCATTATTGTTGTCATTTCTTTTTTCATTTAAAAGTAGTTTTAATGTCTTCCACATTTCATTTGAGTTTCCTTTAACTTCATCAATTTTTCTCTGATAATATATTTGTTTTTGTTGTCTAATGAGTGTCACTATCATGTTTCTTTTTTCTTTAAATTCATTCCAGTGTTGCTCGTTACCTGTTCTTATAGCTGTTTTATACAAATGATCTCTTTCTTTGATTTTTTGACCTATCTCATTCGTCCACCACTTTTTATTTCCCTCTTTATTTGTAATTCTTATCTCTTTTACTGGCGCATGCTCGTTTAATGTTTGAGTTAGATTAATTACTAATTTTTCGGCTAATGTGTTTACATCATTACAATTTGGTATCCATTGTGTGTCCATTAAATCTAATTGAAAATGTGTTTCATTGAAGTTATCGAAGTCTCTGATTACTTTTTTTTGTGGTTCTGCCATAGCATTATTATTTAATTGTACTGTTATGATTGAGTGGTCTGTGATTTTTGGTGTAGATAGAACCTCGAATTTAATGTATTTGGAATTAGTAATTATTAGGTCTATGATTGTCGAACTGTTTTCCGTAATGCGAGTGAATTGATCCATTATTTGATATAATCCTAGATTTTGTACAGTGTTTATTAAATTTCGAGAATAGTGAGAATTTGTAGCAATATTTATGTTGAAGTCTCCTATTACAATCAATGTACCAGTTTTTGTTGAAAAATCACTTAAAATTTCTTCTAATTTGGTCACAAAATCTATGTGGTTAGAGTTAGGTGAGTGATAAAGACTGAATATAAAATACTTATGCCTGTTTATAGTTATTTCTACACCGATTATCCACATGTTCATATTTATGGAGTCATTTATCATTATTTTATATTTATATTCCTTTTTGATGTATATGATGGCTCCCCCCGTATGGCGACTAGTTGAATATGAACATAGAACATTATAACCTTCAATATATATTTCATTATCTTGAATTTCTTCGGTAATATGTGTTTCTGATAGACAAATAATTACTGGTTTCTTTTGGTGAATTATCCAACATAGTTCAGTTTTATGCTTAATTAAACTTTGTATGTTTAAATACATTATATATGTATTTATTGATTGCTATTTTCTGTTATTTTGTTCTGTATGTAACTCTGGGTAGTTAACTCTTTGTTGTAACTGTGTAAAAATTCTTATGTAAGCTTCACATGTTTTGCTATACGCCGGGTGGTTATAGTCTATGTTAGGTATTTTTAAGATTTCGACGGCACGTTTACAGTTAGTGCATTCTTCCCTGTCTGATGTACATTCATTTGCTTTATGTTCACCTGAGCATTTCGGACAAGTGTCCTTATTATTTTTGCATTTATCTGCCATATGGCCAAATTTCCAGCATTTAAAACATTGTACTATATTCACATGATCAACGTACCTGCATGTTCTCCAATCTATGTATAAAACGTTTTTCTGGCTTATCTGATTATATGTATCTGGATTTAATTCTAGAACTATATTATTATTACCTTTTTTTGTTTCATATTTGTATACTACTTTTATAAAACGTTTTTCCTCTTCTGTGTGTATATTATTTTGTAATATTATTTTTTCGACTAGCGTTTCTTCATCATCTATAAGTTTTTTATCAACATTGAATACTTTGATTTTGGGTTTTTTTCTGTCGGCTGGTTTTACCTCATATTCTTGACCTAACTTTTCTTTCATGTCTCTACACACATTCTCAACAGGTTTATCATTGCAATAACTTATTGCCACTCCACCATTTCTCACGTACTTTACTCTTGAAACTCCTACTCCTATTGAACTCGGATTTATTTTACTTTCTAATGTTTGTTTTGTGGCCGAACTTGTTTGTGATATATCTTTTGGTTTTACTAAAACTACTTCTTCCTTTTTCATCTTCTTTACTATTTGGCTATATGTAGGGCTATCATCGCTTCTGCCTATTTTTCCCTTTTTTAATTCTTCTATTTCTTTTTTTTAACATATTGATTATTTCTTCTTTGCTGTTTATAATATTTTGTTTGTCTTCTAAACTGTTTTGTAGTAAAATAAATGTATCATTTTTGATGCAATTGGAACAATGAAATTTCAGTGTTCTTCCCTCCTTTAATTGTAGAACTTTTACTTCCGAAGTTGTCAATTTTCCACAGTTTTTGCATAATTGTTTATGGCACCCATCACAACTAAACACATCTTTAGTTTTAGTTTCTTTACACACATCACATTCCATAATGTACGATCTTGTTCCCAATTAGTTATTTGATCCTGAAGCCGGCCCTGACTATCAAATCATAAACAGTTAAGAGTTTTGACAATCTAAACTTTGTAATTTATGCTTTTAGCCTTCAATCTGTCTACTCACTCATCAATGTTTATAGCATTTTACCTAGAGCACTTAGTTTCCAGATGTGTCCCTTTTTTTATTGCACCAGATGCACCAGCCACTTGTAACAGAGTTGAGATTTTTACACTGTTCTTTATTTCACTTTATTTATTAATTATCAATTTTTTCTCAGCTATATGCTTATGTTGAGTAGCATCATTTTATGCGCAATTTTTCGGGTCACCTATTAGTTAATTTTCGTCACATTTGTTAACGTTTATACCACACTTTTACGAATTTAAACCAGGAGCGTCACGCCGCGCGTCCGAAGTGTATCTCCGAAATAATATTAAATTGTTATTGATTGATTGATTGTTGACTTACAAAACAGAAGGCTGGACGTGCGGCGGTTCGCTCCCTACCGACGGCAATTGGTAAAGGTAAGTAAAATAAAATGGATTTGATAATTTAATAAACAAAATATAATTTGCAGGCAACCCTTGTGAGAAAAAAAATTGGAGTGATGGTAAAGAATATTAGATATAATTAGATATGTTAATATAAATAAAATATACGGATGGCTAACAAACAAATTCATAGGACAATACTTATTTATGCATTAATTACTTCATTTTTATCAAGTAGACTACTAATTAGTCACGTAATTTTCACGTGCCTTTGCTACCTGGGAAAACATACCTGAGATGTTCTAGGAACATTTAAAAGGCTCCACTTTGTAATGTGCATGGCACATTCTATGGTAATGATTTTAATGTTGTGAGAACATTCTCAGAATATTGAAACGTTCCGAGCAAACATTCTGTGCACATTCTTAGAATATTTCTGTGCTGTGTGGGAAGGTGAACTTAAACTACCCATTTACAACATTTTATATACTGTGCTTTCATTTCAAAACTTACCACCCAGAATAACTCGTCATCTGAAGTAGACACGATTTTCAGCAAAAAACACTTCGATTTAGTTTTCGAGGGAAACTTCAAAATCATTATTGATTGAATTTTGTGTTCCACCCCTTCACCCTAACTTTATAATTTCAAATGGCATCCCCTATCATGCGACCTATCATTTTAAAAGGCTTAAAAAATTCTATCCGTATACCAAAAAGAAATGAAATTGTTCGATCCGTTTCTGAGGTAAAGGCGTAAATTAATTCTGCAATGATTAAAAATAAAAAGACAGAAAATCAGAAAATTATTTCATTAAATGTTCAAAGTGAGGTCCATTATTTGCTAAACAATAATAATGCAGCCTATTTTCGAATTCTTGTCGGACATTTCGAAATGTTTCCGGTATATCTGTCTACATTCTCGAGTTGTTTTAGCTTTGAGATCATCAATGTCTTCTGGCTCAGTTTTATAAACTTGAATTTTTAAGTACCCCCCAAAGAAAGAAATCAAGTGGCGTTAAATCTGCAGATCTTGGAGGCCACTCTTGGGCACCTCTTCTTCCATCCATTTCCCAGGAAATGTTTCATCCAGCCATTGCCTCACGGGAAGAACGTAATGAGGAGGAGCTCTATCTTGTTGGAAATGCAAATTGTGCTCATCCAGCATAACGTTTCCGTCTTCATTGCTCCGGTTTTCTAGCGACTGAGTGATGAGTGGATTTACTACATTTTCTAATAGTTCTAAATAGTGGTCCCCGGTAAGATTTTGTTCAATGAAAATAAGCCCGATTATCTCGTCCCTTAGAATACCTGCCCACACATTGATCTTCTCGGGATACTGTGTATGGTCCTCCCGAAATACATGTGGCTTTTCATTATCCCAATACCTACAGTTGTGTTTGTTTACAAATCTATTCAAGAAAAACGTCTATTCATCGCTGAAGCAAATATTTTTTAACGAATTTGGATTATCTGCGACTTTTTGAGTAATTTCATCACAGAACTGTCTCCTGCCATAATCATCTTCACTGAATTGTTGATGAATTTGCAGTTTGTACGGAAAGAACTTATTTACATTGAGCACCTCATGTACAGAACCAACAGAAATCTGAGTTAACTTGGCTACTTTCGGAATAGAAGTATTAGGATCAATAGCGAAATGACCAAGAACTTGGATTTGCGTTGCCTCGTCTAGAATTCTTGGTTGATGATTTTTTATATTACACATCGAACCAGTATTGTCAAATTTCCTAACTAAATCAAGTGCATACCGATGGTTTACACGTTTAACAGGGTGACTATCGTTGAAAACTGGAGCTGTACTACGAGCACAACGATTTTCTCTTCCGTAAATGTAGATAATCTTTGTAGACCAAGCAACGAATGATTATAGAGGGAAATTTTTAGGGACAGAAAATTTGACTTTGGAACTTTATTTGGACTAGTCTGGAGATGAACATATCAAAAGTCCCCACTCCTAGGTGGTGAGCGGGGGGAAGGGGGGCACTTTAAAGGTCCCATTTTTTGTTTCTTCGCTTATATCTCGGAAACTATGCGTCGTATGGAAAAAGGTAATCTATGCAAAATTAAACATAATTAAATTTCCTACAAGAATGTTTATATTCATTTTTTTCCTGTGTGTTATAGTTTACGAGATATTCTCCAGCCAAAATAGATAATTAAAAAAAAGTATTGGATACCTTGAATATTTCTATCAAAGCGGTTTACCGTGGTCTGCTAATAAATCACAGTCATAAAACAATCTTTATTTTACAACACTCGACGTATTTACTAACGTAATATTTTGTCGAAATCCATGCATTTCCTTAAGTATACAGTGCGATTCACTTAAAATGAAGACGCCCTTATAACTTTTTTATTTTGTTTCCGATTTGAATCAAACTTTACTCAAGTATAGAACAAATTGGGATCTACTTATGACCAGAAAAACATTCGCCTTCTACAAAGGCAAAGCCACCTGTGGTACCAAAATATGCTGAAAGATATTAAAAATCATATTAATGGGTCTTGACGAATTTCACGTATCCACCACAAATTGAGGAAACTGAGGACCCACTTTGCCAGATGAGCTTATGTATGAAAAATCCCCCATCCATAACCAAATCAAATTTTGGTGTATTTACGGTTGTGGCGCCGATTCGATGCATTTTTTAGAATTTTTAACATTCAAAATGTTTTTATTTTTTCAGCATATTTTGGCGCCACAGAAGGCTATGCCTTTGTAGCAGGCGAATGTTTTTCTGGTTATAAGTAGATCCTAATTTGTTCTATACTTGAGTAAAATTTGATTCAAATTGGAAACAAAATAAAAAGTTATAAGGGCAGGGCGTCTTCATTTTAAGTGAGTCACACTGTATATTTAAGGAAATGTATAGATTTCGACAAAATATTACGTTAGTAAATACGTCGAGTGTTGTAAAATAAAGATTGTTTTGTGACTGTGATTTATTAGTAGGTAAACCGCTTTGATAGAAATATTCAAGGTACCTAACACTTTTTTTTTAATTATCTATTTTGGCTGGCGAATATCTTGTAAACTATAACACATAGGAAGAAAATGAGTATAGACATTCTTGTAGGAAATTTAATTATGTTTAATTTTGCTTTTTACTTTTTTCCATACGACGCATAGTTTCCGAGATATAAGCGAAAAAACAAAAAATGGGACCTTTAAAGTGCCCCCTTCCCGCTCACCACCTAGGAGTGGGGACTCTTGATATGTTCATCTCCAGACTAGTCCAAACAAAGTTCCAAAGTCAATTTTCTGTCCCTAAAATTTCTCTCTACACTCTTTTTTGAGCATTCGTTGCCTGACCTATTGTTCTCTCTGTCAAAGTATAAACCATCTTTGAACAACTATTTACTGTTCTATTAAGAAAATACACTGAACAATTAATGTTAAAGTACTTGTGTTTTGTACCAATTTTATTTTATTATGCTTTTGTCTTAGAAACGTATCGAACAATTTCATTTATTTTTGGTATGCGGATAGAACTTTTTAAGCCATTTTTCACAATTTCACAATTTACTCACAATTTTTTCACATACATACTATGGCTTTTTATAATTGTATAATAGGGTGTTTTGTTAATGAGGTTTTGTTGATACCTAGGTAATTATTAGACAATAATCAAAATTAAAATGATAGGGCACAAGAAATTGAAATTGAAATTAAAAAGTTGGGGTGACTGGGCGTGATGGGGTGGAAAACAAAATTCAACCAACAGTAATTTTGAAGTTCCCCTCGAAAACTAAATCGACGTATTTTTGCTGAAAATCGTGTCTACTTCAGATGGCCACTTATTCTGGGTGGCAAGTTTTGAACTGGAAGCACTGTATGTATATTTTATATGAAAATGGCAAATTTTCCAATTTTCGGGAAATGGGAAGCAAGGGTAGCTGCTTAATTTCAATTTAAAGTGATATTTAGACAATGTTAAACAAAATGGAATGAAACCACTTTAAGTACAAAATCAAGAAACATGATTTTGCATATAAATTCATTAAAAACCTTTAAAATGAGTTACTGCTTGCATTATCACACCATTTAAAATTTTAGGAGTTATGGTTACATCACGAAGGAAAGACGCCATTTGCAGCCTAGTTATATCGCCAAAAGACGCCAATCCCGAAAAGGAAGTTAACGTGTCTACGTGTCTGTTAAAAAAAATCTATTTGAACAGAAAACCCATTTGTTTCGTTTTCAATGCCTCAAAAACTGTTAGGATTAACTTAAATATACTGTCTCTAATAAATACATAAATATATCCATGGGTTCAACCATCCTACGACAAATTATAAATAAATTTTTATTGTTTATTATTCTGAAAAATTGTATATACTTCAGTAAAATAAAATAAAATTTGGACCAAACCCGGACAAATTTGTAACAAGCTAATTTCTTCGGGATTGTATTCTATGGCTATCCAGGAGTCTCTGACTGAAAATCCCAAAATATCCGCCGTGCAGAAATAAAGAAAAAATGATCCGCCATGTTGAAATTAGGCACTTTTTTCATTTAATCGGTAATAGCCCACACGGGTGACACTTTAGGAAAAAAGTAAAGAGGCAAAATTTTGAGAGAAAGAGCTAAGCTTCAATATGGTATAAATCGGTTAAATATTAACAAAGTTATGATTGTCAAAATGACAAATTATTTTAACTCCGTAAGAATGTAGCAATAGTCAACAAAAACTTTTGTTGGTAATACTAATTAGACATGGTTTGTTTAAATATGAAATAAAACATATACTGGTTAGTTTATTTGCCGATATTTCGTTTCGAAAAACAACAAAATCACCTCTTTTTTCTTATTTTGTTAAAAAACTTACGCCAAATCCAACTTTGCCTGAAAGTGCTAAACAATTGGTAACAGACGGGGGTTTTTTCCTTAGAAAAGTTGTGTGGCAATGTCCGGCTCAATGTAAAGATATTGTTCATCAGTGTGTTTCATTTGTTCGTTATCATTATGGTTTAAATTGTATCATTATTTTCGATGGCTATTCGAATGAAAGCACTTAAATTTACAGAATATCAAAGAAGAGCTAAAAATGCATTTCAGAAGGAAATTAATATTGACCCACAAAAAAGTAGCAGAGATATCTCAAAACGAATTTTTAGCATCAGTGTCAAATAAAGATCAGTAATTAAACTTCTAACATCAAATTTCAATCAAAACAATATCACAGTCAAATGTGCGGATGCAGATGCTGATTATATAATTGTAAAAGCTGCCATTGATTGCTCAGCTGATATGTGTAACCCTGTTATAGTTGTTGGTCAAGATACAGACTTAATAACGTTACTTATTGAGCATTGCAAAACAAAAAATGTATACATGATGAGACCCGGTGATTGAGGTAAATGTGGTAAAATAACGAATATCTGCAAGTTACGTTCAGAACTAAGTGAAAATGTAGCAAAAAATACCCTATTTGCACATGCCATATTCGGATGCAATACCACACCTGCATTCTATAAAAATGGCAAAAAACAGTATTTTCAGTTTTAGAAAATAATACTGAACTAAGAACTAAGTAACAGCCTGTTAATTTTCAAAAGTTTTGCTGAAGCAAATCAGCTTGCAGTAATTGGGGAAGAATTTATTTTAAGATGGTATGCAGTAAAGAAACTAATAGTTTAAATGATTACAGGTTCGTTAGGAATAATCAGATTTTTTCTAAGCAAAATATTTTCCAGCACTTCGATCTAACAGTTCTTTCGCCACCATCCGATGCCACTAAATATCATACTTATAGAGTGTATTGGCAAATTCAAGTCTGGTTAGGCGACAATCTTAATTCAGAGAACTGGGGTTGGAAAAACAGCGGTTATCTAGAACAAATAAAAAGAGTACTGATCCCCTGATTTCATTTTAAATATTTTATTCTGAGGTTGCAAGAAAGATTGCAAACAGCCTTGAAAATGTAAAAAATAGAAGTGCAGTACCAGCTATGTAAATTGCATTGGACATGACTGTGACAATGCGTCAAAGAAAGGTGTTACTTTTTGAGAATGAGGCTAGTTTTTAGTTAAAGCTCGTATTTGAGAGTTTTTTATGATTATTATACTCTTCGCAAAAACGAAGAGTATATTGCATTTGATCGACACATTTCTAAAACCGGAAATATCGCTCGTAGAGAAAAAAATTTCATATCATTGTGTTAGTGAACGAATTCTGAACAACTTTCAAACTGTCCGTCTGTCTGTCCGTCCGTCACGTTTCTTGTAAGCACGATAACTTAAGAAAGAAAAGTCCGATTGTATTGAAATTTGGAAAGTAAGTTAGCGTTAGCTAGAGGAAGAACTCTATTGTTTTTGAAAAAAATCAATCAATAAATAAAAAAGTTATTAATCATTTAAATAAAAAAAAATTGTTTTCTTAAATTTCTGTCATTTGTACTTAAATAGAAATCTTTCGAAATGTTATTCTCTATAATTTTTTTTGTTTTTACATTTTACCAATATATATATTTCATAATAATGTATCTAATCCGTTGAAATATAATTCTTAAATGATATTCATTTAAGTTTTCTGGTAAGATGAGATAGCCCAATGGCTAAAGCATTTGCCTTGCAATCCAATTACGAAGTGCGTTCGCCTACGATTTTAGTGTTCTCAGTGTTGTGTTTATTTTTAAGTTACTTTTAGGTCCATGTGGATACATCAAAAATTTTAATCTAGTTTTTAAGTCTACCCGTGGCAGACAGGAGCTTCTACCACCCCCCCTCGAATTTATTTCCAAGCCGAACCGGACCTACCCCACCCAGCCTCACACTCACCTCGGCGATGTTCGCCGTGGTTATCTGGCTGGCTCCGGGCTAGGATCCGGAGAGGCACATATATTGTGCTTGAACTTAAACTAAAATATTATTGTTGTTGTTGTTGCAATCCAAAGGTCTCGTGTTCGATCCCTCACATGGTGATTTTTTTTTTCATATATTTTTTTTCCACAACAAAGTTGGTATCACAAAATTTAGAATGTCCAAAAACTAACATTATTTACAAGAAAAATGCGAAGAGTATCCTATAGAATGTGTAACAATTATATAAAAAGCTCAGTAAATCGGCGAAGAGTATAATGCTTCCACTAGTTTAATTTATTCATGCTTTTTAAAGAGTTTATAGTTTATTTTTTCACTATTTATGAGTTCTGTTATTGTGTTTGTTGTTACGTTCTTTTGTTTTTTGAATAGATTTTATTTTACGAATGTATTACTTTAATTAATTAGTATTACCTCTAATAATTGTTGTCGCCTTTTGTTGCATTTTATGGTATTAAAATACAAGAAGTATTCTTTTTTTTACACAAATCTGTCATTTTGACAACCGTAACTTTGCTAATATTTAACCGATTGCAAAAAACTTTATATCACATTAAAACTTAGCTTTTTCTCTCAAAATTTTGCTTTTTTACTTTTTTTCCTAAAGGAAGATTAAAGGAAAAAAGTGACTAATTTCAACATTTTTTCGCATTTCGCGCATTTTTTTCTTTATTTCTGCATGGCGGATTTTTTGGAGACTCCTGGATAGCCATAGAATAAAATCCTGAAGAAATCAGCTTGTTACAAATTTGTTTCGGGTCAACTTTTAAGTTTACTGTACTAGTAGTCAAAGGCCCCAAGAATAGGTTGGCAACTTTTATTAAAAAAGCGTAGGTTTCAAAAATTTGGCGACCATAATCATCCTAATATTAATTTCATGCTTCGACTTATCGTTAACGCGTTCGCCATTTTAAAGAATAATCGTCTTTAAATGACGGAAGTTATACCCAAGCAAATAGAAGTAAAACCATCTTAAAATACGTACAATTAAGAATTTCTTTCAACCGGTCATAATAACCAATCTACGATTTAATTATGAACCTGCATTTTATGATGTAAGTTCTCTAAATCCAATTATCTATCATTAAACAAAAACAAAAACAGTTTACGCTTATTTACCTCATAACATGCACAACTAGGAATTAATTTTACGTGTACGTAACCTTTACGTAGGTAAATAAACAAATTGCTAGTCTACATTCTGTTTTGTACACTTATCCACAATATGAATATTTAGAGTAATAATAGGATATTATAATGTCAATTATTATTTGCAGCAGTATTTTGTAGGTATCTTAGAAGTTCACCTTTGTTACTATTACTTTAGTGAGGTAATGGTAATCGCGAGAAAATAATTCGCTTACACAATACCTAGTGGCACACACGAAAATGTTAATTGCAGTCACGTTTTCGCTGGTATACAGTGAGATAGAAAATAAGAAAACTTCGTTGGGTAATGTAGTGTGATTGCTTGTTCGAAAGGAAATCATTAAGTCATAGGATGACTTATTTCAAATGTATATTTTTATACGATGTGTACAGAAATTTTATTTTTATTAAATACATTAGCCTAGATTTAAATGTATTCCTGATTATTCTGTAAAAAAATTCGTAAAAAACATATTTGTTTTTTATAAGTTTTGATAATTCTTCATGTATGTATTTGAAATGTGTAATTCAATATTTCATCAGTATTAGCTAGAAGAGTAGTTGTTTTAGTTGGTTTTCCAATAATGAGTGTTTTAAAGTGTTTTCCTAAGTAGTATATTAGCGTGACCTGATTAAGGTACCAATATACAGAAAGTAGACAACTTCATATAGAATAAAAATGTGTGAATGAGTGAATTTGAATAAATGATTTAAGTATTTTCAATATATATTTTTTTCCTTAAAATGCTAGGAATCCTTCATGTAATTCAATACTTACTTCGTCAGTATTAGCTATAAGAGTAGTTGTTTTGATTGGTTCCCAATAATGAGTGTTTTAAATATTTATCTAAATAGTATATCAGCGTACCTAGACTTGGGCAACAATATACAGAAAGTGGGTATTTTCATAATAAATAGAATATGTGTAAGTTGTGATTTGCATAATACCTAAATAATATTCTCTATTCAAAATCTATTAGTATTGGTAAGTTTCTTCTGTATATATAAATGAGAAGTTTTTATAAGTCCTTACTGAAGTCTTAAAAAAAGTAAACTAATAACGACCTCAAATCTTATGACACCATATACTTACTAATTATTTCTTATAAAATGTTATAAAACTCTTCCTTGAGTTTCCCGATTAAACATTCTTAGTTTTACTACTATTAAAATTCCATGAAACTTTTCAAATGGATGGTCGTAAATCCTTATTAAAATATTTGAAAACATTCTTATAGATCCTCACAAAACATATTAAATGTTTTTTATTGAAACTGTTAACATTAAATATAGAACTTGTTTATTCCTTACTATATATTATTTATACCATAAATAGAAACAAAGGTATAACAAATTAAAAACGTGAGTATTCCAACGTGAACATGATTTCCTTATTCATCCTAATATAATTACTTCCACTGGATGTGGATTGTGGAAGTAGTAACGACAATAAAAATTTTTTAAAATTTTTATTGTTCAAATAGGCTTAAAATGTCATGAAAGTTTAGGCGAAAAAAAAATTTCTGTCTGTCTGTCGGTTTGTCTGTTTTTTTGTGCGCGCGTTTACTCTGGAACCGTTTAAGATATTGACTTGAAATTTGGTACACGTATGTACTTTAACGAGATCTGGAACTAGATTATATTTTCATCTTATTCCGTCGAAGGGTTGGGGGTAAATTGGGGTAAATTTGGGGTAAATGGGTAAATCAAGCAGGTAAGAGTCCATAAAATGGGTATTTAGTACACAAAAGAGAAGCTAAGGTCTAAAAAAATTTTTGGCATTAACCAAAAAAATTGTGATTTAGTGTGTGTACAAGAACCAAAAGCTTCAAAATATTTTTTTACTTCATCCACCCCCACTACCAACCCTCTACCACCACCCCCACCCCCACTACCGATGTAGCATATCGTTTTATAGGTTTTTGGGGTAGACGATTTCAAATATTATGTTGTTAAAGTTACCTTGAATAGTATGGATGCGCAGTGGCTTTCCTCGACTACTATGGATGCGCAGTAGGTTTCCCCGAGTATTATGGATGCTCAGTGGCTTTCCTGGAATATTTTGGATGCGCAGTGACTTTTTTCGAGTATTATAAATCGCAGTATGGATGCGCAGTGGGTTACTTTAAGTAGTATGGATGCGCAGTAGGTTACCACGAGTAGTATGGATGCGCTGTGGCTTTTCTCGGGTGCTACAGATACGCAGAAGGTTACCTCAAGTGATATGGATGCGCAGTGGGTTTCCTCGAGTAAAACGGATGCGAGTGGGTTACTTCAGGAAGTATGAATGCGCAATGGCTTTACTCGAGTAAATTGGATGCACAGTGGGTTACCTTGAGTAGTATGGATGAGTAGTAGGTTTCCTCTAAGAAAATACTTGTAGTAGAGGCTTTACTTCTATCGTGTAGTTTGCGGCACACAACGATTTTTTATATCTTTGTCTTGCTATTTTCTGCGGATTAGTTCGACATTCAATTGAAGTATATTAACGCAAAAAAAAAATTTGGAAATTTTCATTGATTAAATAGGCTTAGAATATCAGGAAACGTCAATATTTTAAGTCTGAGCAAAATAAATTTGACTGTTGCGTCGGTCTGTATGTTATTCTTGTATCGTTTTGGCGCCCACGATTACTCTGGAACCGTTTAAGATATTCACTTAAAATATGGCACACGTATGTTTTTTAATGAGATCTGGAACTAGATTATATTTTGATCTTATTCCGTTGTAGAGTTGAAGGGTAAATTGGGGTAAATGGGGGTAAATAGGTAAATCAAGCAAGTAAGAGTCCATGAAATTGGTATTTAGTAAATATAAGAGGAGCTAAGGCCTCAAAAAAATGGCATTAGCCATCCTTATTACCACCCCCACCTTATTATTAAAGGTGGTGAAAAAATAGTGTGATTTAGTGTGTGTGCAAGAGCCAAAGTCATCAAGAATTTTTTTCACTTCATTCACCCCCACCTTCTTTACAGATGTGGCATATAATTTTACGGGGTTTTGGGGTACATGATTTCAAATATTATACCATTAAAGTTCCACATACAATTATTTCCACATAGTGGAGTGCAAATATAGTATTTTGTTGTAAGAGACTTGGATGTGGAAGTAGTGATTCCTTGGGCAGCGGTTTTTTTTTATAATATAATGAATGTCCCATATGAAAGCTTATAAACCAAATACAGCGTGTGTAGTGGCGAGCTGGGCATATGGAGTAAGAATTGCAACATCGCATGTGCCAGCTGGCTGAAATGAAATAACTGAGAACGGGGATGCTTCAGTGGTCTAGCGCCGACTCTTTAATCTATGCCGCCGACGGGCGAGTTTGCTGTTACCTGGGTTGTCATATCTCTCGCGCTATGTGGAAGTACATGCCTAGTCCGCAATTACACGCATTGTATGTTCTTATGGATTGCCCATAAAAAATGTATGATTATTTATAAGTTTCAAATAAAATTTTTTGACAGGGCACCATCTTCACAGATGATTGCTTCTGTATTATTGTTGAACATTTTTCCCTTGAATGATTTACAAATCACTGAAGATTTCGACCCAGACTTTCTGTAGCCATATTTGCCTTTGAGACATATGCACGATATAATATTCAGAAGCTCAGCAGGGACAGGGTCTCTATTTGTTGTGATTTGAGTTTGTCCATTTTTTGTAATTACCAACCACAATCTGTGGGTCCCCAGTAAATTTTGGACCGGCTGAAAACTTCGAAATATATGGAACTTTGCAGCAGCTTCTTTAATGGACAGAGAAACCAGACGCAATGAACTTTTGTTGGGAAACACTCATGTCTGAGTTTATTAAGAGATTTGTTCTTACTCTTCATATACAGTTTTATAATGAGTTCTTTTCTGGCATCAGCTGTCGTAGCAGAATCAGAAGATGACTCTTTAAATTCTAAAGAGCGTTTTTGTAGCCCTGTTTTTCAACAGCCTCGCGAATTTGAGTTCACCATATCAGAAAAATGCTCAATAACTAGTAAAATCATCAATAAAGACATTGTATGTACGAAAATAATGTTATTTTGAATAATAGCTCCAAACTTCACACAACTGAGTGTGTACAGCTTATTTTTTATATTTTCTATGCCTGGTTTCAAGATGTTTATGTTTGATTTCAGGTTAACAAGGGTGCCAAAAATAACCAAAAGTACACATATGATAATATTTTTTTTAAGAATAGGTATTATATTTCCAAACAGCATAGGGGATGCGAATGTAAAAAAATGCTAGTATTGAAACTTTTAGCGGTCAAGTCCGGAGTGCAAAAGGGTGCAAAATTAGTACGTTGTTAAGTTATATGGAAAAATATAATAGTAATAATAATAATAATAATAATAATAATAATAATAATTTACTATCCGTCAATTGGATTGGAGTTGTTATTTATAAGATACATAGATACATTTCATAGAACTAGAGATACATTTTATAGACCTACATTCTACATAATTCAAAAATATTATAAAATTACACAATCAATACAATAGTATACTCGATAAATATTCAGACAAATAATGTATATTAAAACAAGTCAAAAACCTAGGTAGATGGACAGACGGACAGACAGACAGACGGACATTTTGAAAGTTGTTCAGAATTCGTTCACTAACACAATGATATGAAATTTTTTTAGCAATGTGCCGATCAAATGCAATATACTCTTCGTTTTTGCGAAGAGTATAATAATACACGGTAGAGTTTGACTAGGAAGTAAACTTAATGTATTCATGGACTGTAACGTGTCATATGCTAAAAAAGCATATTGCGTTACCTTTTTAATATTATCTATTAGAAAACTAACAAATTATTAAAAATTTTGTTGTACATAAGCCCCCGTACTAATGGTTGTCTATGAAAGAATAGCTAAGATGAACAAGCAGCTGGGTTATGCTTCGCGATACCAGATGGCGCAAGCTGTACTGAAAATGTTATTAAATAAATAAATTGTCGTATATGGCCACTTGTACCTAATATAATCTATTTGTCACCTGAAAATGAGGATAATCTGAAAATGCTTAGATTTTTCCCTTTATTTAAAATTACTTTCATCACCAAGGGGGAACTAGTTTTCGCGCAAAGGAATGTGAGATGGGTCGTGAACGAATTCCAACAAAAAAAGGAAACCCGATAAGCCGCGCCGGGTTAAGTTAAATCCTTCTTTTTCGTTTGAGTCACCAAGCCATTTAGACGTACTGAATTTTGTGTTAACCTCTGAGGGGGATATTAAAGTAGAGAAAACCTTATGAAAATAGGGTAAGACTTTAAATAATTATTTTATCAATACCAGCTAACGTTAAAATATTGTTCTAGGTTTTCTCCGTAACTTTATGTTTATTTCTTAAATTCATTTTTAAGATTTGAAACTTGCAATTTCATGACGTACAATTGGTGTTTTATACAACGTTAGGTTGATTTATTTAAATTACTAACGAAAGTTTGGTACGAGGTTTACATTGAACAATTTACCACACATTAACGTGTTGCAATACATGGTCTGAGAGAATTTTACCGACGACATCCAGAATAGGGCATGTAGAGGTTCCACGTGAAGTACAAAATGGAGTCGCCCACCCGCTAGTATCACATATAAATGTAATCTGTAATCATCGCCGAAAGGGAGCAAGTATAACGAATAATTTCATCCAACACGGGTACCTTAATATATTTTCCAGAGGGCCGAACTGGTATTCCAGATTTCCTTCACCTGGATAAAGCCAAAGTTAAGTACAATTTTCTCAAATATTGCCAAGGGATAATATTTCACAAATATCGAGTTTTCTAATATTTAATGTATTAATTTCCACCAAAAATCATCTCATTCGAGTTTACAAATCGGTTAAATAACCAAAGTAAATTTCCAAGTAATTGGAAAGGTTATATTGTAGTGTTAATTATTTCTAAAATTAAGGTAGAATTATTTAGAGTATCCCTGTAGTTTTACTTTGGTAGAACCTTAACTAGATGTAATTGCAATTAGTATAAATTTTATCTAAACCGGAGCCACAATACGGGGAAAGTATGTTGTTTTAGCTTAACTGCATTGCCAAACCTTTTTAAATGTCTCGCGCCACTGTCAATTGATTACGACTGTTTGGTTGTGCATGTTGGTATTACCTAATACCCTAAAAAGTGCAGAGAATCTAAAGTTCCTTGATTAGATTTGATCTGTCAAATCTTATCATTTGTGTGGATTGTTATATTAAAATTAGGGAACGTAGATGCTCAGTATATGGGGTAATATATACCAAAGTGAAGTAGGTATCTATTGGAAATAATGTTTTAGTGTTGTCGTGAAAATTTTGAGGTGTCTCAGTTCAGTGGGGGACATTACACTAAGGTGAGGTTAGGTGATAGGCTGAAACATATTACTTGACTCAAACGAGAAAAATTTGTTGTAATATAAGTTTTCTGTTCCTTGTGTATATACATATCTTTCATCTTGTTAGTCAATTCGTGCATATATCTTGTCATTTTACCGTTTATTCGATGTTTTATGGTGTGTTATATAGTGTCCTTTTACTATAGTTGTTTTAATTAATTCGTGTATTAAATTTCGGAATTTTGTATAAGTATTTTAAGTAGTTAGTGCGTTAAAGTTTTGATATATCATATTAATCATATTGTGGTCATTAAGTATATTACACTTATAGTTTTTCTATAACGTTTAGTGTATGAATTTGGTGGATACTATTTTAGATATTCTTGTGTATATTTTTGGTTCATTGCCATATAATTAGATTTTAAGTCAGGCAAATAGTTGTGAGTTGCCATATGATAGCACTGCTATCGTGATACTGATTAAATTTCACTGTTAACTTCCTGTAATATATTTATACTTTTATCTAATATCTCTTTTTGATTAACCTCTAGCTTTTCCTTTTTCTTGCTTCACTAGTAAGCAATGGCGCCCAAGATTTGAACCCACTGCCCTTTTGGCTCTCTGTATCTTACTGTGCTAGTCAGGTTAAACCAGTGACGTTAACCACGTCGCTCGTAGGTGGCATACTGCAGGTTAATTGGGCAATATAATATTCCTTTAAGTGCATACGAACAAGTGTACATTTTTCAATTTTTTTTTAATTATCTAATACCACCGAGCAGTGTGACAGGACATTGTAAAAACAATTATGTTGGAGGAAGCCTCTTAATTTAAATTTAAAGCTATTAAAGTTGGCAATATCGGTTAAATGCATTAACAATTAGCAATTTGTTATACAGTAAGATGTCAGAATAAGTAGGCGATTTTTTATAGAGAGTCGTACTATGATAATAGTTTTTGAGCAGATGCTTGTATCTAGTGGGACAACGATGTTGTTCAGAAGTAGTTGTAAGAGTAGCTACATGCACATAAAAGCAATTCCAACTTGTTTATAATTATATCAACAAGCTTTTTTTTCTTCTTCTTCGCTGTATGACGCCTCTCAAAGGAAATAGAGAGCAATTTAAATAACACATTCGTCTCTAAATATATTTCAAGGCGTTGTGAAGAAGAAAAAAATGCTAATAGGGTGCCCAAATATATAAGAATAATTCATAATTTAAAAATAGGTACCTGAGTTATAGTAGCTATTAGTAGACTAGACCTAGGAACTGCACTGTTTAATACTTGAAAGGTTAAAAATCTATCTTGATGTGTCAGCCCGAAGCTTTGAACTATGCCCCCAGTTAAATCTTGTAGTGCCCGCGTTGTCGATCCTTGAGCTAATTGTTCGTAACACCCATAAAACCTGCAAAAACGGTCACATAAATTTGGATGAGACATTAAATCGCCTCTACTTTTCGTATAGGAAATACTTCGCTTGCCTGAAATATAAAACAAGCTATTCTGACTCGAAATATTCTGGCTCTGATCTAACGGCTGTTCGTTAGGGATAATAAGGTGCCCATTTGATTATTTAAGTCGTAATGGGGATATCCCACTGGTTATCCGTTAGTAATTAACGATACAGCATAACACTTTCAAATGTTCAATGACAGGTTATTATTAATTAGGCACCAAGCCTCAGTTTTGTTAAGGATATCCCAGTCAAAAATAGATTTGATATTATAAATTTTTTTATATCGCCTGCATCTAATAGTGACGAACAACTGACAAGTTTAGGCTGATACCATTAATAACTATAATAAAAATGAGTGTCCTAAAACAGATTCTCGTAGAGATTGATGAATAAATAAAAAACTGACGATGAGCCACGAACTTAGGAATAATCCTGCCTGTTTATTCAATATCTAATAAGACTTACTTTGCATAAGCTTTTTCTAGTAGCGCCGCCCAAAATTCTGTTGTATTGGAGCAATGTAGGTGAACAAGCCTTCCTTTGTAAGTTGGAAGTTTGTCGTCTACAACAACGTCCCTCCATTCGCCAAAATGCCAAAATCGAAACCTGAAAAAGAAAAAGTAATTACTTAACGTTAAAAAAATAATTTATTGGAAAACAAATCCTCATATGAGTAGAAAAACTTGTTAATTAACTTGTCGGCAAATTGGCCAACCAGTTTTTCTCTTTTATTTGGGTATTTATTTTTCAACCTAACCTTATTTTAACTTTTAATACATTATAACAATTACGCCACACTATACTGAATTCGTACCCAGGCAACTCACTGCCGTCATATTGACGTACTTTTTAGGAAGTTATTGATCGACGACGTTTACGACAAACGAAGCGACGTTTCTATAATATCATCTTTATGATGAAATTTTGAGGTCAGTTTGTTACGTCAATTTGATGTAATTAATTATAACGGGATAAAAAAAAATAACTATTAATTATTATTTTCCTTAATCCAATATATCACCTACTAAAATAATGACCACCATATTTCTTATGCCCTGTATAGATGTGACAAATAAAAGAGAACCTGCAGAATTTGATTTATGAAGTTTTGCATGAAGAATGGGAGTAACATGAGCTCCTGTTTTTATAATATAGGAAGAAAGCGCTATGACTGACATATTCCTGTGGTTATTAAATTAACACTTTTCAATTTTTTTCTTTCAGAAAATACCTTTCGCGGATGAACTTACAGTATTAAGTCAAACATTCATAAAACTCATTTTCGAGTAAGTACCAGAGCTAATGGAATCGATATTAATTCACGTATATAAACCACATTAAACCGAGATGTTTATAGAAGTTATCCAATTACCTACTACCTAGGGCAAGATAAGTTATTTCCCATCAGAATTACAAACTAGATTGTGGCCGGAGTCAGTCACAATGCCAGATATCTCATCATTTTTACCGACTTACGCGACTGGATGCGACTATTGTCCAACGCTGGTTTACTATTTAGAGACGCAGGGCCGGGTTTCATGATAATAAGGAGACAGGGTGGACTTTTTACTACGTATATGAGATTTTCTTCTTAGTAACAGTGATAACTACGTTTCAAATATGTCCTGATCTGAGTTCTGTTCCCACAACTCTCTTCATTCTCTCCTTGAATTTTTCGGTCAAGATGGTTTTTATCTTTAGGTCCTCGATCTTGTTGGTCTAAAGTACGCCAAGATACTTATATGGGTCATCGACCATGCATTCAATAGACACGTTGTCGTCAAGCTGCATCGTTAGTGTTGTAGTAGTAAACTTCCCTTTATTCACAGTAACTCTTCTGCACTTGTCCAATCCAAAGGACATGCCAATGTCAGTACTTATATTCTTGACTAGCCTTAAAAGACTCTGTAGTTGCATGCGTGTGGATGAATAAACTTTGATGATTATTGTTATTTTTTTTATGTTGCCAGTCACCCTTCTCTGTGGCCACTCTCTACGCCACTACTGGGTCCATCGTGTGCCCTGAGTAGACATAATGAGCCAGCCCTGAGTAGACATAATGAGCCAATGATGATGGCCTTCTGCATTCTGCCGGCTAAGATCTCTGCCGAGTTTCGGCATGCCGGTATGATTTTTAGTTCTGAAAGCAGTGTGTGTTTCGATCCACCAAAGGCTCCTATAATCAGGACCACTAGCTTAACAGGATGGTCTTATGGACAAGGTAGAGTCTGCGAAGTTCGAAGAGCAAATCTCGATATTTCGTCCGTTTTTCCTCTTCCTTCAAGACAATTATTCTCCGCGGGAGAAGAAAACTCCACGACAAACATTGTCTTGAGTTGGCGGTCGAGGAGGACTACCTTAGGCTTATTAACTTGTATTTTGCTGACGGTGGGAAACGAGTAGTTCCAGTAAATTAGGCACTTCTCGTTTCCCACAACTTACTCAATATCTCTCGGAGCGTAAGGCAACACAAGTAACTCGTCTATCCCGTACGAGTGCCTTAAGTAATAATAAAGCACTCGTAATGCTACGGCAGACCCTGCAGCTGAATCAAGGACCTCTATATCCATGACACGACTTCGATAGACGAGTGTGTTGAATACACCATCTTGGCACGCCATTATTAATCCCTCGGTCTCAGACTTCAGCCCGGCTGACCTTAAGAAGGCAAAGGTCAGCTTTTCGGATAAGCCGCGATCTTCTATATTTTTATAGAAGACTCCATACAATAGCTTACCCGAATGTAGCTGCAGAAATACTCGGTGAGAGAGTCGTGATTAACTCGCTCAGCATCGAATACCAGACCAAGTTCATCGGCTCTACGTGCTGCCTTAAACAAAAAGGCTCCTACCCCTGCACTTTCATGGTCTCGGACAATGCAGAGGGGATTCGAACTCCTGGTGACCTTATAGGCTCCATCCCGGACCATCCTGTTATGGAGACTCTCCAAACTCAAGAGCACATGGTCCTCCCCGTGGGAGGTATAGCCGTGGAACGGATGATTTAAGATGAAAACTCCTTAGAGATGCATTTTTTTTCGGGTTCCTACATCGAGTTGTCCGGCTTCCCTTGACTCCATTTGATTACTCCAGAGGAGTAGAGAAGGATCGGAATGGTAAGCATATTGGCAGCAGACACTTTGTTCTTCCCCGACGGTTCTGAAGACCAGATCTGTCGGAGTCGGTGCTGGTACTTACCACGGAGAGCGTTTTTCACTACACTTACTTCTTATGTGGAGCGTTGCTCAACACCCAAGTAAATATGACTCTCCGGTCTCTAGATGGTGCAAGGGCTTTCGTCCACAAGCGGCGCATCCTCTCCGTAATCCCCGCATCGTCCTCTCTTGAGATGAACTAGTGCACACTTGTCCAACCCAAATTCCATGCCGACAGTCTGACTGTATTCCTGTACCACCCTGACTGGCGTAAATCTTTCCGGATAAAGTTTATATAGTGTGGACTAAACTTATTATTATTATTACTGTTTATGATTTTCCTAATTTTTCCTTGAGAGTTTCTAATTCCTTGACTTTTCTTGGTTTTCCAGGTTTCTGGACATCCTGTATAAAGTACGTACTTTAAAGATTTTTTTTCGGTGATTTTTGTAATGTTTTATGGTAACACTTATAAATTCAGAGATGAAAACTTTCCTTCTATAAAGCAAAATATCTTAAGTAATGCCCACAAAGAGTGTCCAAACAACAAATTATTTTTTGACCCGCAATAATTATCACGCAAACCATATCCCAGTCCACTCATTAACCCTGCCCTGTCCACCGATCGCTGGACACTGCTATAATTGACTTATTTATGGTCCTGCAGCTCTACGGCTGTCGTCGCAGGAGCTCCTTCACTCATCGTGTGGATTTACCGCATTGTTCCGGCTACTACACGGTGGCGCACCGACAGAATTATTCTTCCGAGAAATTGCACCGTCGTCGTCGCACTGCCCGTTATGATTATTCCAATAGAGCGATATAAATGAGGCGCATTGCTGGCATTTCTGGAATCGGAATTTTAAATAAGATCGCTAATGAAGTGCGTTTCTCGGCTTCTTAATGCGGTATGAGCTGTACTCTTGTCCGGCCTTGGCAAGTGCATGCCTAGCTGCAGGACGGTCAGTGGAAGTATTTAAAAAATGGCGGAGAGAGACACGGTATTTATTTTGAATAGGGTTAGAATTGTTCGCATTTATTTATTCATGTACATCCCCTAGTATAAAAGTAATTACGGGAATATAACTTAATTGTTTTACGATTTTCGCTAACTTTATTAGCAGACTTCATAAAATTTAAAGAAAGAGGAAGTTCTCAGTTCGATCCATATACTTTATTCTATATTTGTTCAATGGTTACTCTGGCGTAGCTTAAGCGATTTCTGTCAAATCTGCTGCAAACTGTAGGCTATGGTCCGGCGGTTGTCTCACACTAAATTTATTAAGCTACATCTAGTGTAAGGTGAAAAAAATTTGGAAACAATTTTTTATATTACGAGCATATTCGAAGATTTGGCGGAGTCGCCGATGATATCAATTAAAAATAATTTAGTTCTCGATTTATAATAATGATAATTTTTCATAAATAACAGGGCATTATTATAACTTCCTATCAGGTCATATACCATTTCGCAACGAAAGAGAGCCTTGCATGGAGATGATTTCGGCGACAACAGTATGAACTGAAACCTTTATTGACAAACGCGCCCGTTGAACAATTTAATTTACAAACAAATTATACAGTATGCTCTCTCTCTCTCGTGTCGTTATTATACTCTTCGCAAAGACGAAGAGTACTTGTACTGCATTTGATCGGCACATTTTTAAAACAGTAAATATCGCTCGTAGAGAAAAAAATTTCATGTCATTATGTTAGCGAACGAATTCTGAACAACTTTCAAGATGTCCGTCTGTCCGTCACATTTCTTGTAAGCACAATAATTTAAGAGAGGAAAGTCCGATTGTACTGAAATTTGGAAAATAAGTTTACGTTAGCTAGAGGAAGAACCCTATTGTTTTTTAAAATAAATCAGTAAATAAAAAAGTTATTAATCATTTAATTTTAAAAATATGTTATCTATAATTTTTTTTTGTTTACATATTTTACTAATATACATATTTCATAACAAGTATATTGTATAGTGTGTCCCAGGATAGATGTAACAAGAGGTGTAATGGACCAAAAATTTTGGAATTTTGGAATTTTGGAATGGTATTTGGGGATTGAGCCCTGCTTGTTGTAAAACTAAAGTATACCAAAAATGACTTGATTTAGTGTTCTACAGGGTGTTTTATAAGCAAAGTTGTAAAAATCACCACTAATAAAGTACCTTTATTTTTCAAAATATGAAAAAATTCCACTAAGAAAAGTTATTTAGAATGCAATTTTATACCTCTGTACCAAATTTCAGGAATATAAAATTTGTTTTTTGAAACTTCCCATTTTTTCAATAAATTAGTATTTTATTTTGAACCATTCAATTAAAACTACATATAAATTATTTTTTGTGAATTAATATTTAAAGTTATGTAGAAGCTAAAAGTAGGCTATGAGAAAAGCAGTGGATACATATTTATCATTTATTATTGATATATCTGTCAAACGTAGTCAATATTATCCTTAATTTCTGTTTCAAATTAACGAACCAAGCATAAAAAATTAAGTGAAAATGATACTCACAGTGCGTGAAAAAATTTATATTGTGCAATGCTATGGAATTGGCAGTGAAAACTCGCTAAGAGAAGTGGTAAGCCAATTTAATTTGAAATTTGCAAACACTGCTTTGTCACTTACTCAGGCTATAAGAATAATTAAAAAGTTTCTGGCTACTGGTAGTGTTCTTAACATGAAAAGAAAAATAAAAGCATATGATGAAAACAATGTTGGGGCTATTATAGTTCATGCCTCTGTTATAGAAAATCCTAGGATGCCACTAAGAGAGAGATCAGCTCTTATTAATATTAGCAAGTTTGAACTCCAAAGAATTTACAAGGCAAAGAAAATTAGGGCATATAAAGCAAATTATAAACATACGCTTGAAGAGGGAGATGACGGCCGTAGGTTAGATTTTTGTTTGACCATTGGAGAAAAAATCATGGAAGAGAGATTTTTTCATCATTTCATAATTTTCTCAGATGAATCCACATTCACAACCAATGGTGTTGTTTTATCTCAGAATTGTCGGTTTTGGGCTTCTGAAAATCCAAATTTTAGAATTCATTGTAGAAGACAATATTATAAGAAAGTGAGTGTGTGGTGTGCCGTTTCTTATCATGTTGGAGTTATTTCATTGAGGGAAGGTTAAACCAGCACACTTATTTACAGCTTCTTGAAAGATTTTCCGAAGAACATTTAAATATTTTGAGAGATATGCCTTTAGTTCATTTTCAACATGATGGTTGCCCTGGCCACTCCACAGAAATGGTTAATCGGTGGTTGAATTTAAATTTTGGAGAAAATTGGATTGCCAGGAATGAACCGATCAAGTGGCCGGCGAGATCCCCAGACCTATCAATATTGGATTTCTTTTTATGAGGTCGCCTCAAGCAGTTGGTTTACGCTGAACCACTTCCTAACGATGTAGCAGTATTGAAGCAGAGAGTTACAAATGCCGTAAACTCCATACCGTTAGATCATATTCGAAACAGTTTTAAGGACTTCAGGCGAAGGATCGAAATGTGTGTGGATGTGGGTGGTAGCTACGTCGAATAGTAAAAAAATTGTAAACATTGTTTTGTATTTTATTACTTGTTATAATTTTTAAACCTCATTAATCTTCTGTTAGTAATTGTTTCTTGTTTTACAATTAGTTCAATTAAGATTATACCTTCTTACATCTCGTACATTCAATTTTTTATTTACCAATAGCATACTTTTTGAGATGATTAACATTTGCTCCTACACAAATTTAAATATGAATTAAACTCTTAATTCGCAAAAAATGGGAAGTTTCAAAAAAATAATTTTATATTCCTGAAATTTGGTATAGAGATATAAAACTGCATTCTAAATAACTTTTCATAGTGGAATTTTTTCATATTTTGAAAAATAAAGGTACTTTATTAGTGGTGATTTTTACAACTTTGCTTATAAAACACCCTGTAGAACACCAAATCAAGTCATTTTTGGTATACTTTAGTTTTACAACAAGCAGGACTCAATCCCCAAATACCATTCCAAAATTCCAAAATTTGTGTTATATTACACCTCTTGTTACATCTATCCTGGGACACACTGTATAATATATAATCCGTTGAAATATAATTCTCGAATGATATACATTACAGATAATTTTTGTATGTGATGGTCCAATGGCTAAAGTTTTGCCTTGCATACCGGCCACGACAATGAGAAAATGAGTTCTCGAACATAAATTTATGCGCCTCATCTCTGGTTCGGACATATACACCTTCCTCAGAGATTTATATTATCGTTGCTACGACATAACCCCCTAACGGACTACGTCCAAGAAATTTCTCAAAAATTTTACGAATTCAAACTGGGCGATAGTTCGCTAATCCGCAAAATATCCCGAATCAGACAGCACAATGCAATCCTTTTCGAAATCCGACACCCCCTACCATACCAGGCGTTGCCTATCTTCCGGCAACCTCTCTAGCCACACTTTCCTATACGACAACTTCTTATTTCCCCACCTTTAATCCTCACTAAAACCTATAATTAACTTTCTCTATTCCCTTTATACGTTCTATTTGTTTTTATCCTTTTTTGTTCCTTTGTCCTTTTTTGTTTCTAAATTCCATCTTGACCAACAAATTCCCAAAAACCACAATATTTCTTACCACATCTTTTGAACTTCTAGGACGTTTTCCTGGCGGCAGGAAGACCACCAGGGTGGAATTACTTCGAACGTGTTCTTTCGTGGAGTTCTGTTTTCCTGTGTCAGAAACCAAAACTAAAAAAAGTGCTCTTACCCAACGAGTGATAGTTTTACAGTGTTTTTTCTATTAATTAGTTTTAGGTTCTTGTGGACACATTTTTAACTCTTAATATAGCTTTTAAGTCTGCCCACAGCGGACAGGAGTGCTAACATAATATACATAATTATCGTTGCAGCCACATCGGGCCCGCCTCGCCCAACCGTGCATTAACCACAACGCTGCGTGCCGTGGTTATGTGGTTGGCTCCGGGCCGGGTTCCGACTAGGCGCATTATTGTAATTTGAATTTATAATAAATTGTTACTGATTGATTGATTGCCTTGCAATCCAAATGTCGTGTGTTCGAATCCCTCAGAGAGGGTGGTGGCTTTTTTTTCATTTTTAGCGTTTACATCTGATTGTAAGAATTCCTTTCAGGGGCTTCCTCTCTGAAAACAAGGTGTAATAAGCCATTTCGAAAGAGTTCTAATCATTTTTATTTATTTTGTTTGCTAAAACCGGCAAAAAAACCCGATGCACTACCTTAGGTCAAATATATTGGATGTTTATTTAAAGAAAACGCACCTGGAAGGTAGGCAAAATACATAAACGTATCTACTTATGATCCGGTGGGATCTCTGTACCAACAGAGAGACTAAATAAGAACTGTGTAAATATTTCCATCAAAATGGCCTTAATACAGCGATGTTGAGAAAAATTCATATCCCCAGTAGGCAAACCGCAATATGTGGTTCGTCGCGGGTTCCGGATTTGTCTACAACTCTTAAATCACTCTTTGGAGTCTACTCTACGACTCTGTCAAGTTTCATGCTTGCATAAAAAAATGCAAGGTGTGTTCAACTATCGACCGTACTATTGTAAGCTACTATAACTACTACATAATTACACAGGTCTACGAAGAAAAAAAAAATCTGCTTTAAGGACTAAACCTATCATGCGTTAAGTATTTTTGTGTGCTGAATCCGAATTTTCAATTTAAAAATTTTCTACCGCGTAGACTTCAAGTAAACATCAAAAATTGTCAAAAAAACGTATTTTGACGATTATTTCACTCATTAACGCTGTAGCCAATGAGAGCCCGTTTTTTCACAACACTGCACCAATCAAATGTCATTATTAGTGGTAATTCAAGCTAGATCGTCTTTTGACAGTACCAACATGCAAAATTTATCGCTCTAATTTTTTATGTCTCTGTAGCGGCAAATACTGCGATAATTTTTTGACGTTTTGTTTCGTGAAATATTTTCTGCAAACAGGGCAACTCACGCTTTTAAATTTTATCTATAAATATCTTCTCTAGCTTATTATTACTAATTATTAACTTACTTTGTAAATTGTAATATTGTATTATGTACTAGCAAACATAAACACACCACGTATTAATAGTAAACAATCGTCAGTTCCAAAGAGAAGCCTGTCTGAAATATATAGGCTAGGAACCCTTGCCCATCTGTAACTATTTCAATTTGCCTACTTTTCAATCAGGTAACAATAATATACAAAGATTGTACTTAATATATACCTAGCTCATAATACAGGAGCAAGTCAAGCACAGCTTTCAATAGCTCAATAACGTAGTTACAAAGTTAAGCAAATTATTTATTATAAATGTCAAATGAACACATTCGCTCTGGAAACAAACTAAAAATGTATCTAGGTACCTACTTACATACGGTAATCGGTAATCTATCAAAAAGTAACTAGTTGAATCAAAGCTGTGCAATATTTTAATTTGTTGTATTTAAAATTCACTCTGCCTAACGAAGCAAACCTCAACATAATTTGTAAACTTCGTAAGTTAAAAATAAGGATTAATCCTTACGTATTTAAATACGTAAATATGAATCAATGAACAATTATTATGGAATATAACTCTAGTAGCGGTAGCGCTAGATGGCGCTCTCTATGTCAATCTCGGAACCATAAGTGTATAGTAATAAATAGGCGGGACATAAGGAATAAAGTAGTGCTCTCTCTATCGTTCCTCGTCATAGTGCACCTCAGAAACGACTGAAAGGTGTTAAGCCAGTCTATATATTATAATATCTAAGGTTTCAATTCGTTTTATTTACTAGTTGCCATAGAAACGTCACTAGATTATTTTAAAATATAGGGAATCTCCATTGTTTCTACTGCGTTTGTTTCAGATTTGCTGTTTTGACAATATGAGTCGGTTTGGAAATATTTCTATATATCAAATTAATGAGGAAATTGAAAATAAAGGTCAGTAAACTCTAAAAAGTGACAAGAAAACGTCTGAAGGCAATTAATGAGAAAACATTATATTGAAGATGTACTTAATGAATTATTTATTCGTGAAATATTCTCCTCAAATACCACTCGTGCTTTAAATATCTAAAAATTTTTTCTCAAGCTAAGTTGCCCCTAGTTAATATAACTCGTGCAAATTGGCAGTTTATTATCAAAGATTAAGTCCCTCCCGCTAAAGCGGTCGGAATTTAATCAGATAATAAACTGCCAATTTGCACTCTTTATATTACCAGGCAACACGCTTTCGAAAAAATTTTCGATAAAATTTTAAGCACTAGTGATATTACATACGATAAAAACCGGGATTTACTCGAAATCTACGCGGTAAAAAAATTTTTAATTTTAAAAACTCAAAATCCACCACCTCAATTGAGGGTGATGGATGTAAGAGTATTCAGAAGTAATCACATTAGAACCTGATAATAGCCATTTAATGAGGAGTGTTGATTTTTTAAAAATAAATAAATATAATAAATATATTAGATGTTGTAACTTACACCGTTCTTATGGGTGGTGAAGGGTGAGGGAAACGGGAGGAGGCGTGAATTTAGAATTTTTGCTTCTTTTTCTCTTTATCTAACGAAACTGAGTAATTTAAAAGAATTTCCTGCACCAAAGAATAACTTTTTATTGCAAGTTCTAATATCAATTTCAATGCCACCCTTCAAAGGGTTGTCTTTTACTGTCTTCCCGTTGTTTTTAGCCAATTCAGTCGACAGATTCGTATTCAGTACCCCAAAATTAGTAAAAATGGTTCCCACACTTACCACGGATGGGTCAAAAAAGCCCTTTTTTAACATTGTTCTTTGCAAAGAATTTAATTTATGTGATTTTTTATGTACAAAAATTTTCGTTAATTTTAATTCGTACACTGTATAAAATCTTTACTATACAATAATGCACAAATTGCACCTTTTTCAGACCAATTTGGAGCGTAGTCTTTCACAATTCGGAAAAATGTTATGCACATTTTTATCTGTGTATGATGTGATGATAAACTTTATATAACAAGCTTTAGCTATTTTTTTAACATAAACTTTATATTCTAACAAAATTCCACCAAGGAAGTTCAACCTCGGTCTTAACGAACCTCACAATAATACTAATTTACCGCTTAGTCATACATACAGCAATGTTATCTCATTTTTATCTTGCAAGTATATTTTGAATAATGCATGGCATCACCCTCGGCAGGGCATTTATTATTTTTTAACGCTAACAAGGAACATAAATCCGCTTTATTTTTACTCGCTATTGTTCCGAGAGTAAAATGAGGAGCGAAAGTTCGTTAAGAATGTAATTGTTGGGAAAGAATAAGGAGAATGCCTAGCCTAACTAATAGTAACCAGCCTTTTTGATGTTCCCTGTTTATTGAATTATCTTGGGAACCGTCTAATGCAAAACGTACGGCAGTGGTGAACTCCTGATGGAAATAGTTACGTGAATTTTGCTACTATACAGGATCCGTCAAAAGTGTATAACTTTGATTATTCATAGTTTTATTACGTTTTTTTTGTGTATTTATCTATTGTGCTGTAAAATAATTACACAGCTCCAAAAAAAAAGAAAAGTTCTGTGCAAAACATGACATCAAAATTGTTCTACCAAATAAAATTTTTTCTAACCACAAAAATGGCTCAAAACCATAAAAAATATCAACTAGATAAATAGCAACGTTGTGTATATTATAAAACGTATCTAAAACGCGATAATCCTGTGTTTTTTGATTCATCGAAACTTAAATAACTGAAGTAAGGCTCCATGTATCATTTTGAAAGAAAGAATCAAAGGAAACAGTAAATCATGGAAAATGTCATTCTTCTTATTCGTTTTATGATAACGAACTCCTTTACTAGCAAATGTTCTATGTAGTGGAGTCTCCTTTCTCTTTATTTCTCTCTGTTTGTGTTCTCGTTTCAACATCCAACAAGAATCTGCCATCATATTTACATCCCACACGGTGGTTGTAGCGTACTTGCCTACATATTTTAAAACTCTGTTGCTATAGTTTAAAAAATAATAATAGAATAACAAATTATATTTATTACACAGCCCCACAAAAAAAAAAGTTCAGACCAGCGAACCAGACCCATGTATCCTTATGTATTTTCGGTCGCTGAATCCGAATCCGAGGTCAAAAAAATTCGTACACCCCCAGAAGTCACTGTAAATTTTTATAGATAAATCTTACATAGGGGGTAGTTTTCACACTATCTGAAGGTTGACACTGTAGGACGTTGATGGTACGTAAGTTTCCAGTTCTATTTTAGAGTACTACGAAAAATAGAAATCCTGTTAGATTTTACGATTTCTCTTGTTTTGTGTCCTTTAAACTTAGAGGTGGTTGTTCTCAGCCCTATAGGGGCAGTTCTTGAAGATTACGTCGGACCTGATGCAGTTTTTTATCACTTTAACAAAACTTAGACATTTTGAGCTTTTTCAGCAGTCATTACTGTTTTGGATCGATTTTTATAAATGGGGGCTAGTTTTCGCCCCTCACTGGGGGTGTGTTTCATATTTATTGTATGTACGCTGGTTTTAACCTTACACTCAAAGATAGTATGGGTAAATTCAACAAAAAAAAAATGGTTAACTAACAATATCGTTAATTTTGTTAAACTAAATTGTATTGATGGTATTTTTAAACAAGAGGTGATTGTTATTTTAATTAATAAAAAGTTGTCGTACAACAAAACAAACATTAACTTAAAAAATAGATGAATAAGACTATTATTTTTTTCGTCTGACTATTATTTTGTTGAATTCTGTCAAATTAAACTAGATAATAGTATATTTTATTTTTAACTATTGTCGAATTGTAATTGTAAACCCAGTAGCAGTTTGCTCTACTATTATAGTTGACAGATAAACCAATGTTATTGTAGAGTTAACCCGCAGTTCTGTTTACATAAACATAACATCGTTCTGCCATCCACTTTGATGAATTAAGACCTCGCATCAGCGCTTTTGTTTGCAAATAGTATGGGTTAAATCAATAAAAAAATAGTATATATATTGTTCATTTTGTTAAATTGAAGTATATTTAATAGTATTTTTAAACAAAAGGTGATTGTCACATAACAAAATAAACATTAACTTAAAAAATAGGTGCATAAGACTATAATTTATTCATCTTACTAATAATTTGTTGAATTTTGTCAAATGAAACTAGATAAATAGTAGACTTTATTTTTAAGTATTATCGAATTGTAGTTCTAACCCAGTATTAGTTCGCTGTATTATTGTACTTGGTAGACAAACCAATATTATTGTCATCTTCTAGAAGTTCTAAAAGAATTACCATAAAATTTGCTTGCTTACCACGCAGCCTATTACAGAAATTATTCCTAGATGACGTCACATACAAATCACTGACAATAATCAATCATGCATCTTATACTCTTATGAATTTATGGAAAATTAATAACATGATTGCAATGTTCAAATTCTCTCAGGGATCATCGATATATTTGGATGGATCTTATAAACGATCTCTAATCTTTGGTTTGGGTGGTCTGATGTCTCAATACTGAGATTTTGGCTAACCAAAAAAAACTTCATCATACAATAAAGTGTAGATCAACCTAAAAATGAGTTGGCGAACAAAAAACAAAGTCGTTGTACTATTTAATTGTAGACCAAATTGAAAATGGTTAGTGAACATAAAAAAATGTCATTGTACTATTTAATTTGTTACAAGAAGATATGATTATTAAACTACTATTTGTTTACGAAAACAAATAAAGTTGTATGACTATTCTTTTCTGATTGATTTAACTATGAAACTAGATAGCGATTTCATATGCTCTTTTTGAGTGAAATTTGTATAATTCGATCGATTAGGATGTAACAACTATCCTCGTAGCTTAATATTCTTTTTACCCCAGTCCAGAGGTGTTTTTTGGCTCTAGCTAAAGATTTTGGGGGTGTACGAATTTTTTTGACCTCGGATTCGGATTCAGCGACCGAAAATACATTGGGACACATGGGTCTGGTTCGCTGGTCTGAACTTTTTTTTTCTTTTGTGGGACTGTGTTATCAACTGTTCATTATTATCTTTAAAATATATTTTCTTTACAAGATGAAACATAAAATTTATTTCATGGAATAATTTCCATAAATTGGTGACCCCGACTTTTCACGTATTCTATAAATTGGTGACTCCCCGACGAGATTTTGTCCCCATAAATTAGTGACCCATAAATTAGTCACCCGGACTCTGAACCAGTAGCTCAAGTTATCTTAGATCCTTTGGAAGTAAGACTGCCACCAAATCCATTACTTTATAGAGCTCAAGCTGTGTTGGCACAAATTTGAATAAGCTATGGATTACATCAATTCACATCAAGCAAGAAATCTCTCGTAAAAACCTGGAAAATTAAAACAACATCAAAGCTCTTGAAGTACCTGATATTCCAGACGAGTTCAGATTCATCGACTTGGAAGTATATATTCTCAACATTCCCCTAAATCAAATCCACGACAGCGAAGAAGCGAATGCCCTATTCTTACGTATTACGTACGCACAAATGGTTGAAAGGAGCGTAACTTTACTATACGCTTAGAGACTACCCTCTACATATTATTATACTCTTCGTAAAAACGAAGAGTATATTGCATTTGATCAGCACATTTCTAAAACCAGAAATATCGCTCGTAGAGAAAAAAATTTCATATAATTGTGTTAGTGAACGAATTCTGAACAACTTTCAAAATGTCCGTCTGTCTGTTCGACCGTCTGTCCGTCTGTCCGTCCGTCACGTTTCTTGTAAGCACAATGACTTAAGAAAGAAAAGTCCGATTGTATTGAAATTTGGAAAGTAAGTTAGCGTTAGCTAGAGGAAGAACCCTATTGTTTTTGAAAAGAATCAATCAATAAATAAAAAAGTTATTAATCATTTAAATAAAAAATTTTTTTTTTTAAATTTCTGTCATTTGTACTTAAATAGAAATCTTTCGAAATGTTATTCTCTATAATTTTTTTTTGTTTTTACATTTTACCAATATATATACAGTGTGTCCACGGATGGACTTAACTATACTTATAAAAATGGTTATTTTCAATTTTTCGGAAAAAACTTATTCTTCATCATTTCTTTTGCTTGTTATATAAATACGATTCACGTTGAGAAAATTTGATTTTGTTGTACAGGGCGCGCAAAAATTTTAAAAATTTGGATTTTCAAAATAAAAAATTTTAAAATAAAACTTTTTGAGGCATTGCGATTAAGGAGCTTACAGGCAGTAATCGCAAATCCAAATAATTTTTTTTCATGGGAGTTATTGTTACTAAGTTATTTGATATTAAAAATAGACAGACCAATTTTTTTTAAATTAAATGTGAGAAAATAATCGATTATCAAATTTAACTTAAGTATTTATACAGTGAGATAAATAACAAACAGTAACGTCCTTACTCAACATGAAACCCTCCTACGTCAACGAATTTCTCCATCCTTTTTCGAAATTCGTTATAAACATTGTGAAGAATATCTGGTGTCACTGTAGCAATGGCATCAGTGATTCTGTTTTTTAAAATCTCAATATTATCTTGCATGTCAGTTGCATACACTTTTGGCTTAAGATATCCCCACAGAAAATAATCCATTGCGGTGATGTCCGGAGACCGCGCTGGCCAGTTTATCTGCCCATGGCGCCCAATCCATTTGTCAGGGAAATGTTCATTTAGCCAATTGGTGACAATCATTGCACTATGCGCGGGGCAGCCGTCCTGTTGGAATATCATATTTCTTCGAGTATTTCTTCTAAATTCCAAACTTACTTCATCCATTTGTGGCAAAAAGTATTCACTGAGAATTTCTAAATAATAATTTGCATTAAGCCTTCCTTCCAAGAAAAATGGACCAATTACTTTATTGAACGTTAACGCACACCATACGTTGACTTTCTTAAATTTATGGCTGTTTGTATGAATCCTGAAGTGTGGATTTTCTTTTGCCCAAAAGCGACAATTTTGACTGGAGATTATCCCATTTGTTGTAAATGTAGATTCGTCACTGAATATTATATGATGGTGAAAATTACGGCTTTCCATTATGCGTTCACCCATTAGTAAAGAGAATTCAAGTCGATAAGAATCATCACCTTCTTGAAGTTTATGGATATAGGTTGGTTTAATTTATTTGCGGACAGAATATTGTGTACGTGACTCTTAGATACACCACCCACCTGACTCGCCCTTGCTCTCAAAGGAAGTCGGGGATTATTGCGAACTGATTCTAACACTAAAATTGTTGTAGCATCATTTTCATCATGTCTTTTTTTTGTTTTTTCACATCTTTAACATCACCATAAACATCGAATTTACGAACCATATTTCTTAAAGCATTTACAGAAACCTGTACACCTGGAAACTTCCTGTGGAAAACTTCTATCGCATATTTATAGGACACTTCTCCAATACCATAACAGTTGATCAAGTAAATGCGCTGCTCTAGGGTCAACATTTTTCTAAAGATATTAATTGACAAGTAATGTCACCTAAGCATTATTTCACAGCGGCAATCTTGATCAATAATCACAAAATGAGATAGCGGTCCACTTCTACTAAAAGTTAGTCCAATGAAGTAGGACCTGAGTTGAAAAACTATGAAACAACATTTACACCCAAACTTATTAATAATAGTTACAAACAAGGTTTTATTACAAGTAATACATAGTCCTTATAACATATTAATCGATAACAAGATATGGGGAAAATTCGGTTTAATTTTTAATATCAAATAGCTTAGTAACAATAACTCCCATGAAAAAAATTTATTTGGCTTTAAGATTACTGCTTTTAAGCTCCTTTATCCCATTGCCTCAAAAAGTTTGATTTTAAAATTTTTTATTTTGAAAATCCAAATTTTTATCATTTTTGCGCGCCCTGTACAACAAAATCAAATTTTCTCAACGTGACTCGTATTTATATAACAAGCAAAAAAAATTATGAAGAATAAGTTTTTTTCGAAAAAATGAAAATAACCAGTTTTATAAGTATAGTTAAGTCCATCCGTGGACACACTGTATATATTTCATAATAATGTATCTAATCCGTTGAAATATAATTCTTGACTGATATTCATTCAAGTTTTCTGGTAAGGTGAGATAGCTCAATGGCTAAAGCATTTGCCTTGCAATCCTTCCTGGCAGGAAGACCAGGGTGGAATTGCTTCGAACGGGTTTTTTCGTTGAGTTCTGTTTTCCCGTGTCAGCAATCAAAATTCCAAAGTGTTCGTCTGTGCGCGAAACCGCTAGTTTTTTAAAGTGCTAATTTTTATTATTTTTTAAGTATTTTTGTGTACTATTATTGATCCAAATTGTTAATTTTAAGCTTTATTCTTAGGCAGGAGTTTTAACCTTTTACATTCAGCTTTAGCCAAACCGGACCTGCCCCGTCCAGCCCGACACCCACCACGACGCTGCGCGTCGTAGTTGTCTGGCTGCCTCCGGGCCAAATTCCGGGGAGGCACATACATGTACCTCTAATTTTAATAAACTTGTTATTGCTTGCTTGCAATCCAAAGGTCTCGTGTTCGTTCTCTCACATGGTGATTTTTTTTTCATATATTTTTTTTTTCACAACAAAGTTGGTATCACAAAATTTAGAATGTCCAAAAATTAACATTATTTACAAGAAAAATGGGAAGACTATAGAATGTGTAACAATTATATAAAAAGCTCAGTAAATCAGCGAAGAGTATAATGCTTCCACTAGTTTATATTGTAAACCTGTAGGTAAGTGTCTACTATTATTCTCCCTGCTCTTTTGATCGTCACATCAAAGTAACAATATATACTAGAATATCTTTTTAATTTTTATTTCTAAATTACAATAACTATAATTATTCAAAATTCAACCATTATATTCATATTCACTCTATATAATTTAATAAGTTTGAACAGCATCATTTAAAAATGTTCGATCAGGCTATAGATAACTATATTTTACCGAATTTATTAACCCAATTTAATACTTTTCTACGAATTTTCAAACTACTTTGAATCAGATTGTTCAAAAACAACAAGCACTTCAATCACAAATGTCTGCACTACAGACTACCCCAATGTATCCATTAACGATTCCTCCTCCAGTTTGTTCAACTCCTTTTACTACCAGTAATTATTGTCAAAATTTTGGTAGGTTGATTTTTATTTTGCAGGGGGGTGTAATATGTAGCGTACTTGCCTACATATTTGAAAACTCTGTTGTTATAGTTTAAAAAATAATAATAGAATAACAAATTATATTTATTATCAACTGTTAATTATTATCTTTAAAATATATTTTCTTTACAAGTTGAAACATAAAATTTATTTTATGGAATAATTTCCATAGTGGTCTTTAGGCTGCAGAAAGTTTGATTAAAATGGATCCAAAAACGGTTTCACAGAATGTTTTCAGCATATCTGTAGGGTAAAAAAATGCAAACCGGAAAATTCTAGCTGATTCCCTTCGCGAGATATTTAATTTATAATTAGAGAACCCTACAACAAAAGTGGTCTGTCTGGTGGACCAGACCACAAAATTGTGGGAGGTTACTAAAATTAGTAGAAAATCGAAAATTGAGATAACATCAAATTTTTGCGTTTTGGGGTCCCAGGAATCCAAAAAAGTGGTTTTTGAAAAATGTCTGTGTGTGTATGTGTGTTAGCACGACAACGGCGAAACTACTAAACGAATTTGGACGAAATCTTGCAAAAGGTTTTGGTTGAAATCGGATTACGTTTAGTGCTATTTTCGTACAAGTTGTTTATTTTATATTAATTTAAAATTTGCAATCGAACCATTGAAAAATAAAATAAAATTCTGATTTCAACGTTATATCACACAAGCGTTTTCTCGATTTGGTTTCCGTGAAAAAAAATAAAAAACAAAATAACAATCTATAAATATAGTCACGCTTCTTTTGTATCATATATTTTACAACCTAAAGTAACTCTCTGAATAGCTTAGGGTGCTGAATAATAAATTATCAACTCGCGGGCGTTCCCCAGGTGTCGTGGCTTTCACCGAAACTGTACGTCTCCGACTTCGCGGAGTTCCCGAATTCTAATCTTGCCAAGTACGCCGACAACACGGTCATGTACGTGCACTCACATAATGCTCAAGCGGCCAATACGCCGCCCGCTGAAGGCACACATGGCCCTTGCCACGGCATATTACGACAAGTGGGAAATGCGGATCAACTCCGAGAAGTCCGAGTTGATTCTCGTCACGCGCCGATTTACCTAAAATCGGATTTTAGCTCCACTCGATTGGGGGTAGACAAATTCCTATCAAACGGTGTGTGAAATATTTGGGAGTTAACTTAGACAAACGACTGACGACATATTAACGAGACTGTACGTAAGGTCTACTCCATGTCCAGGAGGCTGTACTCACTTCTGGTCAGGGGTAGCGGACTAATCAGACAAAATAAGAAAATGTTGTACACAATGGTGATCAGGCCGGCAATCACATACGCGGCGCCGGTATGGGGCAGCATCCCGGCCAAGACAATGAGAAAACTTCGAGTGCTTGAGCACAAATTTATGCGCCTCATCTCTGGTTTGGACAGGTACACTTCCCTGAGAGAATTGCTAATTGTCACGACATAACCCCACTAGCGGACTACGTCCAAGAAATTTCACCAAAATTCTATCAATTCAGACTGTGCGATAGTCCGCTAACCCGCAACATAACTCGAATTACACAGCATAATGCAATATTTTTCGATATCAGACACCCCCTACCATACCAGGCGTCGCCTATTTTCCGGTAACTCCCTTAGCCAAACTTTCCCCTACCATAACTTACCTCTACCTTACTCTTTATCTTTCCTCAACTTTGCAGAAGAGGGGATTGTACCCTCTTCTTTATTTATATTTGTTCAATTTTTTCTTATTCTTTTTGTTCTTTTGTCATTTTTATTTCTAAGTTCTCTCTAGGACGAAAAATTCCCTAAAAATCCAAATATTTTTATCCACCACATTTTCCTGGTAGGAAGACCAGGGTCGAATTGCTTCAAATGGGTTTTTTCGTTGAGTTCTGTTTTCCCGTGTGAGCAATCAAAATTCCAAAGTGTTCGTCTGTGCGCGAAACGGCTAGTTTTTAAAGTGATAATTTTAATTATTTTTTAAGTATCTTTGTTCACTATTATTAATTCAAATTTTAAGCTTTATTATTAGGCAGGAATATTAACCTCTCATTTTCAGCTTTAGCCAAACTGTACCTGCCCCGCCCAGCCGAACACCCATGTCGGGGCGGTGCGTCGTGGTTGTCTGGCTGGCTCCGGTCAGATTTCGGGGAGGCACATACATGTACTCTTAATTTTAATAAATTTGTTATTGCTTGCTTGTTTGCGCGAGACTATAAATTTTAAACTTGAGGTTCGCAGGTTCAAATCCTGTCGATCTGTCCCGTCGAAGATTTTTTTTTTTAATATGAAAAAATTATTTCATCTTAGTAAATATAATTAAACGAGGTCGTCAATATTTTGTGCTCTTTTCGGCTTCAAAGATCCTCCGGGTGGGGAGGTTCCAGCTGCTTGAAGTAGCTGCCGATTTTTTGTATCTGAAAGTTGCAGATTACTTGTAAATTGTAATATTACAAAATGGATAAAGATGTATTACTATTATTAATTGCTAAAAGTTGGTTAGTGTCGTCTCCTAGTCATTTATCACATCCGGCAGTTTCATATCCGATAAAACATTGTCCAAACTTTCATAAGCTTATCACACAAGAATTAGATTGGCGAAGAAAAACTTGCAGACCGACTATTAAAATTGATTATTAGCCGAAAGCAGTCATGTGGTAGATTACCGGCGATTATTTTCAAAACTAACAAGCGTTGATGGTAAGAGTGATTAATAGGCTTCTTGTACGATTTTATGGGATAAAGCTGGCTGTGACAAACCCGCTCTCGGATCGCGTATGGAACCGAATGGCATTGCGCTCAAAGGAAACCGGCACAATCACTCTTGTGTCATGCAACTGATGTTTTTGCAATGAATGACACCTAGAGTTTAAGCCCAGCGTAAGGATAATGTAAAATGATAAATTATTAAATGTTTTGCGATGGTTTTAAAAGAATTATTACCTCAGTTCTTTGGAAATTGTCATCGTCGTCGTTAGGGCCATTTACTACAGTTAAATTGCATTACTTGATATTCATAAATCATGAAGGAATTAAACAATAGCGGTTGTTTAAAGACTTCTTCGGAGTTAGAAATAGTAACTTGACATCTATAAGACCATGAAAAATACTACGGTTTTTGTACTTTTTCTAAAAATCTACATTTTCATCATTTATGTAATAGCACAGTAAACCAAGCAGTAAAAATGGTAAAATTCCCGGACCGAAAACGAAGAAAGGAATTTCCTTAATTTTTTTTTGCAATATGCTTTATAAAATACGTACATCAAAATCTATATTGTCGTATTACCTGCTTTTTAAAAACTGAAAAATTAATAACTCTTTTAATTTTAGGAATAAATTAACGAAAATTTATATACTTATGTTTTTGAGGTCGCCGAATATGACTGTGAGGTCAAAACTGATGAGACGAAAGTATTAAGGGTTGAAATCACCCTTGAATACTGAAAAATTAATGACTTCTAATTTTACGAATAAAATCAGGAAAATACATATACTTATGTTTTGAGGTCGCCGAATATGATTATGAGGTCAAAACATAGGAAAAACGAAAATATTAAGGGTTGAAACCACCCTTAAATACTGAGAAAAATTAATAATTCTTCTAATGTTACAAATAAATTCACGAAAATCCATATACTGAATACGATTATGAGGTCCAAATGTATTTAAAAAAATGGTGGATTAAAAATGGCCACAAAAGAGTATAGTAATACGTCTAATTTTATTAAAAATATAGATTGTTATAAATAAATCAAATTAACACAATTAAGTAAAGCAATTAAATAACATTTTTAATCTGCACTCTAAACATACTAAAGTGCAATGCAACCCGCTTTTCCTGCTTATTCTTCGAAAAATAGACGGCTATTGCTCAAATCTCTACCTACTCTAGACTTCTAAAAAGCGCGTACAAACTGAGAAGTTTCAACATTATTTCAAACTGTCATATTTCTGGAACAATTTGTCGTAGGAAAAAAAAATAAAAACTCAAACTCTTCGTTTTTTGATAAGCTTCATTTCATTCTTATATCATGTGTTTATCAATCTTGTAGTTTTTGAGATGTTTCAATTTTAAATACATAATTTTCTTGCGTATGCGCTCAAGCGCCATCTTTAAACCTCTGGAACAGTTTGTCGTAGGAAAATAAAAATAGAACAACTATTCGTTTTTTTATTAGATTGATTTTTGTACTCTTACAATTTTTTATAAAAAAATGAGCAATTTCCAAAACCCGATTTAAAAAAAAATTATGAAAATTTTCATTATTGAAAATGGGTACAGAATGAAAAATAATTATTTTTAAAATTCTAAAAAATTTGAGCATGTTGGTAATAACATGCATTAACAATATCTAGAAGGATTTTTAAAAATTAGAGCAATAAGACTAAAAAAAATGGGGCCTAAAATTTTTAAATGCGCAACTTTTCTGTTTGTAACTCTTTGTATTATAAATAGTCGTAATACGTCTCAATCGAAAGAAAATTTGAATACCTTTAATTTTTACAAGAATAAAATTTTTTCTCCTAGTTTTAGATTTTGAGTAATTTTAGATTTTTCGTCGTTTTTTTTCCGAACGTTTCGGCGCCATTTTGAAAATGCCATATTTCCAAAACTAAACATCGGAGAAAAAAAAAAGAAAAAACCATTCGATTTGTTTTCGTAAAAGCTTTAATTTTGTACCCATTTTTTTTTTATTAAAGTTCACATTTTTCGAGTAATTGACAAAAAAAAGCCTAGGAATATTGATTTTAGGGAGTGAAATCTGCAATTTTCAGTTCGCAATATCTCGAAAAATATGAATTTTAGCAAAAATGTGTATAAGACCTTTATTTCTTATAATTCGACTCTATATCAGATTATGTGTATTTCTTGTCTTTTTTTTCAACAACCCCTAAGAAGAGGTGGCAACCACCCCTAACCAAAAAGCAGGAAAGATGACAATATAGATTCTTATGTATATACTTTATGAAGCATGTTGAAGAAAAAGCGTTGGAAATTCATTACATCGTTTTCGGGCTAGGATTTAAAAACTTCACTTACTGTACTATAATCGTTATATCATTTTTCATTTAATCGAAAACTGAAATATATTTTTTAACAGAAACAAGGCTATTTTTCAAAAACATTTGAAAGGTTACAGAATTATGATTTTTTATATTCGAATTGAGATCCAATATTTCTAATTCATTTCCGTGTTCAACTCGACTCGACTCGACCGTAGTCGTCCTTAGTATTATTTCTGTTCGTAACTGTAGGGCAGCTTGCCGTCAGTTGAGGCTTTGAATTTCCTCATCGTAGATAATAGTTCTTTTATCCTATTCCACACGTACAGGGCCGGCCTTAGTTCCTCAAGCGCCGTTCCTCAAGCGCCGGCCTTAGTTCCTCAAGCGCCCTCGTGCGAAATTTTGAAAGGTCCTTTCTTTTTTTCTCAAAACTTCCACTTTCGCTCATATTTCTTGTCAATTTTGCAAACATTTTGACTGATGGTACCGGCTTATTTCGAAAGCGATCTTGATATAAACGTTTGACTACTTTATGTTTTTTCCGCACTCTCCATAAATTAATATCATGTCCAATTTTTTTTCATTATTGTAAGATACCATTGTGTAAATCTATTTAGAAGTATAACATAAAACAAAAACGAATAACACAGTCACAAATAACAGTATTTTCAATTTGACATTACTAACAATGACAAAATTCAATTGTTTCCATGCCTAACTATGTTGAATCAGAAACAAAACCTTTAAATGAAGTTTTTTCGTATTTTATTAATTTTCTCGAAATTTTCCTTATGGAAGTGTATACTTTTTTCACATTGTTGAATGCAGAAAGAGAAGCTCTACAACAATCGGTAAAAAAATGTATCGCATACTATTTGAAAAAAAAAGTTGACTATCGTTATTTTGGCATATGTGATCAAAAAGATGATTTAAGGACGTCATTCGATAGAGCTTGACAAATGATTTGCAAATATATATGGTTTATTGTAGTTTTCTGTTAAAATAAAAAAGATACAGGGGGGGGCGAATACCAAACTGAATCACCCAGTATATAGTTGTTATTATTACAAACTTTAGTCCACTCCTCTTCCCATAGTTGTTTCATATTTGTTTTCAAGACTGGTATTATGTTAGAGTGAGGTAAATTATCGATGAGATCTCCATCCTTACTTGAAGACTTGGCTAATTTGTCTGCTATAATACTGCCTCTTAGAGTTTCCTTTAGCCCAAATAAATTTTTTTTTTTTTGAGATCTTTTAACCTGGCTTGCTTTTCCATAATTTCTACAATAATTGAATTTGACTATATGTAATTTGGTGGATTAGAAATAGCGGTCAAAACTGAGATAGAGTCCATCATAATTAAAACGTTTACGAAATTATCTTAGTTGCACATGGCCCAGTCTAAGCCTCTGCTTACTGCGATAGATTCTGCAATATATATAGAGCACATTATTTAATCTATACTTAAACCAGTCTTGGGTGTTTTGAATGTACACAGCACAACCAGCACCACTACAGGATTTGGAAATTTTATTGGAAAATGTAAATATTGTACTTAGTGCTAAAGAAGGGCAAACTGGTTATTTTACTGCCAGAATCGTATTCAGCCATCTTAACAAATGCATCTGCTAGGGTGATGATTTGTCTTGCCAATACGGGTTTGTCAAATCTTGGTCAAGTTTGGGAAGGACATTACTCTCCGAAAAGTTTTCAACAGGAATTTTTGAGCCAGAAATTGGCGCCTAAGATGTAGTGGTGGTTCATTACATTCAGCCAGTAGAGTGGAAGTAGGCGTAGATTTCATGGCACCAAGAAACAGTTATTCTTAATACGTTGAATCTATTATTTTATCATGTACACTTTCTTATTCTTATTCTTTGTAATTGTTATAAGTTTAATCCGCATTATTTTTTGAGTAGCAATTTTGTAATATTTCTTATTGTAAATGGATTTCTGTTAGGCAAATAAATAAACAAAGTAAATAAAAAAAAGACTGGAACTGAATGAATGCAAATGATTGTTCATTTGATTGCCAAATTTGAAATATAAAGCGCGAAATCGTCGATATAATATATTTTACACACTGAGTGTTTGATTTTATACTCTTACTAGTTATTTTAATGATTTTGGTTTATTTTCAAAAAATGAATTACAAATGTGACCAAGGGTGCTCGCTATACAGCATGATCTATCTCATTGCGCTACCAGACTCCCACTATAAGACAAAATACGTTTCTAAAATTAAAATGTATTTCTAGATCAAACTCGGCTTTAACCATTCCCTAGTGATGCCAACATGGTTGGCGAAAAGCGTATCAAGTGTAATATTCGAATGCAGTATTCCAATATTTTGATGTCTGTGGAAACTTTATTGACAACTATTTTCGGTTTTAGAAATAATTTCCCAACTTAATTTACAATTTTTTAAGAAAAAAGTTATGTCTTCCTTACAGATTAGATATAAGGAGTCCAACAAAACCTGAATAGCTTTGCTAAGATGGAATTGTTGTTTTCAACACTCCATATACATATACTTAAGGAAAAAGGTTTTAAAGCTATTAAATTTCACTTTCAATTAAATCTGTTCTCGATAATAATAGCAATAATTATCGAAAGTAATGTTTATGTTGTTTGTAGAAATGACTATCAGTTGGATTGCTCTATCACGTCTTAGCCCACCTGTGCCAATTACGGAGCAATTTCAAGTTCTTCAGCGGATTCACTTATTCGCTACATTGTTTCAACTACTTTCTTCATACTGTCACTCTCTTTTAAAATCGAACGTTACTACTATTATTAGTTAGGTCCGATTGCTGGTATTATATAATAACGTTTTGCTGTTTATTGTTAACAATATCAACGACGATAATGTAATGATTATTTTATAGAAGGATTTTAAAGTAATTTGTTAAGAATGCGGTGGTACAAATAAGGTTGTTGTTATTATCGACTTTCATTTTGGTATTAAATGCAATCCTAGCTATTAAATATTTGAGATTTCCGTAACCGAAGTCATTAGGTCTTATGTTATATATATGTGAGATATAATATTCACTGTACTGTCCCTGCTTTTCACAATAAAACAAATACCGTGATTAGAGAATATTATTTAGGTATTATGCAAATCACAACTTACACACTTTTTTATTTATTATGAAAATACCTACTTTCTGTATATTGTTGCCCTAATCTGGGCACGCTAATATACTAGTTAGGTAAATACTTTAAAACACTCATTATTGGAGAACCAATCAAAACAACTACTCTTCTAGCTAATACTGACGAAATATTGAATTACATGATAGGATTCTTAGCATTTTAAAGAAAAAAAAAATATATATTGAAAACACTTAAATATTTACATTTAGTTATTCACACTTTTTTATTTAATATGAAATTATCTACTTGCTAAGAATCCTATCATGTAATTCAATACTTCGTCAGTATTAGCTAGAAGAGTAGCTGTTTTGATTGGTTCTCCAATAATGAGTGTTTTAAAGTATTTATCTAACTAGTATATTAGCGTGCCCAGATTAGGGCAACAATATACAGAAAGTAGGTATTTTCATAATAAATAAAAAAGTGTGTAAGTTGTGATTTGCATAATACCTAAATAATATTCTCTAGTCATGATAAAAACAAATAAATAAAAATAATTAATTGTAAAAAAAAACAAATAGCGTTTACAAAAAAAAATTGAAAACTACTGTATACAATATTCTACAACTGTGCATCAACATAGTCATAATACTCCACATGTAGATGCTTTCAGTCTATTACGGACAGGATATATATTAAAAGTATATATTACTGATAACACAGACCCACAAAAAACAAGATGACTGACCATGGTATTCTTATGTATTTTTCGACGCTGAATCAGAATCCGAGGTCAAAAAAATTCCTTAAATTTATGTGCAGAGCCAAAAATATCCCTTAATGGGGTAAAGTTATGAATATCAGTATCTTTACGGAAAGGAGTATGAATGGACACTTTGCAACCCTCGTGCTTTTATTTGTTATTGCCAAGAGCGTAACAACCCCTCCGAAGGGGTTGGTACGCCTTCTACACCCTTTCTCTACAATTCCGGACACAGATCTGCGTCATGAAAGCTCTAGCATGTCTCCCTTTCTTGAGAATGAAAGGGAGACATGGTGGAGGGTGCACACAGCCAAGAAACCACCCCCCTAGAGGGGTGAAAACTACTCTCTGCTGAACGGGAGTGGAGAAAAATGTGGGAGAGCAACTTTTTCTTGTTTTTACTGCGCAATGGTCGCAGTGCATTGTGTAGAACAGCTTTGCCCGTACCCGTCTCAGAAACCACCCCCAAATTCACAAGAAGTATTCGAAAAACTTTTAAGACTGGAAAGATGCACTCTGGAGTTTTTCAATCTGAGAGAAGAGAACTCTGCCAATGGTATTGAGTTTGCACAGCAAGACCAACCCTTAAAGCAGGTAAAGAACATCCCTCGATGAGTGGGAAACAGGAAAGCGCAGAAGGATGAGTGACGATTAATTTTGTTCAGTGCGGAATTTATCGGGCTCTCATGCACCTTCTGTTATCCCTTCTCCAAGAGAGAAGGGAACACTAATAGGGAACGTGAGCTGGGTTTAGACCGCAGTGAGTTCTACCCTACTAATGACTCGTCGTTGCGATAGTAATCCTACTCAGTACGAGAGTAACCACAGGTTCGGACATTTGGTTCACGCACTCGATCGAGCGGGCGGTGGAGCGAAGCTATCATCCGTGGGATTACGCTTGAACGCCTCTAAGGCCATATCCTTTACAGTCGAAAGTGACAATGATATCTCTTGGAGTTCCGAGAGTCGAAAGGATCAAAACAATGTGACATACAACTTCTGTTATCCCTTCTCCAAGGGAGAAGGTGTCTGAGAGCTCGATAATTCCGCACTGAAAAAAATTAATCTCCCCATATCCTTCTGCGCCTTCCTGTTTGAGGGTTGGTCTTGCTGTACAAACTCAATACCGTTGGCAGATTTCTCTTCTCTCAGACTGAAAAACTCCAGAATGCATCTTTCCGGTCTTAAAAGTTTTTCGAATACTTCTTGTGAATTTGGTGGCCTGAATTTGATGTTTCCACCCCTTAGACGAGTACGGGCAAAGCAGTTGAGGGCTATTCTGCACAGTGCACTGCGACCTTTGCGCAGTAAAAACAAAAAAAAATTGCTCTCCCACGTCTTTCTCCACCCCCGTCCAGCGGAGGGTGGTTTTCACCTTTTCACCCTTCTAGGGGGTTGGTTCTTTGGCTGTGTTCACCCTCCACCATGTCTCCCTTGCATTCTCAAGAGATTAGAAGCTAGAAGCTTTTATAACGCAGATCTATGTCCGGAAGGGTATAAAAAAGGTGTAGAAGGCTTACCAACCCCTTTGGGGGGGGGGGGGGCAGATTGCTACGCCCTTGGCAATAATAAATGAGAGCACGAAGGTTGCAAAGTGCCCATTCATACTCCTTTCCGTAACGATACTGATATTCATAACTTTACCCACATTTAAGGGAGATTTTTGGCTCTGCACATAAATTTGAGGGATATATGGATTTCTTTTACCTTGGATTCGGATTCAGCGTCGAAAAATACATAGGAATATCATGGTCAGTCGTCCAGATCACGACTTTTTTTGTTGTGAGGCTGTGTAATGAATAGAAAAACATACTTGGTCAGTGGTTACTAAAGAGAAAATACGAAAATGCGCCACGATGTCGAAATCGCAAGATAACACTGTGTTTCTCAGATTCGTACGCGCTTTACATAGATTAGATCTCAATTTTATTTTAACGGTTGTTAGAAGGTGTTTTTCATGAAAATATTACGAAACAAGTCAGAGTTGCAGATTTAAACAATAAAAGTAAAAAATATTGACTGTGTACTTAATCTCAGTGGCACCATATAAAAGTAAATCGAGCCGTAATATAGCAAAATATGAATCAAATAAGTATTCGCAGTCGGTCACGCTCGGCTGCAACTTCTACTCGTTATTACATATGCGTGGTAAAATGTGCTTATATCAGCGTTTTTATATGCAGGGTGATTCAAAAAAGTACGTTAAATTCAACTGTAGATCGGGGTGTCCCAGAAATGAAGATTTTTCTAATAAAATTTTTTCCCACCGCGCCTCCTAACCGAGTTACAGTCCCTTAAAGTGGATGCCTGGCAACCAGTTTTCTCCTAATAACCTTCAGCGGATTGACGCACGATGATCAAATTGTGGATCCGACTCTTTATTTTGATAGGCTACGTGCTCATTAGAGCAAGTTCGTATTGATATGCAAGATGTGTCCTATAGAGGGTGGTCCGGTAAAGTTCAAGGTCAAATATTTTTTGTCTTGTCTCAAATTATTGATTGTCTTATTTTTAGAAACTTTTTTGGCGCTTGTGATTTGTCTCATGTCCTCTAAATGTTATTAAGTAACACCCTCAGAAAGGATGTAAACTACCGTAATTCAAGATGTAACGAAAAAGCTATACAGTTGCTTATTCGTTTCATTTCCATAGTTTTTGTTTTTATAGAGGTGGCGTCTCTCAACCCCGTGGGTGTGGTTCTCAAGCACAGCGTCGAACATAGTCTAGTTTCTTCTCTCTTCCACACAACGCAGGTGTTTCGAATTTTTATAGAAGTCACTGTAACTTTTTATAGTCAAACCTTACATGGGGGGTAGTTTTCACACCCTCTGAGGGTTGACACTGCAGAATGTTGATGGTACGTAAGTTTCTAATTCTATTTTAGAGTACTACGCAATTTCAGCCAACCATAGCATCCATGAAAATAGAAATTCTGTTGCATTTTACGTTTTTTCTTGTTTTTCTCGTGTCTTTTAAACTGGGGGTGGTTGTTCTCAACTCTATAGGGGCAGTTTATGAAGATTACGTCGGACCTGATGCAGTTTTTTATCACTTTAACAAAACTTAGACATTTTTAGCTTTTTCTGCAGTCATTGCTATTTTGGATCGATTTTTTTATATATGGAGGTGTGTTCCATATCTATTGTATGTACGCTGCTGTTTAACATTGATTTGTATAATTCGATTGATTAAGATGTAACAACTATTCTCGTAGCTTAATATTCTTTTTACCCCATTTCAGGGGTGTTTTTTGGCTCTAGCTAATGATTTTGGGGGTGTACGATTTTTTTGGACCCCGGATTCGGATTCAGCGACCGAAAATACATAGGAATACATGGGTCTGGTTCGCTGCATTGAACTTATTTTTTTGTGGGGCTGTGTTTTCTTGAGCCCATGTATGACGATTACGGGTATTGAATACACCGTTCAGAGTGAACGTGGCTTCGTCTGTCCAAAGAATCTTCTCTAAGAAAGTGTTGTCATGGTGATGTTTTTATAATAACCATTGGTCAAAATCTACTCTTGGTTGAAAGTCTTTGGATAATAATTCTTGCACTCTAGTGTAGTGATAAAAATGCAACTGCTGATTATGTAATATTCGTCACACAGAGGATTGGCGAAGTTCCAGTTGTAGACCCATCTTTCGAGTGCTAATTTCGGGGTCTTCCTCAACTGCCTCTAATACTGCCTCTTCGACCTATGTGTGTGGTTCGAATATTCATTGGCATTCCTAGTCTAGGCGTCGTTATTAATACTTTTCCGATTTCACGTAACCTTCTTTCAACCCCAAGAAAAGTTCTTAAATTTGGGACACGACGGTTGGGATATCGTCTACGATACTCCCTTACTGCACCTGCTGCATTCCTTCGCATGATGTCAAGATAAAAAGCGTATTAATATAATCTTCAGCAGTATAGCGCACCATTTTCACATCAACAACTCTCAAAAAATAGCACTACTTTAATTAGACAATTCAAAATCTGACAACTCAGAATCTGACAAACGCTGCATTGTTTTTGAATAAAACTGTCAATAAAATTGCTTCAGCATGCCTCTGGTTTTTTGCAATTTGCTCGAAACCGGCTCAACTGGATGATAAACCACAAAAGGTGCTCTTAATAAGATATTCAATAAATAATCAAAATTCTTAATTTGACACAAGACAAAAAATATTTGACTTTGAACTTTACCGGACCACCCCTGATAGGACACATCTTGCATATTAGTACGAACTTGTTCTAATGAGCATGTAGCCCATCAAAATAAAGAGCCGGATCCACAATTTGATCATCGTATGTCAATCGTCTTGAAGGTTAATAGCAGAAAACTGGTTGCCAGGCGCCCACTTTAAGAGTCTGTAACTCGGTTAGGAGGCGCGGTAGGAAAAAAATGTTATTAGGGTAATCTTCATCTCAGGGGCACCCCAACCTACAATTGAATTTAATGTACTTTCTTTTGAATCACCCTGTATATTATATTTTTCTGTACTCGGGAAGTGATGAAAAACGACATTGTCAATGCAGTTCCTTGTAGTTGTAGTGTTTTGTTTTAATAGACGTATTATATTGATTGTAATGAAAATTTGACAATGGGGAATATTTGAACTTGGTAGATGTCTATGTTATGATTAATTTGTTAAATATAATAAGACTATTTAGTTCAGGAATACTTCAACATGGCTTGTAAAAACAATTTTAGCGTAGAAACCATCCACCTCGTTATAAAGTTTGCATTGTAAGTAACAAAAATGATATTTCAGTAAAAACAAAATATTTCTCGCCAAGTCATTCACCCTTTAAGTAGGCACATGAAAGGCTCAAGAAAAATGACTCTCTTTCACTACGCAAATTACCCACGATGAAAGTCAAGTTTGTTTGCATTTTACCACTCAAAATATATTCAAGGAAAAATAAAGCAAACCGGAGAAGAGACATTGAGTAGACAAAAATATTTTAAGGCGCATTATAAAAATTTAAAATAAAAGTTGTGCGACAGAGAAGGAAAATAATTATTTAGAAGTTTTATATTGTTTGCACAAGGATCTAATAAATATAAGTCGTCGTGTAGTTTCAGTTTTACTGGATATTAATCGATTTTCTTTGTTATAATTTTCCTTAGAAAGTATTTAGACAAGCAGTTGAAAGGAATTATTTTAATAAAGAAATGGCCTGTTCCCTAAAAAATAAAAATATTTTATGAATTTTAGCAAATGCGAAGATGCGAATATTTTCGGTTTTTATGTTAGAGTAAAAATTTTAAAAAAGCGTCGGAAAGCTCAATCAATTTTCTTTAGAATTGATGCCTATAAATATTTTGAAAAAACTGATAATTATCAAGATTTTTGGGAAAATGGAAGAAATTTCACTTTTTCCGAGAAAATGCATGCAAATCTTTAAAAAAATAATTTTTCCTAGAAACGTTTGCTTCGAAAGGCCGAGATTAATGGACCGTCCTGATAATACATGTTATTAAGGGAACATCTTATTTGAGATCAATTTTAGTAAATTACCGATTAATTACGGTGACAAAATGGCGAAATTTTACCGAAAAAAAAAAAAAGTTCTCATCCGCCCCTTCCATTTCCTTCATTTTTGAAGGACAAAAAATCAGAAAAAGATTTTTTGTAAATTTAGCTCTATTTAAAATAGAGTAGTTTTTTAGCCCAGGAGCCAAGGTTAAGGAGCTACCAACTTATTAAACAAAAAATGTTCGATTTTTGCCATACATCGCCACACATTTCAGTAAATATATCCGAAATGAAAAAAAATATATTAAAATTCTGATGGAACCAAAAGATTCGTAATGAACCGAACTTGTTTCACGGTAAGAGAATAGTAAAAAAAAGGATGCATTTCGGAACCGAAAATAGATCAAAAACATGCAATCTTAAAACGAGAAAGACCTGGTTGTGGAAGTAGTAGCGACTGAGTTATATTAATTCTCTCATAACTAATTAAAAATAATGTAATTGACGCATATACTCGTTAATATTTACTGTTCTACATTTATTAGCCATCCATTATTTCTGATATGCCTAATTAATGCAACTTCTATATTTTTTCGACATCACTTCTTGTTATTTAATAATGTATAAGATGAGGACTGAATGATACGACTCGGCATGACAAATACATTAAGAAAATTACCATTAAATCGGCAACAAATAAACATTTAATTTGGTATTCAATGTATAAAGCGACGTCTTCCGTTTGCGAATAGGCCAGAATAGGCTATCGAAACATTAGTCAATAGACAGTGGTGTGCGAAAGGAAAATAGATAAAGCACTCTGTATTCTGTAATAGGGAACTTGTATAAAAATTTTGTTTGAAAAATAATACACACAAATGTAAGTACATCTGCTTACTTTGATGGTAAAAGGTGATGGTTGAAGTAAATTATGAAAATAGATGAAATATTTCTATATATATTATATATAAAAGAATACCCTGACTGACTGATCTATCAACGCACAGCTCAATCCGCTGGGTCTAGAAACTTCAAATTTTGTATGGAGGTTCCTCGAATGACGTAGGCATCCACTAAGAAGGGATTTTTCGAAATTCGATTCGGGTAAAAAAGGGGGTTGAAATTTTAGGCTTTTTCGGAAACTGTTAGATCTAAATGCGTGAAATTTGGCAGAAATATTTTTTGTTGAAATCTATTAGATACGTGCAAGACGAAATTTCGATTTTCACTTTTTGAAGGGGTCAAAACGGGTAGTGGATGGTTTAAAGCGTACCCGTATTTTTGAAATTACGTAAGTCAGAAACGTGATTACTCGAGCGATGGACTCTTCAGAGGAAATAAGAAGACACGTATTCGACGATTTTCAAAAAGAGACTCCCAAAAGGGTAAACGGGGAGGGGGTGGTTTTTAAGCTTTTCGGAAACGGTTACCTAACCTAGAAGCGTGAAATTTGGCAGAAATACTCTTTATTGGAATCTATTAGACATGAGTGAAACGAAATTTCGATTTTCACTTTTAGAAGGGGTAAGACCGGGGGTGGTAGATGGTCTAAAGGGTATCCGTATCTCTGAAATCGCGTAAGTCAGAAACGTGTGACGGGCTCTTCTGAGGAAATAAGGTGACACGTATTCGACGGTTTTCAAAAAGAGACCCCCCTCCCCCCTACCCCGAACGGATGGACAGGGAGAGAGATGTTTTTAAGCATGAAATTTGACACATACTCGCCCATGTGTTCTATTGTCGATTAAAATAATTATTTTTTTCGTTTAACTCGCTCTAACACAAAAATAGACAAATTGCGATCCGCAGTGAGTTTCTTCGAGTACAATGGATGTGCAGTGGGTTTTCCCGAGCACTATGGATGCGCAGTGGGTTTCCTCGGGTACTATGGATGTGCAATGGATTTTCTCGGGCACCATGGACGCGCAGTGGGTTTTTTCGAGTATTATGGATGCACAGTGGGTTTCCTCTTGTGAAATGGATGCGAAGTGGGTTTCCTTAAATGCAATGGATGTGCAGTGGGTTAGTGTCCCAATGTTCTTAATTGCAAATTGATATTTCTTCTTAAAATTTGGACTGATTATTCTCCAATATTTTTGTCTTAGATAGTTGAAAACATTCCAGAATAGCAATTGTTAAAGGATGGTGTATAGAGGTCTGAAAGTCGTCAAATAAGTCTAAAATTTATATTATGGTTTTACAAATCAAACTTTAGTTGTCACGTAGCTCAGTATCTAATATGACTGACTTTTTGTTAAAGGATGTGGATATCTCGGGTTCACATTCTGATCGCGTCACATTTTTTTTTTATTGTTTCAGTAAGATTAAAGTCTTTACAAAGCTATATACATGGACATAAGGATAGTTGTTCAGGTTCGGTTGGTTTTCCCCTTTGGCGACAAAAATCGACTTATTCCATGTAATTTTAAAAATTGTAGTTTTGGATTATTTTTAAATAGCAAAGACAAAAATATAGGCCTTGGAGAACAACCAGTCCAAACTTAAGAAGACATATCGATTTGTTTATTTATGAGTGACCTAAACGCAAAACTGAAGTATCCCGGCCACAAATGCAAGTCTGTCATTATTTTTTTAAGAAAAATATTATTATTTTCATATACTTTCATAATTCGTTTATAGTTTTTGTTTGATAAAAAAAAAACAGAGTTATTTGAATTTGTTTATAACTATGATTCTGAAAACTATAAACTAATTTCAAACAAGTGGTTTAAATGAAATTTTTTTTCTTCTTACCATTGTGAAACCTACATTTTGAAAGAAAAATTGTCGAGTCGATGCACTGAAACAATAAGCGATTGAAATTTTGAAATCATTTTTTATTTTTAGCCGCTTAAATCAATATTTTACACTAAAATTTGTCAGGAAGGTTTAGTTCAATAAAGGGCATAGTTTCACCAACTTTCGTTAAAATTGATGCGTTTTATTACACATTTTTTTAAATTACTCAAAAAAGCAATTTTTGGTGATTTTTATTTATTTTACAAATTAACAAATTATCAAAGAGTTTTTCATAGGTCTAGCCGAGGGGCAAACCGCGAAGGAAAACGGATTTCCGCCCCCCGCTCTTCAAAAAATTTTTATCTGAGAAAATCTGTGTAATCTTCGTCAAAGAGGAAATCTGGTGTACAAAGTTTTGGGTGGGTCTAACTTCATTCAAAATTTGAATGCAAACAATTTGGTAATCCTATTTTTGCAATGCGATTACTAGGATTGGAGATAATAAGGAAAATAGTAGAACATTTCAATGTTGGTACAAATATTGTTTAAATTTTTCCTAGAAACAATGAACCGATTTAATACAAAACTTCCCACAGCACTTATTACCATACATAAAACAAATTAAAACGATAAAAATTACTGCAGAAAAATAATTTTAATCGAAAATTTTGGCTCTACTATTAGTAAATTAATAATCTGTTTTCATCAAAATTGGGATTTTATAATAATGGAGTTATGCCAGCCTCATTGTTTTATAATTGAACTTCCCGTTTGTATTTTATTAACAGTCGCTTATTATTTCAGTGAATTTATTTAAATTTAAATAAAAAATTATTATTATTATTACTTACAGCATGACTAAATTATTGAGAGATTCACTTACAAGAGATGTTCCAGTTTTATTATATCATGTGTACAAAACAGTTATACTCTGACCACTTCCGATATTTTTGATGATACATTATTCAATTAAGATTTTCAGCAAGAAAATTAAAAATTATTAAAACTTCCGATACTCCTCTGGTGCTCATGCCCTCAATCAGCATGTATTACACGTCATATAATACAACAATACCTCTAGTTTTTAATTATTGACAGAGCCATTAAAAAACTATTAGCAATTGTTTATGGTCTTCGCGGTTTTTATGCCTCATAAAAATGTTGGCAAGCCGAGAAATGAACCTGAATTTTTACTGTTCCGATCTACATTAAGATAAAACCTTATTATCATCAGTAACAAACGGACATATCTAGCTGTATTTTTTATTGTTTTTTTTTCAAGCCCATACAAGGAACTGCTTCAAATTGCAGAAAAATACTTATTATAGATAATTAAAAATAATAATAAATGAAAATGCATTATGAAATTTAAGACCTATAAATTCTATGATTTATGGAATAATTAAGCCTTGTTCATGCTAGGTTCATTGGATTGCAGACAGGACATCGAAGTCTGCACCTATTAAAAATAACTAACTAGTCTTCCAGATCCAAATTTTCAAATAGAAATTCAAATTTATTGGTACCCAAGCATACACAATTGAATTAACATATTTATTACAAAAAAAAAAACAGAACGTATTCTGACACCAAAGTGATAATACAGACGCCTAAGCACGCTTGGCTTGATTTGCAAAGTATCAACACAAGATTTGGCGTCTTACATACACATACACATATTAAATTATTATAATATTATAAATGTCGCGCCTCTTCTTTTTTTAACCTTCCCACAACATTCTCCAAAATCGAAAATTGAGATAACAAATCTTTACGTCCCAGGAACCCAAAAAAGTGCTTTTGAAAAATTTCTGTGTGTGTGTGTGTGTGTGTGTGTGTGTGTGTGTGTGTGTGTGTGTGTGTGTGTGTGTGTGAGTGTGTGTGTGTGTATGTGTGTTAGCACAATAGCGGCGAAACTACTAAACGGATTTGGAAGAAACTTTGCACGAGGGTTTCTTTAGTGTTCCAGAAGATCTGAACAGATTTTGGTTGAGATCGGCTTACGTTTAGTGCCGTTTTGGCACAACAAGTTGTTTATTTTATGATTACTTAAAATTTATAATCGAACTATTGAAAAGCAGTAAAAATTCCGATTTCAACGATATATCACACTTGCACCCTTTCGATTTGGTTTCCATCGAGGTTTCCATGAAAAAAAAAATTAAAAAAACAAAGTAAGTTGAGATCGGATTACGTTTAGTACCGTTATGGCACACAATTTATTGCTCTTTTCGGCTTAAAAGATCCACCGGGAGGGGAGGTTCCAGCCGCTTCCAGTAGCTGCCGATTTTTTTATTAAAAAATTTAATTTCAATTCAGTTTTTTTTTTTTTTTTTTTTTGATGAAATGGGACCGCTAAAAACATTCTTTTTTTTTACTTAAGTACGCAGTAGTACACATTGAAAGCATAAAACAAAACATTAGAATTGAACATAAATGTTCTGACCTAACTAATAAACAGGGTTATACTACAGTGCAAATATTATTACTAAAAAAGAACTAATTTTATTACTACATAAACTATTAATTTAAAATAACATCGATCATATTTTGGTTATCCAAAATAATTTTTTTTATTTCTTTTTTGTATTTGTTTAAGTTTTGTATATTCTTTATGTTAAGTGGTAAAATGTTATATAGCTTTGGACCATAGTAGAAAATAAATTGCTGTGTATGCGCTTTTTTGTATAATGGTATTATAAGGTGTTTATTTGTTACAGATATTGTTGAGTATTCATGAGACAGAGGTATATTCGAAATTCCGTATTTTATAATTCCATAAAATATGATAACTATAAGTATTTTTTATATTAAAAACTGTTGCCTCTTTGTATAAAAGGGTGGCGTTATACAATCTACTTTTATTTAGTATTATTTTTAATATGCTATTTTGTGTGTAAATTATTTAAATAATCGCCCCATGCTATAATACACTAGCTAATAATTGATGCAACTAACGGGTCATAAACAATAAATATATTTTTCTGTTTAATATGCCCTTTAATACATATAATTTGTGAGTAAGTATTCTAATCATTTTTGTAATATACTCGATGTGTTCATTCCATCTCAGATGATGATCAACCATTAGTCCGAGGTATTTTATTTTGTTAGTTTTTTCTATTTGAGGGCATACGCATTCGTTTCTATGTTGACAATTTCCTTTATGAATGGTAAGAAATCTCTTTTCTGGTTGATCATCAGCTGGGAGAGTAAAAGTTAAAAATTTACTTTTATCTACATTTAAACTAAGGTTATTGCTTAGTAATATTTAAATATTCTATATTTAAACTATTTTTGGCAACAGAATAAACATTTTCCCAAGATTCTCCCATAAAACCATACCTGTATCATCTGCGTAATATGTTATGTGACCACGAAAGTTTTTTAAATTAGCTATGTTACTAATGTATACAATTGGACCCAGTACTGTTCCTTGTGGTACGCTCATGATAATAATATGTGCTTCACTTAAAGAATTATCAATTTTTGCTCTGTGTTCGGTTTATGAGATAATTTTTTAAAATGTCGTAAGCAACACCTTGTACATCAATACTTTCTAGTCTCATTAATAGGACACGATATGATGGCTTTAGCCAAATCCAGAAAAACTACCAAGCATTTCTTATTTGCATCTAAATTTTACAATAATAACGTTAAAGCCAATTTTAAACCATTATTTAATTTCACAACAGTCTCAACTGAATTGGTTAAAAAACATTTGATGGAAATAAAATCTTTTACCATGGGTGCAGATGAAATAAACCTAGAAATGATTCTCTTATGCTGCCCAAGAATTTTACCTTTTCTTACACACATTGTAAATTCATGTCTCCTTGATTGTGTTTTTCCTAACAGTTAGAAAATCTCTCGTGTAACTCCATTACCTAAAAAGAAAGATGCTCTTTCCTATAACGACCTTCGCCCAATATGTATACTTCCAGTTTTGTCTAAACTCATTGAGAAAATTATGTATTACCAAATACGAGAACATTTGGGTATTTAAATACTTATGACATCAAAATCAATCTGGGTTTCGCCCAGGCTATAGCTGTGCTACAACATTGTTGAAAATAACTGATGATATCATTGGAGCTACGGATCAGGGTAAAACTACGATACTGACACTTCTAGATTTTTCGAAAGCCTTCGATACAATTAGTCATGAAATTTTATTGTCTATTTTTCATTTTATTGGTTTTTCGGAGAATGCGGTTGGGCTTTTGGAGAATTATTTACTAAGTAGGGTTCAGTTTGTAGAAACTCATATAGGTCGATCTTCCAAAGCTAGTGTATCATGTGGTGTCCGACAAGGCTCGATACTTGGCCCACTTTTATTTAGTATTTACAGATGTAATTTAACGTTCTGCCCTAAAAAATGTAATGTACATCTCTATGCGGACGATAATGCCTCGTTTCATTCTCCGAACGTCATAAATTACATTTGAACCCAATGAAATCAGCAGTTATGGTATTTGGTAAAAACAGAAAACAGATTGAGACTGAGTTTGTAATTAAAATTGGAGATGAGACTTTGCAATGTGAGCAAAGTGCGAAAAATTTAGGTCTTGACTTACGTTTTAAAAATGATATAAAGAAAATAATTCAAAGGCATATGCTTCATTAAAAAATGTTATTTCCAAATCGCCACTTACTGTCACAGTCCCTTAAAATACAGCTTACGATTCTCTGGTTTTAAGTCATTTTAATTATTGTGATGCTATATACGGGCCATGCCTAGATAAACTTGATATTATTCGAATAGAAAAAGTTCAGAAATCTTGTCTGCGGTTCATATATGATATAAGAAAGTTTGAGCCTGTATCATATAAATTAAAAGACACAAACTCACTAAGTATGCAAGACAGAAAAAACTTTACTCTACAGTTCTGTTCCATAGTATTATTTTAAACAAATGCCCATCTTAATTATATGATAAGATGAAGTATAGAACAGATGTCCATACCTTAAATTTAAGATTTAAAGTTGTTCACGATCATGTGATGTCTCTGTTTCATTCTTGGAGCTGCACTTTGATCTTTTATAAATTGCCTTCAGCTCCATTTTGCAATGTATATGTAATTTATTAAATAAACTGATATATTGTACAAATTTTGATTGCAAATAAACATTGTTATTATTATTATTATTAAATTAGAAACTGTTTCATAAATATGTCCAGAACCGCATGTTCAGCGCTCTTGTTTGTTCTAAAACAAAATTGCCTATCCGTAATCACATCGTACCTATCAAAAAACTAGTTAACCTATTTTTAAGACATTGTTCAAAAGTTGTCGTGAAGTTATTTATAACTGATATAGGTCTGTGTAGTTATATATGCTTTATCACCAGACATAGATTGGTGTAACTATTAACTCTTTCCATTGGTAGGGTAAAATACCTGTTGTAAATGCGAGATTAATTAGATGAATCAAGGGGTTTATTATGTACTGGTGAATATATTTTATTATTTTACTCGATATGCCATTTGGACTTGCAGCAGATTTATTTTATTTTATTTATTTTATATTTGAAATAATCGATATAATTTCATTTTCTGTAGTAGGTCTAAAAAATAAATTAGAATGTACTTCTTTATTCTTAAAAATTGTTTCTGAATTCTCGGTATTTTTTTCGATTTTTTTTGCCAGCAAAAGGAATGGGGCACTTAAAAAAGCCTGATAAATCCTGGCAAAGCCAGATGGTAACATTGTGAGGATCAGCAGGAAACATCATAATACTGTTACGCGTTCACCTCCCTGACTCCCGTATTATTGAATGCTCAATTTTACGTGGAAGAGAATGCATATTGCTCCACCAGAGAAGAAACAAGGCTAAACGGTAAAATTTTCACCACTAACGGAATTAAGAGAGTGATGTCTGCGTCAAGCCACGTAAATTACCGAGCAGGTATTTTTCCTGCTCCTCTTCAACATGGCATTCAAGAGCGCATTCCATGATCGAGAACCATCTCTAAAGCTAAGTACTCTCTTGACTATTGTGCTCCAAGCTTGAAGAAAAATTAAGGCGGCATTCATTCCAAAAACAGACGAGCCTAAATCATATCGTCCCATTAGCTTAAATTATTTTTCTATAAAAACAATGGAGAAAATACTATATCAAATATTAGAACTAAAAATCTTACAGGAACCCCACGTCACTTAACACAATTTGCCTAGCAATCTATGGATGCAATCATAGCTATAAAGGACGCTTTTCATAACACCTCATCTGAGTCCATATGAATTCCCAACAATTAAATAGGTACAATCCTTGCTATGAATAAACGAAATAAAGCAGCTATGGTAACTATATTCAAAGGCTGCCCGCAGAGTTGAGTTCTGTCACTTTTGCTGTAGTCAAAGGTGATTGATGACTTCTTTTTAAAGTTAAGTAATTTTGACTTCAACGTTCAGGGATATGCTGATGACCTGATCGTTACAGCAAGAGATTATAATTTCAAATGTCAAATCAAATGTCCTTAAACATAATGTCTAAATGGTGCTTATCAGAGGGGCTTAGGGTCATCCGAGCAATGGATGGAATCTTCTTCAGTGAGGTTAAATAGCTATGAGTAATCGTGGCAAAAAAATTACCTGGAATATCTAGAACGAATATTTACAAAAGTACATGCTGTGAATATAAAAGTGATATACTGGCCCCATCTTTCGCTTCTCAGATTGATCTAAGCTTATGTGCATGGTGACCAAAAACTGAAGTCAATGCAAGCAAAGTTGCAGAAATTGTAACACCTTTCCTGTGATACATTCGGCTATTTGAACATGCACTTACCAATTTAGCAAGTTCTTTTAATGCCGCTAAACGGTTTAGTTAATGTAACAACCAAAATGCATTAAAGTCAAACTAACAAAATTAGTAATTATTTTTTCAATAAAGTGCATCTAAAAAGCTTACTATAATTTATGATTAACAAGACACAGAATAAGCATAAGAATTCTTTTCCACTGATATTGTATAAATGGTTCGAGTAAACGAAGAAATAAATGTAGTTGTGTGTGCAAAAATTATGTATTAATCCCAATGCAGTGATTACTGGAATGAAGAACTAATCTATATTCAATATAGATTTTGTCCATGCTGGATAAAAATTACTTTAGATTATCTGCATTCAGTCTCAGATTTACCTCATTTATATTGTAATTTATCATTAATAATAATAAAACAATTTTTCCAAATTTTCTTCAACATTCGGAATTTTGATTTCATCAAATAAAAATCACTGTTCTTGTTAAAGAGCCATGGGTCCATCTAGGTTCATAAAGATGAAAAAATTAATAAAAAAAATTCCCCATCATGAAACAGGTCACAATGTATTTTTTTGGAAATACGCCAAAAATCAACTTAGCAAATAATTCTTAAGACTTCAGAAGATTTTTTTCCCATCGAATGCATGGCTAGAGCAATGATAGACACATCAAAAGATGTATGGCATTAAAAGTAGCAAAGTTAAAGGGAGTCAAAGGACTTAATAAAAATGGGAAAGTAGAGAGTATACCGAATCCGGCACATAATCCAGAACTTGGAAGTACACCAAAAGGTCCGCTTTGATTTTTAAAAATTTTTCATTTATATTCACATAAGAACAATAAATAAGAGCTTATCAAATAGGGTCATTTAGTGATATGGCAGTTTCCTACTTTTTCTTCCCCATTTTAAAGTATAACAAACCAATAGCCTCAGAAAAAAATTTCAGCTTAATTGAATCAATAGCCACAGAGGCATTCGCATTTGAATAGAAACACGCTCGGCCGGCCAACAGTCTGGCGTGCGCCGATACCTATATTAGAGCAGCGATTTCGTAAGTCTATCGTGTCGTGTTTTTTAGGCGTAGAACCAGGTCAAACATGTTAGGTTCCTTTGAGTATGTCACCGGGCATATGAAATCATATTATACGACATTTTTTTGTGGTCTCGAACTTTTTAAATCAATAAAAAATGAAAAAAATGTATTTTTAAATAAAATTGTTTTTTTTTTTGTTTCCACCGCCATATTTTTAAAACTATTAAATGTACCGAAATTTGTTTTATGTCAAATTAAAGCACACACTGTAGCGCTTTTACCAATATTAACGGTTTGGGCACAATTTGCACTTTCATTTCTCTAAAAATCAGATAAACTAAAAATATATATTTTATGTATTGAAATCTTCACCAATCGATAAACTTTTTTATTTTTGAAAATATTTACAAACATGCAGCGAAGAAAATAAAGCCTAATAATCACAAAAGTTTTTGAAACAATATATTTTTTCCTAAAATGTACCGTATGGCAACAGCGATTTTTTTTATCAGCGCTAAATGTGACATTGGGATGGAATTGATACACCTCGCATGCAGGGTTGGTCAGATTAGTCGCGTAGAAGTGGCGGGTGTCGAAAATCATTAAGTATTCATTGTTCGGATAAAAATTGTGACAATCGAAAATGTGCTTGTTTTAAGGAAGGCCTAAAATGTTGCAACGAGTGCAAATGTCGTTCCTGTAACATTATTAAAGATTTCGAGGCAGATATGAACGAATTAGAATGCTATTAATGTAGGGCCTACATAAACTACATATTACATATTTATCTATCCAAATAGAAAATTTATTTCAACAATAAAACTCATTTTATGCGTATGTTTTTACTTTCATTCATTTAAAAATGTCTAATAAACTTACTAATTAGGTGGGTAGTTAGTAACACTGATTGATATTTATAGATAAGGTATTTACATGTACCTACCTGTCTTTTTATTATTAAAAGGAGACTATTTTATATTTATTGTACAATTTCTTAATATTAACAACATATGATCAATACTATTGTACATGTACAATATATGAAATATTGAACAATAATATTGATCCCCTAGATGCTTTTGATCACTACTGGTTTTGTATCTATTGATATAAGTTAAACTATTACATACACCCCGACCGGGACCGTCAGATCGTTGCAGTCAGCAGGCTTGCTACAGCCGAGCGCGCAAGAATATGACTTTGGCCCGTTAAAAAAAATCGCTGACAATACTATGAACGGAACATGAAAAATTTTTATCCTAAAAACTTTTTTCAACTATTGGCTTCAATTTTTACGCAGCATGTATATACAAATTTTCATAAATAATTTTTTTTCTCGATTATCTAAAATTACGCTACTGAAAATAACAAGTTTGAGTTTCCTATTATTTTTTCAACTTAAAAAAAAATAAATCGGGTTCACGTGGGACGTTGTTCGAAGCGCTATTGTGTGTACTTTAATCTAAAAAAAAATAGCTTGATAGCACAAATATTTTCAGAGATATAGCGGTGGAGACGTTAAAAAACATATTTCATTAAAAATCTATTTTTTTGAGTTTTTCCGAAATAAAAAAGTTCTCGACCACCAAAAAATGTCGTAAAAAATGATTTCGTGTACACGATTATCTTACTAAAGAATCTCACTAAGTCTGGTTTGGTTCTACGCCGGTTTTTCTCTCTCGAAAACTAAGCGACTTTACTTTCAGATTTTACTCTACTAACTTGCATTCACAGCCGTGTTCACTGGGCGGTTCAGCCATCTGACGTCACAACTCGACTACATGGTTATCCCGAGCATTTTTAAGCGCATCGACTTTAATAATTTTTTTATACATGAAGGCGGCGTCAGTAAATTCTAATTTTTGGCATACTTACTATACTCACCAAGCTCTTTCAGAATATGTAATAATAAAAAATTGTTAAATGAGCCTATTGTATGAGTTGAATTTTTAAAAAGCAAAAGACAAATAAATTACTGAAATTAGACAAGTACCAAACTCTATTTGGATTTTTTGAGAGCCCACTGCGTGCCACTGCATATTGCAACCAGTGGAAGATTCTGGTAAACTCTGAGAAGTTGGAAAAATAGAGTCTTCACGCACAGACTTACTGAGAATAAAACTTTAACACCTATATTGTTTAGTGGAAACCAAATTCCTACTAAAAATTGGTTTACACTATTGTGGTGAGGCCGGCCCTAACATACGCTGGCACCGGTGTGGTGCAGCGCAACGATCACGACCCTAAAGAATATATTTCAATATTTTGAAAAATAAAGGTACTTCACATTCTAGCAAATATTTAGCAGTTTCCGCTAAGAAGTCTGCATCATATAGTCGGAGAGCAGCCAATCTGTAGGAAGCATTTTAAAAGTAGTCTATACAACTCGCGAACACCCACCTAAAAGACAGATGATATTATGTAAAATGACTTTCTGGATTTGATTTTTGAGTTCACCCGTTAATTTGAGATTGCCAAATCGGTCAATTCGCAAATTTTTTGAGAAATTTTAAAACTATGTGTTAATTTTTGTTTTGCACATAACACATCATATCTTTTTTATTTTAATTCCGATTTAGATCAATATTTTACACATTATCCCTCCAATATCCTTGGACAGGCAGACGGTAAGGAATATAGTGTAACTAATAATATAGTGCCTAAAAAAAATATAATTACCCTCTATTGTCGCGGTTTTTTAAAATTTGCATTGAAAAATACCCGATCGAGGTAACTTTTTTATTTTTAAAAAGAGAGTTATAGTATAAACGAGAAAAAGGTTACTTTAAACAAACTTTTTTATAAAGAGATTTTTTTGAAATTCGGCTCATGTAACGAGATGACGCTGTTGAATGCGGCCGCGCAACTCGTCCGCATTAATTTAAAGCATAACTTCTGTGGTGTCGTTTAAGCGATCAAGTGAGTCTACGGATTATTTAGTTTCTATTTGCAATTAAATGTTATAAAATTATGTAGATAATCTCGAAACATACACATTAAAAAATATATTTTCATTAATTATAACAGCAAGTGGGTACTAAAGATTACATTTTCCTTCACATAAACAACTTATGTTACATTGCACGTTTGCTTTGCTACACTTGCAGCTTGTAATACAGTTATATAATTTACATTTACAAAATGGAGTTAACTCAATAATATTGGGCTTTTTGAAATCATCTTTGGAAATAAGATTTCCTCCTTTAGGTACCATCCAAAATCTAAAACATTTGGAATTCTGGGCTTAATTTGGTAGGCTGTCTTGTAAATAGCACATTGCGGAAATGCCCTTTTTACTTGTATTCTCTGTACTAGGATTTACAATTTCTGATTTTCTTTTATAAGCAGTTCGGGTATACGATCTTCTACATTGTGCATGGTAAACTGGATTTAGTGATAAAAATAAATTTTTCTGTTCTAAATATTGTTTTAGAGCCACAGAAATGTCATCGGATTTTGCATTTGATCGGTACCTTTCTAAAACCGTAAATATCGCTCGCAGACAAAAAATTTTCATACCATTGTGTTAGTGAACGAATTCTGAACAACTTTCAAAATGTCCGTCTGTCCGTCCGTCACGTTTCTTGTAAGCACGATAACTGAAGAAAGAAAATTCCGATTGTGCTGAAATTTGGACAGTAAATTAGTGTTAGCTAGAGGAAGAACCCTATTTTAACAAAATCGATCGGCAAATAAAAATGTTATTACTTAATAATTTAAATTTGAAAAAAAAATTTTTTTAATTTTTATGTTTTTGTAATTGAATAGAAATCTGGTGAAATGATATTTCATTTTAATATCTAAATATTTATATATTTTACAAATATACATTTCATATTGTAATATACAACCGTGAAAATATGATTTTAGCTCGTGTCATATAATGTAAAAATTTACATTCTTTTACGTGTAAGGTGGTGGTGTAATTCTTTTGACTCGGAATCGAAACCCAAATGGGGTTTGGTATAATTTTTTTACCAAGTCTTTTACCAACTAAGATCGTACTATAAGATTAAAAATGTCTAAAAGTAACATTGTTTACAAAAAACTGCGAAAGTATCCTATTGAACGTATAACAATTATATAAAAATCCAGTGAACAGGCGAAGAGTACGTTTTTAGCTTGTTTCCTTTGATTTCCTATCCGAGTAATTATAATTTATTATGCCAAACTATGTGTTTATAACGCACTAAATATAAGGACTGAGACAACTTAACATAAATGGACACTGGAAAATAATAATCACCCGGCACGTGTTTGCGTTTAGCTCTAGATGCGATTGCGGCCGATTCATAGTAGCGCGCATTCGTTCGGACGCTGAAACAATCAATGAATATTTCGATAAGGGAGCAAAATTTCAAAAAAAACTTCTTATAAAAGATTTTATTTAGTTCATTCGGAACATTTTCTTCGGTTATAGTAGCCACCTAACTTTAAAAATAAAAAAGATATCTCGATCGGACATTTTACTCTGCAAATTTTAAAGATTTTGCGTCAAAGAAAAGTTGTTATTTTTTTTTTGCCAACTAATTATTTTTTAGGTAAAGTTTTTTACTTTCAACATATCAAAGAATAGTTAGAAAATATTATGTAAAACAATTTAAAAATTCTGAAGTAAAATAAAAAATATATGACGTGTTATATGAAAAACAAAAAATAACACATAATTTTTATTTTTTTTAGAAAATTGCCAATTTGGTCATTTTGGCAATCTCAAATCAATGGGCGAATTCAAAAATCAAGTTTAGCAGGTTATTTTACATCAGATTACCTATTTTTTAGGTGGGTGTTCGCGAGTTGTATAGAGGGTGTCGAAATCAGAGGGTCTGGTCTTCCACTAATATGGGAAACTTCGTTGTTATTGACTTTCTGAAAAAAATTATTTTAGTAATTAGTTAATGCATGTTCTCAAACGAAAAAGGGGCTGCCCAAATGTGTTAGTCAATTTGGTCGGAAAACTAATTTTTTTGAAATTGTTTCGAGAGTAAACTACCTTTATTTTTGGAGATATTGAAAAATTTTATTTAAAGAAGTGCTTATAATGCGAAATTATATCCAGATATAACAATGCTAAAAAAGGGCTTTTTTGGCCCATGCGTGATAAAGTGTGCAAACCATAATTTTGGTGTGCTGAATACGAATCTGTCATTCGAATTGGCTAAAGACATCGCAAAGACAGTAAAAAACAAAACTTATTTGGGGGGTGGCATTGAAATTGATATTAGAACTTGTAACAAAAAGTTATTCTTTAGTGCAGGAAATTCTTTCAAAATACTCAGTTTCGTTAGGTAAGTAGAAAAAGAAGCAACAATTCTAAATTCAGCCCGCCCCCTCTCGTTTCCTTCTCCTTCACAAGAACGATGTAAGTTACAATATCTATCTATCTAATATTTATTTACTTTAAAAAAAACCAAAACTCCTCGTTAAATTATCGGGTTATAATGTGATTACTTCTGAATACTCTTACACCCATCCCCACCAATTAAAGTGGTGGATTTTATCTTTTTAGAGTTTTTATTGGTTTTAATTGCAAAAGAAATCCCTAATCACCCAGTTTGATGTTTTTTTTTCGTAATAAGGTGATGAATTTTTCTCACTGAATATTTCTCACACTTTTGGGGTTGGGGTGTGCAGTGTGTACGGTGTGCGTATCACTATCCAAAAAATATTACTTGTTTTTTCATATTAAAAAAATCTTTAATTAAATGACTTTTGGCGAAGAGGATTGAAGAAGTGAATTTGGTTCTTTTTTCACTTAGTTATCGAAACTTAGTATTTTAAGAGAATTTCCTGAAAAAGAATAACCTCTTGTAGTTCTAATTCTAGTGGCAAGTTCTGATAGAAATTCCAATATCACTCCCAAATAAGGGTTGATTTTTAATGTGTTCCCGAGTTTTTTCGCCAAAACGATTCGTTTTCAGCACCCCAAAAATAGTAAAAAAAATAGCTTCCACACTTTACCACGGGTGGGCCAAAAAAGCCCTTTTTAACATTGTTCTTTGGCTATTCTATTTTAAAAATAAAAATTTTCCACTTTTTTAATCATAATTCCTGGACTAAATTTTTAAATATTTTTCTGTTATTAATAGTTGGTGCATAAGTTGTTCTCTTTTTTTGCAATATTAACTTTTTTTAATTTCTTGAAGCTTAAGGAGTTTCACTTAGCGATTTGCATTAAAAAATTTCGAAAAAGTTAACATTAGAAAAAAAAAAAGAACAACGTGCACCAAGAAATTCAGCATTTTTTCCCAAAATATTCAAAAAAGAACTGCTAAAAGTTCATCAATGCGGATTTTAATCCATTACTCGGTTTGAAACTATTAAATAGAAAGAATTATTAATAACAGAAAAAGATTTAAAAATCTAGATCAGGAATTACTTGTGTAAAAAATTTTAAAAAATTTATTTTTAAAATAGGACAACCAAATTATCTGGATATAACTTCGCATTATAAGCAATTTCTTTAAATAACATTTTTCGATATATTTTTTTATCGTCTTATTTAGATTAATGTCCTTCAGAAATAAAGGTAGTTTACGCCTGAGACAATTTAAAAAAAAAATAATTTTCCTACCTAAGCGCCAAGACCAACAAACATTTGTGCAGCCCCTTTTTCGTTTGAGAACATGCACTAACTTTTATAAAAAATACAATTTTTTAGAAAGTCAATAACAACAGAGTTTCCCATATGGTGTAGACTTTTTGGCGGACACTGTATAAACTTTGAAGATTTTCCATAAAAAGCAGCTATTCTTATAAAGAATGGCCTTTCCTCGTAAACTTAGAAATAAGAAAGTTTTCACTGATTCATCCATGGACATACCGTATATTACATCAAATGCTTATATTGTAATCTACCATAACGCATACATTTCGCTTTCATTAGTCAAATGAGTCGAGAATACATGCGATTACACTTGGTCTCGAACACTTTGTTGTTCTTTGCCATCCAAAGCGAGTCATCTGGCTTATGGCCAAGGAAGGAGTTCTATCCGCCTGCGCCTCTACAAAGCTAGTGGTTCATTACTATCACCACAAAGGCGTTTTAAATTAGATTTAGAGCCGGGGTCAGTTACGGTTGGCAAAAAGGATATCCATAAAATTGATTTATAATCAGTTTATGTCTCCGCACGGTCTGTTTGTAAATAATATTTTTTCGAGGTACTTCCCTGTGCAATATACACTTAGCTGCATGACTTTTATGAATTGATTTTTACGTCAACATGAAATTTATTTCGAGAGACATAACTTACCTTCTTTTTGGATAATAAATAGGTTTTACAAGATGGAAATCTTTATTGTGCTTATTTTGTCCCTGTTTTAGTTTAAACTTCCCAAATTGTTATTTTTGAAAACAAGTACCTAAAATCATGTTTTTGGGACGAATCGTAGCTGTTTCCGGACGAGGTGAAGCCGAGTCCGGAATAGCCCATCAGTCCCAAAAAACTGATTTTAAGTACGTGTTACAAACAACATTTTTTTGTTAAAGGTCCCTAAAACATATCCTAAACTTTTTATACGGTATACAATACATAATCCACAAATTATATCTGAAAAAGCGAAGGAAATTGTGTTAGATTTACTCTCGTCAAATTTATGGAAAGGAATATGAAGCATTCATTCGATGGAAAGAAATGAATAACATTGTAATTGTAGACGAAGATGTAATGTTGAACTATTTACATGAAAGTCCCGCTATTCTTTGCATTCAATATTAATGGTGCGGGAGCTAAGTGGCTTTTTCGGACACTCATCGTTACAAGCATTTTCTATGCGCTGATTAATTCTATCGAACTCAAATAACGACAAAATAGACTTCTGGCATATGTCAGCCCGTCGAGTTGGCCATGGTTCAAGATATAAAAATCAGTGAAACTATATCATCGTTACAAAGCCAATTTTTTTGTGTGTACACATTTTATGTTTAGAATGAATAAAATAAGATCGCCAGAAAGTGTGGGCCATCAGGGGCGCAACCAGAAAGGTCAAAGAGGTAAAAAAACGGAGTTATATCAAGTGATCGTTACAAGCTTTTTTTTAGGCTGAGCATGTTTATTTAAATGTTTTGAACACAGAAAAAAAGTCCCGTCAGTAAGGCTAGCCAGAAAGAAAATGTTTAGGATTTTTGAAGAAAATTAGATTTTTTTTTCGCATATTTCATATCAGAACTCTAAACTCATCGTTACAAGTTCTGGCTCCTTTTTAAAACGTAAATATAAGCTCATTCAACAATAGCATAGCCTCCCCGTAAAGTTCTTAGTGTCAACAAAAGTACCATAGGCTCTTAAATATACAGGAATTTAACACTTTCGGCTAACTTGACACCGTACCGTGCCTCAGATGTATTGTATCATTATTACCTTTCTGGCTGCGCCTCCTGACAGCGCACACTTTCTGGCGATCTTATTTTATTCATTCTAAACATAAAAGATGTACACACAAAAAAAAATGAGCCTTGTAACGATGACATGATTTCACTGATTTTTAAACAGTGTTCGTGGCGCTCCTGATAGGAGGTGCCCCGCCAGAAGTCGATTTTATGAATCGTTATCATTCATTAAACCATAAAAATATCTCAAAGTTCATAAAACGATGAGCTGCCGAAAAAGCCACCTAGCTCCCGCTCTATAATAACATGTGTAAATTATTATTGTGACTATTTTCGTATTTTCCTATTACAGTCGCAAAAAGTAAAATCATCTACTCTCTGGTCAAAATATTCGATGATAAAAGATGTCTTGTCTGTCAAATATAAAAATAAACAAATTCGTCAAAGTGCGAAATTCAGTAGGCTGCGAGCCAAAAAGTCAAAAGTTTTGAGGCGCCAAGAAATTAATATATTTTTGATAAATGCAGATGATGAGAAGTATATTTATTAATCAAAATAAGTTTAAAATCATACATTACCCAAGGAACAATTTTAGTTTCTTAAATGTATACAAGAGTGCTATAAAACTATTTATAAAATGCCTTGAAATATCTATTTTGCTGTAACAATATCCTTAATACCATCATAAAGCGACTTGTAGACTAAAAGGGCCCACCCTTATGAAGGTTGTTAAGGCCTTTTTAAATTTCATCATAAAACTCCTTAGTGAGGCATAGTACTGCTCTTGAAAACCTTGTTCGGGCCGTTTTAAAACCTTTCTTAAAACCTATTTTAAAGCCGTCAGAAGATTTTCTATTAGCTTCCTGCATTTCTAGAAAACACCTAGAAGGCTACCTTAAAACTGGTTTTTAAAACTCTTATAAGTCCATATTAGAACTGAGAAGCTATAAGATTGTCCACGAAGGAATCCAAACAATTTTATTATTGCATTTATTTTTTCTAAACTGATTTAAGCAAACACACCATCAGACTTATTGAAGATAAAATGGAATTTGAAATGTATAAAGCGTAGAGCACTATAACCTCTCTAAGGCCGATTTAAAAGGTAAGAAAAAGCCATCAGGTATGATAAAAAAAATTAAAACCAACGACAGTTTATCGTTAAAACTACATAAGAAAGGCCCAAAAAACAAGAGCCCCTCAGAAATAATAATGATTTTATATCCATACAAAATTTGCATAGACACACGTAATCAGCAAATTTAAAAAAGTGGGTTGCTTCTCGGTTCCCACGGTAATTTTCAGTCGTTTCTTGTAACTCTACCTTAATTTGCTAACGAAATAGTGATAATTATTGATAATTATAATTGTGAGAGTGACCTTGAATATTTTTATAACAAGAAAAACATGGCCGGCCAACTAAAAACCTAATTGTCATTTTACAGTCCTCTCCAGTGTGGCCAGGTCTAGTGAAATTTCACTAAATCTGGTGATTTTTTTAAAATCTAGTGATTTAGTGAAAACTTTTATGAAAATGCCCATTTTTAATGATTTTTGAATCGTCCAATTTATTGCCCTCTACTGGAAGGTAGACAAACATTAAATTCGAGTTGCGATCCGTTTAATACAAAACTGTTCACATTAATCGCTACCACGGTCAGTAAACTTTACGGTTGCCTCGATCGGCAGCTCTTCGACGAGAGAGACGCGCGGAGCGGGGAATCGAATGAAAGAGACAGACATATCTGATTTCCGTGCAAAAGACACAGACAAAGATGCCTGTAGTGTCTACAGCTGACGTAGGCTGTAGACCCTAACAGAATATCTTTCATTCGATTCCCCGCTCCGCGCGTCTCTCTCGTCTAAAAGCTGCTAATTGAGGTAACCGTATAGTTTATTGACCGTGAATCGCTACAATGGAATGGCCTGGGCTCGTTGCCCTCTAGCGTCTCGTAGACAAACAGTACTTTCTAGTTACAAACCATTTAATACAATACAGAGTACGAAGTCTGGAAACGAAATAATCAGATAGAGGACGCTCAAAGCTATGCTGTGCTCAGAGAGCTCAAGAAAATCGAACCATCGAGTAACATAATATCGGTTACTAAGCTACTACCACAACATCAAAAGAAATTAACACGATAGATTAAATAAAGTTGTTTAATTGTTGTATGAACCATTTTGCATTATTTACCTAAATGATCCTGAAAAGTTGCCATGGTAAAATTTTGGAATTGAGTCCGGAAAAGACTCATTTTACGGACTCGAATGAAATATTGGCACGTCATTATAGGACACCCTGTATATGTTTTAAACAGTAAAAACAATATTCTTCTAAAATGTGGTTTTTGTTGCAATTAATTTTTTTCTGTTTGAGTAATATCAGGGAGTTCGTTGAAATCATATTGTACCTATAATTATGACTTTCATGTACAATTTATGTACAATTATAAGAGTATATGTAAAATCACATCACACTGCACATGCATTTTTACAATACTGGTGTAATTTTACATTCAGTCAGTAAAATTCTAGTTATTATCACTGGTGACCAGAACTACATGAAGATGCTTATAAAATTACATGAAATTACTTTTTTCAGTGTAATATGATTTTGACATTTTTGATATTTATTTTTAACGTACGATTGTATATATGTACTCATTAAATAATAAAGCATTTGAGCAGTATGGAAGTTCTAATTGAAAATATCAAAGGTATAAGCTTCAATTTAATAGGTTGAAATTGCGACTTGATAGGTCATAGGGAACTTTCACATAATATTGGTAAGGACCAATAAATTCAATTGGCTTGGATTTTTTCTTAGAGAAAATCTATTCTAACTGCATAACAAGTTGCCTGTTGGCATGGGGCCGTATGAATAAAAATGAAGTAGTTAGACTTACTTTGGGTGCTTTGAAAATGCCTGCGAAAGATGGAAAACATTTATTCAAGCTTTGAAGAGGAATGCACCATTTTTATAAGTAAGCGTTCTATTCACAGATATCTCACCTCAAAGTCACTTTTTATCTGATTTCATGACCAGCAAAAATTCTCCGGTTATAATATTGTTGCGATCCGGAGATAAATATCACCGGAACAATTTAATTTCTAATTAACGAGGAAAGTTAACTAATGCCGGCAAAACAGTTAGGTCATTAATAGTAATGAAAGTAAAGCCTCCAATATGATAGGGTAGGTCATGAAATAGACAATCTTAATCTCATTTGTATCGCTCGAAGCTTCGCCGAGAGTTCAGCAAATGCTCTTTCTCACGGTCAATTTTTTGCGGCTTTTTATTAATAGATTATTTATTAAACGATTGCGAGCTTTTATGTGCTCTTCTGATTGATAGATTATCCTTGAGGATGAGATATATTGGCTCGGGTATCGTTATCGACTCGTATGAAAACATTATAACTTAATTTATTAATAAATATGTTACGTTTGAGCCTCGTCTTTTTTATCGGCTATCAGCATAGGTTTATTTCATCTCTTGACGTTGGTCGAACGTGATTTTATGGAAGAATATAACACATTATCGTTGAAGTTGGCTTTTTGCTACTAGTCCATTCAAATGTTACATTTTTTTGAGGCTAACCCTAAATTTTGGACAGGACAATGTGTGTAGGGAGGGGTTAAGTTTCAAATTGAGATATCGAGGTCGGTGACCACTTCATTTTGGCCGCTATCTGTTTAGAATTGAAATCTCTACACACAGATCATCTGTGAATATACATAAAAATTAAGGTATACAGGGTGCATCATGGTTAGTGGCCCATTAGACGTTTCAGAAAAACTTCAAATAATGTGTATTGGTAGTGATTAAGTAGATACGAGCTAAGCTACATTAAAATACTGTAATTGAAGAGCTAAGTGGATAAAGGTGTTATATGACATTTTTGAAAATTTTGAGATTTCTACACAGACAACTATTTTAACTTATAATCTATCATTTTAATAAGTTTTTGGGATAATAAACCTTTCCTAAATGCGTTTTAATGATAAAGGTGTTATGTACATATGGTTTTTATATAATTTAATGGATAAAGGTGTCATGATCACATACCACCTTTATCCATTACGGTGCGATATTAAATTGTTTTAATCCAAAACACTTTGCTTTTAAAGTTATGTTATATTGACATTAATGTGACAAGTTGTGTTAAGTGTTTCTTACTATTATAGTGAAAATGGCCAGTCGTAGTAAACTGATATTACAAATGGCAATGAATAACCGATTTCATGAATCATGTAAGATGTTTATAAATTGGCTGATATTTGGAAATAGTGCTTATAGTGTTTTAATCCATATATTTATTTCGTTCAATTTCGAAATGGTATGAGATGGTACAAGAGTCGAGATGGTACTTGAGTATCTAATTGCTGTAAACACATTTATACCTTTTGGCAATTCAGCAGAAATCAGTCACATAGTGGCAATTTCTTCCCAGGCAAGTTTTAATAATGTTTTAAAAACAAAACATTATCAATATAAAATGCAATAATAAAATACGAATTTACCAAAGTATTCTAGCAAATTAGTCTGTAAATCAGAAATACTGGAAAGTGACGTTTTGCGGTGTTGATTTTTGTACAAATATTTTTATGCTGACAAGTAGAAGAGGGCTAGACCGTAGAAATTTTTATGACAAGAGCAAAACTGATATCTGGTATGGCTTCTGCCTACCCAATATTTTGAAAGAGCATTAAATTGTTTAAGGCAAATCTGGCGAATTCCGAAATTCTTTCGGAAAAAATAATAAGTATGATAATTACGCCAATCAAGTCAAAGGTCATTTGGATTTGTAAGGTTATCGTTTAAGAATTACAGGGTTCGCTATGCTTACATCTGTTGGGTTATCTGTGAAAAATCCCTGCCTACCCAATAAAAATGCTGAAATTACGTCCATGGTATTCAAAATTGTTTAATTGAGATCATGAAATGACTCACATTTTTTCCCAAATGTGATGCTGGAAATAATACTAAAGAATACGGAGAAAATCACAAACTAGCTTTCGAACAACAAAAGCGTGACGGAGCAAAAGTTACAGTAGATAGAACGATTTGCTTTCTTACTTTAGATCTTCAGCAAACCATGCCGCTGCCAAAATTAAGTACATCGAAAGCATTTTACCTTCGTCAAATGTGGTTTTACAACCTTGGCATACATACATTGAGGAATAGTAAAAAAAAAAACGTTCTTTTTCACATGGACTGAAGATATGGCCAGCCGTGAAAGCCTAGAAATTGCTAGCTTACATACCTTTTCACAAATTTACAATGAATATTTCCAAGAAAAGATCGATCACATTATAATATGGCCCGATTCCTGTGGTGGACAAAATAAAAACTTCAATATCATTACACTTTACCAGTTGTTGATTTTAAAGAGAGAATTTAAAGTTATCGACCATAAATTTTCGGAGGTGGGACATTCATATTTAGATTCAGACAGAGACTTTGGCAGAGTCGAGAAGGAATCATCAAAACATCTACGTTCCGGACCAGTATCGAGAAATATTAAGAACTCCCAAAGACGCCGTTGTCATAGAAATGAAGAATCATTTCAAGGATATTGATGGAATTGCCTCAAAACTCAATTTGTACAACAGGAAGAAAAATTTGAACAATGAAAAGGTTTATTTTCGCGACGGTATAAAATGGCACCTATGGGTGCTACTATTACATCACTAAATGAAATGACTCCATTTTACAAAGTCGATATTTTAAAGAAAAGGAATATGCATAAGATAAATTCCGACGGTATTGCTCTAACGGTGTTTAATGAAAACAAGGGCAGCCTAAGTGTAGGAAAACTGGCCAATCTTAAAGAACAATTACCATTCATAAATGAATGGTAAGGCCGTATTATCACAACATACTTGGAAATGACCAAACTGTGGCTCAAAACCGTAGAACTGTTCGACTACCTAAAAATTGTACAATGTTTTAATAATAATAAAATATGTTTAATTTCTTAACACTTTTATTCACTAATTCCTTATTCATTTCAGAGAAACTTATGAACGGATAAAGGTGTTATGTACATTAATTTTTTAAAATTTTCGAAAATAATGACAACTGACAACTTTAGTTATTTGTCTCTGAAAAGTACATCAAATGTCAATATCATCGCAAAATGAAAGCTATATAGTCGTTATAACAAAAAAGTTCTCGCCTAAAAACTTTCGAGTTAAATTACTCAATAACGTGTTTTTGTGACATAACACCTTTATCCACTTAGCTCTTCAATTAATATCGTAATAATTTAGTTGTTTTTATAAGCAGTTCAGTGTTTAACGAGTCATATAAATCATTGCTTGATAACATTTTGGTTATTGATGTTTGAAATGCAATACATTAATAGCAGAAAAAATAATGATAAGAACAATAGAAAAGTACGCAATGATTTCCGTCTTAAAGACGTCTAAGGAAAGACATCTTTAAGACATCTTTATAAGGAATTAAGACGTTCAGACCTAAATAAGGCATAATATGGACGTCTTAAAGACGTCTTGTGCTATCTTATATAGATAGACATTCTGCTGCTGTCCCTATAGGGACCTAAAACGTGTGTACTTACCGTACATAAATTGGTCATCCAGAGGACGTCGGTTGCGGCACATATGTTGAACGTTCAGTGTCGTATTGTATGTATACATATCTCGGAAACGTGTTGGAGAGAAAGCGGTACGGAGGGGGGGGGGGGGCATTTATTACAAAAATATAATATTTAAATTAACGGATACGAAATGAACATCCATCTCCTGTCCCTATATGGACATAAAATGTACATACTTCCCGTACATTAAATGGACATGGACGTCCATTCCGTACAAAGTAAAATCGATGACACACGTCGGGTGGACGTCCAATTTATGTCCATAGACCTCAGTACATTAAATGGACATAAAACGGACGTTCAGCGGATATCTTGTGCTATTAGGAACTGAGAACGAACACCAAGAAAAAAAAATAGCATAAACAAATTCCAATGACATATGATCTGTCGGACTCAGAAACGGTGAAAACAGAAAACACAGAAGATGATCTTTAGAAGCAAAAACGCAAAAAGGAGCACAATCCATCCATATTATAACACAATGCGGCTACGTATCTCACAAACAACTACACTTCCCAACCTATACTCCTCTACCACGCCTCGTGTGGCTCTCGCTGCTGACAACAAGCATGACCCAAATCCAATCCAGCGTAGACGTTTACCTAGTCGACCCGCTGTATGATTCCCGAAAGTGGCAGCAATGCCTATCGTAGGCTGGTAAATCAAATAAGATCAAAGAAAAAATAACAACTAAAAAGTAGACGTTTCGGTACAGAATTACAAAAAATTTGTTTGTAGTAAAGTTTTTGTGAACTTCCTCATAGTTTAGTCACATAATGCATCCACAAAGTTTCATTGCAGTAAAAAGTATCGTATTGCAAAATAATAAGTTATTTGCTTCGTTACTCGCAAACTTTACAAATATCAATCCCGGGGTAAGAGTCTTGTTCGGATAACTTCTATTACAAATTATCGTCTCATGTATGTTACAAATAAATTACGACAAAAAAGACTCGTCCGAAGAATGTCACCAAGACAAGCAGTTTTCAATAGAAAATGATCATTTTCTTAAGCGAGAGATAGCACCGAATGAAATAAACCGTATACATTAGATACAGTGTAGTATCATAGATCTTTATTTGCAATTTGTGATCTTGTTAAACAAATTAAAGCAGGCAGCCATCTAGATAATTTCATGCATTTTGTTATGAGAAAAAAATGATGGTTTATGATATTCCCTTGTTTGTTCTGAGAAGAGATGCATGCGAACTCTGGCGGAGGCTATTTAATTAGATTTATTGGGTATTTGTACAGATAAAGGGCCAATGGCGTGCGGGGTTTTTTAAATATAAGAAATACACTGTTGGATATTGATGAGTGAATCTTTTTTGTGACTGTGTACCAAATAATGTTTGATAGTGTAAATTCACTATTTTACTTTCCATTTTAGGTGGGAACAAACTCATAAATATTTATTGTTTGAGATAATAATCGAACGAATTATTACTTCTACATCCAGTGGGAGTATAGTAACGACAAAAAAAATTTAAAAGTTTGTATTGTTCAAATAGGCTTAGAATGTCATGAAACGTCGTGATTTTAAGTTTGAGCAAAAAAAATTCTGTCTGAATGTCGGTCTGTCTGTAACTTTTTTTGTGCGCACGATTACTCTGGAACCGTTTAAGACTTGAAATTTGGTACACGTATGTATTTTAACGAGATCTGGAACTAGATTATATTTTCATCTTATTCCATTGAAAGGTTGGGTAAATGGGTAAATCAAGCAGGTAAGAGTCCATAAAATTGGTATTTAGTATATACAAGAGAAGCTAATGTCTCAAAAAAATTGTTGACACTAGCCACCCCAATTACTACCCAAACTAAATTATAAAATGGGGTGAAAAAAAATTGTGATTTAGTGTGTGTACAAGAACCAAAGGTCTCAAAATATATTTTCTACTTCATCCATACTCACTACCACCCCCTATAACTACCGCCACCCCACTACCGATGCGGGATATCGTTTTATGAACCTTTGGGGTAGACGATTTCAAATATTATATTATTAAAAATACATAAAAAAATTATTTCCACATACAAATTTTTTTCGTTGAGAGACTTCGGTAGCAAATCTGGATATGGAAGTAGTGATTCCTTGGGCAGCGTTTTTTTTAAATCTAGAGCATGGCAAACCGTACTTTTAAGAGACGTTGCCATGTTTATACCCCAAAATTCGAGAAATCATATTAGGAATTTTCATATTCAAAATCTGAAATCAAAGCGTAAACATACAAGCTAGTTGGGACATTTTAAAACGCCTTTTTAACAAATTTCAATTAAATTGTTTTGGGATGTATGTTCAGCTGTATGGAGCTACCATTCATAATTCCACATCTGCGATTGGATGAATTAATGCAATGGACCCAGCAGTTTTTGATAGGAAAATGAGTTTCAGTCGATTGTTCTGAAACTTCGGGAAAATGTTCTCCTGGGCCCCCTGATTAAAAGTCTCCATGGCCACCAGTCCGACCGAATTCGATTTTTTGATCTACAGGTGATCGAAAAAAAAATCTGAGATCTTGCACCATGGCGTTTGTTTCTTCTTTATAAATATACATATACTGATACGCATAATATAACACTCGCTCATATGTATATAATAATAATAATAATAATAATAATAATAATAATGTATGCATGGCAGAGTAGCGCTGAGTATGGCATGTAACATCTTCAGGAGCTCGGATCCGCTCCTGCTATTAGTGAGAGATCACGAAATCGCAGGAGTGGGCGCAGGATTGTTCAAGGCAGCAAAAAGAGCCGCAGATGAACTTGGTCTCGTATTCGACGTCAGACGAGGTGGCCGGCGCGGTGCTGATCCAGAGTCAGTCACCGAGCTTCAGCCAAATCGTCTGAAAGCCCAAATAAAAGCTGCCGAACAGGAGAATCTGTTCAGGCAGCATGTTGATAAACCCATGCACGCTGTGTACTATAAGAATATAGAAACACTGGGTTTATCGACTAGGCTGACATTCCCCTTTTTAAGGTCAGCTGGGCTTAAGTCGGGATGGTGTAATAAACACCTTGGTCTACCGAAGCCGCGTAATGGGCGTAGAGGTCCCTGATATCAACTGCAGGACCTGCCCTCAGGCGCCGGAATCGCTGATGCATTTGCTTTCAGCATATACGCGATTTCGGCCTACATCCACCATCATAACGCGGCTTTACAAGTGCTATACTACCATCTATGGCACTCGTACGGGGTAGATCAAACACCAGTGCTGCCTTACATCCCCGGAGATATTGAGTCCGTTGTCGAGAACGAGAGGTGCCGAATTTATTGGAACTACTCGTTCCCGACCGTCAGGCTAATTCAAGCCAACAAGCCTGCACAGTCCTCCTCGACCATCAGACCAAAGTGATGTTTATCATCGAATTCTCAGCACCTGCTGAGACAAACATCGCTTTGAAGGAGGGGGAAAAACGGACCAAATATCGTGATCTCCAGTATGAGCTCCAAGTGCTGTACCCAGACTACTCGGTCAAGATGGTCGTCCTAATAATCGGCGTACTCGGAGGGATGAAGCCTTCGCTGTTCTCAGAATTAAAGATCATACCGGCCTGTCAGAATTCGGCAGAATGGTTGGCAGGTCAGATGCAGAAGGCGGTTATCTTGGGGTCTCTTCGTCTGCTTAGGGCACATGATTCAGGTGTTTACAGTCACTAACTCCACAGGTCGTGGAGAGTGGCTGTAATTAATTAGCCGGCGCAGCTACCGTGTGATGTCGGAGGCCACGGAAGCCCTGTCCGGCAACGGGAAACCGAAAAAAAAAAAAATAATAATGATAATAACTAGTCTGTCATTCCTACTCCACGAACAAATCGTATGTCTCCAGAAGTACTTCCTCAGAAAACAGGAAACATCTCCTCTCCATGGGGCAGTCACCTTCGCTGACGACGGTTATACTCCCTTGGACCTTAGTACAGCTGTTCCACAGAACAACACGACCAAGGCAGAAAGAGTTACCTCGCAGATTAATGCATGGAAGCAGAAGGCTCTACACGGAAGACATCCCCATGAGCTCAGCTTCGAAAATCTCGATCAAGAAGCGTCAAACTATTATCTGACTCGTGGGGATCTATTCCCGGAAACTGAGGCCATACAAGATCAGGTAGTTGCTACGAGGAACTACCTTAAGTACATCATCAAGGATGCGAATGTAACTGACGACAGATGCAGGAAATACCTCCGCGCCTCCGAGACCATCCAACATATTACCGCCGGGTGTACAACTCTTGCGCCCACAGAGTACCTTCACCGCCACAACTGTGTAGGAAAAATTTTACATTTAAAACTTGCGCAACTAGAGAATGAGAACTACCGGCTTTATTGGGACAGAACGGTACTTACAGACAGAACCCTACCATCAAACCGATCAGATATTATCTTGGTCAATAAGCTCCAGAAAAAGACCTCTCTGATTGACATTGCTATCCCGAATTCCAATAACATCCAGGAAACTGCACAAAACAAGTTAGCGAAGTATGCTGACTTGGCTTATGAGATCAGGCAGCAATGGGGGCAAGATAGTGTTGTCATCCTCCCAATAATAATATTTACTACCGGCATTGTACCTCGATCCCTCGTCAGAAACTTAGTCACCCCGGGCCTTCCCATTGTCTTAGATAATGATATGCAGAAATCTGTTGTCCTTAATACTTGCCACACTGTGCGCAAATTTTTGAGCCTACAATAATTCGTTTTCATCTTGCCTCAGCCGATGAATACTGATAATACCGCACTAAACGAGAAACAACAAAACATAATAATAATAATAATAACAGGTCTTTATTTAGGAAGAAGTTCGCTTGTAATGCGCTCTTCCACTTAACCATTGATATTATAAAGAAGAAACACGTATGCATTGATTATCAGATTTTCAGTTTCGCTCGCCTGTAGATAAAAAAATCGAATTTTGTCAGGCTGGTGGTCATGGAGATTTTTAATCAGGGGGTCCAGGAGAACATTTTCTCGAAGTTTCAGGACAATCGACTGAAACCCATTTTCCTATCAAACACTGCGGGGTCCTTCTCCAACAAGTGAATAAGACAGTAATACCATAATCAGGTGGTCGCCGAGATCCCCGGATAATTGAAGACACAAGTGGATGAAGAGTCTATGTGACATTTCCGAAAAAAACGAGTTTTTTATATGAATGAAGTTTTTAAGTACACGGAATTCCTCCAGGTACATTACATTTGATTCTAATGCTAAAATATCTGATTTGTAAATTTATAAAGGACCTATGTACTGTTGAAATTGATAGGCTGTTAAAAACTTTGAAATCGATTATCTCAAAATCACTTTGTTGTTACATCCACTTGTGTCTTGAACTGATTTCTGCATCTGTGTAAAATGAAGTACATCGAAAAATACCAGTTAGGAATCTGGATTAATTAATGGAAAATTAGATAGTCTCAAATATTGTAGAAAAGTATCCGTTATCTAGTTTTAGAAGACAATTCAACATACCTTAGGTTTAAATTTCAAACCATGGTTTCCTCTGAAAAGTGACTGGCTTTCTTGGTAAGCACAGAATTTCATAAAAAAGCATAAGAAAACAATGACTTCGTAATTGACTCTTATTAACAATGAAGTATTTTTACTTTCCACACTCTTTACCAAATCCCACTTAGCTTCTTAGATAATTAAATGTCGCTATTTCAAACTCTGACCCCCAACAAAATATCTGATTTCTGACGCATTGAAATGAAATTTGGTACAACGTCTTTCGAAAATTTTGAGTTGGTATTTGATGACATCTGAATATCACTAGTGATGACCTGTACCACTTGATATATTATTACTTTATACTTGCCCTTAATGGCAATAGAACAATAGACTGCTGTTCACATGTGGCAGTCGTGATATTACTACTATTACGTAATTACCTATCTTATAGAACAATTCAGCCAGCAGAAATTGTATCAATATATTCGAAAAAGACAGCGTATCTATCGTAATAAATTGTGATAGTGATGATGATAAATAAAAATTATAAATAAAGCTTGTATTTACTATTTGAATCGAATAATTATAACCTGTGGAGTGGGCAGAACCGCCCACTAACTGAACATTTATTTATTTTCCACTATGTTGCAGCAGTCGGATTTTGATGATACTTTTACCAGTTTATCTACAATTATATATTTAAGAATTTTTCTAAGGTGGTTACTCTGATAAAACTCTTGAGGAACACCCTTTGAAACAATGTTTTGTTAAATAAAAATATTAATAGTTAAGCGAGACAAATGAAAAAATATATTTAATTATCTTCATAATACTCCCTAGAACAACATTTATGGTTCATCACTAACTCTATTAGATCCAGAGAAAAAAAAGTTTAGAAATACATCTTAAAATACATACTTTTCAACGTTACTCAGTAATGTTATGAGATAGGTGAGTAAAAACTATATAAATAATAGCATAAATGGATAACTTATTAAACAAAATAGTAATTGCCATGGTTATCATCCTTTTACTCCCCTTATTTTATAAAAAATGTTTCTCTATAACGTTTGTATTTTATATTGCATACATGAGTATACAAATTTTTGCTATATTGTTAGAAAATGATTAATATTTCTAACATCGGGCTGTTGGCATCGCCGCACATTAGGGCTTTTCGTAGTTAGTAGTCCCAAAAACGTCTATCAAAGTTGACCAATACAAATAATTTTCGTTTTAAATTTTTCTTAGAACATTTCTAAACGATCCCTCACGAGCTTTTTGAAAAAAATTACTCTGCATTAATAGAAGTTGGTTTACATTTTGATTATTGATCTAAGAAATTGCTTTTTTCTTAAACCTCAGTAAAATAAGTATTATAAGCAATAAGAAATCAAAATAAATTAACGTATAAAATTTACACTAAGCGTTGTAGCTTTATTTTGTTTTCTTATTACTTATAATATTGATTTCACTGAGGTTTAAGAAAAAAGCAATCTCTTATACCAATAATCAAAATGTAAACCAACTGCTATTAATGCAGAGTAACTTTTTTTCAAAAAAGCTCGTGGGGAATCGTTTAGAAATTTCCTAAGGAAAATTTGTATAAAAAAATTATTTGTATTGGTCAACTTTGACAGGCTCTAGGCGTTCTTGACTCTACTAACAACGAAAAGCCCCAATATGTGCCGTAACGCTACGCCACTGCAGAAGGTAGCCAGCGCGGTTAGGAGCGCGTTCGTGTGCGCCATCCATAGCAAATAAACAGTTTAGGTATTTTAATAGCAAATATCTGTTTAAAACTCACAGATAGATGAGCAATAAACACTGTCTTATTTGCTACTATCACTCGCCTCGTTAAGATTTAAATTACTAATTTCTGATAAGAACCAGTGTCAAAGCTGAATTAAATTGGCATACGTTTTAATAAAATGGTTTACTCGAGTAAATGTTGCATACTACAGATAATTAGTTGCAAATATGTTTTGCTTTGCCTCATCTTCACGAGACAAGAAATTAAGTTAGTTAATCCTGATTAAGATTTTTACATATCTTTTTAACAAGTAAATTGTCCGAATATTGTTTAAATGTTAGTTCTCTAAGTTTTTCTGTTTTGTAAAATTTGGTGTTCTATAATATTTACCCTACAATTGTTTTCTATTTTGCATGTTTCAAAAGTTATTTCCAAAAAGAAAAAAGTAATTTAAGAAGTTTGACGCCATTTTGTTTTATGAAATACTATTTATTTGATACTAAAATATAGAAGACCGGTACCGGAACCGTAAAATGGTAAAAAATGATGAAAAATGAAATATTTTTGTTAAAGTTTATGCCGAGAAGTTTTGAATATTTCTGATACTGCTTTTGAGTTAAAATAGACTCAATTTTAACTTCCAGGAAGAAATTCAAGATGGTGGATCCAATATGGCGAATCGTAATTTCTTATCCAATTTATATAAATCTTGTTACTCAGGGGTTATTGAGGTCGCTGATTACTAATCTGATATCAAAATTGTCATAAACCAACCTGCAAGATGGCGGAATTAATGACGGCTATAAAATGCTAAAAAATGATGAAAAATGAAATATTTTTGTTAAAGTTTATGCCGAGAAGTTTTGAATATTTCTGATAAGTAATTTTAAGTTTAAAAATAAACTAAATTTTAAGTTCCAGGAAGAAATTCAAGATGGGGGATCCAATATGGTGGCAATGAGATGATAATACTAACTTAAAAATAAATTAAATGCATTAAACTAAATAGGCTATACCTAAGAATTATTAAAAAATTTAAAATGGAACAAATTTTCTGAAATTTTCAAATATATCCAATATGGCTGCCATTAATTATTATTAATCATAAATATGCGATTCAGTCCTCCATTAATTTTAAACATAACTTTAAGCAGGTCATATTAATATTTCTTTTTTTTATCTGCTAATAATATAATAAATACCTAACACCAAGAACTTTAAAACAAGAATATTAAACATAACCTAAGCCTAATAGAACCTTAAATCAAGAACTCTATACCTAACAAAAATTTTTCGTCATCTTTTAAATCTTAAATTTCTCTATTTAATCTGTGTTGTTTAAATAATATTAATACCTACTCCAATTGAGTTGATAATTTTTTAAATTGTTGATTAAATACATTTAAATAATATTATTAGCAGGTAAAAAAAAGAAATATTAATATGACCTACTTAAAGTTATGTTCAAAATTAATGGAGGACTGAATCGCAATTTATGACTGATAATTAATTCCTTGTAGGAATTATTCACAAATGTCCCCGTTTTTTTGCTCTACAGACTATTATTTCTATATTTAACATTTTTAATTTCAAAATAGTGAGTAATAAAAAAAAGATCAATCTTTGTTTATTTATTTTTTGTTATTTATTATATAGTTTTTAATCAGAGAAAAATAATAAAAATGAGTTTTATAAATTCTGGCGAAACGTCGATTATTTAAAAAAGTTGTTTTCTTTTCATCTATTGGTTTATTCCCTCAACTTTTACTATCTGAATTAAAACACGGACCACTAACCATTAAAAGAAAATAATTTTGACTATGATTTAATCAATTGTTTAACGACGGTCTATGTTGCTATTTGATTAAAACTATCAACCAGCGCCAGGAGACAAGCTGGAAATTTTGTCGTACTACTTCTTTAAGAGAGTAGAGAAGAATTGATATTTTTTACTTGCCTAACAAACAGACAAGGGACCGTCTGCTTTGCATCCCCTCCGAAGGATGGTATATCGTATACTGTTTTGTTACCCCTGTACAAATATTTGAAAGTATAAAGAGTGACCCCAAAAATACGTTAAAAATCTTCTCGCCCTCAAATTTTGTTTTAAACTAAGTGCTAAATTATTGTTAATAATGAGAACATCCTGAATACAAAATTTCAATATGAGCATATGTCTGGTCTTTGAGATGTGAGGGATTGAAGTTGTGATATGCGTGATGCAATATAGGAGCATATCAAAAAAATTAAATTACAAATTTAAAAAAAAACCGACACAAAAATATCGACTAAATAACTAATATAAAAAAAATAAATTAACACATTAAAAATTATGAAATAATTTTGATTCCATATACAAACTCTTATGATTTATTTAAATCCAGCTTACATTTTCTTTATGTCCTCGAGATTTGCTTTCTTATACGCATGAATATATCGGGAGCTGCTGTTTTGAATACCTATAACTATTTAGTAGTTCGTCTTTACAGCAGCCCCCGACATATTCATGCGTAAAAGAAAGCAAATGTCGAGGACATAAAGAAAATGTAAACTGGATTTAAATAAATCATAAGAGTTCGTATATGGAATCACAATTATTTCATAATTTTTAAAGTTGTGTTAATTTATGTTTTTTATATTAGTTATTTAGTCGATATTTTTGTGGCGGGGGTTTTCTAAATTTGTAATTTAATTTAATTTTATACTTTTTAAACTAAACATATACATACAACGTAGCGTATTATTATATCACGAGTCCCACACAGAACTTTTTAACCTTTAAGCCGACGCGGTCCAATTTTGTATTCTACTAGTCGCACACTGTCTACAAGACCGGTTCTATTATAAACATATTTATGTGTTATATTTAATTTTAATAAAAACTGCATCAAAATCGGATTTTCTGTTGAAGAGATATAAAGCCACAGACAGACAGACAAACAAACATTGGTCGGGGGTTAAAAAATTTAAAATTTTTAAAAATTCCCGATCAATGTATCTAATCGTACCAGTTTCATATGACCAAATCAAAATGAGGCCGAAATCATATTCGGCTACCATAATTGTCTGCACATTTTCAATTTTACTTCAATCGGACAATTTCTAGAGAAGTTCAACATGGCGAATTCAAGATAGCGACCAAACATCAAAATCTAATATGTCCTAATACCTTCTCGACAAAATACTCTTTCAAATAAAAAAAAGTGCATCAAAATCGGATCACCCGTTGAAGAGATATGAAGCCACAGACCGACAGACAGACAAACATACAAACATACGCGTCAAACTTATAACATCCCTCTTTTTGGGTCGGGGGTTAAAAATTAACTAACTTCAAACTTTTGGTTATTTTTGGTGGTGCGTTAATTTCTTGGAGAAGTGTATATTCATTGCGTCGTTCCTATCCGATATAAAACTTATAGTTTAAACCGAATCCTTCACCATTTCTTAGAATGCAACGTATGAGCGAATACACTATACGATCAAATTATAGTGTTCAAACCAACAAATTTTGTCCGCCATCTTGGGACGTCCGCCATATTGAATTTAGTGTGACGTCATTTTATTTTCGTATTCTTCTCAGCAAACCCTTTCATTTGGGTGCATAAAAAATAACTGGTCCGCCATATTGGATTTGGAATGACGTCACTTAGCCCTGACATAAGAGAAAAGCACTCTTGGAAATCCCTACATCAGTATTTTTTTAATGTAACGCAGCGATTACGAGATTGCTCCGATATTCATCTCTTCGTACCCCCTCATAAAATCAACTTGAGGGTCTCTAGACTATGGCGTTCGGGAAAGAAATTCTTCCCCTTATGTCAGAATTTTTTTCGATACAAAATAATCATTGTAAAACTGCTCAGATTTCCACCCTCTAACCCCTGTGAATTTCTCTAGAGCGATGAGAAAGAATCACGAGGCCATGACATTCCTAAAGGCCACTCTTGAAAAGCTTGCTACAGGAATTTCGCTAATGTGATACAGATTGTCTCTGCACCTTCGCAAGCCACCAACCTCTGACCATTTAGAAAATTTAGATTTTATACGATTCTTGACTTACTGTCTCATGTACTGGTCGGTAAGCTCGTGCCTTAGACAAATCGAACAAGCACACAATAGTCTACAGACTATGAGCTTCTCTCCACGCAAATAACAATAAACAACAGTTATGTAAGAGATGTACATGCTTTTCCTACATAAAAACTATTCAATATTTCATTTTAATAATCACTTAGGCCGTTTGTTATAGAAGCAAAGAATGCGGAGCGCAGCGTTATCCTTACATCTAACATAATATATTGTGTTACAATCGGAAACGATCCTTGGAAAAATTCGCACAAAGTGCATAGTAAAATATAGCTTGTTATAGAGAGTCTCTCGAAGGTAAATGATCAGAATAGGGTGGTGGGTGTAAGGTGTACGTCCCAGCAATAATATTAAATAGTTGTAGGCTTATTGTGTTCGGTGAAGTAGGCGTTGAAATAATGTCGAACTCCACCATTAAATTGAAAATCAATATTATTTAACTCCAACTATGTAATAACTATACTTTTAAGTAATTCATTTGTGTAACGAGCTTGGGGTCTTTTGTTGTCGAGAGTTCAAAGCTGACTCGGCGCGGGCAAAATATTTTCTTTGAAGCCAAGGAATTGTAGAGATTAGATTAGGTATATATTTATATTTTAAGAAAGATAAATCATGAATTTATTTTATTATTTTTTGATTTTATTATGGTATGTAAACAATAATTGTCTTACATGGTTAAGTATACGCCGCAAAATTATAATAATAATAATATTTTATTTCCACATTTAAAATGTAACTGATATACAACAAAATGTAGAATACATCAGCACTTAACAACTAATGTATAAATGTACATATAAGAGTAGTAACAAACAATAAAAAAAAACACTACAATTGTCAAAGAACAAGATTAAAAACAAATAAATAAATACATAAAGCATGTAAATGTAAAATGGCGAATTGTCAGCATTAAACAAACAATTCGTCTAGGGTATAGCAAACTTTATTTACAAAAAAATTACACTTACAATAACACTTACCGCCATTATATATAAAACTGTTTTGACACATTGTTGTTCGAAAGGAATTTGATTGAAGCTGCTCCTTATGCCGTGTTTTGTACTCATGGCTTGTTCGTTTGTTTAAGAACATAGACTTGTTTTTATAAACATATGTACAGATCTCCAGTATATAAATACTCACTAAAGTTAAGATTCTAAGATTTTTAAAAGCATTTCTGCAAGTTTCCAAACATTTTAGTCCCGCAGTTATCGTACTGCACATTTTTGTAGAATGAAAACTTTGCTTATTTGTGAGCTATTTCCTCAATTAACTATGCCATATTTTGAGTTCGAATGAAAGTTAACATAATAAAGAGTAAGTAGGATGTCCATACTACAATGATTGGACATAAATTTTAGCCCAAAACAAGTGCTTCTCAATTTCCCACACAGCGTCTGCATATGCTGATTTTATTGTAGATGCATATCTACAGTAATGCCCAACATTTTAATGGATTCAGTAGGAAATATTTGAAAATTGTCAGAGAAATGCTATTTGTCTGGATTTTTCTTTAAGTTAAACAGTATTGAAGTGGTCTTACTTTTGTTTAAAAATAATTTGTTTTTGTCGGTCCATTTAGTTATTGCATTATAAACTTCTTCTGTAGTAAGTTTTAATCTATCTAAATTATCTTCTACTATAAGAATATTAGTGTCATCAGCATAACAAATTGTCAAAACATTAGTTATTTTATTCAGGTACAGAATTAGATCGTTTGCAAAGAGTATAAAAAGGAGAGGCCCAAGTATAGATCCCTGCGGAACACCCTGTTTTACCTCTACACTATTGCTAGATGCACCATTAGAAAGTACAATTTGTTTCCTATTCTTTAGATATGAGGACAATAAATTTAAAAGAGTGCCTCTTACTCCATATCTACAAAGTTTAGCTTTTAACAGCTCATGGTCAACATAGTCGAAAGCTCGAGAGAAATCTATAACTAGCCCTAACATACTTATTGTTATCTAGTGTTTCGATTATGTTCTTATAAAAGACACATAATGCTGTCTCGGTGCATCTGTTGCTAGTAAAGCCATGTTGTGAATTGCAGAGAAGATCATTTCGATACAAGAAATACATGAGAGGTTCCTTTATAGCTAACTCAATAACTTTTGACACGCTGCGCTAGAAAGAAGACTTATTGCTCTGTAATTTTCATACATATTTGCGTCTCCTTTTTTAAACAGCGGTTGAAATATTATTAATTTTAGCATCGTCAGAAAAATTCCTTCCCCAAGACAGAGATTTATAATATGATCTAACGGACTACAGAGGAAGTATTTATATATTTTTTAGAAAATTATTCGAAATATTATCAAAACCACTGGAGTTTAAGGATTTAAGTTTATTAATTAAGGACACAACATCCTATTCAGATACAGGTGGTAAAAAGCATGTTTTTGAGGGAAATGGTACATTTGCCATAAGGAAATTATAGTCATTCAAGGAGTTATGGTTGTTGGAAAAAGTAGTAAAATACAAGTTGAAACAGTTGGATACTTCTTCATTCCGCATTTTCACCCCATCCACACTTATAGTTATATTCGACAAATTCATATTCTTTCCTTATATTTTTCTAATAGTGCTCCACATAGCTTTTGATTTGTTATCCGAATTACGAATATTCTTATCGTAGTTTTAGTCTTTTAAAGTTTTAGCCTATACTGTTTATCAGAGCTGGGTAATTCCTGGTGAAAAAGTAATTAGCAATTACAATTCCTTTTTTTTTCGTGTAATTAAGTACTTTTTTTTATTAAAGTAATTTGGAATTGTAATTGTAGGAAAATTGTTAAAGGAATTGTAATTTGTAATTATATTATTTGAACTATCTAATTACAATTACATTTTCCAATTACAATTACTTTTTCCAATTACAATTACTTTATCCAATTACAATTACTTTCTCTAATTACAATTACTTTAAGAACATGCGTATGTGATTTAACAAACAAGAATAGATTAAAGCAGAATTTTACAGTTGCATAGTTCAAAATGAATCTGAAAAGTTCAAAAAAAGTTACTGACTAAAAACGAGTTTTTGCCGTGGTCCGCTGCACATTTATGTTTTTTTATTAAGTACACAAACTTTTGTATTTTTGTTCAATAAACTTTTAAAAACTAAATGTGTTTACTGTTTATTATTATCATTCTTATTATTATTAGGCATTGTTATTATAGTGGAGTAGATTTAGTCAATAAAATAGCGAGGTTGGGAAATTTTTTAAGATGAATGCAGACCCGGCAGAAATTGTTTGTCATGGCGAGTATAACAAAACCCTAAAATCTTGATTTCCAAATAGGAGCGGAACCGTGTTTTATTGATCGAAAAGGGGTTTTTTGGACATTTTAAGGGTTAAATTTGCAGTTTTAATTTTTTTTGACCACTTAAACAATTAGTTAAGGAACTAAAATAGTATCCATTTATTCTTAATATCAAAGGAATCTCCATTTTAAATTTGGTGAAGATCAGACCACCCCCCACCCCCTCCTGATATATATATATATATATATATATATATATATATATATATATATATATATATATATATATATATATATATATATATATATATATATATATATATATATATATATATATATATATATATATATATATATAAAATTGAAAAAATTAAATTTAGGCTATCTTGATCAGATCTCAACCGATTTGGCTGAAATTTGGAATGGAAGTAGTCTTTATCACACAAAAATTATTTACAAGATTTGAGCCAAAAATATTAAATAGTTTGGCTGAAATTGCAGTTTCAGTCAAATTTTCTGAAATGTTCAAATTGAAATATTTCCGGACCTAAAAGACGGATCGAATTTTGCTTTATGGAAAAAGGTAGGTTATTTTATGTACTTTTACATGATATAAGTCAAGAATCACTTTTTTTTTACATTCGGTCGTTTTTTAGTCATTTGCACTATATATGTACTCAGTGACTATGTGTGCGCGCGCACTGGTATGTATAAAGCAGAAAACAATTGTATTTATTGTTTATAAAACTTTAAAAATATATATATATTTTTTTTATTTGTATAGTCGTGCCTACTGCTTTGACTAGGTATAGATAAATGTATATTATATTATATATGTGTGTGCGTGCGTGTATTTATTTCTGTAAATATGTGAATGTGTTACAATTTTTATTATTTTTTTATTTTTACGTGACTCAGATAGCCGCTTCATGTATAATCGAAGGGTAACCGAGGTCTATCTTTTACTTTTCAAAACGAGTGTTTTGATATTGTACCACGCCTACCTTTTGCCACAAAGCGAATTTTGATCCGACTTTGTCCGAAGATATTTCGATTTGAAAATTTCAGAAAATTTGACAGAAACTGCAATTTCAGCCAAACTATTTAACATTTTTGGCTGAAATTTGGTCAACAGTTTTCGTGTGATGAAGACTACTTCCATTCCAAATTTCAGCCAAATCGGTTGAGATCTGATCAAGATAGCCGAAATTTGATTTTCTCAATTTTTTTCGTATATATATTAATATTAGGAGGGGGGATGGTCAGATATCTTCCCCAAATTTAAACTAAAGGTAAGGAACCTTCAGTTTAAATATTGAGAATAAAAGGATACCATTTTCTTTTCTTAACTAGTTGTTTAAGTGATAAAAAAAATTAAAACAACAAATTTGACCGTTAAAATGTCCAACATACCTACAAGAGGTATGCGAATAAAGCATTTTCTGGAAATTCAAATTTAGGGTTTTATTATACTCGTCATGACAAACAATTTTCGCAGGGTCTGCATCCATCTTAACAATTTTTCCAATCCTTTCCTAAACCGACTCCACTATTAAGCTGCCTTTTTTATATATTTATTTAATTTTTCCTGATTACTCTTAAGGTCAAACATTCTAATAACGATTCTAATAAATATTAAATCGCAATATTACACAACACTTTTAATTAAAATTTTTAACTTACCTTTTTATCTGTTTGGCCACTATTATTTACTTTGTCATAAAAGTAATTAGAAAAGTAATTAGAAAAGTAATTAGAAAAGTAATTGCTAATTCCTTTTTTAAAGACATATACTTTGTAATTGTAATTAGTTCCTTTTTTAAAAAAGTAATTTGTAATTGTAATTATTTTTAAATTACAAGTAATTACCCAGCTCTGCTGTTTATGCAATTAACGTATAATTGCAGAAATTTCACTTTTGTTTGATATACAGGGTGTAATTAGTTTCATGTCATTAAAAAAAAACTGGTAATGGAGACCGACTAGACAAACAAAAAGCCTGTATGACTTTCCTCTAGGGCACTGAAAAAAACTGACCTAGGTCAAAAATTTGAAGGTTAAGGTAGGAGGCATTTGAGAACCACTGCTTTTCTGGGTCAAAGGACGTATAGAATCGAATCATCCAAGTTTCTTAGTTACTTTTAAAAAGTCAAAAAACAAGTGTAGAGATTCGTGTCCTCGCCGCGCCGCGTTCGCAGTCTCAAACAAAGAAGCGCACTTTGATGGGACTGCCTTGAACCGAACTTTTTATACCAATTATAAAATGTAAATCATTCGTTATCTCTTTCTGCAGAACGCAAGCACAGTTTATAATGTATGAACTTTAAATGTGATTTATTAACATTTGTTACATAAATAGGTGTTCTATGTTAAAAGCGTCTAGTTGTTCCCTACCACCAGTTTTTTTAATGACATGAAACTAATTACACCCTGTATAATAATGTTGGACTGACCACCGTATTCAATATATAATATATTTGTGAATAGTGGAATAATAAATGGAATTTGTAGATATTCCAAAAAGCGTGGCAAAAAATTTGAATAAAACCCAAGGGATTTGTTTAAACAAAATAATATCTAAAATTGCTTTTCTGGGTGTATAGATCGTATCGCAATAAACAAAAAGAACAGACTAGATTTTTTCGAATCCTCTTGATCAATTTATTAGGTTGCAAAAAATATAAACAATTGAAAGTTGCCGTTATTAACCAATAATGCATATATTTTAATGAAAATTTGGGTAGCATGCCCTAATGCAGCTAAATCATTAGCCACATTTCAAAATAAGATGTGTATAGCAACGCCTAAAAAAACTGTATCAAAGTCCAAAATTGTATCGTCAATTGTTTAAATGGATCAAATCATAGAACATTTTTTTTTCACACTGTAGATTTTCTATGTACTCATGTACTCTTCGGTGGTATTGACGAAAAAACGTTTAAAATATTTCAAAACAATTTTTAAAAATTTTTTTTATTTCTTTTAAAAACAAATGCACTTTACTGATCAATATTTTGCCAGAAATTAAAACTTCTTAGCGTGTATCGTCGGGGAGCCCTCCCTAGCTCTATCACCACCACCCGATCCTTGAGGACAATGTTTTTCATAAAGATTAAAGCCTAAGGAACAATTTAAGACATGTCCTAGAAAAAAAAAACTGGCTATACTTTCAAAATGGCGGCCATATGTTACAAAAAAGCTGTTGCCAATGTTGTTTTTGTCATTTAACACAAAAACTAAAAAAGATGGACAAAAACTATTTTCAGAAAAAACAACGTGCATAAAATTTTCTACAATTTTGTTCCTATACAATATTTTGATAGGAGTTACCATTTTCCAGATAAATGAGTCCAAAATTAAGAAAACATAGAAATTCATATATCGGTAAATCACTTAGAGAAAATAACTGTTGCAATTATTGTAAGGCGTATAATATAACTTTATATTATTAACATAACAAAAAATAAAGTAAACTGAAAATAATAATAATATTATAAATTTGCAGACATTTATCTCGAAAACGGTAACAATGGTATCTGGAAAATGGTAACTCCTATCCAAATATTGTATAGGAATAAAATTGTATAAAATTTTATGGCACTGTTTGTTTTTTGTGCAGAAAGTTTTTCTCCATCTTTTTTAGTTTTTGTGTTAAATGACAAAAATTATATTTTTTTTAACGAACGCCATTTTGAAAGTGCAGCCAATTTTTTTTTTTTGGGAACATGTCTAAAATTGTTCCCTTAGGCTTTAATCTTTATGAAAAATATTGTCCCCAAGGATTGGGGGGGGAGGTGAACGGACACTTAGGGTGGCCTCCCGTGGTAGTATCATAAGTAGATAAAAAAGGAAACAATTAGGAAAACGGTTGTGTCTACGCTCATTGGGAGCCGAGATATGACATTTTTTGCGTTTTAGCCATTTACAACCAAACCAATTGTAAGTGGGATAATGACTTGAAATTTGCGTTGAATGTCTCCTAATATTTAAAACTCTTCGCTAATGATGTTACAGTTTAGAAACATCGAGCATGGCCTACTCTCGCAGTTTAGGACATTCGAGCGTTCGCTCGAATGTTTCTACGAGGTAACTCAGGCCTCCTTTATCACACTTTAATTTCATAGCAACACGATGTTTTTTTTTAAACAATTTTTTCTTCCTTTAGATTTTAGTTCTACTGCCAAATTTTAAGATAAACTATTTATTTCAACAATACTGTAAAAATTTCAAACTAAAATTTTACTTTCTATTTCTTCTTAATCGCTCTTTTAGTAATTGAAAAATAAGTGTTCCTTACAATTTTTTTTACCAAGTTCTAGTAGAGTTGTTATATTTTTATAGAGTAAACTCAGGGTCTAAAACACCCATCGAGATTAATAACAAACTGAGATGCGCATTCCATGCTTTAGGCATAGGAAAAAACTAAAGCAGAAAGAGAAACTTGAGTGTACTTTTCTGTCCCTTCCTGATAAAATCTGATTGGTCGAAGGAAACCAGTGGAAGGAAAGGTTAACCGTCTGTACGCAATCGAAAAAAGGATGGAAAAGTACACTCTCTAGTCGAGTGCGTGTTCCAGTATATTATTCATTTCGATGAAATCACCTAAAAACCTAGAATGGAGTTTTCTTGCTATAGCAATATTTTGCAGGGACGTAAACATTACACAGTCCACCATACAGCAGCAGAAATATACCTCACTCCATTTTTTGCTGGTTATTTGTCAGGAAGGGGGTGAAGTAGGAAGTAGACCTCTTGGTGGTCGGAGTGGACATGTGACTTGTAAAATTAAAATAGACAATTTCATCGGTTTTTTTTAAATAATAAAATTGTCGGCTCTTTGGCCAAGGAATGCATCATCTCGGGGTTCCCATTAGAACAAAAAACCTGTCTATTTGACCTGGGGCGAGTTTTGTCATTCCAATCCTACTAGATACGCATATTCATCCTGACCTCCCATCTAAGTTTTGGCACGAAAATTATGAATATCCAAGAAAATGTATCACAACAATTATACGCCTCAACTTTGGACATGCCTATCCAGCACATTTGCATAAAATAAATGTTCTACCTTCGGAGAATTGTGATATTTGTAATTTTAAAGGAGACCTGGATCATATTTTCTTTCAGTGTTCTAAATATAGAGCAGTAAGTGACAGATTACATAACAATTAATTATAATATTCAGGCTCCTTTTAATACTCCTTCTCTCCTCAGCCTCCTTAATAAACAAATTTTTGATGGTATCATCGGCTTTTTGAAAGAAACTAATATTTTATTATGAACTTTGTGAATAAACGTTTAAGTAGGTTAGCTTCGTGTCCTCTGTTGTTTTTCCTCTGCTGCATCCCTTAATTTATAGTGGTCCTCTAATTTTATTTGTGTTTAAAAAAATAAATGTGTGTCCCTGTTTTTTGTCTTTTGCTGATCTTCAATATTTGTTTTTTCATTGTCGACATAGGCTAATTGCAATACATGGTTTTTAGGATAGCGATTGGCTGCATGGTTATTAGCTAGATGCCAAAAAAAAACATTGGATTTTTAATGACATTTTTTGCTGTCCATTTGATACATGTTTTAAGACGCCTAAAAAAAAAACAAAAATACCCTTGACAGCATTTTTCGTCGTCAGCCGTCCAGGTCCGACTTCCGGAAATTCTGAAAGTTGGAGCTGGACACCAGACCTGACCACACGAAAAATGCTGGAAGTGGTATTCAATTGTTTTTTCATGGAAAATATGAGCCCCAGTGAGCAAACCAAAGGGCATAGCAGGATAAGCATGTGTTAGGTGCCCCCGCACCAATCGGGTCGAAATTTTTAGCACAAGTTGATAGTAGTGTTAGATGAAATTTCCCAAAATATTATTTTTGGAAAACCATTTTTACGGGAGTTATGGAGGTAAAAAGAAAAATGAAAAAAAATTTTTTTCTCGAGAACGGATAAACAGATTTTCATGAAAAAAATATATGTTATGGCTTTTGATGGTGCAAATGTGGGAAAAAATTATTGAACCCATTTGTAAAAAAATTTTTTCACATTTTTTCAAAATAAAAAAATTTTTTTTTTTGGGAATGTTCCAGAGGCACACCCACCATTTTCTTCCAAATAAATGCTTATATGCCCCTTTAAAACATATCCGGAAGGGTACAACATACTCAAAATTGATAATCATTGGCAGACTGCGGGCGGCGCGTAGTCTATGTAATGAAGCATTATAAGACGACTTTTTTGTAAATATTTCGTGCAAAGACGAGATTACCTCCCCGCCTTCGTTTTCGAGGGTGCTGAACACGATGCAGGTGGTGGGAGAAGTTTTTGACCGCCGCAACCCCCTGAAACTGCCATCCGTCTTATGGATCCCTTTATGTTTTCATATATAAACGGGTTTGGGGAGTGATTTATCAACGGGTTATACTTGAAATAATATGGAAGGGGGTTATAGAGCAAGTAGGGTCTAGACAGCAGGCCTAGGGGGTTGATTAAACCCTCCCGAGAGGTGTAGTTTTTTTTTTCAAATGATTCGGTTCAAATACGTATACCCCTTTTTTGGGGTCGCTGATCACGGGAAAACCCCCTCAAATGGGCAGAAATCACCTCTCACTCACTTGAGAGATGAAGATAGGTTGGAGCTAAAAATGAATATTTTTCCCATGATCAGCCCAAAAACGGGGGAAACGCGTTTGAACCCGAATTATTTGATAAAAAATGATTTTCCACTCCTCGGAAGGGTTTAATTAACCCCCTAGGCCTGCTGTCTGGACTCAAATTACTCTATAACCATCTTCCATGTTATTTCAAGTATAACCCGTTGATAAATGACTCTCCAGACCCGCATAGAAAACATAAAGAGATCCATAAGAGGGGTGGCCGTTTTAGGAGGTTTTCGGTGATCAAAAACGTCTCCTACCACTTGCATCGTGTTCAACACCCTCGAAAACGGACGGAGGAAGGTAATTTCGTCTTTGCAAGAAATATTTACATTATTTCTGCTTTTATTACATAGACTAGCGGTTCATTACTACATCTTACTACAACGGTCACTGGCGGCCATTACAACCCTACCATTTAAATCAGTATCAAACTTCAAGAAGTGTGGTGCAAAAATTCTCTGACGTCAACTGTGGGGTCAAACAAAATCTAGTTTGAAAATCTGAAGATTCTGCAAGGATGACGTCCGCAGTCAGCCTACGAAAGAACTAGTTTTCAAAGTCCACTACGAGGAGGTTACAGTGCCTTTCACTAATGAAGGTGTCTGTTTATTGTGAGTCCCCTTGCCTCTCACGAGTCGGGGTGTTTATTTATCGTGAGTCTCCTTGCCTCTAACTAGTCGGGGCGCTTGTTTATTGTAAGTTCCCTTGCCTCTCATTAGTCGAGGTGCTTGGTTATTATGAGTCCCCTTGCCTCTCACAATTCGGGTTGACTTTTTGCGTGAGTCCTCCTGCCTCTCACGAATCAGGTTACTCTATATTGATGAGACTTTTCTTAGTCTTCATTCTTCGAGAACATCCCATAAAAAAAATTTTATTTTGAAAAAATTTTTCAAAAAAGTTGCAGGGGGTTGCGGCGGTCAAAAACTTCTCCCACCACTTGCATCGTGTTCAGCACCCTCGAAAACGAGGGGGAGAAGGTAATCTCGTCTTTACACGAAATATTTACAAAAAAGTCGTGCTTCATTACATAGACTACGCGCTGCCCGCAGTCTGCCAATGATTATCAATTTTGAGTATGTTGTACCCTTCCGATCGCTTTGAAAATTGGATATGTTTTAAAGGGGCATATAAGCTTTTATTTGGAAGAAAATGGTGGGTGTGCCTCTAGAACATCCCCTATGAAAAAATCATTTTTTATTTTGAAAAAATTTTTTCACTACTTTTTTTCGACAAATGGACTCAATAATTTTTTCCCACATTTGCACCGTCAAAAGCCATAACACATATTTTTTTCATGAAAATCGGTTTATCCGTTCTCGAGAAAAAAAAATTTTTTCCATTTTTTTTTTACTCCCATAACTCTCGTAAAAATGGTTTTCCAAAAATAATATTTTGGGAAATTTCATCTAACACTATTATCAACTTGTGCTAAAAATTTCGACCCGATTGGTGCGGGGGCACCTAACACATGCTTATCCTGCTATGCCCTTTCAAGCTTCTACCTTAAAAGACAATTAAATGGCGCCTTGTAAAGCAAATTTGATGCCACCCGATATATTTAGGTGTGATGCATTATATAGTAATCACGACTACTCAAAAACTAATCTCTATCTGATCCATTTGGTGCACAGGTTCCTTTCATTAAATTTGCAAATATATTTGCAGGTGGCAAAATACCCAATAAAGAGAATGCAAACCATATTACATACAAATGCAATTAGACATTTGTTATCAATATTAAGAAAAGTACATAGGAATTACTCACTTAAATGCTCCACAGTAGGAATGTGAATTATCAAAGCCTTGGTCAGGCGGCACAACCCTATCAAGAAATTTAGGAGTCAGCGCTAACGAAGCCACTGCGGCCAATAACCATTGGTCGCCCAGGTCACCTGCCTCCACCGAAAATCTGCCATTGTTATCTCCATTTGCTTCACTAATGAAACGTGGTCTTTGACAAATTTCCTGCAACGAAAAAAACATCATTTTAATTAAACAAGAGAAAACGATAATGTAAAAATAAAAATGGTGCGACTTTTATAGTTATTGTAACAAACTAATAAAACATCTGGCTTGGTCAGCATATACCTTTCGTATAAGAGAATGTAAAGAATCCTTTACTATGGGATATGATAATGCGTCATCATTAATTGGATACCAGAGCAGAGGTTGGAAATTACGATATGACGTTATCCCTAGAACGGTATCGATATTTTATGGTACTGTATTGGTATCGTACGTAAATTGTACGTACATATTGTTTTTATTAGGTTTATGTTAAAATGCGGTTGAATAAATGAATAAAACTCAATTAACATTTTGCTTAAAGGTTTATTTTGCCAAGTAAACATACAATATACATGGCAACTTAAATGAGAAATGAACAAAGTAAATTTTTTTCTTTTTCTCAAAGTCTTCATCTGTTAAACCTCGTTCGACATTGTAAACGTTTATTGGCAGGCCCCTCACATAAAATCATGGGCACCGGTACCAAATTCACTGGCGCCCCCCGCGCCTAATAATTGATAACCCCGGGGGGAGAAATGTGAAAAACATTTTTTTTGGCAACATTCTGGCGAGCCCCCGCGCTTAATAACTGATGAGCGGGGGGGAGAAATTTGAAAAAAAAAATTGTCAAGATTTCTGGCGGGCCCCCACGCTTAATAATTGATGAGCGAGGGGGAGAAATGTGAAAAAAAATTATTGTCCAGGTCTCATAATTAATAAGCGAATATTGCGTTTACTGGTCTAACCGGGACCCTAAAGTGGCCGGGCAAGAGTACCGCAATCCCTACTGACCCCCCCCCCCCCTTGTGGGGACACGTAAGAATTATATACTAATTAACGGGTATTGGTAACGATGCGTAATATTTACGTGTAGAGCTCCAGAAAATAATAAATGTAACTTCTAACACGAGCACTTGCGAAGTGGCAATGTAAACAACCTATCGCTAAGATATTATTTAGGCAAGCATATCTGGGGGATCGAGAAAATTTGGGGACGTATGGCTTTGTAAATGCAAATTATTCAATTTATAGTACTAAGGTACTATAATAAATAAACATTCATTTTAAATCAGATATAGGGTATAATTCATTTTTTGGTATATGTACAATGTACATTATCTTGATGTTATTACCTTTTTTGTTATTCTGTCTTCTTTTTTTCGTTTTCATCTCCATAGTTTCTGAAAACCTTATTTGAGGCAAATGAGTTGCTACAGCATACCCCCCCGTTAACAAAAAGAACAATTAATCAAGCAAAGTGTCGATGGAAAAACGTACCTTTTTAACATGAGATGGCGGAATATTACATCTGTCAACCAACAAAAAAGCAGGTTTGACTCTGTCAACATTGACAGTCACAACTTTATTATTTTTAACAAAAGTAATTAACTTTTCTGTACGGGACAAAACTTTAAAAGGCCCTTCGTACAGTGGAGTAAAGGTGCGTTTATAACCTTCTTTACGAACCAAAATAAAATTACATTTGGAAATCTCTTGGTTAATAAATGTTTTATAATTAACATGAGGAACTGGAGAAAAAAATTATAAACTGTGAAAGTAATTTCGTAACTTGTCAATAAATATAGGCATGTTTGGAGTATCATATGATTTAACGAAAAATTCGCCAGGTAACCGTAGAGTTTGGCCGTAAATTAGTTCTGCAGACGAACATTGTAAATCCTCTTTGGGAATTGTCCTGAAAGCTACTAAAACAATTTGAAGTTCGTCTACCTAATGTGACGTATTAGCTCTTGCTGTTAATGCAGCTTTAAGAGAGCGGTGAAAACGTTCTACCATTCCGTTGCTTTGCGGGTGAAAAGTAGTAATACGAATTCTATGAAAACCCAAAAAGATAGATAGATGTGGAGAAAGGACAGCTGACAGCTGACGATGTGATACTTATCGCATCAGTTATTTTCAGGCTTACTTATCTTTGTAAAACACAGAGGTTGGTTTTGGCCATTTGTTGCTCCTGAGACCATCAAAGTATGGGGACACACAATACTTTTGGTATTATGACCGTAAAGTATATCCAGTACATTTGCTGGAGATTTGCCTCAGGATTTTCACAGATTTTCCATATGTCGTAGAAGGTTTGAAAAATTCGGTGGAAATAGGTATGCATTTTGTTTTATTGAAATTAACACTCAATGACCGTGAGTCGAACTTAAATTTTGTACAAGAGTTTTCAGCCCACCTTACATCTACAGGCAAATATGATTGTTCGAGACACCATGAGGACGTGCCTGCGAAACAGAATCGTTTTCTCAAAGATGCCCAGTCCTTGATTAAGATCATATCAGAAATGGGAAACCCATCTTCAGATACTAGCCGAGACCTCCACGTTCTTGACACACGCCGCATCATGGATCCATCTATCGCAGCATCTCTCTGTAAAGTGGTGACATTAGGGCAGTCTCAGGCAGACGAGTTTTTGAAAAGCCGAATTGTAGCTCGCAGTACTCCGATCAATGACTCCATGAAGAAGAATAAAGTTTTACTCTTCAGCAATGGCTCCATGAGTGTTTAACAATCCCGCCAGCAGCTTCAAATTGCCTCCTTAAAATGTGACAGAAGTCTATTTTCCAGACTATTCATTGCTTGTCAGGTGCGCCAGGGAGACATCGAGGACTTCTTTCGATATGAAAATCAGGCCTACCCTCCTTCCCTGTCAGACAACAGTGACTTATATTTCGGCAAAAAGTCAAATTTGCTAGATTGCCTTGTAACTAAAGACCAAGTTGACATGTCCATACCTTCTGCTGAAACTGAAATGGTAGTAATTGATGGTGCTGCTGCTGTACATTTTCTGCGTCCTCAGTCTGGGAAAACTTTCTTCTGTTACAAAAATAAATTCGTAACTTACATCAGTAATCAATTTACTGGATCAGTTCGTCGGATTGACGTAATTTTTCATGACTATCATGCTGACTCTCTGAAGGCTGCCGCACGCTTGAAGCGAGAAACTGGCATTAGGCGCAGAGTAGAAGGGGATAAAAATTGGAGTGAGTTTTTGAGAGACGATGAGAACAAACGAGAGTTGTTTTTATTCTTGAATGATTTCATTGGTTCTGCGTATTAAAGAGGGAAATTTGTTGTTACCCGAGAACAGGAGATCATATCTTCACTTCAGTCTGACCTAACGAATCTGATACCCTGCGCCCATGATGAAGCAGATTATAGAATGATCCTCCACATCGCTGATGGTTGCAGCGAAGGACACAAACATATTTTGATCCGCACGGTCGACACAGACGTGGTGGTGCTGGCAACTGAATTTTGCATGCTCTACGTGGCTGTGAAAACATATGGACTGCCTTGGGTGCCGGCAAGTCCTATCGCTTGCTGGATGTCTCCTCTATTATTCAGAGTCTTGGGCCAGAAAGGTGTTTGGGTATTCTCTTCTTGCATGCCTCCACAGGTAGCGACACTACTTCTGCGTTCAGGGGCAAAGGAAAAAGAACAACTCTGGCGGTGTGAAAAGATTTTCCAGCAGTAAATCCTATCTTTGAGTGCTTGTCCAAAGCTCCTTCCTTGGATGAAATTGAGCAGGCCCTACCCGTACTGGAAAGGTATGTCGTTATAATCTATGACATATGTTCAGAAAATGAAGAAGTCAATACCGCCCGTCTTCACCTATTCAGCAAGGGTAAAGACATAGAAAATATCCCCCCTACTCAAGATGCTCTCCATCTGCATACCCAGAGAGCTGCCTATCAGGCGGGGCATATATCGAGACAGAGTCTGACGAAGGATTTCGTTCTTCCCGACCCTGCATTGTATGGGTGGACCAAGACACCACATGCAGTATGGAAGGTAAAGTTAATGTCATATATTATATGGTACACACAAATCAACGCACAGGGCTCTTATCCTTGACCATTCGCATTCGTATACGTATACCTTTTCCAATACAAATTGCATGGGAAAACATATACTTATTCGAATGTGAATTCGCAAGGGCAAGGACCCTGGTCGTAACGCTCCTTAAATAGTATTTTGCGTCCTCCAGATCAAGTGGACGACCCTGCCTCCGGCAGGAAAGGCATACCGCGAGGTCATCTTCTGTTCATGCAAAACCCCATGTGCAAAACGGTGTAGCTGCGGAAAATCCCAACTGCCATGCACCAGCCTGTGCAAATGCAGTTGTGAGCAAGAGTAGATAAAGTTACAAGTTCAATAAAGGTAAAAACAAAAACCTCAGGGGTTCACAAGGGTTCACAACATACAATCTGACACCCCGATGATGATAATTATTATTATAATACTCTTTTTATTCCTCCAGGTGCTCGGAACAAGGAGGAATTGGTATAACCTGCAATTAATGCAGAGGTCATCTTCGAATGAAGACAATCTTCAATGTTCTTTGTGTGTTCTCTGTTCTAAATATGCAATTTATTTGAGTAAAATTAAATAAAGCTTCGTTTAAAGAATAGTCTTTTAACCTTTTTGAGTCTCATAAACGTCAACTCAGGTTGGAGGCAAAGAAACTGAGCACAATATTCCTCAGGTACACCTTCAGTACATACCCGTTCAAACCCTAGGTACCCAAATGGGAGTACTATAAGACAGTTATAATCAGGTTTCTCGCCCCCAAAAACATAGATCTACACCCAAAAATGATCTCGCTACGACGACTGAAACGGAATTAATAGTCCAAAATGACATTAGGTCCAAAACTGTACTTTGCGCGACTGTACAGAAGTTAAAAGTAACTGATCCGATGGGTTCTCGTTCTGAATATGGTCCTTATGGATGAATATATGGAAAAGACGCAAATTGCATTACAAGCATTAGCACAACAATTGTGTCCTGCGTAGATCTGGCTTGTCTAAAATAATATTAGGACTTATTTATTACACTAAATGTATCTAAATATGTAAGTAACGTTTTTTTTTGTTTATAAAGTTTAAATTTTTTGTGCAGTACACTACAATGTATCTCCTCCATTGGACATTGGTATCATCACTGTTGCATTTAATGCTGCACCTAAATTTAATATTTGATTAAACATAAAACACAAAGAAAATATATAGTCGACAATAATTTTCAATGTAGATTTCGGAAATAAAGACATTTGTTATTATTTTAGACTATTATTAATATTTTTAACTTCCTGCTCTGCTGTTTCACTTCTTGTGAAGACACCCCTGTATCTTTTTTATTTGTGGCCGAATTCATTTCAAATTTTTATCAGCCATACCACTTTATAAGACGACTTTATTCAACACATAAATGCCGCCTAGATCTAAATCTCCGGCCTACTGCGATAAACAGAAAATCGCAGTTTTTGAGAAATGATAGTCGGCAAAATAGATAGACAGAAATTTTTTTAATGAAAGTTGTTCTGAATCACTAGATATGACCCCCCCCCCCCCATTGTAAAATTTTGTGAAAATCGGAATATTTAAAAAATATATATTTTTGTTTCACTTCTCATGAATACGCCCTTGCATCTTTTTTATTTGTGACCGAATTCATTTCAAATTTTTATCAGCTATAGAACTCCATGAGACGATTTTATCTAACACTTTTTATCGCAATAGGCCGGCGTTTTAGATCTAGGCGGCGTTTATATGTTGAATAAAGTCGTCTTATGAAGTTGTATGGCTGATAAAAATTTGAAATAAATTCAGCCACAAGTAAAAAGATACAGATACACACTGTATATTATATAAAAAGAATAAATTTATTAAAAGTTTTTTTATTTTACATAAAATTTGCAGGTTCCTTTATTTTCTTTTCAGTTTCCCTTATTCCTCGTCTTCTGTCATAATGGTCAAACTTCCAACAATATTCGATTCTTCAAAAGAAGAAGGGGGATGCGTGTTGTAATGAAAAACAACATTAGAAAATTCACTTTTAAATTCTTCTAAATAGTCTTCCATGAAATATTACCATAGTTCATCAACCGTTTTGTGGTATTGAGAAGATATAATTACAACATTCTAAACAAGCCGTCTAACAGCAGGGGCGTAGCGAAGGGGGGGTATTGTTGAAAAGTTTTGTTAAATACTTTCTGCCCCCCCCCCTCCGCTCATCAATTTTTATTTCGGCGGAACTTGATAAAATTTGGGTAAAAGTTGGAAATTCGGGAAAATTTTTTTTTAGAATTTCTCCCCCCGCTCATCAATTTTTTTTGGAGGGATTATTATTTAATTATTTACAGAGTTGGCTTTTTAAGTCTTATGAAGTTGGCAAATTTGAAAAACCTCCCAAAAAGTTGACTCGCTACGCCTCTCTCTAACAGTAATAGTGATTGTTTAAATAATATAATAATAATCCTACGTTTCGATCTGCATGGGGCGCATAATGCTTCTTTTTAATACTTATTATCACAAATTACTTTCGTTTCTTCATCTACTTGGCTGTCCTAATAGTATCATCTATAGAAATGAATATTAGTAATAGTTACCGTGACAATAAGTACTTCTAGGGGTCTTCACAGACAAAACGTGGTATCTACTAACACCTCACTTCTTTCTTGAAGTAATTGAATAAAAATTGTACACAGTCCAGAAGTTGTCTTGGTCATGGTCACGTTACGGCCGAGTAATCCACTTGTTCTGCAGTATATCCAAGTCAAGTCGATGCTGTCCAACAAAGTGTATCGTCACTTGAAAACGACATCGCTAATACGCATCTGTGCTTATAACACGCATGGCTGACTTCTAATCATTTCCTGAATATTTGCGGATGAAATAGTTAAAAGGAAGCAAATTAGACGTCTTAATTAATAAGCACTTCCTGGAAGTCGAGACATAGGTAAATATTGGTCCCTATTAATATTTTCTCTTATAATTAAATAAGTGATTGAATAACGCTCTTAAATTATTCAATTATCTTTAATGGATAACATATACACTCATAGATTTTGTTATTTGTTATTAAAGTGATAATGTTAGGCGGATATTTATAAAAATTTCATTTTCTGAGTTACAGTCACGATAAATTGAAAATGTTCTGTTTCTACTGAAGTAGTATGGTTCACCCCATTCTTATACTGCACATAAAAAAGCTGCCGACAGAGCTAAAATAAGGGGAAACCGGGGCATGCTTTATTTTTCTACACTATATACACTATAAATATCTGCTTGATTTACCTATTTACCCTTATTTACCCCCCAATCTTTCAACGGAATACGATGAAAATATAATCTAGTTCCAGATCTCGTTAAAATACATACGTATACAAAATTTCAAGTCAATATCTTAAACGGTTCCAGACTAATCGTACCCTACAGACAGACAGAATTTTTTCTTTGCTTAAACTTAAAATCTCGACGTTCATGACATTCTAAGCATATCTGAAATTTTTTTTGTCGTTACTATACTTCCACTGGATGTGGAAGTAAATTAAATACATCTTAGGTGTGTCACACTGTAAGTTTTGGAAAAACTAAATAAATTTAAAAAAACAATTACAATCTAAATCGTATATAAATTAAATGTAAAAAGACGTTTTAAAAGCTTTTATTATTATTTAGGTGTACTTACACTTGATTTAAAAAAAAATAGTACAATCTTGGATAAGAAAATGCCATTTTTTAGCCGTCTAAATTGTTCTTTTGACAGTAAACTATTGAAATTAACTTAATAATGGAAATATAAATGTCAGTCAGTTATAATTACGAAAGTTGATACTGATATGTTGATAAAAAATAAAAAAAAATCTGGGAATAGACTAAAAATAGAACGGACATAAGTTCAATGATATCGAACGGACATTAGATGGGATTACTAAAGAACAATGTTAAAAAAGGTTTTTTTTAAGCCATCCGTGGTAATGTGTGGAAGTCATCTTTTTTACTAATTTTGGGGTGCTGAAAACGAATCCGACATCCTTTTGGCGAAAAATCTCGGGAACACATTAAAAAACAACCCTTATTTGGGGGTGACATTGGAATTGATATTAGTCTAAATACTAAGATTTGATAACTAAGTAGAAGAAGTAAAAAAACCAAATTCACCCCTTCAACCCTCCTCGCCATTCCCTCACCACCCCGAAGAAGGTTGTAAGCTACTATAACTACTATATAGTTATTTACATATTTTTAAAAAACCTGGGCGCAAATTTTTGAGAACATTCGTTTTCAAGCGTGCATGTCTAAAAACGTTCAATTGAAAACGATCGCACTTGTAAATACGAATTTTTGAAGGTGTTCGTTTTTGTTTCCCGAGTGCTTCGTTTTAAAACGAACGGGGCATTTGGCAACGTTGCATACTCGCAATTGATAGTGACATTTGACAGCTTTTCTATAATAACTGGTTATAACCTTACTTTTTACGTGTTTGCTTTTGCGTTTTGGTGCTTTTTAGAACAATGGCCCCCAAAAAAATTCTGAGGAAAAAGGGACAAAAAAAAATTAGTGGAGTTCATGAAAAAACATCATAATTTAGTAAGTGGGAAGCAACGATATAATTTTAGCAAAGTTGACGCCCAAAACCTGTGGAAGTAAATTACCAAACTTTTAAATAGCATTCCGGGAGCAATTAAAGATTGGAAGAGCTGGAGGAAGGTAAGATTTTTATAAATAATTAAACTCAGAATACAATTAAAATTGTAATTTTTTTAGGCCTGGCAAGATCTAAATAATAGAACTAAAGGAAAGGAGAGTAAAAATAAGAAAAGCTCTACGGGGACTAGAGGAGGACCTTTCTCTGAAGAATTAATGACTACAACTGAAGACGAGCTGCTCGGTCTATTGACAAAAGTTGGAGTTGAAGGCCATGCAGTCGATGAATCTGTGGCTTAATTCAATGAAAATCTTGGAGGCATAAATGATACACATATTTCATATACCAGTTGGTGCTGTAGATCTGCAAGTTAATGAATATGGTGAACAAGATAATTAAATTGCTGTCGCATCATGTGAAGAAATAACTGATGAAAATTCCCTCACAGAAAACGAAATTTTATTAAGTGACAATGATGTCTTGAAAGCCATCGCAGAAACCAAAACCGTTTTAAAATCAACGGAAAACGTGGAGTCCTCGGGGGGAAAAGTGCCAATCAAAAATTTACCTAAAAAAAGCTCTTAACTTCAAGATAATTTAACTCGGAAATTATTAATCAAAGAGAGCTACTACAAAAGAAAACTAGAAATTTTAGAAGAAAATACTCAGCTCAAACGAGATAAAGTTGCAGCACTACAACAGATTGGTGCAGCCCTAGAAAAATTTACTAATTAATTCCATAATGTAATGATTCTATTAATAATTTCCTCCAATTTAAGTTTGGATACTATAATTTCTGGTAGATAGTTAAAACCACGTCTTAAGTGCCTTATTTTAGTTTGTATGTGTTTGTTAACAATATTTTGCCAAAGACTGTCGTTTTGAAGTGCAATTTTAATCTACATACCATTGTCTTCGAGTGCTTGAAGTCCGCTCGTTGAAAAACGTTTCAAAATAAGCGTCAATAAGCGTGTTCGTTTAAAAGCGAACAGTCGAAAATTGCATTTTAGTAATTTTCGCTAACTTATGATTCGCTTTCAAAAAACGAACGCTCAAAAATTGACCTCCAGGACACCTTATTAAGTGGTCGCTATCAGAACCCGGTGGGTCTCACCTTCTTCTGGATTCAGTCTCGGTTGTCCATATATTGCCTGTCTTCTGTGATCCAAAGCCTCACAGTCGCACAGGATGTGGTAGGATGTCTCCGTTGCCCTATTGCATTGTCTGCATTTTAGGTCCCCGTTGAACAATCCCATTTTGTGTAAGTGTCCTTTCAGGGCGCAGTACCCTGTTAGGAAGCCAATGATTATGCGGAGCTGATTCCTGCTTAGTGATAGCAGTTCTTCAGTCTTCTTTCTGGATGGTCCTTTGATAAAGGTTTTACCATGTTGTTGCCCAGTTATTTTGTCCCAGTATTCTTTGTGTTGGTTCTTGACCTAGTTCCTCATTTGGTCCCGTACTGTGGTTTTAGGCACTCCCAGAGCCGGTTCTGGGCCAATATATGGAGTTGAAAGACTCGACTTTTACTTGGTTAAAATTAATGTCAAACCTATAGTTTCACAAATAAAACACTGAAATGTTTTTTAAAATTTTCACTGGTATATTAAGTCAACATGACAATTGTTTCGCTAAACATTAGCTTCTTCAGATTTGAGTACAAGATTGAGTCAGTCTTGCTTCACCATAATTCCCCAAACATTCTCAATGGGATTAATGTCGAGACTTTTGGAAGGCCACGGTAGCTCTTCCTCATTATTATCCCGGAACCATTGTTTTGTATCACGTGCAGTATGTATGGAGCAATCTTCCTGTTGGAAGATAAAACTCTCATCTGGATATAGTTCCCTTACTGATTGGCAACATAACATTTTCAAATATCCCAATATATTTAGTGGAATTAAGATGACCATCAACAAACCAGTGCATTCCCATTCCTCGTTGACTAATCCATGCCCAGATAGTAACAGAAAAACGTCCCGATTTAATTGGATCGAATGTAATATTTTGATTGTATCTTTGCCCACGAGGCCTGCAAACACTATATGTCCATCATTACATGACTGGAAAACTTTTTCATCAGAAAATATGACTTGAGCAAAAGCCTTCATTATTCAACATATGGTGCAGTGCAAAAATGATCCTTGTTCATTTTTCTTTCGTGAAATTGTATTTTTTAGCAGCAGGACTACCTTTCAGAATGCCAAGTTTAATTCTTCTACAGGCAGTAGATTTTGAAGCAGAAAAATTTGTTTCCAAAACTGGATCAACTGCGATCCCAAATGTACTTTCTTGGAGGAAATCTACAAAGGCTTCACCTTGTTGTTCGTTACTTCATTTGGGGCTATCAAACTCATGCTTGCGGGATATCGTTTTTTCATTTCCCATCTTTTCTTAACTTTCATTACACTGCATTTATTTATGTTATATTTAGACAATCTGTTTTCCAATTTGGAAAGACCAGACCCATGTATTCCTATGTATTTTCGGTCGCTGAATCCGAATCTGCGGTCAAAAAAATCGTACACCCCCAAAATCATTAGCTAGAGCAAAAAGACACCCCTGAAATGGGGTAAAAAGAATATTAAGCTACGAGAATAGTTGTTACATCTTAATCAATCGAATTATACAAATTAAGGTTAAACAGCAGCGTACATACAATAGATATGAAACACACCCCCAGGGAGGGGCGAAAACTAGCCCCCATATATAAAAAAAATCGATCCAAAATAGCAATGACTGCTGAAAAAGCTCAAAATGTCTAAGTTTTGTTAAAGTGATAAGAAACTGCATCAGGTCCGACGTAATCTTCATAAACTGCCCCTATAGAGTTGATAACAACCACCCTCAAGTTTAAAGGACACGAGAAAAAGAAGAAAAAAACGTAAAATGGAACAGGATTTCTATTTTCATGGATGCTATGATTGGCTGAAATTGCGAAGTACTCTAAAATGGAACTAGAAACTTACGTACCATCAACATTCTACGGTGTCAACCCTCAGAGGGTGTGAAAACTACTCCCTATGTAAGGTTTGACTATAAAAAGTTGAGAGACGCCACCCCCATATAAAAAAAAAACTATGGAAATGAAACGAATAATTAACAGTATAGCTTTTTCGTTACATCTTGAATTACGGTAGTTTACATCCTTTCTGGTGTTACTTAATAACATTTATAGGACATGAGTTTCAAACTCTAACGATTTTTGCTAATCACAGCATCCATAAAAATGTAAATCTGGTTAGTTTCTCTCTATTTTTCCAGCATCCTACAGATACAGGGGTAGTATCTCGCAACCCCGTGGGGGTGGTTTTCAAGCACATCGTCGAACATAGTCCTCTCTTCCACACAACGCAGGTGTTTCGAATTTTTATAGAAGTCACTGTAACTTTTTATAGTTAAATCTTACATAGGGGGGTAGTTTTCACCCCATTTGTGGGTTGACAGTGTAGGATGTTGATGGTACGTAAGTTTCGGGTTCTATTTTAGAGTACTACGCAATTTTAGCCAATCATAGCATCCATGAAAATAGAAATCCTGTTGGATTTTACGTTTTTTCTTGTTTTTCTCAGGTCCCTTGAATTTAAAGATGGTTGTTCTCAACCCTATAGGGGCAGTTTATGAAGATTACGTCGGATCTGATGTAGTCTCTTAACACTTTAACAAAACTTAGACATTTCGAGCTTTTTCAGCAGTCATTGCTGTTTTGGATCGATTTTTTTTATATATGGGGGCTAGTTTTCGCCCCCTCCCTGGGGGTGTGTTTCATATCTATTGTATGTACGCTGCTGTTTAACCTTAATTTATATAATTCGGTTGATTAAGAAGTTAACAACTATTATCGTAGCTTAATCTCCTTTTTATCCCATTTCAAGGATATTTTTTGGCTCTAGCTAATGATTTTGAGGGTGAACGATTTTTTTTGACCCCGGATTCGGATTCAGCAACCGAAAATACATAGGGATACATGGGTCTGGTTCGCTGCTTTGAACTTTTTTTTTGTGGGGCTGTGTTATTAGTTAATTAGTTTTATATTCATTCATATGGTTTTATATTAGTTTAAACGGGATCCTTCACCATTTCTTAGAATGCAATGTGTGAGTGAGTACAGTATACGATCAGTATAGTAGACAGTACAGTATAGTTATAGTGAGTGCACTATACGATCAAATTATAGTGTTAAAACTAAAAAAAACAAACTTTTTGATTTCATATTAATGTATTGTCACCAGAACTACACGTGTATTCAAAATTTCAGCTGAGTTGGATGTCGTTAAGTGGCTAAAAATTGGCTTGCAAAAGTCCTCCTAAACATACTAACATACAACAAACATACAAACATAACAAACAACTAACATACAAAGCAAGTTAAATAAAAGCTTCTAAAAAAAGTTCAAATTAATTACTTTCGCTTGAAATTTTTCGTGCTTCTGAGAAAAGATAGTTTAGAGTATGGTCATTAAAAGTAGTAATAGTCGTGACCCATAAAACCCCATATTTTCGGGTCCTAAACATGAAAATTTACCATGTTAAATGCCATATAACGAGTACTGAAAATAGATATTTTCTTCGACTGTTAAAAAACTGTACTTCTTTTCATTATTATTTCTAGTGTGTAAAACATGTTTATGGTAATAGTGAAAAACAGTAGTTTCTTTAAGAGTCGTAGAAAAATATTATTTTCAGCACTCGATATATGGCGTTTAACATGGTAAATTTTCGTGTTTAGAACCCTCTAGAGCTGAAAATATGGGGTTTCATTACAACTTTTAATAACCACACTCTGAACGTCTTCTCCCAGAATTAATGAATTTCAATCAAAAGTATACTCCATGAATTTTGTGCGGGGTCCTTTGAATTTTGCGTTTCAACCAAAGACTCACATCATGGAAGAAAACCTGGTTTTGAAATACACATTTCTTATTTTAATTTCTATAATTTAAATGTTATATGGTGACCCGTTACTAAAACACATCATCTCAGCACTACTGGGACCACCTGCGTGATACGCCAACAGGGTCTGGTAGTAGCAACGGCATTGCCGAGTTTTACAGTTATTTTTTATAAAAGTTAACTTAGGTCCTAAATTATCTTAATATTTCTGCATAATTGTATAAATCATTGTATCTCACATCTTTATTGGCGATAGATATTGACTTGTTTTCACAATAAAACCAGTTAATAAATTATACGTACAGGTGGTGTCCGAAGAAAAAAATGCAAATAAAGTAGGTTCTTAGTATATGGAAATATCTCTATTTTGTAAGGTTTCTAAATATTACTTATTATGAGACAGTTTTATGACAATCGAAGAAAACCATAAATAAATTATAAATATCGTATAACATAATATTAAGATGTATCTATAGTCTGAACAATAAGAGTGGACAGAGTAAAAAATAAGCGGTATTTTACTACATTCTACCAGAGACCAATATTTAAGATTATTACGATTTTGTCGCTTATAAGAGATTCGAACTAACTCTCTTGAACCCCACAACCACCCACAATCATCCAAATGCGTCGAATGTACGAAGTTATCACTTTAATATCTTATACTTTGTAAGATGGCTGAAAAAACACTAAATAGGTGGTATGGTCGGGCACGATACAGTGACGTCCAGCTGGGTATTTTGGTATATTAAATAAATAAATAAATAGTGTCTTTATGCAATGAAATTGATCTTAGGATGGCGTAGTTCGATTATTCATCACTCTTCCACGCAACCACCATAGAAAAAAATAGTTTATGTTTAATAATAACACGAAAAAGAATATAGTAAATATTTTGTTTATAATATTGCACATCATTAAAATATATAGTGTAGCAAAATACTTCTATGGTAAGAAAACTAACAAAAAAGAAAAAAAAAAGATGAAAAACAGAGAAAATATAGAAAACTACAAAACCACAAAAAACAACAATAAGTACTTCTTCAAGCTCTCTTAGCGAGAATATATGTTTTGGCATGCTTCCTGAAAGATGAAATGCTAGTTTGAGATTTGACATTCTGCGGTAACCTCTTGAATAATTTTGCGGCATTATAACTAAAGGATCTCTGGAATTGTGCACCTTTATGCTTGGGAACATGTACAAATGTACAACCCACAATTGCGTGTAGGACAGCTATGAATATTTTGTCTCTTAACTAGTTTTTTGAACAGATTATCAGGTGTTTCTTATTTATTAATCTTATATAATAAACAAGCAAAGTGTAGTTCAAAACATTAATTTAAGTTCAGCCATTTAAATTCGAGGAATTTTGACGAGACATGGTCAAATTTTCTTAAATTATACCAGTATCTTATGCAGGCATTCTGAATTTTTTGCAGGCTAACCTTATCATTGTATCAATGCAGGCCAATAAAGTACATCGCATTTCCCTAACAGAGATAGTATTATAGAATCACACAATTTAAGCGTATATTATGTATATTATTGTATATTATTGCTTTTATACAAAAAAAAACAAACAGCATAGGTATAATAATAATTATTACACCTATTTGATTTAATCAAATAGGTATATTGTGACTGGAAAAAAAATTAATTATCATCTTAGAATATTGTATAGAAACAAAACATGACAATCTGAACTTAATTATCGAATAAAGAAGCTTAGTAGGTTAGATGATATAAGAACTTTACCTAGATGTTATTACCATATTTTTAATATTAAAGTTGCAGTCGGACGTTGAAGACTGCGAATAGTTAAAGACGATGACCTCTGTGGGTCTTAACATTTTTATATCAAAGGACCGTTCACCTTTCTTATGGAAGTGGGGTTTCGGTGAATTTTTTTGGTATTCATGGAAAATGTAGATCAGGTCATGCTGATTAAAAGTCTCAATGGGCACAACTCTCAGAAATAAGATTTTCATGGTGTAATTGACGTCCAAAGGTGACTATTTGCGACTAAAATATATATCTTATTTATAGGTCTATAGCAATTTTTTAATAGCTTTTTTAGTTTAAATAGACTACTTTTATGTACTAGATGTTTTCTAACATCAGTAAATACTGAAATGAACACAGTTGTATGTGCAAAAATGAATTTTGAGATATCCGTACAGGCTTTTCTGTATGGAACTTACTAGTGCAATCAGCACAATCTAGCAATAAAAAGTCAAAAATATGCACGCAGCAGTGTGTATGTGTAGTGTTACGAAGGGGAGTTTGATAAGTACCTTTACGTAAGATGTATGTTTTTCATTAATACCACCCGTCTTAGCGTTACCCAATGTGCACCACAAGGAGGCTACGGATCGGATTTGCATGCACAAATGGCCGATTGTTGAAGTGTGTAACAATTCTTTTTGTGTATTTATGAAAATGTTTTGTACCTCCTTGTGATAACGCCGGGCGGTACATCTTATGTAAAGGTACTTGTCAAACTCTCCTAACACAACACACACACACACACACACATACACACACACTTCTGCGTGCATGTTTTTGACTTTTTATTGCTAAATTCTGCTGATTGCACTAGTAAGTTCTATACAGAAAAGCCTATACGGATATTTCAAAATTCATTATTGCACCTACAACTGTTCATTTCATTATATACTGATGTTAAGAAACATCTAGTACCTATATAAAAGTAGTCTATTTAAACTAAAAAAGCTATAAAAAAATTGCTATAGACCTATATAAATGATATATACTTTAGTCGCAAATAGTCACCTTTGGACGTCGATTACACCATGAAAATCATATTTTTCGAGAGTTGTGCCCATTAAGACTTTTGATCAGTATGACATTTTCCCCGAATTTCAAAAAAATTCACTGAAACCCCATTTCTTTAAGAAAGGCGCGAGAAACCTAAGTAAAATATGATGGTACAATACTTCCTTTTATCCGGTAAATGGGTGTCTATATTTGATTTGTATGTATACTTTGCACTGTAATATAGCTTTGGTTAGGTCAATGCTTAGGGAGGAAAATCAAATCACGCTGTAACAGTTTTTTTTGCATGTGCCACCACTGAGTTATAAATCAAGAGCTACTGGCTGATGGTTCATCATGATACAAAGAATAGAAGGTATGCTAGATAGTGCGCCAAATTCGGTCCGGTTGGCCCAAGACGTCACGCGGTGATAGCGGGATTTTAAATTACATAGGATTTTCCTCATGATACAAAGAATTTGTATCATGGATTTGTCTGAACTCATTGGAATTTTGAATAAATGGGGATTCTTAGTGTTCTTAGTAAGCATCGTTCTTTATAAATGAGCTTTATCTCCGCATAAATACATTTTAAACATATTGTCACTTTTACATGATGCCAATGCACAACGCATTTTTATAACTGAAGGTTATTGCAAGAACACTAAAATAAGTAAAATAATTCAAAAAACAACTTCCACAGTCGTCGGCAAACTTACTTTTACGAAGGAAGCGGGTAGAAAATTATCACCGCGTGACGAAGCAACTGTCGATTTGGCTCCGCCCACATGCGCAATGTCATACCTTGTATTCTTTGTATCATGATGGTTCATCCAAAGCCAAGAAGGAAGAGAAAAAAACTCCCTTTTGAAGTTGCACCATATCTGTCATACAGGGTCATCGTCAGAGGTGTGCAAACTGTTTTTTTTTTTATGTAAACAATGTTTTATTAATTTAGAGCATTAAGTTTTTTTTATAAGGCGGTATCTCAATTTTACTTTCAATGTTTATATTTAGTGAGAATATTAGGAACGAATGAAACTGGCAGTTGGGAGTTGCCGACTGCAAACACCCATTATAAACACTATACGATATTGACTGTCTACTTAATCTCAGCGAAATTGTGAAAACTAAAATTACCGACTAAACATTGTGTCCAAAAAAATTGCTCAAACAAAGAATGGTAGAAAGAATACGAAGTATTGTCGTCAAAAAAAAAAAATCAAGTTTATCGATCCTGACCCAAAATGTTGTACACCAGATTTCTTCGTATTTTCTCAAAGATTTCCTGAGATTTCCTCTCCATTAAATTGATACATTTTTTGAAGAACGGGGGGTGAGAAATCTGAAAAAAATTTTTGGGGGAAGAAATCCGAAAAAGAAAGATTTCTTGAGATTTCCTCAGATTTTCTTTAGATTTCCTACGAGTGTACACCAGACTTCCTTCACGGTTTGCCCCTCGATCCTGACATACGTTTTTTTTTGGTGAGCTTGTGAATGTGAATTGTTTTCTCATAGAAGAATACATTAATTCAAAATAGGGTCATAGCTCTTAAACTATGCGATTATGTTACGTAAAAACAATGTTTTGCAAACCTAATTAATGTTTTTTTTTAAGTTGCAACATAATTGTCACAATTAAATTTAAATACAAGAAAAGCTTAAAGTTTTGTCACAAAATATATCAAAATGCAATTTATATTTTTTATTTTTCACTCACATCTCAGAGATAAGCTCAATAAGAATATCATTTTCTGATGAATGTAAAACTATATCGTAAACTCTATAAAATATAAACTTCATTGGAATGTCGTTTCTACCATTTTCGCATAAGCCCATTTTTTGGGTACATATTATACGGGTGTTTGGTATAACGCTGCCAACCCCGAATATGGAGGTATAGAGCGTCATTTGGCATTCATGTGACCAAATATACCTATACGAAAAATGCTACGGTAATTTTCTAATGGGTGTGATTTTATTGGTCACCAATTTAAGGTGGTTTTGATTGTCAAATAATTAGATATGTTCTCAGAATGATAGATCTGCCACCAACTTGTTAACACCAAACTATTTCAAAACGATTATCATAAATTTATGTACAATCACCCGAAAACGTAATTAGTCATCAAATAATTAGATTTGTTCAAAGAATGATAGATAGATCTGTCACCAACTTGTTAACACCAAACTACTTCAAAACGATTATCTATAAATTTATGTACAATCACCCGAAAATGTAATTAGTCATCAAATAATTAGATTTGTTCAAAGAAGATATGTCAACTTGTTAACACCAAACTATTTCAAAACGATTATCTATAAATTTATGGCAATCAGATGATGATCTGTAATTGCTGTGATAAGCAGCTATGTCTGTCCTAATAGGAAGTTAAATAAATATTCAAATTTCTTAAAGACACATGTATTTATTAAAAATTTAAATATTATGAAAACTACGTACGTTACGTATGTACATAACTAATAGTATACTAACGGTACACTTAAACATAGTAATTGAACTAAAAAAACCGCTGCCCAAGGAATCACTACTTCCACATCCAGATTCTCTATCCAAGTCACACACAACGAAGAAACTTTGTATGTAAAAATAATTGCTTATGAAACTTTAATAATATAATATTTGAAATCCTCTACCCCAAGAACCCATAAAACGATACCCCACATCGGTAGTGGGGTGGGGGTGGTGATAGGGGGGGGGTGGATGAAGTAAAAAAAATATTTTGAGGTTTCTGGTTTTTGTACATACACTAAATCACAATTTTTTTTCATCCCCTTTAATAATGGGGTGGGGGTGGCTAATGCCAAACATTTTTTAGAGACCTTTTTTTTTTTTTTTTTTTTCCTTATGGGTTGTGGTGCCGAGGCCCCGCTGTACTGAAGCTTAAGCTTATTGTACCCCATAGTCTCGTTATCCCATTAATCCCGTTCCTCTCCAAAAGGAGAGTATACGGTCAATGGGAGCTCTGGCGATTTCTTCCGGGGTCACGGTTAGTCCCCCGAAGTATGAAAACCTCCCAGCCACCATGGCTGGGCATTCACATAGTATGTGGTGTTCTTCATCCTCACCACACATCCTGCATTCTGGATTGTCCTTCACACCTATGTTGGTGAGGTGTCTGTTCAGTGTGCAGTGTCCTGTTAGAATTCCCACTGCACATCTCTTTAGAGACCTTAGCTTCTCTTGTATTTACTAAATACCAATTTTATCAACTCTTACCTGCTTGATTTACCCATTAACCCCAAAATTTACCCCAATTTACTCCCCAACTCTTTGTCGGAACAACATGAAAATATAATCTAGTTCCAGACCTCGCTAAAGTACATACGTGTACCAAATTTCAAGTCAATATCTCAAACGGTTCCAGAGTAAACGTGCGCACAAAAAAAAGTTACAGACAGACAGACAGACAGACCGACAGACAGACCGACAGACAGACCGACAGACAGACCGACAGACAGACCGACAGACAGAAATTTTTTTTCGCTCAAACTTAAAATCTCGACGTTTCATGACATTTTAAGCCTATTTGAACAATAAAAATTTTTAAAAATTTTTTTGTCGTTACTATACTTCCACTGGATGTGGAAGTAATTTAGTTATGTGAAAGAAGTCACTGAATAATAAGTGGGGCGCCCTCTTTTTCTTTTATGGCCAATAGGCACATTTTTTGCCTCAAGCGGTGGACTTTGAGTCGGATGGCTATCCCCATAATATGTTTGCACATATACTCTTTATAAAATGCAGGGCTGCATTTTCCATGTATCCACTCAATGTTTTGCGGCAAAGTCACTTTCCATTTACTGAAGAATTGTTTTTTGTACTCATTGAAGTAAGTCCAATTGTTTTCAAAATCTTGAGTTTTTCAGCCTTACCAGCAGCTACTTCGTAATAATTGAAAGTATCATCACTGTGCACAGCTTATTTTTTTTTTGATAATTTCGCCCATTGGTACGACTCTGTCCACTGTTTTAACGAATTAATTGTTGTTACTATGTTGGCGACAAAAAAAGAATAAAACATACATCATGTTAAGGTTCTGAAACAGTTTATTTGGTGACAGATCTATTATTTTGAGAACATGTTATTATTCCGAACATAAAACAGATTAATTGGACATAAATTACGATGATTATTCATTTATTTTGGATAAAAAATGTTATAAATTTGGATACATATATTTGGAGACACTTATGTTAATCTGAGATAAAAAATAATTTCTGGGATTGAATTTCATAATCAGAGGATTTCGTTTGATGACAAATATTTATTATGGTGACAAGAAAATTTCCTCTTTTCTAATGTCGATTTAAAAGAAAAAGAAATTATTAATATGTTATTGTTAATAATAAATTATTATTTGGGTGTACTAAAACGAAAAGAAATAAGAAAAAAAAAATAAAATTAATTATCTTTAAAGCTTGTCGTACTATTTTCTATTCAAGCGACAAGCTTTTAAGAGAAATAATTTCTTTTTTTTCTTTTTTCGTTTTAGTACACCTATGCAGTACCGGTCGAGTCTATCTTATGGTACTGCTAGTTGTCTGGGGCGGGGCGTATAATAATGCTCACTGAATCTCTCGAAATGCCAACATACTGTTTTTAAAATTATTTTTAAAAAAGAATGTAGATATTCTACAACACTACTTCATAAGCATACAGAAACTTTAAATATTAAATCACTATATGTTCACCTCTAAATTATTTACTTAAAATCAAACATTTATTTCCAACAGTTTTCCACAACTATGGGACTAGGTCAACATCAAATGAAATACTAACAATTTCCTTTTTCATAAAAACTTATAATCAAAGACATATTACTTGCTTTGCTCCAAAATTACTTCCACATCCAGTGGAAGTATAGCAACGAAATTTTTAAAAATTTTTATTGTTCAAATAGGCTTAGAATGTCATGAAACGTCGAGATTTCAAGTTTGAGCGAAAAAAAATTTTCTGTCTGTCGGTCTGTAACTTTTTTTGTGCGCACGTTTACTCTGGTACCGTTTGAGATATTGACTTGAAATTTGGTAGACATATGTACTTTAATGAGATCTAGATTATATTTTCATCTTGTTCCGTCGAAGGGTGGGGAGTAAATTTGGAGTAAATAGGTAAATCAAGCAGGTAAGAGTTCATAAAATTGATATTTAGTATAGACAAGAGAAGCTAAGGTCTCAAAAAATATTTTGGCATTAGCCACCCCATTACCACCCCCACCCCATTATTAAAGGGGATGAAAAAAAATGTGATTTAGTGTGTGTACAAGAACCAGAAACCTTAAAATATTTTTTTACTTTATCCACCATACTCATTATTGGAGAACCAATCAAAACAACTACTCTTCTGGCTAATACTGACGAAGTGTTGAATTACATGATAGGATTCTCAGCATTTTAAACAAGAAAAATATATTAAAAACACTTAAATCATTTATTTAAATTCAGTCATTCACACATTTTTATTTAATATGGAATTATCTACTTTATGTATACCGGATGTTAGAAAAGTATGGGAATGGTGGAAAATCTCGAACAGTTTGCATCAAATCGAAAAATAAAAAAATACGTGTCAAAAATTTTTCAAAAAACTATCTACTGATACCAAAATAACCTCCCACCCACCACCCTGTGGGTGGGGCGAGGGGCAACTTTAAAATTTCAAATGGAAACCCCCATTTTTTATTGCGGAATCGGATTCTACGGCAAAAAATACGTAAATTTTATTCCGGATATTTTTTTCAATTCTTGCATGGTGTCGCTGTAAGCGCAAAAAATGAAAAGAAAACATTACTGTTTCAAGAGTAGCGTCTTGTGCCCATATTAAAAACGTGCAATTCAAAAACTGAAAAACACGTATTTGTTATTTTTACGAAATCTATCCAATGACATTGGATTCGACTCTCCCACCCCCAACCCAGCCGGTGGGGCGGTGGGCAACTTTGAAATTTGTAATGAAAATCCCTATTTTTATATAGCAGGTTCGGATTTTACGGCCAAAAATACGTGAATTTTATATCGGGCATTTTTTTCAACTCTCGCAATGTGTCGCTGCAATCGCACAAAATTGAAATAAACCGTCCATAAGTTTGTAAATATTTACAAACTCTAGCTACAGTCGTATTGACAAAAAAACATTCAGTTTAAAAAACAATATCTGTGATATCTTCAGTATTTCTTTTGTGAAATTTCTACAAGAACGTTCAGTTCCTTCCAACTTTTGTAGAGGCAGGAGCGCACCTTTGTACGGAGAAAGTTATTTCATTTTTTATTAGTTTTCGCGTTTTTTTCTGCATAATGGCTACTTTAACAAAGGAAGAGAGAGTTTCTCTTTTAATGAGCAAGGGTGGGGCGATAAAGAAAGGTCCTATGATGAAGTTGTGATTTTATTCAACGAAACTTTCCGTGTAGATCAAGTGGGAATTTCGAAATCTACTGTGTACCGTACCATCAAACGATTCCTAGACACAAGGACAAATAAAAATCGCCCAAAATCTGGAAGATCAAAATCTGAAACATCGGAAGCTCAACAAATGGAAGTGGCCCAGGCATTTGTTGAAAATCGAAGGTTATCAATCAGAAAAGCCAGTCAACAGCTTGATATGAGTGCATTTTCAGTTCATAAGAATTTGAAACTTTTGAAATTTCATCCTTACAAAATTCACCTTCACCAAGACCTAAATTTTTTGTCATCTCTACTTGTCTTCTCAGATGAAGCAACTTTCGAACTCAGTGGAAAAGTTAATCGCCATAATTTCAGATATTGGAGTGACGAAAACCCTTACTGGATGCTTGAAACACACACGCAGTGTCCACAAAAATTAAATGTTTGGGCAGGAGTTTTCAGGGATCGAATCATAGGACCGTTTTTCATAGAATGAAATTTAAATGGAGAAAAATACCTGGAAATGTTGACAAATCAAATAGTTCCCGTAATACAAGAGATTACTGGTGATGAGTTCGATAATGTTTGGTTCCAGCAAGATGGGGCTCCTCCACACTATCGGGATATTGTTAGGAACTATTTGAATGGTACTTTCGAAAATCGATGGATAGGTCGAAGAGGAACTATTGAATGGCCAGCAAGATCTCCCGACCTCGCGCCACTTGATTATTTTGTTTGGGGCTACGTGAAGGGTAAAGTTTATTTCACTAAACCTCGTGATTTGGAAGAGCTGAGGCAACGCACAATAAACATTTTTGCAGAAATACCACCTCAAATGATAAGAAGTGCTATTGAAAATTTTTACGTTCGTCTCGGACAATGCCAAGAAGTCAATGGGCACCATTTTGAACACCTGTTATAATCTTGAAATTAAAACCTGCTAGTGTAGCAGTTAAGCTGTAAACTAATTGCCTCAACTGGCCGAAATCCTCACCTTGCCTTAAATGGCTGAGTTACCCGCTTGCTTTCACTTCATACTTGTCTGAAGTGGCTGAATTAAGAGGTAAAACCACTGTTAGTTTTTTGTTTAAATCGAGTTTTTTATTGCCCTGTAAAAAATGTAAATTGAAAATTACTAATACAGAATGTTAATAGTTGTAATTTCCGCACGACCATGTAAAATCACTGTTCTCAAAACAGCTCGGGAAATCATTCACTCTGAGATCAGTAGTTTTACTTTTCGTATTTTTTTAAGTATGCGTTCAAAACTTTCATGTTTCCACTCAATTTTTTGCGATTGCAGCGACACCTTGCGAGAATCGAAAAAAATGTTTGGAATAAAATTTACGTATTTTTTGCCATAGAATCCGATTCCGCAAAAAATAATAGGGGTTTCCATTTGAAATTTTAAAGTTGCCCCTCGCCCCACCCACAGGGTGGTGGGTGGGGAGGTCATTTTGGTATCAGTAGATAGTTTTTTGAAAAATTTTTGACACGTATTTTTTTATTTTTCGATTTGATGCAAACTGTTCGAGATTTTCCACCGTCCCCATAATTTTCTAACACCCGGTATTGGTACCTTAATCGGGTCACGCTAATATACTACTTAAAAAAACACTTTATAACACTCATTACTAGAAAACCAACCAAAACAACTACTTTTCTAGCTAATACTGACGAAGTATTGAATTATATGATAGGATTCCCCTGGCATTTTAAGACAAAAAATATATTGAAAATACTTAAATTATTTATTGAAATTCAGTCATTCTCAACAATTATTGAAGCTTACATTCTATTTCAAATCTAGAAAAGTTTTTTCGAACTTGTTAGTTCTCATCAGTAGAGTATAGAAATATACATTCATTATTTACAAGCCTATTCTTGATTCATTTTTACAATTAATAATTTTTTATTTATTTGCTTTTATCATGATTAGAGAATATTATTTAGGTATTAAGCAAATCACAACTTAGACACTCTTTTATTTATTATGAAAATATCTACTTTCTGGATACTGTTGCCCTAATCTGGGCACGCTAATATACTAGTTAGGTAAATACTTTAAAACACTAATTTCTGGAGGGCCAATCAAAACAACTACTCTTCTAGCTAATACTGATGATGTATTGAATTACATGATAGGATTGTTAGCATTTCAAAGAAAGAAGAAAAATATATATATTTGTACCGAAATTTTACAAAATAAATGATTTGATTTGATTGTACTTTTCTCCCATAATCTCTTTATTGTTTAACTATATTTGCTAGTAGGTATAAATTATTGTACTTACTCTATCATTCAGTATTTGTGAATCAACCATTTGAGAATGACACGTTAAGCTGTCGAAATTACGGTAAAGTTTAGTTAAAATAAATTAATGATAAAAAACAAGGAAAAGTGTTTTCATCTATTTCGTTATGATTATCACGAAGTAACGGCTTTCATCGTCCAATTAACATTAACAATGTATTTAGAACTGACGTGCACAATATGCAGTACATAAAACGCAAACTGAATAATAGTACAGTCAGTTCGCTGATAGAGTCCCGGTGTGACGTCACTAACGTCTGAACTAAGATGCCGTAGGCTCGTTGGTGTTTTCGAATGCACAGTGGCGTCGCTTTGTTTTATATATTATTTAATGTATTTATTTAGATTTATTTAAAGGAAATTGAATTATAAGCATAATACATTTATTGTAAGCTCCGGACGATATTCCTTACACTATACGACTGGGATTCTATCAGCGAACAGACTTTAGATGAGATTACCTACTAAAATGATTTCAACAAATACTCATATCTTATATAGTCACAGATACAGAAACTCAAATTAATTACGTCAAACTCAAACGAAGCAACGCCAACCTGAATTAGATGTGGGGAATAATAAGCATTATTCAAGCAAATACGTACATCAGCTTTAGTTTAAATATAAGCGGCACCATAATATATTACAATATGCTCAAACAGAGCGAAGCTAAATACATTTCTGTCGGAGGTAACTAATAAGCACAATTTTAGCAAATAAACACGTATATGCAAACAGGAACGCAGAGATTAGTGCATGAAACCTACATATTGCATAGTGACATGGTGTATTTCTGGATTTAACCATTTAAATTGTTTATGTTATCGTGAATTGTCAATACTGTTTATTGGTAAAAGTGTTCATAACAGGCTAGACTGGTAAAAACTTTTATCGATATATTTTGATTTTTACCGACACGTCTATTATTTCAAGAATCACCACCAACAAAGTTGAAACTAACTCATTTTTATCAGCCAAATACACATTGATTGCACAATTGGAATTTCCTGTTGTCACTACACTGGCTGCTGTAGAAACATTTTCTGAAATAGAATTTGAAGGTGATGCAGACACCATTTCATTTCTATCTATATTATGCATGTGTGACGTTGAATGAGTATTACTGTCTTATTTTTCACTAAGAATTATTTTTGCAACTTGTATTTCACCAGTTATTGATTTTTCAATACGGCCCTCTGCTATTGTTGAAGATTTCCATCCGCCAATTTACTTGACTGGTAATAAAGAACAATGTTAAAAAAAGGGCTTTTTTGACCCATCCGTGCTAAAGAGTGGAAGCCATCTTTTGTTTTATTAACTTTGGTGTTTTGAGGAAAAATCTCGGGAACACATTACAAAACAACCCTTATTTGGGGGTGACATTGGAATTGATATTAAAACTTGCCACTAGAATTATAACTACAAGGGTTTATTCTTTTGCAGGAAATTCTCTAAAAATACTGAGCTTCGATAACTAAGTAGAAAAGAAGTAAACAAACCAAATTCAACACTTTGACTAAGAAATTTTTTCGCAATGAAAACTGATCACGAGTGCCTAGATGGTGACCTCAGTAGTGGTTGAGGGTGAAATGGTATCATGATATGACTGATATTTACTACTTCATACACCCCCCCCCCCCCTAGAAGTGACAACCACAAATCAATAAAAATATATAAGGATTTTTCCGCTATAACTAAAAGTGATAGTACCGAGATATTTACAGCCTCAATCAAATTCCATCCCAAAGAGGGTTAAGAAATATTTAATAATTTTATTATGATAGGTGATTAGGTAGATTTTTCGGCAAAAAGAACTGATCGGTAGTTCCCAAATGGTGATTTTTAACTAAACACCCCTCTCCGATTCATAAAGGGTTTATGGATCTGATAGGGGCGTTTGGGTGCCAGAAAGTTTTTCCGAACCAAAAGTCATTTAAATAATTAAAGAATTTTTTAATATAAAAAACAAATAATATTTTCTAGATAGTGATATGCACACCGTACACCCCAACCACAAAAGTGTGAGAAATATTCATCTGAATTGACTACTAAATCGCCTTATTATGATAAAAAAACATCAAACTGCCTTTTGCAATTAAAACCAATAAAAACTCTAAAAAGATAAAATCCTCCTCCTTAATTGGTGGGGATGGGTGTAAGAGTATTCAGAAGTAATCACATTATAACCTGATAATAGCCATTTAACGAGAAGTTTTGGGTATTTTAAAAATAGATAAATAACCGTATATTAGATATTGTAACTTACACCGTTCTTATGGGCGGTGAAGGGTGAAGGAAACGAGGGAGGGGGGGTGAATTTAGATTTTTGCTTCTTTTGCTACTTACCTAACGAAACTTGTTTTTAAAAAGTTTTTTTTACATTTAATTTTTCATATTGCTGACGAGATTTCTCAGGAATTAAAGATCCACTGGTTTACTCAGCTTCTAAGATTTCACACAAAATATCAATTTTTAAAAGCAAACACGGTTTTCAATTGAAGACCTAAGAGGATAAAGGTGTTATGTCGCATTTAAAAAAAAAACCGCTGCCCAAAGAATCACTACCACATCCAAATTTTTTATCCAAGTCACTCATAACGGAAAAAATTTGTATGTGGAAATAATTGTTTATGGAACTTTAATAATATAATATTTGAAATCCTCTACCCCAAAAACCCATAAAACGATACCCCACATCGGTAGCGGGGTGGGGGTGGTGATGGGGGGTGGTAGTGGGGGTGGATGAAGTAAAAAATATTTTGAGGTTTCTGGTTCTTGTACACACACTAAATCACAATTTTTTTTCACCCCCTTTAATAATGGGGTGGGGGTGGTAATGGGGGTGGCTAATGCCAAAACTTTTTTTGGGACCTTAGCTTGTCTTGTATATACTAAATACCAATTTTATCGACTCTTACCTGCTTGATTTACCTATTTTCCCCAAATTTACCCCAATTTACCCCCCAACCCTTCGACGGAACACGATGAAAATATAATCTAGTTCTAGATCTCGTTAAAGTACATATGTGTACCAAATTTCAAGTCAATATCTCAAACGGTTCCAGAGTAAACGTGCGCACAAAAAAAGTTACAAACCGACCGACAGACAGACAGACCGACAGACAGAAATTTTTTTTTCGTTCAAACTTAAAATCTCGACGTTTCGTGACATTCTAAGCCTATTTGAACAATAAAAATTTTTAAAAATTTTTTTGTCGTTACTATACTTCCACTGGATGTGGAAGTAATTACTTTATGCAATTTTTGAACACCTCTGATATAGATTTAACACCCAATAAACGGTGAATTCTAAATTTGTAATATTTTATACAAACTTTTTAATTATAAGGGCGCCATGTCATACATACAACCAGTAATTTTAGTGGATGTACACAATTTTGGACAGAAAAATCTAGTTTCATAACAGCTTGATATTTTTCTTTAATGTTAGTGTAAACAAAAGAACATAACCCAAAATTATCTATTTTATGAGGTATTATTCATTTGAATCGTAGACAAAATAAATAAGCAAAACTTTAAAAGTGTGACATAACACCTTTATCCACTTAGGTCTTCAATTTAAAAATAATAATACTTCAATGACATTAATGAGGCTTGTTACTCGTTGCAACTAGATTTTCGCCTATACTAATAATCGACATAAGAATTAACAAAATTTATTAGTTTATTCTCTCCTTTTTGGATGAAGAAATGAGCTTCAGAATAACATAAAACGTTGTACAATATTCGACCGTTAAATGGTTTAATATGCTCACATGAATAACTGAGCTCGCTATCGCTCGCTCACTTAACTTCCATACTCTTATATTAAACTACACCCAGCCATCATTTAGGTATTATTTTTGAAGTCAAAACCACTTAAATTATGTATAATAAATTTAGTCGCAAAATTAGAATTAACCATATTTTGATAAAATTTACGTTGATGCTACGTGGAGAATAAGATGACGTCAAAATTAAGTTATATCGACTAAGATAGGTAAAATTACACATAAATCGTACTTGTAGTCGCACAATATATTTGATTGCTAATACCTGTTTAGGAGAATTTTACTTAAATTAGACGTCAATTCGATATCGAGTTGACTACCTTTAGGTAAAATCTACGAATTGGAAAACGACACCAAGGGGGAAAAAATAAGAATTTTTTACTTACTTAGTATTTTTCTCCAAAAGTAGTCGAAATATTGTTGTCACAAATTTGAAAAGATACCTAACTCAAAATAACAATACAAAATGTATGTCGGTAACTAAAATAAATATTTATAAGTAAAATGCTGTTCTCGCTTGTTGAAATCAATGCGTCGAATTTTATTTGTGTATAACAGCAGGTGTACTTGGTAAAATAAAAATGCGCCTCCAAATTATTCATCTATAAGGAAATTCCTATTGCTAAATAAAAAAGTTATAGTAATAGTTTGAGCCGAAAGTATGCTATACTTCTTAATATGGGTTTACAGGCATAATTATGTATTTTTTTACCTTTTCGTCAGTTCATTTTTAAAAATTTGGGATCATACTCCAACTGTGCTAAGAAAATATGGCGTCTTTAGCTAATTTAACTTTAAAGTTAACTGCTTTTGAAAATGCAACTTCAAAAGATAATTGACTTAATAGTTGAAATCAGGTAGATAAGCTAGGTAGAATTTATCGACTTTGTCGGCCTAATATTACTTCAAAGGAGTGTAATAAAAGTGACTAAATGGGGTGCTATTTAGGTATTCATTACGTAGGATTTCCAACAAAATCTACCTAGTAAGATATTCGACTATAAGTAATATTTTTAGATGCTAAGACGGTAAATCTACCTAATAATATTAGCTATTTCGGCCTTATTGGAAATTTTTCCTTGAGGTAATTTTTGGTAGATTTTTTAGTAGTTTTTCACTTGCTGTTTTCATTAAATTTACTATCAAAAAAAAATTGTGTATGAGGTAGATTAATTGGTGTTATTTACGTAAACTGAAATCTAAATTAAGCTCAACTGGTAAATTTTTATCGAAACTCGGAAGTATATTTTTCCAGTCAGTTTTACGTCATTACCTTAATAAGTAAATTCTTCTTTTACCAAGTCGAGTTGGAGCTAATTTTAACAAAAATTTTTTGCTGGGTATATAACGGTCTTATAATATAATATACCATTACGCAACTCACATATCGATGTTGTGTCCATAGCGATGGAGCAAAATCAAAAATAGCATTTACTTTGGGCATTAGTTCACGCCCTACCCCGTACTCTAGCTCATTTCTCCCTTTGTAACATCAACAAAGGAGGGCACAGTACACTACAGTTCTCCACTTAACAACATTGAACAGCGAATTACATAATTCAATACATGTATGCGCAATTTTCCTCTATATAAGACAACCATGTTTGAAAGCTTTTTCATATAATGCTGTCACTACGTATAGTAGTTTAAATTGTCAGTTTGAAAGATTTCCAGTAAACGAATTAGGAAAACAAGTAAAATCTCATTTTCTTTCTATTCAAATGTAACTCAGGTTCTAAATCGCTCTTGTTATTTGGAGATTTTAAATAAATGTTTCTTTTTCATTTTCCACTTCATCTATCATAAACATTTTATGCTTATCATCTGTGTTCATATTCATTTACATTATCTTCCATTTGTTAAGTATATACAGGGTGGACCATTAATAAAAGGCCATAGTTCAAGGGTATATTCTTTGGACCAGAATATGAGGATATAACCAAACATGCTTTAGTAAATTGTTGCTGTGGAAAAAGATACAGGGCGTCAAAATTGTATTTTGATGATGAATATTTTTTCTCTTTTTTTTTATGAAACGTTGTGGCAACTTTGACTATAAAATCTCATGCAGGAGTTTTCTACGTATAAAAGTTACACTTGATAGAACTTGATAATTCCAAGCGTTCTCGAGAAAACTGCAGCGTAGATCTCAAAAATTCTTTCAAAACAAACTCAGTTACCTAAATAGCATAAAGTCATAACAAAAAAATAAGATTTGCACTTTGTTATTGCACTTTGTCAGCTAGCTGACAGCTGCCAATTGTCGAATTATTGTATTCACATCAAACATGAACTGAGTTACCTAAACAGCAAAAACTCATAACATAAAAATAAAATTTGCACTTTGTTAAGGCACTTTGACAGCTAATTGACAGCTGTCAAGTATCAATTTGGACAATTTGACATCGGATTTGAATTCAGCAACCTCAAAAACATAAACCTAGACATTAAAATCGAAAAAATAAGTTATTTAAAAATCTATAAAGACTGCACGAATAAATAAATCTGTGGTGGAGCTTTGGAGATTTCAAGCTCCGTAGCAGCCAAAGCATTGATTTTCGAGCTTTGTGCCCATTGAGACTTTTGCTTGGGATGACGAAACCTAAAACATATCCAAAATTCAGACGATTTGACCGAAACCCAATTTTCATAAGATTATTGCGGGGTCCTTTGACAAAAATTCATTTACCCATTAAAAAGTTACAAGAGTATCCCTACTGGCTGAGCCACCCAGTATAATAGCCTAGGAATTTTAGTTTTCGACCCGGAATTAATTATTTTAAAGCTGAAGGACAACACGTGCCAAAAAGTCCCCTACTCTCCCCCGTCGGCTTCCCTTTTTTTGCGGAGCAACAAGGGCCTAAGTTACGAAAATTGCAAAGCTAGCTATAAAGTGCAGCAGAAGCTTGCTACTGGGTCTAAATGACCATAAAAGCTTCGAAGAAGCATATCCGTTCGCATTTCAGATGTTCCATGCATATTTTGTTCATAATTTTCGGTTCTAGTGCTGTCAAAATTTCAAAAATTGAAAAAATTCCGAAATGACGTCATTGCGGATAAATGATGACTCGGAGGAGAAAACGTACCCTAATAAACATTTCTTTTCATACTTTGGGCTTTCCACTGGTACCTTCTCTGTAGCGTCACCCGTTACTGAGCTACGCCACTCCGAATGTCGCCGCTCGGCGGCCGCGTCTGGTGGAACTGCCCCTAACTTGTTGCGAATTCCTGTTTTGACCCTGTTTTGTTGAGATTTATTGAATGAAATTTGACTTGTCAGACTCAGAAAATGACTTTGTTCGGCAAAACAATTGACATTATTGATCTACTGGGAAGTGGAGTCGTCCGAATCAACATCCATATCCACTGACTGACTTTTTGTGCAGCTGAATCCTCTACAGCTCCTACACATGATGCTGCAGTTCAGACCAAAGTTCTACTTCGTGAACAACCCTCCTGTACTTACCCTGCTTCTTCGTCTCTTCCGCCCCTTATTATATCATAAGGACTGAGCGCTGATCTAAGCCGCGGTTCAGTCGTCTCACTTCCAGAGTGTGCAGTTTTGGCCGTGGCATTGTCCTTCCTTATAGTGGAAGGTCTAAAGTAATTTTTTCTGCAAGGAAAAATGACACTGTAATATTACGTATGCGACTCATGTCACATATACGGTAGTAGATGAATTTTTCTTCACGAGATTTTTAAACAACTTCTCATTTTTAGTGTCTCCTCTTTCCACACTAACCCAAAGCAAAGTTGATGGTCCACCCTGAACCACCACAATATTTCCATTTTCAAGAGACAACTTACACAAAACAATGCCTGTGTCCACCAGCATTTAACTACGATCACTCAATTTTCTCGCACTAATGATCCGATGCACAAACTCCGAGGACTGTCATAGCTACAGAGCTAAGAAAGCATAGCTCGGCGAGCACCTACTTTATTGTTTAGACTAGACATGATCGACGCAACAATGAACGCACTTAACTGTCCGAGTGTCGCCGCGCGGAGACAATCCAAATGACGTTACTCCGGAACGGGTGACGCTACAGAGAAGATAGACATACCAATGGAAAGTCCAAAGTATGAAGGGAAATGATTATTCAGGTACGTTTTCCCTTCTGAATCTTCATTTATCCGCAATGGCGTCATTTCAATTTTTGACATTTTGACAGCACTAAAACGGAAAATTATGAACCAAATACGTATGGAACATCTGAAATATGAATGGATATGCTTCTCCGAAGTTCTTAAGATCATTTCGACCCAAGTCGGACTAGTAACAACCTTTCTGCTGCACTGCAGCTCTGCAATTTCTGCGACTTAGGCCCTTGTTGCTCCGCAAAAACAGGGAAGCTGACGGGGGAGAGTAGGGGACTTTTTGGTACGTATTGTTCTGGACCAAAACTACAATCCTGCAAATTTTCAGCTTTACAATAATTAATTCCGGATAAAAGTGGTATATTGACTAAACCCCCAGAGTTATAACTTGTTACTTAGAATTTCTATATACACACAGTGTCAAAGGCTAGAGAATATTAAAAGAAATTAAATAAGTACAACAGTGCACTCTAGTCTGAATCATGGGTACCAACAATATTTTACCTACCCTGTAGACAGTCCGCCAGCACTGATAGCTCATGTTCTCTTTAACACCAGGTCAACATTTCTTTTGTCGTTGCGACGACTTGTTGAAACACTTGAATTCTAGTTAAACAACTACATAAATTGTTTTACTGTGGCTACTATAAATTAACAATATGCCTTTGTGGTAAATTATGATACTGAAGGTGTATAATTATGGGGGGAAGCAAAACAATGTACGTCTAAGCTCGTTTCGTTTATGATGAGCATTAGTTTTTGAAAGATTTTTCTAGACGTTTTACTATGCACATTCAACGAAGCTAATACCTTTTTTGTTGATGGAAATGTATAGTAGAATATAGACAAATGTGGGCAGAAACAAATGAAGATAGTATGTTTGAGTATTTGTTTACACACGTTAAATTATCCACTTAAATCAAAAACAAAGTTTTGTATATTTTTCATTAATTTTTAATACATAACACTTAATACACTAGAATATCTATTGACTCCTTTCAGACTATAGGGATGTTTGTGCAAGATATTTATGCCATTGGACATAAGTATTTAACTAACTTAATGTCTAATAGTGTATGAAAAAGTTGATATGATGTCTTATAGATGGTTTTTTTTTATCTATTGAATACCCAAAAAAAGAAATAATAACTATTTATATAACCAGTTACGAAAGACTTAATTTTGTGTAACGAGTGGATGTTTGCGGGACGAGCGAAGCGAAATCCCTCAAAATAATACGAGTTACACAAAATTGTCTTACGGAACGGAACGTGCTAGATACAAGATTTTTTCTAATTTTAAACGTCTATAAACCCTTTAAACCTAAATGGAATATAGTCCCCTGCCAAGTGTACAAAAATAGGCTCCCGTGGGCTCCTTGATGATGCAAGTGTGGTAGTAGTAGTCTGAATCTTTTTGTTAGGCCTTGAAGAAACATAATTTCGATGTTGGCACTCTCAAATATGATGCGCATGAGTACTGAGCGCGAAAAACAAAATGGCCGCCATCACAAACACTTTTTCCAATTTATCTAAGTAACCATTGGGATTACGAAAAAAAGTTTTATACAAAAAATATTGCTAAATCAATTTTACATAAAAAAGTTATTATAAGTTTTTATGCAGGACTAACCATTGAGTGCCATTTTGTGCTCTTGGTGCTGATGGAACACCAAAATCGAAAACTAAAGGTACATGGGGGACTTGTTGGTATAACGCTTAATGAAAATGCTCGAAATCGTTTCTTTCTTGCCAATTCGGAACTAACTAGAATTGCATGTGAAACTGAACAAATGATAGGTTTTCAAAATACAGAACGAAGTAAACACCATGAAGTGTCCGTTAAACGTCAGCAGCGTCAGGATGATAACGTACTTAAACTAAAGGAAGCGTTTCAAAACACAACAAATCCCTTTCACTGCAAAACTGATGAGCTCATTAATATCCTAACTCAGCGAGTCGTTCTACAGGAAATAAAGATGTCTTTAGACAGTGTGGCGGAAGTTGGCCAAGATCTGTATAATTCCTTCTTAGAGCAGAGTTCATACTAACAACATTCAGTTCTGGGATCCGTTGAAAAAGAATTTTAATAAAACGTGTAAAACAACGAGAAAAGTTAAAATTACCCTCAAAGACAAATCTATAGCATAAAGACAGATTTATCTCTTATTTCAAGATTATTGATAGCATCCCGAAGCAGACCTAACGTAGATTTGAGATACTATTTGAGCAACTACGAGTTCTCAGCACTACCGAAGTCATTACACAGCCCCACAAAAAAAAAATAAGTTCAAAGCAGCGAACCAGACCCATGTATCCCGAATCCGGGGTCAAAAAAAATCGTACACCCCCAAAATTATTAGCCAGAGGCAAAAAAACACCCCTGAAATGGGGTATAAAGAAGATTAAGCTACGAGAATATTTGTTACTTCTTAATCAATCGAATTATACAAATTAAGGTTAAACAGTAGCGTACATACAATAGATATAAAACACACCCCCAGGGAGGGGCGAAAACTGCCCCCATATATAAAAAAATCGATCCAAAACAGCAATGACTGCTGAAAAAGCTCGAAATGTCTAAGTTTTGTTAAAGTGTTAAGAAACTACATCAGGTCCGACGTAATCTTCATAAACTGCCCTTATAGGGTTGAGAACAACCACCTTTAAGTTCAAAGGACACGAGAAAAACAAGAAAAAACGTAAAATCCAACAAGATTTCTATTTTCATGGATGCTGTGATTGGCTGAAATTGCATAGTACTCTAAAATAGAACCAGAAACTTACTTACCGTCAACATCCTATACTGTCAACCCTCAGAGGGTGTGAAAACTACCCACTATGTAAGATTTAACTATAAAAAGTTACAGTGACTTCTATAAAAATTCGAAACACTTGTGTTGCATGGAAAAGAGAAGAAACTAGACTATGTTCGACGATGTGCTTGAAAACCACCCCCACGGGGATGCGAGATACTACCCCCATATCTGTAGGATGCTGGAAAAACAGAGAGAAACTAACCGGATTTACATTTTTATGGATGCTATGATTGGCAAAAATCGTGTCGCACACTTAGAGTTTGAAACTGATGTCCTATAAATGTTATTAAGTAACACCCCCAGAAAGGATGTAAACTACCGTAATTCAAGATGTAACGAAAAAGCTATACTGTTGCTTATTTGTTTCATTTCCATAGTTTTATTTTATAGGGGTGGCGTCTCTCAACCTCGTGGGGGTGGTTTTCAAGCACAGCGTCGAACATAGAACATAGTCTAGTTTCTTCTCTCTTCCACACAAGCAGGTGTTTCGAATTTTTATAGAAGTCACTGTAACTTTTTATAGTCAAACCTTACATGAGGGGTAGTTTTCACACCCTCTGAGTGTTGACACTGTAGAATGTTGATGGTACGTAAGTTTTTAGTTCTATTTTAGAGTACTATGCAATTTCAGCCAATCATAGCATCCATGAAAATAGAAATCCTGTTGCATTTTACGTTTTTTCTTGTTTTTCTCGTGTCCTTTAAATTTGGGGGTGCTTTTTCTCAACTCTATAGGGACAGTTTATGAAGATTACGTCGGACCTGATGCAGTTTCTTATAACTTTAACAAAATTTAGACATTTTGAGCTTTTTCAGCAGTCATTGCTGTTTTGGATCGATTTTTATAAATGGGGGCTAGTTTTCGCCCCTCACTGGGGGTGTGTTTCATATCTATTATATGTTCGCTTCTGTTTAACCTTAATTTGTATAATTCGATCGATTAAAATGTAACAACTATTCTCGTAGCTTAATATTCTTTTTACCCCAGTCCAGGGGTGTTTTTTGGCTCTAGCTAAAGATTTTGGGGGTGTACGAATTTTTTTGACCTCGGATTCGGATTCAGCGTCCGAAAATACAAAGGGATACATGGGTCTGGTTCGCTGGTCTGAACTTTTTTTTTTGTGAGGCTGTGTAATTTCACGAAAATTCATTACACTTGAAGCAAGCTACAATGTAAAATGATACATACAAATATTAAAAGTTTTTAAAAATGTTTTGCAAATGAATAAATAATCCACAGTAACAATTATGGTTCATGTATGCCCTTGTCGTTCTCACTCGCACTCACGGGGGAGGTTTTGTGGGTCTGGCGGGGTGTTTCCACCGGAATTTCAGTCTGGCATCGGGATGATTACTTTGTTGGGATGTATTTTAGAATAACCAATCAAACCCAACCTCATTATTTTATTATAAATAGTGAAGTTTTGTGCGCCACTTCAACCCCCTCTTACACCCACTTTCCACCCACCCACAGCACAGTGGTCTCAAATTGAGTTTTTTTGGATCAAAAATGGCTAGAGAGCTCAAATTTGGTCGGAAATTAACAATTTTTTTTTTAAATTAAAGCTTACCGAAATTCCAACAACCTCGGAGCCCGAATTTTGAAAAAAAAAACATTTTTTATTATATTAAGTTAAAGGCCAAAAGAAAAAAAGATTTGCGCTCTCTAGCCAGTTTTGAACCAAAAAAAACTCAATTTGAGCGATTTTTTTATTCACTTGAAACATTTTCAACATTGATATCTCAAAGTGCCAGATTGATTATAATAATGTAATTTTAAAAATCTAGGGGCGCAAAAGCCACCCCGGGACGGTTGCCAGACTTCCGACTATCTTATTGTTACGCTACAAGGGGCAGATTATGAAATTTCTAGCCTGATTAAAAATGACATAACGAAACCGTTGCTAACTCTTGGACTATCAGGTTTTCTCTAAAAGCCTATCAAAATATTTTTTTATTCGGTTCATGGATGTAGGAGAAATTGTTAAATTACGAAATCATTTCCTTAAGCACGGCACCGCCACCCATAAGTTATTCTTTTTCACTGTACTGTTTCGTTTCTTCATGAATTAAATTATTTACTACTAGTACAGTAAAAGTCGACAAATAATTCCCGGCAAGCTGATTTTTTCAGGGTCGATGGAGGAGTATCCGACCAAAAAGTCACAGTCCACACCCCTTGTAGGGTGTTGCAATAGGGGTGGTTTCTTATTTTTTGTTGTACTGTCTCCTGAGTCTCCAACAAAAAAAAATTGGTTGGAGATTCAGGAGACAGTTCTCTATCAACCCTGCAAAAACCAGCTATTCAGCCTTTTGTTTGTATATTTCCTGAACCATAATAAATAAATATGGTGAATGTTTTCCCATATAATGGGCGCTGGACCGTCAAAAATCAAAGTTACAAAAAAATTTTAATAGGCAAAGATGTAGAGAATATTACTATGTACAAGCTGGAAAAAGAAACTTAAAAAAAAACAAAAGATAAGAAACCAATCCTTTGCAACACCCTACAAGGGGTGTGGACTGTGACTTTTTGGTCGGATACTCGGGAGACACCCCTCCATCGACCCTGAAAAAATCAGCTTGCCGGGAGAAATTTTTTTGAAAATTGATATCTTTATTGGACTATACGTATTTGACTATTTTACGTAAGATTTACATAAAAAATGATGATTTCATTACATTACTCAAATGAGTAAAAACCTTAAATTAAGATGCGACAAACCAAGTTTAATCATTTGACCACTATCACCATTAATTAGATAAAAATTCACCTTTAACTTACTTATCTCGCTAGTGATTTAAGCTCAGCGCCTAATCATCCGCCAGCAACATCGGTGCGAGCTCCTCTGATGTGGCACACCGATATTTTTTCCCGCAATAAAATTCGCAAGACTATAAAGATCGCGGCGATAATAATAGAATTGAAATTTTCAGTTTCCAACTAACGAGTGATACGGGATCGCGAGGTGTCGAAGAAAAATTTTACATGAAGCGCAGTGGCGAGGCAGATCTTATCTCGAAATCTCCGTAAAAATCGTTTAGTTTATGTGGGATACAGTGGTGTACAGAGAAAAACTCGGATTTTTTTTAGAATCTGTTTGATTTGCAGATAACTAAGGTTCTATGAGAGTATATCATTAAAAAGTAACTTAACAGATACCACGGGTAATTTTTAACAGTTTTACTTGGCGTATTCCTCACCTCACCTCACCTCAACAAAATTATCATGTTACTCATAAGAAACATAATCCCTTCTCATTTTTTTTTTTTAACCGCAACCGTCTTAAACATTGTACAAAATTTTAAAATTCCTCAAGTATGGACAATATTAGCAAGAATTTATTAAAAAAATATATTATTCCAATTTGTAAACTGCTGTTACATGTAAATGGGGGTTTGATGGCCAAATAGGCCTATATTAACTTATATTAATTTGATAAAATAAATCTTAATGAAATGTGATGTTCGAGAGGCTTCGATGAATGCCTTTCCAGTAATGTAGCAAATATTTATTATAGTGTGCAGTTCAAAAAAAAAGTAGGAACCACACACTTGCTAGCTCATCGGGGGGGGGAGCGGGTAAGACAGTTAGGTGGTAAACACACAAACAATAAATAAGCAACTGCTAGATTTTATAAAAAATATATATATATATATATATATATATATTACACAAAAAAGGAAATAACGAATAGGTATCTATAATTTATAAAATGGAGGGTTTGCTCCTATATTCCTAGATATAAAAAAAAACAATACACACAAAGGTGAGTAAATCAAATAATATAACTATTTATATCATTGTACGCACAAATAGGCTATATATGTGCCCATTTTCAGTATATACAGGTAAAAAAAATGCGTTTATCAATGTAAGTAGATACTAGGGTATTTAACTGGGTGTGGGCTGAACAGCTTAGGTAAGTCCCTATCCTCCAGGAATCAAACAATGCAGCTTAAACCATGTAGGAAAATAGACCCTCGTACCATAAGAAAAATCTCAGGGGCACAGGTAACAGGACAACATAGAATAAAACAGGAACAGCAACAGGAAACAAGAAACAAGAAGCCCTGTAACGAAGCAAAACGTTGCCCAATACGAAATAAAATAGGAAAAAAAAACAATAAGACTCACGTGGATGTGGTGTGGCTTAAATGTGGCCTCCAAACAGCAAGACACTGGAGGGATTTCTCAGTTCTGTAATAATTTCATCTTGGTTAATAAGGTGCACGTGCACCAGGAAGAAAAGATATGACTTACCCCAAAATTAACAGACTAATCCAAATTGAAAATAGTGACCATCAACGAACGAATACAGAAATAGTCACAAAACTGCACTGCAACCACAATAAATCCCAACAATTTAAAGTTAGCAAATATCTCTAAAAGACGTATGGTTGCAATGACTACTCAGTTAATAATGGCTCTTCCGGAAAAATTATAAAAACCAACATTTAAGAAAAACTACCAAAATCGAGGAAATGAACGACACACCGCGTAAATTGTTGACCATCCAAACTATGAAAAATACAACTTAGATGAATTTTACTACATGAAAATAGTGCCACAGCATAAGGAAAATATAGTTTTTCTCCTATACTATAAGACCTAATAAACGAAATATTGTTTCCTGGAGAAAAATTTAAACTATAGAGAAAAATTATCCAAACCGCATAAATCAGGTTAACATCTTAAGTCCATGACCTTAGAAAGGTGTCAGGGTCATGGCTAGAGAAACACAGGGCCGTAGCTCCCAAACGGCACGAGCCTACTAATTTCTAATAACCTAATAATTAATATTTTTCTCTACATTACAACAATTGTACAACCAGGATGCGTAAGCAATAAGTTACGTAATTTTCCGATGAACCAAATACGAAATATATTATATTTAGCGCGCAATAAGGCAACTGTAAGTTAATACGGGCCTGTTACATCGACTTACTGGCTTGCGTTCTCTTGCGTTTTCGCGTTAGAACGACGCAAGTCTACAACAGCCTATGCGGTGCGTAACGCGTAATTTGAGTTTTGACAGCGAGACAACAACACAACTTCTGTAAAGACTAAGCAGAATTTTTATGGATTGATTATTAACAAAAGTAAATAGATACCGGATCATAAAGCATATCACGGTAAGTCCCTAATTGTACTCTTTATGTTGCACAGAAAAACGAGATGTTTTTTTGTTTATTTTCTTCCATGTAGGTTATAACTAGTTTACTAAATAACTTTATTTAATTTTAGGTACCATCATTACACGGTTTTATAATTACTCTATGTACAATTAGTATTGCAAATTATTACGACCCGAGGATGAGATATCTGGCAGGCAACGTGAACTAGAATTACTTTATTCGCAAGAAATTATTTGAGTGACCTAAAATCTGGAAAAATACCTACAACTAGTGGTAAGTAAATATTAATTATCTAGTAAAGAATTACCTAAAAATAACGATATTTATACACTTGCCCTGTGTAACTTATGATTCAATAAAACAAATTATTGTGTGATATTCTACAAAATTAATTTTGTTTTAGATTTCTACACGTAAGCAATAAGCGAGGTTAACTACATACGATGTGAAGGAAAATACAAGGAACCATATCACGCGCACATGATGGAGCATTAAATTATAAATAATGAAATATTAACTTTGAATTGTAATTAAATTCTAATAAAGGACTAATTTCTAGAAAAAGAACAATCGAAATATATTTTATTTTATTTCAGGCTTCGTGCAATTTTTAAGTGTAACACTGCTAGCAGAACTATTAAACTGTTCATTAAGTGAAGGACTCTTTCCACAAAATCTGAAAATTGCCAAGATAGTACCCTTATTTAAATCAGGTTGTAATTTAAAGGTGGAGAATTATCGACCAATATCCATATTAAGTTCCTTCTCTAAAATATTTGACACAAAAAATTACAAAATTCTTTGATAAACATAAACTGTTTAATAACAATCAATTTGGCTTTCGCGTTGGTCTTTCTACGGCAACTACTATTATGCACTTTTTGAACCATCTGTATGCGAACTTAAGATAAAGATAAAAAAGTATAGGTATCTTTCTTGACTTGAGGGCGTTTTTTTTGAGGGGGGGGGGTAATGCCATGTATTTCCGCCTTTAGCTCATCGCTTGGCCGTGCCAATTGTTTCTAGTCTTTGAACTTTGAAGCACACTACAGCACATTTTATATTTTACTTAGTTCTGTGATGTTGTTGACAGATCAATCTTAATCATGTATTATCATTCTTATTTCTGTAATATCCTATGACATAATTGCCTGGGAATCTGTAAGCGATACTATTAGAGGCTTCAAATTGAAAAAAAGAACCGTGCGATTTATTGCCAGTTTAAATAATCGAGATAGCTGTAGAACTTTGTTTAAACGATTGGGAATATTAACATTACCCTGCACATTGTTATTGAATCTATTAAACGGAACTAAACATGAATACTCTTAATAATTATTGGTGTGGCCGCACCTTTAGCTTTTATTGGTTTTTGTAATTATTTCAGTAATTTTTAATTTTGATAATAGGGGACACTACCGCACCGATAGAAATTAATTTAACTATTCATTCGTTCGTTTTAAGAAAGTCGAGAGTATAGTATAGATAGTAAGGTACGTTAGAATCGCGACACGTGCGAGGAACTAGTTATTTGTAAATTTTGTTTTTACCCTTTGGCATAGGCCAATATAGTATTTTACCTAATTCGTTAAGGTGTCAAGTGCATAGAATATCAGAATCCCTACTTCCATTTCCACCTTTTTATTCCCCGTCTCTGATATTCGAAGCAGTGATCAAAAGGAGCGGAGCTGCCGAATTGGGGTAAGTGACAATAAATTATATCTACTACTTAATATTGTAAATCTAGACAGTCCACTCATAAAGCGTATGTGGTCGCTACACCATAAATTTGGTTCCTTCTTACCGGATTAGTAGTTTTTTTTTTAGTAGGCATTAGTGCAATAATAGTAGATTTAATTTTTTGCTTTTGTTTTTACAGACAATACTCAATTCGGTTTATAGTCATTTCGATTTATAGTTTATTTAACTTAGTACAATCAAACGTAAATATTACACATGTAGGTATAATCTTTAGTAGAATTATTACATATCATTGAATAGTACCTACCCAGTGAACACGGATACATACCTGGTATGTTTCTCTTACGTAATCTATTCAACATGTTATATCCAAGGATATTGGATGTATGGTAAATGTAAGGTACATGGACCTTAAAATTTCAGCCACAAAAAAAGTTATAGCCATGTAATGGCAACATAACTTGTAACATACTCATATGTGGCAAATATATAACATACATGTAAAAGACATATATTGTATTTCAAAATATTTACCTTAAAATATGTTCTGATGTTACATGTGTGCAATATAACATGCAATTTCCGTGGTATATGCACAATAGGGTGGGCTGAAAAACACGAAAATTTGGATTTACAGATGGCCCACTTACTAACTTATTACTATGTATCTAAAACTAATTCGGGTAGATTTTTAGCCAAATCGGTGAATATCTAGCTGGCCCACCAGGGCCTTGAAAATGAAAGAAAGGGCCAATTTTTCGATTTTTAACATTTTTTAAATTGACATTTGAAATTTTTTTTGACTCTTTATCAATGCCTAAATGCGTGTAGCAAAAGTTTTTCGAATAAAATATTTTTCAGTTCCAGGGAAATTAGAAATTTGTCACTAAAACGTAGAATTCGACGAAAATAAGGTTTTCTGTATAAAATTTCTAATTTCCCTGGAACTGAAAAATATTTTATTCGAAAAACTTTTGCTACACGCATTTAGGCATTAATAAAGAGTCAAAAAAAATTTCAAATGTCAATTTAAAAAATGTTAAAAATCGAAAAATTGGCCCTTTCTTTCATTTTCAAAGCCCTGGTGGGCCAGCTAGATATTCACCGATTTGGCTAAAAATCTACCCGAATTAGTTTTAGATACATAGTAATAAGTTAGTAAGTGGGCCATCTGTAAATTCAAATTTTCGTGTTTTTCAGCCCACCGTAATGCACATGGGGGTAGCAAATAATATACAGGGTGTCCCCAAATGGGGTTACCTATACCACAAGTGGACCTAAATTTTAGTTTTTCGACAGTCACTATAAAAAAATTTTGTTTCTTAAAGAAATACGATGTGTTAAGAAAATGTACTTTTTTATGCAGGGCGCTCAAAAATTTCAAAAATATGAATTTGACCCAAGAGCAAACTACCTTTAGTTTTCTCATTTTTAAGGAAAATGCAATTTGAGAAAACTGTTTATTAAATCTTGTTTAATACTTCTTTTTCCCCAATGCCTCACCTCAGTTTTCGTATTTTTCCGTAACGGATACTAAAAAATTTAGGTTTATGAAAGAAAAGTATTTCAAATGGCTTTTTTATTAAAAATGAAAAATAAAGGTAGTTTACTCTTAGGCAAAATTCATATTTTTGGAATTTTTAAGCACCTTCATAAAAAAATAATTTTTTTTAACATAAATCGTATTTTTTTAAAAATGCGGAAATTTTTATAGTGACTTTTTGTCCAAAAATTAAAATTTTGGTCATTTGTTGTATAGCTAATCCCATCCGGGGACACCTTGTACTACTGTTACAATATGGCTTAAGTAAGGAAAAACTAGATGTAAAAAAAGGCCAATCTAAAATAAATAATTTTTATATTCATAAAATACATATATCATAATAATATATTAATCAAAGTTATACAAGAAGGATACGTTCATTTATATAATGAGTTAATCAAAAATAAACCAACTGCCAAATTAATAAAGGAACTAAATGCCAAATTGCACATTCTCTAAACTATATAGTTTGTTTATTACAAGCAAATTCTTGGTTAACAGAAAACATAGAAGATAAAATAGCTGAAGAAAAATAACATAAATAGAAAAAGTTAGCTGATTGCAAGCTATGTAATAAGGTAAAAAAAATAAAGAAAAGCCTGACAGTATACATGAATCATTTTCATTCCGCTATAAATTACGAAGAAATAAACATTAGCATGATTACTATAGAGACAAGAAAAGTGTATAAGTTTTTGGTAAAACAGAACAGCTTTATCTTACATTAAAAGAAGTTTCAGGGAAAAAGGTAGACATTAAAAGCTTAATGAAGTTTGTTCCAAATGTTGCTCGGACTTTTACAACATTTAAAAACTGTGGATTTTGAGGGTGACCTTGAAGGCTACAGTAACACTATTGATTTTGATATAGATGTAAACGAACAGTAGAAACGAAAATCGCAGGCATATTAATGAGAAGTACGACACTTTGCGTTTTCTAAGTGTCTATACACCTACATACACAAAATATACTATTTTTGACAGTCGAGTTATTATTATATTATCTATACATTAAACACAGGTAATTTTTAGTTTTATTACTTATTTACTCTATAGTGACTGAATAAATGCTTTTTTGAACTATATATTTAACATCCGAATAAAGTTTGGTTTAATGATGGTTATCCAAATTTAATTGTACCAAATATCAACTAAAATTCTGAACGATAATAGTTAATGAAAAAACAAGAATTCTTCAATTATTTAAAAAGGAGCTAAAAATTTATTAGAAACAAGAAAAATTCAACAAACGTGACAATAATACTCAGATAATGACGAAAACAAATTTCCTATATAAAAAAAAATTTTACTTACAGACAAACCTGTCAGCGTGAATTTGCAAGCAGACTAATACTTAAAACTTAATTATCTTAAAACTAGTTTTTGGCGCCTGGTTTCCTTTTTTCATACATATCTCAATAAATTATGGTACAATAACTGCTCCAGCTTCTTGTTTTCTCTCTGTAGCCTTTGCTTTGACAGTCTGAACCACTCACTATAGCGATGTTCTCAAATTCTTTTTCACAATGTGGGAACGTTTCGTTAACAGTAGCTAGAACAATAGTTTATGACAAAATTTTATAACTTTTTTGTGGATTATTTACTTAAAAGCAATTTCTAACTTTTTTAGAAATTCTTTGTCTTTACCTATAGGTACCAACAATATGTTACATCGTTGCCCAAGGACTTTGTTTCCATTTATTACTTATATAAATGTGTAGTTTTAATGATTGTGATTATACAATTTAAGCTACAATAAAGCACCTATAATTTTTCTGTGGCTTGAGCTTAGTTAAATTTCATTAAATTTCAATTTCAAGATTGGGAAATATGTCAATAAAACTCCAACAAATAAGTAGGTACCTAATAAGCGACTTAACACTGCACCGAGGTGCTAATGATTTACACTTCTACGTACTTACCTACAATAGTTTTGATCTCTGAACTTGATTCCACACAAAAACAAAGACGATATTTTTAACATGTTAAAGACGCACGCTAGAAGTCACATTGCACCTCCTTCAGGGTCACTTGTGTTTGGTTAGAATATTACGATTAGGTTATTTTGTTAGGTATAGTTAGGGATATTTGAGTTAATTTCGTATCCTTTTTTAGCACGAACTATGTAATACAGAGTGCGAAAGAGATGTCCTATAATAATTTTATAACCAGATTTACCGGGAAATTTAAAACATCACAATATTAAAATGTTATCCAACTGTATGAAGACACGGGATTATTAAACTAGTTTTTGATCGGCGAGTTTTATTTTTTGTTATTAGATACATAAAAAAAAATAAAATGGCCGGTAACACTAATCACTATTTTAATAAATTTATAGAGTATTTAAACGAATAAATCGTCAAGTATTATATAAGCACAATTACATTTTCATTACCACTTAATGGCAACTGAAGACATTTTTGTTTAATATCACAAGCGTTAATTGGTAAAAGAGCTTCTTATTTTCATTGGGCATGCTATTATTATGTTGATTAAACTACACTGGTCACTGATGTTATAACCTAACTATAGCAGCTACTACACCAAAACAATATATATAATATTTATACTTAACCAAACTTTTTTGACATTCCATATGTAAGCTAGCTTGTTTCACGTTTGTAGTTTACCAAATTACATGATTAAATATATATGTGTAATGCAATTGTAGAGAAACTTAAAATGTCCATGATGATCACAAAATATATAAATGTTATATCTGGTGTAAACATATAAGATGGGTTGATGTGTAATATGTAGCAATTATCTAAATATCACATATTTTAATGTTATTATTTAACACACAAGCAATATAACTTTAAACGTACATACTGATTACAAAAATACATAAATGTTATATAGCTGATAAATACACATAATACTTGTTATTGTAATGTAGCAGTTACGTAAAAATCACATATTTTAATGTTATTATTTAACAAACAGGCAATATAACTTAAAATCTACATGATGATAACAGACATACATAAATATTATATGGCATGTAAATATACAAAATACTTGTTATTGTAATGCAGCAGTTATGTAAAAATCACATATTATAATGTTTGTATTTAACAAACAGGCATGTTTGTTAATAACTTAAATGTATATAGCATTTGAAGATGGTTTATATAATAGAGATATATTTGGTAATATGGTGTGTGTTACCTTGACAATCTCTCTTTGGTACGTAACAGCCATATGTGTGTTCACTGGGTAGTTATCATTTTAAAGGTTATTGAATGCTAACAGATTAAACAACGCGAAAATTCTGTGTCCAATTGGCGCTGAATTGGTTCTGTGCCCTTGAACTTGGTTTTTTACATTTGTAGATATCTAACAGCTGAGTTTTTCCGTGAACAAGTAGTGTTTACATTTATTAAATTACTCTGGTTTGTTTTCTTGTCGATATTTATTAATTTGGTAATTTGTAAATTTATATATCAAACTACACAAAATTATAATTTCACATTAGGCATTTGTATTAGATATACATACGAAAATAATAGTTAGTTACCTATTTTTGTTATCATAGAACCATTTCAGTTTGTTTGTCTTGATAAATATACTACCTGAATAGTTTTTACGGTTTTACTTATTAGTTTTTTTTTTATTGAAACTTTACGCACAGAAATTTAATTAGTCTTATCCAAAATGTCGGCTAAAGAAAAGAAATTAAAGGTTCTTACTGAAAAAAAGGAGACATTGTTTTTGAGAATGCAGGCATTATTAGATTTAAGTACAAAGAAGGATGCAGCGTCCCTCAAAAATTTTGAAATTAGGTATGCTAGGCTTGATCAGACTGAATCACAATTTGAGCAATTAATAGATGAAATTAATATTATTCAGGTAGAAAGAGACTCAGAATATCAACCCAATTTTCAGGTACTAGATGTTGTAAACGAGATGTGCTGTCATATTCGTGCAAATTACAGCGACCTTAGACAAAATATAGCTCAATCGTCAAAACAAAATGAACAAACTTCCAAATCGGTCAAACTACCAAAGCTAGAATTACCGAGTTTTGATCCAGACAAGGGAATCCACTTATGGCCCATTTTTTATGAAACTTTTAAAACTTTAATTCATAGTAATAAAGATCTTAGCGGCAATGAAAAGGTTCAATATTTAGCATCGTGTTTAAAAGGTAAAGCTCAAAATGTTTTTGCTGGTTTACCACCAATAGGAGATAATTACGAAATTTTATGGGATAGTTTGGTTAAAAAATATGATGATAATAGGGCATTAGCTAGTCAATACTTTGAGCATATGCTTAACTTTAAACCTTTAGTCAATGAAGACTTAAAATCTTACAATACCTTTTTAGAAAAATTTCATGCACCGGCCCAAGCCTTATGTAACCTAGAAATCGCTGATCTGGCAGATTTCATTATTGCTTCCTTGGCTTTAATGAAATTAGGTCCAGAAACTGTTAAGATGTTTGAATTAGTTAGAGAAAAACAAGATATGCCCTCATACAAGGAAATCGTAGAATTTATATCGAATCAAGTGAGGACATTACATAGATCCGTTAAACCTACTCGACTTCCCGGTAATAATACGAGTTCAAATACCAACAAATCAGTTGTAGTACGATCGTTTGTTGTTAGTCAAGACGTTAATAATAATTTATGTAAATGTTGCAAACGTGATACTCATCCAATTAGTCATTGTTCAAAATTCCTGAAACATTCGCCAAACGAGCGATACAAAATAGCCAAACAAATGGGTGTTTGTCTTAATTGTTTAGGATCAACACATAAAATAGCACAATGTTTCTCGAAGGTTACTTGTAACATTTGCAATATGAAACATCATAAATTATTACATTTTTATACTGATAGCTCTGCTCCTCGAACAGTAACAAATTCTAATAGCGCTAGTGCTAGTACTTCTTCTGGTAGTAATAATCAAAACGATTTTAACCATAACAATAGCTCAACAGTAGCAACAAATAGCGACCTCCTAGTCGAAAACCATACCCATAGTCTTAGTTCAGTGTCCAATAGTACAGACTTGAAAAGAAGTCATAAACAGTACACCGTTTTGTTGTCCACCGCAGTTGTAAATGTTATAGACAGCAATGGTAAAAAACAAAACTTACGTTTTCTAGTGGATATGGCTTCACAATCAAACTTCCTTACGTTAGATAGTTGTAGACGTTTAGGTCTTACAGTATGTAAAACATTTTCACTTGTTAGTGGCATAGGCGTAACTTCGCGGCCTATTAAAGGTAAAACTAACCTAACAATTATGTCTCGTTTTGATGACAATATAAAATATCCTATCGATGTTTTACTCATAGAAAAAATAACTGATCAACTACCTACTTCTACAATAGATAGAAAGTTGTTGGGTCATTTAGAAAATCTGAATTTAGCTGACTCACAATACTATAGGCCATCTCAGATCGATGGGATTTTAGGTGCAGATATTTTTGTACATATTTTACAGTCTGGTAGAATTGTAGGCGTGCCAAGTGCAATACAAACGCGCTTAGGCTATTTAATTTGTGGTAATGCTCCGACTTTAGATGAAAATCTCAAAGATAATTTAGCATTTTGTACTTTTACGTCAATAGAACCATTTATAAAAAATTTATGGGAGTTAGATGACGCTATTTCAGCGTCTAACAGTGTGGAAGATGAAATATGTGAAACAATATTTATTTCAAGTTATAGTCGTGATTCCACTGGTAGGTATTCAGTGGCGTTACCATTTAAAGAAAACCCTGTAAAATTGGGAGATTCATTTCTAACTGCGCGTCAACGATTTCTATCATTAGAACGTAGACTACAAAAATCTCCTCGACTATATCATGAATATAGTGAAGTTATGCAAGATTATATTAGTAAAAAACATATGACATTAGTTGTTGAAAGATGTATTGACCAATTATCATATTATATTCCACACCACTGTATTTTTAAAGAGTCTTCTAGCACACCTCTTAGAATTGTTTTCGATGCTAGCGCGAAAACCGATAATTCCATTTCATTAAATGATATTTTGTATACAGGTCCAAAACTTCAAAATAACTTATTCAAAATTTTGTTAAATTTTAGACTTTTTCCCATAGCGATAACAGCGGATGTGAAACAAATGTACCGCTAAATAAATATTAACGAAGAACATCAAAAATATCAGAGAGTTTTATGGAGATTTAATCCCAATGAACCGCTTTTGACATATCAATTAAACACAGTCACATTTGGAATTGAACCTAGTCCTTGGTTAGCTTTACGTAGTATTAAACAACTGGCAAAAGATGAAGCAGAGACGTTTCCTAAGGCTATTAATTACATAGAGAGAGAGATATATATGTAGATGATATAGTTTCGAGTGTCTGCCATTTGAGCGAGGCTAAAATAGTATTTGAACAATTAGTAGGTTTATTTAAAGCCGGACAATTTGAGTTAGTCAAATGGTCTACGAATAATGCAGAATTATATACATATTTTCCAGAGTCAATGCGATTAGTAAAGGTTGTAGATTTCGAACGAGATATTTTAAAAATTTTAGGATTACAATGGGTTACTAGTATTGATAGATTTGTGTTTAAGATAAATCTTGATTCACAAATATGTACTAAACGTGGAGTACTCTCAACGTTAGCTAGATGTTTTGACCCTTTGGGCCTTTTAGCGCCGATGACGTTCTATATCAAATATTTAATCAAAGAATTGTGGAAATTAAAACAAAATTGGGATGAAACTCCCCCCTCTCACTTTGTAGATTTGTGGACTCAGTTTCAAAGAGAATTGCCTGTTTTAAGTCAATTACAAATACATAGACATTTAGGGGTAGATAATAATAATAGTTCGATTATTTTAGTTGCCTTTGCGGATGCCTCCGAAAAGGGCTATGCAGGCGCAGTGTATGTTAGGTCGACGGATGTCCGTGGCAATATACATGTAAATCTACTTTGTGCACAGTCCAAAGTAGCTCCCATGAATTTGGTATCACTTCCTCGCTTAGAGCTTTGTGCTGCTTTATTAACGTCTAAATTAATTAGTATTGTGATAAATACTTATCAAGGTCGTATTCAAGTTAAAAAGATTTATGCATTTTCGGATTCTACAATAACTTTAAATTGGATTCATTTCGAACCCTATAAATGGAAAACCTTTATTGCAAATCGTGTTTCGAAAATTCATAGTAGACTACCTGTTAATAGTTGGTATCATGTGAATAGTGGTAATAATGTAGCTGACTGCGCCAGTAGAGGCCTGTCACCAAAAGGTTTATTAAACCACCCCAATTGGTTACGTGGGCCTGATTGGTTAACACTTACTGAAGAAAATTGGCCTATAAAATCTTTTAGTAGTAGTGAAATAGAATCAATCGATAGTAATTTGTTAGAGGCTAAAACAATGGCTTTCCCGGTATGTACAAAAGATAATAATTCTTTATATAAACTTATTTTATATTTTTCTTCGTGGCCTAAACTACTGAACTCTATGGTTTATGTTTTAAAATTTGTTAAACTTATACAGTGTGGCCCAACAATCGGGACCTTAGATATAGACAAAGCGGAACTTGTTTTAATCCGTATAATACAAAATATATATTTTACAGAAGAGCTGCGTGCTCTAAATAAAGGCGAACCTTGTTCCTTTTATTTACGTAAATTACGACCTTTTTTGGATAATGATGTGATTCGAGTAGGAGGACGGTTGAACATAAACATCCCTTGTTACTGCCAAAATCTGATCAAAAAAATTTACATGCGGGGCCTCAACTATTGTTAGCAATTTTACGTAAAAAATTTTGGATACTGTCTGCTCGAAAAATTGTTAGATATAGAATATGGGCATGTAATATTTGTTTCCGAGTGAAACCGAAACCTGTGTTTCCGATAATGGCCAATCTGCCAGCTGTTAGAGTCACCCCTCCTATAAAGGCTTTTCTCCATGTTGGGACTGACTACGCTGGACCCTTTTACGTTACAATAAGACGTGGAAGAGGTATAAGAAGTCAGAAGGCTTATTTATGTTTGTTTGTTTGTCTAGCTACCAAAGCCATACATCTAGAATTAACTTCAAGTTTAACTACCGAATGCTTCATTGCCGCTTTTAAACGATTTTTTGGAAGAAGAGGTCATTGTGCAGTACTGTATTCTGATAGGGGTACAAATTTAATAGGTGCAAAGACACAATTAGATAAAATTTATAGTTTATTAGAATCTCAGGAATATCTAGATGGTTTTCAAAGGGAATTACTTTCGAATAAAGTAGAATGGAAATTTAATGCGCCCTCCAGCCCACATTTTGGAGGAATATGGGAGAGTAATATTAAGTGTGTGAAAAAACATTTATTAAAGGTCGTTGGTTCACAAATTCTTACGTACGAAGAATTATACACAGTACTAGTGCAAATAGAGTCCCTGTTAAATTCACGACCTTTATATTGCTTAAGCCCTGACCCATCTGAACCATTGGCTTTGACGCCATCACATTTCTTAACTGGAGAATGTTTAAAACATTTACCAGCTCGAGATTTATCTGATCAACCAAGTAACCTTTTGGCAAGAAAACATTTGCTTGACTCCCTAGTGCAATCGTACTGAAAACGATGGCACACGGAGTATTTGTCAAATTTACAAACAAGCCAAAAATGGAACACACCTAGCATGCCTATTAAAGTGGGAATGATTGTCGTACTTATGAGGGAAAATACTCCACCTTTGTACTGACCATTAGGCATCATAGAGGAAGTTTACCCCGGCACAGATGGTGTTGTTAGGGTGGCTTCAGTTAAAACTAAAAGTAATACCTACAAACGTCCTGTTGTTCGTTTGTGCCCGCTTCCAAATCAGTAGTATAATTTTTTTTTTTTAAATTTTGAAAATTTAGTTAGTAGTTTCACATATAAATAATAATATTCACTTTACTTTTATTATTGTAATTAGTGTAAGGTAAAAGTTTGAAATTGGCAAGCTAGCAAACTAGAGTAAGTTTTAAGTTGTTTGAACATATTTCTATTTAAATTTAGATTGAAAACTTGAGCTTTCAAGGGTGCGGAGGATGGTGTGGCCGCATCTTTAGCTTTTATTGGTTTTTGTAATTATTTCAGTAATTTTTAATTTTGATAATAGGGGACACTACCGCACCGATAGAAATTAATTTAACTATTCATTCGTTCGTTTGAGAAAGTCGAGAGTATAGTATAGATAGTAAGGTACGTTAGAATCGCGACACGTGCGAGGAACTAGTTATTTGTAAATTTTGTTTTTACCCTTTGGCATAGGCCAATATAGTATTTTACCTAATTCGTTAAGGTGTCAAGTGCATAGAATATCAGAATCCCTACTTCCATTTCCACCTTTTTATTCCCCGTCTCTGATATTCGAAGCAGGGATCAAAAGGAGCGGAGCTGCCGAATTGGGGTAAGTGAAAACTTACAATAAATTATATCTACTACTTAATATTGTAAATCTAGACAGTCCACTCATAAAGCGTATGTGGTCGCTACACCAATTATTATCATTCTCATAACACAAGAAATAACACGATACTTGAAAACCAATGCATAGATTGACAAAATGCCTGGCTATAAACGTATATACCTGCTAAATACAAAAATATGCCGATAAAATACTTTAAATTAGATCTTAAAAAATTACTGGTAAATAAGAATTATTATTCCTTAAATTAATATTATGATGATATTAGTTTATTACTGTTCTTTCTCTCTAATTTTTTTTTATTGCCGTGACCTACTGGTGTTTTTTTAACAATGTTTAATGTTGTTATATTTTAGGTGTTATCCTGTGCACATTTGCAATTTTGCTCCTTACTTTCATAGGTATTTTCAGGACTGACGACAGGGGAGGTAGGCTGCAGCCCCGGGGCCCGGGCCCGTCAGAGGGCCCAACACCATCACTGTTAAATACATTTTTGAATTTTTGTATTGACTGTATTTCAAATTGTGTATTGAAAATTAATATATTTTATTTGTCCCAGCCGAGGAGGCCCGTCAATTTGATTTTACCTCAGGGTCCGTACGGGCTCTCCGCGGGCCTGGGTATTTTATACCTATATATGTATAGTTTTATATATTTTTTACTATTTAGTGACCTGGTTTATTCGTGTACTACTTGACTTATCCTCTATCATGTATTTATGATCGACAGAGTAACGAAATTATTATTATTATTATTAATGGCATATTCAGAACAAGAAATTTTTTCTCATTACTTATATGGATATGGTTGTGAATGAATCAAGTTTTCTTTAATTATTGAAATCTTTATTTGTACAGCTAATTACGTAAAAGTAAGTAAACATTTCGATAATTGATATTTTATGTTAATCATTTATTTAATTAACAAAACCGTTATTTTTCATAATTTAAGTTAATTGTCATAAATTATGCAAAATAGCTTTATTTCGTCTATTGATATTTTTTTAAATATGAAGTAATTTATTTTAAATATAATTTAACTTCCACAGATCAACAACCTATTCCTAATTTTCATTACTTGCCGATTATAGGAAGAAAACGCTCTGGTGAAAGTCAACAACATTAAACATAAAATTGTCAAAGACGTCAGAAATAGCTGTGTTCTGTCACGAATCCAAGGAAAATTGTAAAGCGAAAATTATTATATAAAACTGAGCATAATCTAAACATATTAAGGAAAGGTGAAATAGTAAACATGATGGTGTTATAAAATCAAATTAAATAAAAAATTAGGAAAATTATTCGAAACTGCAACGAAAAATTTTAGGAAGTTCGCTGAAATATGACTTTTCAAACTGCACTAATAACCGACTGGGTTATTTTCCTCCAAAAGTTTGCAAAATTGATAATTTTTTTTTAATGAATTCAAGAATAATATTCTACTACATCTTGCTTCAGAACATTGGATGCAGAACATTGAAAAAAAAAGTGGAAAAAACTTTGTTTTATCCATTTTTCCAAAATTTTGAAATTAAGTCAAGGTAGGAAAAAATAAAAATATAGATGGATAGACCACGTATTTAGAAACAAAAATGTTCTAACAAAATTCATCGCTAAAGCCAGGGTATTCCCGGAAAAAAATAGTCAAGTAACACAGAGCTAGATCCATGCGTGCGCGAACTTGAATACGCATGATTGCAATATCGACACACTGAATTACATGCTGTCGCTAAATTAGAATTTCTTCAATCTACATGAGTGTTGGTTCATTTAAAAGATGGAAATTGTAGTTTTTCGATGCTTTTTTGTTTTAAACAATACAAGCAAAGGATGAACGAATCAAATTCAACATGGCGGGTGAGCACAGTACGCTTGCGAATGAGCTAAACAAATTGAAAAAATCCGAGTTAATCGATCTGATTACTTTATATAAATTACCTACAAATTTTATAACAAGTGTAATATTAGTGAGTTTTAAAACAAAATTGCATTGCAGTGATAGAAACCGAGATTAATACGGACTCAGTCGAAGCAGATTTCTGCTGCAAACAAAAGTGTGTTCAATTGAAAGTTAATGCCGAAACCCTCGATGTTAAAGTAAATGGTTTAAACAAACTTGTGACACATTTGGAAGGACGATTGGCGGATCAACAACATATTATAGCATTATTGAAAGAATGCAATTCTAATAGAGATCATTCTAAGGACGAAATCTCTAACACAAAAATTATGGCAAAACTTAGTAGTAATGGTAATAAAAAAAACAATAACGATATAAGTAATGAGAAGCAAAAAAGTTTAAATGACAACAAGAAAGGAGCAAACAGATACCAGGGACCCTCATCAAGCCAAACACAAAACAAAAAAGAGGAACAAAAAACTCAAGATAAAATAACAGCTGAGCAAGTAAGTACCGCGATTAAGTATGCACAAAAAAACACAACAAACAGCAATCGATCAATGACCCATAGAAACTTTACTAAAAAACCTATTATAGGAAAAAGTAATATAAATATTGTTAAAAGTATACATAAGCAGGGCTATTTACATGTGTATCGCTTGTACCCTGAGACTACAGCTGATATGCTTGTGACTTTTCTGAAGAAATCTGCTCCAAGTATTAAATTTGGATGCGAACAGTTAGAGAAGAAAGATAATTCTACTTCATCTTTTAAAGTAGGCTTTCCATTAGTAGACTGTGCCAAAGTGTATGATCCAGATATATGGCCTGAGGGCGCGGCCGTCAGAAGATTCACTTTTCGCTCATCCGGCGACCGAAATTTTCAACCAGCCGCCTCCGAGGACAACAAGAACCCATAGAAAATGTAAATAAAACGGGACTTTCATGGTCCGCATTTCATATAAACATTCAATCGCTCAGTAATAAACTTAACTTACTAGACTTATTTGTAAATGATTATGATCACAGACCTACTTTTTTGTGTTTTACGGAGCATTGGCTCTGTCAAGATAAATTAAATGCAGTTACAATTTGTGGTTATAAAAAAATTAGTGCTTTTTGTCGACGTGATAAAATTCATGGTGGTTCTGTAATTTTTGTTGATGAAAAATATGCAAAAATTAAGCCCTTTAAACTAGTTAGTAATCTATCTTCAGAAATCATACTAGAATGCTCCGCAATTAAATATAATAAATTTTGTCTAATAAATATATATAGGCCACCTTCCGGCGACTATGAAGAATTTATACAGTTATTAAGTCAAATTTTAACTATTGCAAGCACGAAGTGTGAGATTATAGTAGTTTGCGGAGATTTTAATATTGACCAAAATAGTAACAACCAAAATACAAAAATGTTACTTGACATTTTTTGTTCTTTTAATCTGACGTCTCTCATACATGAACCAACGAGAATATTTTCTACTTCACATAATACAACCTCCACTACAATAGACTATGTTGTAACTAACAAACCTGATTTTATCAGTTGCACCAATTTCGATCCTGGTTTTTCGGATCACCATGGTCAGATGATAACATTTAAAGATAATATATTTTTGCAAGAATCGATTGAGAATAACGAATCTGTCTATACTAGAAGAATCAATGACCAAACAATAGCAGAATTTAAATTTTTATTTAAAACTTTTGAATTTAACTTCATAAATATCAATATAGATGAGGATTTCAAACTGTTTTTTGAACACTTTCATTGGTGTTTTCTGGCTTCTTTTCCTGAAATGGTTCATACAATGAAACCAAGAAACAAAAAAATTACCTTCTCTGAGAAACTTAAAAATGAGCAAAAAGAACTAGAAAAATTAAATTGGCTGAGAAAAAAAGTTAGCGATGAAAACCTCGATAACAAATATAAAACATTAAAATTACAAATAAATAGAGATATACAAACCGAAAAAAGAGAACATTATAGTAACATAATAAATACTTCAAAAAACAAAAATAAAACAGCGTGGAATATAATAAAAAATACTTGCGGTACAACCTCTGAGAGACAACCTATTCCGTGCATAGAACATAATAAAAAACTCTATACGAATAAATACGAGATCTCCAACATATTTGGAGAATATTTATCTACTGTAATAGATAAAAAACTCCTGAACTATTTTGGAAAAAATATTTCTGAAGAGTGCACCACAGCCTATAATATATGTAACTCACTGTTTTTATCTCCAGTAACTGCGGCAGATGTCGAATTTGCAATAATGGGTCTGCCAAATAAAAAATCTACAGGTCCTGACATGATCCCTATTAACCTTATTAAAAAATGCTGTAAAGAATTATGTCAAATTCTGGCAGATCTAATTAATTTATCAATTGCTTGTGGCAAATTTCCAGATCTCCTAAAATACGCAACCATAGTGCCAATTTATAAAAAAGGTAATCACCATGATATTGAAAATTATAGACCTATCGCTCTGTTGAGCATTTTTTCAAAAATTTTCGAAAAAGTCATATATAATAAAACACTAGAATTTTTAGATAAAAATAACATTTTATCATCATGCCAGCACGGTTTTCGAAGAGGTTGTTCGACAGAAACTGGCTGCGCAGACTTTGTTCAATATGTCTATGATAAAATGGATCAAAATGAAATAGTAATAGCACTACTTTTTGACCTTACTCGAGCATTTGACACGGTCGACAAAGAATTTGTTTCCATGAAGTTGCATGCATTGGGTATTAGAGGACAATTAAATAGTTGGTTCACATCTTTCTTATTTGACAGAAAATTTTATGTTAAGATTGACAACGTACGGTCAGATGAATTTAACATGAACATAGGCACTCCACAAGGCAGTGTCCTTGGACCGCTTATTTTCTTGTTGTTCATCAATGACCTTCCTGCAAACATCTCACAAGGGCGTGTTTTTATGTACGCGGATGATACAACTATCGTAATATCAGACCCAAAACAAGAAAATGTTAATATTAAGGCTAATATTGTTCTTAAAGAATTTTCCCTTTGGTGTACAAAAAATAAACTTATGATAAATCACAATAAAACAATATGCTTGCCAATTCACAATAAATATCAAGTTGACCCTAACTTAAAATTTAACTTCCATGGATGCCAATTGACCTCTAGTTCTTCAGCTAAACTTCTAGGGGTATTTATCGACAAACACTTTTCCTGGGACCTGCATATTGAAACGGTATGCAGCAAATTAAATAAAAGTTTTTTTTCTATTGACTCAGTTAAAGAACTCAGTAGGCAAAACGGTTTTGTTAAATTTTTATTATGCATCTGTCTATTCGGCGATAGCTTACAACATAGTCTTGTGGGGTCAGTCAAAAGATGTTGGTAGAGTTTTTGTTCTTCAAAAACGAATTCTACGACTGATATTTAATATACCCCAACAGTCGTCTTGTCGCGATTGTTTTAAAGCTAACAAAATATTTACTATTATTTCAATATATCTCTGGAAACTGTTAACTTTCACATACACTAACAAAAATAAACTAATTACTAACAGTGATATTCACTCGTATAACACTCGAGGTAAAGATAACATTTCATCATTAAAACACGACCATGAATTCTATAAAAAATCACCTGTGTATGCAGGTTCTCGTTTTTTTAATGCGCTGCCTGCAGACATTCGAAACAGTGTGTCTTTAATTATTTTCAAGAGACGTTTAAAAAAACTTCTTCTTACAGAACCATTTTACTCAATTAATGAATTTACGATATTCTTAAAAAACAAAGTCTCCTGATAGTGTCATATTTTTTTTTTCTCTGATTTTTATATTTGTAAAAACAGTCCCTAACGGTGTGATATTTATTTATTTTATTTGCTGTCTCTACAATGTTGTTTGTTACACAATTTATGTATTTTATGTACTGCTTTTGACGCATCTCATTTACAATGATTTGTAGTATATAAAGGATCAACAAAGATTTATTTATTTATTTATAATTATCCTTTGATAATCTTAAAGTTGTTTGTCTTTAATATAATCAGTGTTGTATTTTTTCTTACTTGTTTTATGTTATTTTATACAATTTGACTAGTTATTACATAGTTTTGTTTAATTTTATATTGTAATAATTATTGTTTATTTTATATTGTACTACAAAACTGACTTGCCATATGTACATTTCTGTATCCCAGTGGTAAATAAATTATTATTATTATTATTATTATTATTATAAAATATACTCATATTTCTTAATACGTTCAGTGCGGACGCCACGGATCCGCGTCGCACAGGTGTTTAACGAGAGGCTGCTGACGCGGAAAGGCGTCACTGAATAATAAAGATGTTTAGCTATATGTTGTCAGCGTGTGTGTTGAGCGTTTCGTATTAGGACAGCCCATAAATAAAAATAAATCATATTTTACGACTATTTTGTGTGTCGGAACCAGTTTCGTTTTTTTTTGTTTGTTTTCTTTTTTTTTTTCTAATTCTAGACCGTCCAAAATCAGGTCAGCCTCTGCATTGAGCGTTGCAGACGAGCGTCCGCACTGAACGTGTCAAAAAATATAGACCTGTCCGATATGTATTGGTCAGTCCGCCATCTTGGAAAAAAATAGGGAACACCAAAAATGGCAGAAAAAATCAGAATTGAATATCTTTTCTATAAAAAGGTTGGCAAAAATAAAACTCATTTATGGTCAACTATAATTCACCAATCGCGGATGCCGTATGTCAAATAGAACGGCCAAATATGGCGGACGAAATAAAATTTTTAATTCTTCGTCAATTATCAAGGAGGCATTGTACGTCACTTTATTTTTCGACTGTACGTTATTTTATGTACTTTTAGGAGATAGAGTTCATTTTTTTTATTTTGAAAATAAGTGCATTTTTTATTTTCAAAAAGTGCATTTTTACAATGTTCAAAAATTCATTTTCTTTGACCATCCTTATTTTCACCCAATATCGAAACAAAATGAAATATACTATATGAAGTCTCGTATAATTTCAAAAATTTAATACAAAATGAAACTTCATTAATTTGAAAAGGAAATTTATTAAGCATACGCATGGTAATAATAATAATATATGAATGAGGTGAGGTGAGGTACGGTACCGGTTTCAGTGAGTGGACATCGATCGGCGAAGTCAAGCACGCCGATGCGAGTCCATCACTTGGATGGGTGACCGTAACTCATCTCGCCGTCCTGGTTAAGTGGTAGAGTAGCATTAGCTAAACTTCGCCAGGACGTTAATCTAAATAAGGCATTAAAAAAAAAAAAAAAAAAAAGAATACTAGCTGACCCAGCAAACGTTGTTTTGCCATATCCAATATATACAAATCTCGAGTTACAGTGTTTGTTATCGAACTCCTCCGAAACGACTTGACCTATTTTTATGAAATTTTTGGTGTATATTTGGTAGGTCTGAGAATAGGTCGTAGGCTATTTTTTATACCCCTAGGTGATAAGGGTGGCCCTATCCAGAAATTTTCTTTTCATTTTTTGGACAAAAATTTATAATTTATATGGCAAAATAACTGCTGGGTCAGCTAGTAAATTATAAATTTTTGTCCAAAAAATAAAACGAAAATTTCTGGATAGGGCCACCCTTATCACCTAGGGGTATAAAAAATAGCCTACGACCTATTCTTAGACCTACCAAATATACACCAAAAATTTCATAAAAATCGGTCAAGCCGTTTCGGAGGAGTTCGATAACAAACACTATGACACGAGATTTTTATATATTAGATATGATCAACAATCAGAACCAAGCAGTTATGAATAGAGTAGTATTATTTTTGATGGGTATGCCAATGAACAGAATAGCAACAAGAATAACGAGCGCATTCGTCGTTTAGAAAAAAATGTTTGTGTAGATATTTCAATCACAAGTGACGTCAAAAAAATTTCTAGCCAATAGGAAAAATGATTATAACTTTATAAAATTATTGCGCAAAGAGTTAATAGATAATGACTTTAACGTTAAAATATGCAGAGAAGACGCCGATACTACAATCTTTAAAGCTATTATTGATTTAAAAACCGAATACAGTCAAGTTATAATAGTTGGTGAAGATTAGGGTGGCCCATCTCTATAGGGGGTGAATTTTTTTGCGTATTTTTTAAGTCTCACCCCACGAAAATATACTATTATACTAGGAATAATTTATGTCAAAGTTTCAGATAATTCGGTGAACGGTAACCCGTGCCGCATTCAGGTAGAAATTTGTAGATAAGATTTTATTACGGTAACCCGTGCCGCATTCAGGTAGAAATTTGTAGATAAGATTTTATTACGGTAATACACTTAAATTTTACTTAAAATACAAATATCTACCTCTTTTCTCATGATGTTTTATTGGTGTAATTATTTCCTAGAAATTATTTGTTTTGGAAGTTTGGAAATATAATGCACCTACGGTAGGTTTTTATGACAGTTTGCAATTGTGTTTTACAGTGGTGACATTATAAGTTCTAGCATACGTTCCTTTTTGAAAAAACATTTAACGATGGCTGATGTTAGATCCTTACGAAAGGATACTTTCATTTACTTAGTTGGACACTATTCGTCACAAATCATTGGCAATAAATTGCCGTCTAATAGACAAGTATTACAAGTGCTCTTTTATAACATTCGTGAAGTGAAGCTAAGTGTACATGAAAGTGCTAAATTAACAATAAAAGAGGTGTCAGTTTTTTGGGATAAAGCTCGCATTCCGACACGTCAGGATTTTCATTGTGTTAAACAACTAGATAAACTTTATGCAGAGTGGAGGAACTTACAAAAATCGGCTAAAAGGGCCAGTGCGGGAGTAAAGAAAAAAATTTCGTTGAAAAATTGGACGATCTTTTTGACATTTCTCATGCAAATGCATTGGAGTTGATGAAAATAGATGAAGGTAAGCAGTTTTTAATTAACCAAAGAAAAAAAGGACGCCCTGGATTTATGCATGGTATTGATTACCAACTTGCTTCTCAAGAAAAATCAGCTGAGGAGAAATTACAGAAATTATCCGAACGAATGCAACGAAGTCAACAAGAAAAAACTAGATTAGAGGAAACAGTCACCTGTCCATCATCAAGTAGTAATTCAGCCGACTCCAACGAAATTGAAGATGAAATAATCGAAGCCCAAGAAGAGTTGTTACAAGACCAGCCTGGCCCGTCACAGCCAAAAAAGAGGAGATTGTATGGAACATGTAACATGATCACACCAATAATAGCCGCTGCATTTGATGCTTGCAAAATAAGCGACAGGTATGGAGTCCATATTTTGACGGCAGTAGCAGAAGCACTAGGACATGACACCACATCTTTGTCCATCAGCAGAACCACACTTCAGCGCTCTAGACAACGCATCCGCGAAGAAAGAGCTGAAATATTAAAAACTGCCTTCGGTAATTCTGAATTGCCGGCCCCAGTCATCCATTGGGATGGAAAACTTTTACCTTCTCTCACTGGAATGGGAAATATCGATAGACTTGCTATCTTAGTTACTAGTGGAGATATTGAACAACTACTTGGAGTACCAGCTTTGCCCAATTCAACTGGAAGAGAGCAGACTGAAGCAGTTTATGATGTGCTTTGTGAATGGAATTTGGACGAAAAGGTAATAGCTTTGTATTTTGATACAACAGCATCAAATATGGGTTATATAAATGGGGCAGCCACACTATTGCAACAAAAATTAGAAAGAGATATTCTATATTTTCCTTGTAGACATCATATTTTTGAAGTGGTTTTGAGAAGTGTGTTTGACACAAAAATGCCTTCTTCATCTGGTCCAAATGTGCCATTATTTAAACATTTTTAGGGAATTTTGGCCTAAAATAGATCAAAATAAACTAAAAACTGGATTTCAGGTATCAAAAATTAAACACATTTTACAACCAGTTAAAGCCGAAATTGTAAAGTTTCTAAATGCAGCTTTAACTTTGCAACAGCCTCGTGATGATTATAAAGAATTTTTAATGCTTTCTAAACTTTTTGTTGAAGAAGAGCCCACTCACACAACATTCTATCAACCAGGGGCATTTCATCATGCACGTTGGATGGCCAAAGCAATATTTTTTTTCCAAGATCAGTTCCAACTAACTAAAAAAGAAAAAATAGGTATTGAAGATATATGTCTCTTTATTGTAAAGGTTTATGTAAAGGCCTGGTTTACAGCGTCATTTGCTAGTAAAGCACTGCTTCATGACTTAGACTTTTGTAAAGAACTCATTAATTATCAAAATATTGACAAAGAAATATCTCAAGCCACAAGTAGGAAAATAGTGAACCATTTGTGGTACCTTAATTCAGTAAATGTTGGCTTATCTTTCTTTGATGACGATATTTCAGTTACCACTAAAAGAGAAATGGTTAAAGCTTTGAATAGGAAAGCACCAAATCAAGAGGGTATTAATTAAACGACTTATGATTAGTAACATTACTGACGTTGAAAACAAGGAAATTCAGGACTTCATATGCGAGAACAGTTTTTTCAAAAATTAGGTTTGTCTATGGAATTTTTGGAAAATGATCCAACAACATGGAGGGAAAATGAAAGTTATACCCGATGTTTCAATATTGTAAACAAAATTAAAGTTGTAAATGATGCCGCTGAGAGAGGAATCAAACTTATTACTGATTATAATGACATTTTAACAAAAAATGAAGACCAAAAACAGTTTTTACTCCAAGTTGTAAATGATTATAAATCACAGTTTCCAAATGTAAAAAAAAGAAACCCTGTCACATGCTTTGACCTAGTGCAAAAAATATTGTTTTTATTACTATATGTCTTGTAGATTTAGGATAATATTTGGTACTATGTATGAAAAAAACGTTTCATAATAAAATACACAAAGATAAAACGAGAGTTTTATTTCAAAAACTTCTAGTCTAGTTTTCTTAGACTACGACAGTAGTATGACACATGTCATAGTCACAACAGATAATGTCTTTGATATTTGTATGACTTGATTAGTCATTCTAAAGATAAATGTTGCTGATTAAAAAAAAAAACAATGCGTCAACCAAAGAATGTAAATAATTCCATTTACTTTTATTATTGCATAATAATGCATTCTGCGGCACCCCTTGTCTTCAATTTGCCTCAATAATATTTTGAGGGGACTGTTTTTTCTTCAAATGGAACCATTTGCAGGGGTGAGAAATAAAAAATTTCGATTTCGAAAAAGATGGGCCACCCTAGTGAAGATATTGACCTTTTGGTTATAGTCATTCAACTAGTCTTCATAATAATAATATAATAATAAACACCTAATAAAATAATATGCCCCCCCCTTTATCTTTGAAAGCTGTGGAGCCTTGAGCGGGAGGGTCTACAATGTCTACATATTTAGAGACCACGAACCCAATATCCGAATATACTGGGATTGATTCCTTCTTCAAAATAAACACCAATGCCACGGCCGGGAGTTTGCTTGCCTCTCAACCTCAAACAAGCAGCGATATACACTCACCGGCAAAAAAAACCGTCCACCTGAATAGTGCGAAATATTTGTTGTTCAAATTTTTTAAAAATGTTTCACCAACTTTAATTATTTTCTCGTCGTGTTTTAAAAAAATTCATCAAAAACATCTCATGCCCATTCAATTTTGAAAAAATAATTTTAACAGCTTATTACTCCCTTAGAACCAAAATTTTGTTTTGGTGATCTAATTTCTAAACACCCTGTGGAGTAATTACACGAAACTTGGTCAGGTTCTCTTGTACTCTGTTACAAAACCCAATACATTCTCAAACAATTGTTTTTTGATTAATCCCTATATCTGAATTTTTGTAGAAAATACACAGGTTCAAGTAAAATTTTGCAATTAATATGAAATAATAAAACGATGGGTAGAAAATTAAATTATAATAAGTGATATTGACAATGAATATTAATTTGAACAATAGTGCTCATATATTAATCTTCATAGGCGTAATTTGGGGGAGGGGGCAAGTGTAGGCAACTGCCCACCCAATATTTTAAAAGAGCATTAAATTGTTTAAGGCAAATCTGGCGAATTCCGAAATTCTTCCGAAAAAAAATAATAAGTATGATAATTACATCAATCAAATCAAAGGTTTGCAGTAGGGGGTTTTTCCGGTCTATGGTTTAACTTTTTGCAGCACTCGCTTTCCCTCTGTCATTTGGGTTTATAGGGTTATCGTTTAAGAATTACAGGGTTCGCTTTGCTTCCATCTATTGGGTTATCTGTGAAAAATCCCTGCCTACCCAATAAAAATGCTGAAATTACGCCAATGCTAATCTTAATAAATCATTAATTCAGTAACGTGTATGTCCATCTCTTGCTAAAATAACATCATGCAATCTACCTGGCATCGAATGGATAAGTTTCAAAATTCGATCCTGAGGGATTGCGGTATATCATCCTGCAAAGCAAAACGCAGCTGTGCCGGTGTTTCCGGTAATACTGGACGGGGACGAATGCATCTTCACCCCAAAAATGTTCAGGCCATTCTAATCAATGGATACCAACATCATTTAAAGTACTGGTTCACGTTTGCAGCATGCGTCCTTGCACCGTCGTGCATTAAAATGAATTAATCTCCAATAAAAGGAGAATATGGAACTACAACCTGGTACAATTACCTGTTTCAGCATAACGATTCCAAGCATCTTGGATAGTTGTTCGGGGTATTCCCTACACATTAGACACGTAACGCTAACTTCGACCATACTCGATTAAGGCGACAACTTTACACGTCCTCAGTTCTAAGTACCATATTGAAAATTATTTGGCAGTTATTGTGAAATGACTTTCGACAGAAATCAGACACATGCCCACTTAAATATTTTTCAATAAGGGAAACTGATAAATCGCGTATTTGGAATAATAATGTTCATAAAGAAAAGACAAATATAGTTAAGTTAAATAAAAATAAAAATTGCAAAATTTTACTTGAATATGTGTATCTTTTACAAAAATTCAGATATTGGGATTAATCAAAAAATAAATTTTTGAGAATGGATTGGGCTTTGGAACATTGCACAAGAGAACCTGACCAAGTTTCCTAATTATTCCACAGGGTGTCTAGAAATTAGATCACCAAAACATATTGTTGGTTCTCCAGGTGTAATAAGTTGTAAAAAAATATTTTTTCAAAACTGAAAGGGCGTGAGATATTTTTGTTGAATTTCTTTAAATCGTGACGAAAAGATAATTAAAATCGGTGAAATATTACAAAAGTTATTGAACAACAAATATTTCGCATTATTCAGGTGGCCGGCATTTTTTGCCGGTGAGTGTATATTTACTTTAATTTTAAGTTTTATTTTTACCTTTATTTTAACTTTCTTAATTTTTAAAATTTGGATAAAGGAAAACTTATTTCATCATAATGTTTTTTTTTATTTTTTACAATAATGCAACAAAATGCGAGAGACACGTAAATGATTTGATTATTATTAAATGAATAATATTTATTGAAAAATAATGCAAATCAATTCACTTTCAGTTAAAGAATATGGCATCATCCATCTTTAATATTATATAAGACTACATAATATTGATGAAAATTAGACAACTTTTCAACTACCTTGAAACAGAGAACGTATAATTTTAGAGTCTGTATATTTGTATATTTTGTATAATTTTGGGTGAAAAAAAGAAGAGTCAAAGATAATGCATTTTTGAAAATTGTAAAAATGCACTTTTTTAGTAAATAAAAAAAATAACTCTATCCCCTAAAAGTACATAAAGTAACGTACGGTCGAAAAAAGGGACGTATAATGCCTCCTTGATAATTGACGAAGAATTAAAAATTTTATTTCGTTCGCCATCTTTAATTAGTTCGTTAATCTGTTAATCTATTTGACATACAGCGTCCGGCGATCGTTTGACCATAAATGAGGTTTATGTTTGCTAACATTGGAGAAATTACTTTTTTTTTATAGAAAAAATATTCAACTTTTATTTTTCCGCCATTTTTGGTGTTTTATACTTTTTTCCAAGAAGGCGGATTGATCAATACATATTGGACTGGACTATATTTTAAAAAAAAGCCACTATTTTTAAAATTCCCATCTGATTACTAGTACAAGATAAATATTAAGCAGATAAGTTGAAAATTCGTGAAAACGTGTCAAAAAGTGCATATAACTTTTGACGCACAAGAAATTTTTGGACGGAAATATTTTTTTGCAATCAGGAGGACATAATACATAATAATCAACAATAAAAATTCAGGTAAATATGAAAATAATTAATAAATAGAATAAATAATTAATGAATAGAAAATAGTCCCTGCCAAGTATACAAAAATAGGCTCCCGTGGACTCCTTGATGATGCAAGTGTGGTAGTAGTCTGAATCTCTTTGTTAGGCTTTGAAGAAACATAATTTCGATGTTGGCACTCTCAAAAATGATGCGCATGAGCACTGCGCGCGAAAAACAAAAATGGCCGCCATCGCAAACAATTTTTTCAATTTACGAAAAATATTGCTAAATCAATTTTACACAAAAAAGGTTATTATAAGTTTTTATGCAGGACTAACCATTTTCCCAGAAACTTAACTACTTTGAAAATTATTTCATGGCTTTATATTTATTAATAGTTATTTGTTTGAAATTATCTTTGTTGTTGGTATAACGCTTAATGAGAATGCTCGAAATCGTTTCTTTCTTGCCAATTCGGAGCTAATTAGAATTGCGTGTGAAACTGAAAAAATGCAAAATATAGAATGAAGTAAACACCATGAAGTGTCCGTTAAACTTCAGCAGCGTCAAGATGATACCGTATTTAAACGAAAGGAAGCGTTTCAAAATACAACAAATCTCTTTCACTGCAAAACTGATGAGCTCATTAATATCCTAACTCAGCGAGTCTTTCCACAGGAAATATAGATGTCTTTAGACAGTGGCAGATGCTGGCCAAGATCTGTATAATTCCTTCTTAGAGCAAACAGTTCATACTAACAACATTCAGTTCTGGGATCCGTTGGAAAGAATTTTATTAAAACGTGTAAAACGGCAGCGAAAAAGTTAAAATTACCCTCAAAGACAAATCTATAGCCATAAAGACAGATTTATCTATTATTTCAAGATTATTGATAGCATCCAGAAGCAGACCTGACGTAGATTTGAGATACTATTTGAGCAACTACGAGTATGCACCATTGTCTAGCTAAGTACAAACTTATGGATGTTATCGAATCAATGCAAGGTATACCTGCCGAAGAAAACGATGATGATCATGCTTCCACCACACCTGCAGTTTTAGAAGAAAATGAGGAGCTACAGGAAAAAGCTGCGATAATAGATGGCATGGCGCTTCTTCACACCTACCACAAACCTAGCACAGTGAAGACATACCGTGACCTCGGTTTAAGCTTCAGCAAATGGATCGGGCAAAAATTCAGTAATTACAGTGAGGTCCATGTTGTTATCGACTCTTACAAAGAAAACTCGTTGAAGAAAGCCATGAGAGTGATTCGGCAAAAAGACTCAGATCCAATCCAGTACAAAATCGGACCAGAAACGAAAATTGGAAGTATAGCAATGAATGAATTCTTGTGCCAGGATAAGAAGAAGGATGAACTGACAGAGTTCCTTTCCGGTCAGATTCTTCAGATTTGGCGTGATCAATAACACAAGGTTTGTTATCAGTTGGAGGGACAAAGCAGCTTCATCACATGGCGATGACGTATCCATCTTTCAAGTACGCAGGAGGAGGGAGACACAAAGATCATATTACATGCAGTATATTTAGCACAAAAAGGAATTAAAACTACTCATGTATTCTCCCTCGATACTGATGTCCTAATTTTGGCACTAAGACGATATCCCCAACTTTCGAAAGAGTTTGCATTTTCCTTGGCCATGGCATGAAAAGGTTTTGTGCAGCTAGGTTAAATTTACAGAGCACTTGGACCTCTAAAAGCCTCTGCACTTCCTGGATTACACGCACTTTCAGGAGCAGATGTAGCAGGATCATTTGCTGGCAAAGATAAAATAAAGTGGTGGAAAACTTTTAATTCTGTAAGTGATAAGCTGCTAGAAGCTTTGGCTACATTGGGGACTACACTGTCTCCCACAGAAGATGTCAGGGCTAACTTAGAAGCGTTCATTTGTCAGCTTTATTTCCCCAAAACAACACTAAATGACATAGGAGCTGTGAGATGGTTGTTGTTCACCCAGAAACAATGTCAAGGTGAGAACCTTCCTCCAACAAGATCTGCACTGGATCCGGCTTTGCTAAGAGCCCACCTTCAGTATTTTGAGTGGAATCAGGACCTCATTCAGCATCCCAATAACCCACTACCCTCAGATGTTTGATGGAAAAAAGTAGGGAGCACATACGAGCCAATTGCTTGTACCAAACCTTGTGCTCCAGAGCTTATCTTGGAACTTTGTCGCTGCTCATGCTCCCAAAAGCGTTGCTCTCCTCCATGTACGTGTCAGTCGAATGGACTCCGGTGTACCGAAATGTGTAAGTGCGAAGGTAATCTCGACCGATGTGATAATATGGGAGAGTGCGAGCAAGGCGATGATGAAGATTTGGGGCTAAGTGAGATTTGCATTGAAAGTGACGATGATTTTAATTAAAAATGTCATGGTAGAAGTGAAAAGTATTGCTTGTCTGTACTTTGTCTATATGAATCTGTAACTACTGTATTTCTATAAGTTTCTTCATTAGACGTTAATTTTTTTCCCTTTTCTGGCCTTGAATGGGTTCCATCAGCCAGCTACACAGATGGGGGAAAGAGAAGGAAGTAAAACGGAAAACGTTAAAATTATATAGGTACTTTTTCTTTCAATTTCCTATGCCTACCTAACATAAGGAAGATGGGGGTATTTGTTAATTTATTTATGTTTGTAATGTTTTAGTTATAATTATTGTTTCCAATGGCCCAAGAAATAGTATCAAATATGTTAATATGCACTGACAAATCTCTCATCATTAGACATATTAATTTTTATTATTGGAAACTACAAAATGAAACTTTTTGAGAGAACGGTTAGTCCTACATAAAAAATTGTAATAACCTTTTCACTGTATAATTAATTCAGCAATATTTTTTATATAAAACTTCTTTTCGTAATCCCAATGGTTACTTAGATAAATGGGAAAAAGTGTTTGCGACGGCGGCCACTTTGTTTTTCGCGCGCAGCACTCAAATGCACCATTTTTGAGAGTGCCAATATCGAAAGTATGTTTCTCCAAGGTCAAACAAAGAGATTGGGACCATGGGACCACTACCACACTTGCATCATCAAAGATTCCACGGATGTACATTTGATAGGGGACTAAAATATCAAACATTTTTATTATAATACAATCGCTGCCTTTTGCATACCCAAGCTCCGAAAATGATTTTGGACCTTGATTTGTCGCTGCATATAGCGAAAAGATTTAATATTAAATTAATAACCTTCATTAATAAACCAGAAATTGTTTTTTACGTAAAGTAGATGAAATTCTAGATAACATACGAGAACAAAATTAAGTTCAACTTGCTCTTGCATTATCTTTATCTCCACCACTGGAAGATGCGCCCATTAAAAGAAATACTTATAAAATATGACTTTTCGAGACCCACCTCTGAAGTGTAATGTAATTTGAGTCTAGTTATTGCTTTTAATTGCTTATTTATTATCTTAGTGCATGTTAGTCAATAATTTTATAACCCTTTAGTGGTTCTAAACCGTAGGCGGTTGTTTATAAGGCTCAGATGTTACGGTAGTACTTAATTTTGTGCTGGTAATAGTTGGTAATTGGAATTTGATCAAACTGCCACCTACAAGTAGGATATACTTTCTTCCTCCTTCACGAACCATTATTTATTGACCAACTAGTGTTCGTAAAATATGACTGTCATAAGGGAACGGATTTCTGGATTGTTTAAAGCGTACAATCATTTGGGAATATCGCGTTAGGGTATTATGTTTGCTTTAGCTTCAATGTACCTATTTATTTATTCAAATAGATATATTATAACCGGGCAAATATTTTAAATAATTATCGTAAAAAATTATACAGAAATCCGCTTCATAACAAGCTGAACTCAAATATCAGATACTGTAATAGAATGAATATATGTTGAAGTAGGTTTTGGATATTTCATGTGTTGGACATGATTACACAGGCACACACAAAAAAAATAAATAGTGGAGCGCCTGGGGGTTTTGACCTCGGACTTCTGTTACAGTGAATGGATTTATATGGTCGAGGTGGGATTTTGTTTTTTATTTTATAAATTTCAAAGTTTACCAAACATTTTTTTTTGCTTTTGATTTTATCACTATTTGAACAAAAAACTATAAAAAATTGAAAAATAAATGTGCGGATATTGAATTCGATGAAAATATGCCTTTGAAAGTAGCTTAAGAGAAATTTTTGTTAAAAAACAAAAATAAAAACCGCTTGATAGAACTGTTGAGAATTACATTAGCTGACAACAATATTTTTACATGCCAAGCGGAAAGCGATGCAGACAAATTAATTGTTGATACAGCAATTAATTTAGAAACAAAAAAATGTTGTTTTAATTTCAGAAGATATTGACGTCTTGGTTATATTAACGGCATTAGTGGAGGAGGATCATGAAATATATTTTCATGCCGAGGCAAAGTCCAACAAAAAATATTTTCTTCGAAAAGTTTAGAAAAATTGCTTCCGAAATGTAGAGAACATGTTCTTTTTTTACATGCTTTCACGGGTTGTGATACCACATCTGCGTTTTTCAATAAAGGCAAAAATAAGTTTACCAAAAATTTTGAGAAACGTCATGATTTACACGAATCAGCAAAAGTAATTAAAAATGTCAACGAAGACTCCAATAATATATTTCAAGCGAATGTAGCATGTATTTTGCGTTTATATGGAGCTCCTGCAAAAATTAAAGATTTGAATATGTTGAGGTTCAATTCTTTCATAAAAGCAACGGCCAAAATACAAGTGTTCTTTTGTCGTCATTACCTCCTACAACTGATGCACCATTTGACCACCTCACAGAAGACAGGAACTATACAGAAACGAAAGCTTGCCGCGGTACTTTTGATAACAAGTGTCTGATTTCTGTGACCTCGAATTGACAGTAATATGCCTTACTACACTCAGAGAAATGATGTACACAAAAAACATATCAATATTTCGGTCCAATACACTGTACACTGGGAAAACTGTCTTGTTTTATATTTAGTAGATAGGTACATGAATAGGACATATATGGTATTAATGAAGTTGGGGGGGCCAAGTCATGGTGTATTGCAGAATGTTTAAAAAAAGAAGTACACATTTATATTTATATCCCGTATTTCAGGCATCATTAATCATAATAACGCGCTTTTAAGCCAATGCATTTCCTTTTTCATACTGCTACCAGAATAAAAAAATACTATCATGGAAAGTAGTACAAAATGTATAGATATAAAATGAAAGAGACATATATTATGTAGCTTAAAATTAAACACAAGATTTGATGAAGAATATATTTTCAATAATGTTGAATAGAATATTACAAATCAAATAGAACAGTGAAAAAAATGTTTACGTATAATAACAATATACATGAATAGGGCGTGTGCACGTGACGTCACAGCTAACCTCAAGAATATATTATATTTCTTAAGATTTATGAGTATTTCGTAGCTGTTATTAAAATTTCAGCTTGGTTTCCATACTTTCAACTAAAATCTAATTCAGTGTAATGTTTGTGAAGTTCTAAATACTTTCTCCTAATAAAATAGGACTCTTTTTGTAGGTTGGAAATATAACTTGTAATTAGCAATCTACTTTTATTAACCAACATTATTGATATGTAGAGAAATAGTGGGTAAACAATATTTTAACATTAATGCCGAAATGCTGTCACAACCCTCCGCATTTGACTTAAGGGACATAATTATAGATGTAATTTCTTCAACGCTGCCCAGTTTAAAATGGAAGTTTGAATCTGCATTAAATGAGTGTGACAGAAAATAATGCACAGCATCTGGACAATTTTTTGGCGGGCTAAATACAGAGCTAAAATAAGAGTTTATTTCATTTACGTTTCGCAAATGTGGAGGAATATCAGGCATGTGTTTGCGTTTTATATTTAAACTTTTTAAAAGAAACTTGCCAGACAGTGGTAAGAAAAGGAAGAGAAACCCACTGCATAGGTCTCTTGAGTCAAAACAAGTACGATATCACAGGAAGAAATAAAGAACGATTTTTTACGAATTGTCAAGGGTCGAGGTTGTCTCGACCTTTATTTATCTTATAAACGTAATTTGGGTTAGTCTTCACAGGTTTTTTGAGCCTGAGTCAAAATGTAAATGTTTTAACGTGTGAATTTCATTTTGACACATATTCGATTTTAATGACCGAAAATACATTCTGGTATGAAGACTTGCTGATTTAATTTTTTTTTATTTTACCTGTACATGACATTTTTGAACATTTTTGGGGTGTTTTTTGAGATTTTATGTCATAAATTCGTTGTTTATATTTTATTAGAACTGGATAGTAGGTGTAATTTTATGTACAATTTTAAGCGGTTGTTGGTCAACACCGAAGGATTTTAAGGGTGAGTATGTATTTCTTACAATGTTTCATCACCAATAAGTTTACGTAATATTTATGCCCTGTTATTTTTTTTTGTATTTCTTAGGCTTAATCTCTCTGGTAAAATTATTCGTAAAATAGTTCGCAAAATTAAAAAATTATTTAAAATAAATAATATTTCAAACATAATAATTTCAGGAAGATTTAACAGATTTGTTTCACTAAAGCATAGGAGCTGAGGAGAAGTTGGGAGCCATAGTTCTCTCTCAGAATTTCACGAAAAAAAAATCATTATTGCGTTTTCGATCGGGGATCAAAATTAAAACAAGAGAAACTGTCAAGTATCTGGATACTCGACTGTCTTAGAACCCAGGGGCGGACTGGGGAGGGAAAGGCATGGTAGAACTTTGTATGCAGAGGCCGCATATTGTACATACATTTTTACCAGGCGCGGACTGACAATATTTTTCCAGGGACGCTAATATTTGTAGGGCCTCGCAATGTGCAAAAGGGGCGCCTGGAGAGAGCGCCGCAGGCGAAAATTTATTGGACAGTTCAAGGTCATCGGATGATCTTAACCTTCGTCATTTTTAGAGTACCCAAAATTCGCATAATGTCTACTTATTACATCAACATGAATATATATGTTTTAGTGACTCCATCTGTCACCGAATGGCAAGAATTCTTATTACAAATATTTCATAACCAAGGCCAAGGTATGTGGTCAAAGTGTCAGTCCGCGCATGGTTTTTACTTCTGAATAAATGCAATGTAAAATCTCAGAGAAATTTGAATAAGACAACATTTTTAAAAACAAATTGGCAGCTTATCTAAAATGCAACCAAAATCGATTGAATCTAACAGCCGCTTCTCTACGCCCATGACCATAAATGCCTCCAATAGCTGCTCAGAAAAAAGCGACCTTAATCTGTTTTTACTAATTTTTAATTTAGAAAAGGCTCTTTCTTGTTTATGTTATGAACGATAACCATAGAGACGTACCTGGCATTTCTGCATCAATCAATAAGAAAGACGAAATTTTCGAAATTCGATATTTATTTTTTAATAATAAATAAAATGGTTAGAGATTAGAAACACTAAATATTTTTGTTTCGCTATTCGTGTTTCAAATTAATTTATAGATTTTCATTTCCATCTGAGTTTGGGCTAAGCTAGGAGGGCACAGCGGGACTTTGCCCACTTTTGCCAATGGCCAGTACGCCCCTGCTAGAACCAGCACATAAACGAGACGATACCTAAAGTTTACTTCCTGTCTAGAATTCGACAACCCTTGATAGCAGAAAACAACACGCTACATAGTTTAGTGACTTAGGTGTTTGATATTTCTACTTTTGAGTAAAAGTGGCGCTTGGTATCGATTCATAACCATAAATCCAACATTTTTTATTGTAAGCGGTGAATATTGAAAAATATTATTATAATTTTGCAGAGGTCCGGATGAGGCCATACGAGTCTGCTTTTGATCTTTAATTAAATGACGAAGGACACATGTTGCAGCAACATCATGAATATCCATATTTTTCGTCAAACACTCCCAGTATTAAAGGTATAAAACTTCTACTTCATTTCACGTCTCTAATAATCAATCATTGGTATGCGATTAAAAGTTTACTTCAATGGTCTCTCAATGATGCCACTTTGGTTGGCGAAACGAGTTTCCAGTGAGTACTTTGTGTTTTGGTGTCTGTAATAAATACCAGTGTATCATATCAAAGGTTCTTAGCATCGTTAAGATTTTACTTACAAGATTCAAAAATAAACTTGACGTAATAATGTAAATATTCATTGCTTTGGGCGCTGAAGACATCGGTAATATTGGTAAGGGTTAAACTATACGCAAAGAATAATTTAATAAATATTTGTATCAATTCGATTTGAATTGCTTGAGAAATACGTTAAAAACTGTTAGACTTACATGAGGCCTCATCCATACTATGGGATACAGTGCAGGTTTCTTGTGATAGTAGAGCGCCTTTGGACCAGCAGGGAAATCTGGATCTTCGAAAAGCGATCCTCGCTCCCTACAGGATCTTCTAATAGCTTGATAGTTGCAAGAATTCTTATGGCGTTCTGTTGTGCAGTATCTGCAAATAAATCAACCGTTTAGGTGTAAAATAATTTCGAGTTACAAGTATATAATATCAGCAAAATAATTATGTACACTTTGAAGTAGCGTAAAATTACCTAGAAGTAAATGATTGTGATTTAAAAAAGACAAATCAATGAATTATATTTACTGGTATTATTATTTTTTCACCTAAAAATAAGCAAAAGAAACAGCAAAAATCGAGAAGTGGTAATAAAAAGATACTGAACCAATGCAAAATTCCTACCGAACATACATTTTAGAATTCCTAGTGTAGGTGTGCTGATATTCACAGCGTGTTCAAGATATTGAAGAACAGCAAAATTAATTTTTCACAGGAAAATAACGGCAAAAGCGGAAAATTCTAAGCCAATATGAAAGTGCCACATAATGTATTTCTGTTTTCGATAACACTCAGCGAAATGTACTCTTAATTTATATACAAATAAACAGATATTTCTGAAAACGAAAGTAAACGATTTTAACAATTTAGTACTTTAAAAGTGCTCAATTTTGACTTGTGGATATTCCTGTTACAGTATCCATATTTTTGCGCTACAAAGGCAAGGTAATACGTGCATATTACAATATTATTTATTGTACATCAAAGAAAACGAATCAGAGTACAATTCTCATCCCAAGGAACAATTTAAAAGTCATTTGGACTTGAGGAGGTTTTAGGAAAGGTTTGTCAGGGTTAGAAAATAGTCTTGTGCTTTATTGATGTTGTAGTTAAGGCCCCTTAGGTTTCAAGTATACTTGCTCTTATATGGTAAGTTTTAAAGCATTCTGTAAGACCTAATTATAAAGCTAATTTGTTTCTAGGATAATATGTATTTGTAATGGGTTTATCATACCTACATAAAACTCTCCATAAAGCTAATTAGTTCCAATAATTTTTTCTGTCAAAATTATTTAATTGATTTTATCGTAAATTTACATCTGCTTCTTGTTATGAATAATTTCATATAGAGTATATGGGCCAACTAGCCAAATTAAAGTATTTGGAGGTACTAATTTTTCTTTAAGCCACAGCTATATAGGTGTACAGAGATAGCAAAAAACTATGATTGCCATCTGAAAGTGGTAGCTAACAAAAATGGCGACCAATCCAAGATGACGGATGTAGACGTTTAAAAAAACGGGTATTGTCCGATTTCAGTGTTCTTTTTTTAACTGACAGCTTAAGTTATGAAAATTTTGTAAGTTCCCATTAATTTTTTCGATATAAGCCACCGTTAATTAGTAAATCGCGAATTAGTGAAAAATACATTAGTTTTTACAAATAATTTGTTTGTTTATCATAAATTATCCTACAACGTAGACTAAAATGTTTTCAAAAAATATTGTAGCACAAACGATTAACTTTAATTTGGTGTATTACACTTGTGTGTCTGGACAATGTGCACTGGAACAATACTGTGTGATAAGAATAACAGTATGGGTCAATTTTATAATCGAATTTAAAGTGAGCTTTAGATAAAATTACGTTTGACTGTGATAGTAAGTGAGGGATCTGTCAGAGTCAAATGTAGCCTTAATTTGGTGTGTTAAACTTGTTGAAAACATCTGCACAAAGAGTCAATTCTGTAGAATATTTAGAGGAATTTTCACATGCTGATGTTCCATCCTTCGTATTATAATAAAGCTATGTTATAACTAGCATGAACTATTGAATAAAATGTTGCAAGTTGTTTTTAACTACTAGTAGTAATAATGACCTAATCGTATCTTGTAATAGAGTTATTATAGTCCAGTCGAATTAGACATCATAAAAAATTTTGCGTACTGCGGACTTTTTTTTGTGGAAGTTGTTTAAGAGGGCATAATAAGCAAGCACAGAAAATTACACCCTGCTACACCATGTGCGTCCCCTATTTTTAGGGGTTGAAACTTTGAAATTTTACTTGTGTGTCTATATCTGTTTCCCTATTGCCCGTAGGGCTCTTTACCAAGTTGCACTTTTTGAAGATTCATTCCTCCTCTACATAATATTTATATTACACATTTGCCGTAGGACAAACGGTTTTGGCTGTACGAGGCCGGAAACGTCGCGCAGTCCTGTACAGGACAAACGGCTATTATTTCCAATCTACAATACTACACATACTAATGCCCTTAAGTAGGGATGATGATTTGTGAAAAAACTTTCATCGAATACCGCGCGGTTTCCATGATACGGGATGTTGATATTTAAAAAAAAAAAAAAAAGTGAACCTACTTTTTGTCGCTCATTTTTTTTCATGTATGTACGACCTTAATATAAGAAAATTTGCGGTGGTTTCATTTTAATACATTCGTTGGTTTAGGAGCTAGACAGCAAAATATGCCAAAAATGGCTATTTTGATATTGTTGCATTAAAAAAACCAAAACCAGTATAATTCTGGTAAATGTTTTTGTTTATCCTAAAAGTCCAATTCATTGCGCATAGAAAATGTGTTTTTGTATTTAAGTAGAATCAACACTTATTGTGTAATAACGACTTATGCCATGTGTTCTCCAGTCTCTTTTTTCACAATTTTTTTTTTGCGGCCTTATAGTTCACAGTAGGACAGAAAGCATTATACACGTGGACAGGGCACGTAATAGGGTGTTAAAATGGGTCTCTTGTTAAAACGCAATAGGACGTACCGTTTTCGAGTAAAACGCTCTTTTTTTGTTATGTTTGCTTTGAGTTTTCATTGTGTTCTGAGTTGTGATCTGATAAATAAATTCTACATTTTGGTGTTTTCTTTCTTAGGAGTTTGTTTTTTTAAATAATTTTCCGATGAAATGGAAATATAATAACTGTTTCTCGAGAAAGGTAAAATTACTGTGGATTTTGTTATAGACATGAAAGAAAAATGAGCGAAAAAAAGTAGGTACACTTTTTTTTAAAAAAAGGGGTTTTCAAAATTTCAACATCCCGTATCATGGAAACCGCGCGGTATTCGATGAAAGTTTTTTCACAAATCATCATCCCTCCTTAAGGGCATTAGTATGTGTAGTATTGTAGATTGGAAATAATAGCCGTTTGTCCTGTACAGAAGACCCCCAAATTCGGGCAGCGCGACCTTTCCGGCCTCGTACAACCAAAACCGTTTGTCCTACGGCAAATGTGTAATATAAATATTATATAGAGGAGGGATGAATCTTCAAAAAGTGCAACTTGGTAAAGAGCCCTACGGGCAATAGGGAAAAAGATATGGGCACATAAGTAAAATTTCAAAGTTTCAACCCCTAAAAATAGGGGACGCACATGGTGTAGCAGGGTGTAGTTTTCTGTGCTTGCTTATTATGCCCTCTTAAACAACTTCCACAAAAAAAGTCCGCAGTACGCAAAATTTTTTATTATCAAAGTGGTGACAGTAAAAATGAACTAACAAAATTCCTTGCTGAAAGTTGGCAAGAAGAAAACAGGAAGACACAAAGATTGGTGATAAAGATTTATTTGCTACTTATGGTGTAAATGTATAAAAATAACTACTAATGGCGTCCACGAAGAAGAAAATCTTTTTTCATCCCAAGAAGAAGCAGATACTAGGATGATGATACATATGAAGGATGCTGCAGTAAAAGACTCAAATGTTATTTGCGTATCTGACGACACAGATGTTTTGATTTTAACTCTTTATATATCTATATATCATCTGAAATTAGTCGGGAGAGTAACTTGTACATCAAACGTGGAACAAGCGGTCGAGTCAAGTTAATTGACATTAAGAAACTTGCATGTGCAGTTGGCAGTGGAATTATATCAGCGTACCTGGTTTACATGCATGGACAGGTTGCGTTGCGATACAGTCGGCGCATTTTCGGGACAATGGAAATTGGAAGCTCTGAAACTTTTACAAAAACGTGAAGAATTCACTTCATTGTGTTCATTGCTGGGAAGCCAGTTTGCATTATCTGACAATGACCACTACTTGATCCAAAAGTTTACATGTCAGTTGTATTCAAGAAATACCAGAGAGCATAAATGACCTAAGATACCAAATTTTCCGAAGTAGACAAGGTGATATTGAATCAACACAACTTCCTCCATGTGAAGACTGTCTTTGCCAACATTATATGCGAGCAAACTATCAAGCCGCAATTTGGAAGCGATGTCTGGAAAATTATCCTCAAGTTCCAGAAGCAGAAAATCATGAATGGATGATAGATAATGATGGAATACTCTGAACCAACTGGATGACGGGAGCACCCGCACCTGAAGCAGTTTTGTAACTTTTGAGTTGTTCTTGTGCAAGGCCACGCCAACTGCCATCGTGCACTTGTGTGATGAATCAGTTGAAATGCACCAGCGTGTGTAAGCTGACTAAATGTGAAAATATGCATGACCCCGAGGAAACTGCAGAAGATGTATTTTTTGATGAACCATAAGAATGTAGTGACAGCGAAGACGAGCTGTGAAAGTTTAGTTGAAACGATATGGTTAAGAAATATTTCAAAAGGAATAATAAACAATTGTTTATAAAATCTGTATAATCTGCATGAATAAAAATTTTCATTATTAAAAATTACAAAACTTATATCGGTATTGATTATTATCGGTCATATATTTTTCCGTGACAAAAGGTCAATTTTATAATCGAATTTAAAATTGACTTTAATTAAGGCTACATTTGACTGTGACAGATCCCTCACTTACTCTCACAGTCAAATGTAATTTTATATAAAGCTCACTTTAAATTCGATTATGAAATTGGCCCATACTGTCATTTTTATCACACAGCACTGTTCCAGTGCACATTGTCCAAACACACAAGTGTAATACACCAAATTAAAAATAATCGTTTGTGCTACAATAATTGTTGGAAACATTTTTTTCTAAAACGTCTACGTTTTAAGAAAATGTATGATAAACAAACAAATTATCTGTAAAAACTAATGTATTTTTCACTTATCAGCGATTTACTAATTAATGGTTGTTTATATCGAAAAAATTAGTGAGAACTTACCAAAAGTTCACAATTTAAGCTGTCATTTAAAAAAAAGAGCAATGAAATCGGACAATAACTTATTGAGATTCGGTCGTTTTCTTAAACGTCTACTTAAGCCATCTTGAATTGGCTACCATTTTCAGATGGCAATCATAGTTTTTTGCTCTGTAGACCCATATAACTGTGGTATAAAGGAAAATTAGTACCTCCAAATTATACCAATATCTTGGCTGGCCCATATACTAATAAATGAATGTTATTTATTATTTCAGTTAATATACCATTAGAAATTTAATTATTTACATTAATTAATATTTCTGATTTGCTTTATTTAAAGTATCATTGATTAAATTTAAATCTCCATTTCCAAATTATTTATTTGACTTTTATCTTTGTCACTTTGATAATTGCTTTCATAAATTTGATTTTAAAGTTAATTCTTGTTAATAGAAACGATGCTCTCTCTTGACTGAACCTTTCAATTTTTCGATAAAGTGACATATTTTGTGACTTTCTACAAGTTTTATCTACTTGATTTTCTGTTTCTCCAACCTTGTATTATTTAATTTTGAAATTACTCATTTCTCTTACATTTTCTTATGACTTCTACTTGTATTAAAATCTAAATTAATTTTTCTTTTCTAATAATATCTAACCTTCCCTTTATATTAAGTTTAATTTTGAAAATTTTTGATTGTCAAAATAAAATTTTCTGATAATTTCCAAAATAAATTCTGAAATCACATAAAACTATCTAATATCTACTCCTAATAACCATACATAAATTGTTTCCTACTTTAGTAACATCTAGACTTGATTTTATTTCATTTATATTTTTCAATGACATAAACATCTTCGTCAACACATACCAAATTCTATGAGCTTCATGATAATGTAAAATTGTAATGTATATGACCATTAAACACTTCTCATACACCATAGCATGTTTTAAAACTGAATTGTAAACTTTATATTAAGTTGATTTATTAAATGTTGAAATGTCAATTTTAGTTTTTAATTTTTTTTAATTTTGAAATACAAAAGCCCAAAATGAACATTTTAAAAGAAAATCTAGATATATTATTTTAAAAGGTAATTATTTCATAATATAAAAAATTATATCTAATAACAAAAGGAACTTAATAATAATAAAATCATATGCTATCCTTTATTGTTTAATTTTAAATCTTGTTAAAAGTTGAAAGTAAGAAATATAACAAAGGATGTGGATTTCACGACAGTATATGTTTTAAAAAAAAGTTTCTTCATTATCATCATTATTAGAAACTATACGATCTATCGAAAAAGTTATACATATGAAGGACATACGCAAATACCTTACTTTCAGTAAAATTGACAGTTTCATTGCAGAGTATCGGTTATCGAAGAGATCAGCCAAGTTCGTTTGACTTTCGACCAAGCAATTGACATTTCGTAATAGACTGGTATTACGAGAAGGCCCTTTAGGCAATCTCTACGTAAATATGTAGTGCACATAAAAATTAACAAACTTAACCAAAACTAAGTGTTCATTTTATTAAAAATTAAAACGTCACTCTGTCTTTGAGATGGTTACGAAAACAATAGCAGAGGACGGAATGCTTGTCAGTGGGAATTAATGTTTTGGACGTAGCACTTTCTTTAAATGCATGCTAGAAGTAAAAAAAGTTTTATGACAAAATATGAGTTCCTACTGTATGGGTTCGTGTTCTGACCTTCCATTAAAGTCTCCGCTACAACGGATTCAAAAATCTACATTTATATTTGCTATATTATGATTCTTACCCTAAAATATGTTAATATTAATATTAGTTAATTACTACATCATAACAATATTTTATTTAAGCTAAACATCCTCACTTGTTATCATAAATTGAAAGAAATTCCTACGTATTCGCAAAACATAATTTAATAATTTTATTAGAGGAATCAGGTGTGACAAGCATCTGCTCCCTATATATTTTTTTTCTGGCGAGTAAAGTTCAATAATGTCTTTAGATAGTGTTGCCAAAAAAACTATCTGGCCTGACTCAAATGGCGGCCACATAAAATGTAAAATATTAATAACCGGGTCAGTTTTATTAAATGAAAATCTCCCTTAATAAAAACAAAGTCACAAAATTACCTACGTCAGTAGTAGTGTACAAAGTACTAAAAATAAGATGGATACTGAATTTTTTTGGCATTCTGACTTCAACTTTGCAAGGGGGGGATCAAAAAATCATATTTCCAAAATTTTTACATAGCGGGTATTATAAATAATGAAATCGATGGTATTGTGTCTATTAGTTATTATTCGGCTTTTGGTCTAGCAGGAAACGACACTTAATGATTACTTGTGTATATTTTTGTAAATTCTAATACTTCTTTGTTTCTATTTTCATATATATTTACATTCAGTAATTATCTCTATTCATTCAGAGATATAGGCTATTGAATCTATTCTGTCAGCATAGAAGATGAACAATTTTCGAATTTGTAAAGCGTTAGTTTAAAAATCGGAAAATGTATTTAGTTCTATTAGAAAATAAAAGAGGTCTAAGAATTTGAAAAAATATAAAGAGTACTACTACAACAATTAACAAATCGGAGACGTTCCTGTGTGAACCAAAATTAGCATTCGTAACCATATTTTCTAGTAAATTTGATATAGAACTACTGATTTAATTCATGATATATAGAGCATTTTGTAAAAATGACTCTTTGATCACCCCTCGTGATTGCGGTTTCCTCACAGAATTCACAATTTGTAATGACACTTACGTAATATTAGTTTTGAATCGTATTTCTTTGGAAATATTCCCTTGAATGTGTAGTTTTATCTTGAGAAGATCCCGTGAAGAAACACTAAAGAATTTTTTACAAATTTCTATTTGTTCATACTCAAGTAGACTGGATATCCAAAAAGCTTATGATGATGCCATGGTCAATGTCAGGACAAACTTTATAATAAAAACACACGACAGGTAATACAACTCCCCTTTAGGCATTGTAGTACGTTACGAGGGCCATAAGACACACTGTTTTAGTTGTGGTCCAAACTATTTATTTTCCAATTACTTTATATTTCATTGAGCACTTAACTACAGAAATAACAACTATTTATCCACATGACTATGTAAACAACAACAACTATAATAAATACTCCACTATATAAATAACTACCATAGTAAACACTTTTGTATATGCTCTCATCTGCTTCACCCGATCGCCAATTGACTAGTGTCTCACTGCAGCTTTCCGTTATCGCCTTATCACACCGGTCTCCACAGGCATGAAGTTCAAGTGCCATGACTGGAAACCGAATCCCGAATTCTTGCTTGCCTCTCAATGACACAGTTATATCATACGTTATCAATCAACCGATCGACTCAGAATATTACAATAACTAAAAAAACTATTTTATCTACCTTGGAATTTTCTTAGCAAAGTGTATTTCATAATCAACGCAAATTTCTAAGTGTAATATCACTTCTAATAATACTACATTTATAAAAATTAACGTGCCGTGCCATTCACACCGTGATTAAAAATGTTAAATATAATATTTTATTAAAATCCTACGAGTATTTTTTGAATTATCGTGGTAACATACAGAGCGACAGGCGGATAAAAAAATGGATATAACCAGGAAAATAATAGTCAGAGTAGATTCAATAGAGGCTAATACATATAATAGTTAAACTCGAGTAGGCGAAAAATCAGGATTACTTCATTGTACTTATTTAGAAATAAAGAAGGAATAAAATTAAATGCTGACGCTATGTTAATTTGTCTTTAATTATAAGCTTTTACTGCTCAGAACCCACGTATATATATATATATATATATATATATATAGATTTGTTTAACCGATTACACAGACCCAATTCGCCATACACTACCGACGTTGTCAGACCAAAACTGACGATCTCAGACCCACCTCCGGGTCTGAGAACGTTTTTGTGTTTTTCTTACTTATCTACCTTGGTTATATCATAAAAAAGTTTAAAAACGCATTTGACACTGGGACTGAAAAAGCGGTTGAATATAGTATTTTATACAGATGTAGTTCTGCATATTTTATGCAGAGGGCGTTCAGTATATAGTATATAATTTTATACAGTACGCTCCTAAGCCCGCATCTTTCATCAGACGTTGACAATACCGGAGTCTGGCAACACTGTAAATACGAAATATTCATTTGGAAATATAATACCAGATTATTTTCAACTTTCTCGATGGAGAAGATTCTTGTGTGCATGTACTTAATACTTAATTTTTGAATTTGCTTTATTTATATTGGTCGAGTTAAAACTAAGATTTAAGGTTTTCATATACCGGATGGCACGGAGGACATGTAATGACCTGTAACTTTTTCATTTTAAAAATAAAATTTTCAAATTTAGGTGCGTTTATTTAAACATAAATAAGTTACATTTGACATGATACATGGTTTTTTCGCTACTTTCGGTTTAGTTCGAAGTTGCAAATTTTTAAATTTTTTTAAACAGAAAGGTAACCTGTCATGATTACGATTCAACATTCAATTTTCTTTACGGTCCATTTTTGAATTTAAAATAGGCTGAGAAGAAACGTAATTATAGCCAATTTTCTCTTAACAGAAAAATGCTATGTAAAAAATATGTAATCAGTAGAATTCTATTAAACTAGAAATCTATTATTCATAGAACATTGGATAGATAATTTTTAACAAATTACCACTTTAATTTAGCATGCCAATAATTATAATCTTAAAATACTATTGAATTTTAAATATCGAAAAAAGTCTCTTAAATACATTTTTTTTAAATGCAAGCCCCCACCCACTTTTATTCTATTTTCTACTTTTTTGCTGACAATAACAAATTAGGTTGTGTCTAAAGAAAACTTTGCTTTATTATTTTAGTGTTTTTTGTAAAACTTAATTTTATATTTTCTGCGAAAAGATAAATTTCAGTGATCTAAGTAATAGAAAAAAAAATGGATGTTTCCATTAACAAAATATTTTTAATTTAAAGAGACTTCCTTTCAATGACGTTTTAAAATTTTATTTTATTATAATATTCAAATTGTCAATACTAACTTAAAGAAAATGCAATGGTATTATTGTCCAAAATTTTCTATGCACTGCCTTTTTACCTTGTTGGAATTTTACTTATTAAATATTTTGCATGGCCTTCTTTCTGTTGAAGGAAAACTGGCTGTAATTCTATTTTTTCTCAGGCGATTTTATATTCAAAAAAAGGACTGTAAAGGATATTTAATTTTCTATGGTATCATTTCCATTCAATTATAATTAAGTTGCAACTTCGAACTAAACCAGAAGTAGCAAAAAAAACGTGTAGCAGATCATAGCATATTAATACTAATACATTTTTGTTTTCTGGTTGAAATTAAGGTGGTGGGGATAAATTACGATACTGAGATGACGTTTAACAACTTTGGAAATGTTCTCTGTATGCCTGCATGTTTGAACGGAATAAAAAACGAAAACGAAGAAAGCATTTTTCTGAAACTTTGGCATGTAAAAAACAGATGCTTCCAGAATTTCCCTCCACTTTGTTTTATCTAAATTCGTTAGGTAGATAGGTAATGCTTTAAAAATTAAAATATTTATTTCAATAATGAATAAATATTTTAAAAACTGATGCCTTCATTTGGTATTTTTAAGCCTCATCGAGTGCTGAAAAAACCTCTGTGAAAAATACATCTGCTATGGATTGTTTATAACAATTTTTAAGTAAAAAATTATTTCACCTTTTTTTTTTAATTTTGAATTCTTTGCTATCAAATATTAAACGCAGTATTTCTTAAAAATCGATTGATTACATTTATCACCCCCAAAAGCGGTGGAAATTCAAAATTTGCCATACACATAAAGTCTTGTAATTTGAAAAATGCATATTTAAGAAAAATACAGGATCCCATCGAGAAGTGTAGACAAAAATACATAAGTAAAAAAAACGGCAACGTTCAAGTTTCTTAAGGATACCTAATACTTATCTGCAAACTTTGCCAAAAAATGTTGCATGCGATTGAGACGTTCCATGTTTTTTTTTTGTACGACTGTCTATTTTTTTTGGTTTCAATTGTTAATTGAGGCGACCTGGTCGCTTGAAGAGTAGCGCGAAAACCGGTCATTTTTAACCTTACACGCGGACGCCTGTAGCTCCGTAAGTTAAATAATAGATTAAAGATAAAATAATATGCTTGTGCGTAGAAAAGTTCACACTTATATATTACAACCAATCAGAGGCTCTAATTATGTATCGTTACCATGGTAGCATACATAAAAATTTCCAGAAATTTTTCGCCTGGTGGATACGGTAGGTGAAATTTCCCTGGAGCTTTTTCTAGCAAATGTTTTTTTATTGGAATTTAAGTTTTTTATATGTGGTAAAAAATAAACGTTCATCCACATTTCCTAGATCAAATTTATTAAAAATAATAATTTAGGCTATTCTTAATCCACTTTCTTTTGTTTCATGCAACTAAAATTGCTAAATCATATTTTATTTTACTTGACGTTTTGTAAAATCTGTGAAAAATCAAATGAATCCGCTTTAAAATATTTGACATACACACCCTTTTTTACAGTTTTAGTTTCATATATTATTGTTTGTTATGACAATAGTTTTTAATTTTATATAGATGTGAAATTATCTTGTCGAATTCCCCACGTATTTGAATTACTATCCGAAAATGTTTTCTCGATCTCGGAATGTAATGTTGGGGATAATTTTTATATTCGAGATCTCTAAAAATTTTCAGATTTAATTCAGAAACCAGGGAGATTATTAGTGAAAATTAGATGTTCACGATGTTCTACAACAAAGACCCAGTGAATTTTTGTCGTATCTATTTCCGTAAGTAATGCAATGTCAAAAAATCACCAACTTCGAAATTTAAATAATTTGTTTCTAATTGTATAAACCAATTGAGACCTTAAGCGTACTCACAAATATTATTCCTATGGAATACGATGGAATGGAATCAAAAAAATTAATTTAAAAACTGAAATCGCTGTTTTGTTATAAATACTTTAAATACTTTGTTCCTTTAGTTTGACAATGGATGGATAAAAAAGTTATACACCCTAAGTAAAATCAGTCGCTAAACAAGACCTCTTTATCGGCTATACATGGACCTAGTATTTAAAGCACAGTAGTTAAGAAGTTGATTTGTTACGTTAAATAAAGTATTAATGGTCACAACTTTGAATAATTAAAGATAATAATCGGTAATAAAACCGACGCTTCACTATGGATAACGGTACATCAGATATTTGTCCTTAAAACTTCAACACCAGATGTTAATAAAGCATGGTCTTTATGACACTTAACTACTGCGAATACTAGAGTCGAATGCCAGACACACTTAGATGATAGGTTTTCAAGGGCGGCTCTAAGCTAATACTGGTTCTTACATTCCAAAATATCTTTAATGTAATAAACAAGTAAATCAAATTTCATTCTAATAACAAAGTGCCAAATAAACAAACAATTAAAGAACTATTGAAGCTTAAAAAAATAGACATGAAACATATTTACATAGTAGTCATATATTAACTTTGGCGAATTTATCAATTACCTACAGTGGAGACTGATGATTTAATATCTTGGTGTACATGTAAAATCGCAAGCCCAACTAATCGGTCTTGGGAGGTATATTCGGTACAGACTTTAGGGGCTCGGGCATGCAAGTGGCCCGTAGAGAGGGCCCGTCTGACCCTCCGTGTATACTTTTCGACTTTCTGCCTCCGCTTATCAATTTTTATTTTTGAGGGAAAACATTTTTTGTTCGATTTTCTCCCCGCCGCTTATCAATTTTTGTTTTTGTGAAAAAAAAAATTGTTGGATTCTATTTTTTTTTATTTTCGAGAAAAAGAAAAATGGACATCCAACAATTTTGGTTTAAACAATTAGAAACAGATTATTTAAATTTCGAAGTTGGTGATTTTTTTACTTTGCATTGCTTACGGAAATAAATACGACAAAAATTCACTGGACCCTTATTGTAGAACATTGTGAACATCTAATTTTCACTAGTTATCTCCCTGGTCTCTGGATTATATCTGAAAATTTTTAGAGATCTCGAATATAAAAATTATCCCCAACATTACATTCCGAGATCCAGAAAACATTTTCTGATAGTAATTCAAATACGTGGGGAATTCGGCAAGATAATTTCACATCTAAATAAAATTAAAAACTAATGGATCACTCTAACATTATTATCATAACAAACATAATAATATATGATACTAAAACTGCAAAAAAGGGTGTGTATGTCAAATATTTTAAAGCGAATTCATTTGATTTTTCACAGATTCTACAAAACGTCAAGTAAAATAAAATATGATTTAGCAATTTTAATTGCATTAAACAATAGAAAGTAGATTAAGAATAGTCTATATTATTATTTTTAATTTTGATCTACGAAATGTGGTGGAACGTTTATTTTTTACCATATATAAAAAAATTGAATTCCAATAAAAAAACATTTGACAGAAAAAACTCCAAGGTAATTTCACCTACCGTATCCACCAGGTGAAAAATTTCTGGAAATTTTTATGGATGCTACCATGGTAACGATACATAATTAGAACCTCTGACTGGTTGTAATATACAAGTGTGAACTTTTTTACGCACAAGCATATTATTATTATTATTATTACAGGCGTCCGCGTGTAAGGTTAAAAATGACCGTTTTTCGCGCTACTCTTCAAGCGGCCAGGTCGCCTCAATTAACAATTGAAAAAAAAAAAAATAGACAGTCATACAAAAAAAAAACATCTAACGTCTAAATCGCACGCAACATTTTTTTGGCAAAGTTTGCAGATTATTAGCTTATTAGATTAGATTAGTAGATTATTAGAAGTATTAGGTATCCTTAGGAAATTTGAACATTACCATTTTTTTTTACTTATGTATTTTTGACTACTCTTCGCGATGAGATCCTGTATTTTTCTTAAATATGCAGTTTTCAAATCACAAAACATAAACGCAAATTTGGAATTTCCTCCGCTTTTGATCGATAGATCGATTTTTAAGAAATACTGCGTTTAATATTTGATAGAAAGGAATTCAAAATTAAAAAATAGGTGAAACAATCCATAACAGATGTATTTTTCACAAAACTTTTTTCAGCACTCGATGAGGCTTAAAGATACCATATGAGGGACTAATTTTTAAAAATAATTATTCATTATTGAAATAAATTTCTCCCCCATCCCCCCGTAAAACCGCTCTGTACTCAAATTGATTGTTTTACAGTTTACACGTACAACCATTGATCAAATGTTTATTAACCCTTAAGCGCTATCGTATGTTTTTGTTGCATAAAGTCTATCGTGGGGTGTGCACGCACCCCATTTTAAAAGTAACTTATTTTCAGTATCAGAGATTTTTTTTATAGAATGTTTTAATATGAGGTAATAGGTACAATATTACTGCAATGACTTAGAATGTTAAAACCAAATAATTTATTCAAAATGAAAGTTAATAACAAAATATTGAATTCTATCGATATAAATGAAAACATATTTTTAAAAATTTATTTTCTTTAAACGTAAAATATTCTAAGACTTCTGTTGCTGGTAATGTATTCAGAAGGGCTGATATTTATTCCCTGTAACAAAAAATAAAACTTCATTTGATATATAAAAAAAATGACAAGCATGTTCTAATAGGTTCATAAAATAAGCGTGTTTTTTTTTTTTCGTCTTATTTAGACTAATATCCTGGCGGAGTTTAGCCATAAGTTATTTCACCACTGAACCAGGACACATACACAACAAACAATAACACAACAGCCATTCCCTGGGACATTGCCGTCTACCACAGCTGAGGCTTGAAATCAGGAGAGAAGAACGATTTGTCTCTCACACAAACGCAGTCTAGCTTAAAGCAGTCTAGCTTAAAGCCACTGTCTCGGTAATACGTAGAAAAAACACCACCAAATATCGACGCCCTAGCCAGGATTCGAACTCGGGACCCCTTGGTCTCAAGCCTGTAAGAATTGAGCCACTGAGTTGGCCTCTATTCATTATAATTATATCATTTGTCAAAATTGATATAATTGGTGACAGCAAAAACCAAAATCGGTTCTTAGACATTGTTCCTCTGAAAATGTTTCTTCCAGTACTGTCCGTCGCAAAAAGACTTCTGACGTCTTCATGATTCGACTTAAAAACTGCAGCCAACACCAATAAGCCCAGAAATGCTTTTAGTTCTACTTTGTCTAAATGTCCTACATAAGAGGCAGTGTCTCCATAAGTTACACTTAGGCCTGTAATCTTTGCATTTGTGTGTTCCACTATTTTTTCCAAGATGTCTTCAGTAAACAAAAGTGACCAAGCTTCGAGCGGCGTTTTAGGTGGCGTATTTATTGCAGGGCCGTTGGTTGCGGGCAGGTGAATCATAATATTTGTACTTCGTGTTCGAGAAGAAGCAGGTGGTGCCTTTGCCCATTTATATCTATTTTTTCCATAAAAATACTGCCCAGATTGTAGATGTCTTTCTTCTTCAGGTTCTTCTTCTGCCACATCACTTCCATCTTGGTCTAAATCACTCACTTCTTGTTCTATTTCCATATCACCTTCTTCTTATTCTAAATCATTCTCTCCTTTCCCATTTCTATTTCACCTTCTCCTTGTTCTGCATCGCCTCCAAATTTCGAGTCCGTGTAATGATCACTATGTTCACTTTCAGCATCACTTAAGTCACTGTCTTGTTCATTATCATTTAATTCACCATCACTTATGTCCTCATAAAAGTGTTTAGCCAAATTTTCCAGTTGTTCTTGGGTGAAAGACTTCTCCATCTCTTAAGTTTTTGGGTAACTCGTTAATGCAAGGTCTACCGTGGGGTGTTTCAGCACCCCAAACGTTGATTACAGGGACACTAATTTTTTTTTTGTAATTCCTTTCACACTATTTTATGAACACCCTTAAGCTATGAGATTACCTGAAACAACAGAAATTTTGTGTTAAAAATAAAAATGCGATGCGCGAATTTCCGCGGCTGGGGTGTCAAAATACCCCACGATAGTGCATGAGGGTTAAAGTAATTTGGTTATGCTCATAATTTGGTGACAGTCTGTAATTTATATTATTACTGACTACATGAAAACAAGGAGACGATAAAAGTTTGTCATTATTACTATGAGGACCTCAAGAAAAAAAATTACTAGAAAAAAAGGGGCATTGCATGGCATCTACTGGAGTGACGCAGTATCGAAACTCGATGATATTTCGATTCTATTCTGGAGAAAGTTAAAAATTTTAATTGTCTGTTATTTCGGACAAGGAGCAAATTTTCGGAGTCTTGCACGTGGTCGGAATCTACATAGCTATAGACCTAGTCTGTGCTACTTAATACAATATCCCTGAATTACTTTTGTTGCTTGAGAGATGGTTAAGAAAAAAACATTTTTTAAGAATAATTTAATAAGTATTTTTGTACGATCGTACAAATCGCTTACCGATATTGTTGGTAGTAGGTGTAGGTATTTAAAAGTTAATGAAGTCGATTTTTTAGCATTAAAAATTGTCAGCTATAAAATGACCGGCATTTCATTTTTCAAGTCCAAGGCATTTCCGGGAACATTATACAAATATACAATACGATAAGCAGAGCTAATAATGACTTTATGACTTGCCACATGTTGGGTTGGACCTAAAAGCTACCCGCTATAATGCGTCCACTTTCTCTAAGTTTACTTGGTTAAAAGAACTACCACATTTACAAGTATGTTTTTCTTACTATATAATAAATGAGGCATTAAAAACTAAATTGCTTATGTTGAAGGAACTGCAAAACTGTGCACGCTTCTTCGCTGAATATTAAATAATAATTTGAGTTTAACAGCCTTTAAAATTTTCTGCCATATTTAACATTGTGGATTAGTATTGATAGCACAGTCGAGGTGGCGGCGGTGCTTTTAAATATTTATACATTTTTGGCTTAAGATGTCAAATTATTAAAAGATCAACCGAAAAAACTAATAAAAATGAATGAATATACAGAAAGTAGGTATTTTCATAATAAATAAAAAGTATGTAAGTTGTGATTTGCATAATACCTAAATAATTTTCTCTAATCATGATAAAAGCAAATAAATAAAAATAATTAATGGTAAAAAATAAATCAAGAATAGGCTTGTAAATAATGGATGAATGTTTCTATACTCTACTGATGAGAACTAACGAGTTCGAAAAAACTTGTACAACTTTTCTAGAGTTGAAATAGAATGTAAGGTTCAATAATAATTGTTGTGAATGACTGAATTTCAATAAATAATTTAAGTATTTTCAGTATATTTTTTTTGCCTTAAAATGCCAGGAATCCTATCATGTAATTCAATACTTCGTCAGTATTAGCTAGAAGAGTAGTTGTTTTGATTGGTTTTCCAATAATGAGTGTTTTAAAGTGTTTTTCTAAGTAGTATATTAGCGTGACCCGGTTAAGGTACCAATATACAGAAAGTAGATAATTTCATATTAAATAAAAAAAGTGTGAATGACTAAATGTAAATAAATGATTTAAGTATTTTCAATATTTTTTTTCTTTAAAATGCTAAGAATCCTATCATGCAATTCAATACTTCGTCAGTATTAGCTAGGAGAGTAGTTGTTTTGATTGGTTCTCCAATAATAAGTGTTTTAAAGTATTTACCTGACTAGTATATTAGCGTGCCCAGATTAGGGCAACAATATACAGAAAGTAGGTATTTTCATAATAAATAAAAAGTATGTAAGTTGTGATTTGCATAATACCTAAATAATTTTCTCTAAACATGATAAAATCAAATAAATAAAAATAATTAATGGTAAAAAATAAATCAAGAATAGGCTTGTAAATAATGGATGAATGTTTCTATACTCTACTGATGAGAACTAACGAGTTCGAAAAAACTTGTACAACTTTTCTAGAGTTGAAATAGAATGTAAGGTTCAATAATAATTGTTGTGAATGACTGAATTTCAATAAATAATTTAAGTATTTTCAGTATATTTTTTTTGCCTTAAAATGCCAGGAATCCTATCATGTAATTCAATACTTCGTCAGTATTAGCTAGAAGAGTAGTTGTTTTGATTGGTTTTCCAATAATGAGTGTTTTAAAGTGTTTTTCTAAGTAGTATATTAGCGTGACCCGGTTAAGGTACCAATATACAGAAAGTAGATAATTTCATATTAAATAAAAAAAGTGTGAATGACTAAATGTAAATAAATGATTTAAGTATTTTCAATATTTTTTTTTCTTTAAAATGCTAAGAATCCTATCATGTAATTCAATACTTCGTCAGTATTAGCTAGGAGAGTAGTTGTTTTGATTGGTTCTCCAATAATAAGGTTTTAAAGTATTTACCTGACTAGTATATTAGCGTGCCCAGATTAGGGCAACAATATACAGAAAGTAGGTATTTTCATAATAAATAAAAAGAATGTAAGTTGTGATTTGCATAATACCTAAATAATTTTCTCTAAAATTACGGATGCATTACAATAAATGCAATTTTTTAGCTGCCTTTTTAGCGAAATACATGTTTTTTAGTTTTCTATTTCTTTGATTACGACATCTTGCGGTAATCTTAAAAACATTTTGAGCAATTTTTATTTGCTGATTTTCAAATGCAGTATTTTTTCAAAAGGTATCATATAGTGTTTTTTGCAGTTCTTCTTAAATATTTCTAGTTGTATAGATCATATCGCAATATCACGGTTAGTGGCCTATTACACGTTTTAAAAAAACAAATAATTTTAAGCTGAAAATTTAGGGACAGGTGTTTTCATATTTAATGAAAATAACGTCACGTTTTACCGGAAATTGACATCAACTTCCTTATTTTAAATAGCATGCCTTATTTTTTATGCCGGATTCGAATTCTGTTCATTATTTTAAGGTAATTTTCAAGATCATTTCCTACCTAAAAAACCAATAGTTTTTGAGATAGTTATTTCGATTTTAACGAAATCTGATGCGAAAAGTTACCCATAGGAAATTAGTAATATATGAGAGATGGAGCTTTCATTTACTCCACTAAATTGATATAATAAAGTTGTCCATTAAAAAGGGGCTAGCTCAAAGTGTAATAAACTGTTTGGCTGATAGTTCCATTATTCTCAAAATTTCTATTAATATTAATAAATCGTAATATTATTGTACCAGGCGTAACACATTTACGAAAAAGAATATAAAAAAAGAATATAATTTCGTATTCAATAACTGTCTGGTTTGACCTGTATAGACTATTTAATTTGTCGGTGTTTACACTATCCCTATAAAACATGTACCATTACTTAGACATGTCTGAAAATATGTTGTCATAATGACAAATATTAGTACATTAAGAAAAACTGCAATAATGAAATATTTCAGAAAATCACATTCCGACTACTGACATGCGCATTGCGCTTAAAGGATTAAATAATACACCTCATGGCGGAAAAAATGATTTAAAACGCTTGCATTGCATATCTGGTAAGTCATGTTACAACTATACCGGGTGCTACAGGTTAGTGGCTCCCGCCCTATATTTCCTTTATTTTTTTAATTTATCCACTTAAAATTTGGGGTGCATAAACTACCTGTAAAAATGAATTTTTGGACGCAAAAAACGGTATGAGACCATTTCCTGTTCACCCAGAAATGACCGCAACTTTTGATTTTTAAATGGAATACCCTGTACATTTTTAAATATTTGGACTCAAGGCAACATTCTGAGTATACCATGAGATTTTCGCAAATTTTTGAGTCAATGTTCAGTTTTTAAAGCAGTTTAAGACATGCGTCTAGAGTGCTTTGGAATACCAAAATTTGTTCTACAGCAGGTAAAGTCCAAGGGAAAAATATAATTTCATTGATAACTATTTATGAAGCCTCCAAAATTGAACAAATCACTTTTTTATCGAAAACTTTTTTTTTTCAACTGGGAAGGTGGTGGCTCATACTGTTCGATAAATTATAGATTTTTTTCTGAATTCATTGATATCCATTTCAAATCTATGCTATTTGTTTTTCTATTTTGTTGAATTTTTTTAAACATAAAAAATCACTTTCAATATAGTTTTTCTTGAAATTTAACGTAGTTGCCTTTGCAAAAATCATGTCTAATAATGAAATGTGAATAACTACCTTTTTGTGAATAATAGCCTTTTGGTTCTTGGTTCTCTCTTTTGTTTAGGTATATGTAGGTACTATTGCAAAGTATAAGGATCAATAAAAATTATTTTGAAAGTGATTTTTTATTTTTAAATAAAAATAAAAGAGAAAAACAAAGTGCATGGATTTGAAATGGATATCAATGAATTCAGAAAAAAAAAATATAATTTATTGAACACTAGGAAGCACCACTTGAAAAAAGAGTTTTCAATAAAAAAGTGATTTCTTCAATTTCGTAAATAGTCATTAATGAAATAAAATCAAAAATTATATTTTTGCCTTGGACTTTACCTGCCGTAGAACAAATTTTAGTATTCCAAAGCATTTTAGATGAATGTCTTAAAATGCTTAAGAAAACTGGACATCGACTCAAAAATTCGCGAAAATATCATCGTATACTCAGAATGTTGTCTTGAATCCAAGTATGTAAAAATATACAGGGAGTTCCATTTAAAAATCGAAAGTTGCGTTCATTTCCGAGTAAACCAGAAATGGTCTCGTACCGTTCCTTATGCCCAAAAATTCATTTTTACAGGTAGTTTACGTAACCCAAATTTCAAATTGATAAATTAAAAAGTAAAGGAAATATAGGGGGGAGCTTCTAGCCTATGGCACCCGGTATATTATGAGAGATATTAAGATAACCCCTTGCCAATGGGGTGGGTGATTAATTTTCTTTTCTGGTACTTATTGTCCTGCAAAATATGTTAAATAATTGCAAACACCAAAAATAGTCACTTTCATTAACTTTTAAACGATTTTAGAATGTTTCTTCAAGAGTATTAGTTATGTTTCTCTCTTTAGGCTAATCTAGCAGGGATAAATTATTAATGAAACATCTGCATCTATAGGTGAGGTCCGGCAACAGTGTCGGGACTGGTATCGTCTATTAGGTATGTTATTATGATACACACGGGTCTGAAAAAGCGGTTGAACGCGTCGGTCCTGGGAACGATTATTGAATTTGGCAAAAAAAATAATCTCCATATTTTCTTACCCCCATTTGGTTGCTCTTAATTGGGGCAATAAGTACGAATATAAAACATAATATATACTACCCTTACTCAATTATTTCTAGTGGGTCTGAGTTCTCTGATGAATATGTCGGGACTGAGAGCGTCGATTGGTTCAATATATATATATATATATATATATATATATATATATATATATATATATATATATTCACTTAATTTTGGCTAAATTATGTAGATATGTTTACAGATTGTTTCCCTATGTTTGTTAATGCTTTTAATGAAAAATATATGTGGGAGTAGTAGAAATACTACGAGCCATAAATCATAAGAATAGTAAGTTCCACACCATTTAATGAGGTAAATGTTGATCTAACAATGCTTAGATTTTAAGTCAATAAATCATTAAAACAGAGTGGTAATGATAATTATTATGACTTTATATATTTTATTTCGGCAGTTATTCATGGTACCTATATAAAGCATGTCTGACTCACTCACTCCATATATCAGTAATTAGTAACCAAAGGAAGTTTTCGCCTAATTTGTTTTTGAAATAAAAAAATTGAAATTTTTTTTTATTATTTACTATCAATATCGAATGATTCCACTCCAAACGAAACTTTCCCGCACTCGCCTCCCCTATTTATATCCCCCTAAACTATTAAATAATCAGCATTCAGTTGATTTTTTTTTGCAGGTCATTGAAACATTTTAACATGACTGTTGCTGAATAAGGATATTCTTGATTTTGTACGTGTATTTTCGTTGTTTCGGGAGAGGGGAGGAGGGGGTGGTAGGGGATAAAGCGGGAGGGTGGGGGAAAGTTTCATTTGGGGTGGAATCGATTAAATATTGTTAGTAGATACTAAAAAAAATGTGTTTCGAGTTTTTTCCTCAAGAAATAAATTAGGCCGAAAACAGGCCTTGGACACCCTCCTCCTTTCAACCAGAAATCTATATCAAAGACCTATATTGTGTCCTTTTTGAATAAAACAAAACTTATTGATCCATTATCACTCCATTTGGTTTGTTCCAATTTAGACGTATGCCATTTGGTTTAAGAAATGCTGCTCAAACCTTTCAGAGATTTATTAATGAAGTTCTATCACATTTGAAGTTTGTTTTCGTTTATTTAGATGACATATTAGTCGCAAGTAAAGATCATGTCGAGCATTTACAACATTTACAGATCATTTTCGACCGTTTAGAAAATTATGGAATAAATATTAAACCATCTAAGTGCGTTTTCGGCACAGATCAATTAACATTTTTAGGTCACCACGTCTCTCATAAGGGCACTTCCCCCACTACCGATCGTGTTGACATTATCAAAGAATTTCCACAACCTACAACAGTTAAGCAACTTCAAAGGTTTTTAGGCATGATTAATTTTTATCATAGATTTATACCTAACCTTGCTGAAATATTCAGCCTTTTACATGCACTAACTACTAAATTGTTACATGACAAAATAAAGATCATAAATACTTGGTCAACGGACTGTTCCAATAGTTTTATTAAAGCTAAACAAGCTTTAGTAGATGCTACTGTCCTTGATCATCCTAATTACAACGATGGAGTAACTCTTTCGTTAACAGTTGACTGTTCAAATGTGTCCGTAGGATCAGTTTTAGAACAGACTTTTAACAATGTCTCCACTCCTTTGGCTTTCTTTTCTAAAAAGCTAACTACACTCAAAAACGTTACTCAGTTTTTGACAGAGAACTTCTCGCCGCTTATTTGTCAATTAGACATTTCAGATATATTTTAAAAGGCCGAGATTTTACTCTTTTCACCGATCGTAAACCTTTGGTTTCAGCATTGTTTTCTAGAGCGGAGAAAACCCCCAGACAAACTCGTCACTTGGAATACATAGCACAATTTACGAATAACATTAAACACATTCCTGGTGCTCATAACGTAGTCGCAGATACAATGTCTCGTTTGAACGATTGTTCTTTAGTAAATCGAAATTATCTGATGTCTGCTATTAATTCCAATGGATTTAATTTGACGATTTTGAAAAATGCACAATCTAAGGGTTCAGAACTTACTTCTCTATTACAGTCGCAGGAAAATAAACACAATAAGGTACATTTCTTTTTAAAACAAATTAGTGTTGCTTCAATAGAGCCCATTTGGTGTGACGTCTCTAGTTCTAAATGTCGTCGCAAAACTTTGCGTCATGTTGTTTTTGACATCTTTCATAACCTAGTTCACGCAGGTATTCGCGCTACTAAAAAATTAATTTCTGATAAATATTTTTGGCCCAGAATGAATACTGACTGCACATTATGGACCAAAACTTGTATAAGTTGTCAAACTTCTAAGGTAAATCGACATACCAAGACTCCGATAGAAAATTTTATTGTACCTAAAGGTCGTTTCGAACACATCCATGTGGATCTTGTAGGACCGTTACCTCCTTCAGAAGGTTATTCTTACATTCTTACCATCGTTGAGCGTTTTACGCGTTGGCCTGAAGCTTACCCCATTCCAGATCGCACTGCCGAGACGGTGGCCAAAGTGTTGTTTCAAAATTACATCTGTCGCTTTGGCGTTCCGGCATAACCAGAAGCGTCACTGTCGGAGGCACGTTCGATGTTTGGGTGCGTTTGCACGCATCCAGTAATTTAGTCGAGTAGAGAGACGGTCCAGTAATTTAGTAATTGCTTTCCACTAAATTACTTGACTAAAACACGCTGTCCGCATTGATCGAGTACTAAATTACTAAGCGACTCGACTAAATTACTGAGTGCGTGCAAACGCACCCTTTCATTGGTAAATTGGGGTGACCTTCGGCCATCTTGTCGGTGGTATTGTTAACCTATAAATCCGCACCTTTCTAAATTCACCGCTGGACGCATTGGTAGATAAAATTTTGGATTTGGTTTTCAAAATAGCCAATCATATAATGTTATTGCTTACCGGTACGCTCCACCGGTGAATTTAGAAACCTGCGGATTTATAGGTTGACAATAATACCACCGACATATGACATATGCGCATAAAATTCAATATTGGTGGGAAGGCCAGATAGTCGTTTCTGGTATAGGTCTTCTGTGGTTCCGGTTCATATCACGACGGACCAGGGAATGCAATTTGAATCTAAATTGTTTCGCGAATTTTCGAAGTTTTTAGGATTTCATCGTATTCGCACGAATGCTTACCATCCGCAAGACTGCTTGCCATCCGCAAAGCAACGGATTAGTGGAACGTTTCCACCGCTCATTAAAGACTACTTTATTAGCTAGAGCGAATTCAATTAATTGGGTTTCGGAATTCCCTATTATTTTGTTAGGTTTGAGAGCTATGCCCAAAGTTGACTTACATTGTTCATCTGCAGAACTGGTGTTTGGTCAAGCATTACGTCTCCCTGTAGAATTTTTTATTAAATCACACGTTCGTACGGAAATTCTCAGAACTCATTCGTGAGTCCTGATGTTAATACTTGCAAGTTTGTATTTCTTCGTAATGCACGTATTAAGCCTGTTTTCACACCTTTATTTCAAGGTCCTTATGAGGTGATTTCACGTACAGCTAAAATTATCACCATGCTTAAGCAGGGAAAAGAAGTGACTGTCAGTGTTGACAGAATTAAACCGGCTTATTTATTAGCTGACATTACAGATCGTTCAGCTCCGTTGGTGGCTAAAAGAGTACGTTTTGATTTTGATTGATTGGTTTATTTTTTTTCTTTGAGGGGGAGTATTATGTAGTGTAGTTACCTAACTATTTTCCTTATTATTATATATATATATGTATATGTGGTAATGTTTTTAATGTAAATTTTATCTCCAAACCTTTTAACTACATTAAACCACTTTAAAATAATATTTGTTTTTGATTATGTGGAACCCCACATGACCCACTTAAGATCGCAACACCCCTGTATACCCGTTAATTGATGCTTGATTATTCTTCTATCTATACAGGGGTGTTGCCATTTTAGTGGGTCACATTGTACGTCATCGATACTTTCAAATTCGGTAATTTTTAATATACGAATTATTTACAGGCTTAAATTTTTTGAAATTTATCAATTAAATTTGAAAGTATCAATGACATTAGGTGCTAGAAAAAGTGAGTTTAAAGCGAAAATGTGGAAGTTATTGATTATTTAATGTTTAAAAAATGCAATTTTAAGGGGACCGTAATTCGAAAACCATACATCAAAATATTATTAAATTTTGAAAATGGAGGTTATAGAACATGCTGACCAATAATGTTGCATTAGTTGTTCAATAATAAAATGCCTAATATGACTTTCCGAAAAATTGACCCTTTTTGAATAAAAATGCACGCCAATGACTAAAATAAGTTTTGTTTTAATCAAAAAGGACATGGTATAGTTCTTTGATACCGACCCTAATTTCGTTGAAATTGGATTACTAATAAAAAATGAGATATGGGGGGGGGGGTCATTAAAAATGAGACATGCTGTATACTCTGAATATATTGGACATAAAAATTGTTAGTATTTGAAACATTTGTTTACACGCCTAGTCGCAACAGGTCATCATCGTAGTAGACGTCGTATACATACGCTTTCAATATTAAAAAAATTGCGTTATTATTTATTTGTTCTGCTACTGCGTCCACTGCTCAAATAAATTGTTGACTTTGTAATATTTCCTGTTTTTTCTTACATTTATTAACATATCATTATTTTTACATTTACCCTATAGATTCTCAGGAGAAATATTTTTTACAGTTATTGAAAGATATTCTTTTGTATTATTTTTACGTATTACTTCCACGTCCAGTGGAAGTATAGTAACGACAAAAAAATTTTTAAAAATTTTTATTGTCCAAATAGGCTTAAAATGTCATGAAACATCGAGATTTTAAGTTTGAGCGAAAAAAAAATTTCTGTCTGTCTGTCGGTCTGTCTGTAACTTTTTTTGTGCGCACGTTTACTCTGAAATCGTTTAAGATATTGACTTGAAATTTGGTACACATATGTACTTTAACGAGATCTAGAACTAGATTATATTTTCATCTCGTTCCGTCGAAGGGTTGGGGAGTAAATTGGGGTAAATTTGGAGTAAATGGGTAAATCAAGCAGGTAGGAGTCCATGAAATTGGTATTTAGTATATACAAGAGAAGCTGAGGTCTCAAAAATTTTTTTGGCAATAGCCACCCCTATTACCACCCCCACCTCCTTATTAAAGGGGATGAAAAAAAATGTGATTTAGTGCATGTACAGGAACCAGAAACCTTAAAATATTTTTTTACTTCATCCACCCCCCCCACTACCTATCACCACCCCCACCCCACTACCGATGTGGGGTATCGTTTTATGGGTTTTTGGGGTAGAGGATTTCAAATATTATATTATTAAAGTTCCATAAACAATTATTTTCACATACAAAGTTTTTTCGTTGTGAGTGACTCGGATAGAGAATCTGGATGTGGAAGTAGTGATTCCTTGGGCAGCGGTTTTTTAAGGCTAATAGGACTAAACAAATGAGTATGAATGCTAGGCTGATGTTAGAATTAATTATCCCCTAAAGATATTCTTTTTGTTTTCTTTGGTCACCATCATCATCCAAAAATGACAATTTTCTAAAAACGCTCTGTAGCTCAGTAGTCGAAAAGGATACGCCACTGTTTGTTTCTCGAAAATCGAGGTCAGGACACCTATATTAGTTTTTGTCTAGCTGCCATAGTTTTAGAGGAAACCTCAAATCTTATCTAATTTGGTCCACCCTGTACAAGATGTCTAAACCGTAATATACAGGGTGTCTCTAAGGTTGGATCCAACTTTGTGTAGGTTAGATGATATATGAATTTTACCTTAAAATATTATAAAAGTAAAATTTGCAGTAGTAAATTTGCAATTTACCGACACTTAAATATTATTGTCCTCCATCACATATTTTTAATTTCTTCTTTGGGTAACCACACTGCATATTTTATTTTTCATATTTTTCATATTTCTTTGACAGTTGTGTTAATTACATGCGAAATATTATTCCTCACATTTTTTCATAATCTTTCACGGTCCAAATTATTTTAAAAAGTTATGCACTAAATATCCACACACTTTTTCGAACTAAGTAATTCATTATTTATTTATTTTTTTAGGTGGGCGAGGGCCTAGGGCTAAATTTAATGAACCTAAATGTTTGTCGACATTTGTATATTAGTAACAATATTAATAAAGCCATAAGAGTATTCACTCAGGAAACGATGTATGCAAGTCATTACCACAATAATAATTTTAACGCCCACACCCTGCAGTGTCAGCCATTAAATATTACAATATCTAAAATCTATTACGGTTTTGAGATGTTAGATTTCAAAATCTCGCAGTGTGGTCTGTAAGCTTACTCAATTAATACTTCACGGTTATAATTATTAATACGAAGTGCAATGCGAGAGCAATTTTCAAACTTCTGAAGGTAATGAGATAAGTAAAAACAAACAAAGTAAATTATAAATTAACATTACAACCACTTGGTTTTTAGTGTTACTTAGCACGCGAATTCCATCTCTTTGTGGTCTGCAAGGAGGTGGAACCTTTGGTGTAACGGTGCCTGTGAAGTGGTTTCCGTAAAAACCAAAATTTTGAATAGTTTACTCGAATACTATATTCGACACGCATCTTTCGCCATCCATGTTGGCATAATCAAGAGATGACTAAAAGGACAATGTTAAAAACAGCTGATTTTTGGCCCCCATCGCGAAATGCATAAGACCCACAGAAAATGATTGAAAAAATTAATTCGTGGTATCAAAGGGCTGGGGAAAACTCTATTTCACCCCTAAAAACATAAAAGCAACCCCTAAAATTGCTTTGAATACTAGCTTATACTGAGTGTGAAAATTATATCTATTTTATGATAACTATTAGGTATCAATTCGATAGAGATAACATGGCGTTCCTCTTCGGGTGTGAAAAGTCATACACATCACCTAACTTTAAAGAAATAGGTACCAAATGACCCTCCTTTGCAAGTATCTATTTGCATATTTACATGGAATAATATAACAAAGAATAAACTAATATCATTTTCAACCCCTTACAGTGATTAGCCATCTTTAATATCTATCTATTAAATGCAGACATAAGAACCAATAGAAACCTTTCGTTTTATTTTAATTTGCTATGTAAATATTCTGTACTAGACGCTGTTCTAACATTATTTCTAAATAACGGCAGTTTTTCTTTATAGACCGGGAGACAGCGACACATTTTTGGGACTCATACCATTAAGGCTGATTTTCACATTTGTAGTAGTTTATTGTGTGTACAATGTACATACATAAAACGGCGGTCAGCTGGCGCACCCGCGGTGGGGGAAGCTGCTATTCGAGTAAATGAAAAAAATTTCACACATTTTCCTAGAAAGTGCATATAAATCTTAAAAAAACATTTTTTCCCAGAAACCTTTGTTTTGAAGGGCCGAGATTAATGGAACATCTAGGTAATACATGATATTAAGTGAACCTCGTATATGAGATCAATTTCAGTTAAATACCGATTAATTACGGCGACAAAATGGCGAAATTCTCCCGAAAAAAGGGAAGTCCGAACTTCCGCCCCCTCCAGTTTCCTAATTTTTGCCGCAGTTAAAAAAATAAAAAAAGGACTTTTAGCAAATTTAACTCTATTTAAATTCGTAAGAGTAGTCTTGTGGCCTAGGAGTCAAGATTGAGAAGTTGCCGGCACTTTTGAAACACAAAATATGCGATTTTTTGCCGTAGATCGCCAACATTTCAGTAAATATCTCCGAAACGAAAAAAATATCGAAATTCTGATAGCAGCAAAAGATTCTTAATAAAAATACTTTTATTTCAAGCTAGCTCTCACCGTTTCGGAGATATCTGCGAAAAGTAGTAAAAAATAGCTCGGCATTTCGGAGCCGAAGAAATTGCAAAAACATGTGATCTGGACACATTCATGTTTTTCGAAAAACACCAGCGGGGCGGCCATACGATATCGTGACGTAAAGAGAAAGACTTCCAGTTAAACTTAATCGTAAAATGCACGGCGAAATTCGAAAATCCGGTTCCGCACGAACGAATTAAAAGTAGCATTTTTTGACATTTCAGAAAATCGATATCTCTCTACAAATTCAGCTATGACATGACGTATGCATTCTCCGGAATGAAAAAGTCTCCACTTTAACCACTCCTAGTTCATTAATTTCTGGAATATGACAATAATTAAAAAAAAAAACACTAGTGTGCAAATGAAGGATAAACCGTCAAATAAGGAACTTAATTCTCTACAAATTCGTTAGAGCATAGTTTTTTTGCCTAGAAATCACCGTTTAGAAGTTATGTAGGTTTCAAGCAAAAAATGCCCAATTTCCCGCCGTACATATATTCATAGTCCAGTCAATGAATGGTTTCTAGAGAGAAATGCTGAGATCACAATTTTTGACTTCAGGGCTGTGTTTGGACTATTTAGTAGGTAAACATACCAAAAGTCCCGGAACGTAGGAGGTGGGGGGGATGCAGGGGGGCACGAAGAAGGTCCTGGTTTTTGGTTTCTCGCTCATATCTCGAAAACGGTTAGCCCTAATCAAAAAGTGGCTATATGCAAAATTAAAGCTGACTAAATTTTCTACAATAATGTTTCTATTAATTTTTTTCGTATCTGCTATAGTTTAGTAATGAATTGTATATTTTTTGACTGTATTCTAACTTTATTATAAATGTATTATAAATTGAAAATAAATCTTAATAATCACCGTACAAAAAAATTTCTAGTACAGATATCCGTTTCACAACAGACTGAACCGAAATATCGAATAAAAAATGTCTTTGCGTCTGTAAGTGTGTGTGCGTGTATATCTATGTGTGCGTGTATACCGCTTCTTGTAAACACGATAACTTCTGTTAGACTTAAAATATTTGATTACAATTTGGAACATATGTAAAACAGCATATTACAATAATCCCTATTGAAATTGGGTTATATCTGTAATGCATGGTGATAACGAGAGGCCTACAATTCCCACTTCATAATAATGTTATTAAAAATACCATGTTCCATATTTTAGGATAACACTGATATATCATCTAATTTAAATAAAGTTGGTTTGCCTAACATACACCCGGTATATTGCGGTTTAGAAATCTTATACATCTTCTTATTTTTGTATGCTTAGTAATATTTTGCTCTGAAATTAAAACTAGTGGAAGCATTATACTCTTCGCCGATTTACTGAGCTTTTTATATAATTGTTACACATTCTATAGGATACTCTTCGCATTTTTCTTGTAAATAATGTTAGTTTTTGGACATTCTAAATTTTGTGATACCAACTTTGTTGTGAAAAAAAATATATAAAAAAAAATCTCGATGTGAGGGATCGAATCCGGGACCCTTGGATTGCCAATTTGCCAATTTACCAATCTTTATTCTATTTAACTGTGGTGAACAGATCAAAGCTATATCATTTATTTCATTTTACAATAATTAATAGCTACGTCACATTAACGCGCCTTTGCAGCGTAGAGTGACGCAGTGACCGGATGTTGTGGTCGAAATGATTTTTAGTTCTGTTGTTTTATTTTATTTTTTTCGATTCCTGCACAGATAAATCGTATTATAGAGAATATGCATGGCTTGACAAATAGATTCCAAAGGAATACTGTTTTTATTTTATTAAGTGTATGGAAAGTAATATTAAAAATTTGCAGGGAAAATAAATAATAAAAAACCCTGCTTAAGTTGTCTAATTCAGATAAAAATATTTATTTGTTATGAAATAACAAATTATTAGATGGCAGATAGGCTTTCGACAGAGGGTCAAGAAGTGTAAGAGGAAAAGTATAGGATTGTGGTTTCGAGGGATGGTGTGTTTGTGGGATAGCGAGACGAAACTCTTGCCGCTACACCACCATTTCTTATTACTAAAATTGTTAATGAGTGTAATATATACCATTAGAAAATTTATTGTGATTATTAGGAAACACACATTAGTAAAATGTATTAAAAAAAAATGGTGATAGGAAATAACATTTCGCAAGGTTTCTATTTATTACAAACCATAAAAAAACGTAAAAAATATTTTTTTAAATTTTAAATTACTAATAACTTTTTTATTCACCAATCTATTTTGTTAAAAAACAATAGCTAACACTAAATTACTCTCCAAATTTCAATACAATCGGATTTTTCTTTCTTGATTTATCGTGCTTACAAGAAACGTGACGGACGGACAGACGGACAGACGGACAGACAGACGGACAGACGGACATTCTGAAAGTTGTTCAGAATTCGTTCACTAACATAACGATATAAAATTTTTTTCTCTACGAGCGATATTTACTGATTTAGAAATGTGCCGATCAAATACAATATACTCTTCGTTTTTGCGAAGAGTATAATAAAACGTATTTTACGTATGAGAGTTTGTAGGCTTCTGGTTATCACCATGTATTACAGATATGGCCCAATTTCAATAGGGATTGTGATAATATGCTGTTTTACATATGTTTCAAATTGAAATAAAATATTTTAAGTCTAACAGAAGTTATCGTTTTTACAAGAAACGGTATACACGCACACATAGATATATACGCACACACACACACACTTACAGAAGCAAATACATTTTATATTCGATATTTCAGTTCAGTCTGCTGTGAAACGGATATCTGTACAAGAAATTTTTTTCTACGATGATTATTAAAATTTATTTTCAATTTATAATACATTTATAATAAAGTTAGAATACAGTCAAAAGATATACAATTTATTACTGAACCATAACAGATACGAAAAAAATTAATAGAAACATTATTGTGAAAAATTTAGTCAGCTTTAATTTTACATATAACTACTTTTTGATTAGGGCTAACCGTTTTCGAGTTATTAGCGAAAAACCAAAAACCGGGACCTTCTTCGTGCCCCCCTGCATCCCCCCACTTCCTCCGTTCGGAGACTTTAGGTATGTTTAGCACCTAAATAGTCCAAACACAGCCCTCAAGTCAAAAATTGTGATCTCGGCATTTCCCTCTAGACCCCCTTATTGAACGTTCATTGACTGGGCTACAAATAAAATTTCAACTTTGATATATTTCTATAAATTTTTTACAGATGGGAGGCGCTCCAGCACCTACCTCCACTGTTACTTGAGGAGCTGACAGCTGACCGACGTTTCATGTATGTGTACGTAATAAACTATTATATAAATGAAAACCAGCCTTAATGAAATGACTAGCTCCAAAAGGTCGCTGCCTCCAGGGCTATTATTGGGATTATATTAAGTAATCAGTATAAGGGTTGATATAATATTTTATTATGATTCTATATATTTCATAAAATGAAAATCTTTTTTTTTCTTCTAATATTACATTATCTAAAGCGCCTGTCATCCCTAAACTGGAGTAGTCACCTTAGTCACCTTCCTATTTTTTTGTATTTGAAGCGGTGAATACGATTTTACCACCTGAATAGGGTAGTTTGGTTGTTTTCGAGGTTGCTAAATAACTCGCTATTTGTTCCTTATTAAAAAACCGTGTTGACTAAAACCATACAGATTTATTGTAATGTTACGTGTTGTAGATGTCTGCCCCTTTCACTAGTAGAAAATAATTTGGTGCCGTGGCATTTTTTTTAGTATTCGAGACTGTCAATAGAATTGCACCCCCTAATAGGGTATTTTGATGGTTTCGCTAACTATAGCGCTTTTTGTAATAATACTTGCTGCGAATATTACTTCATACTCGTATAGGGGTTGTTTTTGAAAATGGGGATGTTGACGTCAAGATCAGTTGAAGGTCTGTCTCAACTAGTATTAAAAAATCATTTTGTACATTTTTAATCACCTATTTTTTAATATTATGTGCTGTGTATGGCGTTCCACCCCCTGAATAGGGTGTGAATAGGGGTAGTTTTTACCCTTTTTTACCCTTTTGTTATCTTTATTGAATCGATACCTAATAGTAATCACAAAATAAATATAATTTTCACATCCAGTATAAGCTATTATTCAAAGCAATTTTAGGGGTTGTTTTTATGTTTTTAGGGATGAAATTGAATTTTCCCCCTATTGATACCACGAACACGTATATCTTTACTAATTTTGAGCCTTTTCCAACCATTTTTTCTGGGTTTTATGCCTTCCGCGATGGGGGCCAAAAATCAGCTGCTTTTAACATTGTCCTTCGATGATATTAACATTGTTGGCGAAAAGTGCAAATATTATATTCGAGTGTTCTGGTACTTGTGGAAATAACTTCATAGATGGGTGTTATCTCTTTATGTTCATGGTCCGAGCACGGTCTGTATCACCTACGAAATAAAGAAGTAGGGACGAAGATTTAATCTTGTTCCACCCTTGAAACGGAACAGGGCCGGCCGTACCTCAGGGGGCGCCACGAGCTTAATATAAGGGGCGCCAAGAGCTTAATATACTTTTTTTTTGAGTAAAACTTATGAGGATGAAAAAATGTTGTTCCTCCCGCTCATCAATTTTTAGATGAGGACGAAAAAATTTTTTTCTGACTTGTACAGAGAAAGGGGCCTTTTAAAATTTCGCACGAGGGCGCTTGAGGAACTAAAGCCGGCCCTGAAACGAAATTGTCATTAAAAACACTCTGAAAGCTTTTTTATAGAAAATTTTGTATAATAAACGCATTGTTCACGGACCAAAGGCAAAAAGCAAAAATATGTAATTCCACGCCATTACATTATTTTATTCCAGCAGTCATTCGTATTTAACACGCAAACGTACAAACAATTTTCAGGTCAAGGTATTCCGTCTAGAGAATCTTCGTTGAAGTGGTCGCGAAACCTTTCTTTAGTAACTAACACTATTTATTTTATAACACCACATAACTCGGCAAGTCGTTCAAACATTATAAGTATAATTATCATTAGTAAGGTTGGCGGTCAGCGGCCTGTGGTTAATCGACGCGCGAGAAGGGACCCTCCGCGGCTGCTATAAATCAGATCGACTAATAGCCGTGTTAAATTCAATAGGACGCGCCATCGGCAACTCGGAGGATATAAAAAACAGGTGATTTTTTAAAGTGGTAATGATAATCTGTACGCAAGAACCATTACTCTTCTACTTATACGAGACGTTTATTAATGTCACCAAATTAAGGGAAAATAATATGTCGTTGTGTGAGATAATAATCACACAAGTATTATAATAATGCATTATACCATGAGATTGGATCTACGAATATTTTTATTATTTTTTATTTAACTATTTAATGTCGGCACATTTACGCTACCAAGGCCTATCACAGATCCCAGCAGGCGAGCTACCCCAATCTAGAAATGTTGCCGAACCTCTTCACTGTCGAAGAGTAGAGATCTTTTACTTACCTAACATTTAACAAGGGACGAATGGTATTTCGGGCTGCTGGTTTCCGGGTCTTCTTCCGCGTAGACTTGGTTGAGTGCTTGACGTTTCGACCATCTTGTCGTGGTCCTCTTCTGAAGCGAAGTGAGATCTGCTAACTTAGCTCCTCTATTTATACAGATTATCAGGAGGCGTGTTGCGGATCATTGCTCATGCGGAACATTGACTTCCACGTTATTGGTAATTGTAGTCTGGTGTCATGATTATAGTTATTGGATGTTTATTTATTTATTCTCTGTATCTTCTTGGCCAATAATTATGGTGTTGGCTAATTTCTTTGTCTTGTCGAATTTTATCAAATGGTTGGTTTCTTCTGATTGTTTGGCAACAGCTGTTTGTAGAATTTCCCTTCTTTGAATTGGTAATGTGTTCTCTGAGTTTGGTGTTTATAAGTCTTATGGTCTCTCCGATGTAAACTTATCCGCAGGAACATGGAATACTATATACTTCTGGTGTTTCTAGTTCTTCTAGACCTTGGTATTTGGGAAAATGTTGTGCTACCTTTTGTTTTGCATTATATATTATTTTGACGTTCTTCTTCTCCAAAACTCTTCCGATTCTATCCATACATCCTTGTATATATGGTAGGTAAGCTGTTGCCGTGTATTTCTTTTCTTCTTTTTCTTCTTCTGTTCTGACTGTATCTTGTCTTTTATTGCGTTGTCTATGTTCTTCAGTTTATATTCCTTTTTCTGTAGTGATTAGTGAATGTAATGAAGGCAGAAATAGTGTAAATATTTCCTGCAACTGAACACGATGCAAGTGGTGGGAGAAGTTTTTGACCACCGCAACCACTTTAACGGCCAAAAAGCTACCCCCTTTTATGGATCCCTTTATGTTTTCATCTATAAACGGGTCTGAGGAGTGATTTATCAACGGGTTATACTTGAAATAACATGGAAGGGGGTTATAAAGTAAGTGGAAACCAGACAGCAGGCCTAGGGGGTTGAATAAACCGTCGCGAGAAGTGGAAAATCATTATTTTTCAAATGATTTGGTTCAAACGCGTATCGTTTCCGTTTTCGTGGTCGCTGATCACGAAAAAAATATTCATTTTTAGCTCCTCATCCCTCAAAAGGGGCATCCGAGAGCATGCTATCCGGGATTTACAGGTTTTTCGACACATGATCGTTATTCCTGTGCATATCCCTTCATTTTTCACGGAAGAGAAGATGGTTGCGACTCGGGGGTTGCTTCAACCTTTCCTTTATTAATTACACTTTGGATCGTCAATAACGCCCTCTGCCGTTTTCGCAGGCGCTGATCACATAAAAATGTTCCCCTTCATCCTGACTCTCCTCAACCCTTACAATTGACGGAAACTTATCCTCATTCACCAGTTATCGCTGAGGCGATGATTGTGTAGGTTGCTCAGTAGGGCAAAATGATTTCTTCATCGGGGAGTAAAGACAATGTTGTTTATTCAAAGAATTACGTGAAAATATTTTTATGACGAAATAAATTATTTGCTTACAATTAATTTAAAAAACCTAGGTCGTTTACAAATAGCATAACAATCCTCATATTCCTCAAAATGCACATCGCACGCGATCTCTTCTTCTCCTTCACCCGCCGGTTCAGTGAGCGAATCTGAATCGGAATCGTTTAAACCAATTTTAGGGATTAAATTAAAGTAAAAATCATCAGCATTATCCATATTGTCATCTGCTCTCTCTTCTGTAATTTTGCAGTTTTTACAGAAAACAGATGTTAACTCTAATTTTAAACAACTGCATCGCTTTGAACAGCAGTTCTTACAATTACAGTGGTAATTTTCATAAAAAGAAATCTGGTATCAATTTGCTTTGTAAAAATTTTGGCTCCAAAGGATTATTTTTCATTATCCACCCCCACTGAGTAGCGATCAGATCATTCGAAAGTCACGCTTGGCATTGAAAGTAAATACGCAATGCGTGTTCTCTGATCGCTCCTTTAGTTGGAGGCAGCAAGCAAATGTTGACATTTTTGGGTCTCGTCTGCAAATACTTATATCTAATGGAATTGAAATCTTCTCGGGGTGGACTTTTTCTTAAGTAAAGCTTGCCAACTAATTCTAACGCTACATTATAAAATTGATTTGATGTCGCGATAACTGGTGGATGAGAATAAGTTTCCGTACATTATAGGGGTTGAGGAGAGTCGGAAATGAAGGTGAATATTTTTATCGTGATCAGCACCTGCGAAAACGGCAGAGGGCGTATTGACGATCCAAAGTGTAATTTCACACCCCTTGTAAGGGTTGAAGCAACCCCCGAGGTCGCTACCACCTTCTCTTCCGTGAAAAATGAAGGGATATGCACGGGAATAACGATCACGTATCGAAAAACCTGTAAATCCTGGATAGCATGCTTTTTGGTGAGTGAGGGGTTGGAGCTAAAAATGATTATTTTTTCCGTGGTCAGCGGGGGGATACGCGTTTGAACGAATCAATTGAAAAATAAAAAATGATTTTCCATCCCTCGGGAGAGTTTAAGCCTCTAGAGTTAAACCCCCTAGGCCTGCTGTCTAGATTCCACTTAATCTATAACCCCCTTCCATGGTATTTCAACTCGATAAATCACTCCCCAGACCCGTTTATATATGAAAACATAAATGGGGTGGTTTTTTGGCCGTTTCAGGGGGTTACGGCTGTCAAAAACTTCTCCCACCACTTGCATCGTGTTCAGCTCCCTCGAAAACGGGGGAGAGATAATCTCGTCTTTGTACAAAATATTTACAAAAAAGTCGTCTTATAATGAGACTAGATGTTTTTAAGGGCCGATATTCTTCTTGGACGTCCCGCTTTTATGCTGGGTGGTGGTGGGAATTAGCGTGAAGGTATCTGTCGGTGTGCGTCGATTTTCTGTGTACCTTGTGTCCTAATCCCCCATTGTCTTTCTTGAACACGAGGACGTCCAGCAATGGGAGTTTGCTATCTGTTTGTATTTCCATGATGAATTTGATCCTACGATGTAAGCTGTCAAGCACTGAACCAAGTCTACGCGGAAGAAGTCCCGAAAATCAGCAGTCAATCACCAGCTAGGCAAAAGCCTTAGCACCGGGATGGTATATCGACTATGCAATCCTCGTAATTGTCTAACTTCTGCATATACGCGGATATACAAACCACCAGAAGGTGGAACGAGATCGTTGTGTTTTCTCGGACGGTTACCCAGCTATCAACGATGAAAGTTGCTTAATACCTTCGAAATACATGTATTCATTCTAGGTTTATTTGTGTTGGAGCTAGTTCAAACTCGCCAATAGGGAAGAGGAAGGCATTCTTGACAATTTCATTATAATTCATAGGCACTTCTGGTTTCAAGCTGGACGTATTGCGCCCCGAGAAATGATCTACAAGTACTTAAGGAGCTTAGCAAATATGAACAGATTAATCAGACTTTCCTAGAATGCAATAAAAATTTTTTTGGACATTATGGTATCTGACAGAGGAGCTGGTAGCTTTACCTTTTACCAGTGGACCTACCTAGTAGAGCAGCAGTTGGAGACAGTAAGAAGTGAACTAGTGAAGTGGCAGCCCCACAGCGATTTCAAGCGGAGAAATATTAGTTGTCATCGGAAGTTCCCCACGCACCGACGGAGAAGCCACCAGAAAAGACATGACGACAACCACTCACCCCTTACCCTGCGGGTACCGGACAAAATACCGCCCAGTACCTGTAGTCACACAGCTCCAGGCAGACCAAAAATGCTACCAAAGTAGTTAGGTCTGCCCCTCTTCAAGCTACATAGCTCATCCTTGCCTCTCCGACGATCTACACGACAGGATGTCAATTGACATTCTGTGTACCAGCAGTCAGTCCCACCCAAAACACCCAACTAACCGATGACTAACCCCCGGGGATGACAAGCTGGCGAAAAAAGAACAAAAAGACAAAAGAGCGCCAGAACATAAAGGCCTTAGCCAGCCAGGTCCAACAAGCCAGGACCCAGGGAGGTGGGCCGAAATCATCTGTACCACTCATATTTGTGAGTGGGGCCGATGTAAATCAAGCTCGCTCACCCTGCACGAGGCCGGTACAGGTCTATGGCGATGTACTGGGGTAAAGGGCAATAGTCCTGCCTGGCCCTAGACATCCGAGACCGTCATGTTTAGCCAAGAATTTTGGCGTGCGTGCGGATTTTTTTTGACAGCAGACATCGAGGAGCGCTTTTATGAAATTCTCTAGGTTTTAACTATAAAGGAAGGCTTTTAGGAAGCTGAATGTTATGTTCCTTGTAGAAATAGGTATGCAGAACGTTAATGAGTGAAAGTAATATATAACTAAGTTAAACAATTTATCGTTGAGGACTAATAAATTATTTATAGAAGAAAATTTTTTAATTTTCTGGGCTCTTGGGTCTTGGGCTCGATGATACAAGATAGTAGAGGTTTTGCAAACCGTAGAAGTGGAACTCCTTCTAAAACTCATCTAGCTGGATTGTAGTATGGTGTATAAGAAAGAATTCGAAGACTTTGTATCAAGTAACACATTTAGGTTTTTTATAATTACAGGTATTTCTAGTGATTTTTAAGGGAAGCTGCTGACCAATTAGAATAAAAGGAACGATACCAAGAAATGAGGGACATGGTTCGAGGCATGAAAGTTGTGAGCGAGAGCCAAATTGCACACTTTCGGAGAAAAAACAGCTAAAAAAAATCACTTGTGATGTGATGTTCTCATGCTCTCTCAATTTACTTACTGCTTCCCCTTTCCCGCTATTAGGGAACATGAGCTAGCCTCAATTGTCTTCTTTTTAAACAATTGAAGCTAGCTCATGTTCCCTGTTAGATAGTATATTCGTTTTGTCTGGACCAAGACAGTGCCGAACTTTGACTTGAACCGGGTGTGCCCGAAAAACTTTATTAGTGAAAGGACCTCATGGTGAACATGTAAAAAACTTTGTAAACTTGTTAGTTGGTTAAAGATCTCATCTTTCTTTGTTCATTATTGATTTATTCCCTATAAGCTACTGGACGAAGCGGGACTTTGTTGACGCTACACCTGCTGAACTTATATATCGTACAAATGGAATTTTTTGTATATTTTTTTATTTAGGAACTGTTAGGCCATTGTGGGTCTTTACTTTAGAGCTAAGGGCTAGCTCTGCTAGACGGGGGAGATGTAGGAAATATTAATAATTGAAATCCGGGAAAATAGCAGATGCTTATTATACTAACAAACATATTCGGCCATAATCCACTTTTAGATTTATAAATAACAAAACCAATTCAATGTCTGAATAGGATTGTTTACCTTTAAGGACACGATTAAAAATATAAACTTATAACATGTTTATATGTAATGTTTGTAAAATAAGCAATACCAATTAATATAAATTAAAAAACAATAACAAATCGGGAATTAGTGACTAGGTGACACCTCTCCCCGAAAATGAATAGTTGGTAAGTTGGTCGAGTTAGTTGTGTGTCCAAGCAATTTTAGGGCCAAATGCCACAATAAATATTGTTATGTTGTTTCGATCCGTCGAGTTTAATTTCCTGACAACTCAACCTCTCCCAAAAACCAAGGTGCCCCTGTTATGACCATTCTGGTGGTCGTGACAATATGACCTGTATTCAAAAAGTACAAAACCCCTTTATCTATGAAATACGTATATTTCATACAATTACTCGGAGCTCGGTTGGCATAAAATGAATGCTAGAGTTAATGTGCATTAACACTTCTTATAACGTAAAGTATTAATAATTAAAACACCTCTATATCGGTATAATGTTTTTGTTAATGTGACGAAAAAAATTCTACCTATTTGTTTATTAAACACTGTATACTGCTACTGAAAATAAACACAATATTATTATTATTATTATTGTTAGTATGCCAGAGAGGAGATAACTTAAGCATGTAATACCATTGGAGAGTCCTGCACATAAGAACATCATTGTATTTAATCTTACCATACATTTTCTTAATCGTAAAATATTTAAAGCATCTCTGGCAGTTTACTGAAGTGGCTATTATGTTGGGAAATATTCTCTCAAAGCAGATTTGAAGCTGAAATTTTAATCGATTAGTTGACCCAATTAGTTCATCAGATTAATGGCAATTGGTCTTGATAAAACAATAGAAATTCATTCAGTGCAACCGACCACCCATCGGACGGTATCAGAATGAAACCACGTTTTCCGGTTTAGCACACAGACTAGTTTCTATAATAAGAGGATCTCACTGGAAATCATGTGAAAGGGAATGCTAGATGTAAGATGGCGTTTAATGGCGCTATATATTCGAAGAAGACACGTTTTCTGACGAAATTAGATCATTTATTTTGCATTAGTGTTAATTGTAGGAATCGACGAGTTGCATTTGTTTTAATGGACCCATTTATTTTTATCTGCTCATCTAGTTGAGTATATTTTTATTTGAAAAACATTTACTTTGTGAAAGGTTATAGGGGACTATCGTTAGGAGAGCTAGCGAATCAGCTTTTTGTTTTTTGTGCATCAGGTATCGTGACTGTGTGATCTTTTTGGTAATTACCTGAGTATGTAAACTATAACGGCATAGCTCTTAAGATCGTACGACCACTCTTACATTAAAGGAGGATGTTAAAAAGTGGCTAATTTTGGTCTAAGCTGAACAACGGAAAATGAACATGGCTTTGATAGCATTTTTCCCGTAGAATGCGATGACGTATTCGATTTTGCGAAAAAATGGCGGGAAGACGTGGAAAAGTTAAGAAAATGCTTGAGAATTTCCAGTCTTGTTTGAGATATTCATAAGATAAACCTATAAGATCCATTATATTTTACTTTAGATTATGGTGGTCTTTTTAGTATTTTTCTCGTAGAATATGACTCTCTAATTCGCCTTGCCGAAAAATGAAAATTTAGAGAATGCCCAAAAATTTACAAATTCGAGTCTGTGATGTTCAAAATTTTAACTTTTTAAGATCCATAGCTTATTATGAGATTTAGGTGATTTCTTATAGTATTTTTTCCGTAGGATACGAGGTCAACTCTTTTTTACGGAAAAATGTTGGGAAAAGGCGTAAAAATTAAAAAGATGCTTGCAAACTTACAAAATCTAGCCTAAGATAATCATAATTTTGACCTTTTAAGATGCAGAGTGTAGTGTAGTTACCTAACTATTTCCCTCATTATTTTTTATATTGTTTTATATTTTTATTTTGATTATGTGGAACCCCACATAAATTGGTGACCCCGACGATTGTTCTGAATTGGCCACATAGATTGATTACCCCGACGATTACTGTGAATTGGCCTCATAAATTAATTACCCCGACGATTGCTGTGGATTGGTCACATAGATTTGATTACCCCACACCCGGCGATTACTATAAATTAGTCACGTAAATTGATGCCCGATGTCTGCTGTAAATTAGTCAGATAAGTTGGTAATCCCACCTACGGTAAGAAACTTTTAAAGTCAATTTAGGTCTACGCCGCAATTTTACTTTTATTTTTACTATCACTGACATAGATGTTCCTATCTTAGGAGCTGACTTCATAGCACATTTTGGTCTACTTGTGGATTTAAAGAACAAACTCTTGATAGATAACATGACAAGTTTGTCAATTAATTGTTACGTTAAAAAATTTTCTTTCATCTCTCCCAGATTGTTTTCTGTTGAAAACCAATATACCAAATTGTTGCGCTGTTTTCCTCATCTAATTAGCACACCGGATTACTTTTTGCCTATTAAACATTCCGTGAAACATTTTATAGTTACCGAAGGACATTTACTTTATAGTCACCCAAGACGTTTGGACAATATTAAATTTAATATTGCAAAAAGTGAGTTTGATCATATGGTTAAGTTAGGCATTTGTGCATCTTCTTCTTCGTCTGTTTCATCTCCATTACATATGGTTGCAAAAAAAGATCCCGACGATTGGCGACCTTGTGGTGATTACAGACAATTAAACGTTATCACCATACCCGATCGATATCCACTACCACATACTTAAGATTTTAATGCCCAATTATTGGGTTGCTCAGTTTTTTCTAAGATTGACTTAGTTAGAGCTTATGATCAGATATCTGTTAACGAAACAGATATTTTCAAGACTGCGATTACCACTTCATTTGGTTTGTTCCAATTTAGACGTATGCCTTTTGGATTAAGAAATTATGAACGATTATGAACGAAATTCTTTCAAATTTGAAGTTTGTTTTCATTTATTTAGATGACATATTAGTCGCAAGTAAAGATCATGTCGAGCATTTACAACATTTACAGATCGTTTTCGAACGTTTAGAAAATTATCTAAGTGCGTTTTCGGCACAGATCAATTAACATTTTTAGGTCACCACGTCTCTCATAAGGGCATTTCCCCCACTACTGAGCGTGTTGACATTATTAAAGAATTTCCACAACCCACAACAGTTAAACAACTTCAAAGGTTTTTAGGCATGGTTAATTTTTATCATAGATTTATACCTAACCTTGCTGAAATATTCAGCCCTTTACATGCACTCACTACTAAATTGTTACATGACAAAATAAAGATTATAAATACTTGGTCAACAGACTGTTCCAATAGTTTTATTAAAGCTAAACTAGCTTTAGTAGATTCAACTATCCCTGATCACCCTAATTTACAACGATGGAGTAACTCTTTCGTTAACAGTTAACTGCTCAAATGTGTCCGTAGGATCAGTTTTAGAGCAGACTTTTAACAATGTCTCTACTCCTTTGGCTTTCTTTTCTAAAAAGCTAACTGACACTCAAAAACGTTACTCAGTTTTTGACAGAGAACTTCTCGCTTCTTATTTATCAATTAGACATTTCAGATATAATTTAGAAGGTCGAGATTTTACTATTTTCACCGATCATAAACCTTTAGTTTCAGCATTGTTTTCTAAAGCAGAGAGAACCCCCAGACAAACTTGGAATATGTGGTACAATTTACGAATAACATTAAACACATTCCTGGTGCTCATAACGTCGTCGCAGATACAATGTCGCGTTTGAACGATTGTTCTTTAATAAATCGAAATTATCTGATGTCTGCTATTAATTCGAATGAATTTAATTTAACGCTTTTGAAAACTGCACAATCTAAGGATTCAGAACTTACCTCTCTATTACAGTCGCAAGAAAATAAACACAATAAGGTACATTTCTTTTTAAAACAAATTAATATTGCTTCAACAGAACTTATTTGGTGTGACGTCTCTAATTCTAAATGTCGTCCTTATGTACCCAAAACTTTGCGTCGTGTTGTTTTTCACATTTTTCATAACCTAGTTCACGCAGGTATTCGCGCTACTAAAAAGTTAATTTCTGATAAATATTTTTGGCCCAGAATGAATTCTGACTGCACATTATGGACCAAAACTTGTATAAGTTGTCAAACTTCTAAGGTCAGTCGTCGTACAAAGACTCCGATAGGAAATTTTAATGTACCTAAAGGTCGTTTCGAACACATCCATATAGACCTTGTAGGACCGTTACCTCCTTCAGAGGGTTATTTTTACATTCTCACCATCGTTGAGCGTTTTACGCGTTGGCCTGAAGCTTACCCCATTTCAGATCGCACTGCCGAGACGGAGGCCAAAGTGTTGTTTCAAAATTATATCTGTCGCTTTGGCGTTCCGGTTCATATCACGACGGACCAGGGAATGCTATTTGAATCTAAGTTATTTCGCGAATTTTCGAAATTTTTAGGATTTCATCGTATTCGCACGACCTCTTCTCATCCTCAGAGTAATGGATTAATTGAGCGTTTCCATAGATCATTAAAGACTACCTTATTAGCTAAAGCAAATTCAATCAATTGGGTTTCGGAACTCCCTATTGTTTTGTTAGGTTTAAGAGCCATGCCCAAAGTTGACTTGAATTGTTCGTCTGCGGAGCTGCTATTTGGTCAAGCATTACGTATCCCTGGAAAATTTTTTATTAAGTCGCACGTTCGTACGGAAGTTCCTTATTTTATTAATAAAGTACATGAAGCTTTTGACAAATTAGATTTTACAAATCCCAATCCTAATCATTTTTCTCAGAAATCATTCGTAAGTCCTGATGTTAATACTTGCAAGTTTGTATTTCGTCGTAATGCACGTGTTAAACCTGTTTTCACACCTTCATTTGAAGGTTCTTACGAAGTGGTTTCACGTACGGCTAAAGTTATCACCATCCTTAAGCGGGGAAAAGAAATGACTATCAGTATTGACAGAATTAAACTAGCTTATTTATTAGCTGACATTACAGATCATCCTGCTCCGTTGGTTGCTAAAAGAGTACGTTTTGATTTTGATTGATTGGTTTATTTTTTTTGCTTTGATAGGGAATATTATGTAGTGAGGTTACCTAACTATTTTCCTCATTATTTGTTATATTGTTTTATATTTTCATTTTGATTATGTGGACCTCACACAGAGTATATAACTAAAGATTGAGGTGGTTTTTCATAGCATTTTTCCTTTGGAATACGATGCTCTGTATCACATTTAGTCTGAGCCATTCCTAAATGAAATATATGAAATATATTCGGAATCAACGTTAATAACTTGAGATTATAGAGGTTTCTAGTACTTATTCAGTGAAAAGAGAAGGTTAACACGACTATGCGGGAAAATTCGGAAAAATTAAAAAGTGCATAACTTATATTTAGCCTATAACAACCACAAGTTAAAACCATTAAGATTCAGAGTATCTAATTTAATTTCAAGTTGGATAAAAGCACTGTAATCTGGCTAATAATGTAGGTTGTTAATATATTTCACTTGGGAATGACGCATTTTGTGATTTTTCAAACATTTTCTAAATTTTTTCGCATTTTCCTGAAAAAGAGAGTAGACCCTCGTATCCCACATAAAAAATACTACAAGAAATCACCTGAATTTCGCGTAATAAGCTCTGAATCTTAAAAAGTTTACATTTTGAATATTACGGGCTCGAATTTGTGAATTTTTAAGCATTTTCTTAATAATTCCACATTTTCTCGACATTTTTTGACAAAGCGAAGTAGAGCGTCATATTCTATGAGAAAAATACTAAAAGAAACCATCATAATCTAGAATAAAATATTATAGATCTTAAAAATTTAACTTGTGAATATCTCAGACAGGACAGGACAGGACAGTAAATTCTCAAGCATTTTCTAGACTTTTCCACATTTTGCCGAATACATCATCGCATTCTATGGGAAAAATGCTATCAAGAACCGTGTTCATTTTCCGTTTCCCAGCTTAGGCCAAAATTAGCCACTTTTTAACATCCTCCTTTACAAAAGAGTAGTTTTCAGTAGTCGATGCGCTAAATACAATTTTATTTTGAGTTTTTTATTGTTTTTATTTTAAACTAAAGTTTTCATCATATATGAATAACCGTAAGGGATTAAGAATTTTTGGACTATTTCAAGAGATTACCGACTTTTTGCACCTTAGCCATAAGAACGACAAGAAGTGAGGCTTACGTAATCCTTTAGAGGCATTGATATATGACACTACGATAAATACAAAACGAGACAAGTTATTACCGAGGAGGATAAGCAAAAACCTGAGTCTTTTTTAGAAGTACAGGACCAGATGAAAGAAAATGTATGAACATGGATAAATATCTTTCCAAAACTATGGACATTGCTACATATCATAACAAGTTGTCTATTTTTTATATAAATATTCAATGTCTGCACAATAAATTGTTGGACCTTAACCTTTTTCTTTCAGAAAACAAGTACGATGTTCTATGCTTTAGTGAAATTTGGAGTTGCAAAGAACAAATTAAGAAATTTTCTCTAAATAATTATACCCTAGCCAGTTTCTACACAAGAACCAACCATACTCATGGTGGGGTTGCAATTTTTGTCAAGAATAGTCTAGAATATATGTCATGCAAGTGGGCTGATAAAATCTGTGAGGATATAAATTTTGAAATATGTGCCATTGAATTATGTAAGTTTAAGCTAATTATATGCTGCTCTTATAGGTCCCTTTAGGTGATATCGAAACTTTCAACGATAATTTGATAGCTTTTTTGGATAAAATACATCTAGACAAAAAAATAATTTTCTGTGCTGATTTCAACGTTGATTTCGCTAAAAAATCAGTAAATTCGCTTTTTCTTACAAACCTGTTTGTTTCCCTTGGCATGTATGAATGTATTAGTGATTTCACGAGAGTTACAGATACATCTACTACAAGAATAGATAACATTTTCTCTAACATAGACCGTTCTCACTGGGAGACGAATGTATTTAATCCATGCTTATCTGACCATGAAAGTTTGAGTTTTTTCTATTTCGTAACCGATAAAATATACTATATCAGCAAATATCAAAATTACAGAATAATTAATAACATAACTAAAGAAAATTATAAATTGGCAATTGCCAACTCTGACTGGTCATATTTTTTTGACACCAAGGATGTTCATATAATGTCTGAAATCTTAATTCACAACATCACTAGGTCATTTGATACTTCTTTCCCTCTCAAACAGGGAAAAACAAGACACAATAAGATTAAGTACAGTGAACAGATTAAAGTAATGAAAAACAACCTTATTATGTTGCATGACTTTAGCAAGTTTAACAGCAATTTTAAAGAATCCTATAACATGCTAAAAAAGGAATATAAAATGTCACTAAAATCGGAAACTATAAATTATAACACTGAACTTATTGCAAACGCTTCTAACAAACAGAAGGTGGCATGGTCTATTATAAATCAAAATAAATACAAAGAAACTCCTCTTAAAATATCTGTTGAAGATTTAAATAATTATTTTGTTAATATTTCTAGTGAAATCTTAAATACTATAAACCATGACAACTTAGATTACAAATAGTAGAGTGTCCTTTTCCTTTTATCTGGAGCCAGTAACTGAGCAGGAAATTAACGATTTGATTGATACATTAAGTACATCAAAATGTAAAGATTATTATGGCATAAATAGCGACATGATTAAAATTGCTAAAAAGGAACTTTTACCTCAGATCACGCATCTAATTAACATATGTTTTGAAAAAGGAGTATTCCCTGACTGCCTGAAACATTCTAAGGTAACCCCCATCTATAAAAAGGGAGACAGAAATCTTGAAAGCAACTATAGACCAATTTCAATAGTTCCCATTCTATCTAAATTATTAGAGCTAGCATATAAAGTTCGGTTAATGTATTATTTAGAAAGTAAGAACTTGCTAAATTGTTATCAATATGGTTATAGAGGTGGAAAGTCTACTATTAAAGCCTTAACAGACATTATAACTTTTATAACTGATGAACTTGAATGTGGAAATATGACCATGACATCATATTTAGATTTATCCAAGGCTTTTGATTGCGTTTCTACCGACATATTATTAACAAAATTAGAAACTTATGGCATCAGAGGGCCAGCTCTAACTTTTATAAAAAGCTATGTTATGAATAGGTATCAGTGTGTCATTTCCAGCACTACTATGTCCCCACTAAAGCCACTGAAACATGGAATTCCCCAGGGATCCATACTAGGACCAATCTTATTCATAATATATGTAAATGACATATCAACAATTCTTCCTTGTAAACATGTGGAATATGCTGATGATACAACATTACTCTCGGCTGATAAAAATTTAAACCACCTTATAGACATGTCAGAAGAGATGCAATCATTAGCTAAGGATTATTTTAACAATATTAAACTAAAGTTAAATGAACACAAAACTCAAACGCTTATTTTCAATTTAAACTCTCAGATTGGCATAGAAAATAACAATCCAGTAAAATGTTTAGGTCTCACTTTGGATAGTAGGTTAACATGGGAAGCTCATACAGATTGCCTATCCAAGAAGCTGTCAAGTTGCATCTATTTATTAAAAAACCTTCACAATTTAGTTAACCATAGTGTAATTTTAATGGCATATCATGCTTTTTTCCATAGCGTTATGTGCTATGGAATTTTACTCTGGGGAGGATCCACACATGCCTCTATAATATTAAAATTGCAAAAACGAGCAGTAAGAATAATCACAAACTCTAGACCTTATGACACCTGTAGACCCTTATTTAAAAAATTAGGTATACTTACTTGCACTAATCAGTACATATTTGAATGTATTGTTTATGCACAAAATCACATTAGTGAATATAATTTTCAAACTAGCTATAATACCAGACATAAACCAATAATAGCCCCATTCTTCCGTCTATCGATGAACATTAACAATTACAGGTATAAATCAGTACAATTATATAACCTCTTGCCAAATGAATGGAAGAATTTGAGTAACAAGAAATTTAATACAAAAATTAAAAGTTTTCTGAAAGAGGAAGTTTTTTATGAAGTCCAAGAATTTGTTGATTATTTTCGGCACACCACTTATAACTGACTAGCTCTGTATAGTGTTTTATTTTAGTTTAAATTCATTTTAAATTTATTTTATTACTATAGCATAAGTAATGTATTTTATACTTTTAATATTTAAATTTGTATGTTGCATTTTTTTGACGAGTGTATACATTGTATCTGTCTCACATGAATAAACTGTCTGTCTGTCTGTCTGTCTGTCTGTGAGGACCAACTAAGGTTGTCCCGCCTTGCTCAGGGATTAACCACTACATAAGGGTAGTTAAAAAATTGTTTCCTATTTAATAAAAATTTATTTTTATTAAAAAATATTTAGTCGAAGTTAAAGGGAAAAAAGTATTTCTAAGAAATAAAAATTACTTCGAGAGTATTGGTTTAATGTATTCCACTTATTTACTGCTTTAAAAAATAATCCAAGATTAAAAGATTTCCTTTCGTAAAATCAATAGAAATTACAGAAAGTGAAATAATGGGATTAAAGCAAGATTAAAAAAATATCCACTCGTGCACCAATCAGAAAATTATGGATGAATCAGTCTATCTGTGCACATTAAAAATGGCATAGAGACTGGTAACTGTGAAAAAAATAAACAGATGCCGTAAACAATCAAATAAAAACGGGTTTTATGGAATTGTGTTTGATTGTGTTAGTTTTGTGGTTGAAAGAATGGAAAGTGATTCAGAAGATGCTATCCCCTGTACTCCACCAGAAATAACTGAAAGAGCAGAAGTAACAGCATCTAATTTACTACCACGGGAATCAAAAACTTTTATGATAAAGCGTACCAAAGTTTCATGGACTGCCGCATTCAGAAAAAAACTAACTAGCTTTCTGAAAATGTATTATTAGCCTATTTTGCTGACTTAGCTGACAGATACAAATCTTCTTCATTATGGTCATAGTGCAGGCAAATCCAGTTTTGAGTATGAACTATCTGGGGACAGCTATTTCTTTATCGAAATGAATAACTTTATTCATGTAGAATGAGGATATAAAAGTCCCGAAAAATCCCAATGTGAGCTAAAGCCACCATTTAGAAAAAATGACCGCCAGAACAGTTTCTTTCAGAAGGACATATCTCAGGAACCATTGCTCCGATTTTAGATTTCTTTTTTTTTCTTCTCTTCCCCTTTTTATGTACAATCGAAAGTGTTATCACATGTTTGGGCATAAAATAGAAGATAATTGAAATTCTTGGAAATATACGAGGTGTCCAGTTAGTGCTTCCTCGGAAGATTGTGCAAAAACGGGCAACTTTATAAAAAAACTTTTTTAACAAAACTTTCAATGTTTCATCTCTACTACAACGTGAAATTATTTTCAATTATACAAGGTGTCACAAAAAGGAATTACACAAGAATGTATAATTTTTTTAATGGAATACCCTCTAATTTTTTGGGGCCAATTAAGCCTCTAAGGATCCTGAAATATACCCTAAAATTGTTTGCCAATCGGATGCAGCGTTGCCAAGTTATAATTTTTTTCCTGTTTTTTTTTTTTTGGCAAATTACAAAGCATTTTTTTGACTACCATATCTCCGCGATTTATTAATTGTTTTTTCTAAAAATGAGGGTGTTATTCGATAATGATGCATCTTCTGAAAAATATATTTGAAATAAATTATTGTTATACCGGGTGTCCAAAATATTTGTTTACATTTCTTGTTATTTAATCATTATTTTTCTCAAGTTTTTTAAATGGAATGCCTATATTTTTTTACATGGACGAATAAAGCATAAAATTCCCCACATTCTAATATTATACACTTAATTTTTATTTCAGACCGTTTTGGAGATATGATTATTTCAAATAAGTTTTGCGTAAATTGAGTTGCTTTTTATTTTAGCATTAAAATCTAGTACGGCTTTGGTCTTTTATTTTGCGTTTGTTTTTCACTCTATGACATTTCTCTAATGTGTTTAAGATTATCGTGATCAAGTTGAATTAATATTGTTAATATTTAAAAATACGAATTATAATTATTGTCAATAAGATTTAATATCTATGGTAAATGTTATGTTATTGGTGAATGTGAAATTATTTATTGGCATCAAGAATATATGGTCAAAAATATCCCTATAGAAGATGTCCTGATGTGAGGTCTCTAGAAAATTTGAAAGAACGTTTTGAACGTACTGGAAATTTTGCATATGAAAAGAAGTGACGACGAAATGTATTGTAATGAAGAAAATGAGCTGGCTATAACTTTAGAGGTAATCGAAAATCCTACGGCAAGTGTTCGGGAGTTAAATAGGGATTTAGAGGTCAGCGAATCTAGTGCTGCCCTATGTCTTCGTAAAAATAAGTTTCACCCCTATCCAGCTCAGCTGCATCAAGAGCTTTGGGATGTAAATTTAAATCGCAGATGAAATTTTTGCTAGTGGGCTCAAAACCAAATTGGAGAAAATGAAGAATTTTTCAAATTTGTATTGTTCACGCATGAATCAACGTTTCATCGTAACGGATTTGTGAATAGGCACAATTTCCATTATTATGCCAGAGAAAACTCTCATGTTGCACAGAAAAATCAGAACCAGAGATTAAATGTAAGGGGAGGAATTGTACATGATTATGTTATTCATCCTCGCTTTTTTGAGGGAAATGTGAATGGGGCAGTCTTAGATTTTACGCAAAATACGTTTCCACAAATAATCGAGCATATTCCTGATTACATTACAAATAATATGTGATTACAACTTGAAGGTGCACCACCACATTTTAGTAGAAATGTTCGTCAGGCCATTAGTAATCAGTTTCCTGAAAGGTGGATAGGAAGAGGAGGTCCAATATTTTAATAAACTGTTAAATAATATCTAATTTATTGTTTTATTAAATTATGTTAGGTCTCATTACATGGCCACCTAAGTCACCCGACGTGACTTCAGTGGGTTTTTTCTTTGGTGATTTGTGAAGTCAGACGTTTATAAAGTAGAACCAACGACTCGAGAAGATATGATGGAAAGGATTCTTCGGTGTCTCAATCGTATAAATGTTGATATGTTACACTGTGTAAGGCGCTCATTTATCAACAGACCTCAGTGTTACCTGAATCAAAATGGTGGACATATTGAGCAGTTGTTAGATTAGTTTCAATATCGTGAAAAAAAATTATTGCTCAAGAACCGTTCATAAAAGAAAGTGTACGATATCAAAATGTGAGGAATCGTAAGCATTACTCATCCATTTAAAAAAATTATAGGCATTCCATTTAAAAAAATTGAAAAAAAATGTAAAACAAAATATAGATTTTAATGCTAAAATAAACAGCACCTTAATTTACGCAAAAATTATTTGATATAATCATATCTCAAAAAACGTGTGAAACAGAAATAAAGAGATATTAAAATGTAAGGAATTGTACGTTTTATTCATTCATGTAAAAAATATACCTAGGCATTCCATTTAAAAAAAAATAAGAAAAATAAAATTTAAATATCAAGAAATTTACGCAAATATTTTGGATATCCGATATACTAAAGATTTATTTCAAAAATGTTTTTCAGTAAATACATCATTATCAAATAACATCCCACATTTTTAGAAATAACGATTGATAAATCGCAGAGATATGCCAGTCAAAACTGTTTGTAAACTGCCCAAAAAAAACAGAAAAAAATAACTTAGCAAAATATTTTAGGGTGTAATACAGGGCCCTTGGAGGCTTAACTGGTGTTAAGGAAATACAGGCTGTTCTATTTAAAAAAATTATACTTTCTTGTGTGACTCGTTTTTGTGACACCTTGTATAATTGAAAATAATTTTAAGTTGTAGTAGAGACGAAACATTTAAAGTTTTGTTAAGAAAGTTTTTTTATAAAGTTAGCCGTTTTGCACAATCTTCCGAGAGAACACTGACTGGGCACCCTTTATACCTTAATGTTCATTATTAAAAATGATTACAATTTTATATATAAATAACTATTACTCCGTTAATATTTGAGTTAGTAACATCGGCCAAAAATAAATGAAAGCTAATTATGTGCTTTAGAAAAATTGCTTAGAAATTTCAGTACAAACGTCTCGAGTTTACAAAAGTTTAAATTTCCGTAATATTTAAATTATTTTTTTAATTTCCTAAGTTTATCGTTTAATTTATCGTAAAATATGTAATCTTACTTTCTGTAAAATGTGAAGTGAGGAATGGAACAAAAAAGAAATCTAAAATCGGAGCAACGGTTACTGAGATATATGATTTTAAAGAAAATGTCTCTGGCGGTCATTTTTTCTAAATGGCGGCTTTAGCTCACATCGGGATTTTTTACGACTTTATGTACTTAATAGAGCTATCCATTACGATAAACAAATAACTGTCCCCAAATGCCCCCTAATAGTTCACTCCAAACCCATTTGCCTGGTCTATCCAGATTTGCCTGGTCTATCATTGTATTCCATGCTAAAAGCAGTTTTGAAAATAAAATACGACATAGATTTGGAAAATTCTGAAAAGAAAATCTGTGAGATATGAAGCCAAAAAGGCCAAAACTTTGACACCAGAAGAAATTAATAAATTTATAAAGGAAGCACCAGTAGAGTTTATCTTTTACATAAGGTAAGATATACTAAATGTCTCAAATCTAACATTTATTTAAGGTCGTAATAATCGTGGGAATTAAGGGTGCATGTCGCTCTAATGAGCTCTAAATAAAAATTGATGAAAGATCAAAGTACAACATTATTGATAACTGTACCTAAAACGAAAACCAAAGTGGTAAGAAGTTTTGTCATTACTGGTCAATTTTATGGGATTGTAAAAAAGTACATGGATTTTCGGCCGTCGCACGTGACAATTAGCCCATTTTTTAAAATTACCAAAGAGGTAAATGCACCATTCAACGAATTGGAAAAAATAAACCTACTGTACTAGGAAAACAAATAGCCACTTATTTCAATTTGCCAAATCCTGAACTATACACCGGTTTTTGCTTTCGGAGATCTTCGGCTACACTATACGTGGATGGAGGTCGCGAGTTGAAGCGATACGTAGGCTGGAAGTCCTCACTCGTAGCTAAAGGATACATCGACCAATCTGTTCAAAATGAAATGATAACAGCCGAAATTATTTCAAAGCAAGTGAACAATGCTACGGCTTCTACTTATACAGCTGCTAGAGTGATTAATGCTGATAGTATTACTACCGTTGAAAATAGTGCTAATCATACTATAACACAAAATATGCCCCCATCAGTTCAGTTTATTAACTGTAGTAACATAACTTACATTTTGTTGAAAAAATAAATAATTTAAAGATGAACCCTTTTTATGCGTTTATATTATTATGTATGCATCAATATATTTTATATACAGGTTAGTCGTATATAAAGTATAGTATACAACTCACTATAATGGCTATTATTATCTCGGATGGTTACAACACTCCCTCGCTGCGCTCGCTCGAGTTGTAACCTCCATACTCAATAATAATATCCTTCATTAGAGCATCGTTGGATCTTCTTCTTCTTCTTCTTTTAGCGGAGCGACGAAGGGTCGCCGCACTCAGGTCTTGTGGCCCATTGTGCTACCGCTACGTATTTACTGGATGCCCCCATTCAGGCCGGATTCTAACTCTAAGGCCAAAATTCTTCCTATAGGGGCGTTCCTTATTTCCTCCAGCATCGGAAAAACAATGCTGAAGTGTTTGTGCCTCAAGTTCATGAGACTAGGGCAGGAAGTGAAGACGTGGATGGAAGTTTCCTCCTCGTCCCAGCAGAACCTGCAGTCGGGGTTGTCGTATGCAGGTGTTTTCTGAAAGAGCCGTGTCCAGTCAAAAGACCTACCACAATTCCGACCTGTTTCCTGCTTAGTCGCAGGATTTGTTCTGCTCGCTTCGGCAAGGGCCCTGTGAGCAGGAGCTTCGCTTTCCGGAGTCCTGGGTAAGAGGCCCAGAAGTCAAAGAACTGGGACTGTGTCCAGTTCTCTATTAACTTCTTGGCATTTGATCTAGGGTAGCCGAGAGCCGGCTCCGGACCCAGTTGGGGCCTTTGAGAACCCTGTCTGCCCAGAGCGTCTGCTCGATGTTGCTGTGTCCAGGCACCCAGAGAAGCTTGACCCAGTTTGTTAGTTATAACAGAAATGTATTATATTACAAAAACTAATTTGATTTTATCTAAGGGACCAAGGGTCCAGGTCAAGTCTGTTTAGTCTATAAGTTGTTTAGAATAACGTAGTAAATCACTTGACGTCTAGGGCGCTAAGAACCATTGCTAGTGCATAATGTGAGAAATATTTAAAATCTTATAGTTAGTCGTGTAGACGTTAGTATAGAATCAGGACGCACTTTCCGGTATATAATAGAGTCAAAACGCTATTATTAATATAGTCTTCATTTAAACATAGAGAACTTATAGTTTTATTTTCCATAGCTCAATTCCTAATAGGTTATGGGCCCAGATTACGCGTCGTTGGTATTCTGTGTTAGTGGCTATAAAAACAATAGGTGCCTAATTGGATAATTTAATTAGTGTAGTGTCCATAATAAGCAATAAGTACTTTATTAAATATCTCGTGTAGTAATTAAAATAGTGGTAATAGCAAGACTATGGAAAATTTAAAATTAAAAAGAAACATTCAAGCCTTTCATGGTGAAAAGTACAGTGTATGGAAATTTAGAGTTAGAGCTTTATTAACAGAACTTGAAGTGATTAAAGTGATTGACAATGAAATTCCAGTTGAGTTAACAGACGACTGGAATAAAGCTGAACGAATTGCCAAAAGTGTTATTGTAGAATAATTATCTGATTCATTTCTTGGTTTTGGAACGACAGAACGTACTGCAAGGGACATTGTCGATAGTTTGGATGTCATTTATGAACGAAAGAGTCTTGCCACCCAACTGGCATTAAGAAAGAAATTGCTGATTTTAAAATTCCGTGGTGATACACCGTTAGTGAAGCATTTTACTCTTTTTGAAGATCTTATCACAGAGTTATCAGCTGCAGGTGCAAAATTAGAAGAAACTGATAAAGTATATCATTTACTATTAACTCTTCCTACAGTTTATGACGGTGTAATAACCGCAATTGAAACTTTGTCAGAAGATAATTTGACTTTGACTTTTGTCAAGACTAAACCTCTAGATCATGAAGTCAAATTGAAAACCGAAAGCCATGATACAAGTTCAAAAGTGCTCCAAGCAGGCTGGCGAGACAAAAACAATTTTGGGGTCAAGAAACCGCCAAAGAAAGAAGATTATAAGACCCGTACCTACAAGTCCAACTGGAGGTCATCGAAACTTAATATCAAGTGTCACCATTGTGGTCGAAAAGGTCACATGAAAAAGGATTGTTTTCATTACAAAAAGGGGTTTCAATATAAAAATGCAGAAAGGAGAAGAATGGTCCAAACTGTCCAACTAACCGAACCATTAACATCAAAAAACGAAAATTCTGGTTTTGCATTCATAGTTGGAAATCATCAGTGTGAAACTGATAATAGCTTTATGTTGGGCTCTGGGGCATCTGATCATATTGTCAACAGAGATGACCTATTTTCTAGTTTCATCGAACTGAAGATTCCGCTAAAAATTTCAATTGCAAAAAATGGAACCTTTATTAACGCAACAAAGAAGGGTGCAATAAATGTATCGAGTAGTGTGGGAATATCAGGAGTTCTAGACGATGTCCTTTACTGTCCAGATGTACCACATAATTTGCTGTCCGTGCGAAGGATGCTGCAGTCTGGACTAACCATAGTTTTTAGTCAAAAAGGTGTAGAGGTAACCAAAAATGGTAAAAGAATATTGAATTTATTTTATGTCGATTTTATGGTCAATAAAAATCTGATAATTATGTTGCACAAGTAAATAATAGCATACATCAGAATTACAAAATATGGCATCAACGCTTAGGTCACATTGGGAAATCAAAATTTATAGAGTTAAAAAATAAACATATGATCGAAGATATAGATCAAATCGATCATGTTACACCAACTGATGATTTATGTGAGGCGTGTATAAATGGTAAACAACGATTACCATTTGCAAAAGTCAAAAATAAGACTCATATAAATAGGCCATTGTTTATTATTCATTCTGATGTTTGTGGTCCAATTACTCCATCAACAATTAATAACAAAAATTACTTCGTAATTTTTGTTGATGAATTCACTCATTATTGTGTGACCTATTTAATTACATATAAATCAGATGTTTTTGCTGTCTTCCAAGATTACATTGCTAAAAGTGAGGCACAATTTAATTTGAAACTAGTTTATTTGTATTGTGATAATGGAGGGGAATATTTGTCAAAAAATATTAAGGATTTTTGTGTGCAAAAAGGCATTAGCTATCATTTGACAGTTCCACGAACCCCACAATTAAATGGTGTATCAGAGCGTATGATAAGGACATTAACTGAAAAAGCCCGTGCAATGATAAACGGTGCTAGTTTAGAAAAAGTGTTCTGGGGCGAAGCAGTTCTGACTGCCACTTTTCTAATAAATTTAACCCCTACTAAAGCTCTGAAACAAAGCAAAACACCATACGAACTATGGCACAATAAAAGGCCCAAATTAAAATATTTAAAGGTATTCGGGTCTACTGTTTTTATCCATAATAAAACAATGAAATCAAAATTTGATGAAAAATCTTTTAAAGCTATATTGGTTGGATATGAACCGAATGGGTATAAAGTGTGGAATGTGGAAACTGAAAAATTTCTAACAGTACGAGATGTTATTGTCGATGAGACAAATTTCTTGAAATCCAGGCCAGTACTTAAGCCTGAAGGGGTTAATTCTGAAAACTCCAGAACTGAAACTGATGCATCTGACTTACAATCAAAATCAGTAATAAAGTCAAATAAATCTGGTAGTACTAAATCAGATATGTCTACGGATATTTTAGAACCGAGTCCAAGTAAAAATGCCAAATTAGGTCATGAATCTAATGACTCTATAATAAAAGCAGAGGCGCACAAAGATTTTTTATCTCTAGACAAAAACAAAAGTCATTATGAACTGAGATATTTCATATAATGAAGATACCATACCAGATGATTATCTTTTGAGTGCACAAATATTTGTAAATAAAATTCCTAGCTCATATCAAGAAATTCAAAATAGGGATGATAGGATTCAGTGGGAGCAAGCTATTAGAGACGAAATTAATTCTCTTTTAATAAACAACACCTGGTCTTTAGTTGAAAAACCCCAAAATAAGAATATAATTGATAATAAATGGGTGTTTACAATTAAAAATGATGAAAATGGAAACCCATCAAAATATAAAGCTCGACTTGTTGCTCGAGGTTTCAGTCAGGAATATTTAGTAGATTACAATGAAACATTTGCACCGGTTGCAAGAATTGCGAGTTTTAGATTTATTCTAGCGTTTTCAAATCAGTTCAATCTACTAGTCCATCATATGGACGTGAAAACTGCTTTTCTGAATGGTTTATTGAAAGAGGAAATCTATATGAAAGTTCCTGAAGAGGTGAAAAATAAAAGCAATCAAGTATGTAAATTGCATAAAGCTTTATACGGATTAAAGCAAGCAGCAAGGTGTTGGTTTGAGATGTTTGAATTGGCCCTAAAAGACCAAGGTTTTCGAAATTCTTCAGTTGACCATTGTATTTATATCTTATCTTATGTCGATGATCTCATTATTTCCACTGCCTGCAATGATACCATGAGTAATTTCAAAAATTATTTAATGAAAAAATTTCAAATGGTAGATTAAAGAGAGATTAAACTTTTTGTTGGTATAAAGGTAGAAAGAAGTGAAAACAAAATTACATTAGACTAAAATGCATACCTAAAAACCGTTTTAAATAAATTTAAAATGCATGACTGTAACCAAACAAGTTAGATTATATAGCTCTTAATTCTGATGAGAAATATGACGCTCCTTGTCGAAATATTATCGGATGTTTAATGTATGCAATGCTATGTACCAGACCTGATTTAAGTACAGCTGTTAATATTTTGAGTAGATATATGAATAAAAGTAATAAAGAACTTTGGCAGTGTCTTAAAAGGGTACTAAGGTACATTAAAGGTACATTAAACATTAAATTAACATATATTAGAGGAGACTGTAACAAATTGTTATGTGGTTATGTAGATTCTGATTGGGGAAGTAACGAAACTGATAGGAAAAGTACAACTGGCTATTTGTTTAAATTATTTGAGAGTTGTACAATTTGCTGGAATACAAAAAGGCAAATATCTGTAGCGGCGTCAACTACAGAAGCCGAATATGTGGCACTTTTTGAAGCCGTTAGGGAGGCACTCTGGTTAAGATCATTAGCAACCACCATTAAAATAAATATTTTGGAACCAATCACTATCTATGAAGATAATAATGGTTGTATAAGTATTGCAAACAATCCAACTAACCACAATAGGTGAAAGCATATTTATATAAAATATCATTTTTCTAGAGAACAAATTGAAAACAATATAATAAAATTGAAATATGTTCCCTCAGGTAAGCAGCTCGCAGATGCATTAACCAAGCCCTTGCCGGCATCCAAATTCCAGGAACTCAAACTTGAAATGGGTTTGGAGTAATCTGTTTAACATTTTATTTAGTTTAAGAATGGTCTGTTTGGGTTTTACTGGGTTCCCCATTTCCTGTGCAACAAATCGCTACCTCACTATTACAAGGTTCTATGTGTTAAATAAGACATTTGGAGAAAACGACCCTCAAAAGTTGGAGTTGTCCTACAGAAGATGGGATACTTTATTATTTTAAGATGATATTTTTTTCTCATACCTATGTTGATTCTAAAGTAATTTTGTCACGAATAGTATTGATTAATAATAAAATTTTGAAAACAAAAAAAAAAGGAAATATCGACATAGAACTTTTTCAAAAATTTTACGAAAATATTAGCGTCGACATAGAACTAGGATATGCTCTTAATACTAATAATATGTTAAAACGTCAACAAACAACAAAAATGTTTCAAGTAAAACATTGTAAAATAATTTTACACAGCCGGTATTTCATTACAAGATTATATTTTTATTTAAAAAAAAAAGACAACATTCTCTAGAAGATACAATATCGTGTCATATTAAAAAAAGGAAACTATTTCTTTGGAGGCTTCTTTATTGCTCGTTTTTTTTTTATCGGAGGATCTTTTGAAAATATTGATTCATAATATTCTCTATCTAGTCAATATTCAAGAATCAAGATCACAGATCAAACAAACCAGATGTTTCACTTAATAGTATTCCCTATGTAACCAGTTTCATTTTTTGTCATGTCACGTGTACCTTCCAGGATTCTGCGCAGAAGACATAAACAGAGCAACCTAGCGGTTGACATGGAAGTTAAGACCAGCGAGTATCATATCACAGGAAGGAGTGTTTAGTACTGAAATCTCAGAGATGGAAGTCGTCATCAGCTACACCAGTGATATTAATTATTTTGGAATGTGGTGTATTGTATTGAAGCTTAGAGTTGTTATTGTTATACATTTAAGTGGTTTTTTGAGTATTTATTAGGTGACTTTTAATTATTTTTACGTGTCACAGCTCCCTCCTGTGACTATACTCGCTGGTTAAGACTGCTTGGTATATGCTCAGATCATTACACAAATTGGTACCTTCCAGGAGTTGATTTATTATCTAAACCATGAAACGTCATAAGTGAGTGTCTGGTTTGTTTGATCTGTGTCAAGATGTCACTTTCAGCTACAAATTAGCGCTATCTACATACGACTGGGAAAACGACAACGGTAATTTCATTTGAACATTACAGGGTTCTATGTATCTACATAGAACTCTGTAGGTCATTTTTCGTAAAAAGTCCGACATACACCCTTGAAATTCAAAGTATAAATCAGTTCTTGTTGGTGCTGCCACCTTGATTTTTTTTTTCCAAGCTTCATTCTCAACATAGAACCATGTTGTACTGTAACTGAAATTTGTTAAAAAATGTCACATAGAACCTTGTAATAGTGAGGTAGCGAAATGTTGGGCCATTATGTCTTTTCTTTCCCAGAAAATACACGGAAGGTGTGTCAATTTTTTATTGTAAGTTGTTTCTAATAATAATAATAAATTACCGAATTAGTTTTTGAAATGGCGTGTTAGTTATAACAGAAATGTATTATATTACAAAAACTAATTTGATTTTATCTAAGGGACCAAGGGTCCAGGTCAAGTCTGTTTAGTCTATAAGTTGTTTAGAATAACGTAGTAAATCACTTGACATCTAGGGCGCTAATAACCATTGCTAGTGCATAATGTGAGAAATATTTAAAATCTTATAGTTAGTCGTGTAGACGTTAGTATAGAATCAGGACGCACTTTCCGGTATATAATAGTGTCAAAACGCTAATATTAATATAGTCTTTATTTAAACATAGAGAACTTATAGTTTTATTTTCCATAGCCCAATTCCTAATACAGTTCGATGAGCCAAGTTCGCAGAGAGCCTGTTTACAGTTTTGTACCAGGATTGACTTGGTCCGGACTGATGCAAGGGCCTTGAGGGTCGCTTGACTGTCGCTACATATATATATATGTGCTTGTTGGAATATTTCCTTTGGATATTCTCCTGTGCGCAGACCAAAATAGCAAAGATCTCGGTCTGGAATTCCGTGGCGAATTTGCCCAGGGCATAAGAAAGTTCAGCCCTGGGCCTTTCACCGTATATCCTCGCTCCAGCACTTTCCTCAAACCTCAATCCGTCTGTGATAATATACTATTAATATTTTACGTGACTATGGAAATACATAAACAACAAACTGTCATGTTTGACATGCTTACAAGTGAAAGTTTTGATAATGGAAAAGAAATATTTTGCGAATCGTTAACAGCCTTTGATTTCATTTTTTTCATATCAATTAACATTTTTGTTTCAGTTTCTATATTTTTAGGTGTGAGATATTTTATACTAATAGTATTAAAAAGCAGCATCTGTCTGATCCTTTTGGCGCAGTTTCTTTTATCAAGTTCTTTTAATATTTTTACAGTGGCAAAATACCCAATAAACAGTAAGAAATCATGAATATGCCACAAATAATTAATTATAAACCAAATCCACACATCATACTACCTAAATCAGCAGGAATACGTTCCTTTGTATTTACTGCTAATATCTAGTAGGATAACGATTCCATCCGTGTACACGGGCTAAACGACGTAGTAAATAACGTCTATGATGAGTGGTACGCTGTAGCGATATCGATGATTCATGACCGACTGTGACCAATAGTGCCACATTCACACAGCCTCTTGGTGCATCTAACCTTAATTTAATAACAAAGTAAAGTGGGAAATGGCCAACTTCGACACGTTTTCAGCATATGTGGTGACCTGATAGTGACCCCGTCTGATTTATGGCCGGCTGGGTTAACGCTGGACTGAACCGGACTTAATTTTGGACGAATGATTTCACAGGAAGGGATTTCAATATTTACGATAATGTTTTTATATTATATAAGTCAGTAGCGTAACCAGGGGGGAACTCGAGGGGCTCAGCGTAGGTACTAATTCTGAGTTAAAATTTGATTGAGATGTCGCTCTCAACATGTTAGCTACAAAAAGTAAGAGGTGACTGAAATTTACAGTGTAGGTTGAAGGTGAAGTCTCATCTATAGTTCAATTATTTTTATTAAATCTTAGAATTTTTTGTTTGGAGCCCCACAAATTAAAATTCTAGCTACATCACTGATATAAATAACAACAAGAACTCTGATAAAGCTCTACAAAATTCTATCAATTTTAGTTTTCAATTCTCTCGACTGTCGATAAAATCTGATACTCAAGTATTAAGCGTAAATGTCGGCTATCTATACCCCTTGGTAACGCCCCAACCTTCTTCCAGGCAGAAATCTATGCTATAGATCAGTGTGTCCAGGAATGCCTAAATAGAGGCACTCGAAGGGCAAAGATCTACAGGTGCCGGGGCATGAGGGAATAGAAGGCAACCTATTAGCTGACAGCCTCACAAGAAAAGAGGCTGAAGCCCCAAACCGTTCTGCAGCTTATCTAAGGGACACATAACGGAGGATGTCCAAAAATGGGAAAAAGAACAAAAGAAGTTCTACTGGAGGAATACTCCAGGCCAAAGACAAGCGAAATGATTTATAACCTATTCAACAAAGAATACCACAAGGCTTCTCGAACTTGAAAAGTCCGACCTAAGGATGATCACAGGCCTTCTAGCTGGCCATTGCCCCTTGAGATATCATCACAAGAACATGGGCATGGCAGAAGATGATAAATGCAGATACTGTGAAGCTGCAACTGACATTGCAGAACATATACTTTGTGAATGCGAGGTACTAATCCGCATTAGGCTAAAGTACCTAGAACAGGCGGAATTAACGCCTGAAGGCATAAGGAAATTAGCATTCAGGAAAATCACAAGCTTTGGAATCTTGGAAGTCTTGGAATCCTGGGCAACAACTAGTTGTAGGGTAATTCACAAAAGCCCTTTAGATCGAGGTGAAGAAAGGCCAACTCAGGGCCAAGCGACCCCTTAAACAATCTATAATCTACAATTAAGTGTACCGGTTTCATTCAGAATAGACATGAAGTTTTTTCTAGAATCAAATATATAATTCTTCTGCTCATTTTATTTACAACGTATTGGCAGACGTTTTGTATATCATACATTATTATAGCTGGCATCTCTCCACTGTATTGCACGCATAACAGCATCGCGCCATCTGTCATGGTGTGGAGTTTCCTTCATAGAGTCGGTAAATAATGAAGACAAAATGTCTAGAACATCTAAATGTTTCCAATAGTACGGTCCACAGCCTATCTCATTCCATATTATTATAATAGTCCAGTCGAATTAGACATCATAAAAAATTTTGCGTACTGCGGACTTTTTTGTTGTTTAAGAGGGCATAATAAGCAAGCACAGAAGCAAGCTACACCATGTGCGTCCCCAATTTTTAGGGGTTGAAACTTTGAAATTTTACTTATGTGTCCATATCTGTTTCCCTATAGCCCGTAGAGCTCTTTACCAAGTTACACTTTCTGAAGATTCATCACTTCTCTACATAATATATGTATTACACATTTGCCGTAGGACAAACGGTTTTGGCTGTACGAGGCCGGAAAGGTCGCGCTGTCCGAATTTGGGGGTCTTCTGTACAGGACAAAAGACTATTATTTCCAATCTACAATACTACACACACTAATGCTCTTAAGGAGAGATGATAATTTGTGAAAAAACTTTCATCGAATACCGCGCGGTTTTCATGATACGGGATGTTGAAATTTTGAAAACCCCTTTTTTGAAAAAAAAGTGAACCTACTTTTTTTCGCTCCTTTTTCTTTCATGCATGTATGACCGTAATATAAGAAAATTTACGTTGGTTTCATTTTAATACAATTGTTGGTTTAGGAGCTAGACAGCAAAATATGCCAAAAATGGCTATTTTGGTATTGTTGCATTAAAAAAACCAAAACCAGTATAATTCTGGTAAGTGTTTTTGTTTATCCTAAAAGTCCAATTCATTGCGCATAGAAAATGTGTTTTTGTATTTAAGTAGGATCAACACTTATTGTCTAATAACGATTTATGTCATGTGTTCTCCAGTCTCCCTCCTTTCTCACATTTTTTTTTGCGGCCTTATGGTTCTTTTTTCACAATGTGTGCAAAAATTCAAAAAAAAACACGGTACTGTCATGTTTTTCACACAGTCCTGTCGAAAACAGAACTGATACCTTTTATTTGTATTTTTTGAAGTAAGCTAGCCTTTTCAGGTTCATAGCAACCGACTTGTTTAACTGGTCCAATTTTACATTAAATTAGACAGATAGCAGGGCCAATATTTACCCAGAACTAGTTTCAAGAAGATGATAATGTCTTATTTCAGAAATTCCAGAATAATATAATAATATATTTCCAAACTGTTTATTCGATGGACAGGGAAATATCTTATTACTAGACATGGCATCATCATGATTCCTCTTTATGGTTTGGGTGAGTTCCCAACAAGGTAGCCTTTATTTCATCCTCGAAATCTTGTGGCTTGAAGTATTTACTACAAATTCATTTGTGAGTAACTAGAAACTGTTCTTTTCTGTGACATTTTCGCATCCATTCTTTTCCCATAGCTGCTTTTTAAAAAAATGCTTTATCTCATTACGTTTGCTTTCTGCGAATTGCTTTTACAAATCACCATATTGCATATCTTTTCTCCAGTCAAATACTCCACTGTGAGGATAGGAATCCTTGTCAACCGATTGTTGGTTGTGTATTTTCTTCTTTCTTATATTTAAGTACATAATTATTGTTCAAATTTTGTATAATTAATCATTACGTTTTTCGCGTCATTCATTTTTTTTCTATTTTATGTAATGAATTGTTTTATGAAACTTTAATCTTCTATTGCCTTTCACACTATAAGGATTCGTAAGACGGCTTAAGATCTGTGTTTATTGGTATATTAAACCGTTAGGCGCGGTCTGAAACTACCCTGTATATTACTGCTTATAGGCAATAAAAACAAAAATACCAACCAATTTTTGATATGAATGTCAGATTGCGAGACCATTTTGTGCTAGTTAAATCTAACATTAGTTAAATTATCTTCATCATACAAAGGAAGATGATTGCTTATTTCTGGTTTGAGCGTAAGTATGTACGTTCTAGCCCACTCAATCCCAGCAATATTCGCCATGCTTGGATTCGGATTATTGTTTCAATTTATTTCACTATTTCCGGGATCGAACCGGAATATAATGTTTTCACGTTTGTGTATGAGAAATAAAATAGTTTACAAAATTGATACCTTGGATTCTTTTCGATGCGATATTTTCTCACCATATTATCCTCGTGATTTCTTTGCCTGGCTATATAACTCTGACCAACAAATTACTGGGTAATTGTAGATATTGTTTTTAAATGAACTAAATTGTTATATATTTTTCAATTGGTGGTATTAAATATCATATAGAAAAAAAAGGACATGGATAACAGGGAGTATAATTAACTCAATTGAATATAAAGATAAAATGAAAAAAGAATTAACAAAATATTCTACTAAGATTAATTAGTATTAAATATAAAAAGTATAGAAATTCGCTTAACAAAATAACAAAACAGGCAAAGATCAATTATTATAAAATGAAAATTCAAAATTCAAATAAAAATTGTAATCTCTGGAATATAATAAACGAGGCATCAGAGGTATAAAAGAATAAATCCAAAAAATATATCGAACTCGCAGACAATCAAGGCAGCATAATTAAAGATGATCACGAAAAATCTGCATTATTTAATGACGTTTTTATAAACATAGGCTGTAAAATGCATTCACCTAAAAGTTGGACAAAGAATTCTATATCTAAACCCTGTAAACGAGAAAGAACTCATGACACATATTGCAAAATTAAAAAATTATTCGGCTTTTGGTGAAGACGAAATAACCGCAATACTTACAAAAAACGTCTGTAAAAATATTCTGAAACCGCTGAAACATCTAATAATCTCTAAAATTCCTACAGATTGGAAATCGTTTCTTGTCACCCCGATTTTCAAAGCAGGTGATCTACAAGTTTTAACAAACCAGTATCTGTTATTAGTAATTTTGAAAAGTGTTTAAAGCTTAGGCTAATTAACTTTTTCGAAACAGGAAAATATACTTTATGAAAAGCAATTTAATTTCCGAAATGATAAAAATACTGAGGATGCAATATTTGCCTAACTAATAATCTTATCAATAATCTTAATAAAAAATGTCTTGCAGTATTTTTAGATTTATCTAAAGCTTTTGACACGGTGAGTCACAAAATATTATTTGAAAAGATTGAAAGTGTTGGAATTAAAACGGTTTGAAGATTACTTAACAAATAGAATGCAAAAGTAAAATTATATAATGCTATAAGTAAATTATTATTATCAAATAATGCTATAAGTAATGGACAAATAATAACAACTGGTGTCCCCAGGGTATAGTACTAGGGGCTTCTTTTACTTGCATATATGAATGAAGTTGGAAGTAGTAGAATGTAGTATTATCTCTTATACCGATGATACTGTATTATTGATTTATGCTGAAACATGGTCAGACAAGAGGGCAGAAATAGGTCCCAGTGCGACGCTAAAGTGGTTATCTCTCAGCTTATTGTCTTAACACGTCAAAAACTCATTTCATTACTTTCTCCTCTTCAACTGTTGACCAACCTGAACAACATATTTTAAAAATACACACACACAATTGTAATGGAAATATTAACAAACGTATAAGTCCAGCAATAGAAAAACTAGAGAAAACAAAATACTTAGGAATAATTATTATTGATCAACACTTGTGAAAAGTGTTAGAATGAACACGCAAATTATTTAACATCAAAAATAAGAAAAGTCTTCTACAAATTTTATCAGTGGAGAGATATTCTGAGCAGAAAATTATTAGAAATATTATATATATACCTATCTATCCACGTTACTGTATAATTATCTGGGGTGGACTATATAATAACGCTCTAAGAAATCTTAGTGTCCGTCAAAATACTGTTTTGAAAATAATTTTTAGGAAAGAACTTTTGTTCTCAACCCTTCAACTTTCTAAGAATATCGGCATCTTAAATATTAGAAGTCTATATGCTTATTGCTGCCTTAATTTTATATAATAAAAATCTCTGAATTACGTCTATTTCTTACAATTATCAAAGTAGGTCTAACACAAACGAATTATTGAAAATACCACTGTGTAATAAATCTGTTTCCCAAAGGTTTATAACTTATTATGCACCAAAATTCTGCAATATACCACCTGACTTCTTAAGACATTTATAATTGTAAATATTTTTAAACTGAAACCAAAGAGTATATTCTCAAATTTTCTTTAATTCCTCCAATTATTTTTCTCTACTTATATAAAAACTGTTTATGAATGTGATCGTACCATGCCCCTCCTAGCTAATATCCTACACCTACAGCTATAGCAGTATAGTATGTCATCTTTTCGCTTAAAAAGGGGAAATTGGATATACAGTTTACGTAAGGTTCCCCTTTTTATCGTAAGTAAAATACAATGTATACACACTTGAATATATTATAAATTTTATTAACATAAATATTATATGTATTTTGCCTAAGTAAATTTGTAATTTATAAACCAGAAAATAAAGCTGTATTGTATTGTATTGTACTGTATTGTATGTATGATACAAAATTATTTTAACTGGAGTTAATTCTGAATTTTTTTAATGAAAAATCCCCAGAGGCGTTTGTTCCTAATTGTATATATTTTGAAATCGAATTCACACGTACAAGGCTATCCGTAATAATCGTTCGTGTTATGACATTATCGAATTTTTTTTTTTAGGATCGGTTTATCAATGTAATGTCAAATTTTCCTGTTAACTAACCCCACGATAATTTAAACCTCAGATCAAAATGTGTGTTAAATCCGTGTCCGCTTATCCTCTACAATTTATGGAATGGATTATTAAACCCTTGAATACCCTGAGGTTGGTTACGCTTCCTACAGAGTTGCCAGCTCTGGGTTAATTGTGATTGGTCGAAAAATGTGTGATTTTTTTTTATTAGTTTTTTAAGTTTTTGTTACTAAGCTAAAAACATTTGGTTGTCTTTGTCGAAACATCATCTGACAGTGACAACAACGAGCAACAAAAATAGGCCTCCATTTTTTAATAAAGCGGTATTAATTGAAATAGCAAATAAACATACACACGCCGAAGAATAAAAACAAGCGATGCAGGAAAGAAGCTTCTTGGAGCAAAGTTAAGACATTTATGTAATCTCCAGCAGTTAGCACAAAATGACCACTTGCATAACACCTCAATATTAAAATAATTGATTTATTGGTGAAACTGAATAATTTCTACAATACAGTAAAATAGATTTCAATATACAGAGTGTTCCAAAAGTATGGATACGCCTGAATAACTCATAAAATTAGTGGGATATGAAGAAAATGACCTCTATAAAAGATGTTGAGGTCATCTGGTGCACCACTTGATGACCTTGGAGTTTTCCTTGAAAGCCATTAGTTAGCAGTAAGAGCTATTTGAAGGTCAACTTTCGTGTATTAAATGGGAACCTACTAGTCGCCAAAGTCGATCATTAAATGACCTCGATTTGACTTTAAAATCTATCTGTAAAGTTATCACGATCACCATTGCCTGCCTTCAGTCACCAGAATTTAGGGTTAATTTGACCCCTTACAACTCTAATGCAAAATTTTTCGTTATTTCAGAATCCGGGGTCAAGGACAGGGGTTCCTATTTAAAAGAACGAAATTTGATCTTCAAATAACCATGAAGACAAAGACCTTCAAGGTCAGATCTAAGTCATCAAGTGGTCGATCTCGCTATCGTGTTCTGAAAATTTGATGCTCCCCCCCTCCACAACTTTTATACCTATCGGTTAGAAACTCTGCCAATGCCTCGATTTGCTAAAAAATAAATATTACTCTAGGCTTTCTAATTTAAGAAAAAGTAACTTTGATTTTCCACGCAACCACCCACAAGAAACATAACATGAACCCAACAGGCATTATTTCCAGTTTGAACTTCGAGCTAAATTAACTCTGACATTAACCCAAGGTTACTTTTAACCGGGACCAAAATAGTCACGTTATGCTGGAGTTAGCGTTTAACCCCGGGGCAAACTAACCTAACTCTGTATTGATAAATCGGCCCTAAATAGAACAAACTATTTTGACCCATTCAAAAGGGAACAGGGGGCGAGCGTAGAGGCATCTTGACTGTACATGTAAAAGCGCCGTCATGGTGTTCCTTGATGTTGAGAAAGCTTTCGATACTGTATGGATCCCGGGGTTTCTTCACAAATTTAATGTACTGGGCTCTTCAATAGATATAACCAAACTTATTCACTCTTTCCTGACAGGCAGATCGCTATCAACTCGGCGGGACACTCGCGCGGTTTTCTCCCAAGAATTATGCCTGCCACCAAAGTTGTACAACTTGTACGTCTCCGATTTCCTGGAGTTCCCGAATACCAACCTTGCCAAGTACGCCGACTACAAGGCCATGTACGCGCATTTGCATAACGCTCAAGTGGCCTAGATAGGAATTACAAGTGGAAGATTTGGATCAACCCCGAGAAGTCTGAGGCGATTCACGCGTAGATTCATAAAAAACAGGACATGAATGTCAGTTTCGATCGGGAGTAGAGAAATTCCAATCAAAGAGTGCGTGAAGTATCTGGGGGTTATCTTAGACACAGGACTGACATCCACATTAACAAGACCATACGGAAGGTCTACTCCATGTCCAGCAGTCTGTACCCGCTCCTGGCCAGGGGTAGTGGACTAGACAGACAAAATAAAAACTGTTGTACACGATAGTGATCAGACCGACAATCACATACGCGGTGCCGGTGTGGTGCAGCATTTCCGCCACGACAATGAAAAAACTCAAAGTTTTTTAACACAAATTTACGTGCCATATTTCTGATTCCGGCAGGTACACCTCCTCTAGAGATTTATACGCACGATGTCACGACATAACCCCACTAGCGGGCTACGTCCAAGAAATTTCACAAAAATTCTACGAATTCAAACTGGGTGATAATCCGCTAATCCGCAACATACCCCGAATCAGACAGCATAATGCAATACTTGTTGATATTAGACACCCCCTACCATACCAGGCGTTGCCTATCTCTCGGCAACTCCCTTAGTCACACTCTCCACTCCCACAACCTATCACTATCACTTTACCTTTCTTCAACTTTATACCCTTAACCTTGTCCATCCTCTCTCTATTTGCTTAATTTTTTCTTATTTATAATTTTTGTTCTTTTGTCCTCTGTTATATCTAAATTCCTTCCAGACCAAAAATTTCCAAAAATTAACATTTTAAACCTTAACTTTCATTTCGACCATATTTTATTTTTATTTAACTTTTGTTGTTAAACAATGCAATTTATTATAAACAGAACACACTGTATAATCGCAAATGACGATTTCATAACGTTTTATTAATACGGCACGCAATTTATTTTCAATTTGGAGAAATTATCTTCCGGGCTACATAAAGCGGACTGCAACGCATAGCGGTTCGAGATTCTCTAATGGGCCAGCAGAGATTCCCATAACGCACGCTCTGCGGCTCCACACGTGACGGTATCCACTTCCTGGTGATCGAGAATTCAGAATTAAAAACCTGCCTCTGAGGTCGTATGCTAAATGCAATCATTCACTATGAATTCAGAATTATTTATAGAGTTATGTAATAAATTTCACGTCGTTTTATTTACTACGACCGCAGTATATTATTCGTTGTTACGGTGTGAATTTTTCTGCGTTGTAATCAAAATTCCTCAATGAATTAAAACATATTTATTAAGTAAATATTTTTAACGCTATTCCTCGACTAGTGACAACTGAATGACAAATATTTGTATTCTAATTTAGAATTAGAACAAGTCGTTTTGAATGCTGCATATTGTTCAAATAATAATAATAATAATAATAATAATAATACCTATCTCTGATCAGAAAAAGTTATAAGCGAAAATGTAAAAAAAAAATTTTTCGCCAATTTTTCGCATTTTTTTGCAGATTTATTTATTCTTAGATTTAGTATAAAAACCGCTGCCCAAGGAATCACTACTTCCACATCCGGATTTTCTATCCAAGTCACACAACGAAAAAATTTTGTATCTGAAAATAATTGTTTATGGAACTTTAATAATATAATATTTGAAATCCTCTACCCCAAAAACCCATAAAACGATATCCCACATCAGTAGTGGGGTGGTGGTGTTGACAGGGGGTGGGAGTGGGGATGGATAAAGTAAAAAAATATTTTGAGGTTTCTGGTTCTTGTACACACACTAAATCACATTTTTTTTTCATCCCCTTTAATAATGGGGTGGGGGTGGTAATGGGGGTGGCTAATGCCAAAATTTCTTTTGAGACCTTAGCTTCTCTTGTCTATACTAAATATCAATTTTATGAATTCTTACCTGCTTGATTTACCTGTTTACTCCAAATTTACCCCAATTTACCCCCCAACCCTTCGACGGAACAAGATGAAAATATAATCTAGTTCTAGATCTCGTTAAAGTACATACTTGTACCAAATTTCAAGTCAATATCTCAAACGGTTCCAGAGTAAACGTGCGCACAAAAAAAGTTACAGACCGACAGACAGACCGACAGACAGACAGAATATTTTTTTCTAAGCCTATTTGAACAATAAAAATTTTTAAAATTTTTTTTATCGTTACTATACTTCCACTGGATGTGGAAGTAAAATTAGTTCTTTTGAGGTTGCAAAAAGCGACGGGAAATTCAATTTTGTACAAAAAAGAACTCTTGTAATTTTTTTAAATTCCGTTTAGTTTTTGAGTTGTATTGAAAAAACCAAAAAGCCACCCATTCCATCCCGTTCTTAAAAATTTAATAACGTTTTTGTGATTTTATCATAGTTAGGTGACCAACAAACGAAAGAAACAATAAAAATCCTTTAACGCAATTGTTCCTTACTTCCTGTTTTTTTTTTTGTACATGTACAGTACAGTGTGTCTCACTTTTCACCACTACACCCCAATATATCGGCCATTTGTTGATCGATTTAGATCAAATTTGGTATACTTCTTTTGCTTCGGATTGTGATTAAAAAGTTATTTAAATTTTTTTTTTCGAAATTAAGTACGCCTACTATGATCAAAAGAAATTGGCAAAAATTGGGAATTTATATTAGCGATTGAGATAGGGTTTTTGTTTTTACAGAATCTTGTTCGGCATGGCCTAAACTTATATTGCGTTAAAAAATATTCTTTTCTTAAAAAAAAAATCATATCTAAGATTTCAATAATAATCACCCTACTATTCGAGTTATTTATTGTCGGATATTTACATAACTTGGCAGTCGTGTAATAAAGACGCTAATTAAGCATTGGGACACATTTTTTATCCAAAACACTATTATGAAATGAATATTTGAAAAATTGTAGCTATTTTTTAAAATACTTAGAACTCAGCATACCAATATCTTTGTTAACATGGAGTGCTTTGGAATAGATTTGACAATTGCATCGAATGTCAAATTAAACTTAAACATGGCTGCACAACAATTAATTATTGCTGATAAAATTGAAACAATAAGAATTGTCAAATCCATTCCAAAGCTATGGGGCTCGTGCGCCGTTTGACAGCTTGGAGATCACACACCCACGTTAACCTCAATCAATCTTCTTCTTCTGGTGCTGTCCCCTTAAAGGGCTCGTGCACCGTTTGACATCCGACATTTTTGCAGGGAGGAGAACGAGACACAACGTCACAAAACAAGAAAACTACGAACTGCACACGGAGAAATCGGAAAATTTGAGGTTGTGTCTCGCTCTCCTCCCTCCAAAAATGTCGGCTGTCAAACGGTCCACGTGCCCTTTAAGGGGACAGCACTAAAAGAAGAAGAATGATTGAGGTTAACGAGGTTGTGTGACCTCCAAGACTGTCGGCTGTCGAACGGTGCCCATACTTTACTACACAAAAGTTAAAAAAAATACAGCTGGGAATTTTGCATTTATTAATGATCGGTAACCTCTGTTAAGGGGACAGCACTAGAAGAAGAAGAATGATTGAGGTTAAGTGTTGTGTGACCTCTAAGCTGTCAAACGGTGCACGAGCCCCATTGGTATGCCGAGTTCTAAGTATTTTAAAAAATAGCCACCATTTTTCAAATATTCATTTCATAATAGTGTTTTGGATAAAAAATGTGTCCTAATGCTTAATTAGCGTCATTATTACACCACTACCAACTTATGTAAATATCCGACAATAAATAACTCGAATAGTAGGGTGATTATTATTGAAATCTTAGATATGATTTTTTTGTAGAGGAATGAATATTTTTTAACGAAATTTGGTATACGGGGGTTTTAGGTCATGCCGAACAAGATTCTGTGAAAACAAAAACCCTATCTCAATCGCTAATATAAGTTCCTAATTTTTGCCAATTTTTTTTTATCATAGTAGGCGTATTTAATTTCGAAAAAAAAAAATTTTAAATAACTTTTTAATCACAATCTGAAGAAAAAGAAGTATACCAAATTTGATCTAAATCGATCCACAAATGGCCGAGATATTTGGGTGTAGTGATGAAAAGTGAGACACACTGTATATATTTAATAGCACAGTAAGGTTCGCATCACCTGCTCCGCACGTTGTGTGTGTCCGCAGAGCATTTTAAAACTAGTTTGGGCACTTTTTCACAGATCATCTTGTAACGTTATGTACAATATCACGTTTTCTCAGCTTCTTTTTTAAAATTTTTAAATTTCTTGTTTTTCATTTATTTTATTTTTTTTTTATTATTTATTTTACATTGCACCGTATTTTCTATTTGTGATGAATCTGATTGCACAAACCGTCAGATATTTTTTGAACTTCCATATCTGAAAAAATCGGTATTTAAAAATGAATTTATCTCGTTCAATATAATTTGAATATTTATTATGTTTAATAAAAATCTTTTATTTTGCGTAAACCAATTTTACTTTTTATATCGAGATATATAATTTTTTTGAGACCTCAACAATGCCATGTTAATCCGAGCGACATTTGTTTGAAATTTATCGTCGTTACGTCATTTTTAATGAAATTTTTACCAAAAGTTGGCCATATTGGATCAGCTATTTTGTATTATTCCTTTTTGACATCGTAATCTATTTCAGCGATCTAAAAAACCCCCACAGTGTCAATCCAAGTGAAATTTGTTTGAAATTTATCGAGTTACGTCATTTTTACTGAATTTTTTATCGAAAAGTTGGATCAGCCATTTTGAATTACCTTTATTTGACATCATAATCTGTTTCAGCGACCTCGAAAATCCCTCATACGTCAATTTGAATTAAATTGCTTTAAAATTTCCCAACTTGTAATGATTTTGTTAAAAAAAATATGGTTAAAAATATTGATAGTGACATCTTTTGGATTATGCTGGCTCATTCCAATAAAATTAAATGTAAATTACTCTTTGGTACCGGATCTGGTAATAAAAGAAGGCTTATTAACATATCCGCGTTAGCAGAAGTGTCCGGACCTCAAAAATGTTCGGCATTACTAGGCCTTCATTAATTTACTGAATGCGACTCAGTCGGCGCCTTTAAGGGAAAAGGAAAGACAAAACCCCTTTCTCCCAAATATACAAAATATATCCGAACATTTCAAAATTTCGCATAATTGCCATTATAGGACAGTGAAATTAAGATTTTCATTCGGACAAATTTACATAAAGCTATTGTCGACGGCAATGTGTTCCAGGGAACCATATTATTACCATATTAAAAGTACCCGAACATAGAGGTGCCGGAACACTCGTTCGTAAACGGTCGGTTTTTTGAAAATTTTACAAGATAGAAAATTTACTTAAAATTGAAAGATATGTAAAATGACCCATAGTTTGCTATACTTTTTTTAATAACAAACGAAACAACACAATTAAATTGACTGGAGATTAAAAAAATAAATAGTTTAAATATGTTTAGTTAGTTTGATTTAAAAAATAGCAATATATGATTTTCAACAATTTGAAGACCTAAGAGATAAAAATTCCATTAACAATATGCCATTATCTGTAAAAGAAAACTCTTATCACAAAACTTAAAGCAGTTCTAGTTCATCATCATCTTAAACCGTCATGTTTGAACAAGAATTTCCTTGGTAGATTTTACATAAAGCCGTAAAACACAAAACTGATTTTCTAGCTACAAGAATATCCACAATCAGTTTTGCAGCTACAAAATAATTCATAATGAAATTTGGAGCTGGAGGTCTCACTGTTGTAATAGGAACCAGATCTGTTTCAATTTCTTTCCAGCCCCAATCTTTGGGATTTAATTGATTTCTGATCCACTTCTGTATCTAATAAAAAGCACTCATTATATAATACATGATATTTTGCAGCATCTTTGGTGGGTGAAAGACTTGCAAGTTCAAAATTTCCATGAAGACTGTGACGTGTCGTAATGTATAAAATCTCAACTCATCAATAGTTTTAACATTTTCTTTTTATTTCCATAGTCGCATTATAAAATTTTCGCAAACTGTAATTAATTTATCTGCATCCTCATCAGGTCTGTTAAATATTTTAATATGTTCAATCAAATTCTCATTCCTTTGGACAAGTTTCATAGCAGCGTTTTTACTTTTTTTATAAAAAGAAGATGTATCACAACTGGATATGGCATGCAGAAATAGCAAAATTTCCTTTATTGGGCCTAGCTAACATTGCTCATTCGAAATATTTATGAATCGATCTGGTTTAGATGCTACCCTGGTCTTAGCATGTAAAGGTTTTTATTACAATGCAATGGTGTATTAAAAGGATCATCAAATCAGTATCGTCACTTACTACAATGATATTTTTATTGGTTTCTGCCAGTGTTATAGCAGTAGATACAATTAGTGTATCAGCATCATCTGGGGCCTGTATAACGGAGTTTCCAAATTTTCTTAAAATCGTTGTCAATCATTGTTCAATAAAATGTTTCTTATTTCTCCTATTCGAGACGAAATCAGCTTGATTAATTGAAGACATTGTCTCATCAGTCACAGCAATTTCGACGTTATATTTTGCTTTAACAGATCTTCACTGTCCTTGGTTCTTAATATTTAATGTGTCACTATGCCACGAATATAATTTTTCCTACATGCTTTATGTACAGAAATTTGTTCAATACCCTCAAAATGTTTCCATTTATCATCATTTCTCGTTTTGCTTGAATTAATTAGTGTCACAAGTCCTTCGATGTAACACATACAATCTCATCTTTTAAAAGCCATAACATTGCACAAGATACACGTATTAGCTTCCATATTGTCTTAAAAATATTTACGAGGAACAACAGATAACAAACAACAACAAATAACAAATTTTTAAACAATCACTCTGTCAAATATAATCCAATGCACTTATTATAACTTATTAACGTGCTATTTATATTAAGTATAATGCTAATAAATTATTATTATTTAGCAAACAACCTCGGGCCATAAACACAAGCAACAAGTAGTAATCTACTATGAAGATCGACCACAGACGCAGTGCGCGAATCTACATAAATCTTGCACCTCTCATTAAACAGTTGCGTTTTTTTTAGGGTTCCGGCACTTCTACATATGGGGACTTTTAGTATATTATTTAAGTACATATACCTATACCCATTTCCGGTGAAAACAGCTTTATGTAAATTTGTCCGAATTTTCAGTGGTTTTCAAGCTAATCTGACTGCGCTATTAGACAGAAATGTGGTGACAAAGATACGTCTTTATCAATTGACACTAAAGTTGATTTCTCTTCGATTCCATAGAGAGTATTTACAATACTCCAAAGCCTTGGAATGATTATGGATGGTAAGAAAATGGAGAACCTCTTTGGTGTTCAGCAGATAAAATACTGTCTCAATCGCTTACTGAAATTTTTCAGAAGATCATTCCAAATCAAATCATAATAGACGAAAGTGAGGATGATAACGATATCATAAATGAAGCAATAGAGGAAGAAGACTTGGAACAAATATTCGATGTATCGGGAGACAGCGATAGTGAATCTGAAAGCGAATTAGGTGTTACTTAGTTTTTATATTGAATTTTATATTTTATTTTAAAAGCTGAATCATTTATCTGGAAGATGGTAACTCCTATCCAAATCTTGTATAGGAACAAAATTGTAGAAAATTTTATGCATTTTGTTTTTTGTGCAGAAAGTTTTTCTCCATCTTTTTTAGTTTTTGTGTTAAATGACAAAAACTATATTTGCAAAAAAATTTTTTATAAACATGAACGCCATTTTGAAAGTACAGCCAGTTTTTTTTTTGGGGACATGTCTCAAATTGCTCCTTAAGCTTTAATCTTTATGAAAAACATTGTCCCCAAGAACCGGGTGGGAGGTGCACGTATAGTTAGGGTGGACTCCCGTAGTATATGTAAAAGTGACTTCAAAAGTTTTTAGCGAAGCTTCCTGTACATATTCCGAAATAATGCATATTTTCAGTCTCTATTGACTCCACTAATATCTCTAAAGCAGTAACACTTAGTTTATGATATTTCGTTCTATTACGTCCTGTATAATAAGGTTCCAATAATTATCATAATAGCTATTGTGTGAGAAAACAGAGAAAATATAATTATAAAATTGTGTGTCGTGTGCTATATTTATCCATCGTAAATACCTGTTTGGTCGTGACTTAGAAATTATTTTTTTAAAGATATTAAACAATTAAATTAGTAAAATAAATTAGTTCACCATTCACGTTTAACAAACTAATATGTGTGCCTATGACAAATTGCTAATAAACACGAAGGTGCAATTTGATAATAAATATGTCAGATATTATTAAACATGTTCTTCTCACGTTTGTGACCCAATAGAACTTAAGCTGGCAAAATATAATGATGATTGATTCTCTCATTTCACTATAAATTACAACGTAGAGATAAAATATATTTCGTTTAAACATCCTTTTATTTAAATGTTTTGTTAATATTAATAATAGTAATAGTAAGCTTTTCAATCCCAGCCCGAAAACGATGTAATGAATTTCCAATTTTTTTTTCTTCAACATTCTTCATAAAGTATGTACATAATGTCGCGTGTTTCCACCCTTAGGAAACCACCCTCGCAGATTCCGTGGGTTCCAAAAATTATAACAAGAGATGTCCACTAACACACTTTATTAAATATTTACTGGATACTTCACAATACTATTATGTAATTTAAATACACGTTACTGACTAAAAATCACAATGTTTATCACTTTGTTTATCTTTGAAGTCTTAACCTCACTTTCTATACTTTCTGAACTACTCGCTGAGAATGCGGTCGGTCTTTTATACCTAAAAATGACAGATCTCGATTTTTCTGTGATGACGCTACCATTCTCTAGATAATTCCAGATGTCACCAGAACTAAAACTTCTGGTAGGTTTCTCGAGTAGGTGCAAATACACTACATTCAGATATTCGATCTGTTGAAGTCTGTGCCTTCTTTTTAGTAACCAACCTTAAATTTTAAGGGGTTGCAACATATTACAATAAGAATCTGTATTGTCATTTTTCCTGCTTCTTGGTTAGGGGTGAGTCCCATTCCTTCCTAGGGTTATCGCAAAAAAACATAAAATACACATAATCTGATAGAGAATCAAATTATAAGGAAGAAAGGTCTTATACACTTTTTTTGCTAAATAGTATATTGTGTATCTAGGTGTGAAAGCGATACATTCCCGGACGATGATGCAATTGTTGGCCGAGGCGCTAGCCGAGGCCAACAAGCATCGAAGTCTGGGAATGTGCTTTCACACCAAAGTACACATACTATTTTTTCTGAAATCACAATAAATACTATTTTAAACGTATAAAAATCAAAAATATAAACATTTAAAAAAAAATTTTCTAAAATTACAGTCAATACTATTTTCAACGTATAAAAATCAAAAATATTAACATATTAAAATATATATAAAAAACCGTACGGGAATGTTACTTCCCGGCCTAGGCCGGGAAGTAACATTCCCGTACGGCTTTGTTGATCGTTGCTTGGCAACGGATCTTTTCCGGTCTGTTTTCTGATAGTTTCCTAGCAACGGACTAAAATACTGGAATTGTGCATTTTTCGCTCTAAAATCGTGCCGAAAATGTAGACATTCCCGATCGATTTCAGAAAAATGCATATTTCTTGTGATAATGAGAACTGAAAATTGCAATTTTCACCTCCTAGAATCAAAATGAAAGGGTACAAAATTGAAGCTTTTACGAAAACAAGTCGAATAGTTTTTTCTTTTTTTTTCTCCAATGTTTAGTTTAGAAAATATGGCATTTGCAAAATGCCGAAACGTTCAGAAAAAAATATAAGATGTTAAAATCTAAAATTATTCAAAATCTACAACTACGAGAAAAAATTTTATTCTTGTAAAAATTAAAGGTATTAAAATTTTCTTTCGACTGAGATATACTACGACCTTTTATAATGAAAACTAAAAAAGGTACAAACAAAAAAATAGCGCATTTAAAAATTTAGGCGCCATTTTCTTTAGTCTTATTGCTCTAATTTCTTATTAATTCAATTTTTTTTTAAAATCCTTCTAGATATTATTAATGCATATTATCATTAATGCTCAAATTTTTTAAAATTTTTAAAATAATTATTTTTCATTCTGTACCCATTTTCAATAATGAAAATTTTCATAATTTTTTTTTAAAATCTGGTTTTTGAAAATTGCTCAGAAAATATTTTTTTATAAAAAATGGTAAGAGTACAAAAATGAAGCTTATAAAAAAAGAATAGTTTGTTTTTTTTTACTTTCCAACGAGAAACTATTACAGAGATATAAAGGTTTAAAGATGGCGCTTAAGCACATACGCAAGAAAATTATATAATTAAAATTGAAATGACTCAAAAACTATAATATTGATAAAAACATGATATAAGAATGAAATGAAGCTTATGAAAAACGAAGAGTTTGGGTTTTTGTTTTTTTCCCTACGATAAACTCTTCCAGAGATATGACAGTTTGAAATAATGTTGAAACTTTTCGGTTTGTTCGCGCATTTTAAATGTCTATAGTAGGTAGAGAAACGAGCAATAGCCGTCTTATCTATTTTTCGAAGAATACGCAGAAAAAGCGGGTTGCATTGTAGTACAGTAAAAGTCGACCTTCTCTTTAGGGGGTGCTCACAAATAAGTCCCGGCAAGCTAATTTTTTCAGGGTCGATGGAGTAGTGTCTCCCGAGTATCCAACCAAAAAGTCACCCTTGTAGGGTGTTGCAATAGGGGTGGTTTCTTATTTTTTTTTTTTAATTTCATTTTTCCAGCTAGTACATAATATTCTCTACAAGTTTGCCTAATAAAATTTTTTGGTACCTTTGATTTTTGACGGTCCAGCGCCCATTATATGGGAAAACATTCACAATATTTATTTATTATGGTTCAGGAAATATACAAACAAAAGCAGCAAAAGGCTGAATAGCTGCTTTTTGCAGAGTTGATTGAGAACTGTCTCCTGAGTCTCCTACCAAAAAATCGCAGTCCAACCCCTTCGGGGTTTAGCGCAATGGGGGTGGTCTCATTATTTTGGGGCGGTTTTTGTTTTTTGGGTCACGTACTTAATAAAAATCTTTACAGCGTTATTTCCTTATAATTATTTTTTTTTAATGTTGATATTAACCAGTAGAGGCCTCATTAAATGAAAAATATATGCGGCTACAATACTGATTTTTTTCTGTTTACAGGTTTAAGAGAGGAATGCAAGGTCACATCGAATGTAGTGAACATCTGCCCATTTCAATAGGAGGAGCGGAGCGTGTTTAGCTGCATAGCTGGTAGAGTCAGGTGTGGTTTACGACGTTATAGTTTTAACTGTGCAGCTAAAATGAATACGTGTTTTATATGTAAAGACTCTTTGACTGTAGGTGAGGTTGTTGTGGGTAAGGCAAAGGGTGTTTCAACCCTTTTGGCGACAAGTATTATTCGAGGCGACGAGGACAAGCGTAGATACTGTTCGTGTCCATACTAAGTGCCGTAAGAAGTACGCAAATCCAGGGCTGGTGTCCGCAGCTGCACATCGCCGAAGCCAACACGAAGCAGAAGGATCGGGTTCAACATCCACATCTGTGCAAGAAGTGGCGGAACCTCAGGCTGTACCGGAAGTGTTCGATTTTGGCCAACGTTGTTTTGTTTGTGGGAAAGTGATAGGTACTAGAGGTGCATTTTCAATTGTTGTGAAAAACAGTACTCGAGAGACTTTTCTCGAAAGATTACAACTGTTCAATGACGACTTCGCACGTGTTGTGCTTACGCGCATCCAGAATGTTCAGGACTTTACTGCTGTTGGTGCGCGTTATCATAGGTTTAAAAACAATAGGACGTCCAGTGTGCGATCAGGTGGATTAGGCAATGATTGACATCTATGAGTATTTGTATGTTAACGCTGATGAATGTCAATTTTCCATTGCTCATTTAATGCAGCAGATTCGTGGTGACTACAAGCCTGCTCTAGCTACTGTTAAACTGCGGTTGCAAAATCACTATGGCGAGGAAGTTGATTTCTTTGAATGTTGGGGTAGGGGTTCTCTGGTATGCTTTAAAAGTGCAGGACCCAAGTTGCTCAAAGAATATTTAAAAGACAGTCCCGTAGACACTGACGAGGATTTAATCAAATTGATGAAGCATACAGGACGCGCTCTTCGCCGCTACATTCGTGCGCCGCCATACGACACTACCTCATATCCTCCAACAGACAGTTTCTTGGATGAAGTGGAAAGTGCAATACCTGCCCCCTCGAGTGCTTTTTTAGACGAACTTATATTGATAGACAATCGCTGGATTCATGGAAACGTTTGTGCACGTCCGTTTGCCACCAAATTATGTATGATGTGCGACCTCGCTCATTTTTTTCGTCACTACGAATGGCGATTGGTACGTTTCTGTACAAGAAATATTGGTCGCGTCTTCTAGATGTGCTTGCCTCCTTAGGCATATCTGCGTCATATACGGAAGTTCGAAAATACGAGATCACTGTGATTGAACGACCGGAACGAAAAATAGCCCTAGCTGCGTTTATGCAATTTGTATTCAATAATGAAGATTTTAACATCAATATTTTGGATGGCCACAACACATTACATGTGATGGGTGGCATTCATTGCATAACACCTTCGACGAGCATCGAATCTGACGTACCAATTCGAAGGAATCCAAAAGTTGAATCTGCTGTGCTTGCCGATGACTGTGGCAAAGTTGCCGTAATACCTTACGAGCTGGACAAAAACGCTGGGCTACAGAACGTGACTGTTTACATTTACATGTAACGCACATCGCTGAAAACACAAAGTTACTTGGACATTACATCCCATTTGTTTCAACCGTCGTACCTCAAAATTTCATTTGAACATCCCTATTAAATGTTAAATGTTAAAAAATAAACAATCTGGAAAAGCAGTGTGACTTTTATTAAGTACAAGTGGATATTTTTAAATAAAGAGACTACCCCTATTGCGCTAAACTCCGAAGGGGTTGGACTGCGATTTTTTGGTTGGAAATTCAGGAGACAGTTCTCAATCAACCCTGCAAAAACCAGCTGTTCAGGATTTTGTGTGAATGTTTTCCCATATAATGGGCGCTGGACCGTCAAAAATCAAAGTTATCAAAAAATTTTATTAGGCAAAGTTGTAGAGAACATTATTATGTACAAGATGGAAAATTTCAAAAAAAAATAAGAAACCCTATTGCAACAGCCTACAAGGACTGTGACTTTTTGGTCGGATACTCGGGAGACACCCCTCCATCGACCCTGAAAAAAATCAGCTAGCCCAAATTTTGTTGAAAAATGATATCTTTCGGTACCATGGAATGATAAGGTTCTAAGTGACATTTTTTCATAAAATGAGTTAGACATGTGACAAGGTTCTAACATGGTTCTAACAGGCACTTAGAACCTTGTTTCATCAGTATAGGATGTGAAAACTTTGGACAAAGTTCTCTCTGTATTTTATGTCGTTTCATTTTACACAATTTCGTTACAATATTCACATGGGTAATAATGAATAAATTCAATAAAAAATAAAGTAGAAATTTGTAATAATTTAAATGTGTATTTGACAACAGGGAAGATAACTGTAACTAAAGTAAGTTTTGCCAGCCATTATCTCCAAACAGTTGTGTGCGCAGATGGAACTTTGTCATTCCATGGTACCGTACCGCTTTATTGGACTGTTGCACTTTAGCATGTTGAGAGTCCAGACTAAAAATGTTATTCAACTAGTTTACTTAATTGTATTAATTTGATTTATTTATAACAATCTGTATTTTTAATAAAATTAGACATATAACTATACTCTTTTGACACCATTTTTAATCCACCATATTTTTTTTTTAATAAATTTAGACCTCATAATCATATTCAGCCTAAAAATCATAAGTATATGAATTTTCGTGAATTTATTTGTAACATTAGAAGAATTATTAATTTTTCGGTATTTCGTTGTTTCTTCTATGTTTTGATTTCATAATCATATTTCAGCGACCTCAAAAACACAAGTTTATGGATTTTCGTGATTTTATTCGTAAAATTGGAAGACATTAATATTTTCGTCTCATAAGTTTTGATCTCATAGTCATATTCAGTGACCTAAAAGACATAAGTATATGGGTTTTCGTTAATTTATTCGTGAAGAGTTATTAATTTTCCAGTCCCTCAAAAAAATAAAAAGCAGGTAATGCGACAATACAGATTTTGATGCACGTATTTTATAAAGCATATATTGCAAAAAAATTAAGGAAATTCCATTCATCGTTTTCTAGAAGGAAATTTTACCATTTTTACTGCTTCGCTTACTGTACTAAATGATTCTCTGCACATTTAAAATTATTATGAAAAATATTAATTATGAATATGAATAATATGGAAGTCCCAGTACCTTCAGAATGCTCTAGATTCTATCAAAGGACAAGTTCATTAATCCTATACGTATTAATTTTTTCAAAACGTCCATGTCAAATCTGGTCCTATTTTACAAGTTGCCATTGAAAGTCTGATCTATCACTGTCAATATCCACTGTCATGGGGTTGGTGAAAATTACAGTAGTTTGAAAGGGTAACAAGTTTAATATTCAAAATGTTGGTCTTTTTAATACCATTTATATGCGGCTTAGCGTTGTTCATAATAACGCTGCTGATAATCTTGTCCGGGGACTTCAAAAAGTTTAAAATAAACTTCAGCACCAGACCGCCGAAGATTACGGAGATTCCCATAATAACTCCCACAGGCCAAATCGTCAACTCCGTTGAGGAGTTAGACATGCACCTGGAGTTCCTCAGGACTCAATTAGAAGAGAAACAGCAGGAGTTGGAAGCGGCCAGGACAAAAATGTGTTCCACGGAAGAAAATTTGAAGAGATTGACGGACACGTCTAGTGAAGTCAAAAAATATTTTGTGAAACTGAGAACCGAAATATTCAAATCTGAGAGCGAATGCACCGAACTTAAGGCTCAAATCGAAGATTACAAGAATAGGCAGATGCGTCTTCGTGATGAGGTTAATGAAAATGTGAAGTATTACACTCACTTGTTGAGCAATATCGATAGTGGGACTGGGTCTTCGAATGAGGATTATGAATTAGTCAAGAAAGTGCCACTGCAAGGTATTTACATTTATACTTGTTTATAGAATTATAATAATGGTCTGCATCATTAATGAATATTTTCCACAAAAAATCGTTGCTATGTTCCAGGAATGGCGGTCAAAAAAGGTTTATCTCAATTATGTCCTTTACGGTTAGTTCTACAATAAAATTAAATATTACCAATATAGTAGAAAATGAAAAAAAAAACAATGAACTTTTATTTAAATCGTTTTTCTCTATTGTTAATATTTTGCGATTTACAGCCGCCAGAATAGTGAAAAGTTGTGCTTTGCAGCAGATCTTTGCAATTATCTCTGTATTCGTTGCTCCTATGTAGTAATTGGGTATTTAGTATAGGAAAACTTTACTATATAACTCTTTGGTTATAGGTTAGACGCTCAATTTTTTTCATCAGCTTACAGCGCTTACTTTAGAAAAAAAATTGCATTTTAAACTATAAAGGGATTTTAGAAAATAACGTAACATTCTTGTTTCTCTGCAAATATCTCAATAAATATTAGTTAAAGAGAAAATATGGTGGACATCAAAAATGAAGCTTATAAACTGAGAACAAATTTATTTTATTAATATATTTGTGTAGGGTTGATTGTTTCGGAGATATTTAATTTTATAGATGGCACCCGACCGTTTTTAAGATGAAGTATTTAGTTTAAAATGTTGAATATCTTAGAAACTGTGACACTTCCATCAAAAGTTCTAAGAAACAAAATTAAAGATGGTTAATCAATTTTTAAAATGATTTTTGTTTGTTTCCACATCACAAAAAATAAAGAAGTTATGGCCGATTCAATGTGCGTTTTTACATTTTTGTTAACAAAATGTCGGCATTTTGTTATTGTAATTGCTCAGTAATTATTTTTTCTTTCAAAAATGCTGTTTTTCGTTAATATATAGCATCACCTAGATGCTCAATTTATTTTGTCGATTTAAAAAACTTAACTGGCCTATTTTAGACCTATAACCACAGTTTTAAGGCTGCACAATTTTTTTTCGAGTTACAGTGATTTTTTTCAATCTTTCCCTGTACTAATTACTACTGTAGATTTTATAAAATTTCCCAGTACTTTTGTATAAACAATTTTCTTCCATGGTTTAAAATTACAGCAGCTCGAAGTTTGAAAAATAATGCAATTTTCGAGCTGCTGTAATGAGTTTTAGGAAACTTTATAATCTACAATATTGATAATTGGGTAGTAGGGGCAACTGAGACTGAGAAAATTGCAAAAATCTGTAGTGAAGCATTCATTTTCACATACTTGTTTGAGCGCAGGGCCGTAGCTTTAAGGGGGTACGGGGGGTACGCCCCCCCCCCAACTTTGTCAGACTTGACAAAAGTTGGAAATTTTAGGCATGAGTTGGCAAGACAATTCGCTAATCGCCATATTTTGATAATTGGTAAAACTTGAAAAGGCAATATTTGGATCGTTCATAAAATCACTTTTTCACAATTACACTGTGACTGAATATTTTTAAAAGTTTGATCAAACTTTGGATTTAAGCGTTATTGGTAATTCTGTAATTTTTATTAGTAAAATTTTCCAATAAAAAAATATCTAATACGATTTTTTTATTTTTTCCATTTATCTTGGTACTGCAGGAGATGAATATTTTTTGGCTTTAATTAGATCTTTTTAATGCATTACAAAAAAGAGTATTTTACAAAAATGCACGAAATTTAACCTAAAATAATATAAAATATTAATTATTATCACCATTGTAAAGCAAATTCAAAAAACTGCAACTTAAGATAAAGTCTTGGTATGACCAAATGGCAGTTTTTTATGAAGCTCCAAATTTTCCAAAAATCTCATTTTTTTGGGAAAAATAATAAATATTTCTATTTGCAATTTCCCATAATAGTTAAGATAAGACCGATAACTTCGCCAAGTTTCATTAAAAAATATTTATTATTGTTTTAGTAATTTCTGTTTATGTAAAATTAGAAATTTTCGCGGTTTTTATTTTTTAAACAAAAGGGCAGTCCGGATTTGGACCTAAATAGGTCTATTTATAATTTATCCAGAAACATTGTGATTTCTTGTTTGGCATGATCCGTTGAAGAGAACCCCAGATATTGAAGAAAAAAGATACAAAATCACGCTTTTCAAAATTTAAACCCCTCGATCCTTGGGGACAATGTTTTTCATAAAGATTAATAGTAGAGTCACTGAAGGTTTTCACCTCCGATTTCGTTGAACCTTCATCGATTTTCATGAAAATTTGTGAGTAGTTAGAGGATACCTCAAGAAACAAAAGTGACATAGTGCCAACTTGCGCTTTTACCCTGGGGGTGGATGCCACCCCTTCTCGGGGGTGGAAATTATTTTATGAAAAATAACCCCAGGAATCGATAGAGGGACCAATTCTAAGCGAAATTTGTTATATAAAGTTATTAAAATAAATCAATACTTTTTGAGTTATTAAAGATCAAAGATATTGATTTTTCGTGAAAAAAATGCATGTTTTAAAGCGGTTTTTCATAAATAACTCAAAAACTATAAGTTTTTACAAAAAAGTTATTATTACCAAAATTGAAGCTAATAAAAAAACGAACAAATTCCTTCCTTAAAAAACCTTTTAATATTAATTCAAAATGAGCTATAGGTAATTGAATGTATATTTTTTTTCGGCGAGTACTCAAATCTAAGTATTCAAGCTTAAATAACGGGAAAACGATGCATTTTATAAAATATACTTACTGAACACTTTTCAAAGTACTCGGAAATACCTATCAAATGAGCTGTAGAAGAAGTTGATAGCATCAAAATTAAGCAAGTTATGATGAAAATAACAGGACCCTTTCGAATTTTTTAGAAAAAAGTGAAAAATAAAACCTACGCCATTTCCACAAAAATTAAAATTTATAGTAATCCCTATAAGACTTTCTTTATTTTAGCATAAGTAATGACTTTAAAAATTTTGACCGGTTTAGAATGCATATTTTTGAAAAAAAAATATGATTTAAAAAAATCTGAATTTTTCAAATTTTCGTAAATTTCATTTTCTTTTGATAATAACTCCAAAAATACTCGATATACGTAAAAAATAATAAAGAACGAAATTTGAGTTTTTTTTTAACAAAGATTTTAGTTTTTTTTAAATTTTTGTAGGATAAAAAATAACCGAGATAGAAACGTTTAAAGCCTAAATTTTACTGCGAGAACCATGTAACCGGGGCCCTTTAACCTTTTATCTTTTAAAAAATAAGGGTTTTAAAAGATTAAATTTAATACGATCTTTTAGCCCTTGAAATTACCTTTCAAATGGTTTTTGGATGAACCTGATATCATAAAAATTAACGTTATTGTAAAAAAACCAATAACATTTTTTTGGAAAAATTTTTTGAGCAGAGATTTTGTATGCATATATAAGAAAAAAGATAGATAGTAAGAAGTAGACGTGTCGATAGGTGCATGCTCACAAAATATACATGTGTTAGTGTGTGTATGTTTCTTTTGAAGATAGAAAAAGTGAAAGGAATTCTGAACATCTGCTCGAAAACATAGTGGGGTTATTTTGCAATGCAACCTGCGGATCATGCAGTGGGGACAATTGCCAAAATAGCCCTCCAATTAATGAAGAAGGAGAAGTTGGTGAAGAGAGCTCTGATGAAGAGTGAAAAATTAAATTTAATGTACTATTAATATTTGATTAATTTATGAAACATTATTTAAATAAAAAATGAATAAACTTTTCATATATTTTAATATTTATTTTAATACATTTTCCTCTTAATTAATAAATTAAATATTTATAAGTCACATAAGCACTGCAAAAATTGTTTCCAACGTTAAATTATGCTTTTTCATCAATTTGTGCACGAAGGGAAGTTTGGGGAATGTGGAAAGAATAATATTAATTAAGTTTGAAATATATTAATAAAGTTTATCATAAGTAATAAAAAAGATTCTAAATAATTAAAGCTATTAAAGCTGATAAAAAAAAATTTTTATTATTTTTATGACAAGTGGTAGTTTTTAAGGGTGGAAAATTTCGCAATAAATAAATAATTACTTTAATACTCAGTAAATGAGATTTCAATTCAGTAATGTATTATTCAAATGATTAAAGTTTCTTGAAACCAATTTTTTCAATGATTCTGCATTAAGGGGGTGGTTTTTAAGGGTTGAAATTTCACAGTCAACCAAAAATTATATCATAAATATTAAACAAACCGTTTGTGTAATGTTAATATGCGATTTCATATTTCAGAAATACAAAAAATGATTTTTTCATGATTTTCGATTTAAGGGGTGGTTGCTAAAAGGGTTGAAAAATTAATTAAAATCACAAATGTTGAAAAATATTTATTTTATCTAATTAAACGAGATTACTTACGCCAGAATGCTTAAATCTGCAATTTTTCCCATTTATAAAAAAGGGGGTGGATTTCACCCCTAAAATGCAAAAAGCGCAAGTCGAGCATATGTCACTTTTGAAGTTGAGGGTAAAATATACTCAATCCCAAATTTTCATGCAAGTCGATGGAGGTTCACCGAAATCGGAGGTAATAGTTGATTTTTACCTTCATTCACTGTACTATAAAGCCTTAGAAACAATTTAAGATATGCTCTAAAAAAAAACTGGCTGTACTTTCAAAATGGCGGCCATATGTTAAAAAAAACTGTTGCCAATGTTGTTTTTGTCATTTAACACAAAAACTAAAAAAGATGGACAAAAACTTTTTTCACAAAAAACAACGTGCATAAAGTTTTCTACAATTTCGTTCCTATACAATATTTTGATAGGAGTTACCATATTCCAGATAAATGAGTCCAAAATTAAGGAAACATGGAAATTCATATATCGGTAAAGAACTGTGACAATTATTGTAAGGCGTATAATATAACTTTATATTATTAACAACAAAAAATAAAATAAACTGAAAATATTAATAATAATAATATAATTTGCAGACATTTATCTCGAAAACGGCCACAATGGTATTTGGAAAATGGTAACTCCTATCCAATATTGTATAGGAACAAAATTGTAGAAAATTTTCTGCACTTTCTTTTTTTCGCAGAAAGTTTTTCTTCATCTTTTTTAGTTTTTGTGTTAAATGACCAAAACAATATTTGCAACTTTTTTTAAACGGACGCCATTTTGAAAGTACAGCCAGTTTTTTTTTTGTTTTGGAGACATGTCTTAAATTGTTCCTTAGGCTTTAAGCTTTATGAAAAACATTGTCCCCAAGGATCGGGGGTGCAAAATTCTTTTTTAGTTTTTGTGTTAAATGACAAAAACAATATTTGCAATTTTTTTTTTTAAACGGACACCATTTTGAAAGTGCAGCCAATTTTTTTTTGGGGACATGTCTAAAATTGTTCCTTAGGTTTTAATCTTTATGAAAAACATTGTCCCCAAGGATCGGGGGGGGGTGCACGCACATTTACTCCTGTAGTACTTTTAAAATAACACGAAATTCGTCGATCTATCTTCACTTTTTCAACTTTTGCAGTAATTTAAATTATAATACAATGCATATGTATATTTCCTATGAGTATGCAAGAAAATGGGGTTCCAAGATTTAAAAAATAATGCTACTTTAAACTACAATACTCAGCCGATCGACCTTGAAAAGGGACGGTTTTACTTGCTTATTCTGTTAAAATATACTTTTTTGAAGGCGGTGTATTTTTCGAAGAAAACAGGAATTTGATTTAAGAATTATCTACTAAACTATTAGTTTCTCAGAAAAATGTCAAAATTGATAAAATATAGCTAATCAAATTATCTTTAATTTGCTTTCATTTCATCTCTGTACGATAATTCTACATGAGGAAAGGCCTTCCTAAAATTAAAATATCACATTTTACAGGTAGAAAAAGAAGAATGACTTAACTTTAACTACAAACGAAAGAGACTTTCATAATATAATTGACTACACCATGTCCAAGGTGGTGAAATTTTCTAGCAGAAAATACCTTCATATTTTTTGAGCAATTGCAAATCGAGAAATGTTGAAAGTTTGAGTGCTCCTCAATTTGAGAAATTGACGAATCGCGCGGGAACCGATGAACTCTAGTTCATACCGTTTTAATCATGGTAATTCGGTCAATTTCTGTCCTACAGCTATGAGATAAAAAAGGCAAATTAAAGAAAATTTCCATGGGGTTTTAAACAAATAAATAGTTTAAACGCAAAATCCTAGGTTTTAATGAAAAATAACGCCGATAACTCTCGCAACTGGACTAAAAAAAGTAAGCGTTTTTAAGTAAAATTTGAAGTATTTTTCACATAAAACATGTCCTAAAAGGTTCTCAACGAACACATTAATCCAGACAACGAATGCTCAAAAAAGAGGGAAATTTTAGGGACAGAAAATTTGACTTCGGAACTTTGTTTGGACTAGTTACATATCAAAAGTCCCCAGTCCTAGGTGGTGAGCGGGGGGGAGGGGGGCACTTTAAATGTCCCATTTTTTTTCGCTTATATCTCGGAAACTATGCGTCGTAGCGGCGTGACCATTCTATACAGAATTGAAGCTGACAAAATTTGCTATAAGAATCACTACTTACATTTGTCGGTATGTTCTGTTCTCGAGATATCCGCCCTCGAAATTCGGAAATGGCGGAAAACATTTTTTTCTCTGAATGGACACACTACTTCATCATCAAGTACCAAGGTCGCTGAACAGCAAAGGAGGTACCGCCTCAGCAAATCTGCCAACATTAATTTCGGTGAGGATACAGAGATAAATGTGAAACAGGAAGATTTTCTTTCAAACGTCTTCAACAAAAGCCGACTCATCGACATGTTGAAATTGAAGTTACAGGCAAAGGGAATCAGAGTGCTTCAAGCCCAAAACGATGCAGACGTACTCATTGTAGACACGACTGTGGAATTATTTGAAACAACCACTGTAAGTGTTATTGGTGAGGACGTCGACCTAATAGTATTCTTGATGGCAAAATCAAAATAATATATATTCTTGAAGGAAATTTAATGCTCTACAACTTCTTTTCTCACGACTTTTTCGTGGGAACAACATTTGAAGAGTTATCTTAACAAATAGAGCAAAAAACGTGAGGCGAAAAAAATGTTTTCTGCAATTTCCGAATTTCGAGAGAGGATATCTCGAGAACAGAACAACATATCGACAAATAGTAAGTAGTGATTCTTATAGCAAATTTTGTCAGCTTCATTGTATAGAGTGGTCAAGCCGTTACGACGCATAGTTTCCGAGATATAAGCGAAAAAACAAAAAATGGGACCTTTAACCCCCCTCCCCCCCCGCTCACCACCTAGGAACGGGGACTTTTGATATGTTCATTTCCAGACTAGTCCAAACAAAGTTCTGAAGTCAAATTTTCTGTCCCTATCCCTATATAATCATTCGTTGCCTGGCCTACATTGGCTAATTTTTATTTATAAAACTGTTTTTTTTTAAATTCTTCAAAATAATAAATTTACTAGCATAACTTATTAAACCCAAACCCAAACTTTTATTTTGTTTCACTGTCATCACAACCAAACATAACATGAGACATACAAACACTTGTACGAGAGAGTGAATGCGATAGAATTGTACCATTATTTTTAGATTCTTTTTAAAAAGGCAGTGTATTTTACAAAATAATACGATTGCGTTCTATGTCGTAATATTCCAGGTTTGGATACTTTAAAATGCACGATCAGTTGAATTATTTAAAAACAAATTGAATGAATTTCAATACCACCAAAGGACCCCGGAACAAAACCCATGAAAATGTTGATTCGGTGGAATCGGCTGAAATTTTGGTATTTTGTAGTTCAAGTCATGCTGATCAAAAGTTCTTATTCCATCGAGCCAATCCTATGGACAGTTTTTGAGATACAGCTTGTTAAAGTTAGGTAATTTGCGTCATTTTAGGCATTCAAGAACTTTTTACTCTTAAACTATTAACTTTAGCAAAAAGTTGCGAGGATCGAAATATTTTTGTTCAAGTCCAATAAGGCTCAAGAATTTTTTTCAGAATTTTTGTATCAATTTTTAGGTTAGGTAAAATATATATATGTCATATTCCGGCATCCTTCGGTGGGATTGGCTGAAATTTTGCTATTTTGTAGTTAAAGTCATGCTGATCAAAAATTCTCATTGCACTGAATCTATCCTATGAGTGGTTTTTGCTGCAAGAGTGCCTGAAGGTCTTAACAACGAGGTAACGGGTAATCTATATGTACATGTTTATGAATGGCTTCCAGCGTGTTTGTGTACTGTGTGCATGCGTTTGTGTGTATGTATGTGCCAGTGTCTACAGGGTTCTCCGGAAATATCGATGATAAACTTCTGGTGCAGATTCTGCATGCAAAAATATGTTCGCAAATACCTTGAGCTACGGCCCTTTGAAAATGGCACCCAAAAATTGATTATTATTTTATATTTCAGAAACCTTTTGATTTACATAGACGCGACTTTATACGCATATTGAACAATAATACAAGCTTATTTTTACATTATTTTTTAAAAATATTTTTAACCGTAAGTGGGTGATATTGAGAGGGGTTGTCGATATTTTGCATTAATTTCTTGTTTTTATTTTTTTCACTTTGGTACAAGAATGTCATTCACTAATTAAAAATACACAAAAAATGTCCTCTTTCATTTTAATCGTAGGACGGTTTGTGAGAAAAATCGTTCTAATGAATTTGATGCGGAACCGCTGAAAACACAAGCGTATTATGGTTTTTGGGGTATGCACGGCATGAAAATCACATAAAATATCCGTCAATGATTTTCTTTCAAACGATGCATGATGCTGGAAACAGAGCACTTGTTCCTGAAAATCATATGGATATTCTCAATATTTAAAAATTAAAAAAAATTAAAAAACAAAAAGTAAAAATAAACAGATAGAAAGTGAAACCAAAAAATGGGATCACCCTGGTTGGCAATGAGAACGCTCTCATAAGAAACATAGTGCCGGTAAGAGCAGGTTCTTTGATAAAACACACACGCAAGCACGTACACAGACACGCTGGAAGCCATTCATAAACACGTACATATGTATTACCCTTTACCTCGTTGTTAACACCTTCAGGCACTCCTGGAGCGAAAACCACTCATAGGATAAATTGAGTGCAATACGAATTTTTGATCAGCATGACTTTAACTACAAAATAGCAAAATTTCAGCCAATCCCACCGAAGCATTCCGAAATATGACATATATATATTTTACCTAACCTAAAAATGGATAAAAACATTCTGAAAATTCTTGAGCTTTATTGGACTAGAACAAAAATATTTCGACCCTTGCAATTTTTTGCCAAAGTTAATAGTTTAGGAGTAAGAAGTTCTTGAATGTCTAAAATGACGCAAATTATCTAACTTTGACAAGCTGTATCTCAAAAACTGTCTATAGGATTGGCTCGATGTGATAAAAACTTTTGATCAGCATGACTTGAACTACAAAATACCAAAATTTCAGGCGATTCCACCGAATCAACATTTTCATGGGTTTTGTTCCGGGGTCCTTTTCGAAAAACGCTTTTTGATTGATAGTACAGTCGAATTGATTTAATTTAATTTTTATCGGCGACAACATTCCACCTGAAATTTTATTGTCGATTCTTATGTATATAAAATATATTTGTGCCCAAAAATTCCTCGTGCGTCAAAAGTTATATGATGCGCTTCTCGACTCGCTTTCACGGATTATTAAATTATCTGCTTAATATATCTTGTACTAGTAATCGGATGGAAATTTTAAAAATAGTGGCTTATTTGAAATAAAATTCTTAAAAAAATATAGACCTGTCCGATATGTATTGGTCAATCTGCAATTTTTGGAAAAAAATAGAGAACACGAAAAATAGCCTAGGGAGTCAAAATTGAATATTTTTCTATAAGAAGGAGTAATTTTATCAAAGTTGGCAAAAATAAAACTCATTTATGGTCAAATATAATACACCAATCTCGGACACCGTATGTTTAATAGAACGGTCAAAGATGGCGGACGAAATAAAATTTCTAATTCTTCGTCAATTATCAGGTCACTTTTTTTTCTTTTCGATTGTACGTTATTTTATGTACTTTTAGGGGATAGAGTTCATTATTTTTTTTAATTTTCAAAAATGTGAATTTTTACAATTTTCAAAAATGTATTTTCTTTGATCCTCCTTTTTTTCACCCAATTTTCATCGAAACAAAATAAAATATATTATAGAAAGTTTCATGTAACTTCAAAAATTTAATACAAAATAAAACTTCATTAATTTGAAAAGGAAATTTATTAAGTATACGCATGGTAATAATAATAATATATGAATATATGATCAATAATCAGAACCAAGCAGTCAAGACCAGAGTAGTATTATTTTTGATGGGTATGCTGAACAGAATAGTACTAAGAATAACGAGCGCATTCGTCGTTTAGATATTTCAATCACAAGTGACATTATGAAATCCTCGGAGAATAAAAAAAATTTCCAGCTAATATTAAAAATAAGGATAGCTTTATAAAATTATTGTGCAAAGAGTTAATAGATAATGACTTTAACGTTAAATTATGCAGAGAAGAACGGCGATACTAGAATCGTCAAAACTGTTATTGATTTGAATACCGAAGACAATCAAGTTATAATAGCTGGTGAAGACCTTTTGGTTATAATGACCCAACTAGCATAACATTATCATGAAAAAGTCTATTTTTACAAACCTAAGATTAATAAAATAATTGACAAACATTATGATGAAAATAGAATTGTCTGCAATTCCACCTACTGACGAGGTAATAGAAAAACACTGTTTAAGAGTATATTTCCAAGTCCAAAAATGGTTAGGTTCTGAGAAGGATCCGTTACAATAGGGAACTTGCCCAAAAAATAAAATTTAACTAAAATACTCAAAATCGTAAACTAACATCATTAAAAACCCCATAGATAACAAAAAAAATTAAAAAAATCTCTTCCAGAAATATAAGCGATTAAAATCTGCCGGATTTTACCCAGTCTTGAAACGTGACGTCACAAGGTGAAAGTCGGATGACACCGATTCTGCTTTGGCTTTGGCAATTCCACATGTGCATGCTCATTTGTCAGAAACAACTAGCAGTGAACACAACCTAACCTAAAATTTAAATACTACTCCGTGTAAAACATCTTCAATATTCTGAAATGTCACAAAATGCTACTTTTGATTCATGCGTGCCGAGCTGAATTTTCGAATTTCGCCGTGCAATTTACGATCAGGTTTATTTGGAAGACTTTCTCTTTACGTCGTGACATCGTACGGCCATCCCAATGGTGTTTTTCGAAAAATATGAACGTGTCCACATTGCCTGTTTTTGCAATTTTTTCGGCTCCGAAATGTAAACTGTTTTTTGCTATTTTCCGCAGATATCTCGAAACGGTGGGAGTTAGCTCGAAATGAAAAATAAGGCCAAACGAGTATTTTCCATTACGAATCTTTTGCTACTATCAGAATTTTTTTTTTTTTTTTTCGTTTCGGAGATAACTGCTGAAATGTTGGCCATGTACGGCAAAAAATCGCAAATTTTGAGCTTCTACAGTTGGCAACTTTTAATCTTGGCTCCTACGCCAAAAGACTATTCTAGCTAATTTAAATAGAATTAAATTTGCTAAAACTCTTATTTTTATTTTTTGAATTCCGACAAAAATGAAGGAATTAGAGGGGGCGGGATTTGAGACTTTTCTTTTTTCGGTAAAATTTCTCCATTTTGTCACCGTAATTAATCGGTAATTAATTGAAATCGATCTCATATACAATGTTCATTTAATATCATATACTACTTTGACACTCCGTTATTCTCGGCCCTTCGGAACAAAGGTTTCTGAGAAAAATTATTTTTTTAAGATTTACATACACTCTATAGGAGAACGTGTAATTTTCTACATTTCCTCGAATATCTCTTTTCTTTTTCGAAAAATTTGCTTATGTAAAGAGAATTCATTGAGCTTTCCAACACTTTTTTTATTTTTTCTCTAACATAAAAAACAAAAGACTTATGACCGATTATGCGGACGTCTCAAATCCATTAATCAGGGTGAAGACGTACCGCTCGGCGAAAGTACGCCATCTGTTGGACACCACTCAAGACTAGTTTTCACCCGATGTCGTCACAGTGCTTTTCGTGAGCAGTGGCGAGGATTTCAACTTTAATTATTTATTGCAAATAAGTAAGTACTGCGATTTAAGAGCTGATATTTAGTGTGGAATGTTTTTATACATAAATACACACTTTAATGAAATAAAAAAAAATGAGTTCCCCATTCGGGTGGCTTAAAACTGAAAATGGCTTAATGCCTGATGTTATGATTGTAAGAAAGGCTGTAAAAATAATCAGTGTAGTTGTAGAAACTGAATATATAATGTTCTATTCTATATTATTGTAAATAGTCTATTGTCCATGTACTGTAGAAAGGAACTAAAACGTTAAGGGGTTTTTATTGTTTCTTGTTCAATTGACCCCACGATATGAAAAAACCGTGGAGTGCTACCATTTAAAGTGGTGCGTTTTTGAGATCGAAGTAAAAAGGTCCACTTTTCATATTTTTTTTGCTCGAAAACTATGAATTTTTTCTATAAACACGTCAATAAAAAAGTGTGTAGAGATTTAAATTTCCAATCGAAATGGCACCTTCAGAAGTAAAAAAATTTTTTTTTTACAAAAATACGTCCAAAAAACAAAACAAAAAAAAACTAAAAAATGCAATTTTTTATTTTTTTTTAATTTTAGCCTGTAACTATTTTTCAGGTACATTTAGGCATAGACATTGCTGCATAACAAAAAAAGCTGGCGTTTTACCAGTTAAAATGAGATTTTGTAAACAGCTTTACGATTAATAGTGACCGAGATATAGCGTTTCAAAGTTTGCAACTTTTAACTGTTTTTGCTAATTTTTACTATTTTTTTTCAAATTTCGTCCTGTAACTTTTTTTTGAGTGAATTTAGGTGTAGACATTATTATATTAAAGTGAAAGCTGACTTTACGCCCATTGAAATGGTGGCTGGTAAAAGTCTCTACGACAAGTAGAAACCTAGATACAGCGTTTCGAAGAGTGTTACTTTTATTAACTTTCTTCCAATGTTTACGTTCTTTTTTAAATTTCGGCCTATAACTTATTTGTCAAATACAGATATTGCTACATGGAATGTACTCGCAGCATTCTTGTTTAAATTGTCTGCAATAGAAGTTTATGTGATCAATAGTAACCAAGATACTGTCTAGATATAGTAGATTATTGTACTTAAAAAATAACTTTTTACATTTTTCCACTTCTGTTTTTTTTTGTTCAAATAACTTAGATTAATAACTTACATTATGAAATTATTCAAATGTTGGATTTAATATATTGTCAAAATCAAAGTCGATTTCTTCATCGGCATCTATGTAAACATCGTCTTCCCTTATTTGAGGTACATCAGCGTTTTCACAGTTCATTCCCATACATTCTCTGCAAAAATGGAGCAATTCATTCCCAATTTCCTGCAACCACAGTTTCCTCTGCATCCTTTGGTGCATTTACAGGCTATTTTTTCCAGCAAAACTTGTGGTGCGGGAGGTTTATTTGTCAAAATTGGTACTAGTCCATTGTTTGAAGTTTTCCAATCCCCAGATGAGAGAATTTACAATATTTCCTTTCCAATGTTGCATTTGCAAGTAAGTTCTTAAACCATGATGTTTAGCAGCATCAGTTGTTGGAGGCAATCGGGACAATGAGAATTTCGCACCTGTTGAGTACTTCTGAAATAACTTATAGCGACAGGTGCTTTGGACATCAATGTTCATACCGTATAGTAATGTTACAATACATTCAGAAGCAGAACCGATGGCTGCTGGACTTGCATTTTCACACAAAAATTCATTTAAATACTTTTCCAAAAGCAAAATATTCTTATTAATGAAACTCAAGAATTTCTTTTTACCAATACCAAAAAAAGGAAGAGGTTGTATCACAGCCACTGAATGCATGGACGAAGCCAAGGTATTTTTGTAGACGATTAAATTTGAAACTATTATGGTTATATAATTTGGCAGTTACCTTTCCTATACTAGGTTTAAAAATATATATATTTTCATTTTCTTCTGGTAATAATGATAAGATAATAAGAAGATCGACATCTTGACCAACTATAACAACATTTTCTGATTGGGATGCCTTATCTTTTGCAGTATTTACAATTAGTACGTCTGCATCCTCTTGGAAGAAAGTTAATAAAAGTAACACTCTTCGAAACGCTGTATCTAGGTTTCTACTTGTCGTAGAGACTTTTACCAGCCACCATTTCAACGGGCGTAAAGTCAGCTTTCACTTTAATATAATAATGTCTACACCTAAATTCACTCAGAAAAAAGTTACAGGACGAAATTTGAAAAAAAAGTTTAAAGTTGCAAACTTTGAAACGCTATATCTCGGTCACTATTAATCGTAAAACTGTTTACAAAATCTCATTTTAACGGGTAAAACGCCAGCTTTTTTTGTTATGCAGCAATGTCTATGCCTAAATGTACCCGAAAAATAGTTACAGGCTAAAATTAAAAAAAAATTAAAAATTATTGCATTTTTTCGTTTTTTTTTGTTTTGTTTTTTGGACGTATTTTTGTAAAAAAAAAAATTTTTGACTTCTGAAGGTGCCATTTCGATTGGAAATTTAATTCTCTACACACTTTTCGCTTGACGTGTTTATAGAAAAAATTCATAGTTTTCGAGCAAAAAAAAATGAAAAGTGGACCTTTTTACTTCGATCTCAAAACACCACTTTAAATGGTAGCACTCCGCGGTTTTTTCATATCTTGGGATCAATTGAACATAATAAACTATAAAAACCCTTTAACGTTTTAGTTCCTTTCAACCCTATAAGGAAATAATTGTGCCAATGCTTCTTCTACCATTGATGAAACGGCTATCGATGAGGAATGCGGTGAAATGATAGCATATGACGGCAATGAAACTAATATAGTATATTTCATTTTGTTTCGATGAAAACTGGATGAAAAAAAAGAGGGTCAAAGAAAATACATTTTTGAAAATTGTAAAAATGCACTTTTTTAGAAAATAAAGAAGAACGCACTTTTATTGAAACTTACAAAAATTGAACTCTATCCCCTAAAAGTACATAAAATAACGTACAATCGGATAGAAAAAAAGTGACGTACAATTCCTCCTTGATAATTGACGAAGAATTAAAAATTTTATTTCGTTCACCATTTTTGACCGTTCTATTTGACATACAGTGTCCGCGACTGGTGCATTATATTTGACTATAAATGGGTTTTAGTTTTGCCAACTTTGATGAAATTACTCCTTCTTATAGAAAAGATATTCAATTTTGATCATTTCGACTATTTTGGGTGTGTTCTATTTTTCTCCAAGATGGCGGATTGATCGATACATATCGGACAGATCTATATTTTTTAAGAATATTATTTCAAATACGCCACTATTTTTAAAGTTCCCATCTGCTTACTAGTACAAGATATATTAAGCAGAAAAGCTGAAAATCCGCGAAAGCGCGTCAACACACAAGGAATTTTTGGGCACAAATATTTTTTCGTGATTTTTCGAGGAGGTCATAATACAAAAAAATCAACAAAAAAATTTCAGGTGGAATGTTGTCGCCGAAAAAAATCAATTCAACTGCACTATGAGCTTACAGACTTTCTCTGAAATTCCTCATAACTTTTGTATTTTGTGGAATTGTATAAAAAAAATCACAGCTTTGTTAAATGTGGTACCATAGAGCTTAGCTTTATCGAAATCCTTTATACTATTTGTTTCATATAGGCTCAATTATGTTATTTTGTTTTCAGGTTCTGGCAATGCTTTCACTGAAAAGTTTGGGATACTCTAGCTAAAATATAGCTGTGAAATTACAGTAAAATGGAGATTTTGCCAATGTAAATCAAATAATTAAAGAAGATGATCATGGTATTTACTGGATATTAAATTAAATAATAAAAGTGTATCAGAACTGTTACAAAATTTGAATGCAAAATAAAAAATAAAAAAAATAATAACTAGCTTAAGTTATCTGGCATTACATGGTGGCTAATCAGTAACTAAAAGGAGGTTTCAAAAATCTGATCTAAAATAATACTTACTTTATTTTTCTTTTAGTAAAATTAATATTGCAGAAAATACAGAAGATTAAAAATCAAGATCAACGCAAAAAAGAAACAAATAAAACCTTTCCCGGGAGTATTATTCAAATGAAGTAGTTCTACTTATACGATGCTTAAATTTTTTTTATCTAGAATTTTGAGAATCTTAATTTGGTCCTCATAGTCGAGTCAATGAAGCCTAAAAATCGTCAAAACTTCTTAATTCTCAGCAACAGCTCCGATTTTGATCATTTTTTTTTAATGTGTGTTTTTTAATACTATTCAAAATCAGAAACATCCTAAGTGGCGCAATTAATTATTTATATTGTTTAAACAATAATAACAATATTTACAAAAAAAAATTATTTAAAAAATTGTTTTCGCTATATTTATAAAACTGAGTTTTTATTGAAAATTTAAGTCGGGGGTTGATAATTATTTATATTATTTAAACAATAGTAACAACTTTTACAGGAAAAATTATTTTTTTTTATGTTTTTTCGCGATATTCATCAAAAAGTGAATTGTTTTTATTGAAAATTTAGTGCAATAAATATTTTGAAATATTTCGAAGCCAATAATTATTATTTATATTGTTTAAACAATAATAATGACATATATAGGAAAAAAAATTTACATGCTCCGAAAATTTCACCGAAAAATTGCGACAGGTTTTTCGATAACTTCCTTAATTTTTAAGCTATCCAATCGCTTCAAAAATCATTTTGCAGGGAATTTTCAAGGCTATAGGGCTTGTAAAGTTGAACTTCCTTGAACCTTTCGTTTTTGAGATTCTTGAGTCTCTCAATTAATTACTTCCACATCCAGTGGAACGACAAAAAAAAATTTCTGTCTGTCTGTCTGTAACTTTTTTGTGCGCACGTTTAAGATATTGACTTGAAATTTGGTACACATATGTACTTTAACGAAATCTGGAACTAGATTATATTTTCATCTTTTTTTATTATTATCTATTTATTTAACGTCGGCCTATTTTCGCTGTTCCGTACTACGGTTGAGGGGTAAATTGGGGTAAATGGGTAAATAAAGCAGGTAAGAGTCCATAAAATTGATATTTAGTATTTACAAGAGAAGCTAAGGTCTCAAAAAAATTTTTGGCATTAGCCACCCCCACCCCATTATTAAAGGGGATGAAAAAAAAATGTTATTTAGTGTATGTACAAGAACCACAAACCGGAAAATATTTATTTACTTAATCCACCCCCACTACCACCTCTCTATCACCACCCCCACCCCACTACCGATGAGGGGTATCGTTTTATGGGTTTTTGTGGTAGAGGATTTCAAATATTATATTATTAAAGTTCCATAAACAATTATTTCGACATACAAAGTTTCTGAGTGACTTGGATGGAGAATCTTGATGTGGAAGTAGTGATTCCTTGGGCAGCGGTTTTTATCCAAAATAAAAAAAAAAAAAAAAATATAAAAAAAATCTAAATTTTTGAACTCCAGCATTTTTATTTCCACATCCAGTGGAAGTAGTAGAGTAACGACAAACAAATTTTTGAAAATTTGTATTCAAATGGCCTTAGAATGTCATGAAACGTCGAGATTTTAAGTTTGAGCGAAAAAAAATGTGTCTGTCTATCGGTCTGTCTGTCTGTAACTTTTTTTATGCGCACGATTGCTCTAGAACCGTTTGAGGGGGTAAATTGGGGGTAAACAGGGGGTAAATAGGTAAATCAAGCAAGTAAGAGTCCATAAAATTGATATTTAGTGAATACAGTAGAGGCTAAGGTCTCGAAAAAAAATTTGACATTAGCTACTCCCATTACCACCCCCACCCCATTATTAAAGAGGATGAAAAAAAAAGTAATTTAGTGTGTGTACAAGAACCAAAAGCCTCAAAATATTTTCTTACTTCATCCACCCCCCCTACCACCCCCTATCACCACTCCCACCCCCTACCGATGTGGGATATCGTTTCATGGGTTTTTGGGGTAGACGATTTCAAATATTATATTATTAAACTGCCATAAACAATTATCCTCACGTACAAATTTTTTTCGTTGTGAGAGACTTGGATAGAAAATCTGGATGTGGAAGTAGTGATTCTTTGGGCAGCGGTTTTTACGTATCTTCTTTAGTATTTGAATTATTGTGAAAAAACGAAAATTTCTTAAGAAATTTCAAAAATCATTTCAAATGTGAATCAAACTTTTTTCAATTCTAAGCATCCCAAACTGGTAAAACTTCTAGAACATATTACCAGTACTTAAATAAAATAAGTTATAAATGAATTACGTTCAATTTCAATTTTTGCGGTGAAGCCATTGGTTTCATTGCTGATTTTTTCTCCGAAAAAATGAGACAACCATTTTATTTTCATCATAACTTCGTTGGTTTTTATGCTAACGACTTTTACCAAAGCTCAATTTAAAGGTGTTTTCAAGTACTTTTAACAATGTTTTATATATTTTCCTCCAAAAATTTTCCGTTTTCCGTTATTTAACGTTGAAAGGTTCAAATTCAGTTTTCGGCGAACCAAAAGTCACCTTCAACGAGCCATAACTCGGTTCTTATTGCATCTACAGAAATAACAAAATAACATTCGATTTGTTATTTTATGTTTCATTTTTGCTTATAACATTTTTTTTTGACAAAACGTAAAGTTTTCGAGTTATTCGTGGAAAATCGTTCTAAAATATGCAGATGAAAAATCAACATCTTCAATCACGAATAGCTCAAAAAGTATTGATTCACTGAAAAAACTTCATAGAATATTTTTTGATTAGCATTTATTCCTCTATCGATGTCTGTGGCTATTTTGAATGTAATAATTGCCACTCTCGAGAAGAGGTGGCATCCACCCCCAAGATAAAAGCGCACGTCGCCACTATATAACTTTTGTTCCTTGAACCATTCCCTTATTACTGTCCAAATTTCACGTCAATCAGTTTTATCCGAAAAAATTCTGAGCGAAAAACCGTCAAACACTGGACTAAATTCACTTTTTCATGAATATCGCAAAAAAAACGTAAAAAATAGGTTTTTCGTGTAAAAGTTGTTATTATTGTTTAAACAATATAAATAATTATCAACCCCGACTGTGAGAAACATTTTTTAACTTAAATTTTCAATAAAAACCACTGATTGTTTTTATAAATATCGCGAAAAAAAATGTTTAAAATATTTTTCCTGTAAATATTGTTATTATTGTTTAAACAATAATTATTTGCGCCACTTGGGATGTTTCTGATTTTGAATAATATTAAAAAACACACATTTAAAGAAAATGATCAAAATCAGAGCTGTTGCTGAGAATTAAGAAGTGAAAACCTCCATTGACTCGACTATCAACTTCTATCCTAACACCATCCCAATTTTTGTGAGAAGATAGAAAATCGATTTTTTTTAAATTAGTGATTTTTTCCTTCTTAGATTCAAAATTTTGGGGAGAGCGCCGTTAGAAATCCACGGTAAGTACAGCTTTTACCTTTCTCGTCTATCAAACATCTCGTAAACATATATAGAACCCGCCTGAGAGTGGAAAACCGCATACACTTAATGGGGAACCTGCGTGACACCCTTCAGACGCTGTGTGTAAAGTTCTTCTACAAGGACACCTAACTTTGCACATATAAATACGTATTGCACTACATCAGCTGATTATGTAAAGAATATAGCAAGTAGGCAATAAAATTTTTAGAAATCTCAACAAAAAATATAATACAATTATCGGAATTTTTAAATATTTCTTTTAATAAAATAATGATTGTTATAGTTTTCGAGGTTAAGAATTTGTAAAAAAAAATTAAACTTTAATCTGTAATTTTCAAAAGCTATATTGTCGCATTACCAGCTTTTTATTTTTAAGGGTGAAAGCCAACCCTGAAAACTGAAAAAATAATTACTCTACTAATTTTACGAATAAGTTAACGAAAATCCATAGACTTATGTTTTTGACGTCGCTGAATATGACTGTGCGATCAAAACTTATGAGACGAAAATATTAAGAGTTGAAATCACCCCTAAATACTGAAACCTTCATAATTCTTCTAATGCTACAAATGAATTCACGAAAATCCATATACTTATGATTTTTAGGTCGCTGTATATGATTATAAAAAAAACGGTGGTCACAAAAGAGTATAGTAATATATCTAATTTTATTAGAAATAAAGATTGTTATATATAAATCAAATTAATACATAAGTAAACTAATTAAATAACATTTTTAATCTGCATTCTAAATATGCTAAAGTGCAATGCAACCTGCTTTTTCTGCGTATACTTTGAAATATAGACGGCTATTGCTCGTTTCTCTACCTATTATAGACATTTAAAATACGCGTACAAACTGAAACTTTCAACATTATTTCAAACTGTCGTATCTCTAGAACAGTTTGTCGCAGGAAAAAAAATAAAAACCCAACCTCTTCGTTTTTTGATAAGCTTCATTTCACTCTTATATCATGTTTTTATCAATCTTACAGTTTTTGAGCTAAACAATCAAGATTTAGACAGTTAGTGCTACAGCTCTATTAGATATAACAGGCGACATTATTAAAGCCAGCGATGAAAGTCAAATTAGTATTTTAATTTTATTAGATTATTCAAAGGCAGTTGATATGATAAACCATACCATTTTAATATCTATTTTAAACTTTCTCGGATTTAATGACAGTGCATGCGCACTATTATCTTCTTTTTTAACGGATAGGCTTCAGCAAGTTCATCTCCATAATAACACATCAGAACAATGTAATGCTTTAACAGGTGTTCCTCAAGGGAGTATCATAGGTCCACTTTTATACACAATTTACACGTCAACTTTCTGTGTCAATCAATAAAACTTTGTAAATATCATTTTTACGCAGATGATACTTAATTATATTGTTCCTTCAATTTGGATGACTTACGTGAATCAAACCAACTGATTAATAAAGATTTAGAAGCTCTTTTTACCACTTCCATTAACCATTTGTTGAAAATAAATCCCAGTAAATCCTGTGCTATATTATTCTGTAGTGAGAATTTAAGAAATAATATTCAGAATGATCTCGTTTTGCGTATCGGAAATGGCTTAATACCTTTTACAAATCATACCAAAAGTCTGGGTCTGATAATTGATCATAGATTTCGGTTTAAAGAACATATTACGAACAAATTACAAAAAGCATATGCTTTACTTAAAATGATTTATGCACAACGTTATTTTCTAAATCATGATATCAAAAAAAATTTATGTGAGTCCCTCGTATTGTCGCAATTTAGTCATTGTGACAGTGTTTATGGACCCTGTTTGGACGGAACTGAGATCAGACGCATACAAAAAGTACAAAACTCCTGCTTACGTCTTATATACGGAATTAGGAGACGCAACCGAATATCACATAAGCTCCAAGATATTAACTGGTTAAATATGTACAACCGGCGGCAATTACACATGACTTGTTTGTTTTTCAAGGTTTTAAAATTGAAATCACCACCTTATTTATATAACAAATTAAGATTTAGGAATGATGTACACAACATAAATATACGTAGGAAAAATATACTTACCATTCCCCAACACCGCAAAAATTTTTTTAAAAGGTCTTTCTCCTATAACGCTGCAATATGCATTAACAAAATTGGTGATATGAACCTCAACTTATCATACAATTCAGATAAAATTAAACTTAAGAAGCACTTATTGCAAACCCAGAGATCACATTAACTTCTCATCTTATTAATCCTTTCTTCCTTTCTTCTTTCCGCTTTCTCGCTCTTTTTCTATTCATTATGTTCTCCATCATTATAAAATTTATATTATAATTTAGTGAATAGGTATTGGTGGAAGAGCAGAATCTGTTACACAGAATTCTGAACCTTTACCTTTTATTTATAAAAATTAATTCTTTTTTTTTTGTTAAATAATTTATTGATAAATAATAAATGTGTTATTATTATTATTATTATTATTATTTCAATTTTAAATACATAATTTTCTTGCGTATGCGCTCAAGCGTCATCTTTAAACCTTTATATTTCTGGAACAGTTTGTCGTAGGAAAATAAAAGAAAAACAAACTATTCGTTTTTTTATAAGCTTCATTTTTGTACTCTTACCATTTTTTATAAAAAAATATTTTCTGAGCAATTTCCAAAAACCCGATTTTTTTAAAAAATTATGACAATCTTAATTATTGAAAATGGGTACAGATTGAAAAGTAATTATTTTATAAATTCTAAAAAATTTGAGCATGTTAGTAATAATATGCATTAACAAAATCTAGAAGAATTAAAAAAAAAATTGAATTATTAAGAAATTAGGGCAATAAGACTAAAAAAAAATGGCGCCTAAATTTTTAAATACGCTACTTCTTTGTTTGTAACTTTTTAGTTTTCATTATAAAAAGTCGTAATACGTCTCAAACGAAAGAAAATTTTAATACCTTAAATTTTTAGAAGAATAACAATTTTTCTCATAGTTGTAGATTTTGAGTAATTTTAGATTTTAACTTCGTAATTTTTTCTTAATGTTTCTGCGCCATTTTGGAAATGCCATATTTCCAAAACTAAACATCGGAGAAAAAAAAAAAAAGAAAAAACCGTTCGATTTGTTTTCTTAAAAGCTTTAATTTTGTACCCTTGCATTTTTTAAAGTTCACATTTTTCGAGTAATTTCATTCAAATTCATTCACTATAGCTGAGTTCCATCATTTTTCATTTATAATGACTAATTGCACTGGACTAAAGATATATTTTTTACTATTTTCAAATTTGTTACGCTAATAGCTATGCAGAATGTGTAATTACCACACTACAAAAGACACTTTGATAACATTAAATAAACAATATCTGTATTAAGGTATTACCCCGTAATCGTTTCTAATTTAAAATGGGCTTATTTATTGTTTCTGTTGAATCATGTTTAATGCTGAAACGAATTTTTACAATATTATCGAGAAATACTACACGACTGTGTGAAGATTTCACAAGAAAATTAAGTTGCGTTAATTTGTTTACTTTTCGCATTTTGCTACAAAATGCAAGTTATACCAAGGCTAGTATTAATTTGTCTCTAGCACCTATAAAAAATCATTTACCGGTCTTCTGCAAGTACGTTTAATGCGAGGTATTTAAACACACGAAGGATCAGATTGAAATACCTAAAAATAGCTTAATAGTACAGTAAGTGAAGCAGTAAAAAAATGATAAAATTCCCGGCCCGAAAACGATGAAAGGAATTCCCTTAATTTTTTTTGCAATATGCTTTATAAAATACGTACATCAAAATTTATATTGCCTCATTACCTGCTTTTTATTATTAAGGGTGGAAACCACCTCTAAAAGATTAAAAATTGATAACTCTTCTAATTTTACGAATAAATTAACGAAAATCCATATACTAATATTTTTGAGGTCGCTCAGTATGACTGTGCGGTCAAAATGTATGAGACGAAAATATTAAGGGTTGAAATCACCCTTAAATACTGAAAAATTAATGTCTTCTAATGTTACGAATAAAATCACGAAAATCCACATGCCCATGTTTTTGAGGTCGCTGAACATGATTATGCGGTTAAAACATAGGAAAGACGAAAATATTAAGGGTTGAAACCACCCTTAAATACTGAAAAATTAATAATTTTTCTAATGTTAAAAATAAATTCATGAAAATCCATATACCTACGTTTTTTAGGTCGCTGAATATGGTTCTGAATTTGGTCTAAATTTATTTTAAAAATGGTGGATTAAAAGTGGTTACAAAAGAGTATAGTAATATGTCTAATTTTATAATACAGATTGTTATAAATAAATCAAATTAATACAATTAAGTAAATTAATTAAATAACATTTTTAATCTGCACGCTAAAACACGCTAAAGTGCAATGGAACCCGCTGTTTTTCGGTATTTTTCGAAAAATAGATGGCTATTGCTTGTTTCTCTACCTACTATAGACATTTAAAATGCGCGTAGAAACTGAAAAGTTACAACATTATTTCAAACTGTCATATCTCTGGAACAGTTTGTCGTAGGAAAAAAAATAAAAACTCAAAGTCTTCGTTTTTTTAAAAGCTTAATTTCATTCTTATATCATGTTTTTATCAATCTTATAGTTTTTAAGATATTTCAATTTTAAGTACATAATCTTCTTGCGTATGCGCTCAAGCGCCTTCTTTAAACCTTTATATCTCTGGAATAGTTTGTCGTGGGAAAATAAAAAAAAAACAAACTATTCGTTTTTTTATAAACTTCAATTCTTCAGAGCAATTTCCAAAAACTCGATTTTTTTTTAAAAATTATAAAAATTTTCAGTATTGAAAATGGGTACAGAATGAAAAATAATTATTTTGAAAATTCTAAAAAATTTGAGCATGTTAGTAATAATATGCATTAACAATATCTAGAAGGATTTTTAAAAAATATGAATTAATAAGAAATTGGAGCAATAAGAATAAAAAAAATGACGCATAAATTTTTTAATGCCCTACTTTTTTGTTTATAACTTTTTTAGTTTTCATTATAAAAGGTCGTAATACGTCTCAATCGAAAGAAAATTTCAATACCTTTAATTTTCACAATTTTACAATTTTTCTCATAGTGTAGATTTTGAGTAATTTTAGATTTTAACGTCGTATATTTTTTGTGAATGTTTCGGCGCCATTTTGAAAATACCATATTTTCAATATTAAACATCAGAGAAAAAAAAAAGAGAAACCTTCCGATTTATTTTCGTAAAAGCTTTAATTTTGTACCCTTGCATTTTTTTTATTAAAGTTCACATTTTTCGAGTAATTTAAAAAAAAACGTCTAGGAATACTGATTTTAGGGGGTGAAAATTGCAATTTTCAGTTCGCAATATCTCGAAAAATATGCATTTTATCAAAAATGTGTATAAGGCCTTTCTTTTTTATAATTTGATTCTCTATCAGATTGTGTATTTTTTGTTTCCTTTTGCGACAACGCCTAACCAAAAAGCAGGAAAAATGACAATGTAGATTCTTTTCAACATACTTTATGAAGCACGTTGAAGAAAAAAATTTGGAAATTTATTACATCGTTTTCGGACTGGGATTTAAAAGCTTCACTTACTGTACTATAACGATTAATTAAAGGTTTTAGACTGCTGAGGAAATCGTTATTGCTGTCATCAATAGTAACGTAACCAATTAATTCAATTTTGAAGTATAAAATTATCGAAACTTGCATAATTTTACAAACTATCAGAATGGTCCATAAGTTTGTCTCAATCATTCAAGTGACAGTTGCAACAGTCAATGCAGAGTGAAATTTGCTTGTTAACTAACCTCAGAATAATTTTAACCCTAGGTTAAAGTGAGTGCTAAACTCTTATCCGTTTATCCACTACATTTCATGGTGTGGATTATAGGCTATTGACTATCAGTCTATGTAATGAAGGCAGAACAAGTGTAAATATTTCGTGCAAAGAGGAAATTACCCCCCCCCCCCGGTTTTTGAGGGTGCTGAACACGATGCAAGTGGTGGGAGAAATCTTTGACCGCCACCCCCTGAAACGCCACCCCTTTTATGGACCCCTGTTTGTTTTCATATATAAACGGATCTGGGGATTGATTCATCGACGGGTTATACTTCTTCAGTCCTTTCGCAGTATTTTCGGAATGTTTTGTCATTCAGGGATGGGGTCGTTCTAACCGCCGGGGGTTGTTTTGGCGTCTCCTGGTCAAAAGATACTCGACTTATCAATATTCTCTGTAACAACCCCGATCTCTCAAGCTCTCACAAGCGTATTAGAAAAATTAGAACAAGAGCAAATAAGGATCTCCTACACGAAGAAAGTTATAACGGTTCTTGCAAACCGTTGCACCTGTCAAATATCTCCGGAACTGCTCGGTTTAGATATAGGGTATGCTACATGTTTTGACTTAGAATTTTATGATCATTTCGAAAAGTCGAAAATATATAGGGTATTCTATTTAAAATTATATTTATTTTCAAATAATTTTCATTAGTTCCAAATACTTACCGAGAGAGAGTCGAGTGTTTATCTTCAGGCTTATTGGCATGTCCGTTCATATAAGCTCTAGCGCTCCCATTAGCACCTAAAATGAAGAAAACATAATGAATAAAATTAATCGACACAGGATATTAATACAAGACATAAGTACATTGTAAACTAGCTCGTGCAGAACATTTTCTCTCGTATTCGGAGTTCCTTTGTGTGGTCCTCTGTTCTTTCAAACAATTATATTGGATAGCTTTACGTATGCCGATGCCTTGTATATTGAAATTAATGGCTTTTTAGTATAATAAAAAAAATATTTCCTGATCTTATGGAAGATGACCATGAAAATGGTTTATTGTCGAAGAAAAAAATGTACAATTTAAAATTGTACCCAAATTATGTCATTAATACGCAACCTATTTTTTTTTAACAAACCATCAGACAGAAAACAAAATATTATTGTGTATAATAGCGTCTTAAAAAGTATAAATATTACTTCAAGGATCTATGCTTAGCCCTCTGCTTTTTCTTATATACACCTCGAATCTTTTTACTAAATTGAAACCATGTCAAATACAGGGATACGCTAATGACACAAATTTATCATGGTTTCTCTCAGTAACGCACGGGTTGCTTATAATTTAATAAACCATGATTTAGCTAGAATAGGTGAATATTATGTATCTCATGACTTAGAAGTAATTGCAAGAAAGTCATTTTCTATGTTACTCGGAAACTCGCGTATAATACAAAATATAATAATCAATTTTAGTCTTGAAATTGGTAATGAAATAATCTGGATCACTAAAAAATTAAAAAATTAGGATTTAATTATAGTTTATAACCAAGATTCGTTGAACATGTCGATACATCAACGAAAAGATCCTTGTATTTCCTTAAATCTGTATGTTATCAGGAAGTTACAGTAAAGTTTTGTTCAATCTGGAAGGTGAGCATTTCTTGGAAATTAAGTTTTAATTTTGAAAAATGTGTTTTTGTCTCGTTTTCTTTTAATATCTCCCGCTGTGCTCATCGGATCAAGCCAAACAAATAATCAGAATGTTGATAAATAAACCGTGAATAAAAGTGCATAGGTCCAAATCCGATCTGCCTTTTTTGCAAAAAAATAAAAACTACGAAAATATCTAATTTTACATGAACCGAAATTTCTAAAGAAATAATTAATCTTTTTTATTAATACTTGGTAAAATTATAGGTCCTATAGGTAAAATTATAGGTCCTATAGGTAAAACTATTAGGGAAAATTACAATTAAATATATTTAATATTTTTCTTACCAAACAAGATTTTTTAAAATAATTATGAACTTTAAAAAGACTTGCCATTTGGTCATACCAAGATTTTCTTCTTAAATTATAGCCTTTTAAACGTGCTTTACAATGGTTATAATTTTTTTTGTATTATTTTAAAGTTACATTTCGCGCATTTTTATAAAATGCATTTTTTGTAATGCATGTTTTTTTACGAAAAAAATGTATACAGCCAAATATTTTTGTTAATGTTTTGTTAAAAATGTTTTGAGAAAGGAACAATAAAAAAAATGTGGTTAAAATGCCATTCTCACTCTTTCGATATCGATATATTACGGCCTTTCCACTCATGTGTAACGAAGATCTGATAGCTTAGAAATTTCGTGCTTTGCTTTCTCTGCCATAATTCATCGAGTGCGCAAATTAAGACAAGTGGAAAATTCTGATCAACGCATCTGACTGCACATTCACCACGACGCTGCGCGGCGTGGTTGTGCGGTCGGCTCTGAACCGGGATCCGACTCTGGCGCATATTTGTAAACAACTGTGAATAAATACTTTTTGAATTGAATTGAATTGATCAACGCATAGAAGTCCGAGTCGATCCACTTCACGCGCCGGTTCACAGAGAACAGCATATTAATGCCAATTTCGATCTGGGGACAACAAATTTCAATCAAACGGTGCGTGAAATATCTGGGGGTTAACTTGCACAAACGACTGACGTTTAACATACATATTAACGAAACAATACGCAAGGTCTACTCAATGTCTAGAAGTCTGTAACAGCTCCTGGCTAGGACTTAACAGGACATCTTCCTGGCGCCAGGGAGACTACCAGGTCGGCAGTTCTCGTACGGGTCTTTTCGGTTGTCTGACTGGCTCCGGGCCAGGTTTCGGGGAGGCGCATATGTATATATGAATGTTAATAAATATTATTTGCGTGCTTTGCTATTTGCTTGGTTAAAGTAAGAATTCCCACGCGAGAATCCGGACTTTCCGAACATGGACCTTGCCAAGTACGACGACGACACGGCCATGTACGCACATTAACACAACGCACAAGCAGCGAGCATGCGGTTGAAAGCGCACATGGCCCGTGCCACAGCGTATTACGACAAGTGGAAGATTCGGATCAACGCTGAAAAGTAGGAGGCCATACTCTTCACGCGTCGGTTCACTGAGAACCGCATCTTAATGCCAATTTCGATCGGGGGCAGCCAAATTCCAATCAAAAGGTACGTGAAGTATCTGGGGGTGAACTTGGACAGAAGACTAACGTTCAACACGCACGTAAACGAAACTGTAGGTAAGGTCTACTCCATGTCCAGAAGTCTGTATCCGCTCCTGGCACGGGGTAGCGGACTAAACAGGACGAATAAGAAACTGTTGTATACGATGGTGATCAGGCCGGCCATGACATACGCGGCGCCGGTGTGGTGCAACACCCCTGCCACGACAATGCGAAAATTTCGAGTCTTAGAATACAAATTTATCCGCCTCATTTCGAATTCTGATAGGTACACCTCCCTCATAGATCTCTACGCACGTTGCTACGACATAACTCCACTAGCGAACTTCGTCCAGGAAATATCACAGAAATTCTATCAATTCAAACTAGGCGATAGTCCGTTAACCCGCGAAACACCCATTACCATACCAGGCGTTGCCTATCTTTCGGCAACTTCCCTATACCACAGTTTCCCCTTCACCACCTTTTACCTTTATCATTCTTTACCCTCAAACCCTTTTCCATTCCCTCTATTCATGTCTTTTTTGTTAATTTTTGTTCTTTTGTCCTTTTTTGTCTCCCTTTTCAAAATCCACCTTCGACCAATAACTTCTTGAAAATCCAAACTCTTTAAACTACAACTTTTCTTTCACCCCATCTTTCCGGAGGCGGTACGACTACCGGACGAAGGATGTTATTAGCTCGACGGGCTTTTTCGTTAAGTTTTCTCCGTATCAGCAATCAGACTTGTAAAAAGTGTACAGTGTGTAGTGCAAATAAAAACCAATAGTGTAATATTAAGTTTTTAAAAGTCCTTTAGTTTCTATAGACAACCAAATTGTTAGATTTAAGTTTTTATCTTTTTAAGTAGGAGCTCTAACATATAAATATCTATCGTTCTAGCCAAACCGACCCCGCTCCACCCGGCCGCGCATTCACCACGACGCGACGCGACGCTGCGCGCTGTGGTTGCACGGCCGGCTCTGGATCGGGATCCGATTAGGCGCATTCCTGTAACTTTAATTTGAAAATAAACTGTTATTGATTGATTGATCTCTTTCCACGCAGAAATCCGCGGTTCAAATCCTAAACATATAAAGTTTTTTATTTTTAAAATAATATGAAAAATTAGTTTTTAGCACAGTTGTAAAGCACGTTCAAAAAGGAACAATTTAAGAAAGCAGAAGTCCAGCCTGATCAAACGGCAGTTTTTTATAAAGCTTCAAAAAATTTTCAAAAATTTCTTTCTTCAGGGAAAAATAATAATTATTTTTATTTTTCCTTAATAATTTACACCTACACCAAGTTTCATTAGAAAAGATTAATTATTTTTTCAGTAATTTCTGTTTCTGTAAAATTAGAAATTTTCTTAGTTTTTATTGTTTTGCAAAAAACAGAATGCCAGACAGGATTTGAACCTATGCAGTTCTTTTCACAATTTATTTAGAAACATTTTTATTTCTTATTTGGCTTGATCCACTATTTGCACTTTTGGTTTTACCAACAATTATTCGAATATCGTTTGCTAATCTGTTTATTTCTAAAATAAAACTCAAACATTTAATGTGAAACAGCATTGCACTAAGAATAGATCCCACTGTGAAGTTAATAGTACTAATGCAAAATAATAAATTTAATGACCGCAATGGATATTTCTAACAGAACAGTAAAGCGACAACGACATTGTATTTCAAATTTAAAACGATACTGTTTCAACTGACATAAAGAAATGTACATTTCAAATTAACCCAGGATTGATTTCTCGTGTCAGTTTAATGGCGAATTCTGAGTTTTAGGTTGTCTTGGGAAGTCGAGGTTTGCGGCTAGTGTACAATAAATAGCAGAATACCGACTCGTTTGTAAAAGTTCACGTATACGCGGCTACCATATTTCAGGAATAAATTGCTTGCTAGACACTTAACCACAATCTTACTAACTGTATTTTACATGCTGTGACATATTTTCGTAAAAGATTATGTGTAAACTAGTACAGGAGCTAGGTAGAAAATTGTGTAGTCTTTAATTGCCACATCATCTGTCTATGAAATTATATTTGGTAGGTAGATAGATAAAAATTGATTCAACTACGTTATACCTTTGTACAACTAAGTACCCTAATAAGGCAGTATACAAAAACTATTCTGACAGTATGATTAATAAAAATAATAATAATAATTGTGCAAAACTAGTGGAAGCTTATACTCTTCGCCGATTTACTGAGTTTTTTATATAATTGTTTCACAATCTATAGGATACTCTTCGCATTTTTCTTGTAAAGAATGTTAGATTTTGGACATTTTAAATTTTGTTATACCAACTTTGTTGTGAAAAAAAATATATGAAAAAAGAAAAATGAAAAAAAAAACGATCCTCTTGTTAGGGATTCGAACACAAGACCTTTGGATTGCAAGGCAAAAGCAAGCACGCAAGCAAGAAATATTTATTTAAAATTTGAATTCTACAGAATGCTCCTCGCCCGAAACCTTGCCCGGAGCCAACCAGACAAACACTTGGGCTGTTGACTCGGGTGAAAAGCTAAACGAAAAAACCAGTACGAGAACTGCCGACCTGGTGGTCTCTCTGACGCAAGGAAAATGTGGTGGAAAAAGGATAGGGTTTAAAAATTTTTAAAAAGGTTATCGGCCAAAAGGGAATTTTTGATAAAAAAGAGGATAAAAAGAGGACAAAAATATTAAAAAACGAGAACAAAAATGGAACATAAAGAAAGAAAATAGAAATGATTGGAAAGATAAAGTTAAGGAAAGATCAAAGGTCGGGAAATGGTGGATTGTGTATAGGAAAGTATGGCTAGGGAAGAGGTTGCCGGAAGATAGGCAACGCCTGGTATGGTAGGGGGTGTTTGATCTGGAATGGGGCATTATGCATTCTGATTTGGGTTATGTTGCTGGTTAGCAGACTACCGCCCAGTTTAAAAGTGTAAAACTTTTTGGAGATTTCTTGGACGTAGTCCGCTAGTGGGGTTATGTCGTGACATCGTGCGTATAGATCTCTAGGGAGGTGTATCTGCCGGAATTAGAAATGAGGCGCATAAATTTGTGTTCGAGAACTCGAAGTTTTCGCATTGTCGTGGCCGGAATGCTGCACCACACCGGTGTATGTGATGGCCGGCCTGATCACTATCGTATAGAACAGCTTCTTATTTGTCCTGTTAAGTCCGCTACCCCTGACCAGGAGCGAGTACAGACTCCTGGACATGGAGTAGACCTTGAATATTGTTTCGTTAATATGTATGTTAAACGTCAGTCGTTTGTCCACGTTAACTCTCAGATACTTCACGCACCGTTTGATTGGAATTTGTTGTTCCCCGATCAAAATTGTCGCTAATATGCGATTCTTTGTGAACCGGCGACATCTCAGCGTTGATCCGAATCTTCCACTTGTCGTAATACGCCGTGGCACGGGCCGTGCGTGCTTTCCTCAGCATGTTAGCCGCTTGTACGTTGTGCGAATGTGCATACATGGCCGTGTCATCCGCGTTCTTGGTAAGGTTCGTATTTAGCCAATGGGCCATCACACATTACTGTAAGAATTGAATGTCTGTAATATATAACCTTCCAGAATTATATTTCAACGGATTAAATATATTATTAGGAAATATATACATATTAGTAAAATGTATAAACAAAAAAAAATTATAGAGAATAACATTTCGCAAGATTTCTGTTTAAGTACATTTTCGTAATAATTTTTTTCTAGTATTTTGCCCTACAGACCTATTATATATTTTATTTATGTTTATAAAATTATCATGAAACTGTCCTTTTTGTATCTCATTTTGGATTTTTCCTGTATTTTTTGTGTTTTTTGAATTTTTGTATTTTTATATCTTTGGAAATTTTGTATTTTTGCAGTTGTGTCTTTTTGTATTTTACATTTGTGTTTTTTGTATTTTTTTATATTCTTACTTCTAATCACATTTTGAAAGCATGTGCTTTTTTTTGCTGACTTGTCCTATATCCTTTTATGTGATCGTTTGGATGAATAAAGATATATTATATTATTATCAAAAAAAACCCGTCCAATTAAAATGGGAGTTGATACCGTTACAGAACTTAACAAACTCAACAAAAGCAGATCGAGTGAAATTTTTCCTAGCAACAATGAAAATTTTTCGGAACTTTTAATCTTTGGAAATTTTAATCCTTCAGTAGGACGTTTTTCGTCGGTCGGATAAATGGATTTTTTTTCAAAAATTGCAATAAAATTTGACTTCGCAAGATTTTCTTTGTCAATTTAGGAAGTTCATTTAAATTGGTTGTTTGCTAACAAAAGTCGAATTACGACTTGGGACGGTTTTAGTCACTCTGACGAACTGTTTTGATGCAATCAAATGTTTTGAGGTGACGACTTTTATCCGAGCCAAGTTTTATTTTTATTTGACATAGGTCAAATGACTAATTTCTAATTTTAACGAAAATTTGGGAGAAGTGAAATAAGCATCACAAAATGAGGAAGCGGACATCTCTAAAGGGGGCGCTAAAGAGCGAGTCGAAGTCACTTTATCTTAGCAGTGCACTTAGACGAGAAAAGTAATTTATTGGAAAATCGGCTGGACCTGAATGGATTTGCCTAAAAACTTTCTTAATGGCTTTCTATAATCATAAATAAAGTGTTCTACCTCTTTTTTTGACTCCTATTTTTTTGCAATTCTAAAGGAACCATTTTATGAAATATTATGTTGAAAATGTTACGACTTGAAAAATGTCGGCTATTTTGGCCTAAAAATATTTACCTAGATGTTCTCAAGATCTCTGATTATGAATCTGGTGTTTAAAATAATAAACAGAGCGGGTGTGAAAGGTCTGCACCGGACACCTTCGTCTATTTTTAGGGGTCGGCGGGCGGGCGGATAAACTGGCCATGCATTTTTTAATATGATTAGGTCAGAGCAATTTTATATAATTTTTTATATAATTAAATTTTAAATTACCATTGTACTGTGATTTTAGTATAACAGCAAGAAAAAAACTGTTTTGTGAAAGTCTAAATGGAAGCGACTTTTTAAAGCATAAAGTAAGTATAATTAAGAATAATCTTACAATGTGGAAACTGCGCAAAACTACTGTTGATCCGCTGCTAAACAGCGTTGACGGCTCTTATTGTAATTACTGGATTAATACTTTAATTTTCTTAGGAAAATAATGTGAACAACTTCAAACTATTATGCGATTTACAATTTTATTAATCTTAACAATATGTATTTAGGAATTGGGGTATTGTCAAATATCAGTGACTTGGGAACTGACAACAAACAGGGATTTTTACGAAAGACGTTTTTTAATTACAGTTTCCATGCAAATAAAAAAAGGTATGACTTTGTAGATCCAGTCATGAGCAGCATACACGAAAAGTGATATTAAAAGTTGTAACAGCCTTTTACCACCAATGTTAAAAGTGCTTTTTTTATCAATTGTACTTCTGGGTTTTTTTCAACTAGCTGAGGCAAAAGTATAAGCATTGGAAACTAAGCAGTCCAAATTTCAAGAAGAGATATCGATTTGTTTATTTATAACTGACGTATCTCAGCCCCTGATAGCATGTTCAGTGCGTCAGAGAAGTAGACTTCACTCTCTGTAATTTCATGCACGCGCTACGCTCATACATATAACGTTTATTCACTAGAAAAGTACCGCTTTTCTTTGCCACAGTGTTACTATTGACCCCCACTGCTATTTCATAAGTACCAATCTTCCGCAGGAAAATCAAATACATTTTGGAATAAAGACAAAAATGCGGAACTTCAGAAAGGATGAGTGTCCACAACATAAGAAAAATTCCCCTTAACGAGCCAACACTTTGTTTACTGATATGTGTTATGTGTTATTAAGAGAATAATAACCTGGTACAATCCTTTCACGAGAGTGGGGGTTGAGCACCTGCCAGGGGCGTCTCCAGGTGGCGGATGGGAGAACAGCCAGACTACGCGAGGAGTACGGTTAACGTTGTCATACTGCTGGGGGATAGGGCTAATAACCCAGTCCAGCCCGGGTAAAACTATGTCTCGGATCAGCTCACACACCGTAAACCGCTTGGAGTGGCAATGACCCTCTGACCCAGGTCAGGGGTACGTCTCTCCAGGGGGCACGAGGGTCTTGGCTTCACCGCCCGGACCATGTGGATGACGTACCATCATAAAAACTTCCCAAACCCCAAGGTATTGTGCGCGCTGAATGGACGCATCGTCGGGGGGGAGCCCGACCACTAGCGACAAACCTCGGGGTACAGGCGCACCCTGAATAAATGCCTTCTGCGAAAGTAAGGGGCTCCGTGCGTAGCGACGATCCTTTCCCCCTTACTCGTGGAGAGAATTTTCTGTGCAAACCCCCACCCTAAAGCCCACGAGCATAATGCGGGAGGTAAATGAGGTGGGAGAGGGGGTTTCTGTGACCTCGATCAACACCAAGGACCTTCCAAAGCGCCCGAGGCTCTCGTTTGGGTTCCCTAGCCAGGGGAGGGCAACCATCAGGAAGGATAGGGAAAAATAGGCCCATTCCAGCTGAAGGTGCAGATAGACCTGCATCATAGTAAGGAGGCCACACCGGTCCTTACTAAAATGATGCATTGGTGTGAAGTGAAGCAACGTCGCAAGCGGCGAGGACTTGACTGGGGTGACGGACCATCAAGGAATACCGCGTAACGAGGCCGTTGCTGACAAGGAGCATAGCCTGGGAGAGCAACCTTCAGAAGTTGAAGGAATGGGAAAATAGGTCGATTCCAGGTAAAACTGCATCACATTGAGGAGGCTACAGCGGTCCTCACTAAAGTGATGCACGGGTGCGAACTGAAGCAACGTCGCGAGCGGTGAGGACTTGACAGGGTTATGGACCATCAAGGAACACCGTGTGGTGAGGCTGTTGCCGAACAGATTACCAAAGTAGAACGACATCGCGCGTGACGAGGACTTGGCTGGGGTGGTTACCAGCGAAGAACGCCGCGTAGCGAAGCCATTGCTGACAAAGCATATTATACGACTGAAGGATCTGAACTGCAGGATATAATATCATCGAGGAAAGACAATGGACCTGGCAACTACCACTCCGCCCATTTCCTCAGACCTGCTGCCAACGGCACAGGAAAAATGGATAGAGTGAGTTATAATATCTACAGGCAAACACAGATGGACCCGGAAACTATCGAAACTCGTCCATTTTCAGACCTGTATCACCCTGTCAGTGATACAGGGATATTAAAATGGACAGTATAAACTAAAACAACCTAGAAGGAAGGGTTTAGTCAGTTAGAGGCTGACAATCGACGTCATGTTTTAACTATGATACACTTGATTCAGTTTTATATTTACATATTTTATTAATCTCTTAATTATACATATCAGTAACAGTGTTGGCACGATTAATTGACTTTCAGGGGGATTTATCTTGTGTTGTGGACACTCGTCCTTTTAGTTCAAAAGATGACATAAGAAAAATTCCTCTGAAAATCAATCAATCGTGCCAACACTGTTACTGATACCGTGAGTGTAGCCGAACGCTAGGCATCGGGAGTAAAATTATAACATCGCGCGTGCCAGCTGGCTAAAATAAAATAACAGGCTGGAATGCTCCGCTCGACGGAGGAATTTACGGCAACTATGTTGTCATATCTATCGCGCTACGTGGACGTACATGCCTAACGGGAAATTACACGCACGGTATGTGTTATGTGCTATTAGCAGATTAATAAAATATGTATATATAAAAATGTGTCAACGTTGCGCTAATAGTTAAAACATGACGAGAATAATGAGAAATAACGAAATCGACGTCATGTTTTAACTATGAACGGAACGTGGATACACTTTTATATTTACATATTTTATTAATCTCTTAATTATACATAACATATACAACTAACAAAGTTAACACGTTGTTAGTGCCAACACACGATTGATTGATTTTAAGGGGAATTTTTCTTAAGATGTGGACACTCATCTTTCTAGTTCAAAGGATGACATACAAAAAATTCCCCTGAAAATCAATCAATCGTACCAACACTTTCTGCGGACTGACCACCTTGTAGATGCCAACTTACTATTATAAACATTAACATTAAGATATCATACTTCGCTTGTTAATATATTTCGATCCATTCGATCGAATATGTTCGTCTTAAAAGGTTGTTACTAATAAATAGTGAAATACTCTTAATTTCCCGTGTTTTTGTGAGACAATCTTCCCTAATCATCAAAAGACGACATTTCTTACTGATATATGTTACATGTTATTAAGAGATTAATAAAATATGTAAATATAAAAGAGTATCAACGTTGCGCTCATAGTTAAATCACGACGAGAATAACGAGAAATCGATGATTTCTCGTTACTTTTAGTTTTTCTAGTCGTGTTTTAAATATGAGCGCAACATCGATACACTTATATTTACATATTTTATTAATCTTTTAATAACACGTAGCATATGAGTCGTCCATTTCCAGAACTCCCTATGTATCCTATAAACGATTTTGAGAAAATTGCAAAAAACTTGTAACTCGGTAAAGAGTGGAGTTAGGTATTTCAATTTTTTTATTATTAAATTAAAAAAAGGGTTTTGAAGTGACAATAAGTGAAAATTAAATGTTTGAAACAAAAAAGGTATGATACAAAAATAAATTACTATAGGGGGTTTTGGAACTAAACATAGCGTTTAGGGACTTCTGGAACTGAAGTTTTAACTTTCTAAATTGTTTTTTCGTAAACTTCTGACATCAATATTATCATATTATTTTCAACATAATCTTGATTGTTCAAAAAAAGTTTAAATATTAAAAAAAACAATTGCGGAAAAAATGAAAAAGTTTTATTTTCTAAACATCAATAGTGTACATTTTAATTATTATTAAAATAATGTGTCAAGCTCTTCTGGAATTTCACCAGCATCATCTTCATCAGATTCCAATCAAAATAATTTAAAAACACTAAAAGTACCAAACTTGCAAAAGGAGGGTTTTGGAACTCAATTTCAAATAACGTATTGTTTTAGATTACACTTGGTGAGTTTTGCTATAAAACTATTTTCTGAGACATGGTGGTTTTTGGAACAGTATTGCGGTTACCCATAGGGGAATTTGGAACCAAATACGAATTTCAACGTTGATTTATTATGATTTCTAGTAGATCGATTCCTTTAACAACTCTTGTGCAAGTCCAGCCACAAACCGATTTATTTAAAAAAATACACTTAGGGGGTTTTGGAAACGGACGACTCATATATCAGTAACAAACTGTTGGCACGTTCAGGGGAATTTTTCTTGTGTGAACACTCATCCCTTGCACTGTTTGTCACCGAGCTCCTACACTAAATAAAAGACACAATCTCCACATCGAACGCCCATTGCTTGGAACGTGTTTAAATTAATTCGCAACAGTTTATTGCTCAGTTTATGTGATGGATTAATTACGTTGAACATTTATATTAATTATTATATAAGCCTAATTAAAAATTAGCATAGTAATTAGACAACGCATATAATACTATAATACAGGTAGGTGTAACCAGGGAACCAACTATTATGTTATATACATCGGTATTTTCATTTTCTAATTATCTGTGTAATGGGAAAACAGGAAGTTTTTAAAGTTCTCAACACGTTCTACTACACTTTTTTACTGTCAGTGGCGTGCTACATATTAATTACTTGACGGTTTTTTATTTGTGTGAAACTTCCTCTTCGAGGTAGATAAGTGGATATATTATAAAAAATTTCAAATCATCTTGAACATCAGTCTTAGCTACAGAAGTTCGCATCAAAATATACATAATTTATTCATGGATACAACTGTGTGTAGCATGAAAAAAGTAATTTTGCACAATATGGCAATAAAGGAATCTAGGTCAGTTAGCAACAAAAACAAGTTGAATGGGATTATTTACTTTATGCTGTTCTCGACCGTCTGAGTGTAAGTAAATACAAAGTTTTAACAATATAAATTATGTTTATTAGTACTAGTAATCTAAAACAAAAAAACATGAAACAGGATAGAAATAAATACAAATATATATGAAGATTCAAGTAATAAAAATATAACTTCCTAGGAAACTGTTAATAATAAATTTAGGAGACAAACAGAGAAAGTAAGAACTGGTATAAAAATAAATGAAATATTTGGTCATCCACATATGTTAAAGGTAAACTAGATAATCATTTTGGAAATAAACGTTAAGTAATGCGCATGTTTATAAAAAAATAATATAAATTAGTATTAGCTAAATTAGACTAGAGCCTTACTATGAATATCTGAAATTTATTTAGAAAAGATGCAAATTGTTAGAGAAAATAATAACTAGTATTAAAATAAATGATGAAAAAAGTCACATTTGAAAACTCTTTTTCCACATGTGGTGGAGATAAACTAGGTAATCATTTTGGAAATAATATGTGAAACAATTCTACAAAATACAGAAAAATTATAAATTTAACAATTATTAATATAATAAACAATAAGAAAAGCAAAAACGACGAAATACCTATTCGACTATTAAGGTTTAGTAAATATCACAGGTCTACGAAAAAAAAAAGGTCTTGTCCTAAGGTTCTCATCTAACTTTTCTGTATCTTGACGCGATGAAGCTAATTTTGGGAAAAAAAATTCTACCGCGTCAGTTATTCTCTACCACCCCTTTTATCCCCTAAAAAGGACAAAAAAAGATCTTGTCCTAAGGTTCTGATCTAACTAAAGTTAATTAACTTTTTTTTTAAGTATACTTTGGGATGTCCACAAACATATGCCAACTATCCGCACGCGTGACAGGTGGGGCAACACACCTTAATATTCAAAAATCGTCAATTTTTTGCCATTTCTCGCTTTATTTGCAATATATCTCGTAAATGAAGCATTGTTCGAAAATGTATTAAGAGACAAAAAAGTTGAGAGAATTTTGAACATTTTATTACTCTTGACATTTTCCCAGAAAATTCTTAGTTTAAGAGCTACAGACGAAAAAACAATGCTTTTTATCTTTTGATTTTTTTTTAAGTGAATATGATAAATATTAATACGAAATATATCGGTGTAATGTAAATTATGTTTAAATGCCCAATTTACAGTTGAAATAAAATATATTTACAGAGCTATGTATAATTTACATGTTAAACAAAAAACAAAAATAAGACTTTTCAGGTATTGAGGAATTAAAATGTGAAAATATATATTTGTTTATTTATTTTCCCATCATTTTAATACCTCAGTACCTGAAAAGTTTTATTATTTATTTTTCTGTTTAACATTTAAATTATATATATTAAATGCTATATGATATATTATTATATTTTATTTCAACTGTAAATTGGGCATTTACACATTATTTACATTATACCGATGATATATTTCATATTAATATTTATTATAATATTAATATATAATTAAATATATAAATATATACAGTGTGTCCCAGGATAGATGTAACAAGAGGTGTAATGGACCAAAAATTTTGGAATGGTATTTGGGGATTGAGTCCTGCTTGTTGTAACAATAAAGTATACCAAAAATGACTTGATTTGGTGTTCTACAGGGTGTTTAATAAGCAAAGTTGTAAAAATCCTCACTAATAAAGTACCTTTATTTTTCAAAATATGAAAAATTCCACTAAGAAAAGTTATTTAGAATGCAATTCTATACCTCTATACCAAATTTCAGGAATACAAAATTATTTTTTTGGAATTTCCCATTTTTTCAATAAATTAGTATTTTATTTTGAACCATTCAATTAAAACTGCATAGAAATCATTTTTTGTGAATTAATATTTAAAGTTATGTAGAAGCTAAAAGTAGGCTATGAGAAAAGCAGTGGATGATTAACATTTGCTCCTACACAACTTTAAATATGAATTTAACTCTTAATTCGCAAAAAATGGGAAGTTTAAAAAAAATAATTTTATATTCCTGAAATTTGGTACAGAGGTAAAAAATTGCATTCTAAATAACTTTTCTTGGTGGAATTTTTTCATATTTTGAAAAATAAAGGTACTTTATTAGTGGTGATTTTTACAACTTGCTTATAAAACACCCTGTAGAACACCAAATCAAGTCATTTTTGGTATACTTTAGTTTTACAACAAGCAGGACTCAATCCCCAAATACCATTCCAAAATTCCAAAATGTTTGGTCCATTACACTTGTTACATCTATCCTGGGACACACTGTATATCAATATTAATATTCACTTAAAAAAAATCAAAAGAAAAAAAGTAGCATTGTTCTTTTAGTCCAATCAATGAATGCCTAAAAGGGGATTGCAGAGAACATTGAGGAAGGGAGAATTTTAATCTTCAGGAATGTGTTGGGGGTAGTTAGGAGGTAAACATACTAAGTCCCTACCCCTAGCCCCGCTACTTCAGAGGTTTCTTCTTTTCGATTCTTCGTTTGGAACTCGGAAACCATGCGTCATACGGAAAAAGTAATCTATGCAAAATTAGACATAATCAAATTTCCTACAAGAATGTCTATATTTCGATCAAAGCGGTTTACCGTGGTGTGTTAATAAATCACAGTCACAAAACAATATTTATTTTACAACACTCGACGTATCTACTAACGTAATATTTTGTCGAAATCTGTACATTTCCTTAAATATTCGGTGTGACTCACTTAATATGAAGACACCCTTTAACTTTTTTATTTTGTTTCCGATTTGAATCAAATTTTACTCAAGTATAGATCAAATTAGAGTCTACTTATGACCAGAAAAACATTCGGCTGCTACAAAGGCAAAGCCACCTGCGGTACCAAAATTTGCTGAAAAAAATAAATACATTTTGAATGTTAAAAATTCTAAAAAATGCACCCGATCGGAACCACAAAGGTACATACACCAAAGTTTGATTTGGTTATTGATGGGGGATTTCTCATACATAAGCTCATCTGGCAAAGGGGATCCTCAGTTTCCGCAATTTGTGGTGGCTATGTGAAATTCGTCAAGACCCGTCAATATGATCTTTAATCTTTTTCCGCATATTTTGGTACCGCAGGTAGCTTTGCATTTATAGCAGATGAATGATTTTTTGGTCATAAGTAGATCCTAATTTGTTCTATACTTGGGTAAAATTTGATTCAAATCGGAAACAAAATGAAAAAGTTATAATGGAATCTTCATTTTAAGTGAACCACACTTAGGAAGAAAATGAATATAGACATTCTTGTAGGAAATTTAATTATGTTTAATTTTGCATAGATTGCCTTTTTCCGTGTGACGCATTCCTAAAGAGGAATATTCTCCCCTCCTCAATGTTCTCTACAATTCTTTCGTTGACTGGATTATTTCGTCTGTAGCTCTTAAACGAAGAATTTTCTGGGAAAATATCACGAATAATAAAATGTTCAAAATCAATTTTCTCAACTTTCCTATCTCTACATATTTTCGAACAATGCTTCATTTACCAGCTATATTGCAAATAAAGCGAAAAATGGCAAGAAATTGACGTTTTTTGAATTCTAAAGTGTTTTGCCCCACCTGTCAAGCGTGCGGATAGTTGGCATATGTTTGTGGACATCCCAAACTATACTTTAAAGAAATAGAATTGCAGGTAAACGACATTTCTTAAAATGATCCTTTTTCCATATAATCCGACTGGCCTATATGCTTAGAAAGCAGTTGCCAATAGAAACAAATAATTTATTTACTTATCAAAATGACAATTAAGTTTAAATGCAAATAAAAATTTATCCTTCCCAAAATCGAAATTTCAGGCAGTATTTACTATGATATATTTCTTGAATTGACATATTATGATATCGATTAAACATTCTAAATATGATCCAAGCGTCTGTAAAATTTGAGATGAATGGAATTGTCACAAAAATTCTTCATTTATTACTATGTGTGAATAAAGAAATAATGATTTTTTGTGAAATGCATATAATTTTCATTTGCAATATAAATATCCACTCAAATGGTGATTAACCTTTCAACTGTAAATAAAATATATGTGTGGAATTCACCCATACACACACATATGCAAATGTTGACGATAAAATCAGTTGATATTTTATTTTATTCATAACAAAACCATTTTTTTCAAGGCTAGCTAAATATTATTATTATTTACATGAATATATACAATTATTTAATAAAGGGTGTGTCAATGTGGTGATTACCAACTCCAACATTAATTAGAGTAGATCAGATACATACATGCCGCCCATTTGGTGCAATCACATAATTTCATGACTTTTTTAAAAATTTCTATATATGACTAGATATACAGGGGGATTCACAATGAAAGACATCCGGTTACAGCAGACAGTCCCTACTTGCGACAAAAAAGATAAAAATCACTACAAGTCTGATTTTAATAAATTATAGAAGGAAGTAGCGGAGAGATGTCGGTCAACCAGCATTACAGTTTATTTTGTACTAAAATTTACATAAACTAATGATTTGAAATAATTTATTCCTATTTTCTATATTATTTCCAATGAAGCTCTTGGAAAGTATTTTTCATATTAATTAAATATTTGTTTTCTTGTTAAAAGTATTTCTTATTTAAGTATCTGAATATCGGCACTAAAATTGACCTCAAAGACTCATGAAGGCAAGTAGTCCCTTGAGGTAAACTAGAAAAAGGCAAAAAACACAAAAGTTCTGCGACTGGACTGCAAGACATCTCCCATTTTCGAGGACGGGCAACACGATGCTGACAATATTTTCCTACCTACCCTCCAACCACTACCGAAAAAACCACCCCCATTTCCGATTTTCCGGTGCTAGGCTAGCAAGGCTTGTCGGGTCGTTTTTTTAGTCAATTTGAACAGAATAAGTAAATATTGACCACACTTGACCTACCCCGGGAGATGAAACTACCCCCACCCCCAATAACGAAATGCCACGAAAACAACTAAATTCAGTAGGAAAGCGGTATACTCCCGTTTTTGAGGGCGAGGAATATGATGGTTATAATATTTTCCTTTCACTCTATATTTAAACCTGAAAAACCACCTCATTTTCCGATTTTCCGATGCTAGGTTTGCGAGAGCTTGCCGGGTCAGGTTTTTTTTGTCAATTCGAATAAAATAGGTAAATATTTCCACAGATGATCTAACCGGGGGTTGAATCTACTCCCTCCCCTAGTAATGAAATGCCACGAAAACAATGAAAATCAGCTGGAAAGCAGTATACCCCCATGTTCTAGATCGAGGAATACGATGGTGACAATATTTTTCGATCTATCCCTCACCGACTACTCCTAAATGTGAAAAACCACCCTCTTTTCCGATTTTTCGGTGCTAAGCTTGCGAGAGCTCGTCGGGTCAGTTGTTTTTTTGGTCAATTCGAAGAAATAGATAAATATTGACCACGGGTGACTTAACTCATCCCCGGGGGTTGAAAAAAAAACGAGAAGATTATGATTACATTCATAATCTTCTCGTTTTTGAGATGGATTATAACGTCCATTTCGAGTCGGACGAACAGTATGATAATAATTTTAAGTGTCGAAAGATCTATTATAGGCGTGCACATCACCCCCAATAAGTGCTCTAGAAACTGAGTAACCGATTTGTGCGAGGTAACCACTTCTAACTTGGTTTTTCTTCAATCTGACAGAGTACTTACAGTAAAAAATTAGCCAAAGTTAGTTGATCGGAACATATAAATAATTGCAAAAAACTATCATTTTTTTATATCACGAATTTTGCCGAATTTCATCTTCTACTCGCGATATCTCGGAAAATAACGAATATTTTTAGATGAAATTTCAGCACGACATTGTTCAAGATATTGAATTGGTCCGAACCCTTATTTATTTCACAGATGAAAATAGTGATTTTTCAAAAAATTTCTTTTGTCAAGCCTATTTTTTTTTTTCAAACACAAAAATTGTGTGACGAACTTTTAATACGATAATCTTTGACAAACTTATATTAAAGTACAATATTTAAAGAAGTTTTCTGTTAAGTCCCACGTATTCATATTGTATATATAAAAAGTTATCGCACTTTGAAGTAGCGTCTCCGCGCGCAGCAGACATGTTGTTTACGCGCGGCATGTTTCATAGTGGTGGTTGCCATAGTTCAGGCGTTTACTATCATATCAATGCAATGTTTTGTTACATATTTCCTTTTTACAGGTTACTGTAAAGTGGAAATAAGTAATAATAAATTAATTGTTGATAAATTAAAAAATACATAATACATTGTTTTTAATATTTTTAATCTGAATCAACATCTGTGGGCTGCAACGAGCAATTTGATGTAGAGTTACAGATGAGACAGCATTTTATACCAGCAGCGTAGCACGAACAAAATTCTTTATCACAAGATGTTTTTTTTTAAATCTGCAATTACAAATATACTTTTGAAGCAGCTCCAAACTTGTTGGTCCTTCAAAATATATTGCCAAAATCAGTCAGATTGAGTGCTTCAAAAATGGATATGTGAGCATTATACCATACGTGTACCTGCCAAAAACAGCGTTTCATGTGTTGAAGAAGAGCTGGGTACGATGGAGGTAATTTTTTAACGGAGGAATTTTTTTTTTCGAGCTAAGATTACTCTCACGTCGTTAATGTTGTCTTGTTTACTTTTGAAGTCATAAATTCCAATTACAAATTTTGTCCAAGCATTAACAATTTCAGGTGTTAATTTATGCTCAATTTGAGACATCTGGACTAAATGTTCTGTGCTCATTTTTTATGCTACGTTGAGAGCTTTTTTCTTACTAATTCCATAGAAAGCGGAAGTCGTATCGCATCCGGTTAATGCATAAATTATTGGTGATGCTAAACCAATACTACTTCCTAGTTCTTGGCATATAATATGTATTGGTATAAAGCGCCGCAAATCCGTTTTGATGCTATTTTTTCAAGTTTGCAACCCTACTTGAATCTTTCTATTTATTTTAATATAATGTACGATTAAAAGAATAAACACATCTGTATCTGGGGACTTAACGATCAACTATCATGTCCTGAGTGTTTAAGTATTGTTTAGAAATGTAGATCAGATGACAAACTATTCGAAAGTCAGCTTCAGCATGATTCGAAAATAAATCTGTAACCTCACGTTTAAGTGAATTAGTGATTTCTTTAGTAACAAGATGATTTTTGTATCCACCAGCCAAATATAATTTTTTATTAATAATTTTATCAGAAGTCTGAGGGATTTCAATATATTTTTCGATGTGGTCGTATAAAAATAGGTTCAAAGCATTTTTATTTGCATCTGTAGACATAACTTTATCCCAGTCTGGTATAGGTCGACTAGCATTAATATCGTAAGTATTAGAATTTAGTTTTTACCTTTTTGACCTCTCTTGCGATTTAGGATTCATACTAACGTCATAGCCATCGAAAATGACGTGAATCTCAGAAAAAGTTTCAAATAGTTTTCGAAAATACTTAAAAAAATATTGTCCAACATCTTCGAAACATTTCATATATTTCGTATTTAAACACTGCAAATCTGCCATCATATCTATTATTCTATCGTGTAGTTCTGTCCAGCAAGGTTCTGTAATCACAGATGTTACAATATTTTTTTCGATCGCATGTAACAAATCAGATTTTGACGATATTCGCCTATTACCATCCTCCTTAAATAGAGCAGAAGATATTTCGTTCAGTGGGACACTAAGAACTTTTTCAAGGCTTACATCAGCTCTTTGCTTGGATAGAATCAGGTTCACTTTTTCTGGAGAAACATATTCTTCACTTGTGCTATTATCTGCTCTTTTTACAGAACTTTTTTTTATCATATCTGTAAAAGTTTTCAATTTCGAGCGTTTTAATGTATCATAAAAAATTGCGGGTTTATTAGTTTTTTCTAATCGTTTGCATACAAAATCTTGCTACTTCAAAGTGCGATAACTTTTTGTATATACAATACGAATTCGTGAAACTTTACAGAAAAGTTCTTTAAATATTGTACTTTAATATAAGTTTGTCAAAAATTATCGTGTTAAAAATTCGTCACGAAACTTTTGTGTTTGAAAAAAAAAATTAGGTTTGACAAAAGAAATTTTTTTGAAAAATCACTATATTCATCTGTGAAATAAATAAGGGTTCTGACCAATTCAGTATATTAAAGAATAACTTGAACAATGTCGTGCTGAAATTTCATCTAAAAATATTCATTATTTGCCGAGATAACGCGAATTGAAGATGAAATTCGACAAAATTCGTGATATAAAAAAAATATAGTTTTTTGCAATGATTTATATGTTCCGATCAACTAACTTTGGCTAATTTTTTACTGTAAGTACTCTTCAATGTCAACTTGAAGAAAAACCAGGTTAGAAGTGGTTACCTCAACATAACCGGTTAGTTGGTTAAAACGGGGGTGATCTGCACGCCTATTAGCATAGAATAAGCATCGTATATAATGAACCAAATGTAATGAATGATCATTGAATAAATAAAAACGAGAATAATTTTACACATATAATCAATGAAAAAAAAAACAAAAATATATAATATATACCAATGATTCGTCTCAATTAATTCCCAAGAAACCACTGAATGAAACGTTCACTTCGTGTAAAGGCTGCTTGTGTCCCCTGATTGGTTGTGTCTCGTCTGATCCAGGTTTACTTATTTTACTCAAATTAATGAGAAAAAATCCTATACGACAAGCCCTCGCAAGTCTAGTACCGGAAAATCTGAAAATGGGGTAGTTTTCAGGATTAGGGGTAGTGGGTGAAGAGCAGGTAGGGAAATATTATCACCATCGTATTCCTCGCCCTCGAAAACCGCTCTCCAGTTGATTTTCGTTATTTTCGTGGCATTTCATTATTAGTTTCAACCCACAGGGTGAGTTAGGTCACCTGTGGCCAGTATTTACTTATTTTATTCAAATTGACCAAAAAATCTCGATCCGACAAGCCCTTGCAAGCCTAACACCGGAAAATCGGAAAAGGGGGGTGGTTCTTTCGGTTTAGGAATAGTGGTTGGAGGGTAGGTCGGATAATATTGTCACCATCGTATTCCCCGTCCTGGAAACATGTCTTGCGGTCTAGTCGCAGAACTTTTGGGGTGAAAGCTTTTCCTTAAGAGACTAAAGGTGCCGTGCTGTGCGATGTGTGGTGCGTTAACATGGCCATACATTAAATATTTAGAATTCATATACACTATTACGCTATAGTCCGCTTTATTGTATACTGCAAATATTTTTTAATAAAAACGTTTATTATCTTTGTTATTATAATGAAATACGGTAAATTGCAGAGTTGGATTAAGTACTTTTTACCTATATGGCTACTATAAAAAAATGCACCCTATATATCTTTTCAAATTCTGGTATTAACTTGTGGAACGACATACGACAATTTTACGAGTATAAAGTCTATTGTTAACGTCTAAAATATTTGTTCTTATTTATTTTGAAAATTTACCGATGCTATTTTAATAAAAAAATTATGTACCACATCTATGGGTCAAGGCTTATCACGTAAATTCTTAGATATGCTTATTTTATAACATACTGCAGATTGTTCGAAAAACTTTTATAAACGCCACTGAATCTTATATTATGCATATTATCTAATTATTAATTTTAATAAGGATAACACGTGTTTCATCGCACATTTATTATTTTTGATGACTACATAGTAGCAGAGTAATTTGCAATTTTGAATAATGCGTAATAATCAAGTTAAATACGGATGCCGGCATAATAATATACAGTTTGTTCTATTATACTATTTGCATAGTATTCTTGCATATAACAATATTTTTAGTTTGAAAAGGAAATGCATAGTTATGTTTGGTATTTTCTATTAGTACAGTCACTTGGTGTCAAAAAGTACCCAAACTTCTGGCCAATTCTATAGCGGCTTGGAATTTGGAAAACGACCTCTGAATTTCAAAATTTAATACTGACTCAAGTATTAAGAGTCAGTTATTGAAAAAATTCATGTAAATGTTCTTGATGATGCTTGTGGATAAAGTAAAAAAAAATTGAGGACTTTGGTTCTTGTACATACACTAAATGACAATTTTACTTTTTTCACCCTCTTTAATAATGGGGTGGGGGTGGCTAATGCCAAAAAATTTTCTGACACCTTAGCTTCTCTTACGTATACTAAATAGCAATTTTATAGACTCTTACTTCCTAGATTTACCTATTTACCCCCATTTGCCCCAATTTGCCCCCAACCCTTCAACGGAATAAGATCAAAATATAATCTAGTTCCAGATTTCGTTAAAATATAACTATACGTGTACCAAATTTCAAATCAATATCTTAAACGGTTCCAAAGTAAACGTGCGCGCACAAAAAAAGTTACAGATAGACCGACAGACAGAATTTTTTTTGCTCAAACTTAAAATTTCGACGTTTCATGACATTTTAAGCCTATCTGAACAAAAAAAATTTTCAAAATTTTTTTTTGCGTTACTATACTTCCACTGGATGTGGAAGTAATAACGTCATAGATGTTTTTTGTGGGTAGAATTCGACGATCTACACGTTCCAATAGTCACTTTCTTTTTGTCGAGACCCCTGAGTTGGGGTGAAACTCACCCCCAGCGAAAAAGCACTGCACCCTTATTCCTTTTTAATATTTTATATTTGACCCATTTTGAATCAAACTATCCGAAAATATTTGAATTTAATTAGTCTGAAGTGTGATCACCAAGTTACTGTACTATTTGTTTGAATGAAGAAAGAAAAATATTACATGGCTATAAAATCACATCAAGTTATTACATACATTAAATATTTAGAATTCATATGCACTATTATGCAATATTCACACAAGACAGGTGTTATAATATTTGTATGTTGTCAGTGTTGCTTTTTCTTAAGTATAATAGTTGAGAAATATAACAACTGAGGTATTTGTACAGTATACACGGTTATAATAAATATTAATAGTTTCATAACATATCATATAGAGTGTAATCAACTCGACTCAAATTAACTCAAAACATAATGCTGGATAGGGAGCACTAAGGAAAACTAGAACAGGAGTGCTACAATAGATCCACAGGAACCAATCAGCCAGAAACATTTTATACACTGGAATAATTATATTTAATTCAACGACAGCAAAAAATGTCCAACAGTTTATTTATATAGGAACAGGAGCGAAGTATTGAATTCCGATGAGTTGAGCTACACAGCGGAGATTCGTCACACTCATAGGCATTAGTACCAAGAAAAACTATCTAATTGTTCATCTGGACCCACTACGTGGCAAGGAAGGACGTAAATAGTTTTTTTTTTAGGGGGAGGGTAATATGTGACAATTTTTTCTTCTCCAGGTTTAATAACTGATGAGCGGGGCAAAATCATAACAAAAATTTGTTTCTCCTCGTATCAAAATTGATAGGCGAAGGAGAGCTAATTATTTTGATGTTCTAGCCCTGTGGGGATAATTATACTTCATGGTCCAGTGCTCATTATACATTCTGTAGTGTCGCTTTGCAACACCGTTTGTACCACGTTTAAAGCTTTTGCAAGGTTGGCAGCCCTGCATTTTCTCCTATTCTGTGATAAACTGACATTCCTCACTTGGTTTTGTGGTACCGTTAAGATCACGTTTTTATTTTTAGTTATTCAACAATATTGATATTGTCACATTACACATATCCAACAATAACTCTTCTTGGTTTATTTAAATGAAATAAAACGCCTTCTAAAGCCCAGGAATCTCATGCTTTAAACATCTACAGAATGTATAATGAGGACTAGATCATGAAGTATAATTGAAAGATCAAATGACTTACCTTAAGGAAATTTGATCTAAATTATACGAATGGTCCAGTCCTCATTATACAACTTCACCCTCTAATCATAGCTACCCACAAACTAAGATCACCCTAGGCTACAGTATCTGTAAACTACAGTGAGGAATGTCAGTTTATCACAGAATAGGAGGAAATGCAGGGCTGCCAACCTTGCAAAAACTTTAAACGTGGTACAAACGGTGTTGCAAAGCGACACTACAGAATGCATAATGAGGACTGGACCATTAGTATAATTTAGATCAAACTTCCTTAAGGTAAATCATTTGATCTTTCAATTACCTCTTCTACCCCCCCCCCCCCCCCCTATCTACGCCCTTGCTGTGTAGTATATTTAAATCTTAAGCACATTTTGATTTGTAAATATTTATGGATTTTGTAATAATAACTATTGACTATATTATGTATGTAAACTAGTTTATTTGTAATTAAACAGAAATTTATTAAGTATAATATAAAAAATAATCTACATAATTACAAAAAATTAGGGTCATCGACCTTTTAGTGCTGAATGTACTAATTTAGTTTATTAAAATTTTTTATATAGTCAGTATAAACTGTTGATTTGAGAGGTCGGCAGATTACTGAAAGAAAAGTATTTTGAATTTTGGTAAAACATGTAATATAGAGACTGTCGATTTTATCAAAGCCCTCGAAGATATCTCGCTTAAAATCCCTCGATTTTGATAAGCTACAAAATAGTTTGAAGACATTTGAAATCCAAGGCTTGTTTTAAGATTTATCACGAAAAATCTGGAAAACGCTGATATCTCCTTTATTTGAAGTGATACGAAAACTGTCTAAGATCAATTATTTTGCAAAATAATGTCTTTTAACGAGGTATTATCTATTTTTTTTTCAGAACTGCTTGATTTACTTTTCAGACTGTTAAAAAAATATATGAAATAAGTCGAAAATTGTGGAATTAGAGTATCCCCCCCCCCCCCCCCCCCCCCCCCTTCAATGGTGTATCACATGTCTATTGGAACTAAGCAGGTAATTATTTTTTAAATCAGTAATTTTTTTTAACTAACATCGTACATGTCATGGGAAATTATTCCAATCGTTATTATAATAAAGAAATAAAGAATTGAAATAATTATGAAAAAATAGAATAAATTCCTCTAACGAAAATAATAATCAAGAAAGTAACATAGAAGAATTATGGGAATAATATTCATAGTTATATCGATGTATAAGGTCATCCTGAAGTACATCATTAGCTGCTCAGAAAGTGAAATAGTCATTTATGTTACAAGACTGGAAATAGGTGTTTTGCAGGTTCCAGGGCGAGCTGCAGGCGAGTCCTTGAAGCTGCAAAACACTGTTTTCAGTCAAGTATCGTACAATTTTTTTTTTTTTTTTCGGTTGACACTGTCATGCAAAATCAATTTTATATAAAAATTTAATAGATTTTATAACAAATACAACGACAAACAATAATAACTAATTATATAAAACATTTTTATGGCCCACATTATTATACAACTTCAATTTCTGCTTATAACGCTTCAAAATCTGAATTCATATTTTCCATAACTTGTGAATTGATCTTTGAAAACTCGTAAAAGTTAATTTCTGGCGGATAATTTCTCCAGAAAGGATGCATATTCTTCTCAGCCGAAAAAAAAAAAAAAAATTTCAATCAATTTGTACCAATGTTGTACCACGATAAAATGAAACATGAAATATTGCAACATTTATTAGAAAACCATGCATTCATTGATAAATGCCCCTGAAGATCAATTGTTCTTTGACAGCGTGATTTTTCAGTAATTCATATCGTTTAAAAGGAGGAAAATGCTTTATTTAATGCCACCATTTTCCTCCTGTCTCATATATTTTCTTAAAATCTGAAAAGTAAATTTCGAAATCCAATCCCTCAGAACAAATGCAGATAATACCTCGTTAGAAGACTATATTGCAAAAATTTTCATATGTAATATTATCATTAGTGCTTAGAATTTTATCGAAAAAAATTGTTTGAGAGCGTAGTTGCCTAGTAATATAAATAGTGTAAATTGACAGTTTATTAGATGATTAAATCCCGAGCGCTTTGGTGCGAGAGATTCAATCATAAGTTATATCCCGAGAACTCTGAATGTTATGGGATAAACTGCGGGTAGCTTTTATTGTAAAATTTTGCTTAGAAAATGTTCCAGACACAAAAAGGTAAGGTAAATTCTTAAGTCGAGAACAGTTGCTTAAGCAAAATTTTGCAAAAAATATAGCAGTTTGTGATATAAGATTTAGAGCTCGAGGGATATACCTATGTCAAGATTATTTCCCAAATGAACAAATTCCTTACTTTCTTTATATATGTTAAGTAACAGTCATTACTATTTTATTACATTAATTGGCTGCGACGCGTTCCATTAACTACTTTTGTCTCGTAGCTATGGAAACGGACGTGGTAGATGCTTATTTGACTTTTGTTACACGATCGTGATTGTAAATCTGACAGTTTGTGTCAGTTTGATATTAAAAATACTTTTGTAAAATTGCAATAAATACACCATTGGAACATAGTAATTATAAGTAAAATAATAATTCTTGAATTTATAATGTTTTATTTTGTTTTTAGTCCAACTGAGAGTAAATTAAATCAATTATGTGCATTTAAAAGTTATACGTAATTTATTCGCTGGTAAATTTTGAAAGCTAGCTTGCGTTTATTCACTGTAAAACTGTTGTCATTGGCTGAAATTTATAAATTCGCGAAATGTCATTGGTCTATAATTTATGAGAGAAATAATCGTGAAATATTCTCCACAAATACCACTTGTGCTTTTAAATTTTATCTATACATTTTTTCTCGAGCTAAGTTGCCAAAAGGTAAAAGGTCGTGTAAATTGGCAGTTTATTTTCAAAGATTTTAAATCAGATAATAAACTGTCAGTTTACATTTTTATATTGTCAGGCAACAAAGCATTCAAAAAAATTTTACAGATAAAATTGTAACCACTATGATATTACATGATTATTTCACTCATTAACGCTATAGCCAATGAGAGCCCGTTTTTTCACAACATTGCACCAATCAAACGTCATTATTAGTGGTAATTCAAGCTAGATCTGCTTTTGACAGGACCAACATGCAAAATTTATCGCTCTAATTTTTTAGGTCGCTGCAGCGGCAAATATTGCGAAAATTTTTTGACGTTTTATGTGGTGACATGTTTTCGGCAAATAGGACAAATCGTGCTTTTAAATGTTATCTATAAATATCTTCTCTAGCTTATTACTAATTGTTAACGTAAATTGTAAATTGTAGTACTGTATTAATAACCTAAAAAGCCAATGCTGTGTGGAACTTATATAGGTTCGGGACAAGTTATAGGTACACAGCTTTCAATGGCTTAATACCTAACATAATTACAAAATAATTTTCCCAACTAAAATTAAATATGAATATCTACGAAGCAGACAAATCAGTTATTTCATGATAAATACACAAATGTAGGTACTTATGATAATTCATCAATCATTACAAAGCAGCTAACACTTATTTGGAAAATCAAAACTCTGCAGTATCACTATATACATTATAATTCGTTGTACTTAAAGTCTCTCTACTTAAACAAATAAACCTTAACTTAACTATCAAACTTCTCAAATTAGAAACAAGGATTAAATACATAAATATATATTAATATAATAATTCAATTCACTGTTTAGGCTAGTAACTAAGTTAAGCTAGCGTTACTAGATGGCGGTACCATACCATCTGAGCCGGCAGCCTTAGAACGTAAAAGGGATAGATTAGTAATATGCAATTTGTGTGATTTCACCCGTAATGTGATTGGTCGAAGCGTACTTTGTTGTGATGACTAGTCTTATAAGTTACAGTACCTATGGTTTAACGTATATTGTTTTTCTTGATTGTCATAATTTAAACCTACTTTGTTTTTTATTAGATGAGTCGCTTTGGAAATGCATTTTAAGTAACGAAAATGATGAAATTGAAGATAAAGGTGAGTAATCTCTAAAAAGCAACAAGGAAACGTCTGCAGGCAATTAATTACTGAACATAATATTGAAGATATACTTAATGAATTATTTATTCGTGAAATATTCTCCACAAATACCACTCGTGCTTTAAATCTTATCTAAAAAATTTTGTCTTAAGCTAAGTTGCCCCTAGTTAATATAACTCGTGCAAATTGGCAGTTTATTATCAAAGATTAAATCCCTCCCGCTAAAGCGGTCGGGATTTAATCAGATAATAAACTGTCAATTTGCACTCTTTATATTACCAGGCAACACGCTTTCGAAAAAATGGTCGATAAAATATCACTAGTGATATTACATACGATAATTTTGCTATCAAAAGCTGATCTAGGTTAGTTTACAACTAATACTGATATTTGATTGGTGCAATGTTGGTTATCATGCTAATGAGTGACAAAAATCATCTAAGAGTTTTTTCGTATCCTTTATCCAAATAACGAAGATATCTGATTTAGGCATATTCCGCATTTTCGAGATTTTCCGCCATAACTTTTAAAATAGGCCATGGATTTCAAATGCTTTAAACCATTTTGTAGCTTATAAAAATCGACACCACTTTTGTAAAAACAATTTTTTTTGCAGAATTGATATTAGGTGAGATATCTGCGAGGTCTTTGATAAAATATACAGCCCATATAGTTAGTAACTACAGTTAGCCTAGTCGATGAAAGTATTTAAGGTATTTACCCACAAAATTTTGAAAACTGAGTAAACTCTTTTTTAATGAGTTCGTGAAAGTGTGTAGAATAATGTCCTGAAAAGTTTACATTTCGCTCGGATGCAGAACATAAAAAAAAAGTGAAAAAAATTTTTGTATCCATTTTTTCAAAATTTTTAAATTAAATCAAGCTAGAAAAAATAAAAAATGCAGATGGATAGATCACGTATTTATCAACAAAAAATGTTCTAACAAAATTTATCGTTACAGCTACGGTTTTCTCGGAAAAAAATAGTCAAGTGTAACGTTATAACTCGGAGCGAGATCCGTGCGTGTACGCGCTTGAATACGCATGACTGGGACACCGACGCTCTGAATTACATGTCACTAAATCAGAATTTGTTCAATATATATGAGTGTTGGTTCATTTAAAAGATGAAAATCGTAGCTTTCCGATGCCTTTTTGTTTTAAACAATACAAGCAAAGGATGGACGGAAAAATATACTTATATATATATTATCACGGCCGAACTCAATCGTCGCAATAAACAATCTAGAAAAAAATAAAAGCCCTTCAAAAAAATTCTTTCTTCATTGAGAACTGTTGAAAAGTATGTACACTACATGAGTACTATGGTTTATTAAGTTGTAGTAACGAGGATTTAAAAAAAGTACATCTCAAGTCATTTTAATTTCCCTGTTTGATGATTTTTTTTTGATATATATATATATATATATATATATATATATATATATATATATATATGTCCGAAGCCCTACTAAATTTAGATTGTTCTTTAACTAGTCGGACGTGACTATCCTTCATTATTTTTATATATATATATATATATATATATATATATATATATATATATATATATATATATATATATATATATATATATATATATATATATATATATATATTGGAGGCTGTAACTTGTCGAGAAATTGACCCATTGGAAAAAATAAAATATCACTATTTCGGAAAAAATGTATATTTTTCGAATGTTCAAACACAAAATCGTTTACTTGTATGCATTTTTTCGAAAATATGATACATCAGATCATGATAAGAAATTGCGATTTTCACGATCTTATCCTTATAACTATGAAAATATCTTTGATTGATATGAATATAAATTCTGGAACTTTTCCAAAATACATTAATAAATGTAAATGAATCCATTGGATATAGCCGAAATGTGGATAGGTGTACCTGTAATAAATACAATACAGTAAAGGCACGTAAAAATTCATGCGAGCGATTCAGCGGCTATGTCTGGGGTCTGTGTATACGTTGATATTTATATATTTCCCCTCCAGACTCACTATTTATCCTCCTGTTCACTAAGAAAAAGTTTAAAACGTGTAATCAGAAAGAGAAAAAAGCTTTATTTTACTCGACAGAACTGCTAAGAATTTTTAGAGGTTCCATAGTATGCATTTAACCGTGCGCTGGCCGCGCAGAGTGACAAAGTTACTTCACTATTTTTTCCAGAAATACCGTGGCTTTAGCGATAAATTTTATTAGGATATTTTTTGTTCAGAAACACGTGATCTATCCACCTGTATTTTTTTTCCTACCCTGACTTAATTACAAAATTTTGAAAAAATGGTTAAAAAGAAATATTTTTTTCACTTTTTTTTTATGTTCTGCATCCGAGCGAAATGTAAACTTTTCAGGATATTATTCTATACACTTTCACGAACTCTTTAAAAAAAAATTAATAAGTTTGCAAATTTTTTTGGGTTTCACTTAAAATGTTCTCTGTCGTCTGGGCTAAGTAGTTATTATAAAAAACCAACGATGAGTTTCGAATCTCGCACACCTTGTATACTATCTAAATGCTGAAAATTAATCACGAAGAAAGGGAACAAAATGTGCATCTTAACAAGTGCGCTATTATGCAAAGCAGATAGTTGGTAGTGTGTTGGCGCAAAAGGAACAGTTCTGGTTGCAGTTATACTAACTTATTGCAGAAGTCAGTCATTTGTATTATCTTAGAAGTGTTAACAATGAAATCCGTTACACATTTACACGTATTAGAGTCACTTTTAAGCACAAACAGTTATCCTCACTATAATTGTATTCAAATACAATACAAACGCTGGAAACACGTATGAGAATGTACTAAGCATTCCTAAAGATTACTTTCCCTAGCGTTGCTCGTGAAAATGAATTACCTATTCGTGATCAACTTTTGTAAATTAACGTTCCATACCATTTATTACGGGATAATATGCGCCTCAATTAATAAATACAAGTAGAGAGAATGTAACTTCTTTCTAATTGGTTATAAGCAGCTTAATTAAGTCAAAGGTAATTTTCCAGACATTTATTTTGTCAAACAAATTAATGTAACGTCCTGGTTTTGAACATGAAATATTATCTATTACTGCATACTTCAGCAAAATAGAATTAAATTTGGACCAAACCCGGAACAAATTTGTAACAAGCTAATTTCTTCGGGATTGTATTCTATGGTTTTCCAGCAGTCTGAATGAAAATCCCAAAAAATCCGCCGTGCAGAAATGAAGAAAAAATGCGCCGTCATGTTGAAATTAGGGACTTCTTTCCTTTAATCGGTAATAGGACACACGGATGACACTTTTTGAAAAAAAGTAAAGAGGCAAAATTTTGAGAGAAACAGTTTAAGCTTCAGTATGGCACAAATTGGTTAAATATTAACAAAGGTATGGTTGTCAAAACGACAGATTCTTATAAAAAAGGGTATTTTTTTGTATTTTAACACAATACTCGACAAAAACTTCTAATATCAGATTTTTCCCAAAACAAAATCACAGTCAAATGTACGGATTCAGATGCTGATTATTTAACTGTAAAAACTGCTATTGATTGCTCAGCTGATATATGTAACCCTCGGTCAAGATACAGACTTAATAACGTTACTCATTGAACATTGCAAAATAAAAAATGTGTACATGATGAGACCCGGTGATGGAGGTAAATCTGATAAAATAACGAATATCTGTAAGTTACGTTCAGAACTAAGTGAAAATGTAGTAAAAAATATTCAATTTACACATGCCATCTCCTTGCAGTAACTGGGGAAGCATTTATTTTAAGATGGTATAGCAGTAAAAAACTAATAGTTTAAATGATTACAGGTTCGTTAGGTATAATCATATTTCTGCTAGGCAAAATATTTTTCGGCACTTCGATCTAGCAGTTCTTCCGCCAACATCCGAGGCCACTAAATATCATATTTATAGAGTGTATCGACAAATTCAAGTCTGGTTAGGCAACAATCTTAATCCAGAGAACTGGATATTGGAATACAAAATGTAATCTTTTTTTATATAAATCTGTCATTTTGACAACCGCAACTTTGCTAATATTTAAACGATTGCAAAAAACTTTATACAACATTAAAATTTAGCTCTTAGTTCGTTCGTATTTCAGATGTTCCATGCATATTTTGTTCATAATTTTTCGCTCTAGTGCTGTGGAGATTTCAAAAATTGAAAAAACTCCGAAATGGCTCCATTGCAGAAAAATGAAGACTCTTGGGGAAAAACGTACTCGAATAAATATACCTTCTCTGTAGCGTCACCCGTTTCGGATCTACGTCTCTCCAAGTGTCGCCGCGCGGCAGCCCCGCTCATCTTGCGTCCGGTGGAACTGCCCTCGCTATGCTAATGAGACTTGTTGCAAATTCTTGTTTATATATTATTGGTGTTTTATAAGATTTATTCAATGAAATTTTACTTGTCAGACTCAAAAAATGACTTTATTCAGCAAAACAATTGACATTATTGATCTACTGGGAAGTAGGGTCGTCTGAATCATCATCCATATCCACTGACTGACTTTGTGTAGCTGGATCCTCTACAGCTCCTGCACATAATGCTGCAGTTCAGACTAGAGTTCCTGCACTCGCACCGGGCACCGCAGTTCGCCTTGCAGAAAATTAGCCGTAGCAGGCTATCAAGAGCTGACTGCCTTGTGGTAGGAACTGGAACCAGGCCCTGGAATCCTGATTTCCACTCCCAGTCTTCCGGGTTGAGGTTGACGTCTAGCCATTGGTGGACCTACAAAAAAGTACATGCACATTAGTTGAGTGCTGCAAGCTTTTCGAGAGATTAAATCCTCAGACTATTGTCCCTAACGCCCTCACCTGGAAATATGCGTGGAACGAATGTTGTTCACAGGCGGCACTTATTGGCGAGAGGCTTGCCAAACCAAAGGAGGCTATCATCGACTGCTTCGCCACGCTCTGGTTGTATCGGACTACACGCAGCTGGTCCAAGCTCTCCTGCTCACTGCCTCCATAAAGGGCTACAATAAACCTTTCCCCAGCGGTGGCCACTGCCTCTTGTCAGATGCAGAATGTGAGAAGACTGCGGAGCATTCCTGTAGCTCAGATCTCTTCTTCAGGAGCTTCCACGCCTTCTGCTTCACCATTCTGTACAGAGCTGGCGCCTGTATCCACCATGACTTAACTACGATCACTCGATTTTCCACACTAATGAACTGATGCACATACGAGGACTGTCATAGCTACTGAACTAGGAAGGCATAGCTTGCCGTGCGCCTGCTGGATTGTTTAGACTAGACGTGATCGACTCAACAATGAACGCACTTAAATGTCGAAGTGTCGCCGCTCCGTAATGGGTGACGCTACAGATAAGGTAGACATACCAATGAAAAGCCCAAAGTATGGAGAGAAATGTTTATTTGGATACGTTTTCCCCTCCGAGTCTTCATTAAATTTTTTCAATTTTTGAAATTTTGACAGCACTAGAACGGAAAATTATGAATAAAATATGCATGGAATATCTGAAATACGAAGGATATCCTTCTCCGAAACTTTTATAATCATTTCCATGCAAATGGGGACCAGTAACAACTTTTCTGCTGCACTTTATAGCCAGCTCTGCAATTTCTGCGACTTAGACCTTTGCTGATCCGCAAAAACAGGGAAGCCGACGGGGAAGAGTATGGGACTTTTTGGTACGTGTTGTCCTGGACTAAAACTACAATCCTCAGCTCAGCAAATTGTCAGCTTTACAATAATTAATTCCGTGTAGAAGCGATATATTGACTAAAACTCCTGGGCTATGTTGGAGGAAGACATGCACAATCATGAAGGAAAATAGCAGATATTTTGTCTGGAGCCAACAGTACTTTTGGGATTAGATTAAATTTTTTATGATTACTAAGTACTTCAATTTCAGTAAGTTGCTGTCACCAACAGGCTTAATAAAAGATATTATTAAATAGGTGACGTTTAGTACTATGGTGCAAATAAAATATTGCGTAAAATTATGTATACTGATTTTCACATATTTCAGTTTAAACGTATTTAACTTACATTTAGTTACTACCTTAACAACACTGTCAGAAATGATATAACATCAAATCATTATTTTTAATAGCTGTCTGCAATAAAGTAACATTGACTTACATACTACACTTACTTTTAATAATAATCCAGTTTTCTGAAAAATCAAACACCATATTTCCACAATTTCAACTTCACTTTCAAATAGTTTACAAGACACTAATCACAACAATAATAAAATGAAGGTAAATTAAATGTCAGGATATTGATAACGATGTTAATTACATTTGCAAATAATTATCATCACTTAGGTGTCACGTTTTCAGTTAAAGAAATAGTCAATATTAAAAATGTTATAAAAACTGAATGAATATTTATCACAAATGATGTTAGTGTTGTTAATGGAAGGAGTTTCAAATTTACCTGACAATTAAAACAGTATCATAAGTTATATTATTTTGTTTCACTCCAAATTCATAACAATACTATTATATATCATAGGCCAAGTCACAAAAAATTTAGAAATTTAGAGATAATTCAAACAAAAGGTTTCCACAAAAGGTTTTCATTGAGAAATAATTAATTTATCCCACTCGAAAGAGGCCCGGAACTGCCCCCCTCCCTCTAGGGAGGGAGGATGTTACGAAAACATAATTTTTCATGACTTCCAGCTTTCCCGTTAAATTTTCGACAAAAATGGTTATGTTGTTAAGGCGGCTATAGACGTAACTGCATACTTGAACGGTATGCATGCGCAAGTTTATTGTACAAGTATACTGAAATTTGCGTCGCCGCCACACGCAAAAGTATACTTGAACAGTTGTGCTTTTTCTCGTTTGTGGTGCATGGGGCCCATACGAAATATGGGAAATAACATCTAGAGAAGCACTCCTCTAACGACCCCTAAAAAATTTTGAAAAAGCAGTTTGCGAAAAATTTTTTCAAAATTCGAGTGACCCCCCGCTGGTCTAGGGACTACCGTTTAAAATTATTCATTTTTGTCATACATTTTACTTTTCATAAAAATGCAACAATAGGTTTTGAAGTTTATGAAAATATTTTTATTACTAACTGAGATACAACGAATTGAAATTTGGTAATTTGTTAAATTGTAAATTACAAAATTTCAGTTCATTGTATTTCAGTTAATAATGAAAATATTTTCATAAACTCCAAAACCTATTGTTGCATTTTGATGAAAAGTAAAATGTATATCAAAAAATAATATTTTTAAACCGGAGGAGTCCCTAGACCAGGGGGGGGGGGGGGGGCACTCGAATTTTGAAAAAATTTTTCGCAAACTGCTTTTTCAAAACTTTTTAGGGGTCATTAGAGGAGTGCTTCTCTAGATGTTATTTCCCATAAGTATTTCGTATGGGTCCCATGCGCCACAGACGAGAAAAAAATTATTGAAATTTCTAGATTCGCCCTTGGGTGCAGAGACAGTTAAGCGCGAATAAAGAATAATAAAAATTTCATCAACGGATGAAAACGACACGCTTGCTTTAACTGCGTTTGATTTAATTCTCAAAAAACAACGAAAAAAACATAGTATGTGGTGTAAGGAGTGGTTAAAATAAAGGAAGGAGTATTCCCACATTAATCTCTTAAATGAGGTGATAAAATCTCACCTTGCACACTAAAAAAAATTGTTTGGAGCGAACAAAAATTCTGTTATATACAAAGCAATTTCTTGGTTGATGTTAATAATTTTTTGTTACACTAATAAAAATTGTTTGGAGCAACACAAATGTATTAACATCAACCAAGAAATTGCTTTGTATCTACGTAACAGAATTTTTGTTCTCTCCAAACAATTTTTTTTTAGTGTGTGATTGGCACAATTACTTAGGAATTGATGAAGAAACTTACTTGAACCTTCTATCACTTGTCACCTCGTTGATTCAAAGAAGAAATACAATAATGAAACCAGCACATGTTTACACAAGTCTGCCACCTGCCGTACACACGCTCAAGTATACTTGCGCAAACCCAACATGTACAAGTATACAATATAGAATTTCATCAAGTCTCATGTCACTTGTACAATCACAGTACTTGTGCAAGAGTTATCAAACACACGTTCCAGTTTACTTGTACAATAAACTTGTGCATGCATACCGTTCAAGTATACAGTTACGTCTGTAGCCGCCTTTTCGGTTTCGTAAAATTTTATTAAATGCTAAGTGTTAGTATTTAGATTCTACGATTTTTAAAGATTCGGTTTAGACTATCGGAGACACTTGTTGGTGAAGGTCATAGGTTAGTTTCACTGGGCTCTTCGCCCATTAAATAGTTAACAGTTTATATGAGGTTTTGATTTAGGCGCGTTTAAAGCTAAGTCGGAGGAGAACGGCAAGTAGAGAGTTTTGTGGTGTGAAAAGATGGCTAGCTGATACGTATGTTGAGAGAAATTATTTTGATAATTTGCGTATTTATACGGATAGTTGCACAAGTTAGCTTAACAAGACGTCGTCCATTGTTGAATATATGGATATATGGATATATGGATATGGGGTTTGCGACGCCGGCGCCGCTTTGGTCAAAACTTGGATAGCCATCTGAGACACGTGTTTTGAACGTCTTCAAATCGTTAGGGTTTCGGTGGTTGGAGGTGCGCATTTATTTTCATTACCTTTCAGACTTAATTAAAGATCTCTGAACTAATGTCAGTTTTCGTATTTTAGGGCGTTCTTCTGTTGCCCCTTTTTACTATTATTGTTGTGACGTACTGATGACGTGCTGATGTAAAAGTTTGGAAGTACTGGACCATAGATTTAAAGATAAGTATTAGATCTCGATCTATATAATTTATAATCAAGCTGTCGCCTAAGTTTCAACGCGGAGGGCACCATATTTTACTTCCACATCCAGTGGAAGTATAGTAACGACAAAAAAAATTTTAAAAATTTTTATTGTTCAAATAGGCTTAAAATGTCATGAAACGTCGAGATTTTAAGTTTGAGCGAAAAAAAAATTCTGTCTGTCGGTCTGTCGTTCTGTCGGTCTGTAACTTTTTTTGTGCGCACGTTTACTCTGAAACCGTTTAAGATATTGACTTGAAATTTGGTACACATATGTACTTTAACGAGATCTGGAAGTAGATTATATTTTCATCTTGTTCCGTCGAAGGGTTGGGGGGTAAATTGGGGTAAATGGGGGTAAATGGGTAAATCAAGCCGGTAAGAGTCCATAAAATTGGTATTTAGTATATATAAAAGAACTTAAAGTCTCAAAAAATTTTTTGGTATTAGCCACTCCCATTACTACCCCCCACCTCATTATTAAAGGGGGTGAAAAAAATAAAATTGTGATTTAGCGTGTATACAAGAACCTAAGCCTCAAACTTTTTTTTTACTTAATCCACCCCCACCTCCACCCCTCTGCCACCACCCCCAACCCCCACTACCGATGTGGCATATCGTTTTATAGGTTTTTGGGATAGACTATTTGAAATATTATGTTGTTAAAGTTACCTCGAGTAGTATGGATGCGCGGTGGCTTTCCTCGTCTACTATGGATGTGCAGTAGGTTTCCCCGAGTATTATGGATGCGCAATGGCTTTTCTCGAGTATTTTGGATGCGCAATGACTTTTTTCGAGTATTATAGACCGCAGTAGGTTACCTCAAGTAAGTATGGATGCGCAGTGGCTTTCCTCAAGTACAATAGATGCGCAGTAGGTTACCACCAGTATTATGGATGCGGAGTGGCTTTTCTCGAGTGCTATAGATGCGCAGTAGTTTACCTCAAGTGATATGGATGCGCAATGAGTTACTTCAAGAAGTATGAATGCGCAGTGGCTTTCCTCGAGTAAATTGGATGCACAGTGGGTAACCTTGAGTAGTATGGACGCGTAGTAGGTTTCCTCGAAGAAAATGCTCGAAGTAGAGTACTTTTATCGTGTAGTTTACGCACACAACAATTTTTTATATCTTTGTCATGCCATTTTCTGCGTATTACTTCCACATTCAGTTGAAGTATATTAACGCAAAAAAAAATTTTTGGAAATTTTCATTGTTTAAATAAGTTTAGAATATCATGAAACGTTAATATTTTAAGTCTGAGCTAAATAAATTTGTCTGTCGCAACGGTCTGTATGTTAGTCTTGCATCTTTTTAGTGCTCTCGATTACTCTGGAACCGGTCTCAAAAAAAAATTGGCATTAGCCACCTCTATTACCACCCCCACCCCATTATTATGTGATTTAGTGTGTGTACAAGAGCCAAAGTTATCAAGAATTTTTTTCACTTCACCCCCACCACCAACCCTTCCTCTATTACCGATGTGGCATATAATTTTATGGATTTTTGGGGTACATGATTTCAAATATTATGCTATTAAAGTTCCATACACAATTATTTCCACATAGTCGAGTGCAAATATAGTATTTTGTTGTAAGATACTTGGATGTGGAAGTAGTGATTCCTTGGGCAGCGGTTTTTCTATAGAGTAGAATAAAATCACATGTTTCGTTGGAAAACCGAGAGAGCCCGTACGAGTGTATTCTGTAGGAAGAGAGGTGCTGCAGCGGCGAATTACCCGCTTTATCCGCCTACAAGAGTCGTGGAGACAAGTGATAAGTACCACCCAGTGGAAGAGTTACTACTTTTATTCGTTGTTTTATGTATTTGCCATATAGTAATATGTAATGATTTATACGCCATTTCGTTGTATTTATTCGGCATATAGTAGTATTAATATAGTTTTTGAGTGATCGATATCAACTACAATTTGATTTGGTATTAACAAATTATAAATATGGTACATAAAACCATCTAGTATGTTATTTGGGGTCCCTATAATATAACTATGTAAGACTAGAATTTTATTGTACCTCTTGCAAGAACGAATTCTTTTGAGTGCACTCGTAATAATAATAATAATTACACATATTTTGTTGACCAGTAAGTTACTAAACTGAATGTTGTACCTATGTAACACATATCTTTGTTTATATATATTGGGCGTTAATGGTTTTTGTCACAATTACCACTTGGCATATGGCTCTAGGGTATATGTTGAGTAGAGAAAATCATTTGGCGCTCTTTTAGGCATCTTACGTAATTGTTCTTCTAGTATATAATTTTTTCGGAGACAAAGAAAATACAACGGTACAGTTTATTTACACATGCCCCCACTGAGAAACCAACTAGCCACAATACTGTTCTCCCTAGTGAACATTATTTAATTCCTTTAAAAACAGGGTAACAATGTACAAAATTAAAGCTTATAAAATTTCTACCAGCAATTGGCGTTCAAAGTTGTGCGGTCTTCAAATTTTCCAAGTTAGTCCAAGTTCCAATACAAGCTGTAATAATATAAAATGAGGCTGGAAATTATAAAAATAAAAATTAATGTTTATTTAGAAAATTGAGATTCTATTTGAGTGAACCATATTTCCGGTTTGTTAACCCAAAGAGGAAGAATAGTATAGAAATTCGCAGCATAATTACTGTTTGGTATCACTATATCTGACGTGACTGGTTGATCGTCTAACAAAATATTCTCCGTAGGAGGTGCCATTTAACGAATGAGTGATAATAATGAATGATAAAAATGATTGATTTGATTGATCAATTGTTCTCTGAACGAAAGAAATATGGAACACAACTACCGAACCATTCTCATGTGTAGTGACATTTTATTAATAATGAAAATTAAAAATCCTTTTAAAACTATTTTATACCTGGTAGGAGCATAAAGGTTTATGTTAGTGGGGGAAGAGGGTGCTTGTCGTTGGGGGTTGCGAGTATTGGGGTGTTGCATAGTAGTAGGGGGAGCTTAGGGTGCAGTTTGTTCAAAGAGAATATTATTTTCAAGTTCAAAAACATCTTAGCATGTGTACTAATGTAAACTGGTTCTTTAATAATTTAAGAGGGATACTTGGAGGGAGGAGAGTTGGGGGAAGTTCTGTTTGGGGCAGAATAGATTAGATATTTAATATATATGGAAAAAAAAATTATTCAAAATTTTTTGACCAAAAATAAAAAAGGCCGAAAATCGACCTTATAGGCCCCTCTTCCTTTAATGGGAAAGCTGAACATCGCGAAAAATCACATATTTTCGTGACTTTACCCTCATAGGAGGGGGATTCTGGACCCTATTCGAGTGGGACAAATTAAGGAAAACCAAATGAACCAATTTACATGAAGAAATAACGAGAAATTGTCGATTTCTCGTTATTCTCGTCATGTTTTAACTATCTAGATTAAATGTGTAAGCTTATAAGATGTAAATGTTGTATTCTTTTCCTTTGTATACGTTAGTATTTAAAGCTGTGTTCTATGTATTCTATGTACGTATCTCTCTTTTTGTATACGAATAGCCTTTGTGCTAAATAAAGCAATTTATTTATTATTTTTATTTATTTTGACCACAACGTTGATACACTTTTATATTTACATATTTTATTAATCTCTTAATAACACATAATATATACCAGCAACAAAGTGTTGGCACGATTGATTAATTTTCAGGAGAATTTTTCTTATACTGTGGACACTCATCCTTTATAGTTGTAATGTTGGGATTTTGTGTTGTGCAGAATAGGCTCATTTAGCATTTTTAAATTCATATTTCGAAAGTACACCTTATAGTTAGTCAATGTGCAAAATATAAATAAATGTGGCGTCAACTACTCCTGGCGGTCGACCGCTCGCCTGTTTCATACGGCACACACGACGGGCGTGCTAATTTCGTTCATATCTTTTAAGTGTTATTTCTGTATTTTGTTATTAACATGGATAAAAGAAGACTGTAAAAGACTGTAAAAGAATATCAGTGCCTACTCTCAATATAATTATTTTTATAACAAGGCCGCGAAATTCCTTTTGACGTACCGAAAGAAAAATTATCGCCGAGGCCGCTTGCGGCCGAGGCAAGATAATCTCGAGGACGCTAAAAAATTTCGCGGCCATGGTGTAAACAGTATTTTTTGTGCAACCGTAAATTATAGTTAGTATAGATGTTAAAAATGACACCATCGTTTATGCTATATTTTGCTAAATAAACGCGATGGCCTTAACGTCAGAGCGTTTCTATGGAAACTGTATTTTGAATGTATTCTTCTTGGCAGTTCTCGAATAATCGTAAAAATGAAATAATTTATGTATTTGTTGTGAATTTGGAAATAATTATGTACTAATTCTGATTAATAAGATATAACAATTTTTGTTTGTCATATTTTAGAAATATCAATTTTGAAGTGACTTAAACGTCAATTATTATGAAAGTGACTTTTGGTTTTTCGGCCGTTACTAAGGGTAACGGCCGTGAAATTGAATTTCACGGACTGTTCTGAGAACGCGAAATACTCACTTCACGTACAGCTGCACCAAAAAAATATTTATTTCATTACCAAGTGATGAAAGTACTAGGAACTTGTGGCAGCTAGCTATTCATAGGGAGAAATTTATTAATAATAAAGGGACGAAATTTTGTTGTGAGGATAAAGTCTAGTGTAATAGGTTATTATTAAAAATTGTACGATAATAAAATTTGTAGCTTGAAGAGGATATAGAAAATCATTGTATTATAAAATACCTTTTATTTTCACATAACCAACAGTGTCATCGCCGTAATTTTGTCTGGCTGACCTAAAAATCAGATAAATTCGGTAGACTTTATTAAGATAGATATCTATCTAGTTAACCTACCTCTGTAACTAGTACTTCTCATTTCAGCACTCATGTAATCTTTATTATTATTAAAATATTCCATAACCATAAAAATGTCTACACATTGCAAAATGTTGAAATCAGCCTTAACGTATCCATTTTCTAAAGAGCACATATTTTTATGTATAAAAAAACAACATAATGAAATAAGTTAAATAACGAAAAATAACACCACACCCGCACAGTGTACAACGAAATCTCTTAAACCGTTGAGTGATAAGTCCTATCCCTCAATGCTTAAACTGAATATAAAAGCATAACTCATAGAACCAGTGGAGTGTTGTGACAAATATGTTACGAATTCGAAATCAGATAGTAGGGTTAATATTAAAGCTTGCCGCCCAATTTTTCCACGATATACTTAAACTGTTAAATACTTACAGAAAATGCAAAAATAAATTATAAAATAAATGAAGAGTAAAATATGCAAAAGGTCCCAAGTGCCATATTTTACAAAATTGGTATTATTGCGGTTTTGGGGCCTATGTACCACCAGGAACTTGCAGTGTAAATTCTATATCGCATTGCCATCTAGCGGAAAAAATCAGGATCTTTTTCAAACAGGCCCAAGTACCATGAGTGTTGCACATGTGTCTTGTAGACTACTTATCGCGATTCGCAGTACACGTGGTTATTCATTTCAGTTCTAATTCTGTCCGCATAGTGGTCTTTTGCGTTTAATTCGTGGCATATTTATTTACAATTTAAAATGAACGAAGATGTACCAATAGTCAGTGAATGGATTCCACAAGAGTTGCAGAAAAAGAAGAAAAGAAGACTGGCGATATTCGTAAAGAAACAAAAGTTCAAAGAAATAGTGGACAACCATACAGAATTCAAGATTATTTCGTGCCTGGAAGAAAAGCACCGACCCAGGTAAGTTCTGTGTTAGGTATTTTATTCAGTTTTAGCTTATTAGCATGTGCTGTGCTGTGCATATGCTGTGCAAGTCTATTACGCATGATGCTAAGACTAAACCTCTTTAAAAAAAATTGGGATATAGCGAAATATAGTGAACAAAAAAAACTTTTTGAAACTTCTTGTAGAATGTTCCGAAATAAATAGACGAAGACATGGTACTTACGAGGCACCACAAAGTACTATTTGCTATTACCTAGAAATTCAAAAATTGAAGTTTGCAGGAAAACTTTTTGTGGGACATTTGATATAGGAGAAAAACGTGTCAAGCTAATTTATCAGAAAGTTGCTACGTGCGGTGACATAATAATAAAAGAAAGACGAGGTGGGAAACGTCTTAGAAGAGATCATTCTTGGAAATCGATGATAATTGATTTTATTAAGTCTATTCCAACCAGGGAGAGTCACTATGGTCGAGAAAAGAGCTCTAAACACTATCTCTCTGAGGACTTGAGTATTCGAAAACTTCATTCTGCTTTCATTGAGAGATATACCGAAAATAATACTACGCCGCCTGTATCAAGACAGTGGTTCAATAACATTTTCAAAAAAGATATTCAACCTGTCATTTGGCCGCCCAAACTTGCCCTAAATGTGACATATAATAATGAAATAAAAACTGCTATCAACCCTATTCAGAAAAAAAATGTTGAACTAAAACCTAATCTGCATCATAGATAAGCTAAAGGGGCTCAGGTTATGATGTCCAATGACTGTAAAGCTGCCAAACTTGAAGATTTCCCTTGTGTTAGTTCCTACGACTTACAAAAGCAGTTCTATATACCGGCATTAACACACACTAATATGTACTACAGTCGTCAACTTGCTTTTTCAACTTTGGTTTGCACCTTGAAAATTAAGGTACCTGATTTTTTTTATCTTTAGGACTAGACAACGGGAAAGCGTGGATGCAATAAAATAGGCACATGTGTTTTCGACTATGTCACCAATCAACTAAAGACGCCTAAAAAATCTTTCATATTATGGTTTGATAACTGCAGCGGGCAGAACAAGAATCGAGGGATTCTTGCAGCGTACATTACTCTTGTTGCAAGAGGATACGCTGATGAAATTGTACATAAATTTCCACAGCCAGGTCATACTTTTCTCTCCTGCGACAGAGACTTCGGCTTGATAGAAAAAGCTAAAAGGGAAAAACCCGAAGTTCCATTTGATCTTATTAAAATTATAACCAGCGCAAGGCAAAATAAACCGTTTACTGTAAAACTCACTAACAGTTTTTTTGACTGGATGGCACTAGCAAAGGAAACATTAAAAACCGACCACTTAGGAATATCACAGGTCGTTATATTGAAACTTACCAAAGACTTACTACGGCAAGGCGTAGTTGAAGTAAAAAATAACTACACTGATGTATGTGCATATCGTAGGGTACAAATTTTTAAACAACATATTACCCTTGCTCATTTTGAGCAACTAGATTTGAATCTTTCCGATTCAAACCCAAAAAAACCTTGGCCACTTTCAAAAATACACCAATACAAATCCAAAATATGATTCCATATTTAAAGGAAAAAAAAATCAACCATTTTATAAGCAACTCATCGAAAATATGAAGAAATATTCAGGAGTTTAAGAACTATTTGCAAAAACTTCTACTTAATCCATATCATTTCTAGTTTTTTTTATGTGTATGAGGTACTTAGGACGTTTTGATTAAGAATTATTATAAATTATATTTTTGTTCCAATATCCAATGTGTTCGATTATTGTTAATCAAATATTTATTTCTAAGACAATAAATATGTTTTCAAGCAAACAATGTTCTTTTAAGAATGAAACGTTTTTCATCCCTGCTGCAAAAAACAAATGATTGGCACTTGAGACTTTTTGCATATTTCACTCTTCAAATATCACTAAATGAGTCCATCCATATATTTTTTGTATGTTGTGTTGAGTATTGGTGAATTTTGTTTGTAGTTTAGTAAGACGTGTTTGGATTGGATTGAGTTTTTAATTAAACAAAAACTAAAGAAATTAAGAGCAGTTGGTAGCAAAATGATGATCTTATTTCAGAAAAATGTACAACTAATACAGCCATATGCCTAATTAAATCAATTATGTGATTCCAAATATGTATTGCGATCCAATACTACCACATCTTGCCATTTACTTTATAATAATTGCCTTCGCAGTTGACCTATTACTTCTAATAGATTGTTTAGCAAAAACTACTTGTTTTAACTTATTTCACCATTAACCACCTTGCACAGAAAATATTTCTGTATCATATTGATTAATTCCAAGAGCTGTTAAGTAAGTTAATATACATGTAATGTAATGATGCATTTTGTTTAAATTAAAATTGGTATCTGGGTCAAAGCTAATTATTTTCACCAGATGAATTCATCCGAACAAGGTAACATTTCTTGCTATTATGTTGACTTAGTATGTTATTCAGGGTGACACACAAACACTTTCTTTACTTTTGAATATAAATTATTGAAACTTGGCACATTGTGGCACATTGTATATACTTACTACACTTTTTGACACAAATTTTTCAATATCGGTTTTAGCGGAAGAAGTACAAACTTTTGATTTTTAAATGGAACGTCCTGCATAATATTGGATTTTTGGATTTTGTACATTTTCTAAATCAAATGATACTACATAATAGACTGGGCGGCGGGTGCATAAAACCCTACCTCATAAAATACATGAATGAAACAATCTTGTAGCGAAAATGCCATGATAGAAGCTCCACAAAATATAAGGTTGTCATATCCTAGCATGGAAAGTACCTCGTGGTTTTTAAATATATACACTCATTTTTAACCCCAAGAACAATGTTAAAAAAAAATAGGCATTTTTTTTGCCCATCCTGACAAAAGTACTGTTTCGAATTATTCCAGTCGATGCATGCAATAAAAAACCAAAATTACTCCAAAAATTCAAAATATATAATTTATGAGTGAACAACAAACGTTCGACATGGTTTTAGGGCAAGTCAATTCCTTCAAATGGAACCAAATTGGTACTAATATACCATTCAATACTAACGGGTGGTCCCTGAGAACGGGAAGTTTTGAAAATGTTGTTATTTTGTAACTATGTATAGCTGGCCATGGAATTATTTGTCATATTGTCTGTCATTATTGCCATTTGGTAATCATGGAACAGTGAGCAGAGTGCTTTTGCAATAAAATCGTATTATAAAAATAACGACAGTGTAGTTGCTGTGCAGCGGCAATTTCGACTACACATTGCAATTCCTCGTCACGGGAGAATTCCTTCCGCTCATGCCAAATTTGAAGAAACAGGTACAGCCAATAAATGCAAACTTAAAGGACCCAATAGAAGTGTTAGAACCCCTGAAAACATTGAACGAGTCAGAGCATCTGTTGAACACAATCCAAAACGTCCAGTTAGAAAACGAGCCCAGGCGTTGTGCTTAGGTAAATCTTCTTTGCTTAGAATTTTACACAAGGGTCTGAATCTTCATCCGTATAAAATCCAAGTAGTTCAAGAAATAAAACCAACAGATTTTCCCAGACGTCTACATTTTTCTTAAATTATTTTAGAACGTGGAATTAATCACAACTTGTGGTTTTCTGATGAGGCTCATTTTCATTTATGTGGCTACACCAACAAACAAAATTACAGGCATTGGAATTCCTAAAATCCACCAAAAACCATTACATAGCCCGAAGGTAACAGTTTGGTGTGCAATTTCTTCAATGGGAATTATCGGTCATTATTTTTTTGAAAACAATGATGGAAATGCTGTGACAGTCAATTCTGCGCGTTATACTGAAATGATCAACCAGTTCTTGATGCTACAATTAAACATGTTTCCAGGGATTCAAGATTGGTGGTTTCAGCAAGATGCAGGTACTCCACATACCACAAGAGAATCAATAAATGCCTTGCAGAGATTATTTCCTGGTCACATTATCTCCAGGCGTGAAAACATGGAATGGGTCCCAAGGTCGCCAGACCTTACGGCATGCGATTACTTCTTGTGGGGCTACTTGAAGCATAGGGTTTTTGTTGAGAAATCCAGAAATATTCAGGAGTTGAAAATAAAAATCCGTGAAGAAATTGCCAATATTCCGTTAGACATGTTGCATCATGTAATAGAAAATTTCACCTATCGTATTCAAGATTGCGTAGAGATAAGGGGAAGACATTTACCAGGAATTATTTTTAAGAAATAAAAAATGCATATAATTACCTAGCCATTGTTGTATCTTATTTAAATAAGTAAAGCTACTTTCAAAATTATGATGTTTTCAAAACTTCCCGTTCCCAGGGACCCCCCAGTATATTAATAATGAATCTTCTGATATGCCTACTTTCCATATGGGATAAGTACAACTGAAATTATTGTTCATTAAAAATTAAAACATTTAATTTTTTTCTAATTAAATGTTAAGAAGGCTTTCAAAACCGAAATATTTAGTGAAATTGAAACATTTTAAATAAATTGAATATTTTTAATTATAGGTAAACACTGTTTGGTTTATCTGTTTTATTTTCAATTAGTATTGCACAGATTTCAACAATAAATATTTAATTATTTGTTAGAGGCCATTATTAGACAATACTTGTAAGTTTGTAAATTACAAAAGTTTGTACACAAATTTTATTTGTAGGACAAGAAATGTAAACTTGACATTCGCTTTCACTTTTCTAATTTAATATTTTTCTGCATAACTTTCATCAAATAATGTTTATTTAAAATTTGCCGTTCAGTGATTCTGGGACATATTGGTTATATTTAAAAACGAATTCACGTACATGTGTAATATATTCATGATAAAGAAATGTAGGTAATTTTTTGAGAATGAATTTTTTATAGAGGTTATTTCACACATTAACGTGATAGCCAATGACAGCCCGTTTTTTTGACAACATTGCAACAATCAAATGCCATTATTAGTAGTAAACTAACCTAGATCGGCTTTTACAGTACCAACACGAAAAATTACCGCTCTAATTTTTTATGTCGGCGCGTCGACAAATATCGCAATAATATTTTGACGTTTTGTTTCTTGAAATGTTTTGTGCAAATAGGACAATTCGTGCTTTTACATTATATTTATAAATATCTTCTCTAGCTTATTGCTAATTGTTAACGTAAATTGTAAATTGTAGTATTGCAATATATACGTAGTAATATAATAATATAAAAATAACCTAAAAACACCACATAAGTTGACAACTTCCAATTTCAAAGCTAAGGCTATGTGGAACCTATATAGGTTCGGAACAAGTTATACACAGCTTTCAAGGGCTTATAATACCTAACGTAATTACAAAATAATTTTCACAACTATAATTAAAAACAAATGCCTACGAAGCAGACAAATCAATTAGTTCATGTTAAGTACAAAAATGTACTTACGTATGGTAAACCATCACAAAGTAGGTAACAACACCTTATTTCGAAAGATCAAAACTCTGCACTAGAACATTATAATTCGTTGTACTTAAAATTCTCTCTACTCTACTTAAACAAGCAAACCTTAACTCAACCATTCAACTTCTTAAATTAAAAATAATAGTCTGGGAGGTAGAGCCAAATCTAATTACATAATTTCAACAAAGCTCGTTTTTTCAGTACAGGTTGTTTTTTCATTGCTTATCGAAGAATCGGGTGTCAGCTGACGCGACCGTGGAGATTAAGAGCGAGGGAAGCTGCGCATTTGGTAAATTTTTTTTGCGTCAATCCAACAAATCTACAAAACTATAAATGGTTTATTTATGTAATATAAATGAAAAGAAAATGTGTCAGCTGCATAGGGTAAGGAGCGAAGGTTGTCAATATGTATGAAAAATACGTAAAAATTCGATATTTCAACAAAGCTGAAATTCATATATCAATTAAGTGCTTGGTGTGACAGGAATAAATTAATATTAAATGAAGCTAAAACAGTTATTATGAATTTCCATATTAGAAAATCTTTGCCACTAAACTTCAAAATTTTTAACACTGAAATGTCTGAAGAAACAAAATTTTTGAGTAATTTCCTAGACCCCACATTATCATGGGATATTCATATTGATAATGTTTATAAATAGCTAAACAAGGCATACTTTGGAATTTTACAGATGAAGGATACCTTAAATGAGAGTGGCTTACTAAATATTTATTATGCCCTGGCCTACCCTCACATTTCATTAAATATACTTAGTTGGGGATGTGGAAGAGACAAAAGTAGAGTGTTTATTCTACAAAAAAGAATAATACGTTTAATTTTCAATATAAATTTTAGAGATACCTGTAGGGTAATTTTCAAACAAAAAAATATTTTAACGGTACCGTGTATATATATATATTTAAATGTTTAATGTTTACTAAACTAAATATAAATACTTTTATTCAGTTATCTGACACACATGCGTACGAAACAAGGCACGGCAATCTATTACGATACCCACCACATAAAACTTCAACGTTCAAACATTCCCCAAAATATAACTGCGTCAATATGTATAATATGTTGCCAAAATACTTACGTGAAATAAGTTGCCCAAGGTTATTTAAAAAGTCAATCAAAAACTTTCTACTAGAAAATGCTTTCTATAGCGTTGATGAATTTATATCCAGATAATTTTAGCTTTTTTTTCTCTGTTTTTAATATTCCTTGACTTGATAATATGTCTGCATATTTATTGTTGTATTTGTTTTTGTATGTTTGTCTTTTTTTTCCATTGTAATTTCTGTTTAATATTATATTATTTATTATATATGTGTGTATATGTATGTATGTATGTATACATATGTGTATATATGTATATATATATGTGTGTATGTGTATGTATATTGCATATTGTGTATACACATTTAAATGACTTATCATATATACAATATGTATCAGAAATGGTTAATAAAGATTATTATTATTATTATTATTATTATTATTATTATTATTATTATTATTATTATATGATATAAAAAACTATTAAAAATTGCCAGCTGACAATACCATGAGACAAAACCTGTCAGCTAGGCCTTTTAAGCAGACCGCAGCGTCCAGGTGCTCACCGCATATGGTATCTTTAATGCCCCAGTTAACGTATAAAACTTAAATGAAAATCATATTTGTATGAAATATTAGACACACTTGTTAGATAATACTTAGAGATTGCAATCATTGATTAAGAATAGTGAGGATTAAATAATTTTGGCACATTCAATACGAATAAAACAAATCAATTCTCGTCTGAATCACTTTCACTGCTGTATTCTAAATTATCTTCCTCTTCGGAAGTGCTATCTAAATGGTCTTCCAAATCTAGATTTTCCTCAGATTCTCGAACGTCATCGTTCTCATTTTCGTCTTCACAAATATCTGCCGAAAAATATTGAAAATCATTGAAGTGAATAAAAGAGAATTCATGAAGAAGTAAAAGATTATATGCATAGAATACCTGGAATTTCCTCGCTCTCATTTACGATACTTTCAACTTTCGGGTAATTGATCGCCTTGAAACCACTTGAAAATATACTTCTCATCATGTTCTTCCCATTCATAATCAGTTGGAAAACAAGTATCAATGCCATGTGTAGGGCACTAGCCTACATATATATAGGTATAGAATCACTATGGAAATAATAACAAAAAACAATTATCATTATAAAAATTCTATTTTGAAATAAAAATTAAAAACTTCTTTACCAAGTTTAATTATTAATAATAGCCTTACTTGGTTATATTGGTGACCCCGACGTGATACCTTGGTAAGTTGGTTTCTTCGTTGTAGGAGGGGAGTAATGTAGGGTACATACTGCATTTAAGATATATATTTCATAACTATGGTTATTAAAAAATAACAAAAATGAATTAACAACAAATTATATTATATTTTAAATTGAATACAATTCTCTCAAAACTTATTATTAAATTTATTTAATTGGCCATATTGGTGACCCCGAACGTCTTCACGCACCTCCTGAGAGTCCATGAGGATTTAATTCTCTCGAAAATTCAGACTGTGAAGATTGAAGACATAAAACTGAAGTTTAATAACTTTTGACAGTTGTTACATAGTTACGCAGAAAATTATTTTCCATTCCATGGATGTTCTAGACAGCTGTATCAATAGTATCGGACCAAACGAAACTACTTGTGCTGCTAACCACTGACGACGGACGTCGACAGCCAGCTAAAGATCGGCCGTTCCATAGATATCTTCACTAGATACAATCTCTCCATGAAGATCCTACCTAGATTTTCAGAAGACTTTTTATTACATATTTGATTATGTACATGTATGTAGGTACTCTATTTTTTGCTCCCTATATATTTTTTAAACCAGCTTATCAAGTGTATCAATATATCAATTATTCACTATTTTAATTGTCTCGCCAGCTTTTCTTTAGCCAAAGCTGCTATAGCTGGTGCGACATCTTTGAGAGAGCTCAATCCAATTATGATTGCAAACTTTCATTCACTTAGCACACGCATGCTATTTTTATCAATTACCTGTTAGAGAAGCTCAATTCAATTATGATTGCGAACTCATATTCACTTAGCACATGCTTCCTATTTTCATCAATTGCCTATTAAAGAAGCTCAATCCAATTATGATTGCAAACTTTTATTCACTCAGCATTAGTCATATACATGCTATTTTATTTCAATTCATCAATGACATATAACATACTCGCATTAAGGATAATGTTATTACAAAAATAAATTTCCTTGTGTTACGTTATTTTGTCATTTATCATAAATGACATTAGTAAAAAAGAAAAGTCAGATTTCTTTTTTACTAATGTCATTTATCCAACAAATCTAACTTTTATTTTAAATCAGATTTTTAATATTGATACCTTGGTAAGTTGGTTTCTTCGTTATATGGGGGGGGGAGTATATGTAGGGTACAAGCCTACATATATATAGGTATAAGATCACTATGGAAATAATAACAAAAAACAATTATCATTATAAAAATTCTATTTTGAAATAAGAATTAAAAACTTCCTTACCAAGTTTAATTATTAACTTATTTAATAGCCTTACTTGGCTATACCATGCGCCATTTCGGAATTTTTTTAAATTTTTGAAATATTGACAGAACTAGAACGGAAAATTATGAACAAAATATGCATGGCACATTTGAAATACGAACGGATATACTTCTCCTAATCTTCATGATCATTTTGACCCAAATTGGACCAGTAACAACCTTTCTGCTGCACTTTGTAGCATAATATGATTATCTAATATTTGATACAAATATGATTTTCTTTCAAGTTTCATATGAGGAGAACGATATCAGCAGGCGTGAAATAGAGTATTTCATTAGTTTGTATTGAGAGAAACTTGAAATTGATCATCAGGTGGTTAAAAATATGAAATAATACGTTAGCTGGGGCATTAAAGATACCGAGCGCCTGGACGCTGCGGTACACTTAAAAGACCTAGCTGACAGGTTTTGTTCCATGGTATTGTCAGCTGATAATTTTTAATAGTTTTTTTATATCACAAACTATCATATAAATAAATTTCAGCTTTGCTGAAATAACGAATTTTCACGTGTTTTTCATACATACCCTTACCCTATGCAGCTGACACATTTTCTATTCATTTATATTACATAAATAAACTATTTATAGTTTTGTAGCTTTGTTGGATTGACGCATAAAAAAAATTACCAAATGCGCAGCCTCTCACGCCCTTAATCTCCACGGTCGCGTCAGCTGACACCCGATTCTTCGATAAGTAATGAAAAAACAACCTGTACTGAAAAAATGAGCTTTGTTGAAATGATTTAATTAGATTTGACGCTACCTCCCAGACTATAAGGATTAAATACATAAATATATATTAATAAACACTTTAATATAATAATTCTTGAAAAACTCACTGTATACACAGTTAAATTAAGCTAGCGTTATTAGATGACGGTACCATTTCATCTGATGTCTGCAACCTTAGAACGTAAAAGCGAGAGATTGATAAAATGCAATATTGTCTGGCTTTACTCGTAGTGTGATTGGTCGAAGCGTGCCCGAGAACTCTTCACAGTGAAGATCAAATAAGTTACAATACACATGGTTTAACGTATATTGTTTTTCTTGATTGCCATTGTCATTACGACATTTATACCTACTTTGTTTTTTATTAGTAAACTCTAAAAAGTGACAAGAAAACGTCTGAAGGCAATTAATTGCACAACATAGTATTGACTATGTACTTAATTAATTATTTATTCGTGAAATATTCTCATCAAATACCACTCGTGCTTTTAAATTTTATCTATAAATGTTTACTCAAGCTAAGTTGCCAAAAGGTAATATAACTCGTGTAAATTGGCAGTTTATTATCAAAGATTAAATCCATCCTGCTAAAACGCTCGGGATTTAATCAGATAATAAACTGTCAATTTATACTCTTTATATTACCAGGCAACAACGTTTTCGAAAAAATCTTACCGATAAAATTTTAAGCACTAGCGATATTACATTCGATAAATTAACTCCTATATAAAAAAGTCTATTTGACAGACACATATTTTTCACTTTGACAGCGATAAAAAAGGTGCATCGTTTTTTATCACCGATAAAAATGCCAGTTCCTCAAAAGCAGAGTACATCTAGTAGTCGCACGTCACTTTAAAATCTGTACTATCTGTATCAGCTATAATTTACGAATATTCGACATGTGTAAAAACCAGAGAAGAGAATATTGAAATCAGTACACCAAACCAAACAATTTATAACAACTGTGTTTTTAATAACTGTTCGTTCAAATAATTGTATAAATAAAGATAATTATTGTTGTTGTTCGTTCATATATTCTATCGTTAATTTATCTTGCCAAAAAACACTCGAGCTTTTCTTTTATGGATAAATTTCTTTTTAACTCAAAATTTTGCCAATCAGTAATTTTGCTCGAAAAACTGACATTTGACTAAATCGCTCGACCTCCGGTCTCGAGATTTTTTCATGTCAGTTTTTCTTATAAAATCACTGATTGGCAAAATTATTTCGTTACAAAGAGAAATGTATCCGATAAAAAAAAGCTCTTGTGATTTTACTGTTGAAAATTGCACTGGGCTTGACAGCTAAAACGTCACATTATAACCTACAACTTTCATATTAATAATCTGAATTGTTAATTCAGTTAATAATGAAAAATATTTCTTGTTCTATGTTTTGTTCTGAAAATAATCTAATAAATATATATAATACACTAAAAATAACTCGTATTAGTGGTAGACGGTCTGTGCTTTAATGCTGGTAAGATTAAAGGGTATAGACCAAAAGGTGTTAGGAAAAGACTTTTTTAAATGGTCGACATTTCGTCAAAATTTATTGACATCCTCAGGACTAGTTAGGTGAATTTTCCTTTGTTACATTAGATTTTAAAAACAAAACAGAACACATTGATATTAATAAATACAATTCCTCAACATATGAGTAACTAGTTTATACTGTAGTATAAACTAGTTACTTGAGGAGTTGTTGTATTTATTAATATCAACGTGTTCTGTTTTGTTTTTAAAATTTAATGTAACAAAGGAAAACTCACCTAAATAGTTCTGAGGATGTCAATAAATTTTGACGAAACGTCGACCATTTAAAAAAGTCTTTTCCTAACACCTTTTGGTCTCTACCCGTTAACCGTGACCAGCATTAAAAATAATCTGAAAATTCAGCATTCAAAGCGTGTAAAAAAGTACCCTCGTCTGCGTCTCGGGCACTTTTTGTCAAATCACATCAAAATGAACTGAAGCAGTTTCTAGGCAACACGTTTTCATGCGCTGAATTTTCGATAATTATTAATTACCATAGAAAAAATAATCCAAAAACTGACAGAAACTTCTTCCTGCAGACAACGGTTTCCATGAAAACCTGTAGGGGATGATGGACGTTTTTAAGATCATACTCTCATGGTTGGCAAATACGAAAATCATAGTTAAAGAAGAGCTAATTTCGTTTAATGTTTATTCCCACTTTACTGAGGTATAATGAGGTAATATTGGGCATGTTTAGGAGGGAATGGAACAGCTATATAAACGGGTTTTAAGATTTTTCCCCAGGATATCTGTACTATAACGGTTGGACATAATTTGTATTTGCATATTATATCAAAGAATGACCTAGATTCCGGAATAACCTAGTACACAGTATTATTCTGGAACATATTCATATTTGCTAACTTTTAACGATAGCATTTTTTGATCTTGTTAGATCATCACAACTCAGGCACGTAAGATAAAGTCGCGGATCGTCTGGTAAACAACAGTTATATAATCTTAGCACTGGAAAATTGTTTAAATATTTACAAGTTCTTCGCGTTAAAAAAATACAAGGTTAAACACATTGTCATGTTATATAAACTTAGGCGTTTAAATATGCCTTATAATAATTAATATAACAACAAACAGAACCTATACTGGATTGAAATTAGCATACCTACTCAAATCTCTTTAGTGATACGCTTTTTTTAATGACATGTAATATGAGGAAATAACCACCAAATGTTATACGATACCAGTTGTTAGCAGCAGTTTATCAAGGTGTTACTACAGCTATTTGAATTAATTAAATAGGGTTATTATAACCGTACAAAGATTTTTAAGAATCATCACAGGAAGCGATATATTTCTATAGACATCAATTTGATGTAATATACTTAACATTACAATTGAAAAAATTATTGACAAGTATGGGCAGCAGATACAAATAAATAATTGCGTTATAATGAAGTTGACGTTTTTTCTTCTTAGTGGAGTCAAATACGGGAAAATTTTTACGACTTGGAAAAATCTGGGAATAGGCCAATTTATAACGTATTTACGGGTCGTTATTTTTTAATATCTCGCAATGCAACCCCGGGAAGAGCACCGTCATGGTGCTCCTCGATATTAAGAGAACCTTCGATACTGTATAGATCCCGAGCCTTCTACACAAACTGAACCCACTGGACTTTTCCATACGCGTAACGAAACTCATTCACTCTCTTTCCTGACAGGTAGATCACTGCAGGTCAGAGTGAATAATAGTATATCAATGCGGCGGGGCATTCGCGTGGCCGTCCCCAGGAGTCGTACCTGTCACCTAAACTGTATAACCTATACGTCTCCGACTTTTCGGAGTTTCCGAATACGAAACTTGCCAAGTAGACGGCCATGTACGCGCACTCGCACAACGCTCAAGTGACGAATATGCTGCTGAAGGAGCGCATGGCTCGTCTTACGGTGTATTACGACAAATGGAAGATTCAGATCAACCCCGAAAAGTCGGAATCTATACTCTTCACGCGCCGGTTCACAGAGAACCGCATTCTAGCGTCTATTTATTATTAAACAGTTAGTGAAATATTGTTAATGTTAATTTGGGCAAAAGACTGACATACAACACGCACATCAAAGAAACCATACGAAAAGTGTACTCCATGTTCGGCCAGGGGTAGCGGACTAAACAGAACCAATAAAAATTGCGATACACGATGGTGATTAGACCAGCCATCACATACACAGCGCCGGTGTGGTGCAGCATCTCGGCCACGACAATGAAAAAACTCTGTGTTCTAGAACACAAATTTATGCGCCTCATTTCTGATTCGGGCTGATACACCTCACTCATGTACGCCCGCTGTAACGACGTAACAACCCTAGCGAAGTACGTCCAAGAGATTTCGCAAAAATTCTATGAATTCAAACTGGGCAATAATCCGCTAATCCGCAACATAACACACATCAGACAGCATAATGCAATTCTATTTAATCTGAAACACCCATTACCATACCAGACGTTGCCTATTTTCAGGCAACTTCCACCTTAGCCAACTTCTTCCCTACTATAACATATCTTTACTATATCTTTTCCTATCAATTTTACAATTTTAACCCCCTTCCATTCGTTTCCTGTTGGTTCATTGTTTTACCCTTTTTTATTCTTTTGTCTTCTTTTTGTCCCAAAATTTTCCTCTCGGCCGATAACCTTTTAGAAATTATAACTTTTAAAACCATAACTTTGATTCTTCTCCTATTTTCCTGGAGGTAGGAAGGCCACCAGTTCTTCAAAGAAGTTACGCAAATCTATGTACTCTTTATATATTCAAAAAGTTTATCTCTGTAAGGATAAACTTGAAATAGTGTGATTTCCTCATCTTGTCATTGCTTGCATAATGTGAAGTTGTTTATCGGCCCGCCTTATTATGTAAGGATAAGGATAGTTTACAAAAGCTGCAGAACAGTTGCTTAGATTTCTATCATTTTTCTTCTTATTACAGGGAAGTTAGATGGCTCAAACTGAAGCAAAGGTTTTTTATGCACTTATGCACATGTTTGTCTATAAAATCAATAAATCACAGCAACCAGCATATGCCTATAATAAACTCATCAAAAGATCGGAAATTCATCAAAAAGGCACCCGTCATAAGAGCTTTTACAATGCTCCCAGGCACAATACCGTCTCCTTTCTTCAATCATTTAGTAATAACGCCGTCGAATATTTTAATTTTTTACAGTTTCTAGTTTAATAAATCTTATTTGGTTTATGTTATAATATATTACATGTCTTCCTATTCTTTTTGTTTGTTGTGACGTTTCCCTGGCAAATCGTTGTTAACTTTTATTTTTTCATGAGTACGGGTGGCTAATACACATATTGTGGACATATTATTGTTATTTTAAACTGGTTATGTAACCGTAATTTATTAACTAAGGCAAGATCATGTCTTCGGGTCTAAGATTCCAAAAACTAGTTTACTATGGTAAGTATTCTCCGGGATATTCAGTTTTCTCAGACTTTCTTTTAGATTGTTGGGGGTTTAATCCCATAGAGGAAATTATTACTGGGACAATCTCCACATTCTCCAGGTTCCATAGTCTTTTTACTTCTCTTTTAGTCAGAATATTTATAGATTTTTTGCTGATGTTTCTATTGCATGTTATTCTTATTATTAATAGTAGTAGGAACAGATATATCTATCAAGAGAGCTTCTTTTTCTTTTTTATATACGACTCCAACAAGAGATTACACATACTCCTTTTTTTATATAAAAAGAGGGCTCCAATCAATGAATGGAATATTGGAAGTGTCAGACTCTTACTCACTAAAGCCCCATCCTCCCCGGGCTCGTCTGTATATCTGTATACTACTCCTAGGGCACTGCAGCCTCCTGGGCTTATTCTGCTCACCCTGTATTACCCGTAAGGTGTTCTTTCTAGCATTAATAATAATAATAATAATAATAATGTTTATTTGAATTTAAAAGATTAGATACATCATTTGACAAAGAAAGAAATTTTCCAAATAAACACTCAGGTCTCACAGAAGTATTCTAGTAGATACTTGTTTGTGATGTTGGGAGTGTGGACATTTTATTATTACATTTATATCTAATATCTATGTATAATATAATATTTACACATACATACACATATACATTTACTTACATACTAGACACTATAAAATCAAATATACACATACCTCATAACTTAATAAATAACGATAAGTAAATAAACACATCATATAAATCTCAATAACTTCTCAAAAAATTGCCTTGAAGGATATTATTCATTTGGTTCCTAGGAAATTCCAAAATCCATGTTTTTACTTTCTTTTTAAACATAAACATATTTTTCACATTTCTTATATCATCAGGTAAGTAGTCATATAATTTTACAGATAAATAAGTGTGATTCTTTACACCAACTGTTTTATAAACTTTTGGTTTTACTGTAATTATATTTTTTAGTCGGGTGTCATAACCATGTTTCTTAAAATCTATATTTTTTGTTTTTTGAAGGTTCATTAGAAGAGAGTAACCATATAATTGACGGATGTCCATAACAGCCATTTCTTGTAGCAAACTATTACTTGAATAAGTATATTCTTTATTTAATATAATTTTTAAAAACCACTTTTGTAAAACCATTAATTTATTCAAATAACAATTTGCCACTGCTCCCCAACCTATTATTCCATAGGTGAAATGCGTCTGTATTAATGCAAAATATAATGTCTTTAATTGACTAATACTTAGGTACTGTTTCAGGAATTTGAAACGTGATAATAAATATCTAGTTTTATTTGTAATATAATTTACTTGCAAATCCCAACGAAGGTGTTTGTCAATCACAATACCCAAATATTTCATCGATTTTGCTTCCTCAATTATTAGATTTGATGATATGAGCATTGCTAGCAACTTATCGCTGCGCGGTGCCCCTTAGATGGTGTGACTGAACACGAATCAATTTCTGTCTGTCTGTAATCGATTCGTGCACAAAAGACACTGCACCACTACCTACTTTTTGTCCCGTGAAAACTGAACACCCTATAAATAAGTTTTTATAATGTTAGGTTCGAACTAAAAGTCACTTTTCAACGTGGGAAAATAAAACAAAGTTTATATTACAGTTTCACATTCCACAATACTTATTTTTATCTAATAAGAACTTAATTAGTAATTTAATAATTAGTACTATTAACGATGGTGACTGATTAAGCACTGTAGTAAAAATTTGCCTTTGATTTTTCTCGCGTTTCGAGTTTTAGAAGTTACCGTCGGCTGAGATGAACTTAATTAATTGTAAAAGATAATTAAATAATTAATTAATATGTGCGTCGCGTCGAGTAATAAGTATTTAAAAGTCATTGTTTACTATTTCGCGTCCCGTCGAGTTGTTAAAGTTATAGAGTTCCGAAGCAGACTAGACTTGCAGTACCGAGTGACTGTTTACATACTAAAAATTAAAAATTCTCGAATTTCTCTAAAATCGAATTCTCTAGTTGTTCTGGAATTCAAAATGTGTCTAGAATGATTGCGATGCAAGTTTGGTTTATATTTATACTAAAGGCGAAGCTTAATTTTTAAGAGTCATCAATCAGAAATGGCGCACTCGAGTTAGTCGGACGGAAGATCAATCGGTCACTTACTGCTGCAGCGAAAGGATCACGATAATGTTAAACTTAAGAATGCTGTAGAATCAATATGAAGGTTTTTTACGATATAAAACCTTTACAGAGCGACAGAACGATTTAATTACTAATTTTTGAAAATGAAATTAACCGAATTTAACTTGCAATAAAAAGGCACTTTGACATGACCACCATCACCCATCCAAGTCCTCACCACGCGCGACGTTGCTGCACTTTGTAATGAAGCATTCTTTAAATTCCTGCTCCATTACTAAGGTTCCGGATTTACACACGACACCAATCTGCACACGGCCCGCAAACCTACCCATCTCCTGTCTAGAGGCATGTATTTGCACACGACACTAAACTATACGCAGTTCTGCGTCACCAGTAAGCGAGGATTCTCGGATATAAAAGCCGGCCACAAATCAACATAATTCAGAGTGTGAACAACTCTGACAATATGCTTACAGCGTGCTGAGCTGGACATATTACAGTTTTGTACATCTCCCGACGCAAACATGACGGCGACGGAGCGAATGCAATCTGACCCTGGGAATCCTACAGCGTGTTGAGCTGAGACCCCTCGAGTCGTTAGTCATTCCCCGGCGCCGTTTCGCCGCCAAAACCAGAGCGAATGAGCCTGACCTGGAGACCTCCTGCAACGTGTTGAACTGGGAAACTTCTTGAGTCGACGATATTCACCCGACGCCCGATGCCACTCCCGTGGCAACAACAAACGTCGCATTGCAATCGTTACACTATCTCTCTCTCTCTCTCTCTCTCTCTCTCTCAGATAATAGAAAATGTTGTCCTAAGAACCGTAAAAGATACGGACATATAACCTGTACCTGTATGTTATGCAACACTGCCACACATTACCTGTTTGGAAAAGTAAATAAATTGTTTATATTTTTATTGGGTTGTCTTATTAACTAATCTGGACCCTGATTAATCTCCGAACCAGCTACCCGACAACCAACCGTTACAACTTCGGTGATCTAGTCTAGGTCTGCCAAATTGCCAAATTACATATTCTAACTATAGTTAACAGATCAGAGGTAAGTCATTTAATTCATTTAACAATAATAATATTTCTACGTCACATTCACGCGTTTGAAGGCGCAAAGTGACGCAGTGACCAAATGTTGTGGTCAAAACGACTTTCGATCCTATTTTTATTAGGTAAATTATTCGGTTCCTGATAAGTTTAACCGTATTCTAGTGTTAAAGGCATAGCTTCACAATTGAAGACTTTAAGAATTTAGTCATTATTTTAATAAGAGGAATGTAAGTAATATTGCAATTATGCTGCTTCAGATGTTTAAACGCTTAAAAATAATTATGTACTCTTGAATAGTACATTATTTGATGGCAGGTAGGCTTTCAGTAGAGGGTCAGGAGGGGTGTAGGAGGAGGTAATAAGAAACGAGGTTTTGAGGGAAAGAGTTTTAGAGGGAGAGTGTGTTTTATGGGTTAGTCTAGGTCTGGTTTAATACCTCCCTGACTGCTCACCTCACAGAGGCTCCTACTCCAAGACATCCTCCTCATTAAAATATGCGCTGCTCCCAAAGGTGCGATTTTCTACGTATCTTGTGCGTTTGGTTGACCAGGCAGCTGTTGTATTATTATTATTTTAGAAATATATTAGGGAAGCCTATCATAAAAGTCTTTTACTTTGGTACGTCATATTAATGACTATAAATTCAAAGCAGCCAGTTGTGTACCCTTTCAATTATAGAAATGAAGCGCTCAAGTTTAGTATTTGCACAACTAATGTTTCGCACTTTCTCGTTCACGATAGTTTTACACAGTAAATTTAGCGTACCATAGATGGCGCCTTAGACTGTTCTGACTTTTTCAGTCTGGTTATACTCTACACTTTTCACTGCAACAAACCATATAACTAAAAGTCTTAGGGGAGCTGGTTGAAGCCCATTGCATAGACATTCATTTCTCAACAGATTTGCGTCATTTCGCAGCTGCCAAGTGTGCCCAGATTTCTGAATATATTATTTATTTTCTTTTTATTCATTTCGTTTGTTGCTATTCATTAGTTCATCATTATTTTGAGAATGTTCTTTCAGTGTTAATGATCTGTCAGTAGCATTAAGTGGGATGATGATGGAGTTTAAGTATGAAAAAGAGGATGTCAAAGAAGGATAAATTAGTCTGCGGTTGAGATACCTGTTGTGGAGGAATACTGTATTTGTGTTGGACAAATCTGCCATCCTGTGAGAAGCGAGACTATGTGGGGTGGAGCGAGTTCATGGGACAAAATTGAGCTGAGCTGAGCCACGTTTCGGAATTGTTTTATAAATGAAAGTTTTGTGTATACTATTTTTCTATATACTATTATACCAAGATATTTTTTGACAACAACAAAGAAAGTTCTGTTTCTTGGAATCTATTGGGTAACCCCCATGTATTTCGAGGTGCTCAACACGAGGTGTTAGTTTAACTGCATCACCCACCAATTTTTATTAAATCGCGAAAATGACCTAAAGAACCTCATAAAAAAACCTCATAAAAAATTGGTTGATGGAGCTAGACAGACACCTCGTGTTGAGTACGTCGAAATACATAAGGAGTCCCAGAAACAGGCCGTTTTTTTTGTTATAATAAAACACAAATCGGTGGGTGTTGGAGTAAAAACTGATTCAGCACGCCGAAACACACAGTCCCAGAAATAAACCACTTTTTTTGTGTGCCCGTGTAATCTATTCTTTCAGATAATGCGCATATTTATTTGCCCAAGATATTGAAACATTTTTAAAAGCTGTCCTAATAAACTTGTTCAACATATGCGTGAATTTTTGTGATTGAGTTATTGATTAAATATCTGAAATTATGCTTTAATTTTTATGGCGGTGTACATTGAAGTAGAACGCCTGCAAATGTCCACAGATCATACATATTAACATGTGGTTGTACCTGTTTGTACTTTGTAGATGTAAAATATTATAATTTTATTTCTCGTGTATAATATTTAATCTACGCTGGAATCAACACGTAGATTATTTATCTGATAAGTATCTATAGTATCTAATCAGGAATCGAACGTCAGAGATGCCAGTAATCATTATGTATAAAAATGGTATCAATTCTAGTTTTAATTGGAGTAAAATATTTTCAATACAGCCAGTGACGTGTTATGAAAATAACAGAACATGCTTGAGGTTTGGGAGGTCTGTGTTTAATTTTTGTAAAAGTTGAAACATATACTAATTATTTTCTGGTAAAAATATTTGTATTCCATTTTGTTTAAAACTATCAGCCTTATAGTGAAGTGGCTTACAGCTTCAAGATTACCGTTACAGGGCGGATAAGAGCACCAAAGGTATGTAGGTACCTTAGGTTATACTAATAAATGTGGAATTTCTAAAAATTTTCATGTACAGCACTAAAATCCAAAATGGCCAACAAATACGACAAAATATCACTTAACACAATCTATTACACTGTTAATTTTGAATTACATCTTTAAGCCAATTAAATACACTACACAAACTTAAGGGACAGTCTACATAATGAATAAAATACAATAAAATATTTCCATATTATTTATTTCAGTAATATATAAGTCCAAATATAACGCTAATAAAAGTTCCCAATAACAAAAAAATATTTATAGTTATTCATTCGATGGAATTCAGTATGCAACAGTTATAAATAATTACACTTGCACTTGCAAAGTGGTGAGCAGTCTAGATTGGATTTCCCAAATTTGCAGTTTTTGCAGTCTCCTTTGCAGGAACATTTAATCAATTCCCTGCATGATTGGAAAACCTCTGAAATTGTCATCCAAACTGGTACCCATGACTCTGAAACTTTATTCCAAGCAAAATCGTGTGGAGAAGGAATCACTTGCTGTGTTTGTGGGCTGGTCGTCCAAATACCTGCTTGATAAACTGCCCTTCGGATATGTTGAAGAAGCGCATCCTCAGTCGGTGGGAGTTTGTCCGTTACTCGATTCTTCTGTCAGAAAAGCTACTTTCTTATCTGGTTGATACTGCTGAAAAGAGTGGTTTTATCATATAGAACAACAGTCAGTCGTTCCAGCTTCTTGAAGTGTTCAGAGTCGGCTGTTAGCAATTGGAATGGATGAGTGGCCAAATACACAAATGTATCAGTTGACGTCATGAAATGCTTGCTCTGCTTCCCAAATGGACTTCTTACTCTTACCTTTGAAGGCGGAGGTTGTGTCGCAACCAGAGAATGAGTGAAACAGGTAGTGCTCGTGATTTTGGCTCCCACAGGCTGCACATATGACGTTGATGTGGTAAAACCTGTAATGCTTGCCCATGCCAAAGGCCACCCAGATATCGGCCAAAGGTTGAGTCACTATTAGATCCTAGAATGTGCCAACAAGGCTGATAATCACATCTGTGTCTACAGTACGCACAAGGAGATTTATCCCTTGCTGTAATGAATGGAGTACATGAACCACAAGCCTCGTGTCTTCATGACTGCAGTTTTCCTTGGGTGTGTTCGAACTGATTTGTGCAACTGCTTTCTCTGTTGTGACATATACATCTTTGCCTGAGGCCAGTTGAGCCCTAAAACATTGGAAGTCAAAAAGTTGAACAATTCCTTCTCGTTCATTGAGTCACGGAGAAAGTCCATCCAATTTCGTGGCAGTTTGGTGTTGCCAGATACTTTCGTTCGAATCCCCTCACCTTTTTTCCTGGGTAGACTCCATTAAATTGTCTGGAATGTAGGTGTCTCAAACAACATGTAATCTTTGGGCGTTCTCCAGCTGCTTATGAAGGTAAGGTAGAAATATCTTATCAATATACTGATTGAAGGTGTCGACACTAATAGGGGGCAAACAGTGGACGATGACGTCACCGTCTAGAAATTTGTCATAGTCATAGGTTGGAGGAGGCTCTGATTGACCTGACTCCTCAAGCAGTATTCCAGCCTTGTTGGTCTTGGTCAAAAATTCAAAAAACTGGGAGATTTTTGTTTTTTTTTTCCAGTTTTTGTTGATTTTAGTACCTAAAGCCTACATTTTTGGTAAAAAAAATTTAGTATTTTTTAAAAGTAAACTAAATTTGCTACAAATTGGTAGCAGAGTGGACTCAAGATCAAGTAGTATCCGAGATACAGCCGTTCAAAGTTTTGCAAAGTTTTCATATTTTACCATTTTTAGCAATTTTTAACTTAAAAATCTGTGACATACCTACTACTACCGCCGGGGTTCAGAAAATGCATTTTACCCGAGCCCAAGCCCCAAACGGGGTCCGAAGGGGGGGGGGGGGGCAAAAAATGACTCCCCCCACATATAGTACTATTAAATGGATCGGAAAACATGAAGGAACATTATTTTAAAAAATCAGTTATAAACAGGTTATGCTTATTAAAACAGTCAGATGAAGATTTGAAAAGATTTTTTACGTACGAACTGTCACATTTTCCAATGTCAATATTTTCAAGAGGGAGGACACGAAATCTTCTTTCAATGCAGCATTCCAATCAATAAAGATGGATGAGATGCAAGGAAAAGCTAAATTTGTTGTAGTAGATGGTGGTCATCTACGTTACAAAGTTTTGTGGTTTCCAAGCTCCTCTTTTGGGTCGATAGCTGCCAGGTACATCAAATAGTTTTCGTTTCACATTATGGTCCAAACGTCGCTGAAGTTTTCGAGGGCTACGCAACAACAGACTACGAAGAGCTCGGGGTGTGTTCGTCGGCTTAAGGCTATCTGCCTTAAGTCGACGAACACGCCCGACGTCATATTTGACGAAACAACTATAACAAATTTCACAAGAAAAGTTTTTATCTAATGAAAACAATAAAATTCGTTTTGTCGATCAAAAACCACATTTGAAAAAGAGGAAATTATTGTAATTCAGACAAAAAAAGATGCGGACAGACTGATTGTCACCACAGCCATTTCTATGGCTTCTACAAACGATATTGTGGTGATCGCTGGCGAAGACATAGATCTTCTAGTCATTCTCACTGGCGTTACAAAGAAACACGCAATCTTTTTCCAAAAATGTGGGAGAGGAAAAAACCGGACGCGACTTATTCAAACGCTTCCTCGAAATACACTGAACTCTTTCTATTTCTGCATGCCTTCAGTGGATGTAACCCTACATCGGCACTGTTCAGGCAAGGACAAATGAAATTAGAAAACCTCCAGAGGGGAAGATTGCTGTATTTTATAAATCAAATGCCACACCTGAACAAATGGCTGAAGCAGGCGAGATTATCATGGTTGTGCTCTATGGAAGCAAACATTCAAGCCAAGCCCCTCTCTGACCTCATTTGGGGCTTGGACTCGGGGTAAAATAAATTTTCTGAACATGTTATAGTTGTAGTACGTATTACACAGATTTTTAAAAAAATTGTTAAAATGTCGAAATATGAAAACTTTGCAAAACTTTGAAGAGCTGTATCTCGCAGTTTTTTGGATTTTTGACCAAGACCTGGAGGTCTACCGAGGTTGTAAACTTGGATTTAACATACATTTTTAATCCTATACAACATATTAAAAAAGTATAGATAGCTGATTTGACGTCAGGTAGGATGTATAAAGCTACTGTATTACTTGATTCGTTTCGTTTTTAATTAATCTTCCAATAGCATTATGAACATGTGTCATACCCGTTGTTGAACTCATTAATATTATTTTTCAATACACATTTATGCAAGGGAGGCTTTTGGTCGAGGGAAACTAATATAATTTTACTATTGGACCAGTATAAAAAATATGAAAAGTACTACGTCCTCCTAAAATTCATAGAATATAAATATGCTGGATTCGCCCCCTTCCCCAAAGGCAAGACTCCAAGCCACTCCTGCATTTACGAGCCAAATTTTCTTCTAAGATGAATCGGAGTCTCACTACATTCCGTTAATAGAAAATCTCATAATTAAAAACCTTCTATTCGTCTGTGTAACGTAAGTAAAAATCGCGAACAAAATATGTTGCGAAACATTCCATCCGTTACTTCTCTGAAAAATGAAGCAAACAAATTACCGATACAATAAATTAAATCTGTGATAAACAATTATTTATTCGAAACAAAACAAGTTGCCTATTGTACTGGCTGTCATTTTGAGTCGGTTTTGATTTTGCATTTAATCGTCTACAACATGTGCACCTCCTACTTGAATCTTACGGTGTAATATTATGTAAATTCATTCGGCGCATTAATAAATATCTTAATTTGAATGATGCTTTGATCTAGAGCGCCATGTTGAACGCGAATACCACAGCCACCTGCCCGTAATAATAGCTCTCCTCGTATTATTTGCTCACTTCGTTTTTTATTGTTTAATTAACTAGGTGAACGTTTTACCTGTAAATATTATGTCATATTTACAGCAGGATGTAGACTTTTTTTTAATTTAAGAACAATGCCATTTATCTGACTGACTAAAATTATTATAGATATAATTATGAATATTACGTACAAAGTCGTTAAGGCAAAAAATGCTTCAACCAAACATCGACAAAACTGGACGTGGCATTAAAAAACTGCTTTTTGCTTGCCTGCCTAGAATTGCCCCTAGGGGTTTCTTGCCTGCCCTCCACCTTCCAAATGAATTTCTATCCAATTATAACATGAAATGAAAATTGATACGTGCCTGCTTTTGGTGCATCTTGATATTCCCTAAAATGTCACTATTTGGGGTAACGAAAGTGGCTTCACTACTTCGTCTAAATTAGTCGTTTTACCAGATATTAAAATATGGTGCGGGGGCTAAGTGGCTTTTTTGGCCACTCATCTTTACAAGCATTTTCTATGCGCTGATTAATTCTATCGAACTTAAATAACGACAAAATAGACTTCTGGCATATGTCAGCCCGTCGAGTTGGCCATGGTTCAAGATATAAAAATCAGTGAAATTATATCATCGTTATAAAGCCAATTTTTTTTGTGGGTACACATTTTATGTTTAGAATGAATAAAATAAGATTGCCAGAAAGTGTGGGCCATCAGGGGCGCAACCGGAAAGGTAAAAGAGGTAAAAAAACGGAGTTATATAACATCATCGTTACAAACTTTTTTAAGGTTTAGCATGTTTATTTAAATGTTTTGAATACAGAAAAAAATTCCCAGAAAGAAACTCCCGTCAGTAAGGCTAGCCAGAAAGAAAATGTTTAGGATTTTTGAAGAAAATTGGATTTTTTTTCGCATATTTCATCTCAGAACTCTAAACTTATCGTTACAAGTTCTGGCTCCTTTTTAAAACGTAAATATAAGCTCCTCCAACAATAGAATAGCTTCCCCGTAAAGTTCTTAGTGTCAACAAAAGTACCATAGGCTCTTAAATACAGGAATTTAACAGTTTCGGCTAACTTGACTCCGTACCGTGCCTCAGATGTATTGTATCATTATTACCTTTCTGGCTGCGCCTCCTGACGGCCCACACTTTCTGGCGACCTTATTTTATTCATTCTAAACATAAAATGTGTACACACAAAAAAAAATGAGCCTTGTAACGATGACATGATTTCACTAATTTTTAAACAGTGTTCGTGACGCTCCTGACAGGAGGTGCCCCGCCAGAAGTCGATTTTATGAATCGTTATCATCCATTAAACCATAAAAATATCTCAAAGTTCATAAAACGATGAGTTGCCGAAAAAGCCACCTAGCTCCCGCTCTAATAGTGATTTGTCTTTATAGACCGGGAGACAGCGACGCATTTTTGGTACTCATACCATTAAGGCTTATTTTTACATATGTAGTAGTTTATTGTGAGTACATACACGAAGCGGCGGTCAGCTGACGCACCCGCGGTGGGGAAAGCTGCTATTCGAGTAAATAGAAAAAATTTTTCCTAGAAAATGCATGCATATCTTAAAAAAAACAATTTTTCCCAGAAACTTTTGTTTTGAAGGGACCAGATTAATGGAACATCTAGATAATACATGATATTAAGTGGACTTCGCATATGAGATCAATTCCAGTTAAATACCGGTTTATTAGGGTGACAAAATGGCGAAATTCTCCCGAAAAAGGGAAGTCCGAACTTCCGCCCCCTCCAGTTCCCTCATTTTTGACGCAATTCAAAAAATAAAAAAAGCACTTTTAGCAAATTTAATTCTATTTAAATTCGTGAGAGTAGTCTTTTGGCCTAGGAGCCAACATTGAGAAGTTGCCCGCACTTTTGAAACACAAAATGTGCGATTTTTTGCCGTATATCGCCGACATTTCAGTAAATATCTCCGAAATGAAAAAAATATCGAAATTCTGATATCAGCAAAAGAATCGTAATAAAGAATACTCGTTGACCTTATTTTTTATTTCGGTCTAGCTCTCACCGTTACGGAGATATCTGCGAAAAATTGTAAAAATAGGTCGCATTTCGGAGCCGAAAAAATTGCAAAAACATGTGATCTGGATACGTTCATATTTTTGAAAATCACCAGCGGGACGGTCATACGATGTCACGGCGTAAAAAGGAAAACTTCCAGTTAAACCTAATCGTAAATTGCACGGCAAAATTCGAAAATTCGACTCGGCACAAACGAATCAAAAGTCGCATTTTGTGACATTTCAGAAAATCGATATCTCTCCACAAATTCAGCTATGATGTATGCATTTTCCGGAAAGAAAAAGTCCCCAGTTTAACCGTTCTTAGCTCATTAATTTTTGGAATATGTCAAAAATTAAAAAAAAAAAGACTTTTAGATAATTCAATTCTCTACAAATTCGTTAGGGCGTAGTTTTTTGCCTACGAACCACCGTTTAGAACTTATGTAAGTGTTAAGTAAAAAAATGTCCAATTTTCCGCCATACATCGCCACATATTCATGTCAATATCTCGGAAACGAAACAATTTAGGAAAATTCTGATGGAACCGGACGATTCCTCATGAAAAGAGCTTGTCTTTTGGGAGTTTTTATTTCTGAGCTAATTCCAACCTTTTCCGGGATATAGACGAAATACCGTAATACAAAAACATTCCGAATAAAGCGCAAAAATATGCAATCTTAAAACGTTCATATTTTTCGAAATACACCAGCGGAACGGCCGTATGATGTCACGACGGAAAGAGGAAGAGTTCTAGTAGGTCCGTATTGTAAATTGCATCGGGCAAATCGGAAATTCGGCTCGGCAGGAATGAATTAAAACTTGCATTTTTTGACATTTCAGTAAAATACGAATTAGCTGACTCAATTTTTCGTGAAAAATAGTATATTGTGTATCTAGGTGTAAAAGCGATACATTCCCGGACGACGATGCAATTGTTGGCCGAGGCGCTAGCCGAGGCCAACAAGCATCGAAGTCTGGGAATGTGCTTTCACACCGAAGTACACATACTATTTTTTCTGAAATCACAATAAATACTATTTTAAACGTATAAAAATAAAAAATATAAACATTTAAAAAAAAAATTTTTCTGAAATCACAATCAATACTATTTTAAACGTATAAAAATCAAAAATATTAACATATTAAAATATATATATATAAAAAACCGTACGGGAATGTTACTTCCCGGCCTAGGCCGGGAAGTAACATTCCCGTACGGCTTTGTTGATCGTTGCTTAGCAACGGATCTTTTTCGGTCTGTTTTCTGATAGTTTCCTAGCAACGGACTAAAATACTGGAATTGTGTATTTTTCGCTCTAAAATCGCGCCGAAAATGTAGACATTCCCGATCGATTTCAGAAATAACATTATACATATTGTTATTTAACAAAATTTGAACTTTGATAAAATTACTAAAATTTAAACATTTAATCAACATGTTTATATGAGCAGCGGACGTATTATTATCGACAGCCATTTTAACAGCTGACTATGATTTTTTATCACTTTTTAAAATTATTAAACAACAACAAATTTCAACTTTGATCTATTTCAATAATTTTTTTACGCGTGGGAGGTGCTCCAGCACCTACTTTCACCGTTACTTGAGCAGCTGACCGCCGTTTCATGTATGTATACGTAATAAACTATTATATAAATGAAAACCAGCCTTAACGAAATGATTAGCTCCAACAGGTCGCTGCCTCCTGGGCCATTATTATTGGTGAGCTCTAAAATATGGTGATTTTGATTTCGTTTAGTTAAAATTAAAAATTAGCCATTCGGTATAACTAAAACTTGGCTTGTCGTCATCCACCTATTATATTATCAAAGCTGTTGTCACCGGATGAAAACCATTCCTGGTAATGTAACAAAAAAGAACAGTTTTGAGCGTACTTCCAATTTTACTACACTTTTAAAAATTTTGGTCAAATTTCGATATACTTTTCAAAATTCCTGCTGCGAGAGACATGAAAAATTTACTCTCGCAGCACGTCTCCCATCGGGAGATAAAACGTCACTGAAAACTGATAGTTTTCATGGTAATTGGGAAAAAAATTTATTTTATTATTTTTGGTCGACTTAGCTAAGCTCTATAACAATACTGATTTGTACATACATCCTGGGTTTTTTATGGAAGATAATGTATTCATATTTAATGTGCCCATCCAACAGGACTTAACTATCCAGGCCTGAATTGGGGGTATAGCGTGGTCTATTGTCGATGAAGCGGCATATAATGGCCATCGTACCTCGACAATATTATGAATTGGCCCGGATTAGTGCCAGTATTAACTACCAGTCCACGGGAGAAAGTAAAACTTTCTTAATGTTCCTGCCCCACTTTCTAGAGCTGATAATATTATTTTCATCTTCTGAATAGGGGAAGGAGGCGTCTTAAACACGCTTTTTAGAGACGAGGTTCCGAGATCCGATGCCGGCAAGTATTTGCAGATGCCTCAGCCTGATTCCGGGCCTTTCGCCCTCTTTTTTGTTGGATTCCACTAATTTGTTTTCTTTTTGGATTCATGGTGGTCTTTCTAACGTGTTTTCGGATGCATAGTTGATTGTATTTTGTTCCTTTCTGAATCCAAAGTCAAAATTTTCAGATTGGCTCAGTTCTCATCTCTAACTTCAAGAAACACCTGTAAAAGGTTTCTCGCCCTTCGCAGGGTTATGGAGTTTTAGAGGTCATGGGGTTACAGTGATATGAGGTTGTGGCGTTACGAGGCTATGAAATAAACATATTTAAAAAAAAATTCTAACCACTCATTTTAATGTGAAAGGAGAAAAACCGTTTTTTTTGGGGGGTGGGGGGGTTGTTTATAAGAATACGCTGATCTGGTCCGCCGGGCAGACCACTTTTTTGTGTGTTAGGTGTTTTTTGGGATTAGGGATGAAAAGCGAGCCAGTCTGAAAATTCTGACTTATGATTCGGATTCACATGATCAAAATACATAAGAATACATTGGTTTGATCTGCCAGACAGACCACTTTTTTGTGTTAAGGTTGCTTTTTGGAATTAGGGATGAAAAACGAGCCAATCTGAAAATTCTGACTTCGGATTCGGATTCAGCGGGTAAAAATACATAAGAACACACTGGACTGGTTCGCCAGAGAGATCTTTTTTTTTTGTGGAGCTGTACACATGTCCGTCTATTGGTTAAATGCAGTTGCTCTGACTGTTGTGCATGATGCACCAAAGGGAAAGGCTGCAGCACGCTACTTCGTATTGGGAGGTAAACAATGCAGAAATAAATATAATGAAACGTAAATACTTGATTGATAGAGTTAAATTTAAAAAAACTTGTCACTTTCAAAATTATAAGCTTGTGAACCCCTTTTTCAAATACCAGGTGCCAAAAATTCTTTTAGATATAATATCTGCTACATATTACCACTTTAAGCCTTTATCTGAAAACATTTACTTTGTTCCAGGAATGAATCGGAAGATGAGGAAGAAAATATCAACCTAGAATCATAGAAGTTATGGAGAAGTCGGTAAATTGCAAGAGCACTCCCTGTTATTTTAAAGTTTTTGTAAAAATGTATTATCTTAATGTTAAAATAAAGATTACCAAATATTAAAAGTCTACTTGCGATGTTCAAAGAAACTCTTCATTAAAAGACAACTCTTTTTATATACGTGGAACGCCGAAATAATGCTCTTTCTTTTTTATACCGGGTAAAAAATTGACAAAGGGAACAAAAAAGCAAAAAATGCGTATATAAAGATCTGATATATAAAAAGAAGGCTAGCAGCAAGGCATTTTGGTATGGTGTGAAAATGCTAACAAATGAAAACTTCAAAAATAAAACCGATGTTAAATTTATTAAGAAAAATGATATAACATTAACAGACCAAGAACAAATTTCAAATGAATTTAATGAATATTTTGCAACAATAGGTCTAAATTAGCGCAAAAAATAAAAAATCATCCAGAGCAGCAATCTTATTAATAGAACTGCCAATTCACTTCTTCTGCACCCAATAGAAATAAAAAAGTTTATAAGGGAATTAAAAAGTAATAAAGCTCCGGGTAAAGATGGGGTCAAGGCTGAGATTCTGAAGGACTTGGAGGAATATATAACAAAACCACTATGCTACATATTTAACATAGTAGGAAATGTTCCAGTTTCTATTACTATGTTAAAGGAGGTAATAGTTACACCTATACATAAAAGTGGAGATGTGGGTTTAGTTGAAGACTATAGGCCCATTTCGCTTATTTCCTGTATCAGCAAAAAATATTAAAACAAAGAGTAAGCTCATACTTGACAAAATATAATTTACTATCAGACCTGATTATGGTTTTCGGGAAAAGCGCTCAACTAGTGATGCCATAGAACATTTAACAAGCCTCATGTATGATGCCGTGGACCAATCGAGGCCATCACTGTGCATTTTGTTAGATTTAAAGAAAGCTTTTGACACGGTTTGTCACAAGAAACTCATACTAAAGTTGGAGTCCATTGGGAGACAACAAAAACTTTTTCAGAGCTACTTAGAAGATAGGAAACAGTTTGTTAAGATAGGGGATAAAATAAGCAGACTTGAAAAAGTAATATACGGTGTCCCGCAGGGAACTGTGTTAAGGCCTATTCTATTCTATTCATAATATATATGAATGACATACTCACTATGAAAACGGCGGGAAAAATCTTCTCTTTTGCTGACGATACAGCAATTTTTTACGAAAGCGATTCATGGGAAAATTTAAAAAGATTAATAGAAAAAGACCTACAACTAATAAAAAGATTATTTGATAATAAAAACTGACTATTAACTATAAAAAAACATTTTTCTTGCCATAAACGTCATACAGCCCAAACTTACCAAACTTTAATAAACTAGATATAAAGGATGGAAATGACATTATATACATTGACCTGGCCAAAAAAATTAAATACTTGGGAATTACAATTGACTGTCATCTTAGATGGCAAGAACATATAAAAAACCTATTACAAAAAATACGTGGCCTAATATGTAAATTCAAACAGTTAAAAACGATTTTAAGACAAAACGAATTAATTGCTTTGTACAATGCCTTAATCGCATCAATATTAAGGTACGGAATAATCGGCTGGGGTGGTGTAGGATCTACATATCTTACACCTCTGGAAAATTTACAAAAAAAAAATCATAAAAATTATCTTAAATAAGGATTATCGGTGTCCTACAGAGCTCCTATTCCAAGACTCAAAATTGCTAACGATTAGGCAAATATATTGCTATACTGTTTTACTAAATAAATACAAAAATATTAACAAAGAAAATGAACAAGCAACACACCAATATAATACAAAAAGTAAACAACAAGGACTTCTTAGAACAAATAAAATGACTAAAACAATTGGGCAAAAATATTTTGGATATATCGGAACAAAATTGTACAACATGCTAGACAAAAATATTAGAGAAATAACAAATTTCAATAATTTCAAAAAACAAGTGAAAATATGGTTAAGAACGCAGGGTGTAAGAGTTTACTCAGCACTGCTTGACTAAAACCAATCTTGGTTTTATAAACATTGCATTGGAGGTAACTATTAAGTATAAATCCGTTATTTATTTAGATACAGTAAATTTTAAATTTTAAAAATTGAAAGTTAGCAATTGTATTATTTTGTATTCATCATTAATTATTACTTAGTACAAATATATACATGTTTTGTTATAAATGGAATACTATTAATACTGCTTTCATTTTTAGTATATAGCTGCATTTGCAGTAAGTAGCTGCTTCATAAACGTAATGTTAGTGACAAAAAAGGTATCCCCTTTTTCTTTTCTTTTCTTTTCTTGTGTTATGTTATGTGAAAATATTAGATGTGAAATTGCAAAATAACTCACGCAATCAAGCTTTATTCAAAACTTAAACGTGGCAGCCTGTTATTTACATCCAATATGTTCAGTTATATTTTCGTGTACAGTATGTTATGTTTTTATATATTACCTGAATGTAAATAAATTATTATTATTAGTATTATTATAAAAAAGGTATTTAATAATGAAATTCTTGATGTGATTGTAAATCCCATTTTTGCTCTTTTTAGGGGATAAAAGTAGGTGGTAGAGGGAAACTGAAATGATAGAAAATTTTTTGTGTTCAAAATTGGTTACAGCGCGTCAAAATATTTTAAAAAGTTAGATGATAATCTTAGGACAAGACTTTATTTTTCTAGACCTGTGATCATTAGTTAGGCGTTTTCGGAGCAGCTGATTCCAAACAAAATGTCAAAAATTAATAATTGAAAATGGAGGATAACGACGGATCAGAAATGCCGAATTCTAACGACAAAATATATTATAATCTTTTGCGATCTTCTTTGAAGGTGGTTCAATTTTTTTTTATTTAAACATTTTTTCTAATAGTAAGTAAACATCTTTTCAACAAATCCAGAAGCGAACTATAATATATTAACAGGGCGTACACTTGTTACTATATTTTTCCAGTGGACCATCGAAACCCGAAAAAAACGTCGGATCGAAATGAAAATCATATCTATCGACTCGAGAGCGAATTTAGAAAATTCCGTCCGTCGGTCAGTCGGTCTGTCGGTCTGTCACGCTCAGCCCCCCTAATCCGTTTTCGGATTTCGATGAAACTTGGGTGGTTGATAGGAGGCCTTTAGAAAACCCCAACTCTGGAAGCTTGGCTCCGTTCGGAAACCGAAAGTACCCGATATAGACGTTTCAAGTTTTTCGGGAATAATTGAATAAGTCGATAACGGGCAGTCGAATCAAGACATTTCAAAAAAGAGATGGTGCCGCTAGCAATGATCTACAGATAAGTATACCAGAGACTATGTCGAAAAACAAATGGAAATTGATTTTTTTTGCAAAAAACCGGTTTTCTCGAAATCAGGGTTGGGAAGCACGATAACTGTCCAGGATATTGATCGATTTCGATAAGACTTCGTGAGATCAAAGGTACATGACCACAAATGAAGCCTGTTGCTGGCGGCCCGAATCCATTGACAGCAAGTATGTTTTCCAAGGCCGAGTATGATTTTACAAATAAATTAATAACTCCCGAACCGAACGCCCGATTTTGATTTTCAAAAATGTCAATTGTAGGGCTCGATCCAGTCTATTAGGTGACGTTTGTGAGAAATTTGACAAAACAAAAGCGAATCTACAAATCCTGGAAAACTTGATTTTTTTGATAAGTTCTACAAATACCGAACAGTTTCCTAATAAAAATCGAAAATTAAGTGTTCCGTTGATCAATCTCTATAACCAGTATAAGGCACGGACCTTTTTGGACAAAAAATCTGGAACGTCCGGTATATCAGAGTGGCAGTCCGCCCGAAAATAAAATCGTAAGTCTGAAATCACTCCGGTGATGTTTCTGCATTTTATAATTTTCTATTGCTATATTCTTGAGTGAAATTTTGGAAAATTAAGTAATAAAAATTTACATAATATATATTTGTTCATAGAATTATTTAAAAAAATATTACAAATTGATAAATTCTCCGTGCGATATAGGTGCAAACAATAACATAGTGTTACACTTAAAATATCAGCATTCGTTTCATTATTTGGTCAAGTAATGGTATTAATTTAAGAATTTACTTATAATCTTTACCTGTACGATGAAATTAAAATTTGATAAAAGATTGAGGTGTGTGGAAGCATTGTTTTCAATTCCTGAATTGCACCCATTGTAAAAGAAACATACGAATGCAAAACAAAACAGGATTTACTAAGAAACATATTTTGATATCGTGTCTTCTCGAAAATTCTCTATTTTGGTAATACACGAAATTATCTATGGGTGTCCAAACCAAAAAAATGAAGATCATACCAGGGAAAATTCTATCTCTATAAATATTTGACCGATTTTCATTTACTAAATAACAATATATCCGATGCCCTTTCTGTATTTCAAAATGTAGTTAGCCTTTACTTTAGTCAATGCAAAATGAAAAAAAAAAAAAAGAAAAATAAAACATGTCAAAATGTTGTCTACGACCTTCTGATAAAAAGGTACTGAATCATCCCAACAGGGATAAAAAGCATATCAAAATGTAGTTTTTACCTTGTTAAGTTTGTCGCATTCCCTAATTGAGAATAATGAATAATTACTGTGTTTTTTTCATATATCTGGAAAAATACCTACGTTTAATGATACATTTGTTATGGCAACTATTATATCTTAGTTAATATTATGATTTATGTAAGGATATTTTCTACGGTGTATAATTATACATAATAATACATGATATTCTTCAATACTTCTTATAATCTGCATCAGCGACTATTTTTAAATAAAAAAATATAATTCATTAAAATGCCGTAAAATAACAATTAACAACTTACATACTTATCTTGCTCAATAAATTTAAAATTACTAATCACAAACACATATAAATTTGCTATAAATATGCCGTAGGAGGCTAAAGAAACTGTTTATATTGAATTGATTGTTTATTAATAGTAAATGTTATTGAATACCTATGAATTATAAATTGATTTTTTATATGCGAATAAATTTGACTATATTAGATCGTAAATATTTGAAACTATTTTCGGTGGTGCCAAACATCTTGTGAATTAATGTTTCGAAAATTGATTCAAATATAAAAATATGATATAGAAATGTGTAGAGTAAGAGATATTTTGATGATAAAATATTTTATGAGAACTCCTTGAAGTTGAGATAAATTTCTTTGTGACACACTTTGTGTAATTTGTTTCATGTCATTAAAAAAAACTGGTAACTAGGACCGACTAGACAAACAAAAAACCTATATGACTTTTGAAATATATAGGACATTTCACTTATCTGCGGAAACTGTTAGTAAAATAGGAATTCGTAGTCGACTTTTATCCAATCTTGCATTGTATAAGTTTTTAAAGGTGTCATTTGGTCCCTAGTCGGTGAATTCGTCCCAGAACTTTTTAACTTAACTTCACGGAAATTTGAACTAGATATACAAATTTGCCGTTATTACTTTCCATTGATCCTGTATAGTGTATTGAGAATTAGGCATGGTCGTTACTCGTTTTAAAGCAAATGCGAAGAATAAATCATGAGTGAACTGCGCAAATAATGATATTTAGAATTAGTTGAACCAATAATGAGCTTTGTGAAATTTAGTTATTTACTCATCTGACGCTTCGAGTTTGAGAATCATTTTACCAAAATTTCAGAAAGTTTTGATTTCATATATGAATTTTAAACAAAAAATATACGTTGATATCTTAATAAATAGCGGAGCAGATCTGGTTTCAAAATGAAACCAACTTTCAAAAAAAAAATTTTTGACAGTTCGGTTACACGCGTTCTCTTTTATCATGTTATCAAGTTAGTTCAGCTTAATGACACGAGGTGGGGCATGAATTCGCAACAAGTTTTTTCACGATAACTTTGTTATTATTGACTTGACGAAAAGAAAGTTAAATTAAAAATTGAAAACCTCTCGGAAGCGCATAATCTGGTATATAATTTTTTTCAAATCGGATTGTAACTTTTCGTGAAACTTTTTTTTTAAATACACTTTTTTTTGCCGTAACATTAATATACGAAAAAGTAATTCCTTAATTTTTTTAAGAAAAAAAGGATTTAGAGGGCTCAGATTTTTTTGAGGTAGGTGAAATGGATGCCGGAGGATGGGGGTGGTGGGCCAATTTGGGGAGGGGGAGGAGGTAGGGAAAGGAAAATTATTCAACTCCTCGAACTTTTTTCCCTGTCGTGCGATTTTGAAAACCCAAAATGGAGTTTGTCTTTAGTATTTGACTGATTAAATTTTTTCTATTTTTTTCAAATAAACAAATTTGTGGGAGGGGAAAAACTTTTTGTATTTCTTTTTCAAATGAGTTTCTTTACGTAGGAAAGGGTTCAGAGGAGAAACTTTTTTACAGGTAAGTGAGGATCTTTTTTATCTTTATTTAAAAAATATATATATATATATATATATTGCAATCCAAGCAATAGGAAGGGAGGGAGGGGGCATAATGTGTTTGCGGGAATAAAGGGGTTAGGGAAAAGGGATAGGGACTTCGGACCTTGATATTCGGCAATATGAATCTTTTTTCCATCTTAATATTTTATCAATTTACCTTTATCAAATATTAAACTTATTATAAATAATTATTTAACGCCGTCACGAGTTTTCGCGGCCCATTTCTCTAGTTTGTCTATTGGATATATAAAACAATTATTTTTCCGTTTAACTCGCTCTAACTCAAAAACGGCACAATGGATTACTTTCAATTTTTTATCATGTTATCACTATATATTTGTTAATAAAATGTGTTAATATGTAGGTCAAATTTTAATAAGTGTAGAAATCATTACTTTTTTTCTATGTCTATGTCGAAAATTTGCATTCTCAAATGTAACATGCGGGAAACTTTTTTATCTTTCGAAATAGATACCAAGTATATCGACGGCATATGAAGATAAAAGATTGGCGTAACTTTTATATTTAAAACTTTTTTTTCTAGCATTAACAGTTTTCAAGAAAATTGCAAATCAGTGATTGTTGGCCCGGTACTGCAATTAATTGCTATTAGACTTCCACGTTCCTTATGATCTCTTTATCATTACATAAGTTTTGCATATATTCAATCTCTAAAAGTGTCACCCATTCACGGTTAGTAAATTAAAAACTTAAAAAACTAGAACAAAAATCATGCTCCTTGCCGATTTGTTTAACTTTTTATATAATTGTTGCACATTCTTTAGAATACTCTTCCCAGTTTTTTAGAAATGTTCATTTTTGAACATTTTAAATCTTATATTGACGATTTATTTGATAAACCAGTTGTCAGTATAAAAAAAAAGTAAAAAGGAGCAAGTACATCTATAATAACCTGCCTGTGTTTCAAACTTGCGATCCTTGGATTTCAAGCTATAATTCTACCTATCGTACCACCATACCCTATTGCCGAAAGCGATAATATTGCTAATATAATGTCACTATTTGAAAATCATGTCTGCGTTTTAATATTATATTGTTATGAAATATATATTATATAGTTAAATATATAAATAAATGATAGAAAATAGCATTTTAAAAAAATTCTATTCAATTACAAATCTAAAAAAATCAGAAAACAATTTTTAAAATTTTAAATGATTAATAACTTTTTATTTATTGATCGATTTTGTTAAAAAACAAATTATGTTTGTTTTAAGCATTTTTACTGTTATAACGCCAACTTAGTTGTTAAACTACTCGCCCGAATCTAAGGTTTGTGCAATGTGTAGACACTGTAGACTATAGTAATAGCGCAACTTATTTATAAACTGCCGTTTTGGCAGTTTAAAATTTGATAAAGGGTACATTGACAAAATATTAAGATGGAAAAAAGATTTATATTGCCGAATATCAAGGTCCGAAGTCCCTATCCCTTTTCCTTAACCCATTATTCCCGCAAACGCATTATGCCCCCTCTCTCCCTTCCTATTGCTTGGATTGCGATAATTTTTCTTTAAATAAAGACAAAAAGGTCCTCACTTATCTGTGAAAAAGGTTTCTCCTCTGAACTCTTTTCTACGTAAAAAAAACACATTTGAAAAAAAATGCAAACAGTTTTTCCCCTCCCACAAATTTGTTTATTTGAAAAAAATTAAAAAAATTAATCGATCAAATACTAGAGATAACAGCGAACAAGTTCCATTTTAGTTTTTCGAGGGAGTTGAATAATTTTCCTTTCTCTGCCTCCCCCCCCCCCTCCTCTAATTGGCCCATCACCCCTATCCTCGGGTTCCATCAATTCTTATCTATTTCACCTACCTCAAAAAAATCTCAGCCCCCTAACTCCTATTTTCGTGAAAAAATTAAGGAATTACTTTTTTGTATGTTAGTGTTACGGCAAAAAAACGTGTATTTTGAAGAAAAAGTTTTACGAAAAGTTACCGTCCGATGTGAAAAATTACCAGATTATGCGCTTTCGCGAGGTCTTCAATTTTTAATTTAACTTTTTTTTCGTCAAGTCAATAATAACAAAGTTATCGCGAAAAAACCTATTTTGCGAATTTTAAATGCGAATTCCTGACCCATCTCAAGTGATTAAGCTGAACTAACATGATAAAAGAGAACGCGTGTAACCGAATTGCCAAAAAAAAAAATTTTTTTTAAAGTTGGTTTCAAAACTCTTCTTTTCTCGCCAGATCCGCTCCAGTAAAAGGACCTATTACCTAATAAAGGTAATAAACATACATTTAGAAATATGAGTATTTTATGGTAAATTATCTCTGTGGAATGTAAAAGGCGGTTTCCCATCTAGTCATGAAAACTGATTTTGGATATAAGTCGAATTATACATATTATTATAGATCGAAATTACACAATGCCATAAATAACATGGCTTTGAATAAGTTACGAGTGAATGAAACAATTTTAAAATATCCAGAGGAACAGAAAACCCCATAAATCGAATATTCAAAATAAACCAAACATTACAGTTGTATAATTATTTGCTTGGCCCTGAGTCGGCCTTTCTCCACCTCGATCTAAAAGATCTTTTAAGAATTACCCTACAACTAGTTATTGCCCAGGATTTGAAGACTTTTTGCAAAGCTTGTGATTTTCCCAGGAGCTAATTTCCTTATATTTTCAGGCGTTAATTCCGCCTGTTCTAGGTACTACCCTAATGAGGATTAGTACCTTGCATTCACAAAGTATATGTTCCGCAGCCTCACCTGCAGCTTCGCAATATCTGCATTTATCATCTTCTGCCATGATGTACTTGAGATGATATCTCAAAGGGCAATGGCCAGTTAGAAGGCCTGTGATCAGCCTTAGGTTGGACTTTTCGAGTTCGAGAAGCATTGTGGCATTCTTTGTTGCTTGTCTTTGGCCTAGAGTATTCATCCAGTAGGACTTTTTTGTTCCTTTTTCCATTTTTGGACCTACACTGTTGTGTTCCAAGCCACAGAATGGTTTGGGTCCGAAAAATGGGGCTTCAGCCCCTTTTCTTGGAAGGCTATCAGCTAATTCATTGCCTTCTATTCCCTCATGTTCTGACACCCACATCAAGGTAATCTTGTTGTTTTTTTGCTAGTTGCTTCAGGGATTGTCTACATTCCCAGGCAATTTTAGACTTGAAGGTATAGAACCTGAGAGCTTTTAGTGCTGCTTAGCTATCTGAAAGTATATAGATCCTTGCCCTTCGAGTGCATGTGTTAATGCATTCCTGGACATACAGATCTATAGCATAGATTTCTGCCTGGAAGATGGTTGGGGTGTTGCCAAGGGATTTAGATTTAGGCAAAGCTACGCCAACACTAACCCCTTCATCCATCTTAGATCCATCTTCGATCCAAACGCAGTACTTCGACCCTGCTCACCTGACGGCTCCCAATCAGCACATCAAACGGGCAGTTAAAGTCATGCTTGATTGGCATTAAGTCAGTAGGTTTGGTCATGGATTCAAATTGTATTAGCTCCAAAATCTTTAAGTGACCAACCAAGTCGCCTGGTCCAAATTTAGGTGCCTGATGCAGCCTTAAGGCACTAAGTGCTGCCTCCTTCCTCACATGCAAATGCAGAGGAAGTCCAGCATTGCCTCCATAGCTGTTGTGGGACCGGAGCACATTGCTCCTGTAGTCCCTAGACAAGCAAGGCGTTGCAGTTTTTACAGCTTTCCTTGTGCTAGTTTCTCTTCTGTTTTTAGCCACCATACACATGATGCGTAGGTCACCAAAACCGAAAGGTAGGACCAATGTATCATTTTTCGCTTCACACCCCAAGTCTTACCAGGTAGCCGTGGTTGCGTTTTGTCAGTCCTTTGGTTTTCGGAGCCTTAGATACCTGCCAACTTAAATGAAATAACAAGAGTTGACGAAGAAGCCTCTTCCTTTGACCAAAATGATGGAGAAGGTAACCCGATTTGGTTTCTCTTTTTAAGAAAAGTGTTGTTCAAACGAAAATATGCAGACGTGGGGACATCACAGTGAGCCGGTCGACATAAAACAAGGCAGCCGTCTGTGATAATATGCCGACAATAAGGGTTGCATGAAAATAGAGAAATGAGTGAAGTCAGCCCAGACAAATTGGACTTATAAAATATTGTTGGCGTTTTGTAGGTATACTTAAAAACTGCTTTGTCTTTGCTCCAGATCACTCCATCAAAATTATCACCTTAGTAAAGCGACGATCACTGTTATTATGTATTTATGTTATGTTTATGTTTTATTTTTATGCATTTTTATTTAAGTTGTTTACTGTTTTGTTCATATAGAGTATAAAATTTTGGTTAGAATATATTTAAATTATGTATTAAATTACTTTATATATTTATTTTGCGTTGTTGTTTCCTGTTTCTGCATTAGGTATCCTACCTATACATTAAATATTCAAAATAAAAACTTTATAATTTTCTCGTATTCTAGTCTTTTAGAATGAAGTTTGTTAATGATACCTAACACAAAAAATGTCAGAGTTCGGCAAAAAACTGATTTTACCGGTATTGACAATCTCCCCATATATATGTGCTATTTTAACTTGTTGGCGTCTGTCCGAAAATTGCGACCGTCTGCAGCATTTTTATTTTTATTTATCAAACGTATACAACGAACCCTTCGTACCTGCGAAAAATGATGCCGGTATTTTTTTTTTTCGTCATTTGGGTTGGTCGAACTTAGACGATGTCTGCCGAAGAAACGCGACCGTCTGCGTCAATTTTCGTTTCGTATCTGAAATATACACATCATTCTCTTACCTATTTTCAAAATTTGTTGCTGGTATCTTTTTTGCGGTTTCGGCCGTTTCTTACGTATTTTTGAAAACGTGTGCTTCGAAAATGCTACCACCTAGATCGTCTGCCAAAGCAGATTTTGAAACTACTTCATTTTCCTAACATTTTAAACTGTGAATCGTCCTGGTATTCATTATGAGATGAACTCATGATTTTTTTCCAAATTTGAAAATGTGTATTGAGGCTGATTACAAACGGCCGACGCTCGGTTTCTTTTTACCCGAGTTTACTACTAGATTTGCCTGCACTCAAACCTTTGGTATTTTTTTTTGCGGTATTTTCTACGCGAGCTCTGGGTCTAGTAGCTGCCCGTATTTTTTCTAAGATAATTATCAAAATCTATTGTCCGGTTAAAATTTACCAATTAAAAATTATATTAAATAGCTATAATAATGTTATTTAATTTTAATTACATGTCATCACTCATATATTCCTTCACGCCATTTGGCAACATTATTTCGCTTTCACCCCTTACACTGTCGACACTACTAAAAAGTCATTTGTAAATCGAAGGAACATACCCGAGCGACAGAGAGGCAAGCTATGTGTGTTATGAATGAATATGTAATTTTAGCGAAGTGTGAGGCATGGGTGGAACAAATTTATTAAGACAACTATGCAAGGCCATAACTTCACTTTAAAACAGTCCTAACTCTCCAAGTTGACACAAACAGATATAAACTATACTTATTTCCACATTGCACGGCCTTTGCCTCCCATACCTTACATAATTCTATCTGTTTACTATAATTTTTCTTCTGTCGGGATATGAAATGTTTGCACTGGATTGCGGTAATAAAATTAATTAATAAGTAAGTAAATCTGGTTTTAAAAGGAAATAGCTGACAGTAATATTACGCGAAACGATATTATACTCTCGATAAACAGATCTGTCGAGGATATAGTCCGCACATATTAGACTTGGAAGATAAGGATTAATTACTGAGAAAACCAAAATAGTAAAACGCCTTTATAAAAGAAAAAAAATGCATATTAACATACAATTAATTGATTAACTCAGACAACGTCTACTCAGAATTTATAGTTTTGCATAATTGAAAAATACCGTCATAAAAGATTGAGATAAAATCCCTCAGGATATCATAAATAATACCAGATGATCTTACTAAGTATTAATTTGTTATAATGTTCTTCAGTTCTTCATCTCTTGTTGTTTTTTTTTTTATATATTTATCATTCAATTAATGGTAAATGTTCAATGTGTAGCAGAGTCTAATTTTAATGTGTACAGGGTGGACCAAATTAGATAGGATTTGAGGTTTTTTCTATCTTCGATCGTCTATCTTTTTCGACTAACGAGTTACAGAGTGTTTTTGGAACATTGCCATTTTCGGATGACCTCTGTGTCTCAATTACCAAGTGTCGAATCGAAAATCGAGTAACACATTCTTAAGGCATTTTTTAAGTAGAATCCGTGGCTGATAAGAAGTTTTTGAGATATAGAAACTTGTGTTTTTTTAAAATGGAATACCCTGTAAATTATTTCATTATTCGAACACAACTTAAATTAGTTATCCAACGATATATAACACGTCGTATTTATCTGTAGAAGAAGTGGTTAATTTTCGAAAAATTTAATATATTTGTGAAGAGGCCATAGAAAGCTATTAACAACAATAGTAGAGAGCTCATGCGTCCGAAAGTGCCTTAAAAAATGAATCTGTAGGGCTTTAAATACTAAAAGCTGACAAGTAGATAAATCGAGAGCATATATATAGGCAAACTCTCAAAAAAAGTTGTCCAAAGATTGTCCTGTGCAAAAGGGCGTTATTCATTTTTTTGCGATTTATGTAGTGCATCACATAGCCTTTCTTTTGTAAAAATTGCATAATATTTTCTGTAGCTGTACGGCTGTAGAAAAATAAACTATATTCAAAAAAGCATTGCGCCTTATGGAAAACGCAAACTTTAAGTGCCTGTATCTCTTTTCGACCTTCGCTAGAAATTAATTCATTTTGCCATTTTTTTACATTAGACACTCAATTACTCGAAAACTAAGTCTCAAATAAAAAAATATATTCTTTATAAAATGAAGGCCTTTGCTTTCTGACTACGACGAGTTATGAATGTGAAACTAACGCGGTTACAAAATATAGAAAAATATTACATAGTTTTTTGTCATTATAATTAATTTATGCAGCATTATATACAAAATTATTGTGCATTATTTGAAATAATCTAAAATTATGGCCCGACAAAAAGTACTTCGATGCTAAATACCAACAATACGAAAATTTGTCATATTTTCGATGGGATGTTTATAGTACAAGCACTGGGTAAACCATCTAATGCCAAAACATTTGGTGAATATTCAAAAATATTCTCATATATTGTTTTTAGAAATGAATTCAATGCTTACAGAATTGATGTAGTTCTAGACAACTACCAAGAGCATTCGATTAAAAACATGACCAGAATAAAAAGAAGTTCTAGTTCGTCTATTGATAAAGTAATTAATTTAGGAGTTATACTTCTACCCCAACAATGGAATTTATTCATTATTCAACTTCTAACAAGCGACAATTAGCAAATTTTTTATCATTACAACTAAGTGAATTATGTAACACACAAGCAATTCAATTTGTAACAGGTGGCGGATATCGTGATGTTATGGAATACCGAAGCAATTTTAAGCTAGTGGATGATTTGTTAATATCAAATCACGAAGAAGCTGATACTAGACTTTTGCTTCATATTTTATCAGCAAAAAAAGTTGGGTACAATAAATGTATCATTGATTCCAAAGATACCGATGTTTTGGTACTTCTTGCCCACTTCAGGGAGCACTTAACACCCGTTTGGGTAAAAGCTGGGAAGAAAGGACATGAACGATTTATACCAGTGCACGATTTGGTAATAGATCAGGCATTATTAAATAACTTACCAGCGTTTCACGCAATCACAGGGTGTGACACTACTAGTCAATTTTCTGGTATGGATAAAAAAAGCTGCTGGAAAGTATACCTTACATATTACAAATTGCTTGGTCGTATTGGAATAGTTAATTTTGACGATATTTTGTTTAGAGAAGTTCACACCTTTGTTCTAAAATTATATACAAGCAACGAAGATATATCGTGAATAATTTACGTGGTATCCTAGCAGCTTCGAAAACGCTGGATAAATTACCACCTACTGAGGATAGCTTAAAACAGCATTGTTTACGGGCTCACTACCAAACCATTATTTGGCTCAATGCTCTTAGTCCCATCATAAACCTTCTTAATGCGCTCGAATATGGTTGGCAATCTGTCAGTGGTAAACTGCTATCGCTATTTCAAACTGGTGCAGCTGTAAAAAATAAAATAAAATGGCGTGCATAGAATCTTGCAATTGCATGGGCCAAAAATCCTGTTCAAATATCTCTTCAAAAAAAAAATATAATTCATGAAAATACGTTTGTAGAAGAAGAAAGCGGTGAAGATTTAAACTAACATTTTTATGATTTTTTTTTAAATTCGAGTAGTATTTTCTATAAATTTAGACGTTACTCAAAAAACCGTTTAATTATTGTAATAATGTTAATTACTGTTGTGAAATAACTGATACATACACATCACATCACAGACAGATCGTAGGCACCGCTCGACCGCGGGGAGTAATGCGGGCGATCAAGGTTGCAGTTCTAAGCGCTTGGAGATTTTCTAACCGCGTTAGTTTTAAATTCATAACTCAGTTGTTATTTCACTAAAAATATTTTAAAAAGTACCGTCGTAGTCAGAAAGCATAGGCCTTCATTTTATAAACAATATTTTTTTTTATTTGAGACTTAGTTTTCGAGTAATTGAGTGTCTAATGTAAAAAAATGGCAAAATGAATTAATTTCTAGCGAAGGTCGAAAAGAGATACAGGCACTTAAAGTTTGCGTTTTCCATAAGGCGCAATGCTTTTTTGAATATAGTTTATTTTTTTACAGCCGTACAGCTACAGAGAATATTATGCCATTTTTACGAAATAAAGATATGTACTTCGGCTATGTGATGCACTACATAAATCGAAAAAATTGAATAACGCCCTTTTGCACAGGACAATCTTTAGACAACTTTTTTTGGGAGTTTGCCTATATATATATATATATCTATCGATTTATCCACTTGTCAGCTTTTAGTATTTAAAACCTTACAGGATGAACATTTTGAGTCTCCGAGCTCTCTACTACAACAACACTTCTTATAAAATAATTTTGTCAAAAATAGGAAAACTAAAGTACAATAAATGTTCGAATTATCTTCCATTGACATGTATGAATTTTTCCAGGCGCGGATCTAGAAATTTCAATAATTTTATTCTCGTCTGTGGCGCATGGGACCCATACGAAATATGGGAAATAACATCTCGAGAAGCACTTCTCTAACGACCTTGAAAAAGCAGTTTGCGAAAAATTTTTTCAAAATTCGATTACACCCCTCCAGGTTTAGGGATTCCTGTTTAAAATTATTTTTTTTTGTGATATGCATTTTACTTTTCATAAAAATACAACAATCCGTTTTGAAGTTTATGAAAATATTTTCATTACTAACTGAGATACAACGAATTGAAATTTTGTGATTTTTTAAATTGTAAATCACAAAATTTCAATTCGTTGTATTTCAGTTAGTAACGAAAATATTTTCATAAACTTCAAAACACAGTGTTGCATTTTTATGAAAAGTAAAATGCATATGACAAAAAAAAATAATTTTAAACAGGAGTCCCTAAACCTGTAAAAAATTACATTTTATAAAATCTCATTTTTTAACTAGGTTGAATATAGATTTTACATATTTTTAAACTGTGTAAAAAGTCACACTTTACATTAGAATTTGATGAAAAATAATGTTCAATCCAAAAAATAAGTGTGAAATGTAGTTGTGACTCTTTAAGGAAAACTAGATCATTAAGTTGTCAATATGTTGACAAACTTTATTGTCATACATTATTTTTCTAGTTACCCTCCGTGCACTCTATGGAACGTCTGACAACTTTGTACCATTTGTCACTGTTTTCTGTTAGACACATGGTCTCCCCAAAACCCCTTCCCATCAACTTCTTGGTGGTTAGCCCAACGTTTTGGACGGCATTTTTTTCATTTCTTGCAATCTGGTTTGATCTCAAATATGAACCGTTCTATATTATCCTTTCTCTGACTGACGTAGCCAAAAAAAATGAGACAATTTGTGAATTTGCTCGAACTGCAACCATAATATTCGTTTTATGTTGATTTACGCTTAAACCGTAATCACAGCATATTGTCTGATGGATGAGCTCATCTTCGTTTGCTGCAGCTAAAGGGTATCAGCTGCAAATCTCAAATTCGAGATCTTACTTCCACTTATAGCTACTCCTCTCTGTTAGTCCTCCACCATACAAATTTACGTCATCCCAAGGCCTTAAAGAATACTTTTCATGGTACAACAAATTTTTATTTTTAACTTTTTGTTATATTCTTCGCTCTTTCCAGACCTAAATAATAATAATGATGATATTAATAAGACTGATAGTTGCCTGTAGTAAAGGGGGACGTGGATTACTTGTCGGTAAGTGGCAACGTCAGAAGCAAGTCAATAACCTTCAGAGATATTTCTGTAGTCAGAATTCTCGATTACATCAAGTTGATGCTGATAGGCGTTGATCTCCACCATGCGAATCCAGAGGGTATGGAAACAGACAATTCCCGAGTAGCGAGCACCTTACAGCGATGGTCTGAGAAGCAGCTGCATGGGCGGCATGCTTACGACCAAAGTGGATGAGGAGGCATCAAATGCTTGGCTACATAATGGAGACATATTTACAGAGGCCGAGGGCTTCATGACCAGGTCATAGCCATAAAAAATTATAAGTATATCATAGGAGCGGACATAGAGGACAACAGATGCAGGAGATGTCAGCAGGCCTCTGAGACCATCCAGCATGTAACCGAATCCTGTCAGGCATTGGCTGCTACCGATTATCTTAAGCGTGATAACCAGGTGGCAAAAATACTTCATCAATCCCTGGCACAAAATCATGGACTAGTTCATGATACGGTGCTCTATTATCAACATACATCTGATTCGGTCAAGGAGAATGAGTCCCATAAACTATATTGGAACCGATCAGTTATTACGGATAGACCCATCCCCAATAAGAGACCTGGTCTCATTTTGATTGATAAAATAAACAGAACAACTTTTCTACTGGATATAGGCATTCTCAACACCCACAACCTGGATCAATATTACAATGAGAAAAGATCACCAAGTGTCTCCCTCTGACTGCTGAAATTAAAGACCTATGGCGGCAAAAGAAGGTAGTAATTTTGCCACCGATTATCTCCACTATAGGAACCGTTACAAAAACGCTGGCAAAGAACCTTTAGCAATTAGGAGTATCTACTAGCGTGAGAAACCAAATGCAGAAATCACTTATTCTTGGCACAACATCTATAGTCAGATCGTTTCTTACTATTCCCCTTTAATGGTATCATCTTGCACCAAAGGCCGAGGATATTTTTGCAACTCACTAAAAAGTGATGATATAGAACGGTAATAATAATAACAACAATAATAATAATTTATTTATTCCAAGAGACCATTTATATTGGTATAGGAAAAGTCAAATAGTGTGTGGCTCCTAGAATACCACCTGGTTAATAATAAAGGTAAAATATTAAAATATTACCTTACACAATCTTACACAAATATATTGCATACTTTTAACGTACAAATTAAGTTAAAACATTAATTTAACATATACGTATTAGTTTAGAAATTCTTCAATGCTAAAAATTACGTTCTAACGGAACAATAAATACTTGCTTCTTATATATTCACATTCACGGGGAAGTTGTATTTTTTGCTAGGGAAAACGAAAACTATTCTGAAGTAAAACATTTAAAAACTGAAGCTACTGAGAAAGATTTTGAATATGCAGCTGTGAGTCGGGTAGAATCAAACACAATTATAGTTGGGATTTACAGATCTCCCTAGGGAGACTAAAATAAATTTATTATGCTATTATGGGATTTATTATTTGAAATATGGTCCTCGAATAAATATCAAAATATAATCTTGTGCGGAGACTTCAACATTAATTTCGCAGTCGACTCCAAAATAAAATCACAGATGGAAAATGTGCTCGATTCGTTTAATATGAAAATAACTATACATAGTCCGACAAGAGTAACAGCAACCACCGCCACAATAATAGATAATGTTATCACTAATATAACCAAACTTTTTTTTTTTTTCAAATAACATAGAAACCGGTTTATCTGATCATAATGGGCAAATATTTAAAATCAATGATATAGATAAAAGCAGGTTGGTCACTAAAGAATAAGACAATGTAATAAAACGAATCATGATAAATTCAATAAATTTATAGGTGAGATCGACTGGTCATTTCTGTATGGTGAGCGAGACATAAATTCTGCTATAGCTCTTTTTTATAATTATTTTATTTCATGTTTTGATAAATTTTTCCTATTAAAAAGGTTAAATGCTGGGAATTTACGAGAAGGAAAGAATGGCTCACAGAAGGAATACGGGTAGCGTCTAAAAATAAAAGCTTAAAAAACATAGCTCCAACCATAACTTTATTCAATTTGTAAATACCTACTAAATACCTACAAATAAGGTAAAAACTACATGGGAATTTGTGAATGGTGTTCTTAAAAATGTAAGAAAGTCTGAAAATATTCATATTGATATCAATAACGAACCAGTCACAAATCAAAAGCAAATTGTGGAAGAGTTTTGTAGTTTTTTTTTGCAAATGAAGCCTTTAATTTATCTACGAATCTCAATGGCAATATTTCATTTGACAGCTACTTAAAAAGAGTACCATTTAATAGCAGAACTTCTGAACTTCATTCTTTTTCAAGCCTATAAGTGAACAAGAAACTATAAATGTAAAAAAAATAAAACTAAAAGAATCATGTGGCTGGGATAAGATATCTATTGACTTAATTAAAAATAATATTAATGTACTCAGTGTCCCATTAACTTATCTAATCTTTTTTTCAAATGGAATTTTTCCAGATCATTGTAAAACAGCTGTTGTTAAACCTTTGTTTAAAAAAGGTGATACCACGAAGCTTACTAATTAGAGGCCAATATCTTTTTGCCAACATTATCAAAAATTATAGAAACTGTTGTAAAAATCCAGCTAGTACAGTACTTAAGTAAAGATGAAATACTCACACGAGCTTAATATGGATTCCAAAAACACCGAAGCACCTCGAATGCCGCATTTGCACTTATAGATAAAATAAATAGCATAATCGAACAAAAAGAACCAGTAAACGGTATATTCTGTGACCTGTCAAACGCATTTGACAGCGTAGATCACCAAATATTATTGGAAAAATTTATTTTTATGCCATTAGACTACCGCATCAGTGGTTTAAATATTTGACTGATCACAGAATATATGTAGAACTTACTGATTCCTCATGGGACCCCATGAGAAGTAGCTTCTAGTAAGCAAAAAGTAATCTGCGGAGTACCGCAAGGTTCGGTGCTCGGGCCAGTTCTCTCCTTGTTATATATTAACGACTTAGTATTTAGTTTCCCGTCAATATGTTTCTCCTTATTTGCCGACGGTACTAGTATTATAATAAACGATAAAAATTATGATAACCTAATAAGATACACACAAGATACGATGAATAATGTAACAGATTGGTTCACATCAAATAAATTATTACTAAATACAGAAAAAACTCATAATATTACTTTCCAATATCCAAGAAGACCTTTACCAATTCAGTCAATCAAGACAAACTCAGGTGAAATATCAAATACAGAGCATATACAATTTTTGGGTATTCGAATTAATCAAAATCTAGATTGGTCAAATCATATAGAAGAGATAAATAAGAAATTATGTAAATCTGTTTTTGCCATATCCACAATAAGAAGAGAGCTGGGCCAAAATGCAGCCCTAAATGTCTATTTTGCTTATTTTCAAGGAATTGTGCAGTATGAAGGAGTTTTATTCTACTAGATTCACAATGGCATGAAAATTTAGGTTGGTACTCACCCTCTACTATTCTATTCTTGTACTTTTCTTCTTTCCCTACGCCTTTAATAAGGTATTGTAAAGTTTATTGATTATGTATTCAATGCATTCATGTATAAAAGTATGTACACCTTGTATATAAACTTTATTTGGGGAAATAAATGTAATGTAATGTTATTCTTATATTGACAATATTTTTTATTTCAAAAGGCAGTGTGTTAAAATATTTAATTCCCATATAAGTTGGGCCATTTTTAAATAACTTTAAATTATGTGAAGGGGTAGTTAAATCCATATTAAACCTGGTATCGTACTCGTGAAAACATTTGTTTGATAAAAAGTTTTAGTGATTACTCTTGACATAAAGGAGAATTTCACATATAAATAGACAGAATAAATTTAATAAACATAAGTCTTTAAAAATGGTCCTACATGACTGCAGTCTTGAAGCACCCTCGACGGTTCTAACTATTCTTTTTTGAAGTTTAAACAGTCTGTTAAACCACTTAAAATTCATTTAAAATAGATCTAATTGTGCACTTTGGTCGTGGGGAAATTTGCAACAGTAAACCATATATATGATTATTTTTTTGTTGTAGCTAAGTACATAAACAGAAAATTACATTTTTCAACACCAAAGTGCGAAATAGCTCCTGTTGTAGGCGAGCCTGCAATTTGTACCGACTCCTCCAACAAATTATTATAATGATAAGTGTAACCGAACATTAACAACGTGCGGTTCGCTATCTTGTTTGCATCATCGATCCGATCGTGTCTTTTAATAACGATGTGAAAAAAGCATAAATTTTATCGGTGTAACGTTGCATTCAATTCAAAATAATTAGGTGTATATAAATTGTCGAGCATTAGAATGAGGAACAAGCTGTGTGGTCCCGCTACGGCATATCGTTGCAATAATTTAGAATAGCTGTAGATCACACACATGGTGTAAACTTGAGATAAGCCATTATGAATAATCTGAAAGATTGCCGGGATTTTACAGCAAATTTACACACTGATAGAATGAATAACTATGTGGCATATCAGGTGTGACGATGACACTTGCAACTTTACACACGTTTACCACAAATAAATTTATTGTGGATTTGTTGTATGCGCGTATGAGCCGTGGTGGTCCAGCTGGTATATCTCGACAAAGTATCCGTTATTATTTTCTATGTTCATGGGAATATGCCTATAAAACGTAGAAACGCTTTGTCAGTTACCACTTTTATTATACGGGGTGTGTTAGATGAGATGAAATATTTGGCAGGTAAATTGTATGACAAAAATTAAATGGGAATTTTCACATAAACTTTGACTTCTACATCCATGTGGTGGAGTGGAAGTAGAGTAACGGTAAAAAAAATTATGATTTTTTTTTGTTCAAATGGGCTTAGAATGTCATGAAACGTCGAGATTCTAAGTTTGAGCAAAAAAATTACTGCCTGTCGGTCTGTATCCACTTTTTTTGTGCGCGCTATTACTCTGGAACAATTTATGATATTGACTTGAAAGGACCCCGCACATTTCTTATGTAAATTGGCCTACAGTCGAATTAGCTGAATTTTTAATATGCTGTAGATTTCAAGTTTCTGATCAAAAGTTCTCATGTGCCCAACTCGATCCTATGTCTAGTTTCCGAGATACAACTATAAATTCTTGTAAAATTCTGTAGGTATCTTGTCGAACTTTTAATTTATTGATGGGGTATTAGAGGTCAAAGGAGCAATTTCCGAAAGTTTTTCAATTAAAGTTTTTTGATCAGGAAGACACATAATTTATGTAAAAAATGTTTTACCCAATTTGACTGAATATTTTTTCATTTGTTATTTTTATATAGATTTTCCAGCGTCTTCGCCAACATTTTTCAAACTTTTATTTTTTCTACACTATTTTTGTTAAAATAACAAATGTTTTTAATGCAAAATATTACAAAGAGCTATTAGAACGTATCACAATATAAAATATAAGAAAAAAAACATAAATTCGAAATTTTTTTAATTGTAGAAGAGGTAGGTCATTCTTGAACATTTCTTGAGCTGTATCTCGGAAACTAGACATAGGATCGAGTTGGGCACACAAGATCTTTTGATCAGAAAGTCGAAATCTACAACATATTAAAAATTCAGCCAATTTGACTGTAAGCCAATTTACCTAAGAAATGTGCGGGGTCCTATCTTTAACCGTTTTCGAGTTATTGAACATTGAAAATCGTATTTAAGCTATCTATTAATATAAAGATATCCGCACCTATTTGTGTGTTCCACAGGGTTCCATTTTAGACCCCTGTTGTTCACAATTTATACTTCACAATTTGTAAATTTTGGTAAATCCTGTTCGGTTCATATGTACGCGGATGACACCCAAATTTATTATTCTTTTTATGCTAAGGATTATGAGGCTGCTGTGCAACAAATCAACACTGACCTAAAAAGTTTATCAGATATATCCACACAACATTCGCTCATTTTAAATCCATTAAAATCAGCTATGCTTTCATTTGGTAAGAAACACGATTGCGCCAATTTGCAAAATTTAATTAATATCGAATTAAACGGATGTCGTTTGGAATTGTTGCAACATGCCAGAAATTTGGGTCTAATCTTAGATACAACTCTGAGATTTAGAGAACAGGTTCGTAAATTTATACAAAAAGCTCTGCCCCAAGACTTCTCTATCCTCACCGAAGTTATTTAAGTATAAACACTAAAAAGACCCTTTGTGAAACGTTAGTGTTATCGCAGTTCACATATTGTGCCCCAGTGTATGGTCCCTGTTTGGACAGGGATTGAAGCAATCGTATACAACGTGTGCAACATTCATGTATTCGATTTATCTATGGTATACGTAAGTTTGAACATGTGTCACATAAGTTGAAAGAACTGCATTGGCTAAATATGCAAGACCGGAGAAACTTTTATTCAACTTGTATCTTTCACAAGATTATCACAACGAAGGCGCCATCTTATCTTTATAATAAAATAACTTTTCGCAGTGATGTTCATAATCTCCTGGTCCTGTCAGGTCTAAAGGTTTACTTAGTCCACCTATGCACAGAACTTCGTTCTATGAGAGAGGTTTCAGATACTGCATTTATAAATTATATAATAAGGTCTCATTTGGTGCTAAATCATTTAGTGCTGCGAAATTTAAAAGATATCTCAAAGCTGTCCTGTTAGGACAGACAGAATAGTTATATGTGCCTATTTGTTTGTTTGTTTACTTATTTATTTGTTCGTTTACCTACTTCTTTATTTATGTATTATTTCTGCATATACTGTCTTAATATTCTATACTAAGTACCGTACATTTTTGTACACTTACTTAAGTGCGTTATTTTTATTTTCAATGTGGCAAGGGTTAAGTGGTAGAGCACACTTGTTGTGAACTTCCCCTTGAGTTTTCCAGAAATTTATTTTATATTTGTTATTTTACTCCTATGTACAATATTACTGGAAATAAAGTCATTTATTATTATTATTTTAATCTTATTCCGCTGAAGGGGAATACTGAAACGGTGCATTTTAAAAAACTTCCCTAACCTGCCTAATTTAATGACTGGAACATTTCAGTAGGTACATTGTTAGGACACTTTTTAAGATTCTTTCGTTGTCGTTATCAGAAAATCTTAATCGTTGTTTGTTTTTGAGATAATGTCCTCTATATTTGTTTTTTCTTACGGGCGCCATAATTTTTTGTAGTCCAATAGTGCTCCCACTTTCAATGATTTACAGGGTTATTCATTATATTTAGGCCACTCTTTATTGTCGTTATTATTGGAGATAGAAAAAAAGTATCGGACGAAAGTTGTAGGGCTGTAACTGAACCCCTCTAATAAGTTAATGGAAGCACAGTGGCGTGCAGAAGCAATAATATTTTTTTAAATAAGACACCCTGTATATTGTTGAATTTTTGAATTATTCTTTTTTTTTCTGATTTCAAAAATATGACATCTTTAACCATTTTCGAGTTATTAAACATTGATAATCACATTTAAGCTATTTATTATACGAAGGGAAATTACAATAATTAATAAAGTAGTCTATGAAAATGTTATGTTATTATATGAAACGCTGACAGATTTAATAACAATATTTGTTATTTTCATAGACTACTTAATAATAATTTCCGTTTGTATAATAAATAGCTTAAATACGATTTTCAATGTTCAATAACTCGAAAACAGTTAAAGATAGGACTATCATATGTCATATCTTTGAAATCAGAACAAAAATAATAATTCAAAAATTCAACAATATACAGGGTGTTCTATTTAAGAAAATATTATTGCTTCTTGTACTCCCTAATTTCTGCAAGCCACTGTGCTTCCATTAACTTATTAAAGAGGTTCAGTTACAGCCCTACAAATTTTGTCCGAATCTTTTTTTTCTATCTTCAATAATAACGATAATAAAGGGTGGCCTAAATATAATGAATAACCCAGTATCACAATGTTAGAAAAAAAATGGTTACTAGTATAAGATATAAACAAATTCAGTTTTCTAAGTTTTCTATAACGAAAATTTATTTCAAAATATTCCATTTTATTAGTTTCAACTTAAAATTAAAAAAATAATAACATATTCATGATTTTGAGGTCACTTGTAAAGGTTTGTCGTCGGGTAGCTGGTTTGAAGATTAATCAGGGTCCAGATTAGTTAAGAAGATAGCCTAATAAAAATATAAACAATTTATTTACTTCTTCAAACAGGTAATGTGTGGCAGTGTTACATAACATACAGGTACAGGTTATACAGGTCCGTATCTTTTACGGTTCTTAGGATAACATTTTCTGTTATCAGAGAGAGAGAGAGAGAGAGAGAGTAACGATGCGCTGCGACGTTAGTTGCTGCTACTGGAGTGTCATCGGGCGTCGGGCGAATATCGTCGACTCAAGAAGTTTTCCAGCTCAACACGCTGTAGTAGGTCTCTAGGTCAGGCTCATCCGCTCTGGTTCTGGCGGCGAAACGGCGTCGGGGAATGACTAACGACTCGGGGGGTCCCAGCTCAACACGTTGAAGGATTCTCAGGGTCAGATTGCATTCGTTCCGTCGTGTTTGCGTCGGGAGATGCACAAAACTGTAATATGTCCAGCTCAGCACGCTGAAGACAGATTGGCAGAACTGTCCACACTCTGCATTAGTTGATTTGTGGCCGGGCTTTTATATCTGAGAATCCTCGCTTACTGGTGACGTAGAACTGCGTATAGTTTAGTGTCGTGTGCAAATCCGTGCCTCTAGATGGGAGCTGGGTAGATTTGCGGACCGTGTGCACATTGGTGTCGTGTGTAAACTTTAGTAATGGAACATGAATTTATGAATGCTTCATTACACACTGATTACGAACAAATTTATGAAAAATTGCGGATTCAAAATGGTCGCATCAATACACATAAATGTGTATCTGTTGGCAAAAGGATAAGAACTGCAGTAACTGGCATATATATTTATTTTCTCTAGTAGATTAAATTAGATTAAATTAATAAACAAAAAAATATACAAGGGCTTGAAATTACTTCTAAATGCAAGAAAATTAATATTGAGACGTAATCTCTGAGACTGCCTATTTCTTCAATCGTAGCTCGGTTTTTTTATGCTACAGCGAATGAAAAGTTAATATTTTTTTAACATTTCAATGACAGGATTAAACAAAACGCTATACAGCACTAGTGAAGAAACGAAATCGCTCATTCATTCGGCTGGCGCCTCGTGTGCAAAAGGCACACGCGTGAGCGAAATTCTTAGTTTTTTACCCTGTACTTTAATATACTATTATATAACTTCGAGTTATACACAGTAAGTATGCAGAAAAATGCAACTGTGCCACACCCTTTTTTAAACATCTTGGTAAATTTCGGAAATCCAATTTTCGTACGTTCTTGATGTTCTGAGCGTGGTTTGCGGGAACTCTAGCAATAAGCAAGATGCATGAATTTTAAAAATGCATTAATTTATTATTTTTTCATTATACATATTATATAAGCCGAGTATATAATAAAAGGAAACTATAAAAAAAGTTATTTTGTAAAAAAAAATCATTTTAAAATTCAAATTTTATCGGAACAAAACCACGTGACTATAAACGGTACTGATGTCATCTGGCATAACGTTTTAGTTTCATCCATAGACCGCAGATTTCTAAATTCACCGGTGGAGCGCATCAGTAAGAAATAACATTATATGATTGGCTAATTTGAAAAACACAGCCAATCAGCTTCGTATTTTATCCACCCAGCGGTAAATTTAGAAAAGTACGGAGACAAGTGACAAGTTTGATAGCTTTGACAGTTTACATCTGCTAGTGCTGAAATATTAAATTGTGTGTTAATTAAATGTTAAATTTTAGTCTGCTGACCTTTAAATATCGATTTGTTTATTTTTGTAAAAATTATTAGTGTATTAATTTATCTAAGTGGTAAAAATGACGAACAGCGACTTTGTGCAAGCTCAAAGTGACAATTTGCTGAAAATCGACGTGTTTATGATGAGCAATTTTTTGGTAATAATACCGATTATATCAGTGCAGAAATTGGAGGTGGAAAAGCGACAAGGATGCATCATTCATTGTTCGTAACAATCAATTTGTTTACGCTCACTTTTATCCTTTTACTGCAGTTAGATTTAGATACCTAACCTCAGAATATGTAAACATAATGCATTATTTTAATATTTTTATCAACATTAACTATTGTTTTTCGTCTCAGATTATATAACTTTTTTATATTAAATAGTTTGCCACCACTAAGTACATAGATTAAATATCTGTTGAAAATAATACTAATAAACATTGCCAATGCTAAATGCCGGATGACGTCACACGCAAATGGCGGGAAACTTGCTTCGTTTGAACGTGTCTAAATTCTCAGCGAAACTAAATTATTTTTTTATCCTTTAATTCCGATAAAAAAAAAATAAAAAATACATAGAAAATAACGCTTTTTAGTGATCTATTATTCGGTGATGTCAAAAAAATTTATGCATTTTGCTCATTGGAAATTTGATGATATTTTTGATGCTAGATTGCGAAATACCATTTTTGTATTCGAGAATGAAAGTTTTTTTCAAAAAATCATTGAAGAATGCAAAAGAACTTCGCAATCGAGTATTAAACAACATTTTTTTGAAAACTGGATCCCACAGTTCAAAAATTACTAAAAATGTGAAGAGAACATTTTGACATTTACAGTTAATTTATTTGACGTATATGTCATCTACAATTTGCTTCACATACTTTAATATTAAATATTCTTTAGCGCATCAGTAACGATAGCAACGCAACAAACAATTCTATTAAGATTACACTCTTTTTTTTAAATCTTGAGTTGGTGGCAGTTTATTCAATAATTTTATCATTGGAACTGAATAAAAACATAAAATCTGACAGTGATGAAGATCTACCATGCGAAATATCTGAAACAACGAAAGTGCAATTTCTGGACTTATCCTCAGCAAATCGATCAGTCAATATGGATCTGCTTGTTACGTCCTATTGCATCGTCAGTAACAAGAGATACGAGGGGAACATTTCTCGGCCCTTAGCAACCCATTTCGGTGGCTTGGATACGCCACTGTGTGGTATTGAGTGTATATAGAGTTGCCTATTGTCAACGTCCGCGAAAATTGGAAAATAGGAAAGACGATCGCAACGCTAGCGGTTAGTTCTGTCATTTGGTTTTTGTTTTGTCGTTGCTGAAGCTGGAAGAAAACAAGTCGGCGAGGGCTAGCGTTTTATAATTTTGTGATTATTAATATCGTGAAAACACGGATTAAACGTAACCCTCAGTCATAGGGGCTTCTGGTTAGTTGTTTTATTGGAAATTGTGTTGTGATATTTTGTCGAAGCCCCGATGAAGCCAGATTTCCTGGGATTCGAGCCGGCACGGTCTTCCATCTTGGTTTGCTAAAGGAACCGGTTAAACCGTAAGTTGCGCCTTGATGTCTTTACCTCTTTAACGAGGATTGAGTTCCATTGTTATTATATTTCAGGGTTCTTTTTCCTACCTTTTTTTCTGGGAGCACCCTTGGAACTTCATTTTTTTGTGACACCCCGAAAACTTATTTTTGGTGCCTGCACCCTAGAAGTTGGTTGCTTTGGACGCCCTGGATGTTTGGGATTTATTATCGATGTCTTGAGGACTTTCTTTTTGGAGCCCTTGGTAGCTTACCCCTAGCTGAGTTGTGAGTGGACAGGGTAGGTGACCCTCCGAGTCCTTGGTGGTTTCCCCCTAGGACTTCAGGAGCCTTCTTTCGACACACCTTCGAGAGCTTATGTTTTGTGAGTCACAGCAGTCTGGGAACAACGCCTGGTGACAGAGCTGGAGCATTTTTGCCACCGTGTCGACGACCCTTAATCGTTCGATTCACTTCAGTGGTCTAGCTAGAGTATCGGAACCCACGAAGTGTTACTGTAAGCTCAACCCAAGAAAGCACCTGACTGTAAGTAGCTTTGTATTTGTTCATCTTTGTCCTCTCGTCGGAAGTTGGAGCGTAGTGTGACACCACCGACCTACCCCTCTGTGTATGCGCTTTTATTATTGTTTGTCAGACTTAAGTTTTACATTATTATTCTAGGGCTTATGTGATGGGAATAACCCACAGTGACATAGTTATTTGAGCCGTTTTATATTTACATTTGTGTATGTCAATATTTTGTACGTAGATTATTTATCCATAAGTATTGCCCTTATGGCGTTTGTCTCATTAAAGTAAGTAACATTGATATAAGACTTACCACCTAGTTATATTGCCCCTCTGGCACTGGTTTCGTGGTTTATTAGAGTAAATTACATTAGTACGAATTTTTAGATAGCCGCATTGCTCCTGTTAATGCTCGTTGAATTTTGGTAGGAATTTTGAAGGGCCCTGGTATTCTGGGAATTTTTAAATATTTATGTAAGTAGTTAAGTGTATTAGTAGGGTGATTTTCACTGGGGTTTTTGTACAACGAGCGAAAGGCCTTTTACACGTTACCCCCCATAACATATAGGTTAAGAATCCCCACATCGTTTCGTTCGGCAGCCCTTCTGGCTCTTTAATGAAATTGTACCTCTCTGGGTACCATTGATTAATTTTATAAAACTAGGTGTTTATCAATGTGTTGTTGATCATTAAATATACATTTTGTTAAAATATGTCGTAGTTTGTTTTCAAGTGACCGCCACAGCTGGATAACCACGTGCCCACCCCATCTTAACTGAGCTAAGCCAGGTATATAAATTTTTGCCGCCTCTCGAGGGGTAATCAAAACGTGCCAATTTAGTTTGTTTAGTCAATTATTATTATTATTATAGTAGTCATTTTTTTTCCCTTATCTGATGTTGGCACGTCAAGACCGCCCCTTTTAGACGCGACATGCTTATAAAGACTTTATGGAATAGTATGGTTCTAAGAAACTAAAAAAGGTGTCTGTGCGAAAATTTAGCGATTTTTCGAGTGCTACGAAGTTAGCACAGGTCTTTCGAAGCTGCAAACTTGGGTATACACTACTGGTAGTGGTCCTAACAACATATTAAAAAATCAGGACTAGCCGTTACTTTGCGATTTTAGCGATTTCTAGTGTACTATTTGACTGGCCTAATAGTAGAAGCAGCAGAAAAACAAATAGCAAATGTGGTTGCAGATAAATTAGCTCTAGTTTCTACTGTTGTTTTGCTTTATAAATATTCTATTTGTCTTCGTAGATAATCCCCAAACAGCAATATTATATGTTAAAAGGGGGTGGAATTTATAGAAGATACTTTTTGCAACTAAATTTCATTCAGTCATTTAAATATTGCACGATAATAAAAAAAGCAATAAAATAAATGTAAAAACTGTATTTGTTCTTAAAATAAAGAGAAACAAACTAGACAACTACGAAAAAAATTATAATGACCTTTTCTGTGTAGAATTTTATAATAAATATTTTTGCTCATAACTATTTTTGTCGAAAAAGTGATAGTTTTCGAGATAATGGCAAAAAACTGAACATTTACTCTTTAACCCCCCCCTCCCCCAAAAAAAAAACCATAGCTCAAATTGCTCGAACTTCTCAGGATGTACTAAGGGCACCTCAATGAAGGTCTCCACAAAAAATCAGCTTTCTCGTAATTTTTTCCAGTCGAAATGTCTTCATTTACGTTTTTGCTGATAATAATAAATAAACTGGTTAACTGAATTTATCATCTAAAATTTCATTGATTTTTGTAGGTGTATGTAAAAGTCTTTTACAACCTGGATGTAAAAGACTTTTACCTTCTGTAGACAAAAAACTATAGTTTAACAAATATCATGTAAAATGTAAAATGTAAAAGTCAACTTTTAATGACAGTTTTCGAAAAAATACACATTCAATGATGCATGCCTCGAGGCATGCATCATTGAAAAAGTGTTTTGCATTCACAATTTGCTATTAAATTCGCATTATTAGCTGCGAATTCGTACAATGTATTTCCATATTTCATTTACTGGATACTTTACACTATGAACAGCTTAATTTTTCTAAATAAAAAACGTATACACGTCACTGTATAGACACACCTAGCGAGGGTGGAATAGCATTTTTTTCATTAAACCTCGGGGCGGTACGCGTGTATTTTCTAGGGTTGTCAGCGTGCTCACATAACCTACGCTTTTGTTTTACGTATGAATTTATTCATGTAAAAGTAAACTATTGACAGGTCAACAACAACTGTACATGTTCTGCTGCAGTAACGTTTAAAATATAGGTTTGTTACTGTAATTTGTATAAAATATAACAACATTATCGTGTGCCGGACAAGACATATGTATGTATATTTCTGAGGCGCAGAGAAAGGTAAGTTCATCATTTTTTCTGGGTTAACTGAAAACTGAAACATGTACACTATTATTTACTAACAGGTTTCAAAACGTTGATTACTGATTAATAACATGAAATGATTCTTGAAATTAATATTGAGTAGAAGTTGCAGTCGGGCGCGTCAGACTGCGAATACCTATTTGATTAATATTTTGTTTGAATTTGTTCACTGAGATTGCCGCTGATATTATTTTTCAAACGCGTATTCGCAATTTCCAAAGCCCAACTGTAACATTCCTTTGTTTCGTAATAATAAAAATAAATAATAATAATAAAAATACTATAAAAAATATAAAAACGTTTACAAAAAAGTCATTCTGGCTGCTAAAAAATTACAAATTACAAATAGTTAATCTTTTAACTGACAATAAGATATTACACAACGCACAAAATGGATTCAGAAAAAACAAAAATACGCAGTCGGCTATATTACGGTTTATTGAAAAACTATATAAATGTTTAGATGAAAGTAAAAAATGTATAGGTTTATTTATGGACTTAAGCAAGACATTTGACCACGTCAACCATGCCTTGCTTAAGGAAAACCTTCAAAGCTACGGTCTCAAGGAAAAGGTATGTGATTGGTTAACTTCTTATCTTTATAACAGGAAGCAAGTCCTGGACATAAACGGTTTTCACTCTAAAGAAGTTAATGTAAGTATTGGTGTTCTTCAAGGATCTATTTTAGGTCCTTTGATGTTTTTAATATTCGTGAATGATCTTCCTGATATAGAGAATTGTGAAAGAAACCTGACAATGTTCGCGAATGATAACACCTACTGGTTCAATAATGAACCATCAATTACAAATGCAATCACAGAGATGATGATGAAAAATGATTATTCGTTTTAAAAACTGGTTCAACAAAAATAAATTGTGTCTCAATACTTCCAAAACAGTATTCATAAATTATACACTTCGAACATCTACAATTAATGAAAGCTATTGGTTAAGAATTGGAGGTAAGTCGATAGCTCAAGCTCAAAACACGAAATTTCTTGGATTGCACATAGACAACATGCTAAGTTGGGATATACACACTGAAAATCTTTGTAGCAAACTTTTTTCATTTTGTTATACATTGGCAAGACTAAAGAACATTAGTAATGAGATAACCTTGATGTCATTTTATCATGCTCAATTTGTATCACGTTTGTGTTATGGCGTTGTTTTGGGGCTCATCTAGTAATTTAAATAGAGTTCTCAAAATACAAAAGAGAGCACTTTATGGTAGGTAAGGTAGGTAGGTAGGAATTATTGTAGGTATATCCCAGCGAACATCATGTAGACCTTATTATAAAAAGTTAAAACTTCTTACACTGTCATCTATTTTCGTTTACGAATTATTAGTATATGTTAAAAGTAATCTAAATGAGTTTGCGTTAAACAGTAGCTTTCACAACTTCTAAACAAAATCTTTAATTTCAATTCCAGGACATAGCCATCATTATACGAAAAAAGTCCTAGTTATATAGGTGCCAAACTATTCAATAAATTAGCCCCAGATTTAAAACAAATAACGAATATTAAGTTATTTAAGAAAAAAATTGCAGATATTTTTACTAGATAATGTTTTTTATAGTACTTCTGAATTTCTTAATTACTGATTACCATACCTTTTATCATTATTTGTTGCTGTATATTAATATACTTTTCAATGTTTTGTATTTTTTGTATTTAATGTTATTTTTTTTTCTGACATGGAATTTTATTTATACACCTGTAAAATTATTGTAGTGTTGCTGAAGTTTCCTATATTATGTAACATAGTCTACTGGAATAAACGATAATATTATTATTATTATTATTATTTTTTTTTTTTGTGAAGCCAGTCGCCCTTCTCTCTGTCTCCGATGCCAGAGAGGGTACGCTGGTAATACCAGAGACCACTCCCTACGCCGTAGGGTCAGGGGTCACTGGGTCCACGAATCGTGTGCTCTGAGCAGGCGTAACGAGCCAATGATAACGGCCTTCTGCATTCTTCCGGCTAAGATTTCTGCCGAGTTTCGGCATGCCGGTATCGTCTTCAATTCCGAAAGCAGTGTGCGCCTCACCCCACCTAGGCATCCTATGATAAGAACCACTAGTTTAACAGTGTGGTCCGGATAGAGTCTACGGAGTTCGAAGAGAAGATCTCGATATTTAGTCCGTTTTTTCCTCCTCTTTCAGAACAATGTTTGTTTCCCCTGGGGCGGAGAATTCAATGACAAACATTGTCTTAAGTTGGTGGTCGAGGAGGACTAAATCAGGTTTATTGGCCTGTATTTGCCTGAGGGTGGGAAACGAGTAGTTCCAATAAATTAGGCACCGCTCATTCCCCACTACGGACTCAATATCCCCCGGAGCGTAAGGCAGCACTGGTGTCTCGTCTATCCCATACGTATGCCGCAGATGATAGTACAGCACACGTAATGCTCCATCATGTCTGTGGATACAGGCCGAGACAGCGTATGTCGGACAAGCCGACAACAGGCATAAGTGTCTCCGGCGCCTTTCGGCAGGCCCTACAGTTTACATCAGGGACCTCTATACCCAGGACATGACTTCGATAGACGAGTGTGTTAAAGACACCATCCTGGCAAGCCATAATGAACCCTTCGGTCTCAGACTTCAGCCCAGCTGACCTTAGGAAAGCAAAGGTCAGCTTCTCAGATAAGCCCCTGTCTTCGATGTTCTTGTAGAAGACTCCATGCAAGGGCTTATCTTTATGCAGCTGCAGAAATTTACGTTGCTCTGCTGCTTTTGTATGGGCTTTTAGCTGAACGGGTTCCAGCTCGGTGACAGAACTCGGGTTTACCCGCCCAGTGTCGAAGTCGAGACCAAGTTCATGGGCTGCTCGTTGTGCTGCCTTGAATAAGAACGCTCCTGTCCCTGCGTTTTCATGGTCGCGAACCATGCAGAGAAGGGGATCCGAACTCTTGATAATCTTGCAAGCTCCATCCAGAGCCGACCTGCTATGTAGATACTCCAAACTCAAGAGTCCACGGCCTCCCTGCTGTCGTGAGAGATATAACCGCGGAACGGACGATTTTGGATGCAAACTTCTGTTGAGATGCATCATCTTTCCGGTTCCTACATCGAGTTGGCGCAACTCGCCTTGTGTCCATTTCACTACTCCAAAGGAGTGTAGAAGGATCGGAACGGCAAGCATGTTAGTTGCAGACACCTTATTCTTCCCCGACAGTTCAGAAGACCAAATCTGCCGGAGGAGGTGCTGATACTTGCCGCGGAGAGCGTTTTTAACTGTTGACACTTCTTGGGTGGAGCGTTGCTTGTTATTATTATTATGAGTATAACGTTTTAAAGTAAAATTGAGATAATATGAAGGAATAGTGAGTATTCTACTGTGCTAGTTTGCAAAGAAATAAAAATTTAAGTATAAGTTATTGTGTTTAAAACCTATTTGCAGCCGACAATGCGGGACTGCAACGGTTATTTATTTCATATTAGACTAATTAAGAATACCTTAATACCATTTTTTAGATTAAAATTGAAATACAGTGTCCCATGTTGCTTGGGACCATCTCCATAAACACAGTACAGTAAATTTACAGTACACTTGATAAAACATAAAAGTTCGGCCTATTGCGGTCCTTTTTCGGGGCAGAAAATGGAAAAACCTTATCAGCGATTTTGTTTATTTCAAATTTGATGACGCCACTTGATTCGGCAATACCTCAAACAGGTTTATACCAAATTTCGTGAAAAAATACCTATTTTTGGATTTTTCCCGTAAGAAAGAAGAATTCTGAAATAGCCAGTGAAAATCCACTGTTGCACGGGATTGTGTATTTAAAAGAGTGCCTTGACTCAAACAGCTGACTTTAGTTGTGAGTTTGTGTAGGTTTACTTATTGAAACTTCTGCTTGTAATAATAATTATGGCGCGTAAGGGTTGTGTATGTGTAAATTAAAACAATAATTTCTTAAAAGGCGCTGACATTAATCGGCGGACAATGCGGATTGAGTTGATTCTCTTGATGATCTCGCAATATCAACAACAACTTTAATAGTATCTAGATCTAGATAATTCAATCTTTGCGCTGCAATAATTATTATACCAATCAGAAATAAAAAGGTAATCTTGGCGGAATGCACCAATGATAGCTGAATGGATTCATCTTTGGCAGTGTGTGTCATTGAAGAAAAATATTAAAAATATACAAGGTGGTCATTATGAAACATAATTATGGTGGATATAATATTTAGACTGTACACAATTACCGAGGAATATGACATACTTTTAGCGAAATGTATACTCTAGAAAATAACTAATTAATAAATGGCAAAGAAAAGTAATATTTGAATTGTAGTTGTCACTATTGCTAGGAAGAAAATCTAACATACTTTTAATTAAAAAAGGTCAAAAATAGTCACCCTACAGAAAAGACCATGAATAATGGCACAAGTGTTAATAACTATAGTTTTTAGTTAAAAATAATATACAGGTCGTCATCCAACAGAAAAAATAATTAATGTATAAAGGATGTAAACTGTGTATTCTTAATGAGGCTGTGCGGCAGAGAGGGAAGTTTTGGGTAAATACCTTTACCGATTTTTTGAAGGTGCTATAGAATTCTTGAATCTGGTGATAGGTTTGCAAGTAATGTTGATACTCTGCTACTTCAGTTGGCGGCAGTGATGCGAGATTGCAAGGTTTAATCTTCAGAGATTTTGAAACAAATTCTGACCTGCTATCGTTAAGTGAACTGTTACCGGATGTCACTCCATGTACATCTTTCACGAAATATATTCTTGCTGCAGATATTAAGATCAGTGAAGCGTTTGAACTCTTAACAATTTTAACAGTTCCTTGCATTATTACATTTTTTTCGAAGAGTTTAATAATTTTTTGTTCCCCTTTTTCAAAAAAGGCTAAGGTCGTATCGCAGCCGCTGAAGGCCTGAAGGAACAATACACATCCTGCAATTGTTGAGTGTTTGAGACTATCAGGTGAATGTGAACGATCAACATTGACTATTTGACTTCCTTCCCAGGTTGAGTTTCCTTATTCTTGTGAAGGCGACAACAGTGGTCTTCCCTGGACTTACGGAAAGACCTTCCTAGGTACGCCATAACGAGCTGCTGTATATTTTCTATGCAGCGCCATCGTATTTTCCTGTTACCAGGATGGTGATATCGCCTGCATAACCTTGCGCATATATTCCTCGCTGATGCAGTTGAGATAGGAGCTCTTCCGCAACCAGGCACCACAGGAGAGATATAGTTAATAATCACTATAATAAATTACAAATTTATTTGTAACAGTTTTTGAATAGGCAAGTAAGCAAGTTGCCACACGCTACCCCCCCCCCCCCGTGGGCATCCTCTAGTCACGGACACCTCCTCTGTTGTGGATCCTAGCGTGGACTGAATTTTTCTAGTTCTAAGTGCTGAGTCGATGCATCTTGTTATTGACTTTTTGACTGCTTGCGTTACATAGTAAATTCTTTGAATTTGAAGGCTGTGCAACTCAGCTCAACTTTAGACGCTAATTACTGGTAGGAATATGCCTTTGGCGATAAAATTGTATGCGGTCTGTTTTGTAGATTTTATAAGGTTCATTTTTGTATATAACCACTTTGTCGTAAATTCAACCGAAAAACGGGAAATCGCGAAAAATCATATTATCGTGATTTTCGGCCGGGCCTCGTTAGAATGGGATAAATTACTGATTTCCCTCTGACAACCAGATGAACCAATTTAAATTAAGAAACCTTTTTTAAATTATTTCTGCTTCAAAACACCTGGCCCCGGTCTATAAAATTTCCTCCTCAAAATTATTTTCTTCTTTGGAATCCACCCTTAAACATTCTGGAATATCTATCAACTGGCACGTCTAGTGTGAACCAACCGGGACACATTCTGTGCCATAATTGGCGTACACGGGGGTAGCAGCCGTCCATTCGTTCCGGGCGCCACTGCCGACACGGTGGACACAGATATTTATTTTAATTACAAGTGTCAGTCAGAAAGAAAGGCGTGCCTAAAGTATAGCACCGCGTGCGCATACTTATGTTAATAACATCATTGTAACTATCTCGCAGTAAAGTTAAAAACAGCCGAGAGTTTTATTATTTCGCCACAAAGGCATTCTTAGTCGGTACTCTCTGATCTCTGAATACAACTTGTGTGTGGCGGCCAACTGTTGTTACATTATCAACGTAATTCACGTTAAGATATTTTTAAAATAGGTAAATACGAGGGGCCTTTATGTAAATGGGCATGTGTAACTTAGGTGCTCGGTCGTGGTCTTTATGCAGAAACGAACTTCCGGAACGCGGATGGAGTTGCTCCGGGGAGCTGTTTATCATATTCCGATTCCAGGTACTTGCTTGTAACTTTGGGTGCAATTTTTGTTTTTCTGAATAGTCTCTTTGTGAGCTTCCGACTGCTTAACGTCTTTGAGGGAAGATTGGTGTTTGATCTAAGCTGCACTCCATGCAGGTCACAGATATAGTCTATCCATTATATTAAGAAATGACTGTATATTCTATTAGTGCAGTTGAATTAATTTTTTTCGGCGATAACATTCCCTCTGAAATTCTATTGTTGATTCTTATGTATTATGACTTCCTGGCTGCGAAAAAAATATTTGTGTCCAAAAATTTCTTGTGCGTCAAAAATTATATGCACTTTTTGACACGCTTTCACGCATTTTCAACTTATCTGCTTAATATATCTTGTACTGGTAATCGGATGGGAATTGCAAAAATACTGGCTTATTTGGAATAAAATTCTTAAGAAATATAGATCTGTCCGATATGTATTTGTCAATCCGCCATCTTGGAAAAAAATAGAAAACAGTAAAAATGACCGAAATAGTCAAAATTGAATATCTTTTCTATAAGAAGGTGCAATTTACGGCCAAATATAATGCACCAATTCCGGACACGTGTGTCAAATAGAACGGTCAAAGATGGCGGACGAAATAAAATTTTTAATTCTTCGTGTCAATTATCAAGGAGCATTGTACGTCATTTTTTTTCGATTGTACGTCTTTTTATGTACTTTTAGAATTCTTTTTAAATTTTCATAAAAAGTGCATTTTTCCAATTTTCAAAAATGCATTTTCTTTGACCATCCTTTTTTCACCCGATTTCCATCGAAATAAAATGAAATATACTATAGAAAGTCTCTTATAACTTCAAAAATTTAATACAAAATGAAACTTCATTAACTTGAAAAGGAAATTTATTAATAATCCAGTCAATGAGTGCTCAAAAGGGAGGTGTAGAGTACATGGAATATGCGAGAGTTTTTAACTTCAGGGCTTTGTTAGTAGTTAGTAGGTAAGCATACTAAAAGTCCCCGCCCCTGGGAGGTGAGCTTACGGTGGTCCCATTTTTGAGTTTTTCGATTATATCTCGGAAACGGTGGACTCTAGAAAAAATATTTTCTAAATAAAAATGAATGCTAATTAACTTTCCTATAAAATTGTTTCCATACAAATCGATAATTTTCGAAAAAATTATTTTTACCTAACTCTTTTTGTCAAAGATTTGCTTCTAGTACCTCCCACGATCGGATCGTTTCTCAGAAAAATTGTTAGAAACGAAGTTGTAGAGCATCAAATTCACTTAATTTTGATATACACTTTTGCTACTTTATCTTCAACCAATCAAAAGTTATAGAATTTCTAACATGTACGCTCATTTTCATAAAATTAAATTTCCTATACACCTGTCTCCATACATTGGAATTCCCAATGGTTTTCGAGGTATAGGTACGTCAATGAAAATCGATAATTTTTGAAAACGTAAAGTTATTTATTTCTAAATATTATTAAAACGTCTGTACAGTTATTTGCAAGTTTGTTCCCTCATAACTTAATATATAACTTTAATAATTTAATTTTTTTGTATAAATCAGAAAGAAATGTATTTTATGTTGAGTTTGATTAAACGTTTCACAAATGGAGTTGTAAAAGGTATTGAATGTAGAAAAAACAGTGTAAGACCCTCAAGGTCGCCGGTCACCTGGCTTCTTCCAAAAGACCGGGTGGAGGGGGATGAGGTTCTCTTGCACTTTCTTTAGGTAAATTCAGGTTCTGAAAATTACCGTCCGAGAACTGTCAGGAGTTTGCGAAGTTCCAAATCCGAATGCATGAAAAGCAACTGCGCAAACTTCTGACAGTTCTCGTTGTAGATGTGTTTTTGTGTCAGTGTTATGTGCGTCAGTTTCTTGTAAATTTTTTTAATTTACGCGAACGTTGACAGTGTACCGCGCACAATGGCTACTCGGTGTTTTGTGTGTGATGAAATAATCGATGGACCAGGTGTTGGTGTTTCCACAGTGACAAAAAAAGGAATATTATCACTCGTCAAAGTAAGCTTAGAAAGAGGTGATGGCAATAGCTCCTCTTTAGATGGTTTGGACACCCTTCTCATTCATACTGAATGTCGAAAAAACTACACCAGACCGCAATCCATCAAGGCTCATTTAAAGAGACAGGCACCTTCATCGTCCTCTGAACCACCTGAGCCTGCAACTCTGAGGTCCATAAAATTAAAATTCGATTTTAAAACAAAGTGTTTCTTTTGTGTCGAAAGTGTTGGGGGTGAGCAAAAAAAGCCCAAGGAGAGACGTAGGAAGTTACTAACATCACAAAAGGACGCCACAAAAGTGACATACAAGGAACGATTATGGATGCTGCTCGAGCTAGACATGACCAATGGGGAGATGAAGTGAGGGTCGTCTTTCTTCCATAAATGATTTGGTTGTGTATCATGATGAATGTCGGTTGAACTTTGTGAGGCCGTTATACCAGAAACATCCACGTCTGAAGTCTATGTTTCAAACGCAATGGAACAAGTTATGGACCTACTGGAGGGGAATAGTGACTGTCGGTTTACTGTAAACGAATTTATGGGCGCTATTACTGGGAAGAAATCTGAGTGGAGAACTATCAGAACAGAACTGTTGAAAAAGTATGAGGATCGCATAATCGTGATCCCAGGATCCAACAGATTCAAGGTACCAATAATTTGTTTTAAGAGATATCGGGTACAAGTTGCTAACCAACACTTGGTATGATATGAAGGAAAATAATGAGGAAGAAGAACGACTGAGGATCGTACGAAAAGCTGCTGAGATAATAAGGCAAGATATTCAGAGTGTAGTGTACAATTATAACTCTTCCCCGCCAAGAGATAACTTCTTGAAGGATACTGATTCTCTCCCCCAATCCTTCCATGCCTTTCTTGAGGAGGTCATGTAAAAAAAAAAAAACAAGAAGACTAAGGAATCAAAGAAGTGTGTTGCTATTGGACACCCTATCACGTCAGTTGGCAGGCCTCGTACCTTCTTGTCACCAATACTGACAAGCATCTTCCTTCTGCTCCACAGGAAATACGCCTCAAAGAACTTGACTGATCTTCTAGCAAGTCTTGGTTTCAGCCCATCGTACTACGAAGCACAAAAATTGGAGTTATTGTCCACGCGCAGCTAACTTACAAGCCAGCTATATTCAACCAACTTGTTTTTGATAACGTGGATTTCAATGTTTGCACCATAGACGGGCTTAACACCTTCCACGCTATGGGTGGGATCAAATGTGTCACTCCATCCAAACATGTTGAAAGAGGTTCAGAAATACCAAGATTGAACACGATGCCCACGTGTGCTGAAACTGGAAAGCTCGGAATTAATCCGATAGAAACATACACAGCGATGAAAGGAGGTCTGCAAAATATGACTGTGGCACCCAGTGGTATACCAGAAGAGCCACCACATCCTGCACCACATAATATCCTGTGGTTTGTTGCCAAAAAGCAGGGTATTGCAATCCCTGAATGGAAGGGGTACATGCATTGTATAACAAGAGGAAAGCCAAGTGAAAAGACTCAAGCGATTGCCCTTCCTTTCATAAATGCCCCCCATCAGAATATGACAGTTTATACAGCGCTGCACTATGCACGTAAGTTGTGTGACGATACAAATCAAAAACATGTATTCGTTACTTTTGATCCAATATTGGAAGGCTAGGGATATTGTTGCAGGTGCCACGAATACATCACACTCTGAGCTGTCCAGTTGTGTTGTACGTCTCGGTGGGTTTCATCTGCTCATGTCATTTTTGGGGTGTGTAGGGTACCTCATGATGGGAGCTGGTTTGAAAGAAGTTTTATCCACTATTTATGCTCCATTATCGGTGGACAAAATGCTGAATGGAGACGACTTTGCCAGAGCAGTACGGAGTCATTTTCTTGTTGAAAATACCTTGTCTAACATGATATTAGACGAAGTAGAGGAAGAGCAGACATGCATCAACACCCTTACGTCAGATTTCCTATCGACTGATTTTGGTCTCATTCGATTCAGTATGCAAAAAACATAGAAAACGACTCCCCACATCTCTACTTTCAAAAAGGTACATTTTCCAAAATTTGTCCCCCCCCCCCCAAAAAAAAACTCATTTCCACCCCTCCTATTTTTGGGGACTGCTTAAGTTCTTAAACTACATGTCGAGTAGCACTAACAACCAAAGTTTCAAGGACGGAATAATTTTTATGTTGCTTAGGCACTTTTGGCTGCAATTGTCACTGAACTATAAAACGCATTTTGTTGCGAATATCACAGTGTCTATCATGTATTGGGTTCGAGCCCCAGCTCCGGCATGGCACTGACAATGGTGTATAAATAGGTATTTTTCCAAGCGATATTTACTGTTTTAGAAAAGTGTTCTTAAAAAAATATACTCCCCGTTTCTGCGAAGATGATGTACTTTTATGTATTTAGTTAAATACGCCATCCTGCAGAATACAATTCCAATCACAGGGTAGGAACGCATATAAATAGTACAATGTAACACAATATTATTGAATTGAATAGATGATACAATAATATAAATTTTATCAATTCATGGTATATGACCCATTTATTGGCTATACTAGGATTAAATCCTAGTGTTTTATGTACTTTTATGTTCTTGTTTGTTATTTACGTTTTTTTGCGTTCTGCTTTTCTAAATAAGGCGTGTAATAAAACAGCATAAAAATCCTGAGCTACTGTTGGCGACGTAACACCTCAATAATAGGAATCCTACCCATCTGAAGAAAACGAATTTGCTAGACGTATTTCTCTCCCAGTAAAACTAGAAAAATTAACATTTTCTTTTATCCCATAATAATAAATCCGTTCGACTTTCGTCAGATGGATATAATCTGTAAACAACTCGTTCTGCACTCTGCTAGATTAATATTTTCGCTATAAAAGTATCCAAATAGAGATCGGAAGAAAAAAGAGGCGATTTACGGTCACAAGCTGCGCGTTGTGTAGTGTGTCTACGGTTATGTCCCCGAGATATAGAGTGGACATTCCGTTTTTGCAATATAAGAATCTGTGTATGGATACATGCCAGTTATAAAAAGCGGATACATTTCTAAGGCATAGACTAAAATATTATGATGGCAATGAGAATTTCAGGATCGGATTCTAATTTTTGTTGGGCCGTATCAGATATACTTAAGCGAAAATATATTATGCTGATAGTAATTGTCAGTTGTCAAGAAATTAATATTTACATCTACTGAATCACTTAGAAAAAAAAGTTTTACCAATGAACTAACTTTCTTGTTGTTGTCTTGTTGAAGAAAGCATATATTCGCTTGAAACTACTGTATACTAGAAAACAGTTTTTAACATTTAAAATTATTTAAAAAAATGTGTGTTACTAGTTTTACCAAGATTTCACTATTGTCTAATAATATATTTTTCACACTTAGATTCGGTTAATATGGACATGCTTCAAAAAGTTCAAAATATATGCTGTTGATTTATTTTTGATTTGCGAAAATACGACCAGTCAGTACAAATTTAAACTTTTCATTGGATGAAAATTGATAACATATGAGAGCTTCACCTTTTGCTGTTTCCATCCATTTGCTTATTACATCTACACCGAGTTACCTGAGAGACACGAAGGGTTGGTGTGGGCGTAGCAGGGCCTAAATGCAGGCTATCTAAACCTTGGTAACACCCCAACCATCTTCCAGGCAGAAATCTAAGCTATGGATCAGTGTGTCCAGGAATGCCTAAACAGAGGCACTTGAGGGTAAAGATCTATATACTTTCAGATAGCCAGGCAGCATTAAAGACTCTCAGGTCCTATACCTTCGAGTCTAAAATTGCCTGGGAATTCAGACAATCCCTAAAGCAACTGGTAAAAAACAAGTTTACCTTGATGTGGGTTCCAGGGCATGAGGGAATATAAGGCAATGAATTGGCTGACAGCCTCGCAAAAAATGGGCCGAGGCCCCATTTTTTGGAATCGAACCTTTCTGTGGCTTATCAAAGGGATACATAACGGAGGAAGTCCAAAAATGGGGAAAGGAACAACAACTACTACTAGAGGAATACTCCAGGCCAAAGACAAGCGAAAGGGTTTATAACCACCTATTCAACAAAGAATGCTACAAGGTATAGCACTATAGTTGCTATATTAATAAAGATAAACTTTTTAAAGAAATATTTGTATTCAAATTTGAAAATATAAATTTTTGTAATAAATTGTTTTTGTTATTATATATTATCCATGGTGATGGTATCAGTATGTAGGCTAGTACCCTACATATACTCCCCTCCTACAACAAATAAACCAACTTACCAAGGTATCAATATTTAAGATGACATTTTATAAAAGAAAAGTCAGTTTTGATTGATAGATGACAAAATAACGTAAAACAAGGACATTTATTTTTGAAATAACATTATCCTTAATGTATGTTATATGTTATTGATAAATTGAAATAAAATAGCAAGCTTGTGCTAAGTGAATGAAAGTTTGCAATCATATTTGGATTGAGCGTCTTTCAAAGATGCCGCACCAGCTATAGCAGCTTTGGCTAAAGAAAAGCTGGCGGGACAATTAAAATTAGTGAATGAGTTTGCAATCATAATTGGATTGAGCTTTTCTCAAAGATGTCGCACCAGCTATAGCAGCTTTGGCTAAAGAAAAGCTGGCGAGACAATTAAAATAGGAAATGAGTTTGCAATCATAATTGGATTAAGCTTCTCTAAAAGATGTCGCACCAGTTATAGCAGCTTTGGCTAAAGAAAAGCTGGCGAGACAATTAAAATAGTGAATAATTAATAAATTGATACACTTGATAAGCTGGTTTTACATTGCAGGGAGTCATATAGCAGAGTACTTACCTATACATGTACATAATTGAGTAAGTAATAACAAGTCTTCTGAAAATCTAGTATGATTCGTATCTCGGTACTATCTTCATGGAGAAACTGAGGAATCCGTGTCTAGCGAAGATATCTATGGAACGGTCGACCTTTAGCTGGCTGTCTTCGTTATGGACGTCGTCCGTCATCAGCAGTTAGCAGCACGAGCAGTTTGGTTCGGCCCCATATTCTTGTCGCGACTGGAAAAGCTGTCTAGAATGTCCATGGGAGATTACTTTCGGCATAACTATTTAACAACACTGTCAAAAGTTATTAAACTTCAGTCTTCATAATTAATTTTTGACAACTGTCTTTAACTCTCCGGAGGTATACAATGCGTGAAGACGTTCGGGGTCACCAATATATAGCACTATAGTTGCTATATTAATAAAGATAAACTTTTTAAAGAAATATTTGTATTCAAATTTGAAAATATAAATTTTTGTAATAAATTGTTTTTGTTATTATATATTATCCATGGTGATGGTATCAGTATGTAGGCTAGTACCCTACACAAGGCTTCTCTAAATTGAAAAGTCCGACCTAAGGCTGATCACAGACCTTCTAACTGGCCATTGCCCCTTGAGGTATCATTTCAAGAACATGGGCCTGGCAGAAAGTGACAAATGCAGATACTGTGAAGCTACAACTGAGACTGCGGAATATACTTTGTGAATGCAAAGTACTAATCTGCACTAGGCTAAAGTACCTAGAACAGACGAAATTAACGCCTGAAGACATGGAAATTAGCTCCCAGGAAAATCACAAGCTTTGCAAGTCTTGGAATCCTGGGCAACAACTAGTTGTAGGGTAATTCACAAAAGAAGTGAAGAAAGGCCAACAATCTACAATCTACCTGAGTGACAAATCGATTCCGTATTTGGGCCGTAACAGCTTAATGTTAGATATTAATAATTTAAAAATGCCTCAGCACTCAACTGCATTTCCTCAAAAGTCCCTTCACTAATAATACTGTTAAACACTACAATAATATAGATAACAACTTAAGTTATTTTTCTGTAGACAAATTGCGCAACAGTTTAAGACTAACTATTCGCTAAATTCGCTAAGTACCTGCTTTTACTTAAAAATATCTTAAATCTCTTTTTGGCAGCTATTTTTGACTCCATTTTTCTATTGTTATATTTCTTTCCTTTTACTTCACTTTTGTGTTTTTTTTAAAGTGTTATTACCATTAATTAATTTAATGATTTTTGTTTCAGTTATTTTATTTTTTATAAATAATAATAATGGTATATCCAAGTAAACATAGGTTAAGTTCAGAGTAGGTGCTGGCTAAACTTTGCCTATGTAAATTGAAATGTACGTTTATGAATTTTCCCAAATTATTTCCTGTTTGTTTTATCACTAAAATAATCAGCCCCAAGTAGCAGGGACATTTTTGCTTTCCAATCTCATCTCAAGCAATGCCGATGTGAGATAATGGTTCAGCACAGTGCTGGAGCCTCTAAGTAAAACAAATTTTTTGAGACCTTTGGTCCTTGTACACACACTAAATCAAAAAATTTTTTTCACCCCCTTCAATGAGGGTGGCTAATGCCAAAAAATTTCTTGAGACCTTAGCTTCTCTTATATGTACTAAATACCAATTTTATGAACTCGTACTTGTTTGATTTACCTATTCACCCCAACCCTTCAACAGAATAAGATCAAAATATAATCTAGTTCCATATTCGTTAAAATACATACGTGTACCAAATTTCAAGTCAATATCTTAAACGGTTCCAGAGTAATCGTGCGCACAAAAAAAGGTTACAGACCGATATAACAGACTTTTTTCGCTCAAATTTAACATCCCGACGTTTTATGACATTCGAAGCCTATTCGAACAAGACAAATTTTCTAATTTTTTTCTTACGTTACTCTACTTCCACTGGATGTAGAAGTAATATACTATCCAGTGGATTTTATAGGGATTGGGATTTACAGACTAGGTGGCATGTCTGTAAAATATACGCCTTCTGCATGATCGAGAAAAGACCATTAGGTAATCATTTCAATTTCATGTTGAAATACGGCTCTGTAGTACTCTTGTCAGCATATAAAAGCGCCGACTTTGATATTTTTATGGGCAGTTTTTGCGCCTTTTTTTATTTACAGTGTAAATATGTAGTGAATTATTGTTTATGTACTTTTTACGTTATTTGTGTTATAATATTTGTAATATTCAATAAAGACCAATTATTATTATTATTATTATAAAAAAGCATGAGTGAGACTGACATCCGTGATGAAGATTTCACCTGGCGTGAATCCTCGAATAAACGCAAAAATCACTCAACGGGTTAGAGAGGACTCAAAAAATTCTGTTAAACGTTATTTTGAACAAATAACACAATTTTAAGTTAATTTTATTAATTGCAAAATTAATAATGAGTATTAATGACGTCGAACAACGGCGGCAGACATGCTTTCGAAATTCGAGAAATTTGTTCAAATTTTAAGCTGCTGTAAATTTTAAACAATTGAGATTGGAAGAAAATTGTTTAAATATAAGTTGTAGAAAAAAATTTTAATCTACAAAATTGGCGATGACTAACTGCTACGTAAGAGCAACGGGAGCAGAGACAATTTTAACTTTTCTGGTCGCTGTAAATAGTAAAATATTAATAGATAAACATTGTTTAAATAAAAGTTGTAGCTTTTTAAATTCTCTCCAATATTGGTAAATGATTTTAGGGCAGAACTAAGAGGAACGGAATTGAGAACATTTTTTTCTCTTGTTTAAAAGATGGCAGCCATACTGACAACGATATTTTGGTGGAAAACTTAAATTAATGCTTGTGACAACCCTCCCTACATTATAAAAAAGGAAAGGTCAAGGGTAGATATGGGTCTTTTTTCGCCCATTGGCCATGTCACATGTCATTATAATTTCCGAGTAGTATATGTCTTGACAAGTAATAAAAAACAGTTCCTTGAAATATTACATTGTGCATCTAGTAGTGAAAGCAATACATTCCCGGACGATGATGTAAATTGTTGGCTGTGGCATTAAGCCGAGGCCAACAAGCACTGGAGTCCGGGAATGTGCTTTTACTACGAGGTACACATTTATTTTTTATTTATTTATTTATTTATTTATTTATTTATTTATTTATTTATTTATTTATTTATTTATTTATTTATTTATTTATTTATTTATTTATTTATTTATTTATTTATTTATTTATTTATTTATTTATTTATTTATTTATTTATTTATTTATTTATTTATTTATTTATTTATTTATTTATTTATTGAGTACACTGTTCAACCGGTAGGTAACCCAATTATAGAACAGGAGGGTGAGCAAAAACAATAAAGTTAAATGCAAGTACATTAAAAAAAAAAATTAACATAAATATGAACATTAAAACATGTGGTAACATAAAAGAGAAAATATGGCCACAGTTATACAAACATAACATATATATAATACAATATAATGTGAGCTAAAAACAAAAATGTGTACAAAGTTAAATGAAATTAATATTAAGTGAATGAAGTCGGTAACCAAATGGGAATAAGAAAAACAAATTATTTATTTAAGTACGTTAAATTTTTTTCTGTACACCTGTGCACAGCACCTTGTGCCAGGTTATGTTGCAAGGACTAAATATAACATATCATGCCTTAAGTATTTTTGTGTGCTGAATCCGAATTTTCAATTTAAAAAATTTTCTACCGCGTAATATATATATATATATATATATATATATATATATATATATATATATATATATATATATATATATATATATACATATATATATATATATATATATATATATATATATATATATATATTGATGTAATATTTACGTTACTAAATGAGAAAATGTAATATTAAAGTGTAATAAACGAACGCCACTGTTATAAGTATCAATTAATGATTAAATTTCAAGAAAATATGTTTGTGGATATACTAACAGTGCAGGAGTAAATAGGTCACGACATTTTGGCGTCCAACGCGAGGCCCATTGCAAATCAAAAAGTAGCCAACGTGGGTATAAAACAAAAACAAAAACATTAGTAAAAATTTTTATTTCAAAATTAAAAATAAAGGCCTGGTATTTTCTTTGAGAATTTTATATATTGATATTTGTTGGTATTTTATCACTGTCATTAAGTAGATTATATGAGGTTGCGTTCAGGTAAGAATATGCATAACACAGAGGAACAAACTGCGCAGGCATCTGCGTCGCAATCAACAGGCAACGCAGAGACACAGCCAGAGACGACCAGACCAGAACACGAAGAAGAACAAATGGAAACAACACAAGTGGGAGACCCGGCACAGACAAACACGTCAATTGAAACGAACTTGTTACAACAAATTATGCAAATGATGACAGGCATGGGTGAAAAATTGGAAAATGTCAACATGAAAATGGATGAAAATAATGCAAAAATTGAACAAAACAAAGAAGAAATAAACAAAAAACTGGATGAGAATAAAGAAGAATTGAACAAGAAACTGGATGAATGTAATAAGAAGCTCGAAATTTGCACAAACGAGATGAAAATAAGACTGGAAAGTGTTGAAATCAGACTCGAAAACATTAAAGAAGATATAGCTGAGGAAATCAAAGAAAAGGTAAAAGCAGCAAAAGCCGAGGTGCAAGTAAATGTCGAGAATTTGATCGTGGCAGGATTCACAGAAATAGAAGGACGCATAAAAAAGCAAAATGAAACAGTAGAAGAACATTTAAAAGAACAGGACGGACGGTTATTATTAATGAATACGCAGTTATTAGAAGGAAGAAAAGGAGCGGATGCTACAACCACGGCACCAACACACACAGTTACACACTGCCAGAAAAATCTGTTTTATTTTTACGGCGATGTAAGGACGCATCCCAAGGTTTTCACTACCAGATTAAGGCAACATTTGGAAACCTTACATGCTGGTACAAATATAAAACATGTAATACAAAACATGTTACGTGAAGATGCTGAAACGTGGTACCAGGTCATCGAAAGTAGGTTCCAAACAGTCGATGAATTCGAGAAACTAGTAATGAAACAGTACTGGGGGGAGTACAACCAACAAAAGGTTCGTTTGAACTTATTTAATGGTAAATATTTTGAAAACAATGGTGTATCCAGGGAGAACTAAATATTAAGAAAAGTCTACAATATCAGATACCTAGAACCAAGTTTCACCGAAGCAGAGATGGTAAGATACTTGGCACGACACTTTCCTGACGATGTACACAATGTCATTGTGACTCAAAGGATCTCGACATTAGATGGATTGATTGAATATCTCCGAGACTTAGATGACCATCACACGGGATGGAGAAAGCCGTACAATCAAAATGAAAACAGGTACAGAAACAATGAAAACAAAAATTTGAATTATGGTAACAAGATTTATGAAAACAGAAACACAAATTATGATACTGAACAATACCAAAACGAAAACAGAAGAAACTACTATTATAACAACCAAAACAACCAAAACAATCAAAACAACCAAAACAATCAGAACAATGGCAACCAGTCAAGAACATACAACAATCAAAACAATTATGGAAACCAACCAAGAACATTCAACAATAATCAAAACAATCGGAACAATGGAAACCAACCAAGAACATTCAGCAATTACCAAAACAACCAAAACAATCAGAGCAGTCAACAAAGGACAGATGCCAATCAACAAACAAGATCACAAGGAACAGAAGAACAAAGAAGGAATACAAGGACGTATGCACAGGTCGCGAATACTAATGTTCAAACAAGAAACACTCAGCAGTCACAACAGGATATGGATAGAATCCAAACACAGGTACAAATTAATTCACATCAGGATTTTTAAGTAAAAATATTTTAACAAGTTATAGCCACCCGCGTGAATTTATATCAACGGACAACGAGATTGAAAACATACAAACAAAAACAAGTTATTTACCAATTGTAAATTTAAACATACAAGGATTGAAGTTAACTGGACTAGTCGATACGGGTTCTGAGATCAGTTTGATAAATGAAAATTTAGTTAACAAACATAAGGATAGTTTTGCACAAAAGTTTATAAGAATATCAAAGGTCAATTTATTGAATGCCAATGGCAAGAAATTCACACAAAGCAACAAAATGTTAAGTACAACCTTTAAAGTAGAAGATATTTCTTTCAATTGCGATTTGTTTATAGTACCTGATTTAAATTTTGACGTAATACTAGGTGAAGATATTTTATATCAATTAAGGGCAAAAATTGATTTGGGAAAAGGTTTCCTCAATCTTGAAGGTAAAACGCTACCTATAATAAATAAAAATAAGGTTATAATAAATAATGAATTAAATGGTAATCAATCCAATGCGGTGAAAAATGACAAACGAGTCCATGCGGGATGTGAGGCAGGCACAAAGTCCTCCCACATCGAAAAAAATGCGGTAAAAAATGAGATAAATACGGAACATATGATAGAAACGACTACATATGTAATGAATAGTAACTACTTAATGCCCAAAAATATTGAAATAAAATGTCAAACTGAATATGAAAGTATTGTTCATGAACTGTTACAAAAATATATTTCACTCATAAACTACGAAGCTAGAGTTGCGTCAGGTTACATTCACAGGTTACAGGTAGATGAATCAAAACCATTTAAAAGTAAAAATTATCCTATTCCTTATAAATATCGAGAACAAGTGCAAAATGAAATACAAAACATGTTAAAATCTAACATTATCGAATCAGCTAAAACTAATTATACAAATCCTTTGGTAATTGTTAAAAAGAAAGATAATTCATTAAGACTTTGTTTAGATGCACAAACTTTAAATACGTCGACAAAAGTGCAATGTGATTCGTCACAAAGTGTCATTTTTATTTCATTCAGAATATATAAAAAGAGAAAGAAAAAACAACAATTTTCTCAAAACAATTTATTTTCATTAGGATTAATACATTGTAAACAAAACATTAAAACGAAAACATTCACAAAAATGATATATCCATATATCACTGAATAATTCAAAGTTAACAAAAAAATGATGACAGTGTAAATATTCCATCAGAATTTTCAAACTAGTAAAATTTTCAAAGCTTTTAAAAAAACTCAAATTTTCAAATTTTAATAGTTGGAGGGGGTAAATGATGTAATATTTACGTTACTAAATGAGAAAATGTAATATTAAAGTGTAATAAACGAACGCCACTGTTATAAGTATCAATTAATGATTAAATTTCAAGAAAATATGTTTGTGGATATACTAACAGTGCAGGAGTAAATTGGTCACACAAAATGACTAAGCAATAACAATAAAAATTGTTTATTTATGTTAGAATTTAAGATAGAATTTAAGGCTCTATAAAAAATTTATCTTATCTTGGAGAGACAGACCTCTTCTATAAAACACAAAAAGGAGTAAAATGTGGTAAATAATCCACCGATGAAGTATGTTAGGTTCACTGACTAGCATAAGTTAAGCTCGAACAGTTTGTGTTGTGGAAAACTTCTTAAATTAGAACATGCAGATTTTCAGATCTGAAACAACAATTCACTCAAATTAAACTTAAAAAAATAAAACTAAAAAGTGAAATTAAAATAAAACATTAGTGAATCTCAATAAAGACAGTATCAAAACTGAAAAAGGTAGAGTAAATCACAAACAAAATGTGTGAAATCAAATTTAAAAATTTTCATCATTGTGACAAACATAAACTAAAAAAATTCTAAAATAAGTGATCGTGCAAGAAAGAATTATAATGTAAATCAAAAACTTATACCTTAAGATAATTGTATGAGGACAATCCCTTGTTTTAAGTGTTTAATTTTCGTTTTCTTCTTAAAATATGTACTACCAGCTGCAAAGCTGTGTGCTATCACTGGTTAATTCCAATTTTGAACCATAAAAAAACTTAATAGCTGTTGTATTATGCGTTGTGTTCAAAGATGAAACTTCGGGGAAAGTATTTCATTAAATTTCAGCAAGACAGTTAAGAAAACGAGGGCTGAACTGGTGCATGAAATCTTGCGTAACCTGAAAAACAGTCGATTTAATTTAGTATAAAATCATAATAAAAAACCACATTGTGTTAGTAGAAATAGTAAATAGGTAGAGTTAGTATAGGAAAGAAGGTAAAATCATGTAATGTTCTTAGTTTTAGGTAAATATTAAGCTTTTATGTAACAAAACAAACAAAATTTGGGGTAGGCTTAAAATAGTAGCTAGAGAAAAGCAAAGAGTAGTGAAATGTCATGTGAAACACGAGGAATGTGATGCCGGTACAGAAAAGTGCGAAAGGAATATGATAAAGAAATTTATATTTATTAAATATTTCAAATTTAAAAAAAATGACAGGTCAAGTAGTCCAAAACTGTCAGGAAGTCAAATTTTCAAGACAAAACGCTAGAAAAAAGTTCGTAGTTAAGAAAATTTTGCTGAAAAGGAGAGAGTAAGGTCCCCGAATAATATAGAAAATAACTTGTCAAAGTATTTAAAATTTAATCAAAATTTGAAGAAAATTATTAGAAAACCAAATAAAAAGTAATAGGTACTGAAGATAAACATATAAGGCAAAGCCTGAACCCAAAATATTGAGCATTCCAAATAAAAATTGTTGTCCACAAAAATAAAAATAACATAACCAAAAACGTCAAGTAGACATGAGATTTGACTTACCTGGGATTTGAAAGTTTGTATTCCTTTTATAAAATTAAACATTTTAGCACCAATATCACAACGTTTATTAACTAAATAACCACTGGAAGAAAGTCGCATCGAGGTAAACAAATTTCCAACTGTACTCAACACAGAGAACGCGTAGCAGTAGCAGATTCCAAGTGTTGTGCGTAAAACGGAATTAGTGCTACGCAAGTTGCCAACTTCTACGACCAAAAATCAAAACATCAAAAGGTACTGTGTTAGTTTGTAGGAGAAAGAGATCTCAAATTAAAAATTTTAAATACTGCAAATTCCCACTATATCAAATTTGCATTAGTTAAAATAGAACCAAGGCCTGGTTTGCTTAAAATAAGATTTAGAAATAAGTATTTGTCATAAACATATGATTTTACTTTCTTTTTAAATAAAATTTGTTATTGTTTACATCATTTGACTCATTCAAACGATTCTAAAGCTGATGGGCTGGCCGTAGTGACCTGCACTGAAGGGAGTTTCTGCAAATGTAGCTCGTGCTCTAATTTAGATCTGACAATAGAAGTTGCATACTGTAATAGTGGCGCCTTTATATAAATTTCTATTACAGGTGAAGTAAGTAAAGTATAAATGTAGCAACAAACTTGCAACTTACAGGTCACGACAATATATATACATATATATATATATATATATATATATATATATATATATATATAGGTATAGACGGTATATTGTGTAGCCCGATATATCGATAGGTTGCTCATAAGCCCGGCATTTCCCAAGTGTATAAATTAACAAATTTATTAAATATAGCGATTGTTGTGCACCTTTTTTAATAGGAAGCCACTAGAGGTAGCTAATTATTATTATTCCTTTGATTATATAAACATGGCATATTTCAGAGCCCGGATATATTTACCGATCCTTTCAAAGCCCGCTGTATATAAGAATATAGCTAGCGTTCGTTCTCTATCCCAGCGATGTTGCCAATCTAACTGGGCCTCAATAGGTCATATTTTTATAATATATATTTCTTTGGTGCATAGATTGTCACGAAGCACAAAATTATATGGTTAGGAGTACTTGCTATACTGCGCCACTATCATTACTCTTTACAGCAGAGACAGGAAGGCCACCTAATAAAGGAAATATATTCATTCTTTGAATGCCAAAATAATAAACCGTTTTTTATTATTTATTGTTATGGATTTGAGGATACATTAAAAGAACCTAATAAAATATTGGGTGGTTTTGTGTGCAAATAAACATTAATTACACAGGTTTACAAAAAAAAAGTTGGCTGGATCTGGGGGTCAGACCATACGTTTCTTATGTATTTTTCGACGCTGAATTCGAGTCTATTTTTAGTATTGCTCTATCACGTCAGAATTTTGAGATATCCTAACCTAAAAGTGCAGAAAACACGGTTTTTTTGACATATTTGACGTTATGTAGCTTTGCGAATTTTTTTTCTCAAAAAACCATGTATGGGCTCTTAAAATGCCGTTGAGTTTGCTCAAATCTCTTTTTTTTTGCTGAGATATCGAATTTTTAAAATTGTCTGTTCATATCATCTTTCCCAATACATTTAATTAGTACGGAAACCTTATGGTCATTATTTAAATTGCAATATCTCAGCGAAGAAAAAAAAAAGATATTTGAGCAAACTCAACGGCATTTTAAAGAGGCAGATTTGTACTTTAAGATCCCATACATGGTTTTTCGAGAAAAACAAATTCGAATATGTCAAAAAACCGTGTTTTTTGCACTTTTAGGATAGGATATCTCAAAATTCTGACGTGATAGAGCAAAACTAAAAATAGATTCGAATTCAGCGTCGAAAAATACATAGGAAACGTATGGTCTGTCCCCAGATCCAGACAACTTTTTTTTTGTAAACTTGTGTTATTAATAAATGATAATGTAGTAATATTCGTGGTAGGACTGGTAGGCCTATAAGTATTTAAATATTTTGAATTTGTCCTCATTTTTTGTTTTCTATTTTTAAAGTATTGCCTCATTCGCATTGAAATAAAAAGATGCAAAGTGTTAGAAATTGAATTACGTTTATTTACCTAACAGAGCAATATAAAACGAACTGTATTGATACTACAGTAAAATTAGGTATTAACGGCAAAAGAGTCCCTTGTTGCAGCAATTTTTCTTTGGAAACTGTGCTTATTTTCGATGAGATTACAGCAAGTGACCCTTGTGTTTCCGAGTCAAATATGACCAATTGATTGACATCAAATAACAACAAAGCTTGAAGTTCCCTTTTAAGTATTCGTAAGTTTTTTATTTAATTTTGTTTCAGTGTCACTATACTTATAGGTCCAATATAAAAAAAATAATACAATGGCCTCTACTATGTACCAGCTGTCCCAAGTTAACATCAATAATTGAGAGTTGCATTCTATGAAATAAGTTTGCAGATTCATTTTATCCCACTGTGCAAAGACGGATACTTCTAGTAAATTCTTTTAATTTGCCCATCAAAAAGTACTGTAATACTGTGAAGACGCAATAAAGCAATTTGAACTTAAAAATAGACAGAGAGTGTATTATTAATATGCTTTTTGTGACTTCCGTGGAGGTTTCGTTGTTACAAGCCGACTTTTATATAAAATAAATAATTATATAAGTACTGATGTGTCAAAAGACCACAAAAAAATGTCATGTGCTCATGCTCTTTTGAGCATTAAAGTTAAAAACGAATTAAGCGTATGATGGAAAAATAAATAAATTGCGATTTTTTGATGTAAGTATCTATTTTTCATAAAATATTTTGTAGAGGAAATATTTTTTTATCGCTTTCAAATGTTATATTATTAAAGTTCCATAATCAATTATTTCCACATACAAATTTTTTTCGTTGTGAGAAACTTGGATAGAAAATCTGGATGTGGAAGTAGTGATTCCTTGGTCAGCGGTTTTTTTTTCCTAATATATATATGGTGAGGTGAAAGATAGTATAGACTAACCTCTTCCTTTTGTGTGTACACTCTTTTGTGCACAATAAATGTTTATTCATTTATTAATTTCATTTATTTAATTTTGTTCCGGCTGCCAATGCATCAAAAATGACAGAAGAAACGTATGGTATGGACACATTTGTCTGTCGTCATTTTACTTCCACATCTAGTGTAAACTAATTTTTTTTTTTTAATTTTTATTCTTCAAATAGGCTTAGAATGTCATGAAACGTCGAGATTTTAAGTTTGAGCGAAAAAAAAATTATGTCTGTTGGTCTGTCTGTAACTTTTTTGTGCGCACGTTTACTCTGGAACCGTTTAAGATATTTCCTTGAAACTTGGTACATATATGTACATTAACGAGATCTGGAACTAGATTATATTTTCATCTTGTTCCGTCTAAGGGTTGGGGGTAAATTGGGGTAACTAGGTAAATCAAGCAGGTAAGAGTCCATAAAATTGGTATTTAGTATATACAAGAAAGCTAAGATCTCAAAAAAAATTTTGGCATTAGCCACCCCCATTACCACCCCCACCACATTATTAAAGGGGATGAAAAGAAAATTGTGATCTAGTGCATGTACAATAACCAGAAACCTCAAAATATTTTTTTACTTCATCCAGCCCCACTACCACTCCCCTATCACCCCCCCACCCCACTAGCGATGTGGGGTATCGTTTCATTTTGGGGTAGAGGATTTCAAATATTATATTATTAAAGTTCCATAAACAATTATTTCCACATACAAAATTTTTTCGTTGTGAGTGACTTGGATAGAAAATCTGGATGTGGAAGTAGTGATTCCTTGGGCAGCGGTTTTTTCATACTTTTCTGGGCCATTTAAAATGCAATTAAAAATCTGTAGATGATACTTTTTTTTCTGTGTTATTTGCATGATATTTTTAACTTATTATTTTATTAAAAAAAGTCATTGTTATTTGAACATGACTCGAAAAATAAATCAATAAAAGGCATAGTTTCACCCACTTTCGTTATAGTCTAGGAAATAGCGTGCAAATTCAACGACGAGTGGTTACCGTCTGCCAGTCGGTAATCGAAGAGACCATATAAGTACAATTTTTTTTTCTCTCTGGAACTTTTTTATTTTTAAATCGAATGATTATCGATATCTGTCCGCATAGATAGTTGGTATATGTACTTCACATACTCCAATTACGCTGGCAGACGAAACTTCCGATCGACGCGCGTTAACCGAAAATAGAAAAAAAATTTTTAGTTTCTATTTTCGGTTAGCGCACGCGCCGACCGGAAGTTTCGTCTGCCAGCGTAACTGGGGTATGTGAAGTACATATACTAACTACCTATGCGGACAGATATCGATAATTATTCGATTTAAAAATAAATGCCCCCCCCCCCCTCTATATCCTCTCACCATACCAAAAAGTTCCAGAGAGAAAAAAATTTTGTACTTATATGGTCTCTTCGTTTACCGACTGGCAGACGGTAACCACTCGTCGTCGAATTTGCCTATTTCCTAGGCTATTATAGATTTATGCATTATTACACTATATTTCTTAAATTATACAAAGAAGGTAATTTTTAATGGATTTTTAATTTTTGCAAGTTAACAAATTATTACAAAGTTTTTTTGTCTATTTATATTCAAAATTTTTATTTTCATTTTTTTTATGCTATTACCAAGGCCGGAGATAATAAAAAAAAATAGTAGGAAATTCTAATATTGCAACATACATCGTTTAAATCTTTATGAAGCTGGACTTCTCATTGCACTTGTTACCACACCGAAAATATATTAAAATAATAAAGCCGCGGCAGAAAAAATTTCTTAATCACCTTTTTTTTGATGCTGTCATAAAGTTTATGTCAAACGCTCTGCTCTTTTCCCACTAATGTTTGCGTTAGTGTTTCCTAACTGTGACTAAAATATACCCTTTTTATTAAAATATGTAGGTATATTTACCCACATGAAATAATACAAGAGTAGCAGTAGTCTATGTTTTGGCTCTGACAGGTGTTAAATAAAATGAACATTTCGGACAGAACGCTTTTGTTATTTGCAGACGAAATGAATGATTTAAAAATAGTTTTTTCAATTTTCACGGCATACTTAATAAGGTTGTTTTCTCGATTTTTAAATTATTATTCACAAAAGAATCAAGTAGTCTCAATTTGTTTTTTAAACTATGTGATCATACTTGAAATCGCCTCAGAAAAATCAAAACATGTAAAAATACACAGGGTGCTTTTTTTCAAAGTTGGAATCATTTCCGAGTAAACCAGAAGTGAACGAAACTTCTCAAATAATGAAAAATTGGACATTTTTAGTTTATATTACCCCTGCCAAGTTTTAGTCTCATACTATGAAAACTCTGGAATCTATGGCTTTTCTAATGATTTCGTTGGTACGCTAATATTTTAACAATTTAATCTAACAGTAAGTAACATGTTATTACACAAATAATAAATGACTAATTTCCAACTTTTCCAATTTTCAAAAAAATTACAAAGCTGCAAGTAATTTGTGTTAGGAGAATGGTAAATACAACCAATAAGTATTATCTCCAGATATACTTTAATTTTAGTTTGTAAAATCCAATGGTTAACTTCCATATTTTCAATTATGTTACTTTCAGTTGTGTTGATTTTATAAATTATTACATCTCCGGATGTAAAAATTTATATGAAAATCTCACAATCTAAAATGTCTTTAGTTATTCTGGTTTCTTTTAAACAAACAGCAATGGGTTGTATTTCTAGAACTGACCCTTTAGAAATGAATGGACAATTTACAAATTCCTTTCTTACATTGTTATGTCCCTTATAATAGTTTTATGGCCGGATACTTCTGGAGTGCCTGTCAATTTCTAATCTAATAAACTCTTTAGTAAACTGTTAACAAACTCTGGCCACATGTTTGAATTTTTTTGTTAATTTGATTTTCTGGTACAAAGGATGTCTATTGTCTAATTCTGTATTGTTCATCGACTCATACTTCAGTTTGTTTCCTCATTTCTCATTGAGTGTTGTTACTTAAAACAGATGAAATATCTAACATTTAAAACTTATATTATCACGCCTGAACTCAATTGCCGCAATAAAAAAATATAGAAAAAATAAAACCCCTCAAAAAATTTCTTTCTTCATTGAGAACTATTAAAAAGTACGTACACTTCATCATTATTATGGTTTATTAAGTTGTAGTAATGTGGATTCAAAAAAGGTACATCTCAAATCATTTTAATTTCCTTGCTTGATGACTTTTTTGATAAATATATATATATTGGAGGCTGTGACTTGCCGAGAACTTTACGCATTGGAAAAAATAAAATATCACTATTTCGAAAAAAATGTGTGATAGTGATACTTTTCGAATGTTCAAACACAAATTCGTTTACTTGTATGCATTTTTTCGAAAATATGATCAATCCCATTCTTGATCAGAAATAGCGATTTTCACGATCTTATCCTTATAACTCTCTATAGTTTTGAATATAAATTCTGGAACTTTTCCAATACATTAACAAATGTATAAGGAATCCATTGAATATAGTTGAAATGTGGATAGGTGTAAAATTTTCATTTTATTTTTATAATTTTTATTTAATTGGGGTGATTGAAAAATTAATAAAACTTTTTTTTATAAATACATTATTAAATACAATACAGTAAAGACAGTTAAAAATTCGTGGGAGTGACGGCGCGACAGATCTGCTTCGTTACAGCGGCTATGTGTGGTGTCTGTGTATGCGTTCATAATTTTATATTTTCTCTCCAGACTCACTATTTATCCTCCTATTCACTAAGAAAAATGTTAAAAATGTGTAATCAGAAAGTGTTAGAACTGCTAAGAATTTTTAGAGGTTCCATAGTATGCATTTAACCGTGCGTGTGCTTGGCCGCGCAGGTGACAAAGTCACTTCACTTCACTTTTTTTCCAGGAATACCGTGGTTTTAGCGATAAATTTTATTAGGACATTTTTGTTCAGAAAGACGTGGTCTATCCAATTGTATTTTTTTTATTTTTTCATACCCTGACTTAATTTCAGAATTTTGAAAAAATGGATAATTTTTTTTTCACTTTTCTTTTATGTTCTGCATCCGAGCGGATTGTAAACTTTTCAGGATATTATTCTATACACTTTCACGGACTCATTAAAAAAAATTATTCATTTTGCAAGTTTTTGGAGATTTCACTATAAAATTTTCTCTGTCGTCTGGACTAATAAAAAGATATGCTACACGGTAGTGGGAATGGTAGAGGGGAAAGCTGATGGCAAAAATTGTTAGAGGCTCTTGTACACATAAATCATAATATTATTTCTTTATTCCCTTTAATATTGTGGTGGAGGTGGTAATGGGGGTGGTAGAGAGACAAAAAAAGTATTCAGGCCTTTTGTTCCTGTATACACATTAAATCACAATTTTATCTTTTTATCCTCTTAAATAATGGGGTGGGGGGAAAATTTTTGAGACCTAGGTTCTTGTATACACGCTAAACAAAATTATATTTTTTCACCTCTTTCAATTATGGGGTGAGAGTAGTAGCGAGGGTGGCTAATGCCAAAAAAATGTTGAAACCTTGGCTTCTCGTATATACACTAAATCCCAATTTCATGGATTCTAACTTGCTTGCTTTACCTCTTCAACCCCATTTTACCCAATTTACCCTCCAACCCTTCAACGGGATAAGATCAAAATACAATCTTTTTCCAAATCTCGTTATAATACGTAGGTGTACCAAATTTCAAGCCAATATCTTCAACTGTTCTAGAGTAATCGTGCGTACAAAAAAATGTTACAGGCAGACAGGCAGACATTTTTTTTCTTGACTCACACTGAAAATCTAGACGTTTCATGACATCCTATTAAAGCAAAAGAAAATTTCATTTTTTTACGATTACTGTACTTTCACTTCGTTACGTGGTGTCTAAGTAATAGGTATTCAGCAGTCATGTCGTTGTTCTCTTATACACGTCCAAATAGAATAAGACAATTCAAGTTAGCCCATCAAAATTTTATGTTTGTAGAGACCATGTACTCTTAACAGGCAACCACGACAGATCACGTCATCCAGTTAGGTGCGCCATACAGCAGACAGAACCCGACTGAAAATACCGCTGCCTAACGAATCACTACTTCCACATTCAAGTCTCATACAACGAAAAAAAAAAAAAAAAAAAAGGTTGATACTGTAAGTACAATCCATTATGTGGATTGTAAAAACAGGGTGATAGTGGAAGTGGCTGATCTCAAAATTTTTTTGAGAACTTGGCATCTCGTACATACATTAAATCCCAATTTTATCGATTCTTACTTGCTTGCTTTACCTATTTACCCCCATTTACCCACCAACTCTTCAACGAAATAAGATCAAAACATAATCTATTTCCAGATCTCGTTTAATACACAGGTGTACAATATTTTGAGTCAATATCATGAACGGTTCCAGAGTAATCGTGCGCACAAAAGAAATTACAGATAGAATTTATTTGCTGAAACTTAAAATATCGACGTTTATGCCATTCTAAACCTATTAAAAAAAAAACAATTTTTTCACCGTTAACATACGTCCACTCCACTACTAGTACAGGAAAATATTGAAACAAATGACCGTAACTCGAAGAAAATTTGTGCAAACTTTGGTTATAAGATAAGTTTAAAATAGGTCAAAGTTCACGAAACAAAAAAGTTTAGAAATTTAACGGATCCGCGGGAACCTATAGGGGGTAAAAAACGGCTATTTTTAATAAGAAAAATCGATTTTTTTCTAATTTCTCAGGAAATATCGCATTTACAAAAAAATATTTCAAATACAAGTTGTTTCTGGAAAAATTATCTTTAATTTGGTGTTTTTAAATTAATTTTATAGCAATAATTAACCGAAATATGGCCATTTTCCGATGGGGGGATGGCGGATGGAGTTTATTCGAAAAAAAGTGTTTTAAAGGAACAAAATAAATTGAACATCTAGGTGATGCTATATATTAACGAAAAACAGGATTTTTTTGAAGAAAAATTAATTACTGAGCAATTACAATAACAAAATGCCGACATTTTGTTAACAAAAATGTGAAGACGCACATTGAATCGGCCATAACTTCTTTATTTTTTGAGATGTAGAAACAAACAAAAATCATTTTAAAGATTAATTAATTACCTTTAATTTTTTTAAATACTTCATCCTAAAAACGGTTGGATGCCATCTATAAAATTAAATATCTCCGAAACAATCAATCCTACACAAATAACAATATAAACAAAACAAATTTATTCTTAGTTTATAAGCTTCATTTTTGATGTCCACCATATTTTCTCTTAAACTAATATTTATTGAAATAATTGCAGAGAAACAAGAATGTTACGTTTTTTCTAAAATCCCTTTACAGTCTATAATGCAATTTTTTTTTCTAAAGCATCGGCTGTAAGTCGATAAAAACATTCGAGCGTGTAGGGTATACACACTATACATATACATACATACATACATACACACTATACTACACACTATATACACACTATACTATACTAACGAAAAATAGTATATGGGATTATATTTTTTTCATTACTGGCTACTTACATTAACAAAATTGCGACGTTTTTGTTAAAAAAAATAATGTGGAAAAGTACATTGTTTTTGTCATAACTTCCTTATTTTTACGCTATAAAAATAAGAAAAAAATCATTTGAAAGCTTAATTAATAATTTTTCATTTTGGTTATTAGCGTTTTTGGCGTAAGTGCCATAATTTCTGAGATATTTAACATTGAAACTAAACACTTCGTCTTATAAACGTTCGGATGCCAACTTTAGACTTCCAGATCTCTGAAACCATTAACTCTACAAAAATTAGAAAAAAACGAAATTCATCCTTAATTTAGCAGCTTTCTTATTTGTCTGTAGCATGTTTTGCTCAATGTAATGCCTTTCGGGTTATTTAACGAAATACTACTTCTTCAAGCTAAAATCACAAATTTTCTAGTAGTTATTAGGTTATATCAATTTATAAAAGTTGCATAGGTTCTTTTCTTCTTAAAATTTAATTATCTCTCAGCTATAATGTTTTTGTTTTTTTTTGGTGCCACCCCCTGAAAATGGGTGGCATCCACCCCCTATAAATTAGCAAGCCTTCGCATAATATCGAAACTTCTTTCTTTTATGCATTTACTATTAAGCTGCCAAAAATGAACCAGATCTAATTCACATCACATTATTCTGAAGTTAAAACCTCTAGTATTTCGGTTAATTATTGCTATAAAATTAAATTAAAAAACACCAAATTAGAGATGATTTTGTCAGAAATAACTTGTATTTGAACTATTTTTTGTAAATTTCTAGAAAGTAAAGAGAAATCAATTTTTTAATTAAAAGTACCCCTTTTCACCCCCCGCGGATCCGTAAAACTCCTAAACTTGTTTGTTTCGTGAACTTTGTCCTATTTTGAACCTATAACCAAAGTTTAAGGTCTGCACAAACTTTTTTCGAATTAAGGTAAAGTTTTCCTGTACTATATATGGCTGTAGAAGTAATACCAACTTATAGTCATCATCAATAATGTCTATCTATCCTTATTATACGTAAATCATCATTCTGCATAATAATTGTTTAATATTTCTCCATGAAAATTTTAGCACCAAAATTAATACCAATTAAGTATATTATTATTGAATCCTGAATGCAAAAAAATCACAAACCTAATTTAGGAACATGGAAACATCAATTTAGTACAACAAATGGAGAAACTCAATGTATTTTATATTTTGTTCTCATTGTAAATTCTCTCTCTTATGATATAAATGTGTACCTATATATTTTATCGCTCTATTTTAAATTCTGTATTACAATTCAAAACACATTTTAAGATGCTAACAACTATTCTTCTTTCATAGCACTGTACCACATAATTTATAATTCTTAGTAGGTATATATAAATTTTTTAATTTAGAAAAAATGTTCTAATACTTGTGAGGTTAAAAAATTGATTCGAATAAAGAGCTTTCATTCATTGATTGTGACTTCATAAAGAAAGTATTTAAGAGGAAATAACAATCGAACGTTATCGAGCCATTGCAACGATGCCAAATATCGGGCTATGCAACGCGCGATGAATATCAGCTGTATAAGAGCCCTGAATATACAGGAACAGCGCCTCCTGACTCAGTAGCGCTGAACTAAAAGTGTATCTCGGAACATGAAAATATGACTTTTTGAAGCCCACCTCAAAATTTTGTAGGAAGAAAGCTAACATGCTTTCTGGCAATTTAGTGATGATATACACGGGGGTACGTTGATGAGCCCGACCCCGGGCTGCACAACGTCAAATCGGGCTACACTACAACCGCTCAGTGTATGAAACGGGCCTGTATATGACCATGCATATCTCTATATATATATATATATATATATATATATATATATATATATATACGCGTAAAATCACTAAGTGGCACCGAAAACTAAATTGACGTTCCCGCACCCAATATTTTCCGCATTTAATGTGAGCAAGTGGCTCCCTATATATTCCCGATATGTATATGCGTTTTGGCACCGTATATATGGTGAAGACACTTTTTCTTTAGATACTCACTGTGTTGTTAATACATTTAGGATTGCTAACGCGCTCTGTAAAAATAGGCCATTGTGTTGCTTGTCTTTTTGAAACGTATCACAGACGTGCGATATCCGTGGTGTAATTGCAGAAATAGAGGAAATAAGATGAGAAATAATTCTCAAAGAATGAACTAAAAATTGTTATTGATGTTGACTCATCATATTCTATATTTTGTTTCAATTGGGGTTTAAAAAATTATTTGAAAAAAAAGACAAGTAGATGAGGTTGATTAAAAAAGAAACAAATTAATTATTTATTATTCAGTGGTGATGAATCACTTATGAAAACATTTAGAATATCAATTTTAGTTATTGTAAAATACAGTGTGTATTTGTGTATATGACATACCAATAGTAACTGACATTTATTATTGACAGTTCGGCTAATTTCAAAGCATGTCGTACAAAAATAATATAATAATCGTTTCCCTCGAAAATTCTTAAAATCACAAAAATGTATATTACAAAACAATAAGCGAGTAAAATATTAATTTCATATAATAAAAATGTCAATTTATTTACAATCTTTTGATTCTAAATATTATATTATGAAATAGTGTAATAGGTAGTACGATTTAAAAATATAATTTATTACCTTATTTTGTATGAACTGTTACATACGGTAACGTTGGATCTCAACGTTAATATATTTTTTCTACGATTGTGCTGAAAGTCAAATTTTCTAACTTCAAAATGAGTGCAGAAAATATCACTTTGCCGCACGCCGTGCGGCAAAGAATTTGCCACACGTCTTGATTACATCTTCACGCACCGGAATAAAATAGTGTGTTTACCTTAAAGAATTTTATATTACTTACTGGTAATAACAATTAAATTCTATAAATATACATTAATTACACATGAATTGCAATTACAAAGTCAAATTTTCTTATTTCAGAATGACAGCGGAAAATGTCACTTTAAATAAAATCTGACAAGCAGCAAATTTAAAATTTTGGAGACTTTGAAAAGGGAAATAACTTCACAACCGTAGAAAAAATAGTATGTAACACACGTGTGGCAAGCTTCATTGCAAAACGATGTATGAAAGTAGGAACACGAGCGCAGCGAGTGTTCCTATCATACGAGTTTTGCAATGAAGCCCTTGCCACACTTGTATTACAATCTACTACTGTTGAATTTGTACAATTGCTTTAAGGGTGGCGGTCTGGCTTAAAAAAATGATTTCGTAATTCAACAAGTTCTCCTATGAACCGATTGAAAAATATTTTGACAGGCTTTTAGAAAATACTTGATAGAATGATACTGGGATATTGAAGTCAACAAAAAAAAAATTTTTTTTTTGTTTTTCACGCAAGAAAAAAATGTTTTTCTTTCTTTAGTTTTCAATAGGCTAGTACCATTCTATAAAGTTGCCTATAAAAGCCTATCAAAAAATTATTTTAATCGGTTTAGGAATGTAGGAGAAATTGTCGAATTACGTTCACGGCACCGCTCACCTTAATTACAATAAAAGGTTAACTACGGTTGATTTCGATACTCTACTTGATTTTATTTATGTCTTTTCAGAAAATTATACATATATAATATGCTCTTAGATTTAGTTTGGGTGAAAGTTATAAAGTATATGGAGCTTTAGCTCTTAAATTTGTTAACGCTGCTAAATAGGTTGTTTTCAGAGTTTATCCCATTCTCTTGTCTATAAAAGGGATAAGTGCCGTTATAAATAAATGTTTATATATTATCTTAAACTAGTTACGGTTCAAATGGTCGGTGCATCAAAGTTTTGTCAATTTTCAGTTCATAGACTTATATTATTAACGGGCACTCACATCAAATCATGGGCCTCGGTCCACCCCCGTTTTTATAAGTACACTACCTGTACCCAAATGTTAATTAGTTTAATATTATTGCATTGCGTTTCCTAGTCTATTCGGACCTCTAAGTGGTCGGGCCCTGGTACCACGGTACCTACTGGACCTACACACCACCCCCTTCTGCCTTGTTGGGGCCCTGATTATAAAGTATAGTTTAAAGTGAGAAATAATGTAAACAACAATTTGTAGATAGGCCAGACTCCTCCTGCCTAAAAGAACACAATACAGACAGATACTACAATTTTATTACATTATCAGATGGAGCTAGTTCAGGGATGACAATCGCTATGCATTGTCATTATAATATACGTATGGCAATGCGGCAATATAGGTAGAGTAATTGTAGGAATACAGGAAATAGTCAAGTAAAATTCTGAAAAAGTAAGCTAAATAATTGTATGTGATGTTGACACTCATTGTATATATCACGGGAATGTTAATACCTTTCAGTTGAAAAACTCTGAAAAAAATGTAATTAACAAAGATTAGGCACTTCTCAGTAGGGAACGATTCACAACAAACAGGTTATGTTAACGAAAATAGTTACGGAAGTATAGGCAACGTTTAGATTACGTTAATTATTTTTCAAAAATGAGGCCTCAAGTTTTTACCTTTTTACATATTTTACATATTTACAATTGATTATTTTTATTTATTTGCTTTTATCATGATCAGAGAATATTATTTAGGTATTATGCAAATCACAACTTACACACTTTCTTATTTATTATGAAAATACCTACTTTCTGTATATTGTTGCCCTAATCTGGGCACGCTAATATACTAATAATTCAATACTTCCTCAGTATTAGCTAGAAGATAGTTGTTTTGATTGGTTCTCCAATAATGAGTGTTTGAAGTATTTACCAACTAGTATATTAGCATATTTACATATTTGTTAACGAGAACTGTTAATATGAAGGTCAAATTTTAATAAGTGTAGAAAATATGAATTTTATTGCCATGTCGATAGTGAAAAATTGCATTCATTAATACAGCGAGAAACTTTTATCTTTCTAGATAAAGGATGGGGACAAGTTTTTATCGTGAAACTTCTATGGGCGTGTTAGGCATTTTTCAGTAGGAAGTAAAGTACTATAAAATGTTTTTGGTTGCTTGAAGTAGAGATCTTACTTCTACTGTGTGGTCATCGGCACATATTTTTTTTTTGGGTTACTTCCAATTTAGCCGAAGTTTGCAACTTTTTTATATTTAATGGTAACTTTCTTTCGTAATCCGAAGTTCAATTTTCTTTATACTCCTTTTTTCAAATTTAAGAATGGCTGAGTAAAAATAGAATTTAACATCTCAGTAGAAAGAATGCCATGGAAAAAATATATAAGCTGCAAAATTTTAACAAGCTTACCATGGAGTGTACAAAAAACATAAAACTACCTTCTTCAATTCAATATGTCAATTTTAAACTTATATAAAAATTAAAATTTTCAAAAATTATTGAAAATAAGTCTTTTTAAACATTTTTTTAAATAAAAGTCCCATTTTCTTTTCTATTATTTGTTTGTGATATGTGTTTTCCATTTAATTTTATTTAAATAACAGAGAATTATATAAAATTAATGAAAGCTGAATAGTTTCTTAGAAAAAGTGCCTGCAACATAAATGTTTAAAATGAATAAGATTCCAGAAAGGTTCAATGTAATATTGAAAAGGGACAAAGAGGTAACAAACACGTGTTAATAATAAGACACAAAAGAAGATACTAGAACTTACTTTGACTGAATTTTAAAGTAAATGGACCACTGCACATTTTAAGGAATATATGGCACATTTTAAACTAATTAGTTGGCGGGAATTATGGGGTAAAAGAATCATTGTGTACCGAGGACCACACGGTAGAAATAAAATTTCTAATTCAAGCACATTACGGTAAAAATATTTTACAGCACATCAAAAAGTTGCCTCTAACCTGCCCTTCATTACATATTTTTTTTACATATTTCGGTACATATTTAAATACCGGTTAACCGGTTATGTTCATATTTATTTACCGATTTACAGGTTATTAAAATTTCCTGTAAATTGCATTGTGCATGTTTACAACTTTATTACTTTCTCAAAGCTTCCTTTTAGTAAAACCTAAGTTTATATTTTCTGCAAAAGATTCAAATAATAGAAAAATATGGAGACTTCCCCCATTCAAAATATGTTTTAAAATGACTTATTTTCAACAATTATTAAACAAATTAAACACCTTTCTTTGTTTTTATCATTAATTTATTATAACCAAACGTTACTTTTCGACAAGCGTGTAATTTTCAAACAGTTGATTCACAAATACAAAAATGATTTATAGTTTAATTTTGTGTTTTAATGTTTAAAATTTACATATTAATTTAAAGAAAATGCAGTGATATCATTTTCCAATTTTTTTTGCGCATTCTTTATTTAGAAAATATATTTTTATGACACTTCTTTTCAATGGTTTTTTTAAGATTTAGAATTTTTTATAAAAATTTAAAATTGGCATACTAATAAATAAAATGCAGAGGTATTATTGTTGAAAACTTTATACCAATCATTATTAGCCAATCGGACACGTTTATTTTGTCATTGTTGCTATGACAACCATCAATTTTTTTGGAAATTTTACTTACCCATGAGCACCTACCTATGTGATTAATAAGTGGAAATTTCCCTGGTTTGACAGCAATGATTAGACAATGGCGTTTATATTATGAAAAATATCTTTATATTTATTTTGAATTAAATTAGTACAATTCTGGCTTACTATGATTCCTTACATCATTAACTAATTCCAAATGCTTTAAAAATTACACTTGTACATCTTCTTTTCTCAGAAAATAAAGCACAGAGCCATTTTATGACATATTCCAAGACACTTGTGATTCCATGGCTAACTATTAGCGATTTTTTTAGGGGATATTATTTGTCACCACTTTAAATCACAGCAAATATTATTTCATCTTGATTTCCCTTCAGTGTAGTATAAAGATTGCATACGAAATAAATTATTATGACTAATATTAATTCGCTATATTATTTTTATGTGGCTAGAGATTAGGGAATATAAGAAATAAGTACACTAAACTTGTTTTAATTTTATTTCACTCTCATAATTTTACTAAGATCTGAGGAAACCACATAAAAAAATAAAAACCAAAAAAATTAATATAACACCAGCAGCTGCCTACAACTTCTCATTACACTTGTTGTCACATCTAAAGAAAATTAAAATCATAAAATCGCTGCAGCAAGACAATTACTTCTTTACCTTATTTGGATGGTTAATTTGACTCCACTTAACGGTAATAGTGGAGCGGGAATCGGTATTCCCGCTCAAATGTACCCTCCGCATGACGAATTTTTTTATTACTTCCAAAAGTTGAGGCACCAATATACTGTAAACTTTTCCTTTTATTTGTCTATTTACTGTCCACTTGTATATAAAATGAATTTTGCATTTACATTCCTATTCATGTTAATATTAATAGTTAATTTGAATTAGTACCTACCATTTTTTTTTAACTAGGTATATGGTTTGATGCGAAGTTTTGGCCACAATCCAGTTATTAAGATCATTCGAGGGTTATTAGCTATTTTATTATTTAACTATTAAATAAATGTAAATATAAAAGTAACAAATTGATATAGTACTTAAGTACTTAGTACTTAACTAAATTCATGTAATACTAATATATATTAGCGTGACTGGATTGAGGCACCAATATTCAGAAAGTAGGTAATATCATATTAAATAAAAAAGTGTGTAAGTTGTGATTTGCATAATACCTAAATATTATTTTCTAATCATGATAAAAGAAACTAAATAAAAATATAATTAATTGTAAAAATAAATCAAGAACAGGCTTGTAAATAGTGAATGAATGTTTCTATACCCTACTGATGAGTTCTGAGTTCGAAAAAACTTGTACTTTTCTAGAGTTGAAATAGAATGTAAGGTTCAATAGTTGTTGTGAATGACTGAATTTCAATAAATATAAACATTTGTTTGCTTTAAAATGCTAGGAATCCTATCATGTAATTCAACAATTTGGAAGTATTAGCTAGAAGAGTAGTTGTTTTGATTGGTTCTCTAATAATGAGTGTTTTAAGGTGTTTACTTAAGTAGTATATTAGCGTGACCAGATTAAGATACCAATATACAAAAAGTAGATAATATCATATAAAATAAAATAGTGTGAATGGCTAAATTTAAATAAATGTTATAAAAAATTTCAATATATTTTTTGCTTTAGAATGCTAGGAATCCTATCGTATAATTCAATATTTCGTTAGTATTAGCTAGAAAAGTAGTTGTTTTGATTAGTTCTTCAATAATGAGTGTTTTAAAGTGTTTACCTAACTAGTGTATATTAGCATGACCAGATTGAGGCACCAATATACACAAAGTAGGTAATTTTATAGTAATAAAAAAATGTGTAAGTTGTGATTTGCATAATACCTAAATATTATCTTCTATTTATGATAAAAGCAAATAAATAAAAATATAACACAGCCACACAAAAAAAAACAAATATTTTGATTCCAAATATCACGTCAAAAATATATGTTTCACTGTTCAATTTTTAGCAAATTGACATTTTATCCCTAAATTCGGGGTTAAATGGCCTTTAAAACTAATAGCACGATATGCGTTGAAGTGAAACTTCTGAATCGTTTAAAATGGCTCTTGTCACATTCTCCCAATGTTCTATCATACCACGGAAATTATGGTGGTGTACTCCCCCCCACCCCCCCCCCCCAAAAAAAAACTAGTGCAGTGAAACATATATTTTTGAGGTGATATTTAGAATCAGCCTCCCAAAAAACAGACAGATGTCTTTCACCTTTGGAAAATAAAATATTTTTTTGGGTGGGTGTTTAATTAATTTTAATCATGTAATACCTACTTAATTACTACTGAAAATGCAGAGGAAAGATATATGTAGTACGACTTTTTCGGTTTTTAAATTGATTAACCAAACATTTCATACTTTTTAATTCCAGATTTACTTGAGAAGCTTGACCATTTTTTTAAGGTGTCCAAACCAAGACTGAATTGTTTTTGGGATGCCAGTATTTTAAATATTGTGTATAAATCGAAAGGTATCTAATAGGTTTCTTAGAAATATTTTTCTGTTCCTTATCCAAAACTGCTAAAATTTACGGGGAGACATTTTAAAAATTGTGAATTGTAATTATAAAAGAAATAAAAAAAATTGCAGGTGAACTAAACCTTCTCTCCAAATAGCGCAAAATATTTATTTAAACGACTAAAGATCTAAAAAGATTTTGAAATATCAATCATTTATTATTTAAGTGCGTAGACTCGTAAGGAGGCAATTATTTTTTTATATATATAATTTTACAAATATTTGATGATGGTAAAAAGAAAAACACTTTTTTTCTTCATTTAAACGATTTTTTTGGAATTAGTTTACAATTTTAGAAAGTGAGACCAAAACATTGAGGACTAACTTTAGAGAAGAAGAAATATCAATTTTTTTATTTATAAGACACCAAAACACAAAAATTAACGTATCTCGGCCCCAAATTCAAGTAAATCACATTCTGTTTTTCAGATGTTGGTTTATTCATCTACATTCATAATTCTTGACTGTTTTTGATTTCATAAAAAACCAGACTTATTAAAATTTGTTTATAATTACAACTGTGAAAATTATAAACAAATTCCAAAAAAAATGTTTAAATTAAAAAAAAACATGTTCTTAATTGTGCTGCAAAATACATTAAAACGACTGATATTTAAAAAATGCGCTTCTATGAGTCGGTGCATTTAAACATTAATCAACTGAAATTTCGAAGTCCTTTTTATTTTCAGCTGTTTAAATAAATATTTTGCATTAAAATTAGACATCAATGTTTAGCTCGATAAAAGGGAATACTCCTATTATGATTTGTGTATTATTATTACATTATATTCTTTATATTATTCCAAAAAGACAATTTTAAAAAATATATATTTTTTGTAAATTAACAAATTATCAGATAGTTTATTTGGAAGTTTTATTTATTTCAAATTTTATTGGGAACAATTTGGTATTTTTATTTTTGAGATGCAATTACTAGTATAGGATCGAGAGAGAAATATTTGAATTTCTGGTAGATTTTACTAGCAACACATGTTCATGGTTAACTTTATTTTTAAGAGCATCCCTCTACTTGGATACTGTTGTAATTGTAAAATATTATCTTTGCTAACCTTTTCTGTTGACAATTGAACAGCTTAAAGCATGGCGTAGAAAATGAATTTATGGCTTTATTGGCCCTAAAATTCTCATCTTATGAACTCGTTTATGAAATGAATTTTGCTATTAAATCCCTATTCACATTATTTTCTTATTATACCTATTTCATTTAATCAGATAGGTATATTTTAACAAAAAAAAAAAAAAAAAAATTATAATAATCATAATAGAAAAAAAATCGTACAGAAATCCGTTTCATAACAGGTTGAACTCAATTATCGAATGTATGTGTGTGTGTGTGTGTAGATAGTTTCTTGTAAACAGGATAACTTCTATTAGACTTAAAATAATTATTTCTTTGGCGCGTATGTAAAATAGTGTGGTAAAATACTCCCTGTTGAAATTGGGCCATATCCGCCATACAGGGCGATAACCAGAGGCGTACAAATGATCAGGTTTTACATAAACTGTGTTTATTATAATTTTAGAAAAATATTACTATACAAAAATATGAAGATATATAGGGTATCAAAACTATATAATATAGTGTGTCTATAAGGTTCGAAAGTACTTTTACGTAGATTGAAGGGTATATCAATTTAACTTCAAAATGCTATTGAGGTGTTATTAATAATGAAAATTGCATTCGTGTGCTACCAAATGCTAATACATATTAAACATGATGACTGTAGTTAGACTGAAAATTTTTATTTCAAATTTCGAACATTTGTAAGAAATTAGAGCATATCAGTCATGCAGGGCAAGCATTTCCTCAAAACAATACAAAAAAGAGACTATTAGACGAATGTGAAATTATGCATACAAATTAAAATACATTCAAATAACTTTAAAAACTTAGTTCATTATTACAGTGTAATAAAAGGTTAAATTAAGGTCGATAATGATGCCATACAACCTAATTTTATTTAAGCGCCTTTTATCTACATAAAAACCTATGTATTTTATTTGGTGTAACAAAAAGTTTTGCATTCAATCTAAGTTCCGGACGATATTTGAGTAAACAAAACAATGTTTAAAGTAGAGTATTTCGTCTTTTTTCTTAGCTACCACTGGTTGTATAGGTCATATCACAATAAACAACAAACTAGAATGTTTATTATGAAATTGCGACGAAAACTAGATGTGCCTAACCCTTCTCGTCGATATGTCGAAAAAATTAAGACAATTAAAATCGATAGCCTTTAAACAATTGACGGCGACTTAAGTAATAATGCATACATTTCAACAAAATTTTAGGAAATAATGCTTCTAGTTGAGCTAAATCATCATGGCATAATATTAAGGCGAACGCCTAAAAAAAATAGCTGTCGAAAATTGAATAGTCGATTGTAAATGCATCAAGTCGTACATCTTTTTTGTTACAGTGAAGGTTTTTTCATGTACTTTTTATTAGGCTTAATAATCTACATTGTTTTTTGAAATATTTAAAGTCATTTCTTGCTTTTCTTTAAATTATCTTTTTTAAACAAATCAAAACTCTATTCGAAAATTAAAGTTATTATTATGCATCAAAAATATACAAAAAAGAAACAATTTAAAAAATCTTTTTTTTTTCTATGCCCATTGGGAACAGAGATAAAAGATTTTGCTTGCGCGAAAATATGCATTTGTTTAAAATATAGTTTTTTCAATACCACTGAAAATTAGATGAAAAAACCTACATTCTGAAAGAAATATATGTTGTTTTTCTACGACTCGTCCGTCCACTTTAGTCCGGCCATGTAAAACGCGGAGCTTGACGCTCGGAATGCCCCCCTCATCGGGACTACTTTTATTCCAGGTTTTTTGAGTCGCTGATCACGAACATCGGAGTCCCGCGGCTCTAAAAATAGTGCGTCACCCCTAACAATGCCAAAAACCACCCCTTTTGGGAATAATACTGTAAAATAATGTTATGAATGTGCCAATTGTAATGATATTTTGCCAGTTCAGTATGTTCATCTAAATTAAGGACAAATTTTATAGAGGGGGTGAAATTTCCCCTAAATTGACGTAAAATGGAAAAATGATTGAATTTTTTTTTTTATTCACTTTTTGATTAAAATTTAGATGAATGGGGATTTTACAATGAAGAAAAGTTTTTTCCAACCCTTCATGGGTGAAAACTACCCCTGCATCGCCTTTAAATTGAACTAACGCTTAGGGGTGAAAAAATGTTGTGGTATTTTTTTCGACGGAAGTTTATCAGAAATTACAAGCAAACTACATCTCTACTTAATTTCTAAGCGTTAGTTCAATTTAAAGGCATACAGAAAATTTCACCCCTGATGGGTTGGAAAAAATTTTCTTCATTATACAATCCCCATTCACCTGAATTTAAGTCAAAAAGTGAATAAAAAAAATTCAATCATTTTTCCAGTTTTCACCCCTTGGGTTGGAAAAAAATTTTCTTCATTATACAATTCCCATTTATCTAAATTTAAATCAAAAAGTGAATAAAAAAAATTCAATCATTTTTTCATTTTACGTCAATTTAGGGGTATTTTCACCCCCTCTGGTTAGCCCTCAGCATAAAATGTATCCTTACTTTAGATGAACATACTGAACTGGCAAAATGTCATTACAATTAGCACATTCATAACATTATTTTACAGTATTATTCCCAAAAGGGGTGGTTTTCGGCATTTTTAGAGCCGCGGGAGCCCGATTTTCGTGATCAGAGACCCAAAAAACATAAAATAAAAGTAGTCCCGATGATGTATTCCGCATTTTACATGGACTACTTGAACAATTGACGATTTAATTTACTACTTTGTTATTCTTTTGTTCATTACACAGGCACACACAAAAAAAGTCGAATGCGAGAAGACCTATGTATTCCCATGCATTTTGACCCGCTGAACACGAATCAGATGTCCGTTTTGCCCGATTGGCTCTTGCATTTTTGCTGACCTCAAAAAACACCTTAAAAATGCCCAAAACAAACAAGTAAATAAAAAGCTTAAATGAGCTGATCTCTATATCTATACGTAATTTGGGGCGCTGAAACTGAATATGAGGTGGGAATTACCAGATCAGTTGGGAATTTTAACCTCAAAAAATGCCTAAAAATCCAAAACAAATAAATTAAAAGCTTAAACCAAGAACTTTAAAACTAACATAACCTAAGGCAAGAGCTAAGAGCTTTAAACCAAGAACTTCAAACTAAGAATTCTTAACCCAACATAACCTGAGACAAGAACTTTAAATCAAAAACTTAAACCTATTATAAATTAAGACAAGACTGTTAAGTTCCTAAGGCAAGAACTATTAAGGTTTAGAGTTCTTGGTTCAGAGTTCTTTGTGTAAAGTTCATGTCTTAGAATATGTTACATCTAGAGTTCTCGGTTTAAAGTTCTTTGTGTAAAATTCTTGCCTTGTTTTTAGTAAATTCGAGTTCGAAAAAAAATCAACGATAAAATAAAAAATATTTATCTAAAATGTTATAGTATGGATAAAGGTTTTCCATGATACCTTGCATCATATGTTATAAGATGTTGGACAAATGGAAAGAACGTTAAAAAGTAAAATATAAAAATCCAATGATATCGAAGGAGCCTGGAATCCGTGAAGAGTGTTATTTTTTAGCAATACAAATGATTCCGGAATTAATGCTAAAAAAGGGTTAATGGAAACTGATTGTTCCGAAAGTCAAGAAGATGACAGTGAATATGAGTGTTCGATAAGAACTAAAACTCCCAATATTTGGTGAAATGATAAACTTAATAATGTTATTAGAAATTTTGGTCTATCTAATGGTAGGGAAGAATATTTAGCGCCGATTATGGAAAAAGACAATTTAGTATCAAGTGATGTTCGTTCTAGCTCATACAGAAAAAGAGAAAAAGACTTTGGAAAATATTTTACACAAGGAAAAGAACACTTGATGAATATACTTAAACCTTATCATATATAGATTTTAGATAAATATTTTTTATTTTATCGCTGATCTTTTTTCGATTTTTCGGACCCTTGATTTTACTACAAACAAAACAGAAGGAATTCACATTATTTACACAGTTCTGCAAATTTCTTGTAGCCCTATACTCATAGGAAGGCAAGTTTCTTACTTCACTAGAGCTGCGATTGCATGATGACGTCCGCAGTCCAACCTGACCTGCCGCCGATACTGGGGTTTCCCTCCCCTGCATCGTAAACTCTGTCTCTACTTTTGCCATGACGGCATTTTTTTACCTAGGAACTTAGCCGAAATAAATCGTTGCCGTGGAGGTGTCCTAGTCTCAATAGAAAAAGAAACAAATGGCATATGACAATCAAACAGAATAAAGAAAACTATACAATTCTAAACGGCTCTAAGAAAAAAAAAGTAAAAAATCATCAAGGTAAGTAAATGTTAAGTCCAAACGATATTCCTCTCTCAACAGAGCAAACTTTGAAAAATTTCACTGTTCAGTAATATTTTCCTTAGGATACTTGAAAATTTAAAAGTTACCTTTCTCCGCTCACTAGGATTGATGAGAGTATATGCTGAAATGATAGTTCTCTATGAATTTTGCAGATTGCGCTTTAATTCTGACTACTGTATTGTGTTCAGCGCGTGAAAATACGTCGGAAATTATATGTTCAGATATTATGTAGAGCAAAGTCAATTTCGGGCTATGATTCAGTCATTTTTGGGTACGTTTTCATCCTAAATAAGGATTTTACAAGATATTCGAACGTCGCGCATAAATTCTGACCTTGGATTCGGTTTCAGTGCCCCAAATTAGGTATAAATATAGTGATCAGTTCATGTAGGCATTTTATTTACTTGTTTGGAATTTTTCGGGCATTTTTTAGGTGTTTTTTTGAGACTATGTTAAAATTTCTAACTGATCGGCCAATTCTGACCTCAGATTCGGTCTCAGTGCCCCAAAATACGCACGAAAATGGTGATCAGCTCATTTAAGCCTTTTATTTACTTGTTTGAGGTGTTTCGGGCATTTTTAAGGTTCTTTTGAGGTTAGGAAAAATACAAGAGCCAATCTGGCAAAACGGACATGGAATTCGTATTTAGCAGGTCAAACGTCATGGGAATACATAGGGCCTGCCTTCTCGCACTCGACTTTTTTTGTGTGTGCCGGTGTTATTTTTTGGACTTAAATTTTGACAAGATGATTTATTTAGGTTAGAAATATAATGGAGCAGGAGAGAGTAAAAATATATGCATTATTACGTAAGTTATCATCAATTGTTAAAAAATTATCTTGTTTAAATTTTTTTCAACTTAACATATTGACAAAAAAGTTCGGGCTCATCGAGTTTTCTTCGCAATTTCATAACGGATATTCTAGTTTTTATTTATTTTAGTTATTATTCTATATAACTAGAGATGTTTAAAAACTGCAAAAAAACACAATTTTATACACGGTAGGTATATATAAAAACACTACAAATAAAATATTTACTCATTCCATTATAGATACTCGGTTACAGTATGCAGTTATTTTGAAAAATAAAAAAGTTAATTTGATCACATTTTGCGCTGTAAACTACACAAAGTGATAACGCTTCCATTAATATTAATTAATTATTCAGTCATAATATGTAATGTGGTGTGTGTGTATGTGTGTGTGTGTGTGTGTTTAATAAGAATTAACTGTCTGTTTTTGTGTATTTGAGAGTTACATAGCATGTGTCGAATTCAGTGGTCTCATTGTTCGGCTATACAGGGTGTCCGATAATACCGATCTGGTGCCGATTCTACATGCAAAAATATGAAAGAATATTTATATAAATGTCAGCTAATGCTTCCTTATTGACCTACAGTCCTTTGAAGATTGAAGCCAAAAACTGGTATTCTGCTATTTTCATTTTTTTTTTCAATTAAATAATGGCAATGAAAATTAATTAATAATGAGCTTATTGTTACTCTACTTGACTTAATTGTTACGTGAAAACTTGAAGCACATCGTGTTTTCTCATTTACTCGATTTTTCTCACAAATGGTTAGTTTTTCGATTAAAATGAAAGTGGACCTTTTTTAATATTTTTAATTAGTGCTGTAGCTCAATTCTGAAACATTTGCGGGCATTGCGGCACTTTTTTTCAAATTTTTGCGGACATAATCTGTATCAGAAGTTTGTTACCGATATTTTCAGACACCCTGTATAGAATATGAAGAAAGTACAGCTAAAGATTTTTAATTATATTAAAAACAATAAGTAAATAAATCAGCAAATATTAGATATAAATTAAGGGAAGTCATCACATAATTTTTACCTGCCCAGGAATTTGACCTCAATAGGCAGTTCACAGAGTTATAATACGATTGTAGATTTCAAAGCGAGAAATAATGTAAACTACGGTTACTTTGTCGACAAATGCATTAAATAAACGATGATTAGGGGGCATTGTCGCATGTACCATAAATGTAATGTACTGTGATTTCTTTATAATTTTTAATATTCTGTATAATGTCTTATATAATATACCCACGGACAAAATGATCGCATCATTCAAAATTTGTTATGATTTGAAGTTAATTTATTTCTAAACCGTTTGTCCGATTTTAATGATAGTTTTATTGTTTAAAAAAAAATTGCAAAGTTGTAACGAAAACGTAACTTTTTTATACTATATCTCCTGTCCTGAACATCAAATGCTTAGAACGACGTCGAGATGTAGTTCCGTGAGTAATTGAAGGTTTTCTTAATTTTTTTAAAATTAGATTTAATTTAAACTACTTAGGTACCCGAAAAATTTATCGGATTTTGTTCCATCTATAATATGATTTAAAATTCACTAGCCGTAGAAACCCTGAGGTGCCAGAAACTCATTTTAAATATCGGGAATCGAGCGCAAATGCATGGTGCCACTAAGTACGGTTAGACATCAGTGGTTGGCGCGCCCTCTGCAGATTATACGGTTGAACCAAAATCCAGTTTTTATAGAAAAATCGACCAAGTAGCTCCATCTTGATATTTTGTGGGAAGGATGTTATGATGTTTAGATGTTCAAATATGCGATAAAACGTTCTGGCACCTCGATCTGGTGCCAGAACGTATATATAGGTGCCACTCCGTCCATATATATGTGAATTTGGTGCCTGAACGTTCAGTTTTAAATATATATATATATATATATATATATATATATATATATATCTATATATATATATATATATATATATATATATATATATATATATATATATATATATTGTTTAAGAGGGCATAATGAGCAAGCACAGAAAACTACACCCTGCTACACCATGTGCGTCCCCTATTTTTAGGGGTTGAAACTTTGAAATTTTACTTATGTGCCCATATCTTTTTCCCTATTGCCCGTAGGGCTCTTTACCAAGTTACACTTTTTGAAGATTCATCCTTCCTCTACATAATATATATATATATATATATATATATATATATATATATATATATATATATATATATATATATATATATATATATATATATATATATATATATATATATATATATATATATATATATATATATATATATATATATATATATATATATATATATATATATATTATGTAGAGGAAGGATGAATCTTCAAAAAGTGTAACTTGGTATTGCCCGTAGGGCTCTTTACCAAGTTACACTTTTTGAAGATTCATCCTTCCTCTACATAATATATATATATATATATATATATATATATATATATATATATATATATATATATATATATATATATATATATATATATATATATATATATATATATATATATATATATATATATATATATATATATATATATATATATATATATATTATGTAGAGGAAGGATGAATCTTCAAAAAGTGTAACTTGGTAAAGAGCCCTACGGGCAATAGGGAAAAAGATATGGGCACATAAGTAAAATTTCAAAGTTTCAACCCCTAAAAATAGGGGACGCACATGGTGTAGCAGGGTGTAGTTTTCTGTGCTTGCTCATTATGCCCTCTTAAACAACTTCCACAAAAAAAGTCCACTGGACGCAAGATTTTTTATTATGTCCAATTCGACTAGATTATTTACAAAATTTGCAAATTATAGAAATCGGTCGAAAGTTGGTAATATCAAACTTATCTCTTTTTTTGTAAATTTGACACACTTTTGAGCATTTACACAGTTATTTCACAGTTACTGATACATAAAGTTGAAAATTATTTTTAGGGGATATGCCAGCACATATGCACAATCCCTCAACAGAAATGCGGGTATTCTGTCAGGGCCGGTTGTCATTTTAGGTTTTATTTTCTTTAGTGCAGCCGTTACTTGACTCTCATTAAATTCCCGTAAGTGAAAAGTTGAGTTAAATCTTGGTGCTTCTATGGGTCTCTTGGAGAAGGGAGATGAAGGTAAATAAGATTTACAGAAAAAGTCAGCAAAAGCATAACAATATCATTCGGGTCATCTAACTAGCGTTCGTTGTAGGACATTTGACTGGAAATGCTAGACGTTCCTTTTTGTTATTAATGAGACCCCAAAACTTACATGGATCATTTTTTATATTAGTTTCAGCTGTTTGAACGTAAACCTTGTAGGATCTATTAATGCCCGATTTGATTCTAGGATCTCAATATTTTAAATGCGTCCAATGCACGCGTATCCCCGTTCCCCTTATATAAAATCCAAAGTCTAGCTTTTAACTTGATATTATTTATAATTCGAGAGTTGTACTTACCATAGGGGATATTTTTTCTTGTTGGTAACTGACAATTTGGGTACACATAGATCAATAATGGAGTAAAGTTTATCACATTAGAAAGTGTTTCGAGAAATCGCCAATCGACACCAAATTATCTAAGGCCGGAAAATTGACTTTACGAAAGTTATAACAACGATTATTTTCGTTAGCAGGAAAGATACATACTATTTTTTCTGAAATCGCAATCAATATTATTACAAATTAAGGAATTTTTATTGTTGTAATAAAAGTCAGAGATTCAGTTCTTATTATTTACTGCCTAAAATATATATATATAAAAACAGTCCGGGAAAGTAACTTTTGTATATAAAAAACAGTCCAGGAAACTTACTTCCAAGGACTGTTTTCTGATAGTTGCTTAGCAACGGACTAAAATACTAGAATAGTGTATTTTGGGATCTAAAATTACGCCGAGAAAGTAGACATTCTTGAAAAATTTCAAAAAAAATATATTTTTATTCAATACACATGACAATACGTGGTTTTGAGCGCTGACACATTTAAATTCGCACGCAACGTCGACACCACTACGTCTCCCGCGGAAACGGTTTATTTATACATTGAAGCGCTTGATGAACCAACATAAATTGACCATTATTTAAAAGCTTAAATACTCAACAATGGAATGAGGTATAGATTTTCTTGGTTTATCGAGCGCATCTAACTGAAATATATATTAAAATTTCGGAGAACCTCAGAAATTACTAAAGAACTGCAAACATGCTTACTTTGAAATGCTAGTATAATAACTCACTGTTGTTTTCCAAATGTAAAACGTATAGAAACATAAAGATCATATGTTCAACCATAAATAAATAACGTTTAATGATTTTAAGGAGAACTTTTTATTTTTATGAAATTAGGAGGCGAAAATATGTAGCTTATCTACCCTTGTCCTTTCTTGTAGGTATTATTAAAGGACGGACTGACTGCATTATTTATAATGCATCATATACCAGTCCGTAACTTGTACTCACATATATATGGGCTCGATGGGTGATCTACATTATAACTAAATTTTACGTGTATTCTATGCTTGACGTCTAATCCATTCACACTCGCTGGCATGTTCTTAACATTAGCTCCGTACTTTCTCTCTCTGTCTATGTATATGTACATTTGTTTTTTAGAATGATTGTTTCTCGATTTTTTCTATCACATTTTAGACGGATTTATCAATGGACGTATCTAGAGTAGAAATCTTCTTCATTGATTGATGGTGCTTGTGTTTGATGATTATGTAATATATTTATATGCTTTGTAAGACTTGTGTATCAAACGATCTTGTTAGGGCGCTGATCACAGTTAAGACATTGAACGGTCCATATCGCTGATGGAATGTAAAAGATTTATAGCAGTTTTGCTTTCTTATATCTAATAATGAAGTAATCACGATTTTTTCAATTAGGTACAAGATTTTAACTGATATTTTAAATTTTCCTGAATTTCTATGAGCATCTTGCCAAATATGTCTGTAAATTTGTTTGTCACGAATACAACTATATATATTTTTTACTGTAAATGTCTGTTGTACTTGAATACTGTAATTTATCAATGAAAATAGTTCCTGATTTTTTGACTGATTTCTAATCCCCTTGGGGATTAGAGGTTCGACTGAATAAAAATCATTACTTTCCCTATTCTGATTCCTGTTAAAAATATATGATTCGATTAAAAGTATAGCAGTGTAACAGAAGTCATATAATTTTAATTTTGTGGTTAAAAATGTCAAAGATCTTGGAGAAATCGAGCAACACCAGTACTTATTATCAGATGATGTACTAAGATCACCATTATTTTTGCTAACGTGTTAGAAATGTTAAACTTTTGACGAAAACCAGACTGACAAATGGGAACTGAGTTATTTCTAGACACAGATTCATACATTGGTTGAAATAAAATGTTTTCTGGTCTTTTGGAAAGTGTAAAATACTAATAATTCTCAGATCAGAATATTCGACTGGATTCGAAATTCCTGATGGAAGTAAACCAATTGCTTCTTTCCACAAATCTGGATAACATTTTTTATACGTACAGAAATTAACAAGCAAAAAACGTACTCTTCGCCGGTTTACTAAACTTTTTATATAATTGTTACACATTCTATAGCAGTTTTTTGTAAATAATGTTAGACATTTTTAATTTTATAGTACGAACTTAGTTGGTGAAAGACTCAGTGTAAAATAAAGTAAAAATAAAAAAAAAACTATACCATACCCCATGTGGGTTTCTGAAAGCAGTGTGTGTCTCGTTCCACCCAGGGCTCCTATAATCAGTACTACTATCTTAACAGTATGGTCTGGGTAGAGTCTGCGGAGTTCGAAGAGCAAATCTCGATATTTTGTCCGTTTTTCCTCCTCCTTTAAGACAATGTTGTTCTCCGCGGGAGCCGAGAACTCCACGACAAACATTGTCTTGAGTTGGTGGCCGAGGAGGACTACGTCAGGATTGTTGGCTTGTATTTGCCTGACTGTGGGAAAAGAGTAGTTCCAATAAATTAGACACTTCTCATTTCCCACAACGGACTCAATATCCCCCGGAGCATAAGGCAGCACTGGTGTCTCGTCTATCCCATACGAGTGCCTTAAGTGATAATAAAGCACTCGTAATGCTCCGTCGTGCCTCTGGATATAGGCCGAGACTGCATATGTCGGACAAGCCGACAACAAGTGCATTAAAGTCTCTGGCGCCCTGCGGCAGGCCCTGCAGCTGACATCAGAGACCTCTATACCCATGACACGACTTCGATAAACGAGAGTGTTAAATACACCATCCTGGCAAGCCATTATGAATCCCTCGGTCTCAGACTTCAGCCCGGCTGACCTTAAGAAGGCAAAGGTCAGCCTTTCGGATAAGCCAAGGTCTTCTATATTTTTATAGAAGACTCCATGCATTGGCTTATCCGTATGAAGCTGCAGAAAGATGTGTTCTGCAGCTTTAATTTGGGCTCTTCGCCGAGTAGGTTTCAACTTGGTGACGGAGTCGTGATTTACCCGCTCGACGTCGAAGGAGAGACCAAGTTCATCGGCTGCTCTCTGTGCTGCCTTAAACAAAAACGCTCCTGCATTTTCATGGTCCCGGACCATGCATTATTATCATTATTATTTTTTTTTTTTAGCTAGCTAAAAACCAGTCACCCTTCTCTGTGGCTCCGACCCTCACAGAGGGGAGCTGGTAGTACCGGTAGCCACTCCCCACGCCCGTGGGGTGAGTGACTACTGGGTCCGGAAATCGTGTGCCCTGAGCAGACATAATGAACCGAGAATGACGGCCTTCTGCATTCTGCCGGCTAAGACCTCTGCCGAATTTCGGCATGCCGGTATGATCTTAAGTTCCGAAAGCAGTGTGTGTCTCGTTCCACCGAGGGCTCCTATAATCAGTACCACTGTACAAGATGCGCGTAAACACCTTGTAACATGCGTTTAAACAGTTTATCGGCCGGTAGTTCTTTGGGTTAGACAAATCTCCGTTCTTCGGGATCAGCACTGTCCGCCCCTCGACAACCCAGGAAGGAATTTGCTGCTCCCCATTTAGCCATGAATTGAAAATTCTGGCTAAATGGTGGTGGGTACTGGATAATTTTTTCCACCAAAAGTTATTGATCCCGTCGGGACCTGGAGCAGCAAAGTTCTTCTGTTCGTACAACGTTTTCCAGAAGTTTTCCACCTGATCTGCAGTCGGCGGATTTTCAGCAACACGCTGAGGCGGTTCGAAAAGGCGCGAGGGCTTTTTGTGGAAAAGTTGATTTTCCGCTAGCCCCCTCGCCCGCCTCACTAGTGACATCTTGCAAGACACTAGCAACCGCATCCTATCGAGGCAGTGCTGTTTAATGGTTTGTAGCACTGCCCCATTGAGTGTGTGATGGACGCGTCTTAAGTTAGCAGCTACTCACCGCACTTTAGGCGTGAAAGGCCTATTGGCCGCCATATAGTCCCATTATTATTATTATTTTTATTATTATTATTATTATTATTATTTTAAAGCTTTGTCTGCCTCTTTCACAAGTAATTTGATACAAGCCAGGGCCGCTTTAGGCTTAGAAATACGGACAATGTCAATCAGATTAAACAAGAGGTTCCACAAACACCAAAACAGTTGAATACTATGACTCCACGCGCGTTTCGCCAATCACGTTGGCATCATCTGAAGATGATTAAAACTGAATGAAAAAAGTGAAAACATAAAATAGAAAAGTGAATGAAAAATAAATGAAGACTATTTTTAACCGGCTTCATGAAATTTAAAAAAAGGAGAAGCTTCTCAATTCGACTCGTACGTTTTCTTAAATGATCTCGACACTAGAATTTGAAATAAACTGTCCACGGCTCTTTAAATTATTTCAGTTTACTTAGATCGTATTCTTTTAAGCTGTTACTCTCTTTTTCAATTTTATTTGTTCTGTAGACAACAATTGATGAAGCCACTGTGTGCCTAAACAATTATTACCATTAAAAAATGTGAAAATCAAATATTCAAGTTTATTTTCGTGTTCAGTTATTTACTAAAATGTGTTAAAATCTACAGTACATTGCGTAGCATATCGGACTTTATTTTCCCATTGAACAAATTTATTTAGGATACTGTAAATGTTATTTACATGAATACCGCTTGGAGAAATATTTATGAAGTATGTACGACATGCATTTCTTTAACTTTAATACAACGCAACAAATACAGTTACAAAATGATCAATATATTTTCAAATTTTATAAGTGAGGTAGTAGTACACGCAAATTAGATTAAAAAACAGTGAATAGAAAAAATCATTTATAAAGTAATAATATTTGAGATGAGTACTATAGATAGGGTTAGAAATAGATACCCGAAAAGCTCCCCCGTCCCCCTATTTAGGAGGGAAACGTCCCTTTTTTTTTGCAAAAAATCACCCCTAACGGGGACTTAAAGCTGGTTTTTTATTTTATCTTGTAAACCGTTCGTCGGAAGAGAAAGAAGCATAGGAAATAAAAAATTTGTCGTTAAATTTTGCATAAGAAATGTTCTATTAACCTTGTAGCTTATCCTCACCTATTTCGTGCTAACAGTGTCAGAATAGAGGGGAAGTTTGGAGCGTACCGGTAAAAATCAATCCTATTCTAAGTTTCACAGCGAATATCTTAAAACCGGTTACTTTAACAAGAAAAATGCTCAGGAACGAATTTAAAGAGCGGAATTCACTCATAAGATGCATGTATAGCGGCTTTTGACGCAAGTGATTTTTATTTATTTTCCCTTTTTTTCCACAAAGCTGTACTTTTTAATTTGAGCATCGAAAGACATCACCGACTTTTGAAGCACATTACACCGGAAATTATTTTCAATGACAACACGCCACTGACAAAAACAAAACAATTACTGCTGTAGACGATGCTGACGTACTCATAGTTCAAACCGCCTTAAGTGAATCTCATGAAAATGATACAGTGGTCATCATCGGACAAGATATTGATCTTCTCGCATTGATTATCGCTCGCGCACCTGAAGATAGTCCGTTTCTTAAGAGAGGCTCAGAAAAAAATAGAAAATAAAGCGTACAGTTCTCGTGACTTGCAGTCCTCGGAAGTCTTAAAAAGCTGTAAGGAGACAGTTTTCTTTGTCCACGTGTTCAGATGCGATACCACTTCAGATTTCTTTGGTAAAGGAAAAGTGCAAACGGTGGAATGCGTCAATAAAAGAAAAGATCTCGAAAAGGTTGTCTGTATATTCAACAACCGTAGCTCAACGAAACAAGAAATTACAAGTGCTGGAGAACAATTCGCGCTTGCATTATACAAAGCCCCAAAAAAGAGACATCTTTGAATCATCAAAGATTCATTACTTTCAATAAGTTGGTCGGTCAATCTTGCATGGAGGTAACATAGTACTATCAAACTTTTTCTGGTTATCGAATGGACTTTGATTTGGTCTTGGTTTACAATGAGAGTAGAAAATGTCGAATCGAGCTTCATTGACATCACATAATGTGGATTTCCCATACATAGCACAAATTAATTTTTCTAAATACGTAATCTGATCTTTGGAAATGCTTTCATTGTTGCCAAATGTACCAAATACCTGCATTTTTTAGTTTCCCTTTTCTGGAGAAAGCTGCCGTGTAGTCACACCCTGTTAAAGAATGGAATGCTGGTAGAAATTTACAAACATTAAATCCTAGTGCATTGGAAATTGCATTGACATCTACAATTCGACAAGTATTTTTGGATACAAGTTCCATCCATACATTTACAGACTGCTCAATGTGATGCATATTTCCTAAAATAATTATTAGGATGTCTGTGTCAGAGGCTCTAATTACAACATTACAACATTACTATGGTAACTAATTCGGCTATCAGCCTCTTCGTGGTAGCAATTTAGTATGTCAATGGTTTCTCTTTCGATATACCTGTTTACTACCGCAAATTTGTAACACTCGTTACAATTTGCGTATAAAGTTTTATTTTGACGTATTTCCACAAACATATCATTTTGCCAAAACTGATTTAATGTAATGTATTGATTTTAAGAAAAAAGTACTGATGTAACTAAAATTGATGAGCGAGGGGGAGAAATCTCAAAAAAAATTTCTGATGAGCGCACGAGCGGGAGAAGAAATTCAAGAAACTTTGCCAAAAAAATATTATTGATTTTTTTAGGGTTCTTCTCCCATGCATATAGAATAACAGTTGGATTTAATGTATTTCACTGTTTGAGATAAATGAAATTTTATTTTTACTCCTACATAATTTCCAGAGCGTCTGCTCTTTATAGTTGACCGTCTGCCGATCTTGTTGAAACATATTTATGATCTACATAAAAAGACTTTTGATTTGAACCCAGGTTTGTACATGTACTTCATGAGGTAAGAAACGTCGGAATTTTGGGCGTCGCGACGGGCGTCTGCTCTACGTGTGCGTTCAAATACTGACGTCTGCCACACAAAATAAAAATTATAATGGTGTTCCAAGTGAATTGTCACGTTTTTAAGCATGTACCCAATGAGGTAACTTTAGCGAGTTTTTTCGCCTTTTTTACAAGCTCTTATAATAAGAAGTTGACCATTGAGCCCCGGCAGACGGTCGGTTTTTTGCTACATATATGTGGTACTTTGACTACAAAAACTCAGATCTTTTGTACCCGATGAGGTAACTTATTTGCCTCTTGGCCGTAGGTCTATAAGTAGGTATATTAATTAAAATTTGCCGGCACAGCAATGGGGTATAGCGTGTTATGTGGTGAGCACGCTTGGCCACACTGTCTATCATGGTTCGATCCTCACCATCGACACCAGCAATGTCGGTTTCTTCAAATGTCCGGACAACCTTGGCTTTGGAGACAATGGCCCCGGAAGTTTTAAGTGGGGCATCCTGAATAGATTACATAAATTAAGGTCTTTCAATTCCGTTGGTTTGGTTTGACGTTATACCTACAAAACTATTTGACGTAGAACAATAATAATTTCCCATTATATTTAGCACGCAGTTTGCACTACTGTCAAGAAAGAAACCTGTTATATCTTTAGCGAAAACTATACAAGTTGGTCACCCTAAAAATAATGAATTATAAAATGATGGTTCATTATCCGTATTTTCAAAAACACTTGAATGCCTAATGTACAAAAGACGGATATCTCTTTTAAACAGTACCAACTATTTTAATCAATCTTAGCACGGGTTTATAAAGAATAAGGCCACAGATACCGCTTTTTTACTTTTTTTGATGAAATTATAAGCACCTTGGATGGTCGGCAAATTGTCTGGATTATTTCTTGACTTATCTAAGACATTTGACACTTTAAATCATAATATGCTTACTTGGTAAGTTGAACAAAATTGGTGTCAGAGGCACAGCACACAAATTGTTTTCTCGTCACTTAAAAAATCGTACTCGACAAACATCAGTTGTGATTGATGGGCAAAAATACATTTCTGATTCTGTTACTAATAACACAGGAGTGCCACAAGGTAGTGTGCTGTCATTTATCTAAATGATCTATCCAACGTATGGTCAAACAACAACAACTTCAGACTCGTGAATTACGCCAATGACTCAAATATCCTCATTAGAGGTAAGAATATCTCTGACAGAACAATTTGTTGATAATATTTGTCAAAATTTGAGAGATTGGTTTTATATCAATCAACTGATACTCAACGAATCCAAATCCAATTGTATGTTTTATAGAACTGACAAATCGAATTTCAATTTTCCTTTCGATTTATTGCTAGGGCATTTACAAATACCTGTCAAAGAGAGCGCAAACCTCCTTGGAATAAGTCTAGATTCAAAGTTAAAGTGGAACGACCATATAAAAAATTTAAGTCAACAGCTAAGTTCCGTTTGCTATGCACTAAGCGTACTTTTAATGTCTTTTGATACATCAGTGCTTAAAACCATATATTATTCCAACTTTGACGGCAAAACTAAATGGGGTTCCTCTAATCTTGGGGAAACGATAACAAAGTATACAAAAAAGAGCAATCAGAATCATATATAAAATGGGTTTCTTAGCTTCCTGCAGGGGAAGTTTCAAAAATAACAATTTACTAACTACATCGGGTTTATTTATATATGAATGTATTTTATATGTAAAAAAACACAGCAACCAGTTTCAAGAGCACGAACAAAATCACCCCTATATTGCCAGATGCAAGGGCGACTATGCATTACCCATTCATATTCTGACACTTCTTGAAAATTGTCCGCGTTATCAGTGTCTGAAATTATATAATGCCCTTCCCCAACACATTAAGGACTGTAAAAATTATAAAACATTTGAAAATCATATCTTTGATTATAATATGTAATCTTGAACCGTACAGGCTACAGGATTTTCTGAAAATAAATTATTGATGTTTAGTTTTAAACATTTGAATTAATTTTATTGTAATGTCCCTTTATAATTTTTATTTTTTTATATATCTAATTATTGTTTCACACTAGTTCTATTGACTTGCCTTCTCTACAAATTTTGTAGCTTTTGAGATCAATAAATGTATTTGTATTTGTATGGTAGAAAGTAATATTGGAAATGTACTTGATACTGTTATCAGGAAGGAGACTTGCTATCCGTTTAGTGAAAATCATACAGGGTGGCGAGTGAAAAAAAACATTATTTAATAAACGACAACGGAAAATAATATTTGGAATGCAGTTGCCATTATTGCCAGGAAGAAAACCTGATACACTTTTAGTTCAAACAATATTCAGGGTGGACGTCTAACAAAAAAAACAATTAATAAATAAAAGGCGCCAAACAGAGAGAGAAGTTTTTTCCAAATATCTTTTTTGTTAAAATGAGTCATCGATAAGAATATAGGAAACATGCACCATACATGAAAAAAAAAATTAAAAACAAATTCAGCATGTGTGCACATACGGCACTAATAAGGTTTAAACATTATGTACAATAATTTGATGATGCACACAAAAATTCATGCACATTAGTTAAGTATTTTTTTTGAGAACTGAAACTTCTTTTAAAGTAGTATAATCTATTTAATACAGTCTGTAGCAACGTGGATAGAGATGATTGCAAAAATGTGCAGCGAAGCACAAATTTTCGCCATTCTGATGGCTGTAAATCGTAAAATATTAACAATAAAGAAAATAGTTTGACAAAAAGTAGCTTTTTTCATTTTTTACAATATTGGTAATACCTAATTTTAGGATAGAACTAACAAGAAAGATCATTGAGAAAAACCTATTCTTCCAACATTCCCAAACTTAAGTGTATTAGCCCAAACGACAGAGAACATTTTATAGTGAAACTTACAAAAACTTACAAAATGACTAACTTTTTTCGTGAAAGTGTATAGAGTATTATCCTGAAAAGTTTACATTCCGCTCGGAAGCAGAACATAAAAAAAAGTGAAAAAAGAAATTTTTTTTCCATCCATTTTTCAAAATTTTTAAAATAAGTCAAGATAGAAAAAATAAAAAATACGGGTGGATGGACCACGTGCTTATGAACAAAAAAATGTCGTAATAAAATTTACCACTAAAGCCACGGTATTCCTGGAAAAAAATAGTGAAGTAACTTTGTCACTCTGCGCAGCCAAGCGCACGGTTAAATGCATACTATACTAAAAATTATTAGCAGTTCTAACTAGTAAAATAAAGCTTTTTCTCTGTTTGATCGCATACACACAGCCGCCGAATCGCTTGCATGAATTTTTACGTGCCTTTACTGTATTGTATTTATTACAGGTACACTAGGGTGGTCCTTAAAAACTAACTTTTAAAATTTACCCGGGGCACCCTCTTATTTTGTTCTATGATATAAAAAAGACTTCCATAAAAATTTCAGAATTTTAAATAATGTTTTAGAGGTCGCTACCGAGTCTTGAATTTTCAAGATAATCGAGAATTTTTGCAAAATTTTTTTCAAAATAAATCAAATGAACATCAAAATGACATTGATCATCAATTGAATTAATAAAGTAGGACAGTACATTGTGCCCACTTTCATCTCAACTCAACTGTATTTTATTAACAACTTTTTCATTTATATTATTTTATATATATAACATTGTAATTGCTGTACAGTTGTACATATTAATTACATGTTTAATGAACATAATTTCTTTTGTAACTGAAATTAATTATTAATTCCTAACTAGTTTTTTTTTAATTTTGAAACTTTATGGGGCGGTAGCGACTCCTAAAACTGACTTAAAAAATCCCAAAAAATTACAGTAATTCTTCTTAATAGAGTAGATCAAAAGAGCAGGGTGTTCCAAAGAAAATTAAGAAAAAGAATTTTTACCCTAATTTAAGGACCACCCCAAGGTACACCTATCCATATTTCAGCTATATCCAATGGATTCCTTATACATTTGTTAATGTATTGGACAAGTTCCAGAATTGATATTTAAAACAATCAGATATTTTCATAGTTATAAGGATAAGAACGTGAAAATCGTAATTTTTTATCATGATCTGATTGATCATATTTTCGAAAAAATGCATACAAGTAAACAAATTTGTGTTTGAACATTCGTATTCAAAAGTATACGTTTTTTCCGAAATAGTGATATTTTATTTTTTTCAAATGGGTCAAGTTCTCGGCAAGTTACAGACTCCAATATATATGTATATTTATCAAGAAAATCATCAAGCAAGGAAATTAAAATGATTTGAGATGTACTTTTTTTTAAATTCACGTTACTACAACTTAATAAACCATAATAATCATGAAGTGTACATACTTTTTAACAATCAATGAAGAAAGAATTTTATTGAAGGGGTTTTATTTTCTTCTATATTTTTTATTGCGAAGATTGAGTTCGGGCGTAGTAATATACAGGGTGGCCCACGAAGTTTTGGCCAGTCGATATCTCGACAACTATTTGAACTACAATTTTGAAATTTGGTGATTTTAAACAGTGGAATGCGGTGTCCATTTTTGGTATAAAAGTACTTTGTTGCAACATCGCATTTCCGATCAAGTGACAACAACTTCAAATTTTTAAATGGGACACCCTATATATTACTCCTTTTTTGTGAAGGCCTTTCTAATACAAATTCAACGATACCATATTTGTCACCGTTTTTGTGTGAAACGGCGACAATATGAGCTGTAAAATGAATGGACGGATTTTAAAAAAATTTTATTAAAGAACACCAGTATAATTAAAAAACAAAACAAAATAAGAAGAAAAATCCCTACAGTTTATGCTCAAATTGATGTCCATCTTCAGTAAGGCAATGCTCAAATCTTGTTAAAAGATTTCTAGTGTATGCTGCTCTAATCATTTCTGGTGTAACAGTTTGGCACGCTGCTCTGATTTTGTTTTGTAAATCGTCTAAATCTGTAGGCTGTGTAAAATAAACCAAACCTTTTAAATATCCCCAGAGGAAGAAATCTATAATATCTGGGGAAGGAGCCGGCCAATGTATTGTACCATTTGGCCCAATCCATCTTTCACGGAAAGTAGTATCAAGGTATGTCGTAACTTTCCGGGCATAGTGAGGAGGTGCACCATCCTGCTGCCACCACATCGTCTCTCTCTCGTTTATGGGAATATCTTCAAGTAAAGCCGGAAGCATGTTCTGGATAATATCTAAATACCTTACGCCGGTCAAAGTTCCTTCATACATAGACGGCCCAATCAAGCGGCGAATAAACCGCACCAGATATTTACACCCCATATTGTCTGGAAATTAGTTTCTCGCATCCATTTTAAAAATAATGGGTCATATGCGAGTTTTACTGTAATTTCAGCAATAAAATTTAATCTTCTTTCAGGGTCTGCAGGGGTCAAACCTTGCGTTAAATGTATTTTGAAAGGATAATATTTATGATTCTTTAATACTCTCAGGATTGTAGTTCTACTTACTCCACATTCTTGCTCAAGACATAGAGTTGAGGTATGGGGATTTACTTGAAGATAAACCAGAATATTAGTTACATTATCCTCTGTTTGAATAGGCTTTATGCGTGGAATTTGCTGTTTTCCACTAGGAAAAAGAACCATGTCTTGATTTCTATTCCACATAAGCGAAAATATTTTTACTTGGAGTTCTTTGGTTGGGAAAACGTTCTCTGTACAAGTCTCGAGCACGCCTACTATTTTTTCGACACTCGCCATATATGAGCAGCATATTGACATACTCGTCACAAGTAAAATGTAAAGGCATAATAGTCTTGATACTACTTGTACACAAAGAAAATCTACTAATACTGATTGACAGCCCTTGACAAGTGCGATGTCTTCTGTTGGAAGGATACTCATTTTGTTTCTAAGCTATCTACGTTTTTTAAATAAAAATAAAGAAATGTTCATAAAAACCTCTTTATCTTTACTGTAGTGCCGAAAAAACCTGACAATTATAGTATCGTTGAATTTGTATTAGAAAGGTCTTCACAAAAATGAAGTAATATACAGGGTGTCCCAATTAAAAATTTGAAGTTGATGCCACCTGGTCGGAAATGCGATGTTGCAATAAAGTCCTTTCATACCAAAAATGGACACCGCATACCACTGTTTAAAATCATCAAATTTCAAAATTGTACTTCAAATAGTTTTCAAGATATCGACTGGCCAAAACTTCGTGGGCCACCCTGTATAAAAGTATATTTTTCCCATCCATCCTTGCTTGTAGTATTTAAGACAAAAAAGCATCAGAAGACTACAATTTCCATCTTTTAAATGAACCAACACTCATGTAGATTGAACAAATTCTGATTTAGTGACATGTAATTCAGTGCGTCGGTGTCACAGTCATGCGTATTCAAGCGCGCGTATGCATGGATCTCGCTCCGAGTTATAACGTTACACTTGACTATTTTTTCCTTGAAAACCGTGGCTTTAGCGATAAATTTTGTTAGGACATTTTTTGTTCGTAAATACGTGATCTATCCATCTGTATTTTTTAATATTTTCTAGCTTGACTTAATTTCCAAATTTTGAAAAAATGGATGAAAAAAATTTTGTTTTCAATTTTTTTATGTTCTGCATCCGAGCGAAATATAAACTTTTCAGGATATTATTCTCTACACTTTTACGAACTCATTAAGAAAAACTTATTCATTTTGAAAGTTTTTGTAAGTAAATAACTTCATCAACTGTCTATGCGTTCTAGAGTAAAGTAAGCTGCACACATGAAACGTTTTCTTAAATTATTTAAATGGGGGATGAGAAAAAATTCATTTAAGCTAAGTTGTCGTAAAGGTAAATAATCGCACCCTCTTTTCTTTCCTCATTTTAGTTTTCGACGCTGCGTGCCTAAAGTTTTACTTAACTTTGCGTTTAACAAGTAACAGGACCTTGTGATGTGTAGAATGTAGATCTCCAAACGTAGCGGACTCGATATTTTTGTGGAAAACTTAAATTAATGATCGGGGCAACTTTCTCTATAGTATAAAAAAGAAAATGTCTTGTAGGAATTATTCGTGAGTCAAATGACAGGTTGACTGTACTAATTATGACCCCCTCAAAAATTAGATTTGCATAAAACAAAAAATACGGGTCTTTTTATTTTCAACGCTCTACAGTACCGTTTGGCAGCGCCATCTTAAATCACCCTGTATATTACCGTCTGCTGCAACTTCAAAGAAATATTCCATACAAATGAAAAAACATGTATTAGTCTAGGCTCAATTTTCTAAGAAGCCTTCGGAAATCACTCTTAGAAGCAAATCATATTACTTTTTGCCAACCTATGTTTTTAGAGTAAATCGACTCCACTGATTCCGATAATTTCGGTTGTCATCTCGAATTCGGGGCTGAACCATCCCAAAACCACCCCAATTTTTTCAATTTTTTAAAGATGATATATATAAAGTTATAATTCCACTAGCGCATTGGCATGCAATGGCGGTCTAAAATGAGACATATTTCTAAAAAACAACAAAATAGTTCATCATAGTTGTTCAGAAGGATATTTCTTCACATTGTGTGTAAAATATATTCAGATTTTCGTCATTTTGTAAAGTTTGAAACTCCAAGGGCGTCCAAAAGGGGTAAGCAACTATCACGTGTGAGTTTTAATATTTCCTTTTGTTTCAGAATAGACAATGGAATGGATTCACTTTTTAGTATTAGCTCAGAAAATATTGACTTTAGTGCGTGTGTGTTGTGTCAGAAAACTAAATCTGATCGTTTATGCGTGATTAAAGATGAAGGATTGTCCCGCTTATCTGAGGTAACACATCTTCGGAAAATACTACAAGATAAAAAATAGGCCAGTGTAATTTTGAAACTGGAAAATATTTTACAAAGTGACGTCGCGAAGAATCTTAAGTATCATAAATCAAGTTAATCGAATTACACTAACAAAACTATGATAGAGCGCCTTCGGAATAAGTCAACTCATGTCACTGCTAATTCAGGAAATGTGGAAACTGTAAATCGAGAATCAAGAAAATGTTTGGGGCAACAAGGAAGCAATGTGCCTGATTGCAAATTATGTGTTTTTTGCCAGAGTTGAACAAAGGAGCGATCTAAACAAATTATTGTTAAGTAATTATAAATACTTATATTTATGTTACTGTTTAAATAATTTAATTAACTTCACAATACATTTTTATTCAGAAATAGAAACTGGTCTACACTTATTTAATGCTCAAGCCTAACTGTCGGTCCTACATATTGTCTTATTACTTCTGAATGGACCCTTTCTTAAGTCTCTAACCCAAACATCCATAAATTACTTAGAATATAAACAACCCTTAATGAATCAGCACGTCTGCCAGAGATCCTCTTATACCATTGGAACTTGCCCCCGCGCCCCGCGGGGGCAAGTTCTTAATGTTCTTACATTATATCATTTAATATGGAAAACAAAATAAAACAACTCGCGAAAGTCAACTACGAACTTCGCCTCCATATCACAGGTATGTCAGATCTAATAGCTTCTAAGGCTTGTTACCGCAGCTGTTTACTGAAAAACCAGCAAAATGCGAAGAAAATTGAATGTTTGCCTTCAGAAGTGACACGCAACGCTGCTTTCGTTCAGATTTTTTTCGAACTTACTGCTGCTGCAAATAAAGCACACGTAAGTTGATTTTGGTAAAATTAGGTAATATTATAATTTCATATTATTTTTTGTAGATATTCCAATTAAGCGATGTATGGAACAGATATTTGGTAATGAATATCTAAGTATATTTTACACATAACGCTAACAACTATTTTGTTGTTTTTTCGAAATATGTCTCATTTTAGACTCCCTTTGCACGCCAATGAGCTAGTGAAATTATAACTTTATATACATAATTTTAAAGAAAATTTTATAAACTACATTTCAACTCTTTTGACATTTTTCTCTCTATTCACTTCTTACGAAGATATTCTCGATACATTGAAAAAATGTACCTTTAGGGATGGTTTTGGGGTGGTTCAATACCGACTTCGAGATGACAACAGAAATTATCGGAATCAGAAGGGTCGAGTTACTCTAAAAACATAGGTTGGCAAAAAGTAATATGATTTGCGTCTAAACATTCGAATTTGAAGAAATATACCTAGCCTATATTTTAAGATTGAATTCAAACACCTCCGTCACCACGCGCTAATCCAGCTCTGGTAAGTCTGTAAGAAATAACATTAACATTGTCGAGTCGAACGGCGAACGTGTATCATTGGCAGGCCAGCAAAGCATGCCGGCTAGATCAATTTAATGGTAATAGAGACAGAACGTGTACTTCATAATTTATATAACGTTATTGGATCATTTCTATATGATCTGGATAGTATATGCAATCGCTGACTCACTCACCATAACATTGAATACAAGTTTGTTAATTTATATGTTGGTGTTTTTTGAAAAGGATCGCATTATCAGGTTCCATTTCCCATATGGTGTCTTTGGAAGGAAACCAGTTAGTTGATGCCAAATTTAATGCTTTTATGCTATAATGAGTAGTAAAGAGTGTCATTAATAATATATTTTTTACTTTTTAGTATACCGTATTATACTAAGATATATTGCTTAAATGTTGGTTGTGACGTTTTCTTAATTTTTCTGTGTTTCTTAATAGGATGCTCTGCCACATGTATTTTCTTCCAAACAATATCCGTGAAATACCAGTATTTTACTGGAAAATAACCTCTACGCCTGTGACTTTTACGTCAAAGGAACAGTTAGAGGGCGTTTTTTGACAAATAATGAATAAGATCAAAAATACAAAAATAACGTATTTTATATATTATATTAAATATTAAGAATATATTTGTTATATTCAGTATCCATAGATAATAGGGACAATAGATAGTAGTTTTCTACGCTTGGCATTGTCTTTTTCCACCAACGGTCGATCTCATCATAGTAAACAATCATGAATGAACAATATGGCAAATGTAAAAAAAAGAATAAGGACCCTATGATAAAATGCTCTGGTGATTGTTGTACGATTTATCATTTAAAATGTGTAAATGTTCAATCTGCTGAATATGATGCAGTACAAAATTGTAGAGGAATAAAGTGGTTTTGTGATACATGTGCTGACATCTTGGAGCACGTATGGGGTTTAAAAAATGATATTTCCGGCCTACAAAAGCAAGTATCATCCGAATTGGTAGAATTAAAAATCAATTTAAAAGAGAAAAAAAGTTATGCAAAGGCTGCTAGTGAAGTAGTAATTATTAAGCCTAAGAATACTGGGCAAGATAGCAAGAAAACACCGGAAGCAGTGTAAAAATATGTAAGTCCTACTACATTAGAAGTTGGCATAACTGAGGTTAGAACAGTAAAAGAAGGTGGCGTATTAATTAAATGTGGCACTAAAGAAGACATAAATAAAGTTAAAATAGCAGCTGAAAAGAAATTGTGGAAAAATTATAAAATCAATGCACTAGATCTAAAAAGCCATTGCATTAAAATAATAGATATTGACAGAGCAATGGCCAGTGAGGAATTGCTTGATACTATAAAAAAGCAAAATTTATTTTTAAACCATAATTCAGTATCTTTAAATTAAAAAGTTATTAAAAAAATGAGAACCAAATGGATGGCTATTGTGGAGTATGATCCTGAATCCTTCAGGAGGATAATGGAGCAAAATGGATTATTTATCGATTGGTCCCGTTGTCGAGTGTACGAGTACGTAAGTGTTTTTAGGTGCTTCAAGTGTGGTGGTTTTGGACATAAAGCAGATCACTGTACCAATGACTTGAGATGTCTCTCTTGTGCAAAACCGGTAAGCGAACACGAAAATGGAAAAAAATATGAGTGCGACATTCCTAAATGTATTAACTGCATAGATGCTAATGCTGCATTAAAGACAAATTTTTGATATTAATCACTCTATATATGATGTTAGTTGTCCCATTTTACTTAAAAAAATGGATATTGAAAGACAAAAAATCAAATACAACATAAATAGCGAATAGCAACTAGTCAATGATAAAAATAAAAAATTAAATGTAATCAGTTTCAATCTGTATCATCAAAATGAACAGTGTATAAAAAACAATATTGATCAATTGGAGGTCGAGCTCAATGAACATAACATTTGATATCTTGTGTTTGACAGAGACATGGATTCAGCCATTTGAATTAGATACCCTACACATCAATGGGTATGTTAAAAAAATCAAGTTATTGTAGAAATGTGTACCATAATGGCGGGGTCAGTGTCTTTCATAAATCGTCGCTCAATGTAAGTATTGATAAAATTACTTCACTAAATAAGTTTTCTAAAGATAAAGATATAGAACTGGCAGGAATTGAAATGAAGGTAGATTATAACAAAATTAAAATAGTGACTGTGTACCGATCACCTACTGGAGACATAAATATATTTTTCGAAACTTTGGATCAGTTACTTGACGACTTATTAAAAGACAAATCTTTACTTATATTGTGCGGGGATTTAAATATTGATTATTTATCGAATAGTGTACATAAATATCGACTGTCTGATCTATTAAGTATGTATAATCTTGATTTTCACGTTACTGAGCCGACAAGATTATGTACAAATTCTTCAACTTGTATTGATTACATATGTAGCAATTTTTTAAACAATGTAAAGTAGTACCAAATGAACTGTCAGATCATACATGCCAAATTCTATCCTGCACCAAATTTTGTACCATATAGGAAAGATCAGAAAATTAGGGTAGTTTCAGATAGTAATTATCAGACAGAATAATCTATTGACTCCCATCCACTACCTATCATTGTACGAGAGAAGTCCCACATACACTGGAGTAAAATTATACAATAAGCTTCCAGAATGTACTAAACAAGTTAGTAGTATAAAAATATTTCGCAGACAAGTAAAAAAATTGTTACTGAAATATGTATTTTATGCAGTAAATTATTTTTTGCAACACTCGTTTGAATAATAATTCTCACACATTTGTACATTATATTAATATAAGTATGTAAACATCTTTTTGTAAATTCTATTTTATCTGAACTCGACATGCGACTTATTATAATTCATTTTGAATAATATTTTATTTTATTGAGTTGTAAATATTCTAAATGTATAGGTTAGTATTTATTTCTGTTTGCATTCGTTTTTTATATTTACTGATGTGTTTATAGTTTATTTTATTACTTACTGTACTTTGACGACTCCAATACCTTATTGTATTTTGGTCTGATGGATAATAAATCATTATTATTATTATTATTACTTACTGCTTACACTGTTGATACATCTATCTTGATAACTTTATTTTAAACCATGTTCAGTTTGTTAAGTTCTTCTTTTAACATCGGCAGCTAGGTTGTACAAGTGTACATACTTTTTAACAGTTCTCAATGAAGAAAAAATTTTTTTGAAGGGTTTTTATTTTTTTCTATGTTTTTCATTACGACGATTGAAGCTACAATTTCCAAATGTACCAACACTCATATAGATTGACATGGTACTCTGAAGAGCGGAATTCTTCTGTAATTATCTGTACTCCCTGGTGAGTTGATTCTGAGAAGGAGTACTTGTATAGTCGTTCCATTCAGTAGGTAGAGGTGTGATTTCCATCCATACTCTGGTGATAATTTCTAATGTTTGCTCCTTTAGCCTTTCCTGTCCATAATGTATTCATTCGTTGTTTATTTTGTCTAGTCCAGGTGTAGTATTTCTTCTAGCTCTAGCAGTTCCTAGCAGTTGATCTTTCGATAGTGGCTTACACAAGGGCCACTGTCCGCTTCCTGTATTCTGTTCTTTATTTCTCTGCGTTTCCTTCTTCCTTCAATTTTTTGGGCAAATAGTGCAGTGATATGTATTTCCTTGTGTGCATTTTGTTATTTCTTCTATATTTTTTCAGATGTCTGACGGTTTGGTTTAGCCATTGTGCCGCTGATGGGATTTTTATGTTTTCAACGAGTTTCCTGCATTTCTTTCTCCTCATGGCCGCTCCTCGCTTCTTTTTTATTTGTGTCTTTTTAGCCTTTCTACATACGTTGTTGTTTGTCTGCGTCCTTCATCTTTTTTGGCTAATCGTATTTGTTATTTGCTTCCTTTCATGTGAAGACCACGGGTGACTTTTCCATTTCTAAAGTTTTTCTTGCAGCAATTTTTCTATTTTTCTGAGGTCACTGATGTCCATTCTATTTCTTCTCCTGTTATCTGTTTTTCTATTTCCTTTTGGTACTTCTGATATTTCTCGTGCTGTAGCAAAAAATGTTTCTAGTATTGTTTGATGCTTTCTTATTTCCTTTACGACTCTCCTTATTCTGTATTTCCAGTTTCTTATGTAGTATTTTATAATCTGTATTGACCTGCTGTTCTTTTTGCTTTGCTCTCTTATCTGCCAGCTCATCAAGATATGATCTATTTGCAGGGGCGGCCCTTGCAAATTTTTCAGGTGGTGCGAGATCTCATTGTGGCGCCCCCTCAATATGCAATCGCTTATTCGTGATTAGGCTGTACATAGAGACCGAAGATTTTTTTTAGTCCGAAAACAGCGGGAGGGGGGGAGAAATCCGAAAAAACAATTTTTTTTAGTTCAAATAAATTTTTGAAGAAATGGGAGAAATCCCAAAAAAAACAGGCATACGTCAAATTTACATCGTAAATTAATTAAAAACTGAAACAAATGAATATAGATCTTTTCACGGAAATGGAAGTTGTAAGGTTAAGTGATATTAAGGTGCTTGGGTTTTATTTTTTACGCAGACGAACTACCATTGCATTTTCGGCGACCCACACTGGGAAAAATATGCCCTTTTTTGGACAAAAATCTGCCGACAGCAGAGATTTCAATCAAATTAAATAAAAAAAATGGCAAATACTCTTAAGACATTGTACTTTAGAGTAGTGCTGCAGCAAAGTGGCTTTGGATTAACCTAACCTAAAAATCGCAGCAGATATTACTTCTACATCCAGTGGAAGTATAGAAACGACAAAAAATTTAAAAAAAAACTTTATTGTTCAAATAGGTTTAGAATGTCATGAAACGTCGAGATTTTAGGTTTGAGCAAAAAAAAGTCTGTCGATCTGTCTGTAACTTTTTTGTTTGCACGATTACTCTGGAACCGTTTAAGATATCGACTTGAAATTTGGTACAAATATGTATTTTAACGAGATCTGGAACTAGGTTATTTTCATCTTATTCCGTTGAATGGTTGTGGGGTAAATTGGGGTAAATGGGGGTAAATAGGTAAATCAAGCGTCCATAAAATTGGTATTTAGTATATACAAGAGAAGCTAATGTCTCAAAAAAAATTTTAGCATTAGCCACCTCCAATACTACCCTCACCCCATTATAGAAGGGGGTGAAAAAAATTATTTCATCGAAGATGATCATTCGAAAGCAAATTTTAAAGAGGAAGATTAAATGATGTATTTATTAGAAATAAATTGAAAATTTTTTTGAATCCTATATATAACCTCAAAATTTGCCAAAAAAGTCATTTTTTAAAATATTTCAAAATCCTGATGGGCCAATTCTGAGGCCAGATTCGGATTTAGCGCGAAAAATTACTTCGGAAATTGGATAATGTTGGGGTTAAAACTGAATGAAGTAAAAAAAAATTGAGGTCTTTGGTTCTTGTACACATACTAAATCATTTTTTTTTTCACCCCCTTTTATAATGGGGTGGGGGTAGTAATGGAGGTGGCTAATGCCAAAAATTTTTTTGAAACATTCATTCTAAGCCTATTTGAACAATAAAATTTTTTTAAAATTTTTTGTCGTTTCTATACTTCCACTGGATGTGGAAGTAATATCTGCGATTTTTAGGTTAGGTTATTCCAAAGCCACTTTGCCATTTTTTTTACTTAATTTGATTGAAATCTCTACTGTCGGCAGATTTTTGTCCAAAAAAGGGCATATTTTTCCCACTGTGCGCCCCCCTAAGAAGGCGCCCGGTGCAGCCGCACCGCTCGCACCGCCCTAGGGCCGCCCCTGTCTATTTGTGAAGTTGAGTTTTAGTTGCTCCAAGCGTCAAGACAGGTTCGGCTTTTGCTCTACGTGTTCCTGGTTGTTAAGTCGAAAATATTTGATAAGTTTTCAACGAGTTTCCATTTTCGTTGGAATGTGTATGGAGTAAGGTTTTCCTCCGTTGGTCGTCTTTTCCTATATATACATAATATCTCCTAACATTTGGTGCACATTTTCCGTTTCTCATTTCTTGGTTGGTTTCCTGAGTTAGTTGGCTGTATATCTTAATTATTTGGAATAATCCGTTCATATTTTATTTCAAATGAAATTCTTGGAAAGTATTTCTCATGTTATTTGTTTTAAATTCATTTCTCATGAAGGTCTTACGTCAATTTAAGAGAGGAATATTGTAGTATAATTTTGACAAACTAATGTTATTTCGAAGATAATATATCAAAAAATAATAACGGAATAACAGTGCGTATAGAAAAGACGGGGTCCTGATCCGATTTTGACCCTCTGTATAATTGTGTAAAGAAAACATAAAAAAAAAATAATTTTGTTAATAATAAATAAATAGCGTGCTAGATTTTCTAAAAAAATATTTAGGGGCTACTCAGATATTAATTAAGAACCATTTTTTGGGCACTATCTTTAAAACGCTCTAGGAGGAGTTATGGGATCTTGTCGTGGTGGAGAGGCTTAAGTAACTGCAATGATTCTGAGAGCGATGCCGGTGGGAGTCTTGTACTCCTGGCAGGATCACCCATGCTGGTAAGGTCAAAGATGAGCGGCGAAAAACTAAGGACGACTCAACCCAAGCCAAGGTGGAAGACAACGTGCCGAGGGCTGAGTGGCCGCAGGGTTAAATGCGGTCGCGAACGTTTCCCTGGTGGCACCAGGCAGCACCCCCTTGTATTCTATGCCTTACTCGGTCATGCGGGGCTCTGACCGAGCGGACTCACATTTCCCTAGTTGCTCGTGGGAACCACATGGAGAGCAAGAAAAAGATCAAGGACCTGCAGGCGAATCTCCATCATACTAAGGCTGCTTCGGCCATTTTGTGTAGGAGATTCGAGAATAACGCATAGATATTGCCCTTCTGCACGAACCCTGGCTGTAAAGGGAAGGCCCGCAGGCCTAAAGCCTTTACAAAGTAAGTAGTTGTACAATACACTCTCAAGTAAACCAAAGGCGTGTATAGTACACAGTAATAGGGTAAGTTGTGCATTAATTCCGGTGCTTTGCAACGATGATTTTGTTGCAGCTACCCTAACAGCGTCTACGGAAGAGGGGACAAAGAGCTGGGTTATATGCTCCGCCTACTTTCCAGGCGAGGAAAGATCCTGTCGTCCGCAATTACTAAGCGACATAGTTACCTATTGCGGAAGAAGGAACCTTCCAATAATAACAAGATGTGATGCTAATGCACATCACATGGTGTGGGGAAGCACCAACATCAACGTGAGGGGTGAATCTTTATTACAATTCATTCTAAGTGAAGGGTTACTAATATCCAACATAGGCAAGAACCCTACTTTTGTTACTTCTGTGCATAAAGAAGTCTTGGATACAACCTTATGCACGAGTAACATAAGCGATAACATTATAAATTGGTATGTGTCAGAAGAGCCATCAGGCTCCGATCACAGGCACATAAGATTTGATATCCGACTCCATCTCTGACGGAGACAAAGTTCAGAAATCCCCGAGAAACCATCTGGGAAGGCTATTCAGAGTCCTTCAGACGCACCTGGAGGGAGGAACAGCATCCGGAAGAGATGCAGAGAGCCTTGAGGTGGCAGTGGAACAGGTAAGCGAGGCGATAATAGCCGCTTACCAGGAAAACTGCCCATAGAAAACAAGGAAAAACGGTGGAAAAAACATCTAGAAGGCCTCAGAACAGAAGTGAGAAAACTGTTCAATAAGGCCAGATCCAACCAAGATTCGGATACCTACAAAATAAAACTCACGCAATACAAAAACGAAATCCGCAAGGCCAAAAGAGACTCATGGAGGAGGTTTGCGAAGAGGTCAATGATGGGCCTGCACACTCCAGAATCTCCAGAATCCATAGGGTCCTGGTCAAGGATGGTTGTACTGCAAATGAAGTAGGCTTCCTCAAGAAAGAGGATGAAACCTGCACAGAAACACTAATGGAAAGCAACAAATTGCTCATGAAGGCACACTTTCCGGGCTCACTGATATTGGAGGGTTCGGAGGCCGTGCAATTCCCAGATGAAAGGCCGGAGCAGCCCAGACCTGCAGATTGGAGGTTAGCCAATGAGGTAGTAAAACCCGACAAATTCAGATGGGCAATTAGCAAATTCCAACCATTCAAGTCACCTGGAATGGATGGAATTTACCCAATTCTGCTCCAAAAAGGGCAGAATATACTAATACCACACTTGTGCAAAATATTCAGAGCCTGCCTGGCCTGGAAGTACATACCACACATATGGCGGAAGGTGAAGGTCACCATCTACCAAAGATAGGTAGGATATCAGACCAAACGCCCAAGTCATATAGACCTATAATAAGCCTGTCCTCTTTCCTACTTAAAACGTTGGAAAGACTACTGGACAGATACATTAGAGACAAAATACTAAGGGAAAACCCCCTTAGTAAGCGTCAGTATGCATACCAGCCGGGAAAGTCAACAGACCTCGCGCTGGATGATTTAAATAGGCTACTGACAAAGTCATTAGATGACAAAGAAATGGCAGTGGCAACATTTCTAGATATAGAAGGAGCGTTCAATAACGCGACAACGCAATCTTTAACGAATGCGTTGTTAAATAGTGGAGTTCCAACAGTACTCTGCCAGCGGATTAAAGCCAGCCTATAAATGAGGATAATAGTATCTAATCTAGTCGAGGCTACCATTGACGCAAAAGTGAGTGCAGGCTGCCCTCAAGGAGGGGTACTATCTCCACTACTGTTGACGAACTCCTACGAAAAATGTCCGCAGAAGGCTTTTACTGCCTAGGATATGCTGACGATCTAGCAACAGTAGTCAAGGGGCGATTTGCGAACAGAGCATTTACAAAGAGCCATAAATATTGTCGACAGGTGCTGTAGTGAGGAAGGACTTTCCATAAATCCTCACAAAACTACAGTCGTCACCTTTACACCGAAAAGAACCTTGGGAGGCCTAAAACCCCTGAGGCTCAATGGAGTGGAAATTCCATTTGACAGCGAGGTTGTATTTTTCTTATTTAATGATAACAAAAATTATTTTTGCCCCAGACCTCCATCTCGCAGTTTCTGGTACAGTAACCTGCAATTCTAATTTAAATAAATTGTAACATGAACTGCGTGGCACTGAAAAAAAAACTAACTAAAACTAAAACAAACAAGAAAAAAAGTTCTATGCAACTTTTTATACAAATTAATACAGATAGTTTTTAAGCTACAACTTGGAAGTTACGATTTTATTCTGAAAAAAAAAAAATTAGTTTAAAAAACTAAAAATACGCTTTTTGGTACCATATTGTTGTATTGTAAAGAGCGTTTATGAAAAGTTGGCGTTTTTGGACGACCTCTATATCTCAATTACCAAGCGTCGAATCGAAAATCGAGTAAGATTTCTTAAGGCACTTTTTTAAGTAGAATCCGTTGCTGATAAGAAGAAAATTATGCACGACTCAGTTTTCGAGATATAAACATAACTTGTGTTTTTTAAATGGAACACCCTGTAAATTATTTCATTATTCGATCACAACTTAAATTAGCTATCTAACCATATATCATGCCTTAAGAATGTGTTACTCGATTTTCGATTCGACATTTAGTAACTGAGATATAGAGGTCATCCAAAAATGCCAATTTTCTAAAAAGCTCGGTAGTCGAAATAGGTAGACGATCGCGGTTTTCGCCATTGTTTGTTTCTCGAAAATCGAGCTTAGGACACCCATATTGGTTTTTGTCTATCTGCTACAGTTTTAGAGAAAACCCAAAATCCCATTTAATTTGGTCCACCTTGTACATAATAATATTGTTTCTTCTACTCAAGCAAGTTATTTTGTATACTACCTTGATAACTGTCAAATGCCAATACTGATTTTTAAACCCCTCAAATGGGGCAATTGACATCTGTCAACTGTCAATAGTTACTTTTGACAATGGACAAGTAGTATTGCAAGGATAACATTATTTGCTAACATGCAGTGTTATTATTTCAATAATGTTAATAAAAATCATTAAAGTATAAGTGACTGACAGAATATGCCAGCTGCCAACTATCAAAATAATATAATTTGCTCATGAAAAAATACGCTTAGGCCAACTAAAGGTCCAGTATATATCTTCTTACTGTTTCACTTGTGGCATTGACAACGTTATTACAGCTGTCAGTTGTGATAGTATTCTCATTTGCAGAAAAAAAAAAAGAACTATCATAATGCTAAACATATATACTGACAGTTCAGAGCTGTCACAACATGTAGCGAACCAAAAAACCGACCAAAAAATAGTTGAAAAACACTGTTTCTGCACTTTTGTCAGAATGGGTAAAAAATGCCTTTTTTAACATTGTTCTTTCAAAATGGTTGAAGAGTAATTGAATTAGCACAGTTATATGCAAAATGATCTCTAATTTCCAAGAATATAAAGGGTGTACCTGTGTACCATTTAAAAATCAAAAGTAGGTGAAATCGGAAGTCCTAGAAACTTGACAATGGATCAAAAAATGTTGTTTTGGTAACATTCGATACATGTCTATTTTCTATCTCGGTCCGTTAAAAAAGATATATGGCAGTAGGAAAGTGATCTCGTTGACACCCCAAAAATTTTTGTTTTTTTCTTTGCAAATATATTAATATTATATATCATATTAGTTTTAAAGAAAACATGGTAAAGACCGTAAAAAAAGTTATAAACTGAGGGTAGCGATTGTCATTACTAGAGTCTCCCAAATATATATTTGCAAGGCTTTAGTAATATCAAACGTTTAAAAACAAATACCTTGTATTTCTGCCTACATCATAATGTTTTTTAATAAATATCAAACGTTTTTCACTCCCATTTAAACACCATGTAAATATTGGTAATGTTTGCACCTGCCGTTCCACCATATTGGATCGTGAAGTCAAAGCACAATACCTTAGATATCCAGAGATATGTATACTTGACTATATTTTCCAAGTGAAGATCTTTATGGAGCGAGAAAAATTCCCTGGATTTTCAGCACATTTTTAATTTTTGATTAGGCTTGTTGGTATATATGTATCCTCAAAACTATACGATTCTATTTTATTATATACAGGGGTGTAATCAGTTTCATGTCATTAAAAATAACTGGTAATGGGGACCGACTAGACAAACAAAAAACCTTTATGACTTTTCCCCCTAGGGGCACTTTGAAAAAAAACTGACCTAAGTCAACAATTTGAATATTAGGGTAGGAAACATTTGAGAACCACTGCCTTTCTGGGTCAATGGACGTGTAGTAGTTCCCAATTATACAACTTTTACATTGTCATAAAAAAGTGCAAAGATTACCGACCGACTCGTTCCGCCGGCCGGCGCGGCGCGGCGGTTCAAAACAAAGGACTGCGGCACCTTTGATGAGTGTCTCAAATAAAAATGTAAATAATTCATTATCTCTTATTGCAGAACTGCAAAAGCAAATAGTGGGTGTAGAAGTTAAATACAGCATCTCTTAACATGTGTGTTTTTTTAATTTAGAACAAAATATTGGACCTTTTATTGTTGTTTATAATTTATCAGATTTAAATGTGGTTTATTAACATTTGTAACCTAAATGAGTGTTCTGGGTTAAAAGCTTAAAAAATGAATAATTATTTCATGACATTGGGAAATAAAGAGTTAGACGTATGAGATACACGATAACAGAAAACAATTATGTGTATTTTAAGTTAGGAAAAAATCTGATTTATTCAACGAATTGCCGATCAGGTGTCAAAAACTAAAATATTCGGTAAATTTAGAACTTACCAATAAGTTTGTTGATTTACATAAATTGTTCGAAATGGCTTCCGTCTGCATCAATACAGTTTTCGGCACATACGCACTCCGTTCAACACATTTGGTAAATTAGGATCATTTTTTATGGTTTCTATGCACATTAAAATACCACCCTAAACTATTAGCTAACGTTGTCAATAAAGAAAATAAAAATAAAAACTGGGTCCAAAATCCACAACAAACACAAAAAGAACGAACAAGTAGAGTCTGTACGTAATCAAGAACTTGAACGGTAAGTCAATAAAATAAATCTTAACTGTAAATACGTGGTCCAAAATTAAAAAGAACAAAGTAACATACAAAACAACGAACGGTTTCCACGTGTGTACTTAACAAAATGTCCACAGAAACTAAAATACCACACCACTAAAGACCTTACCTTACCAAATTTTAAAAAGCTATAAAAAAGTGTGACTATCAACTCGTGTCCTCGTCGACGCGCGGCCTCTAACAAAGGAGCGCGAACACTTTGAAAGAGCCGTATTAGCGTACTTGATGGTTAGAGGCGCCGACATACACGAATATAAAAGCCTATCCCAATATTCCAGCAGTTCTCAAACAATTTTACTGAAAATCTTCGAAATTTTTGTTTATTTTTTTTTTCTATAGGTTTTTGACCCCATGTTATATAAGGTTTTTTTGCTCATTTAGTCGTTCCCTACCACCAGTTTTTTTAATGACATGGAACTGATTACACCCTGTATATCATGTATTGTATTTTATAGTTTTTCTGATAGTTAAATGTTTTATTTGCAAAACATTTACTCCGTTTATGTCCGCCAAATTGGAGCTGCTAATTTGATTTTTTAAATTTCGATTCATAAATCAGCACATACATATTTCAGGGCGCAAAAATAAATCATCAATACTTATTCAAAAATATCAAATTTCTCTACCTGGAAGTAGGACCAAAAGTCTAGACCATACAAGAACTGAAGAAATACCTTTTGTCACAAAAATAGTTATCCATAAAGAATTATCATTACATATTATGACATCCTAAGTTTTGCATTTTTTTCTCTTTCAGGTGGTTTACAATTAAATAACTAAGTCACGTAACTTTAAATAATTATACAAAAATAATTAATTCAAAATGCATCCTCCGTCTTCGTATAAACTATGACATTATTGACTACCTACTATTTGACCAAAACCGACCATGCTCCCACAAATTCGTAACTGCGGCAACCAGTTATTGCATTTAATGGCTAGAACTAATAAAGCGGCATTAGTTCTAGCAGAATATCAAGTGTGGGCTATATATACAGTTTCTGGGATAATTAATTTGTTGCAAATAAGGTTGATATAAAAAGAGACATTGAAAATAACGGTGACAAAAGACACGTGAACTCTAAAAAAATTATAGGATGAGCTTTAGTTTGTAAATTAATTACCCTCATTCAAGTCAACAATTTGAATATTAGGGTAGGAAACATTTGAGAACCACTGCCTTTCTGGGTCAATGGACGTGTAGTAGTTCCCAATTATACAACTTTTACATTGTCATAAAAAAGTGCAAAGATTACCGACCGACTCGTTCCGCCGGCCGGCGCGGCGCGGCGGTTCAAAACAAAGGACTGCGGCACCTCTGATGAGTGCCTCAAATAAAAATGTAAATAATTCGTTATCTCTTATTGCAGAACTGCAAAAGCAAATAGTGGGCGTAGAAGTTAAATACAGCATTTCTTAACATGTGTGTTTTTTTAATTTAGAACAAAATATTGGAGCTTTTATTGTTGTTTATAATTTATCAGATTTAAATGTGGTTTATTAACATTTGTAACCTAAATGAGTGTTCTGGGTTAAAAGCTTAAAAAATGAATAATTATTGCATGACATTGGGAAATAAAGAGTTAGACGTATGAGATACACGATAACAGAAAACAATTATGTGTATTTTAAGTTAGGAAAAAATCTGATTTATTTAACGAATTGCCGATCAGGTGTCGAAAACTGAAATATTCGGTAAATTTAGAACTTACCAATAAGTTTGTTGGTTTACATAAATTGTTCGAAATGGATTCCGTCTGCATTAATACACTTTTCTTCGGCACATACGCACTCCGTTCAACACATTTGGTAAATTACGATCATTTTTTATGGTTTTTATGCACATTAAAATACCACACTAAACTATTAACTAACGTTGCCAATAAAGAAAATAAAAATAAAAACTTGGTCCAAAATCCACAACAAACACAAAAAGAACGAACAAGTAGAGTCTGTACGTAATCAAGAACTTGAACGGTAAGTCAATAAAATAAATCTTAACTGTAAATACGTGGTCCAAAATTAAAAAGAACAAAGTAACATACAAAACAACGAACGTCTTCCACGTGTGTACTTAACAAAATGTCCACAGAAACTAAAATACCACACCACTAAAGACCTTACCTTACCAAATTTTAAAAAGCTATAAAAAAGTGTGACTATCAACTCGTGTCCTCGTCGACGCGCGGCCTCTAACAAAGGAGCGCGAACACTTTGAAAGAGCCGTATTAGCGTACTTGATGGTTAGAGGCGCCGACATACACGAATATAAAAGCCTATCCCAATATTCCAGCAGTTCTCAAACAATTTTACTGAAAATTTTGGAAATTTTTGTTTATTTTTTTTCCAAAACTATGGGTTTTTGACCCCATGTTATATAAATGTTTTTTTGTTCATTTAGTCGTTCCCCACCACCAGTTTTTTTTAATGACATGGAACTGATTACACCCTGTATATCATGTATTGTATTTTATAGTTTTTCTGATAGTTAAATGTTTTATTTGCAAAACATTTACTCCGTTTATGTCCGCCAAATTGGAGCTGCTAATTTGATTTTTTAAATTTCGATTCATAAATCAGCACATACATATTTCAGGGCGCAAAAATAAATCATCAATACTTATTCAAAAATATCAAATTTCTCTACCTGGAAGTAGGACCAAAAGTCTAGACCATACAAGAACTGAAGAAATACCTTTTGTCACAAAAATAGTTATCCATAAAGAATTATCATTACATATTATGACATCCTAAGTTTTGCATTGTTTTCTCTTTCAGGTAGTTTACAATTAAATAACTAAGTCACGTAACTTTAAATAATTATACAAAAATAATTAATTCAAAATGCATCCTCCGTCTTCGTATAAACTATGACATTATTGACTACCTACTATTTGACCAAAACCGACCATGCTCCCACAAATTCGTAACTGCGGCAACCAGTTATTGCATTTAATGGCTAGAACTAATAAAGCGGCATTAGTTCTAGCAGAATATCAAGTGTGGGCTATATATACAGTTTCTGGGATAATTAATTTGTTGCAAATAAGGTTGATATAACAAGAGACATTGAAAATAACGGTGACAAAAAGACACGTGAACTCTAAAAAAATTATAGGATGAGCTTTAGTTTGTAAATTAATTACCCTCATTCCTTATACCGTTTTGATGTCTGAGATATTTGTTCGCATCGTCGACTTAAGTAACCTACAAAATACATTCATGTACCATTACTATCATAGTTATTAATTAACATATTTTTCAGTACGTCCAATTAAGATAATTAATTTTAAAAATTGACATATTGCAAATGGAGTTGATTTGGAATTTTGCACTTTTTTCTGTGGTTTGAAATTGCATTTCTTTTACATAGATGCACTTTTTTACTTGTCAAGCTGGGAGATTTCTCCTGGTATTTATTGTCTGTCGCCGTCTGGTAAATCTACTGTAAAACTGTTACAATCTGTTTCATTCCTCATCGCCATCAGCAAGCCAACTATTAACATGGACATTTTTTGTGCTTTCTTCAATAAAAGTAATTTATTTACGACGAGGGGTAGATAAGAGAAGTCTGAGGAAAACGTCTTAGAAAGAAAAATACGAGAAAAATATTTTAAAAAATTACAATATTTCATCAACTAAAAAATATGTGTGGGATTTAACATTTTATTTTCCTTCGATTGACGTGGACTTCAAGTCTCTATCTCTTACCGTTTTTCAAAAAAAATCTTTGATGCAAGTCCGTCAAAAGCAAAAATATTTGTACGCCACTGTACGCATTACTTGAATAATAATAATCATTTATTAATTCCCATGGATCAAATACATAGGACAAGTCAAATTAATTTTTGGCACTATTGTTTACAAATATTTACAAAAAACACAAAAATACGAAAATATTTATCTATATTAGCTGAGAATTCAGAAAATCTACAGAGTAAAATGCATTCACATCTAATATAGATTTTATAGTGGAAAAAAAAATTCTTTTGGCTGGCTTTGTTAAGCTCCCCGCAATAAAATTGTGGGAGGTTACTACAATTAGTCAAAAATCAAAAATTGAGATAATATCAAATCTTTACGTTTGGAGGTCCCAGGAACCCAAAAAGTGGTTTTTAAAAAATGTATATGTGTGTGTGTGTGTGTGTATGTGTGTGAACACGATAGCGGCGAAATTGCTAAACGGATTTGGATAAAACTTTGCATGATGGTATCTTTAGTGCCGTTTTGGCACAAAAAGTTGTTTATTTTATGATTACTAACAATTACTAACAATTTGTAATCGAACCGAAGAACAGTAAAAATTCCGATTTCAACGATATATCACACTTGCACCCTTTCGATTTCGTTTCCGTGAAAAAAATTAAAGAGAATTCGTTATATGTGCACACATGACAGCATCCAAAAAATATTATTGCTATTATTGTTAGGAAAAAATGTATTTTGCCACCTGTCAAAAATATTTGGGTTGGTAACCTTTGTGGATGTTGATTTATAGATTATGGTACACTTATAGGGAATGTGCTTCATTTAACTAACGTAACCTTAAAGTTTAAGATTTTTAAGCTTGGAGCCATACTGACCAAGCGAATATTTAAAAAATGTAAATATATTTTTAATATTGTTAATTAATAAAAATAGATTGATAATTATAGGTTAGATTTCTAACCTGCAAATTGTATTTTATATTATTGGGACAAACTATTTAAAACTTCATAATTACATTGAACTAGATTTTAGTTGAAACTACGGGAACCAGGCAGAAATTTTAATAATAGCTACATAATACTTGTAAATTTTAAGAAATATATATAAATATATATATATATATATATATATATATATATATATATATATATATATATATATATATATATATTTTTTTTTTTTTTGAGGTTAGCTGTGACGTCACGTGCAGATGCCCCATAGGTTGTCTCTAAATTTATTTTATAACCTAAAAATCAACAATCAAATCAACCCAAATATTTTTGACAGATTTTTAGTTGGTTTTTTAAGGGTAATAATTGTTTATTATAGCCGTATTCGGATATTACGACTGATTGATGGGACGCGTCACAATCGTTCGTTTTACAAATCGATCTATCCGAGCTAAATCTGAAACGTTCGAATATTACAAAATAAAGCCCTCGAACGAAGCTCGACTTGCTCGGACCTTTTTGATCGAGCAGGAAGATTTTAATTTGACGCATGCGTAGTCTGCTTGAATTGTCTATAATGTTATTGACTTGGCTAAATTCTGTGCTGTTATTTTTGTTCGCTATCCAATGTTCTACAAAATCTTCGAAACATTATCTGTTAAAACCACTTTAATATCCGGCAATTGATTAATATGCAACATAAACAAACATGACAGGTATTGTTTTAACAGATTGCTTGTAGCCCACTTCAGTTCGTTCGATATTTGTTCATGAAATAAATGGCTCCAAAGTCACGTGTAATTTATCTGTTTGCTCAGTGCTCTGATTTCCAATGTAATGTCCAAGCACAGCTTATAAAGATCCACTGTGTGGGGAGGTTTCAGCCGCTTCCAGTAGCTGCCGATTTTTTTTATGTCATTACTGAGTCTATTATAAAGGATGGTTCCTACGTAATATGGATTTAATTCAAATAGCTGAAGCCTATGGATGTCGTGCTGTAAATTATATCCATGACGAGTTGGATAATGATGATGGGCATTCTGAAAATTAAATTTTGCTTAACGGATTTTAAAATTTCGAATATGTATGAACATGGTAAGGTCAATATTTTTTGCCGAATAAAAGTAGATTTACAAACATACAGCGTACTGCTCTTTTTTGTAGTAAAAAAAACCCTATTTGCTTTTGTAGAATTAACCCAAAAAAGTATTTTATATCTTATATGCGCTTCCATCTTGGAAAAATAATAAGTTTTTACAGTATCGATACAGTTATCTGGCGTATATAGTAGTTTTTTTAAGGCAAAACATTTATTTGCACATTTTGTGCATTGAGGTGATATGAGTTTTCCAATTAAGGGATAAGTCAATATGCATTCCTAATAATTTGAAAGAGGTAAGATGTACTGATTGTCCATTGTGTTGTAATAGCAAACTTGAATTATATCTTGATGGAACCGGGTGAAATTGCATAATAAATGTTTTGTCTTAATTAAACGTGAGCTTTTTGTTGTTAAAGTATTCAGTTACTGATGTAAAGTTAGTTTTGAGCTATTTGAGTACAACTTCCAAGTTGACTCTACAAGAAATAATAGTTATGTCATCTGCAAATGAGCCATAATGAGAAGAAATGAAATTGTCCAAATCATTGATATACAAAATAAACAACAGAGGGTCTGACACACTGCCTTGTGGTACACCTATATCAACTAGAAGTTCATTTGATCTTTTGCCAAAATAATCTGCGAACTTAACTATTTCCTACCGGTTAAATATGACCTAGTAAGTCATTGCAAATGCCACGTATACCATAAGACTTAATAATTTCTAGACGAATTTGATCGTCGACACAGTCAAAAGCCTTAGAGAGATCAACAAAAGTGGCGAGGACTTTCATGTTTTGATCTAAATTTTTGTAGACTTGATCAAGTATAGCAAAAAGCGCGGTAGTAGTAGAATTTGTGTTCCCTGAAACCATGTTGATTTGGCTACAATATTTGCTAAGAATGTAATTATACGTGTTGCTAAGACTTTTTCAAATATTTTTGAAAATACAGACAGTATTGCTATTGGTCGATAATTACTAAGAAGTTTATGGTCACATTTTTTATAAAGTGGTAGAATTTTGGATATTTTTAACATATATTGGGGTATGTACCCTCTTGAAAACATTTATTTATTATGTGACATAAGCTAGTTGATGTGCCCATTTTTTGATTATTTTAATTGAGATGTCGTCTGGGCCTACAGAGTTAGATTGTTTTAAGTTATTTATAACATTAATTATTTCAGTAGTTGTTACAGAATGTAAGTAAATTGATTCATTTGTGGTAATTACTGATGGTTGATTGACTGAATTTTGATAATTTAAGGAAGTGCGCAGTGATTGGTAAATTAACAAAATATGAGTTAAACTCGTTGGAAATGATCTATGATATGAATATATGATATAAATGATAAACTCGTTGAAATGATACAAATTATAATGAAATGATGAATGCTATATCGCCATTTATTTCAATTTCATATTTGTTTGTTTTGGTGTTATTTTTTAGTGAGTTATTAATTATAATAAATAAATGTCATTAATATTGTCTGTATTAATTTATAGGAAAAATTAGGTTTAATATTTTACTCTCAGAAAATTTTAATTCATTAGGCCGTTGAAGAGTACTAAGTAAAAGTGTGACATTACAGAGTAATCCCCCATGTTTTCTGTAATGGAAGAAGTAATTACGGATTTTAATTAACTAAAAAACATGTGTGGAGTGTAATGTTTTATGTTCTTTCGATAGGCGCATGCCACAACTCAGTACGGGAACCAGCGACACTTTTAGTTACTATATTTGTCCCAACACGTTCACTTTTTCCGAGTACTGCCACTTATAACTGATTACCCATTACGGGTTTTCTATTGCCCAGTATCTATAGTTTTGCAAAGATAATACGTAACTGGTGGTGAATGTCGCTTCCTCAGTGAACATAATTTTTTAAAAAAATGTCTATTATTGAAAAGTGCCTTGAGCCCAGAAACAGTATTCCAGCCTTCTGATATCATCACCTTCCTTCAATATGTGTAAAAATTTGGGTTTGAATGGCTTCAATTTGCATCGACGAAGACAACTCCAAATTTTGTTGCGAGTCAAGTTCAAGTTTAATGCCATGAATATTTCAAAAATAGGATAGAAAAAAATAAAACCTCTTTTAAAACTTCATGGAAGGTTGCGAATGAATTTAGTTTAAAGTAACTTTCATAAACCTTATTTACAAAAACGGTTGCAAGGAAGAGGTTACAAATTATAGACCGATATCTTTAATAAGTAATTTTACAAAAAATTTTGAAAAAATCATTAAGTCAGGAATTGTAAATTATTTAGAAAAATATAACTTGCTATCAAAGAGAATGCAATCGCAACTCTTATAAGTAAAGTTTACGAGGCTTTGGATAATAGAGAGCTTAACAGTATTCAAGGTGACTTCTAAGCTGATGCTGAATTGTCGAAACCATCTGACTGAGCTGTGTGAACGCAACTCAGTTAAACTTATATGGGTGCCCAGACACAGTGGTGTCGAGAGCAACGAAGAAGTAAAACGTTTGGCGGATGAAGGAGCAAAAACTCCTTTCCCTGGCCCCGAGCTAGCCTTCGGTCTGCCAAGAAGTCTGCAAGACTGGACTACGGCACAGTTCAACAAGGTCCCCGGAGTGAGACAGTCGAGGCTCCATAACGACTGATTCCACCGTAAAATGGCTGACTGAGCTCGACAGAGAACGATTGCGACGGATGATAGGCCTGATAACAGAACACTGTCCTCCGAACAAGCACCTGCGTACAATGCTGTTGTATGATGATTCTACTTGAAGGATGTGTGGAATGAAGGATGAAACTCATATCCTATGCCATTGTGCACCAATAGGAGTGTCAAGGTCTAGGTATTTTGAAAGGCAGTTTCTACAGCCGGAAGAACTACGGGATCTACCCTGGAAGGGGCTGCAGTGGAGGGCACTGGTCTTTTCTAGGGGATCCTAAATGTCGCGAATGTACAATGGGCCGATAGACCTGAGTACTGCGGATCTTCGGATCTGCTGGCGCTTTGTAATAATAATTAGCAGTATTCATGGACTTAACTAATTCCTTTGACACGGTATGCTAAACTTTTGGCCACACTTAATAATTTTGGTTTTAGGAATAATAGCCTAAAACTTCTTAAGTCATACCTAACAAATAGGATACACAGTATACAGAATTAACTGTCTAAGAAGTGAGGCTGAAACTGTTGACTGTTGAGTAGGGTGTACCATAAGGGACAGTACTGGGGCCAATACTTTTCATAATATATATGAATTCGTTATTTGATATGCATACCAGCGCCTCAATAATAATTTATGCAGATGACACCGCCCTATTTTATGCAGCTTCTAACTGGATAGATTTAAAAATTTAAGTAGAACAGGATCTAAGAAACGTTAAAAAACATTTCAATAATAAATTACTCACCCTAAATGTGTCAAAAACATATTACGTACCTTTTTATTTACATCAAACTTCTGCCCCACCGCACAGTGGGGAAATTCCGGATTTTACTGTCCAAAAATCTCTAGAGACCTTAATATCCATCGGATCGGAATAATTTTTTTTTAAATTAAAGGTAATTAAATTCCCTACACATCTGTCGAGGCAAATTTTTAATTTTTTTTTTTTTTTTAATATTTTTTGTGTTAATTTCATCTTTTTGGCCACTGTTAGCTGTCAAATTATGTGTTTCGCAGTTTGATTTCACTACTATATAGTTTATGTACTATGTGTAGATTAAAAAAATTAATTTTCATATGAATATAGCGATATTGGTTCATTATTTAAATGTTTAATATATTTTTTTACAGTTAATTGACAGTTTATTATGCCATTAATAAAAGTTGAGTCATTCAAAAATCTGCCTCGACAGATGTGTAGGGAATTTAATTACCTTTAATTAAAAAAAAATTATCCTAATCCGATGGATATTAAGGTCTCTAGAGATTTTTGAACAGTAAATTCCTGAATTTCCCCACTGTGTACCGTTTCAAGAACTTATAGTTGATAAACATTTTCAAATAGCTTCTACCACGCATATGAAATATTTAGGAATAATAATTGATTCACAAGTTAAATGGAGTCTGCGTATAGGTTACATATCAAACAAAATGAGAAAATTAATATACATATTTAAAACCGCTGCCCAAGGAATCACTGCTTCCACATCCGGATTTTCTATCCAAGTCACACAACGAAAAAATTTTGTATCTGGAAATAATTGTTTATGGAACTTTAATAATATAATATTTGAAATCCTCTACTCCAAAAACCCATAAAACGATACCCCACATCGGTAGTGGGGTGGGGGTGGTGACAGGGGGTGGTAGTGGGGGGTGGATAAAGTAAAAAAATATTTTGAGGTTTCTGGTTCTTGTACACACACTAAATCACATTTTTTTTTCATCCCCTTTAATAATAAAGTGGGGGCGGTAATGGGGGTGGCTAATGCCAAATTTTTTTTGAGATTTTAGCTTCTCTTGTCTATACTAAATATCAATTTTATGACCTGCTTGATTTACCTATTTACTCCAAATTTACCCCGATTTACCCCCCAACCCTTCGACGGAACAAGATGAAAATATAATCTAGTTCTAGATCTCGTTAAAGTACATATGTGTACCAAATTTCAAGTCAGTATCTCAAACGGTTCCAGAGTAAACGTGCGCACAAAAAAAGTTACAGACCGACAGACAGAATTTTTTTTTTTCGCTCAAACTTGAAATCTCGACGTTTCATGACATTCTAAGCCTATTTGAACAATAAAAATTTTTTAAAATTTTGTTGTCGTTACTATACTTCCACTGGATGTAGAAGTAAAATTTGAAACAAATGTTAGATATCAAACAATTAAAAATTCTGTGCATTTCTCTTTTCTAATCACACCTAGTGTATGGGACTCTAGGCTGGGGAGGAGTTCTCGACTCAAATTTGAAACACCTAGACTCTTTACAAAAGAGACTGTTGAAAATAATTCTCAATGAAGAACAAACTTATCTCTCAAATGACTTGTTTAAAGGTGTCAATGTAATGGATATTACATTATTGTTTTTCTTACAGTGTGTAATATATCAGTGGCATTCTAATTCACAAATAAATGAAGGTGCTACAACAGGCAAGAGAAAATCGAAGACACCACATCAGATTCCCAAAAGCAAATACTACTTGTGGACCACGATGCTTCACATACCTTAGTACGCGGGCATATAATAAAATATATTTATAACACTGCAACAGCAAAGGTTAGAATAGCAGACAATCAATATACTAACAAATTTAAATGCACTATCCCCCAAACTATTCGTCACACTGCTACAGACCGTGATGAAAATTGTAAACTGGGAGCACATGGGAATAAACATTGATAAAAAAAAGTTAAATCACCTTTGCTTTGCCAATGATATTGTCTTAATAGTGGACAGTATGCAAGAGGCGCAGCATATGTTGCAGACAATACAAGAGGTGGCGGGAAAGGTAGGTTTGAAAATAAATCTATCAAAAACCTAGTTCATGACAAATCTTGTCCTAAGTGATACTATAAAAATTGATAACGAAAGTATAGACCAAAAACACGTATATAAATACCTAGGCCATGAGATCAACATTGTACGAGATAACCAGGCACATGAAATCCAGTGCAGAATAGGCCTGGCTTCGGTAGCATTTGGTAAACTAAAACCTACATTCAGGTCTGACCTCCCAGCATGTTTAAAGAGGAAGGTCTTTAACCAATGCGTGCTCCCTGTACTAACATATGGCGCAGAGACATTAACATTGACAAAAAAAATATCAACAAAATACAGCTAATGCAACGCAGGATGGAGACGTCAATGTTGGGAATTACTCTTCGAGACAGAATCCCTAACCAAAATATTGGGCAAAATACAGGAGTACGAAATGCTGTCGAAGATATCTTGGTTCTAAAATGGAACTGGGCGGGTCACGTCGCTAGAATGAAAGACGATAGATGAACAAAAAGGATCCTAGATTGGAGGCCAAGATTCGAGGCATTTAGAAGCAGAGGAAGACCGCCTAGCCGTTGGAGTGATGACATAAAAAGGCTCCACGGAAACTGCACACAAGTTGCTTAAGGCAGGAAAAGATAATAATAATAATAATATGTTTATTAGACCCTAGTATTTACATAAATTACTTTCACAAAAAAAATAATACATTTTACTTAAATACACAATGGTAAACAAACATGGAAAGTTGCTCACTTAGGTAATAACCCTGCATGTGAGATTGAAACTTTAGTATAATAATAATAATAATAATTTGTTTGTATACTAAATACCTGGAAAATTACAATAAAACTTAAATTCTATATTTGTAGTAAAATAGGATACGTTTAACAGGAAATAATAAAAATATAAGAAATATAAGAGATTATTTTTGAAGGGCTGTAAATTGAGGTTACTAGCAACATATAATTTAACCACTTCACTTAATAATAATCCATACATCAGAGCCATAAGAACCGTTATATTTTAGTGAAATTAATTGTATAGCATAATTATTCTTAATTTCACAAATTTGATTCAATAATATTGTATTGATTGTCTGTTGAGAGATAAGGTGTACTGTTTGAGTTGATTTTTAAACGAATTTTGCGATGTTAAGGATTTTAGTAGTACAGAAAGAGTGTTGTATAGTTTAGGGCCAAGGTAAGTATAACTTTTTTCTCATATATGGGACAACGAAATTATTATGTCTTGTGTTGTAATGGTGGTCTGGTTGTGTCAGGTTTTGTTTATTTTTGTGCTGATGTATATTACATTGCATAAAGAACAGTTGTCTAGAATCCATTAATGTTGCCTCTTTATACAATTGATCTGAAGGATAAGTAGCTGGTTTTTTGTACATTATCTTTAGTATGGTCTTTTGGTCAATTTCAACTCTTTTGACTATAGATTTTGTTACGCTACCCCATCCTAAAATACCGTAGTTGATATGAGACTCTATTAAAGAGTAATAGAGTATTTTTAATTCTTTTAGGTCTAAGATATCTTTAAGTATTTTAAATTTTGGTATGAACATTTGGATTTTTTTTATAATAAAATCGATATGCTTGTCCCACCTCAAGTGGTTGTCTAGGAACACTCCAAGATATTTTATGTTGTTTTTTTGTTCGATTTCAAATTCATCATTTATTTTTAGTTTACCAAAGATGGGTAATGAGGGTCGAGAGTTTGCAATAGGTAGATAGTAAGTTTTACTAAAGTTTATTATAAGTAATTGGTGGTCAAACCATAATTTTATCTTTTTTATATCTGTTTCTGCTTTTTGTTTAAGAGATTCCCAAGACTTACATGAGTAGAATATTGCCGTATCGTCGGCGTATGTGATGATAGTCCCTTTGCTTTTTATTGAAAATAGTCCATTTAAATATATGTTGAAAAGTACAGGGTCTAGTACAGTTCCTTGTGGAACGCCATATTCAGTTGTTTTGTAATCACTGAAGGTGTCCATCAACTTGACGCATTGTTTTCTGTTAGTAATATAGCTTTTAAAAAGTTTTAAAGCATTATTTCTGATGCCGATGTCTTCTAGCGATTCCACAAGTAGCGGATGACTCACAGTGTCAAAGGCCTTTGAAAGATCTATAAAAACACATAGTGATAGGCAACTTTCATTTAAGGCAGAGTATATTTTGGTTGTAAGTTGTAAGATAGCGTCCTGAGTGGACTTTCCCTCTTGGAAGCCGTACTGCATTTTTGAAATTATGTTGTATTTCTTCATGTAGCTGTTTAATCTCTGTTTTAGTACTTTTTCAAACACTTTCGCAAAATTTGTGATTAGAGATATTGGTCTATAATTATTTATGTTTGTTTTATCACCGGTTTTATAAATAGGGAGGACTATAGAAGACTTTAAAGCAGAAGGGTAGTGTCCAGCATCCATACACTTATTTATAATGTGAGCTAATGGAAGAGATATTAGATGTGCAACCACTTTCAGAGTTTCTGCCTTCAATTCATCCACGCCTACAGCTTTTTTGTTTTTTAGTGTTTTAATAATATTTTCCACTTCTGTGGGGTTAGTGTTGCCTAAAAAGAAAGAATTTAAATGTTGAGTTTTTCCTGTTTAAAATTAGGGTCGCTTTTTATTTTATTTGCCCATTTCTTTCCTGTCGTTAGAAAGCTATCATTAAATGCATTTGACATTATCTTAGGATCCTCAATTTTTTCTCCACTATCAGTAAAAATACTTTTTATATTATTTTCATTGTGGTTTGTTTTAGTTTGTTGATTACAAATTTCTTTTACATTTTTCCATAGATTCTTTGTGCATTGTTTGTTTTATTTTTATAATAGTTTACTTTTGTCATTTTTATTAGGCTATTTACTTTATTTCTGTATATTTTGTAGTTGGCTTTTAATTGGATATTGTTAGGTTCTTTGAGTGTCTGTTTATACATTTTATCTCTTGTGTCAATGGATTTAAGTAATCCATTTGTTATCCATGTCTTTCTTTTCTTATTTTTTATTTTTTTATATACTGTACATTTTGTAACATTATTCTTTACTATTTTCAAAAATATATTTGTTGCCGATTCGAGGTCTTCATTAAGCAGGATTGATTCCCATGTTTCTGTACTAAGGTTTTCTATAAGTTTTTTGTGATTAACGTACTTAACTATATTGTATTTTTCTGTATTATTTACTGCTTTATTTTTAGATATTATTTGTGCTAATGTCATGAAGTGATCAGTAACATTTGTCTCTATTATTAATGGTAAAATATATTCTATGCCTAACCTGGTTTTAATAAACATATGATCTATGCATGATTTTGATGATTCGGTAATTCGCGTATGTTCATTAATAATTGAAACAAAGCCAAATTCATATAGTAAATTTAAGTATGATATGGCCTCATCTTTAATTGTTTCATCATTGTTACTAATTATGTTTATGTTTATGTCTCCAAGGAATAAGGTGTAATCAGCATTTTCATGGTTTGTCTCTAAGTATGTTTTTAATTCCCCAATAAATTGGTAGGGACAACTGGAAGGTGACCTATATACTGCCGTTATGATGTATTTTTTGTTTTTGTAATTCAATGTTATTGTTGTAAACTTAAAATTATTTGTTGTTACAATGTCAGAAGTATAGAGAATATCATTTTTTATATAAATTATTACTCCATCATTTTTATTATAATTACCGTAGTTGTAAATTAAGTTATAACCCTGTAACTTATATAAATCTATATCTTGTATTTGCCAAGTCTCCGTTAAAACAATACATTCAAAATCAAAAGTGAATTGATGTAAGTAGCATTTAAATTCGTCCAGATTTTTATTTACGCTTCGAATGTTATTGTGTACTATTTTAAAATTTTGATTTCTTAAGTTGACATTTAATACCTCATTACATTCCAAGATATTAGACAAAATTTCTGTTTTTACCGTCTCTAGTTCGTAATCTCTGATATATGGATCCATTTTGTCAGAATGTATGAAAGTTGTATAATCCTAATAATATTATAATATATACTAATAATGTTTAACTATTAATAATGTAATGTGATACTTCTGATAATGTAATTAATACTAACAATTACAATGTGAAAAAAACAAAAGAAAATAATAGTGTCAGCATTAAGCATGGCAAAATTTAAGAGAGACTTTCGTTCAGCAGTGGACAGTATAAGCTTGCGAAGAGGAAGAAGAAGGAGATTAAGCATAATAACCGAAATATCACTTGAGACGGGACACATCGTATAACATAAAAAAAAATGAGAAATTAATTTTAAGCAGATCTTTCAAAAAAGTGTATCGCTGGCTCCCGTACTATCTCTGTCTTTTACGGTTTCCGATAAAAAGAATAAAATATACAACTATGCAAGCCACCCCTTTCAACGAGAGTAGGAAGTACCTCCGCGAGTGAGTCTGCTCCTAAATCCATTTATTTTGACTTACTCCATGCGTGTTTAAATGGATTTGCTTTTATTCAGAAGGGAAAGTATCAATCATCGTAGAACTTTAGCCGAAAAGCTAGACACTAACTATGGTCTGCAGATCCACGAGCAATCCATTCATAACAGAACCTGCCTCACCAACGTGGATATAATTACATCTATAAATAAACAGAGCATAGTTAATAGCAATATAATTAATTTGAAATCAGCACTTTGATCTCTAATAGGCAGCGGAAGAGTATAATTCGCAAATACTAAAGAAAATATTCGTATTACCCGTAATACCATTCCTGCAATTCCTGCCACATGCGTGATTTTCAAGAGCTGCAAATGACTATGGCAATTTGCGAATGCCCACGTGTTTTCAATGTTTAATTTAACAAAAAAAAAATTGCACGTCTCGCAATTTCTTGGGTTATAAACTATCCAAGGCAGCTCGGTTATCAATCAGGCGAATGTGTTTCCATGTAATTTGTCTGGAGCGCTCTATTATTGTAATTAAATAAATTGTCTAGTAATATTTCGTTTCCGGTGAGGAAACAAAGTAACGTTATGTAACGTTATATGGTATGGTGCATAGCGAGGAGTACTTCTGCTACGTTTTACTACGTGTAGCGCCGGTGTATCCAACGAAATTAGTGAGTTCGTAGATTAGTTCCCCTGAAACCAACACCCGTTGCTTACAATCGATTACCTAACAGAATCCGTGCTTACTTGGCCAATGTGTAACTAAATTACCAAAGAATAACGTCAGTATATTTAAAGCATTTTTAAATTTCACATATCAATATTTGCACTACACGAGTAAAATTATCGACATTCATTATACAGAGTATCTTTGAAAAGCTGTACAAAACGTCACCACATATTAGTACACTAGATGATTACTATTAGTAGGGCTCTCTTCCAAAATATACGGTTCCTTCTGGAAGAAAGCATGAAATTTGGCATATATGAAGCTCTCATGTATATGCTTCAATGTAGACATAGAAACACGTTGAGAAATGATTGTTTCACTCAAAAATGAATGAAATTCAAAATGGCGGCTCAAACAAGCGTAACTTTAATATATACATACATCATCGGTTGACACTGGAAGGTAATTTACGTGTCCAAGTGTAGGCTTTGGTAATTTCCGGCTGTCATCTCAGATTATAACAACCAATTATATATAGAGTACGTCGCAGGATAGATGTAACAAGAGGTGTAATGGAAAAAACATTTTACAATGTTGGAATGGCATTTGGGAATTCAGTCCTGCTTGGAGTAAAACTATTTTTCTTATAAAACACCCTGTATAATATCAATTTGAATAAACTTTTATTCAAGTATAGAACAAATCAGGATCTAATTATGACTTATAAAGTCACGTTCGGTACCAAAATACGTGGAAAGAATAAAAAAAATCATATTAGGTATTCTTTATCGGAAAATTTTGTTAATGAAACTTGTTCGGAAATCCAAAAATCTTAAGTCCAAAATTTAATCAAAATAAAAAAATATTGAAATTTTGATTAAAATAATGTCCAAGTCTGAATATATCATGTTAATGGTTTTTTTATTTAGAAAACTGTACTATGATAATTTTGTTTGAAATGAAACCCAAGCTGCCAAGTAGTTGTCAAGTAATTTGCAGTTTTTTTTAAATAATTATTTTATCCTATTTTTAAAATTTTAATTTTTCAATTTTTTAATTTTGATTAAATTTTGTACTTAAGGTTTTTTTTTCCGCTTTCTATACTTGGTTAAAATTTGATTCAAATCGCACAATAAATACAAATTTTAGAGAGTGTTCAACTTTTAAATGGGTCACTTTGTATATAGATGTTACAAGAGGTGTACTGGGCAAAAAAAAATTCGAATTTTGGAACGGCACTTAGGTATTCAGCCCCGCTTGGAGTAAAACTAACGCATACTAAAAATGAATTGGATCGATGTCGGGTGTTTTATAAGCAAATTTGAAAAATTCATCACTATTAAACTACCTGTATCTTTTAAAATATGATAAAAATCCACTAAGAAAAGTCTTTTAGAATGAAATTTAATGCTCCCTTACCGAATTTCAGGAATACAAATTTTCTTTGTTAAAATGTCCCTTTTTTCAATATTATTTTATTTTGAACGATGCAACCAAAACTTTTTTTAAATTATTTTAGCAAGTTGAGAGTGCTCTGAACTCATATAAACAGAAAAAACCTTGCATTAGTTCACAGAATATTAATTATTGGAAAAAGTGTCAGTTCCAAAAAAGTTCATTCGTTTTCCTGAAATTTGGTAAGGGGAATACGATTATATTCTAAATAACTTTTCTTAATGAAATTTTCTCATATCTTGAAAAATAAAGGTAGTTTATTAGCGATGTTTATATAAATTTGTTTATAAAACACCATGTATAACACAGATCCAACTCATGTTTAGTGTACTTTAGTTTTACATCAAGCAGAACTGAATCCCCAAGTGCCATTCAAAAATTGTTTGTCCATTACACATCTTGTTATATCTATTCTGGAACACACTGTATATATAAATAGTTGCCATAATCTAAGATGACAGCGGAAAATTCCCAAATTCCTAGAATCCCAAAACCTACACTTGGACACCTAAATTACCTTCCAGTGTCAACTGATGATGTAGGTATGTGGTAAAGTTATATTTTTTTGAGCCACCATGTTGACTTTCACTTAATTTTGAGGGAAACAATCATTTCTCAATGTGTTTCCACGTCGCCGTCGGCGTCGTCATTAAAGCAAATACAGTTACATGTATCCCTAATTTCATGCTTTCTTCTGGAAGGGACCGTAGCTCTTGTTTTTTTAAGCTAACAAGCCGGACTATAAGGAGATTTTAATAAAGAATATATAACAAAAATTAACACTACTAAGAAACTGTTTTTTCAACTTGAATATAAAAGTTCAAATAAATTCAAATATATTTGAAAATAGCTGTGCCCGCTACTACGTTCGCGTAGACTTTTCAAATTAACTAAAAAGTGTAAATAACGTTTGAAGAATCACCAGGCACATGTACACAGAGATTGTTTGCGTTACTGACATGGGAGAGAGCCACGTAGAGCTGGCCGTAGGAAAAGCAACTGACACTGAGGTCCACACTTGCAACGCGTGTTTCATTTTTGTCGGTGGGCTTTCGTACTATTATTGCGTCGTATTTGGAGCGAAATTAAAATTATAAAAAAATAAGGAAAAATCCAAAGTGCCCAAAAGTGCATTTTTTGAAAAGATGCTCTCATGATACTTTTCAGACAGACGCGCGTTTGTGTTATTAATATCCTCAATTTTTTTCAGATTTTTTTATTTGGTGGCACGTGAAAAAAAAATAAAAACTTCAAAACAAATATTTATTACACTTTTAATAACATAATTTTTAACTAAACATCAAAAAGATGATTAATCCTCGTTATTTTCCTCATCTATCACCAAGTTCACATTTGCGGTATCAAAAATAGAGGCCAGAATTTCAGCTGGATTAATAAATTAATGATAGATATCTTGTTCCTCTTCTTGTTATTCACAACGTCTTGGCAGATATTTTGAAATCCATTAGTGTAGTTATGATTTTTGGACCCAAGAAAAGTAGAACAGAGTTAAAAAATAATTGGGTAATAACGATTGGAAACCAAACACTGCCAGAAGTGGAAACACATAAAAACTTGGGTTTACTCTTGAATGATGATTTAAGATTTAAAAATTATGTCAGCTAATTAAACGTACTTATGCGGCCTTAAGAGTTTTGTAATTGTAATTTGTATTGTAATCGATCGTTATTGTGCAGTCAGCTTAAGAGAAAATTATGTGAAAGCTTAGTACTTTCAAAACTTAATTACTGTGACGTGGTATATATGCCCTGCTTGAATAGGAATAAAAAGGAGGGAGCATGTAAGCAACAAAATCAAGGAACTGTCATGGTTAACGGTTAGGGATACATTTAAATTGCATCATGCATGCCTTGTACATTCGATTATGATTAATCAGCAACCTAAATACCTATTAGAAAAATTGAAAAGGAACTTAAACATGCATAGTCGGAATATCTGATTTAGTTATAAATTAAGAATACCCCCTCACAAAACTGCAATTCTCCAAAGAAGTTTTTCGTATACCGGTGTATCTATCAATAATCACGTACCTGATAATATCAAAGATCTCAGTATATCTTCATTCAAATGTAAATATAAAAATTATTTATTAAATCATAGTTAATGTAATTGAAAACGGTTGTATATTGTATCTTCATTAGTTTTTTTTTGTTGTTATTATAATTAGATAATTATTTATTGTATACATTTTTAATGTGTTCTTTATCTGTACATTGATAAATTAAAGTTTTAGTGGAAGAACAGTTTTTGTACTGAACTACGCCGGAAATAAAGACCATTTATTAATATTATTATTATTAATTATTCTAGTTAACTTCTCTTTGTTATATGGCACGTCTGACAATATCACATCACCTGCCGCGGTTGCCTATTGCCAAAGCTTTCTTCCATCATCTATTTGGTAATATCATCCCAAAGTTAAAAAAAGCGTTCTATATTGTCCTCTTACCGGTTAATGTGGCCAAAAAATGAGAGCATTCTGGAGAATACAATGCTGGAGAGTTGCTTTGTGGGGCATACTTCTTAGAGCATTGAGATGGTACTATGGGCTGTCCACGGAATTCGTAGCAAGCGCCTTCAGGTGTACATCTCGAAAGAATCATCTGTCTGTCTCCCTAACGGTTCATGTCTTAGAGGTATACAGAAAGATGGAGATAACTAGTTCGTCAGCAGGTCTAAACTTTGTGCGTTTCGTGATATTTCTGTCACGCCAAATTTTGCCCAACTTGTTGCAGATCTATATAGATGTGATAAATAATAAACAGCAGCCGCAACGTGCGAGCAACATGCAACTATTCGTAGTCTCTTGGTACAATCACGAAAATGACGCATTCCAGTATATCCATCAGAATTTGGCCCGAAATCTATGTAGCACTTGCGAGTTTTTCTCTTAATGTGTCAAGACCTTATCGCATTTCACTATATGTAGATTTTCAAACTTGCTATATAGCAACTAAAGTTGTTCATGAAGTGATGCACAACTCTGTTATCATGGTAATATCATAGACTACATCCTCACCTTCGTGATGCCAGATTTATGATTACGGTTACATGTTTAGGTCCTTATGCGTCACGCACAGAGTCAGCAGTAGCCGCATCGTAACAATATTTTCACTTCCATGCAATAGAGAGAAACTGAAAGAAAACATGCACTCCAAAAAATACCGATTGTACCGTATTATATTAGTAGAAATCAGTGATTGTAGAAACTAATAAATAGTTTTTAGATAGGTTTTTATTTTTTTTCAGCATATGCCACCGAATCAAAAAATCTGAAAAAAATGTACTTTTTATTTTTATTAATTTTTTAAAATTTGAATTTCGCGACAGTTTTATTTTTTCCGTATTCGTTTGGAAGGCCTATATATTCGAGAATTTTTTCAGAATTTTTTTGTCAATTACGTAACTTGCAATAAAATTTCAATAAACAATTACCTTTTTTGCAAAAATTCAGCTCCCCTTTGGATTTCTGGCATATTATATCAAATCTTTTCTTACATCCAAGAAAATACTTTGATCCATTTCATGTAATTTCCTTTATGGACATGCTTATCCGGCTAGACACTTTCTTCAACCATTGTAGTAATAAATTACACAGGTTTAAAAAAAAAATGTCCGACCAATGGGATTCCATTACCGTACCCCGAAGGTTTTTGACGTGCTGAACACGATGCCGTAGTCCGTTTTGCGCCATCACGTCAGGATTTCGAGAAAACTTAACCAATGGAATCCCATTGGTCGGACATTTTTTTTTTGTAAACCTGTGTTATTAGCGGTTAATTTAATTTCAATAAACAACAAACAAATTCCAATATACAATACTGCCCTGCTAAGACAAGACGTAACTGCAAAAAATCAATTTTTGAGATTTTCATTGCATTTGCACCATATTGGTGATCCTCACCACTATACAAAATTTACAAGTCGTATCTAAAGCAAAACTAGTGAATATACATAACGAATATGTGTCGAATCTACAAAATAGACCTATTCACTAAGCTCAAAAGTCATATCCGATCATTGCCAGATTTATTTGTCGTAACTTAATATATATACAATGTTTTGTTATATGGTTACACTGATAAAAGGGACACATATTTATTTGCCAAAAATGAAAATCGTGAATTATGAAATGTAGATGGCACAACATAATTCATAAAATAGTTGATTTCTCTAAAATTACATTTTCTCAGATACGACTTCTTGTCATAGCAGGGCAGAATAGGAGTTATTGGCTTTCTAGGGTTAAGTGGAAAAACACCACTTCATTTTTGAGAGATCGAGTAACAGCATATTTTTCTCATGCAATTTTCTCAGCAAACCAAGCACCTCCATCAACTCCATCAAAAATATCGAAGTTTCCATCACCCTGTATTGAATATAAATACAAAATAACGTACTGATATTTTAAATCATTTGAAAAAAAATGTATTTATCACTTCCATTTGAAAACAATCGTGTACCTGTAAAACGTCGATAACAGACTTGAACAATACCAGCGTATTTTAACGATGTCGATTTTACGTAATATGAATGTACTGATTCATCTCAGGCAATGGTAAATGCCCCTCGCATTCGCACAAACTCGCCAAACAAACATTCTAGGCTCAGAAGTAGGTCTGCAAGTATAAATTACACCAAATATGGTGCAGCATTGCATTCTCCGGCTAATATTCTACCTTTAGTACTTTTACATTTGTGTACAAGATTTGTTTCTGGCTACTTGTTTCCAACTACGCCGGTTGTGAACAGAAATAGCACAAAGTAGAGCAAAAAACAATGGAAAATAATAATAACCGATTGTTAAAACCCGGCAAACCTCAAAAGTAGTTTTTAGTATCGTATATAAATGGCTATAGTGTGAGTATACTTTCACGGAATTTTAGATAATTCGTCTTAATAATTTTAGTAATTTATTTGAAAATTAAAATTTCATCTCAAAATTAAAAACACATCGAATTTGTAAAATAAAATTTGATTTTGTTTTGCAATAAGAAGATAGATAGATATATAGACATCTTTATTTTTTTTATTTTAAGACTACGTAGCAATTGTGTAGGAAAATCGATGCTGACTACCTATTACTGTGGATATTTAAGTAGCTTGCCATGAAAAACAAAAATTAATTTTCTAATTAAAAAAAAAGGAGGGAATGAAATAAAAAATATTGATTAAATAAAGGAAAATTTAATGCTAATTTTCATGATTTTCCCATTTCATCTTTGAAATGCAGGAACATATAAAAAGTGTAAAATCAGAAGTAAGGAAACAGTAAATCATGCAATGAAGATATTAAGAAAAACCAAATTTAAAAAAAATAATAATTAACAGACATATTTTATCAGACTTTTTTAAAGACCGTAATGACAAGTTGGTTATGTCCTCAAAAAATAAGAGCAAGGCTATGTGGAACATACTAAATAATACTCTAGGAAAATCAAAAAAAAATAATAAAACCGGTATACAAATACAGAGAAATTCAATACTTTTGTTATAAATGCTCCCAACTTTATAGATAAATGTTTGGAAGTTTCGAATCACTCATTATTTCTTCGGGCCCTTTCCGAGGAGGACACTTTAGATTTAATAAAAAAAATTGAAAAACTCTAACTCTTCGGGATACGATGAAATATCAAATATATTATTAAAACGTATTGGTACAGATATCACTAAACCTTTAACCTATCTGATAAATCTGTCTCTTGAGCAGGGAATGTATCCATCGGATTTAAAATTGTCAAAAGTTATTCCGTTGTTTAAAAAAGGCGATCCAAACTTGTTTGAGAGTTATAGGGGCATTAGCCTTTCTCCTAGTACGTCAAAATTTTTTGAGTCTGCAGTAAACTCTCAGCTAATAAGTTTTTTAATGATGCATAATGAGCTTTCTTCCAGTCAACATGGTTTTACAAAAGAAAAAAGCATAGACACTGCTTTAAGTGATTTTGTAAATGGTATTGTAACGTCCATGGACAAAGGACAAATAGCTCTGGGACTCTTTATAGATTTTTCAAGGGCTTCTGACTGTGTAGATCACTCTATATTATTGACAAAACTTGAGAAATATGAAGTTGGAGGTGTTGCTCATTATTGGTTTGCATCATATCTTGCAAATATAAATCAGCAGGTCTGTATTGAGGATGTTGTATCTGACTCGCAGACTGTCAGCGTTGGAGTACTTCAAGGGTCTATATTGGGGCCCACACTTTTTATTATTTATATCAATGATATGCTGAATTTTATTCAACATCCATCATGTTTGACAGATTCGTATGCTGATGATTTATTTATTTATTTATCTATTTATTTATTTATTTTATAATGCACTCAACAGGCGAAGCCCTATTACAGAGTGATACAATACTTACATAAGTTGATTAATAATAATTATATGCTACTACATAATAATAATTATAACTAATACTAACTAATAACTTATAACTAATAACTAATAATATTAACAAACAGTAGTTAAAACAATATATTTAACGTAGATTTTAAACTTCCTAGGCTGATATTAAATATATCACAACTGGTTTGTATCTCATTATAAATACTACACATTCTATAAAGGGGGGAATATATTTGATAGTTTGTACTAGCAAGTGGTAAATTAAAGGTTCTCAATGTTCTGGTAGGATACTTGGGTACATTTATACATATTGAAGACAGAAAATTAAGATCATCAACATTGCCATGTAACAGTTTATGTAGAAATACAATATGACCGTATTTTCGTCGACTCTCTAGTGTTTTAAGATTATACTGTTCCCTTAACGTGTTTTTTACTACAGTAAAGTCATAGAAACCAGTCGCTTTATAGTTTATGTATCTTAATGCTTTATTTTGTACTGTTTCTATAGTGTTTACATGTACTTGGTAAAACGGACTCCAAACGATGGAGCAATGTTCCAACACAGATCTAACGTATGATACGAATAATTGTCTAATAGCTCTTGTGTTATTAAACATTTTGGTATTACGTACTATGAAGCCATACATTTTATTAGCTTTATTAATCATGGAATGAATATGGCCAGTAAAAGTAAGCTGGGTGTCAAAAATTATACCTAGGTCCCTCATGGTTTCAACTCTAGCCAATCTTGTATCATTTATTTTGTACTTATACATAATCGGATTTTTTCTCCTAGTATAGCTCATAATAAAACATTTATTGATATTAAGATATAATTTATTCCGAAGTGTCCATTGATATAAGTTATCTATGTCGTTTTGGAGCAAAGAACAGTCCATATTGTTCTCAACTTTAAGAGTATAATCTGCGGTCAGTGAAATGAAGAAACGAATTATTCGGCTTATTTTTGAAGATAGAAACTTCAAATTTTGTACGTATGTATTAAAATATATGTTCTAGTTCGTCACGTTTTTAATTTTTTGTTTTAATCAAAAACACGTGATCAACGAAAAAATTGACGTCGAAAAATTGGAATTTACAAAAAACGAAAACGTGACGCCCTAGATAGTCCTTAATTAATTACGTGGATAAAATATAACCTCTTAATTTTCAAACATAGATTCAATAAACAGTTTCCAATTTTGCCGTCAATAGATGGCACTCGCCTCGGCATTCGCATAGCTTTACACGCTCTTAGACTTTAGGGAGGAACTTGTTGTCATGGAGACCAGACGCGAATGAATGCTTGCCAGGGAAGCATTTAGCAGTTCTGGTAATTGTAATCTTAAATTTATTTATAAATTATTTTATCTTACAGGAATGACTTAATAGATGAAATTCTTGAAAATGTTAATACATAAATAAAAGGTGCCAAATAGAGAGGACCGTTTTGTACAGTCAACGCGCTATGCTCGGTTTTCACGGTAGTTTCTGAGATAAGTTTATGGTTCAAAATCCAGTCTGACGTAGGTTTTCCGAGGAATCTCATACTGCTAAGATATTTAGGAATCCAATATGGCGGACGAATTTCGTCATCTATGGTCCTATTCGACTGAAAATCGATATCTGGGGGTTTTCGGGGATGCGGTTTACGAATTCTTGGGCAAAATTTAGGAATCCAAGATGGCGGACGAATTTCGTCATCTATGGACCTATTCGACTGAAAATCGATATCTGGGGATTTTCGGGGATGCGGGTTATGAATTTTTTATCAAAATTTATGACTCCAAGATGGCGGACGAATTTCGCGATCTATAGTCCTATTCGACTGAAAATCGATATCTGGGGGTTTTCGGGGATACGGGTTACGAATTTTTGGTCAAAATTTAAGACTCCAAGATGGCGGACGAATTTCGTCATCTATGGTCCTATTCGACTGAAAATCGATACCTCGGGGTTGTCGGGGATGCGGGTTACGAATTTTTTATCAAAATTTAGGAATCCAAGATGGTGGACGAATTTCGTCATCTATGGTCCTATTTGGCTGAAAATCGATACCTCGGGGTTGTCGGGGATGCGGGTTACGAATTTTTGGTCAAAATTTAGGAAACCAAGATGGCGGATGAATTTCGTCATCTGTGGTCCTATTCGAATGAAAATCGATATCTGGGGATTTTCGGGGATGCGGGTTACGAATTTTTGGTAAAAATTTAGGAATCCAAGACAGCGGGCGAATTATAACTATATTTTGACCCCCCTTTATTTATGTTATTATTGGAGATAAAAAAAAGTTTCGTATAAGAGTTGTAGGGTTGTATACATATTTTTTTAAATGCAATTAAAAAACAATTGCTTGCATATGTCACGTGATATAACAATGAAGGTTGCTTTTTAAATGAAAACCCTGTATATTTTTACATATTCTTTTAGATCTTTTATCCCTAATTTCAAACATATAAAGATTGATAGATCTAGCTGTAATATTTTTTGATATATCGGACATTAAATATGCTCCAAACATGCATATAGGTATTTAGGGTTTCTGACGGAGCGCAGTCAGTGGCGGATTTAGGGCGGGGGGGCTATAGAGGCTATAGCGGCAAAATCCAAGGGCGGCAATTTTTTTGAAAAACACCAAAGACATAAAAAAAAATTATTATTATTAATATATTCTATCAGAACATGTTTAATTTATTTGAGAACGTGTTTTTTATATTAACTAGACTAAAGTTCCTTATTATAGTCAACAGTACAGGGTGGTTGTGCAAACGTTAGAACTTCATTTAACTTCTTTATTTTTGGAGTTACGTAAATAAGTTCAAAAATAAAAGTTATGAGATATCACATGTATTTTCCAAACATCATTTCAGCAAAACAATTTAAACAAGTCGAATTTCGGAGATATGAGCTTTACCTTGGTTTTTTTAAATAGAACACCCCCATATATTTTTACACCATTTGAAAGGCCATAGAAAAATCTTTTCAATGATATATGACACAGTATTTTTCTTAAAAACTATAGTAGATATTAAGTTTCATATTTTCTTACATTAAGTCATGGTAGTCCGAAAAATATATTACTTTTTAATTTGTTTTTCTGATTTGAATCAAATTTTACTTAAGTATAGAACAAATTAGGATCTACTTATGACCAGAAAAAAATTCACCGCCTACAAATGCAAAGCCACCTGCGTTACCAAAATATGCGGATAAAATCAAAAAATCATAAGGCATATTTTTATTGGAAAATTTTGTCAATGAAACTTGTTCAGAATTGTTCAGAAACCTTAAGTCCAAAATTCAATCAAAATAAAAAATATATAAATTTTTATTAAAATAATGTCCAAAAATATCATTTTAATGGATTTTTTCGGTGGATTTTTAGATCATCTGCAAATAATAAATATTTGGATGATTCAATTATTTCAGTTAAACTATTTATAAACAAAAGAAATAGCAGTGGACCAAGGTTGGAACCTTGAGGAACCCCGGACAAGGCAATAAAGTGTTTTGATACATATCCATTTACAGACACATACTGTTTCCTATTTTGTAAATATGAGGTAAGTAGTTCTAACAGATTTTCATGGAATCCAAATTCATTTTTAAGTTTACAAAGAAGGAAATTATGTGACACTGAATCGAATGCCTTTTGAAAGTCAGTATAGACTATATCTACCTGACTACCCTCATGTATTACTTGCGATATATACTGAGTAATATTAATTAATTTACTAGCGAACATTTTAATAAAATTTAACATTTTAATAAAATCTAATACCCTAGCTGATGCTGAAGACTGTGCAAAAACTATATATGATAAAGTAATTTTGTGGACTGAAAATAATAAACTGTGTATTAACCAAAGTAAAACAACCTGTATTCTCTTTAGAACATTGCAGTCTAATATTGTCTTCAACACTAATATCCTTTTATCTCCTAGTACAAGCGTGAAGTATGCCAATGAATCGAAAATGTTTGATTTGAAAATTGACTGTAGCCTTAAATGGTCTAATCACATTCATGATATGTGTGGAAAACTGTCAAAGATCTGTTATGCGTTGGCGATAACATCTAAACACTGTAGCCTATCAATAGTAAGACAGTTGTATTTTGCTTCTTTTCATTCTTGCATAAAGTACGGTATAGTGCATTGGGGTTCCTCATCCGAGGCAAACAGAGTTTTTTTTACTGCAAAAAAGGGCAATACGTATAATAGCCAATCTTGGATATAATACTTCCTGCAGGGAAGCCTTTAAAAGCTTAAACATTCCTACCTTGTACCCTATTTACATTTATGAGTTGTCATGTTTTGTTTACAAAAACAGAATCAAATTTAACGAGATTAGAACTGATCATCCATATAGCACTAGGAAAAAAGATCTCCTTTTACCAAAAGAACACAGAAGAACGGCTTTATACCAAAAAAGTCTTTTTTTCATGGGTTGTAAATTTTTTAACTGTTTGCCTGAGCATATTAAATCTGACAATATTTTTTAAGTTTAAAAAGGCTTTAAAATCACTTTTGTTGGACATAAACAGTTATAATGTTGACGAATTTTTACAAAATGTGTGACTACTTTTCTCTAGTTTTTTTTTATTTGTGAATTATACCCTATAATATTTTCTATTGCTCACTGTTCACACGTTTTTTGTGTAGATATGTTTTTACAATGTTATTTGTGATATTTTTCTTTGTATTTCTACCGACAATATTTCTTAACTGCGCTTTGTACAGTTTCTGAAATTAATAAATATTATTATTATTATATAGACTTAACAGCGGCACACTTTCTCAGCCGTAGCTGGAAACTATTCACCGAATTCCTCGCGCGCGATTCAGCTCTGTTGGAGCCCGTTCCAGGTTTTTAGGCCCTTATTATTATTATTATTAAATCATAATCAAAAAATAAAAATTGGTGTAATTTTTAAAATTATTATATTAACATATATGTGCACCGTCATATGGAAAGGACACAGAACTTCGATTGTAGTTTTCGAGATATAGGCAATTTTAATTAGGGATCTCGAAATATTCACAAATATTATTTACACAGGCTTATATGATGGTTTCTTAGTAAAGAAATTTGATGGCTCTAGAGCATATATTGAGCAGAGAAAATCATTTGGCGCCCCTTCTTGTCACCTTATGTAATTGTTCTCCTAGTATATAATTTTTTGAGAACAAAGAAAGCATGGGTCAGCCCGGGTTATTAACAAGAAAGCTTTTAAATATTTGTGCAGTTTTTAGGAAGAGAAAAAACGTTTCTGCTTTACGCGGAGCTAGTGCTCTAGTATTTAAATCTATTTATGTGTTGGCGTATGCTATGAAAAACTTGAAAATGTGTATTAAGCAATCCAAACCACGTGACTTTTAACATGGTGTAGTGGGCAAATATCCGGTTTTCATTCGTTAAACGTTTGTTAAAGAGTTTATTTTTCGGTTGCCTTGGCTTTGCCGCGAGTTAATTAAAATAAACCCCGTGTTTGCCCACCACGCCATGTTGCCAAAATAATTTGACAGGTTGTTGGATTGCCTAAAACAAGTTTACTCTAACCTCAACACTGTCAACATATGAAAGCTGTCAAATTTGTTCTAGGCTAGGAATTTTAGCACCTTATCATATATTGTTTAATAATAATAATTTAATAAGCATAAGATGATGATGTGAACACTGAACAGGTCCATAATCAAATATGGAATGACTATTAGGAAAACGTTTGTATAGATTTAAAGCGAATTCACACTTTACTCTAGATGCAAGCAACTACATTACCAGTACTTACCGAAAAAAAAATTCTTGAAATCAGTGCAATTACCTGAAAAGAAAAAAAAAATATAATAAATCCGACAACTAATGTATTTATGATAAGTTTATCAAAATTTATTAGAATATGTAATTATAATTTGAGTCAAGCCACAGACCTCTACTTTATAGATTCATAGCTTTGGTAATAAACTAAATTCACTTTGAATGCATATTACTGGAAAACCAATAAAAAACATTTGCATTAAAGCAAATTAATGAATTAATAAATAAGATTAAATTATGTGTTGAATTACTGAAAGTGCTAAGTATTATGACATCCAACAACTGGTTATACCCATAAATAGTAGTTGTTTAGGTTAATTAATTATCCCATAATATGTATTATAACAGGTTTTAGTTTATTCTCAGATTAGCAAGATCTGTCAAAAATAATAAAACTAGGACGAAATTATTCAATCATTTAGTTTCATATGAAATATAAAAAGTATGGGAGGATTATTAATTCAATAAAATACGAAGAAGTACAGAAATTCACAGTACAGACCTGAGACATGTAAATAAAGTTTGTGTTTCCGCTCACAAAAATTCATCTTTTCGAATCATCTACAAAAAGTAGTATTTTCGCAGTCGAAAATGTGTTTAACATCATTGACAAAAAGTGAAAATAAAATCGGTACGTTGATATTTTTGTATTTATTTTGTCCTATTTTCACAATCTGAATTCTATCTGTTAGACTTCATTCACCGCAGTAATGTACCGTTAATACTACATGAGAGTTTTTGCAGGAGGGTGGTTTGACTGGCACGATTAAAGGCCTTTTTTTTATTTCGGTATAGATTACATCAACTTGGGTAACATTTTTAAACGCTTCATGTATGAATGATGTATATAGGAAAATATTTGTTTACAACCTTCGTAAGAACAGCGTTGACATGGCGTGATAACATTTTTATATGAATTAAAAACATTCAGGCCTATGATGGAACGTTTACGTTAGTCATAACACCTATGTTACGGTCATCTGTCTCTCTCACTCTCATATATTTTTTGGTCAGCGCTCAACATAACAGTGTATGTTAAATAACGTATACGTTCCATCATAGGCCTGATTATCAGCTGCAATATACTTTAGGTGTAACAGAACATGATGAAACACATCGGTAGTTTTTTATATCTGACTGAACCTGATTTGTGAATAGGTGTACTATAGATAGGTCACTTTACAAATAGTAGGTCACTCACCTAGAGAACGAAAATTTTAAAAATCAGCCCGAAGTCAAGGTTGGACTACTAAATATAAAGGTATAAAGATATTCCACCAGGTTCTGGATTGGTATCCGAATTTAAAGATGGTTTGGGACAAAGATCCAAATTAGGGATGAAATGGGTAAAAAGTATCTCGAAAACAGTTGGTTTGAGTGAAAAATATCTACCTTATCATATTTAAAGCTTATTAAACTATCACTTGAGACCAACTTTGACTCATTGAATAAAAGTTGATCGAAATAATTTTTTTTTAAATTACCCTTTCAGTAATTTCAAATCCCTGACGATGAAGCGCTCAGGATTTAATCAGATAATAAACTGTCAATTTACACTCTTCATATACTGGGCAACCACGTTCTTGAAAAAAATGGTCCCAATAAAATTACTATTGATAATATAAACGAAAAATTACACTGAGCGAATATTCCGCTACAGAGAATCGTAACACCTTCGATGGGAGTCAGTTATCAAAGGTTTTTTATTTAAAGTCGGACAGCAATTTTAATAAAAACCTAATAGGTCAGTCATTTAAATCATCGTAGATCGCAAAAAAATTGCACTGTTCTGATTTTTTGGAATATTGTTAGGATAGATACCAGCAGTGTGTACTTTTAAAGTAGACAAAATTTGCTACAATTTCACCACTTCAAAAATTGGCCATTTTCTTTGAAAAATTAAGGAAATCAGATTTTTCAAAAAATGGAGCTCCTAATTTAAATTGTTATTAATATTGCACAGCTGCCTACAAAATGCTATAAAAATGACCTAGGCCTCTTCTTTTAGACCACCTACGGCTGAAAACCAGTTTTTAAAAACAGAGGAAAATTTTTTTATAAACGTAAATGGCATATTGGTATTGAGCATAAAATAAACGGTACCTACTTGTGCATTATACTTTTTTAACATAACGGGTTTATACTCACTACCATTTACGTTAAATAAAACACATGTCCTGTATACAAAGCTAATAATTAAAGAACTAAAAAGAAATGTTAAGTTTATAATCGTCGGGAGCGAAGAGGTGAGGTGGAAGGGGCCACACGTTCGTGACTCTCCGACCCACTCTCGGTCATTTTCATGAATTCCGCCTCTATCCTCCCCTCTATATACTCCCCGGCCGCTATGCAGTGTTGTGACCACTATTACTTTTGTAATAGATCTATTACTATTAAACGCTCCCTATTACGCTATTACTTTTTTTTTTCGTTGTCACTAGTATCTAGTAGTAGATCTAATCCGACAACAAGGAGTCTCCGGGGCCCCAAAAAGATAGGGATTGCAATACCGGTTAAGCGGTTAACCGGTTATCAGGACAAAAAACACATGACGATAATTACCGGTTATTTTAATTTTTTACCGGTTATTTCGGTAAATTATAAACTTACGATATGTCACGTATTCAACGTTTCCATTTATGTCAGTGAGTAGTATTCACTAAATACAGAGTGACTGTCCCAACTCTGAGCACTTAAACAATAAATAAATAATATTATAAAAAGTAAAATCCAAACACCATGCCCTAAGAAATACAAGAGAGACATTGACAATATCACGCGACAGGAAATTGAATACTTCATTGCCGCAAATATCCGTGGAATACATTTAGAAGTATGTTATTACCAATTCTTATTAACTTATCGACCCACCAATATCGATTGAGGAAGGACATCTTCAGCTGGTGGTATCCTATGCACAAATATCAGACGACTAACAGATATAGCTTTGAAAAACTAACCCTTTTAACAAGGTATTTTTAAACATATTGTATTTTTGGATTAGGTATTCAGTAAATGCCCTATTTGAGTTTATAATTTTTGTTATAGACCGGCGGTACATGAACAGTCAGGTGCAACGTTTTTAAAATGCATGCCAATCATATATATGAATGTAATTACCATGAATATGCCAGAAACGCAAATTTTAGGCAGTCGTCGCGTGCAGAAGGGTGTGCAAATCGATTTTTTTTCTTGTTTTTTTTATTTTAAAACGAATGCCAATAGTGCCAAACGAAAAGCCGTGAAACAAATCCAAAATCAAAATCATCCAAAATCAAAAATACCAAAAAATTGTACGATTTAATGTGCGTACCAAAATTTGTTTTGCGCGTGGAAACTGCATACTAATGAATTTCCGCTGGATTTTTTTTCATGGCTGTTCGTTTGGCACTATTGGCATCCATTTTAAAATTAAAAAAAAAACACACAAAAAAAATCGATTTGCACACCCTTCTGCACGCGACGACTGCCTAAAATTTGCGTTTCTGGCATATTCATGGTAATTACATTCATATATATGATTGGCATGCATTTTAAAAACGTTGCACCTGATTTGTCATGTACCGCCGGTCTATTATATAAGTTGATATTTTTGTTATTTACAGAATAATTATTTATTTAAATTTATTTCATTTATATTTTTTCCTTTTGATAAAAAACCTTTTGTTTGTTCATTATATTAAATATACGTATATAAAAACGTTTTTTGTTAAATTTAGATAATTTTGTACATGGAAAAAGACAATTGCCATATTCGCCACCCTAATCATTCATTCTAAAAATTACCGGTAAATACCGGTTAACCGGTTACTTACATTTTTATTTACCGATTTACCGGTTATTAAAACTTCCGGTAAATTGCAATCCCTACAAAAAGAGTCTGACGAACCTTACGGTACCAGTTTCAGTGACGGATCTCGATCGGCGAAGTTAAGCACAGCCGGGCGAGTCCATCACTTGGATTGGTGACCGTATCTCATCTCGCCGTCCTGGTTAAGTGGTAGAGTAGCATTAGCTAAACTTCGCCAGGACGTTAATATCAACAAAGACATTAAAAAAACCTGGGCCTTCCAAAAGAACACGACTGTCTCGCTAAGTGCGTGAAGGTAAATCTAATATTACATACCTACCTCTTCGTTGTAATTTATTATAAAATTGATTACGCATTTCACAAACACTTATTTACATTGTGTTGTCCATTTATATCGCAGGATGTCAGCTGAGGTCCCGCCATCACTTCACGTTCAACATTTCACGTCCCAGGTTCCCCAAACTATCAAAATAATTTTTATACAAGTTTGATATAATTTTGATAAATTTATACCTCATTATTAATTGTACTCAACTTCATTTTGCATGATATAAACCATTTTCCACCGAGTTATGTCTTTCTTATTCTTTACAAAAGTCCTGCAATTCGTCATGCTCCATTTCGTGAAAAATTCGATTTCCTTAATTTTTCGTTCTTTCCAGATAACAAGGGAACTATTGGCCCTACACGATTTCTCTTGTGCTTATATTAAAGCAAAATAACTGCTCTACAGCTTCATTTCCCATAACTTTCCTCGTAAGATGAGTGTTTTAGCCGATATCCTGCTCGGAAGACGGCTAAATCTACAATGTCGAACTTTTTGGAAAAAATGGCCAATTTTTGAAGTGGTGTATCTTGAGACCTATTGGATCTACGGAGCTGCAGTTGCGCTCAAATTATAGCAAATTTTGTCTACTTTAAAAGTGTACAGAACAAGGAAGCATCTTTCAGAAGGTATAAGCCAAAAACTGAAAAAAGTCCGAAAATTTCAAGGTTTTTCGAGCACCACGCAGTTACCACAAGTCTTTCGAAACTGCAAACTTGGTTTTACACTATTGTATCTATCCTAACAACTTCCCAAAAAATCATAACAGTACAATTTTTGCGACCTAACGCGATTTATGTGTCTACGGTGACTGGCCTATATACTCCGGTCAAAATAGACATTCACCCTTGCATAAATTCCCAAGAAGCTGAAAATTTACATAAACGTTAGGGATACCATTATAATGAAGTTGTGAAAAGTCCCCATTGATCCCGTTTGTGCAAAAAATTTTATGCGAGGTCAAAGTTCGCAAAAATGGGTTTTTTGGATTTTTTAGCGAAACTGTTAGTTTCATGATAAAAATAGCTTAGACAAAAATTGTAGACCTTTCAATTCTCTATAAAAATGGGCCTTACACTTCTTTTCCTAAAATTCACCTTTTTTGAGAAAAAGCCATTCTAAAGTTATATTCTCCATAATATGCATGACTACGCTGCCTATGTACATTATGGACGTATAATATAAGTAAAATTATTAGTCTGCGTGACTAATACATTAATATTGAATGATAATTCTAAGAATATGAGATGAAAAGAAACCCAGTCCCTAATTTTATGTGACCACGTGGCCTTGAGCAACATCTGTCTGCTGTTCAATTGACGATTTGCACGAAAGAAAATTTGGTAAAAAGTGTCATAGCGAACACTAGATTGGTATCACTGTAATTCACTGCACATGTTGACCAACTCGTCTAATTTCCAAACTTTGCAACAATTAAATACCTATAATATAATAATCATTACATTGTTTTCATTATCTTTAATGTTAAACCTACTTCCATTGAATATAAATCATCTTTATTAGGTTGTTTTGTAGTCTACAATATTTAAAAAATGTAGAATTATGCAATTTGTTAAGGCTCAACAACCATCGGAAATATTTTCAAATATGAGTTTATCGGCTTATCCTAAATGTAAAAATCATATTCTATTTTAACATGCTATGACTGGCTGTGATACAACATCAGCAATATTCCGAAGGGGTAAAACAACAGTTTTCAAATTTTTTGAAAAACAAGATTTAATTTCATGTGCAAAAGCTTTTGAAGATATAAACTCTGCTCCAGAAACTCTAATCACCAACGGAATTCGCTTTCTTCTTTCTGTATATGGAGCTCCAAAAAAAATTACTTCCATAGACAAGTTACGTTACGTATCTTTTGCAAAACTTACACGTAATAATTGGCTTGTCTTCCTCCAACCTCGGCTTCTGCTCATCAACATTTTTATCGAGTATATTACCAGGTTCAAGTGTGGCTTGGTAATCAACTGGACTCAGAAGAATGGGATTGGAAGCTAATTAATAATGTATTGGAACCAGTCCACACACTACTTCCACCGGCACCAGAAAAGCTCTTTAATACTATTTATTAAAGAGCCCAAATAGGGGTGCAATTCGAAATGCGGCTGCAAAAAAGTAGGCTTACTTTGTTCACCAGCATGCACCAGCTGTCAAGGCCAGTCATGTTCAAATACTGAATCTTCTTACATCAACGACGAAACAACTGATGTATCGCTGTTTGAACAATTTACGTCAACTCAGGAAGATGAAGATGAGAAAGAAGAAGAAAGTGGAGGAAGAGAAGAAGAAAAAGAAGTTAAATAAGAAGACCTATTATTATATTAAACTTCAATAAAAAAGACCGTGGAGTAGGCCTACCGGGGAAAACCACATTAAAAAAGACGCGCCAAGTACACTACCTCATAGGTGGCGTCAAACGTGTGCATATTATGGAGAATGTAACTTTAGAATAGCTTTTTCTCAAAAAAGGTGAATTTTAGGAAAAAAAATTAAGGAGCATTTTTGTAGAGAATTGAAAGATATACGATTTTTGTCTAAGCTATTTTTATCATAAAACTAACTGTTTTGCTAAAAAATCCAAAAAATCCATATTTGCGAAATTTGACCTTACATAAAAATTTTTTGCACACACGGGATCAATGGGGACTTTTCACAACTTCATTATAATGGTATCCTAACGTTCATGTAAATTTTCAGCTTCTTAGGAATATTTTTAGGGCTAACTTGACCGGATTAATAACCCAATAGTCATTTTAATGAACTTTGACGATAAATTATGTTTAAGCAGCACAGTACAGCAAATAGTCACCGATGGCGGAGTTAGTTACAAATTCTATGCCTATATGAGCTACTCAAGCCCACTTTTGTAAGTACGCTAGATACGTTACCCACTGAACTACCGTCCCATACTAAACTCAAATTGTGAAGTCAAAATATCAGACTAAGGAAAACACATCAAATTTTCTTAATATTCTTATCAACTCCAATTCCATTATCATGTGAAGGTCACGCCCAAGATTCGTGAATTTACAGACACCTAAAATAAAAATAAGTCCATTTAAACTACTCTATCAAACCTGTCAGAAAACAATGTCAATTTCTTGTAGACATTTGTTAATCCAAGTGTCAATACTGAATGTAAAAATGATCTTACAAGAGTTTATCGCATTCCCATGGAATATCATGGGGATTTTTTGAATACTGAATTCGATTTTACCGGTTCAGTTTTAGTTAAAATTTCCTATGAGCTGTTTCCGTTTGAGATACTGTGTTGGCAGAGTAATTACAAGGAAACCAGAAAATAAATTGTATTTATATTTTCTATATTAATATATTCTATTAATAGTTAGTTGTTTTGTAAAGTCCGCCTTATTTTTAACATTATTGTCGGCGATTTATATAAATAGTTGTCAGTATGTCGATGTCAATTATAATATGGTAGAAATGCAAATACTTATTATAATCAGATCTGGATTCCTTTAAAGGTTACTGTGCAATGAAATGTATTGCAATATCCTTTCAAAGCAGACGAAGAAAGGGAAGTATGTGACAGTGACAACATACAAAAAATGTTTTTTTTTGTTAAAGGACACCGCACGTTTTATAGGTAAATTGGTGGCCCGTCAAATTTGACGAATTTTTGATATGTTGTAGTTCAACTGATTCTGAACAATAAGTTCCTCTGACAAAACTTCAAATTATAGACAGTTTCTTCGATAGATGGCTCCTGGACTGGACCTACCTCTCGATACTGTATCAACAATTTCTCAAAACGTACTACAAGTATTGAAATGCATTCGAAAAACGTGATTTGACGTCACTTCCGGCAAAACCGGAAGTTCAGGACATCAATCTAAGATCAAATAATGGTAAATAGTCTGGTTATTCATTTCCAGCAGATATCATTTCAATACCTGTAGCATGTTTTGAGAAATTGTTGATACAGTATCGAGGGAGGTTCTGTCTTTGGAGCCATCTATCGGAGAAACTGTCCATAATTTGAAGTTTTGCGAGAGGAACTTATAGTGGAACGGATAGAACGTCGTAGCTCATTAAAAATATTTTCGGAGTAGAAAGATATGGGATAAAAACCATCTTGTTCAGAAATGTTTAATGCATCAGAATCTTTTTTTACAAAAATTTTGGGTGGTACTGAAAAAAAATATGAGCGATTGAATCTTGAAAATGTCTATTTTCATACGGGCCTCCTCCGCAAACTGATGTTTTTTTTCTCCATAGCCAAGTAACGTAAATTACTAATTTTTGTTTCACTGATGTACTATTGGGTATGGAACGAGTATATAATTTTTAATGTACAGAGTACCTTCAATTTTAGTTGTAGTTATTTTTTTTTCCGAGAGGAACACGGCAGAATTGAGAAAGTTCCGACTTCAGTAGTGCTTAATTTTTTTTTTCACGATATCGATTTCAAATTTTTTACCATGTTTGGCTGAATTGAAGCAATACCAACATATGCCCTCGCATAACATATGGTCGCGTTTCCAAAATAACGTTTTTAGAGCCATTTTTATAACGCCGTGTCTGGCGAGAGAGAGCGAATTATCGACTCCGGACGCACATTGGAAAAGGGGCGCATTATATTATCTAGTGCGGTTTCTATATAATTCAACTGACATATTATTCGCAACCACTGCAGTAGTGTCTTGATTTGATCAGTTTATTTCCGACTTTATTTGCCTTGCGACGTGCAACTCCATGAATTTACATTCGAGATTGATTGTGTGTTCGATTAATTTGGTAAGTAAAGTTGTCTATGCAGAAAGAGGTTAATATTGTTATCGTGAAATTTAAATTCTTTGAGTTACGAAAAGTTATGAAACTATTATTTATTTATTTTTAAGAAAACAATGGACAAAGAGACTTTTCTGATATGCGAGAATAGACTCGATGATCAATCACTTGGACCAATAATTAAAAGACCTCGATCTACTGGCATTCGTTCTCTGTTAAATTCTGCGGAAGCCAAAAGAGATGATGTATATTTTAGATTAATATGTCATAAAAACTTGCTTGACTCAATGAAACATACGTTTACCTACCATCTGACATGCTTTAAAAACTACACCAGTTCCCAGAATGTACAGTGTCTATCAAGAGCTAATTTATTCGCCGTCTCAAATTCTTCAGCTAGCAGCAGTGTTACCAAAGTAACAGAAAGACGATCACTAAAAAGAAAGCATGAAATATTCGACATACGAAACATGTGTTTTATCTGCAGAAAGCCGGGAACTAGGAAGAAGAAAAAACTTGTTCTAATTAGTACTGGTACTGGCGAGAAAAGCAGAGCAAAGGTTTTGGAAACAGCCTCTTTGCGTCAAGACTGCGAAATGACTGCATCGATGGAACTGTATCCTGATCTATTTGTGTTGGATGCGAAGTATCATCAGTCATGCTACAGCCATTACATAAGCAAAAGAAACATTAAATATGCTTCTAAACCGCAGTTGCAAATTCAATCTGCAGAAATACCTTCGCAAGAAAACGGCAGCTTGGATATGAGTCTTGAAACTTCTGATGACTCTCCAACCACTGATGACGACTCTTTTGAACATCGTCAACATCAAAAGAAACTCGAAAATGATTTGCATATTTTACATAAAGCTTCTGGAATTATACGGAAAGCACTAGAGTCGAGTCAAAAAGCAGGAAACCTACCTTACTCCTGACACAATTACCATGGAAAATTCTGAAAAAGACATACCGTATGAGCTATTGTACTTGTTCTCATGGATTTTGAAGCAGCTACTATTTCAAATGAACATGACATTGCTGTATTAGCTACTTGTAATGCGTTGCTAACAAACTACAGAAAGAAAAAATTAAATTCCAATAATCATATGTTTAGGACTTTAGATTTATTATACAACCCGAAGTAAGAAGATCATCGACATGTTGTATCAGTTAGGATACAGCTGTGCCTACGATGAAATTCGAACTTTTCTTACGAACACTGCAAATTCAAACATCCAGAGTTCTGATGAGATTTACGTACCACAAGGACATTCGGAAATTACTAATAAAAACTACATTCGGTCAAGTATTGACAATTTCGACATAAACGAAGATACTATTGATGGAAAAAATACTACACATTGTATGGCTATGGCTGTTCTTCAGGAGAAAACGGAACGTGTTTAGTTTAATCCAATACATAGACACAATATTCGTTCTTTGCATCCCGACACTGATTATTTTGAAAAGTTAGCAACCTACAAAAAAGATTTCAAAAGACCTGAACCAATCAGTTTCGACAGAAATTATTTCAGTTGTGATATTGAAACTCAGTCTTATAAGACTTCCTCGAGAAAAGATCTTCTATGGCGCATAGTTCGTTCAAAGTCGGAGAAATCTCCCAGTTGGACAGATTTTAACAACATGATTGCAGATAATAATGTCCCTGTATCGATTATACGTTATTTACCTTTTATCAATGCGCCACCATCAGATTATGATACCATTCTGACATCATTGGTTCAGCTCACTAAAATTGCTGAACAGCTCAAGCAGAATCACATAATCGTCACTGCCGATTTGGCGATATACACCAAGGTGCAAGAGATTCTTTGGAGTAACCCAGGAAATTTGAGAGATAAGATCAACATGCAAATTGGAGGTATGCACCTAGTAATTAATATTTACTGTAAAGATAAGACATGCTCTACTCAGAAATGTGATTGTTTCAAAGAGAATCTTAAGTGCTCTGAACTGTGCAAATGCAAAGAATGCAAAAATACTCTGATATCGAGCCTCAATATGATTCAGAAGATTCAGACTTTTAGTTTTAGTTTTGCACTATTGTTACGTTTTCGCTCCTCCCGATGTTGTTGGGTGGAGTGAACGCCTGTTTGGAGCCTTCAGGTTCCCTCGTTATCCCCGGGACAAGTCCCAAGAACGACGTGACTACCAGAAGAACCCCGGCTCTCGGCTAGCTACTTGTTTAGAGATACACGTGAGTTTCCTTACCTTTAGGTCGACCTTGTGGCTCTTATTTTATTTAGGGGAAAGTACACTATACACACCTTTATTTGACACTTGTCACACAATTCGTGTCTGGTAAAAGGAGGGCTTAAAAATTAATTTAATCTGGGGCGCCACCTGCAGCGTTAATAGAGATTACTGACCCCCTTTTACCAGGACGAATTGTGTGACAAGTGTCAAATGAAGGTCTGTAGTGTACTTTCCCCTAAATAAAATAAGAGCCACAAGGTCGACCTAAAGGTAAGGAAACTCACGTTTATCTCTAAACAAGTAGCTAGCCGAGAGCCGGGGTTCTTCTGGTTGTCACGTCGTTCTTGGGACTTGTCCCGGGGATAACGAGGGAACCTGAAGGCTCCAAACAGGCGTTCACTCCACCCAACAACATCGGAAGGAGCGAAAACGTAACAATGGCGCCCCACGTTGGGCGCCATTGACACCTGTCACACAATTCGTGTCTGGTAAAAGGGGGGCTTAAAAATGAATTTAATCTGGGGCGCCACCTGCAGCGTTAATAGAGATTACTGACCCCCTTTTACCAGGACGAAAACTCCTACAGGTAAATTTAGAAAGGATAAACTTTTGTCCAAGAAAAAAAATAAAGATTGAAAAAAATAGTTATGAGATAAAATTTATTATAAAAGTATTCAGGTTGATATTAAAATTTACGTGAGCAAATTACATAATTATAAATGTAAAAAAAGAAATAATAGCAATTTCAAATGTTCAACAAAGTTACGATCAAAAATAGTTATAACTAATAAAATGTTCCAAATTTCAAAAAAGAGATGAAATGATAATCTCAATTATCTAGAAATGTACAGCAATAAAACAAGAACGAAATTTCTGCTGATCAAGGACCTCATGGCCTGCATAAAAATATATGCAACACCATGTGGATGTTAATTATTCACCAATAAAATTTAACACAACACAAAACTCTCACCGTGTCCTAAGGTGTCTCGTTAGACCCGGTGGACCACGTCGTCGTCTCGATGCTTACAGCGTGAAGACGTTGGCAAGAAATTTCAACCTGTACTTGATTGTCGAAATAGTTCGGCTTAGTTGAATAAATTTAATTTTACGAAAATGAATCTCTAGGAAATGAAGTTTAATTGGCTTCTTTACAATAGGAAATGTTTCCCTCCTGACACGTGCCCCGTGTGGAAGAATATACCAAATGAATCCAAGAATTTCTTTTTATTGAATCTTCACAATTTAATTGATAGAAAAACTAAATTCTCCTTATGGACTGAATTCCAAATAAACATTGTTTAATTTGTTTCGGCAAATTAAACCCTCCAGAAGTTTTTAATTTCATAAATTCTTCTGTTTAAACAAATGTAACTTCATCAAAAATTTTAGTACTAATTTTATTTTACTAATTATTTTAATTTAGTAATTTTAATTAATAATGTTGCTTAATAGCTTTACTAAATAATTTTTACTTAATAGTTTTACTTAATAATTTTTACTTAAGCTGCCAGAACTATAACGCCATCATAGGAAAGAAGGAAACCAAAATTAGATTTTACAAATACTCACATGGTCAATTGAACAAAAAAATATATAGCACAGAAGGTGCCTATATGTTATAAAAGAATAATAATAAAACTAATTTACCTCAAAATCTATTGATGCACTAGGTAATCGACGATACATCAGAATTAGACAAAGTCTTGGAGATATCGCAATTGAGTCGCACAACTTTCATTGACAGTTCAGAATAGTAAAATGAATACCAATTAAGTTTCAATTACAAGGAAAGCTAATATGGTTTAAAAAAACAACAGTTCTGTCAAGCGCTTTACGCCATCTGGATTTTGGTAGTATTATTAATATTTAAAGTAATAGATTAGTAATGGAAACTAATGTATTGTTTGACCACGAGTAAATGTAGATCCATAAAGAAATCTATGGTAACCTTGTTTCTTAATTAGTACAATAAATATTTAAAAAGGGGGTGCTGTATTGTAGAAATATTTAAGTATACAAAATGAGAAGTTTTTGTGATGTGTTTTACAATAGTACGTATTATTAAATGAACGGTAAAATTTTGTAACTTACTGAGTGATACTCAAAATATGGTCGGAAATAAAATAGGATTTTTGACTACGGCAAAAATTGTAACAAGTATGTTACACTATATATTTTTTTATGTTATGTGTTTTCTCTGTTCAGTATTATTATTATTACTGCTATTACCATATACCCACTTGTACAAATATTAATAGATAATGTATATTCTCAAATTTCCCCTTGACATTATGTTCAGTTGAGAATCAAAATGTTATTTTATTGTACATTTGCGGTTCTAATAATTATTGCACAGGAGGTTTCAATTATTTCTACCCCAAAAACCTTTCATTTTTAAAAATAACCCGGCGATGAGTTCCATAATATTTATATTAATAATGCACTCCTTTTCAAATGTGCGTCCGTAGTCGATAATTCTCTCTCTCTCGCACTCCCAGTGATGAGAACAGCTCGCCAGACACGGCGTTATAAAATGGCTCTAAAAAGTTTATTTTTCAAACGCGACCATATGTTATGCGAGGACAAATGTTGGCATTGCTTCAATTCAGCCAAAAATGGTAAAAAAATTGAAATCCATATCGTGAAAAAAAAAATTAAGCACTACTGAAGTCGAAACTTTCTCAATTCTGCCGTGTTCCTCTCGGAAAAAACATAACTACAACTAAAATTGAAGGTACTCTGTACATTAAAAATTATATGCTCGTTCCATACCCAATAGTACATCAGTGAAACAAAAATTAGTAATTTACGTTACTTGGCTATGGAGAAAAAAAAACATCAGTTTGCGGAGGAGGCCGTACGAAAATAGACATTTTCAAGATTCAATCGCTCATATTTTTTTTCAGTACCACCCAAAATATTTGTAAAAAGAGATTTTGAACTCTGAACAAGATGGTTTTTATCCCATATCTTTCTACTCCGAAAATATTTTTAATGAGCTACGACGTTCTATCCGTTCCACTATTATTATTCAGAATCAGTTGAACTACAACATATCAAAAACTCATCAAATTTGACAGGCCAACAATTTACCTATAAAACATGTGGTGTCCTTTTGTTTTAATTTTGAATTTGATTTGTGAATTAATTATATAATTTGAGGAAAATTCTATTTTTTAGTATTCCTTATTTGTAATTAATCGGCTGTATTTTACATTTATCTTCTAGGAATAAAGTAAATTAGAATTAACGTAATTTCTTCTCCAGAGAGTATGCTAAGTATTAGTGACTGTTTTAAATGATACAAGTTATACGAAATTGTGTACTTATAAACAGCTCGCGGTTGTTAAATAAATTTATTGAAAAAAACTGTTATTGGGGCAAAATACATAGACGGTAGACTATAAGTAATCAAGGATATTGCGCGAAAATATCAGTCCATCTTCCTACACTGAAAAAAGTGCACGTAAAATTACAGCCACATTACATTAGAATTCACGGAATTTTACTATTAAAATAATGTAACAAGAAATCGCTAAAGACAAATACATGTAAAAATACATGTCACATGGAAATATACATAACTTTCGAATTTGTTTCTGTCCTAATGTGATTTTGCGTCAATTGTCTGTTAAATTCCAATGTAATTACTCATACTGAGTCCAAATTTACTAGTCCTCGTGTAAATTTACAGACCTTTTTGTAATGGATCTACGTCCAACTGTCGCGCGGACAGTTGGACGCATAAGACAATTGGACGCGGTAATGTTACACAAACTATGTATAACATTAGACGCGTTTATTAAAAATAATCATGTATACACGCTCTAACCTAACCTAACCCAACCTAAATAATAATAATAATAATTGCAAATAAAACATAGAAACAGACTCACCATGATAAATGGGTTACACTAAAAATATGGTTGATATAAGAAAATAATCATCCAAAAAAATTATCCAAATATAATAAAATAGAAATTATAAAATATTATTTTTCTACGAATGGGCTGAAAATCAAATTTTCTAACTTCAAAATGAGTGCAGAAAATATCACTTTGCCGCACGCCGTGCGGCAAAGAATTTGCCACACGCCTTGATTACATCTTCACGCACATGAATAAAATAGTGTGTTTACCTTAAAGAATTTTATATTACTTACTGGTAATAACAATTAAATTCTATAAATGTACATTAATTACACATGAATTGCAATTACAAAGTCAAATTTTCTTACTTCAGAATGACAGTGGAAAATGTCACTTTAAATAAAATCTGACAAGCAGCAAATTCAAAATTTTGGAAAGACTTTGAAAAGGGAAATAACTTCACAACCGTAGAAAAAATAGTATGTAACACACGTGTGGCAAGCTTCATTGCAAAACTCGTATGATAGGAACACTCGCTGCGCTCGTGTTCCTACTTTCATACATCGTTTTGCAATGAAGCCCTTGCCACACTTGTATTACAATCTACTATTATTTACACTTGCAGTTGAAAGTTGTGGGCAATTCCTCGCAAGTAGTCCAAAGTGCTTCTGTTCGCATAATCAGCAACTACTGTTTGTAATCATGACAAGGCTATGCAATATGATTATTTTTAATAAACGCGTCCAATGTAACACGTCCTATTTTACGGCGTCCAATTGTCTTATGCGTCCAATTGTCTTATTCGTCCCATTGTCGCGAGTTCAATTCAACGAGTCTAGTTGTCGCGCGACCTATTACTTGCATCCAATTAGGAAGTTTCCATTTTTCTCACTTTCTCGTAATAAATAGTCCTAAAAATCTAAAAAATATCTGTATTTTTTTTTTAAATTATCTCAATAAATAAAAAAGTTATGGTCCTTCCAAGTTTAAAATGCCGCGATCATCTGGGCTGAGCTAGATTACGTCACAATACATGATTCCGCCAACAGCGAGCGGGCGCGGGCACCTTTATACTCGCTGGCAGGCACCGGCAGTTTATAGCCAGCTTGCATTTGAGAGCCGAAAAAATTGCTAAAACATGCAATTTTGGCACGTTCATATTTTTCGAAAAACACCATTAGGACGGCCGTATGATGTCGCGATGTCAAGAGGAAGTCTTCCAGATAAGCCTGATTGTAAATTGCATGGCGAAATTCGAAAATTCCGCTCGGCACGAACGAATCAAAAGTGACATTTTGTGACATTTCAGAAAATCGAGCACATATACTAAATAAAGGGAACATACAGCTCGCCGCCGGCATGGCAAGTCAGCGCGTTGTGTATTGTGACGTCACGGTGGACTTCAGCCGAGGCGAAGTATTGAAATAAGAAATTGAATAAGTTCGTGAGTTTTTCAGATATCGAGATAATTTTTTTTTTTTGTTTGACTAGTTATCTGAAAGACTACTAAATGAGGTTGAATGTACATGATATTTCTAAAATAGGAAACTTCCTAATTGACGGAATTCCTTTTGCAATGTTACAACAAATATGTGAATTCACATTACTACTGTAAAATTACAAGAATACTGTAGCAGTGCAACCAATAGCATTGGTAAATTTTATCACGTGATGAAGACTACAAACTACAACTTGAAGTAAATCATCAAACTTTTCGCTATTGTGCATTTATCATTTCTAGCGGTAATTAATTCGTTAAATTTCAAGTATATCATAAATCATAACACAAGTAAGTATATTTAACTAGATGAAGCAAAATATGAAATGTAATAATTGTCACACCAATCACGGTATAAGTATGAATGCCACCAAAATTACCACCAAAATGCTCCTGGAATTATATTTAAATGTGTACAGCCAACTTACAAATTCATATGTAAAACATACTTACATTTTACACATCGCATTGCTATTTCTCATTGTGTAAACGCTAATGTTTTTATTATATTTATATATGTTTATACTCCATAGTGCCTCCTGATGAAGTTTTATTTCAAGTTATTTACTGTGATGTATGTTTAATTTAGTTTACTACTTTGTGTATTTATTTTTTATACCATTGTGCATCAGCATGATGTTTTATGTATGGTTAGTTAAGTTTAGTTAAGTTCAGTTTATTATTTTGTGTATTTATATTCTATACCATAATACCTGGAAATGAGGTTTTATACTGTGATGTATGTTTAGTGTATTATTTTGTGTAGGTATATATTTTTTATACAGTAAATACAATATTCTTCTAACATGTGGGTTTTATTATATACATTTATTTTTTTTCTTCTATTTGTGTTACATCAGAGAAAGCATGTACTTTTATCTACAATTGCATATTGTATATGTCAAATTTATTGTATTTAGGTATAATTTAGGTAGTCCTGCGTTTTTTCTGTTTAATCACCTCTGAAACGGTTAAATACAAAAACAGGTGTCTCTAGAGTCGGCCCCCAAATGGCAACCTATATCGAAACTTATGTTTAAATATCGACTTGATGTATGAACGCGATTTATGTGTTTTGCCGCCGTACTCCGCTTTGACCTTGAGATATGGAAAAAAAATGAGCGCCTGTATGACTATCGTTCAAAGAGACATATCTCGAAAACTAATTCAGCTAGGTAAAACCAACGGGAGGTTTCAGGTAACCTTAAAGAGTATATTTTATATATTTTTTGAATTTTTAGAATAATTACGCACATCATTAAAAAATAAATAAAAAACATAATAATTAATATTTCCGTGTTCTCTGTGACTTACAATCACTGAAATAATATATGTTGTAATACTTTATATGCACTATTACTCGACGCATAGAATTCGACGCGCATTACATCATATAAGAATACAAACTTGACATGGAATACACATATAAATATTTTATGATTTGGAATTATTGTCAGAAGAGAAATTGAATGAAAATATAAATAATTATTACGTAAATATGTATTTCATACGACACACAGTGACACGAATCGTAATTTTTTCGTTCAACATTATTTAGAGCACTTTGCAACCGATTGGGATAATTTTTTTTTAAATACTCGTTATTGAATTTCAAAAAAACGTAAGAGAGTCGATTTTTTAATTATGCTAACCAAAATTATTGAGCTTCGCCAAAATGTCCATTTTTTATTTAAATCTTAATAAAACTTCCAAAAAAAAATTTTGTTCTTATCCAATTTATATAAATCTTGTTACTCGGGGGGTTTTTGAGGTTGCTGATTACGAATCTGATATCCAAATTGTCATAAACCAACCTGCAAAATGGCGGCTATAAAATGCTAAAAAGTTATGAAAAATTAAACATTTTTGTTAAAGTTTATGCCGAGAAGTTTTGAATATTTCTGATAAGTACTTTTAAGTTAAAATAGACTAAATTTCAAGTTCCAGGAATAAATTCAAGATGGCGGATCCAATATGGCGGCAATAAGATGATAAAACTAACTTAAAAATAAATTAAATGCATTAAACTAGATAGGCTATTCCTAAGAATTATTAGAAAAATTAAAAAGGATCAAATTTTCTGAAATTTTCAAATATATCCAATATGGCTGCCATACATTAATCATCAATCATATATATGCGATTCAGTCCTCTATTTATATAAATAAAATATTTAATTTTTAAATGATATTTAATATACTATATGTTTAATATAATATAAAAATATAAAGGACTTCATTATTTAAATGTAGTGTAATATGTTGCACCCCTTAAAATTTAAGGTTATGTTACTAAAAAGTAGGCAGACTTCAACAGATCGAATGTCTGAATGAATGTAGTGTATTTGCACCTACTCGAAAAAGAACCTACCAGAAGATTCCAAAGTGACATCTGGAATTCTCTAGAGAATGGTGGCGTCATCACAGAACAATCGAGATCTGTCATTTTTAGGTATAAAAGACCAACCGCATTCTCGGCGAGGAGTTCAGAAAGTTCAAAAAGTATAGAAAGTGAGGTTAAGACTTCAAGGATAAACAAAGTGATAAACATTGTGATTTTAGTCAGTAAAGTGTATTTAAATTAATAATAGTATTGTGAAGTATCCAGTAAATATTTAATAAAGTGTGTTAGTGGACGTCTCTTGTTATAATTTTTGGAACCCACGGATTTGCAAGGGGTAGTTTCCTAAGGGTGGAAACACGTTACAATTGGTGTCAGAAGTGGGATTTTATGACAAGAGGAGCTCTGTAGTTGTGTTGGAGTGTTCGAGAAGTATTCTCGGGAGTTAGTGCTAACACAGGACTAATTTACTGGACATTTGTGTTGTTATTTTCGAACAGGAAAATAGTGTTTAAGTGCATTTTTGAGACATTGTAGAACATTTTATTAGGACATTAGTGTGATAATTAAATCCTTTGAACTGAGAAGTGATAGAGACACTGAAAAAGACTCATTTAGTGCGTGAAAATTTCTAGAACTTTTCTATTTAGACATTAGTGGAGATTATTAAATTCTCTGAACTGGATAGTGACAAAAGACTCTGGATAAGACTTTTTCGTGCTATTTCGAGATTTGTCTAGAAAGTTCCATTACCGATATTGACGTGACAGTTAAATTTATTTTATTTTAATTTCATCGTATGCCCGTAACAACAAGAAGTATGGCATCCGATAAACAAATACAGGACTTATTCGAACAATTCCAAAAAATGATGGCGCAGCAACGGCAGGAAGACAAAGAAGAAAGGAACGAATTAAAGAAAATGATGGAAGATCAGGAAACAAGACGTCAGAAAGAAAAAGAGGATGAAGAAACAAGACGTCAGAAAGAAAAAGAGGATGAAGAAACAAGACGTCAGAAAGAAAAAGAGGAACAAGAAAGACGACGTCAAGAGGAGAAAGAGGAACAAGAAAGACGACGTCAAGAGGAAAAAGAGGAACAAGAAAGACGCCAAGAAGAATTAAGGAAAATTCTGAATGAACAAATGAAAATGCAGCAGGACGCGATCATTTCTGCCAACGAAGAATTAAAGAGTCAAGTCAAAGAAGAGATAAACAAGGTAGAAGAAAAAGTAGGTGAAGTCGAGACAGAAGTCAGTCAAGTAAAAGGAGAAGTAACTGAAGTTAAAGAGAAAGTAAACAAGTTCGAAGAAGAAGTCAAAGGAGAAATAGACCAGCTTAAACGACAGTTGAGAGATAGAGGAAGCCAGCAGGTGGTATCATCAGGACAGCGACTAAAACCTCCTTCTTTTGATGGCCAAAGTTCCTGGACGACGTACAAGAGGCAGTTTGAGGCAGCAGCGTGTGCGAACAATTGGGATAATGAGGAAAAGGCCATGGCATTAGTTCTAGCACTAAGGGGCCAAGCTTCAGAGTTACTCCAAACCATCCCAGTTGAGAAACAAAGGGACTTTAAAGTCTTGGAAGCTGCATTAGACTTGAGGTATGGCGATCAACACCTTGCCCAATTATACCAGACTCAGCTGAAATCCCGGATGCAAAAAGCTGGGGAAACTTTACAAGAATTTGAAGCTGCGATAGAGAGACTGGCACACCTGGCGTATCCGAGTGCACCTAAAGAATTCCAGGAACAATTAGCTGTGGGGGCCTTTTTAGATGGTATAAGGGACGAAGAGGTCAGGCGAGTTCTGAGGCTGACGAGACACCAAAGTAGTAGCGAAGCTTTGGTGCGTGCACTCGAAGTAGAAGCCGCTTACAGGGATACTCCAAGGTCGAGAGTGCGAGCTGTGACTCTCGAAGAATCGCAACCAGAAATGAACCAGAACCCTATGTTGACGGAGATGCAGAAAATGTTTACCAAATTATTGAACAAAGTGGATGATCTCAGGGAGCAGAGAAAACAACAAAATAAAGGAAAGCCGAGCGGAGGTATTAAATGTTACAACTGCGGCAAGGTAGGACACATGAAGCGAGACTGTCGACAACAGAATTCGGAGAGTCGAGTAAATGCTGTGAATCTTGAAGAGAAGCAGGAAAACAGTACCAAGGGGGTTGTTCTGGCTAGGGAATGCAGTAACCCCAGAGAAATAAATATTTCCCAGCTTCGAAGAATTGCAAGCAGTCTGTCGTTGCAAGGATATGTGAACGGAAGAAAATGTTTGTTTACCATCGACACAGGTACTACGTCATCAATAGTACGGCCAGGATTTATATCGGGCATAAAGATTACCAAGAGGCAAAATGAAGAAGTGATCGTCCGGACAGCTACGGGGGACAGGGCTACGGTTCATGGAGAAGTAGACCTGGGTTTGCAGATTGGGCATTTGAGGTTCGACCACAGGGTCATCGTGGCTGACATTACGGATGACTTCATTTTGGGACTGGACATTATGGAACAGTATGGATTTATTGTTGACGTAGGAAAGCGAATGTTAAGGATTGGGAACGAACAATTTATTCTGTCAAAAGTGAACGACCAATGCGAGAAAACCAGGCTCAGGTGGAAAGATTGTCAAACATGGTTGAAGTCAACACTGTCAAGGTTGATCTCCCAGAGAGTTGGTCAAAGAAAACTCTGAGGCAAGAGCAATTGCGCGATGTAGAAATCGGACCCATGTTGAGAGCAAAAGAAGAGGGAACGCGTCCAGCATGGAAGGATGTTTCCAACAAAGAAGTGGGGCTGAAGGCTTTATGGTCACAATGGGATTCACTTACGGTCGTAGATGGGCTTTTGAGGAGAGCATGGGAAAGCCCAGATGGGAAGCAGGTTGCCATGCGTCTAGTGATTCCCAGGTGTCGTGTACCAGAAGTACTCCAGGAAGCACATAATGAAACGTCCAGCAGACACTTCGGCATAAACAAGACATTGAGTAGATCACGGGAACAGTTCTATTGGGTTAATAGTCGCCAGGATGTGAAGGCCTGGTGTCACAAGTGTAAAAATTGTGCTGCCCGTGGAGAACCATTTTCGATGAGCAACTACAGGAATGGAAGTCGAGAACAGCCAAAGAATGATCGAGAGCAGATGAACAGAACTAGTAACCGCTTGAAGGCTCGTTATGATCAGAATGCCAGTACAGGGGGATTCAAGGTGGGGGATCTGGTTTGGCTGTACAACCCACAGCGGAAGGAATGGAGATCCCCGAAATTTCAACCTCCTTGGGATGGACCGTATACTGTTATTACCCGAATTAATGATGTCGTCTATCGTATTCAACGAAACAAAAAGTCCAAGATGAAGATCGTACACTTGGATAGACTGGCGAAGTATGTGAAAGAGGCTGAATTGCCTGACCGGGACGTTCAGGCTTAAGGAGGGGGCAGTGTAATATGTTGCACCCCTTAAAATTTAAGGTTATGTTACTAAAAAGTAGGCAGACTTCAACAGATCGAATGTCTGAATGAATGTAGTGTATTTGCACCTACTCGAAAAAGAACCTACCAGAAGATTCCAAAGTGACATCTGGAATTCTCTAGAGAATGGTGGCGTCATCACAGAACAATCGAGATCTGTCATTTTTAGGTATAAAAGACCAACCGCATTCTCGGCGAGGAGTTCAGAAAGTTCAAAAAGTATAGAAAGTGAGGTTAAGACTTCAAGGATAAACAAAGTGATAAACATTGTGATTTTAGTCAGTAAAGTGTATTTAAATTAATAATAGTATTGTGAAGTATCCAGTAAATATTTAATAAAGTGTGTTAGTGGACGTCTCTTGTTATAATTTTTGGAACCCACGGATTTGCAAGGGGTAGTTTCCTAAGGGTGGAAACACGTTACAGTATTTAGGATAATCAACAATTAAAAATATTATCAACTCAATGGAATATTAATATTATTTAAATAACACAGATTAAACAGAGAAATTTAAAATTTAAATAGTCACGAAACATTTTTGCACTAAGTTAGGTTTAAAGTTCATGGTGTAAAACTCTTGCCTTAGGTTATGTTAGGTATAGAGTTCTTGGTTTAAAGTTCTATTAGGCTTAAGTTATGTTTAATATTCTTGTTTTAAAGTTCTTGGTGTTAGGTGTTTATTATATTATTAGCAGATAAAAAAATAATAAATATTAATATGACCTGGGGGTTATGTGATTCCGCCATTGATTCGGACAGACCACTTTTTTTGTGGGGCTGTGTAAATAATTTTTAAAATTTTTATTTTTGGAAATTTAAAAAAATTAAAAACAGTACCTTCACATATTGGACAACTTTTTGCAAATATTAGTTAAATTTACATGATAAATAGCGGTATGCAAAAATATTTTCTAGTGTCATGTATTTGTCCCAAATCTCCCTCTTACGAGGGAGAGTTGGGACATGTAATTATATCTTCACAAAGATATGAAGAAATATTTTATTATTGCAAAAAATAACTAACAACGAGAAAGAATAAAATTAATTCAAATATCTGACAAATGCTCAGAAGAAAAACAAAAATACATTGCAACAAACGATAAAAAAATTTTTGCTGACGCAAATCGCTAATATTTCAAAAATATTTACGCAGAAATTCGACCATATTTTTTGGAACGACAGGATTGTTCTTTTTTTTGTAGCGTAGCGGCATACATAAAAACAATCCAAATAACATAAGAAAAAGAATTCATACATGGAATGGGGGCGACATAGGATGGGCCAACTCCCCCTTAAAATAACGTCCCAACTCTCCCTCATTGCTCGGTGTCATTAAAAATGACCCGTTTTTATTTTTAGGCGGAAGTCAATCATGAAATGACCCCAAAATTTAATAGCTAAAACGTCGGTCGTTACATGTAAAATAACTCTCCAGCAACACTTGCACCCACAAGGCAATGAATTGGACAATTTGAACAAAAAAAAAGTTACTTTTCAGTACATAAAACAATTAAAATTACCTGAGATTTGAAGTACACAACACACCGACGAAATACGGCAGTTTATTTACTTCTCTCACAAATATATATAACCCGTATGACACACAATATCAAACTACCAACCAATCGGTATAAAATGTCACTGTCCCAACTCTTCCACGGTACCGACTTTCCCACATCTCCCCTACTTTTTTTAGGGTAGAAATTAAAAAATATCTACTGCCCCCAAATTTCATCTTTTAGAACCACCATGTATAAATCATCCGAGGACAATCCGGAGTAACCAAAGGAATCTCAAATGCGTAGCTGCACAAGAGGTATTTATCAGAAGAGATATTATCTGCGGCAAATATATAATTGACATACCTGAAAGACTAAAAATGCAGCCATGTGTAATTACTTCCCCATATAATGAATCAGAACGAGAGGCTGAACCGTGGCTCTGTAAAAGCCAATCGATGTAAAGATAATCAAAATTTAACACTTTAATTGTTCATTGATCTAAATTACTTGTCCGAAAATGGCAAGGAAAGAGTACTAATCCAATTAATCGATTGGCTTTCGATGTTATCTCCATGTACAGATTAACAAAAATACAGATGTAAATTTATACGCGACATTAAGTGCATTTTAACCGGTATCTTTGATCTCGTGCAGGCGATAAACAATCTTTTAATTGTTGTTTTCCAATCACGGAATCAAATGTGGATGTTGGTGAATTGGAAGGGAAACATTAAGACAGGTATTTATGCCGCTGGCTATTAGCGGGAAATGGAGAAAAAAATGTTTATGATGAGGAAATAATGCAAAGTGAAATATCCCATAAACCCATAAACTACTTAATTCGAATAGGGTGTAGCAAATCAATTGTCATAATAACTAAAAGTTACAGTCATAAAGTTTCTTTTACTATGTTTGACACAAATAAACCAACAAAATGTTTACATAATACCATCCGTACGGATTTTTAAAATTAAAATTATTATCTTATTTCTACTTTAGTAACAGTACAATACCTAGAGGTAAAAAATATATAATTTCGAAATAATCTCATATGTAATGATAATTATGAAGTAAAAGGTTATCATCTTCAGTGTCTGTATAATGCCAATACTTGCTCTTATCCTCAATAAGTGACAATCACCTTATTTAGATATTTAATATTTGACAATGTTATAGCAATAATGTTTCTTCAGTTTCTGTATAATGCCAATACTTGCTCTTATCCTCAATAAGTGACAATCACCTTATTTAGATACTTAATATTTGAGAATGTTATAGCAATAATGTTTGTTCTATTTACTATAATAAATAATAATTCATTTCGAATATTGTATATATTAGTTAAAATATTAACATTTTAAGGAGGAAATATAATTCATTTCAAAAAGTAAAAATATTTCTTGATCTTGTTTATATAAAAATTAATGTTCTTCCATCTTTTCCATGGTTACAGAATCGTATTGAGGCAAGTGAGCTACTACACACACTCGTTGATAAAAAGAATAACACAGCTCCACCAAAAAAAAAAAGTTCAACGCAGCGAACCAGACCCATGTATCCCTATGTATTTTCGGTCGCTGAATCCGAATCCGGGGTCAAAAAAAATCGTACACCCCCAAAATCATTAGCCAGAGCAAAAAAACACCCCTGAAATGGGATAAAAAGAAGATTAAGCTACGAGAATAGTTGTTACTTCTTAATCAATCGATTATACAAATGAAGGTTAAACAGCAGCGTACATACAATCGATATGAAATACACCCCCAGTGACGGGCGAAAACTAGCTCCCATATATAAAAAAAATCGATCCAAAACAGCAATGACTGCTGAAAAAGCTCGAAATGTCTAAGTTTTGTTAAAATGTTAAGAAACTGCCCCTATAGGGTTGAGAACAACCACCCTCAAGTTCAAAGGACACGAGAAAAACAAGAAAAAACGTAAAATCCAACAGGATTTCTATTTTCATAGATGCTATGATTGGCTGAAATTGTAAAATAGAACCAGAAACTTACATACCATCAACATTCAACACTGTCAATCCTCAGAGGGTGTGAAAACTACCCCCTATATAAGATTTAACTATAAAAAGTTACAGTGACTTCTATAAACATTCGAAACACCTGCGTTGTGTGGACGAGAGAAGAAACAAGATTATGTTCGACGATGTGCTTGAAAACCACCCCCTATATCTGTAGGATGCTGAAAAAACAGAGAGAAACTAACCGGATTTTTATTTTTGTGGATGCTACGATTGGCACAAATCGTGTTGCAAACTTAGAGTTTGAAACTCATGTCCTATAAATGTTATTAAGTAACACCCCCAGGAAGGATATAAACTACCGTAATTCAAGATGTAACGAAAAAGCTAGACTGTTGCTTATTCGTTTCATTTCCATAGTTTCTTTTATAGGGGTGGCGTCTCTCAACCCTGTGGGGGTGGTTTTCAAGCACAGCGTCGAACATAGTCTAGTTTCTTCTCTCTTCCACACACCGCAGGTGTTTCAAATTTTTATAAAAGTCACTGTAACTTTTTATAGTCAAACCTTACATAGGGGGTAGTTTTCACACTATAGAATGTTGATGGTACGTAACTTTTTAGTTCTATTTTAGAGTACTACGCAATTTCAGCCAATCATAGCATTCATGAAAATATAAATCCTGTTGTATTTTACGTTTTTCTTGTTTTTCTCGTGTCCTTTAAACTTGGAGGTGTTGTTCTCAACTCTGTAGGGGCAGTTTATGAAGATTACGTCGGACCTGATGCAGTTTCTTATCACTTTAACAAAACTTAGACATTTTGAGCTACTTCAGCAGTTATTGCTGTTTTGGATCGATTTTTTATATATGGGGGCTAGTTTTCGCCCCTCCCTGGGGGTGTGTTCCATATCTATTGTATGTACGCTGCTGTTTAACCTCAATTTGTATAATTCGATTGATTAAGATGTAACAACTATTCTGGTAGCTTAATATTCTTTTTACCCCATTTCAGGGGTGTTTTTTGGCTCTAGCTAATGATTTTGGAGGTGTACGATTTTTTTTGACCCCGGATTCGGATTTAGCGACCGAAATACATAGGAATACATGGGTCTGGCTCACTGCTTTGAGCTATGTAATCAATTAATTAACGTATCGATGGCAAAGGGCACCTTCTTAACATGGTGTGACGGAACATCACATCTGTCAACCAACAAAAAACAGGTTTGATTTTGTCAATATTGACAGTTACTACTTTATTTCTTTTACTAAAATTAATCAATTTATTTGTACGGGATAACACTTTAAATGGACCCTCGTACAAAGGAGAAAAGGTGCGTTTAAAACGTTCTTTATGAACAAATATAAAGGCATATCTGAAAATCTCAGGATTGACAAACGTTTTATGATTAACATGAGAAATTGGAGAAATAAATTTTAAATTGTCAAAATAATTACGTAAATTGTCGATAAAAAGAGACATGTCAAGAGTATTAGATGACTTAATGAAAAACTCGCCAGGTAACCGTAGAGTTCGACCGTAAATTAGTTCTGCAGAAGAGCATTGTGAATCTTCTTTGGGAATCGTCCTGAAGGCTAGTAAAATTACAGGGAGTTCATCTACCCAATGAGACGTGTTAGCTCCAGCAGTAATGGCAGTTTTAAGAGTTCTGTGAAAATGTTCAATCATTCCATTACTTTGAGGATGGTACTTGGTTGTATAAATTCTATGAGAACCTAAAAATTTGACAAATTCGCCAAACAATTTTGATTCAAATTGAAGTGGCGGTCAAAGGTACACCGAAACGGCAAAGTTTTCAAATAATGTACGTGCCACAGTTTCTGCAGTTATATCAGGCAGAGGATAAGCTTCTGGCCATCTGGTAAAGCGTTTGATCACTGTTAGAATATAAGAACAACCTTTGGAAGGAGGTAATGGTCCTGCTAAAATTATGTGTATATGATCGAATCTGGATTTAGATATCTCTAAATTTTCTAGTGAGCTTCTAGTGTGACGTGTACCTTACAAGTCTGAGAGTTAACGCATGATTTGGTCCATAAGTTACAGTCAGTAGAGATTCGTGGCCAAAAGTAATTATTAGTGACTAAAGTCCTTGTAGCTTTAATTCCAATCTGATGATTGGTTTGACAATAAATGTTTAAAGTCAGTGTCGAAAACTTAAAGACTACCCTGTGTTATGTGCCCATGTGTGTAGTGCAGTGGTGGGAAAACTACCTGCTAAAGGGGACAGAACGTAACTTGAACTTGTCGAGATAGCACAGTTTATTTTCATATTCAAACGTTGTTATTCATTAAAGTTAATTAAAATACATAAAATTAACGTTAGTATTTCATTTCATCACAAAGAAGAAAATTACAGTCCACTCAATCCAATACAGTCAGAATCCTTCTCTTGAGCTTTGCTTAATAATTGTAAGTCAAAATTAAGAGAGAAAAAAATTATATCACTGTGTAAAACAAAATAACTTAAGAGAGAAAAGTGCGATTTTATTGAAATTTGGAGAATAAACTAGTGTTAACTAGAGGAAGAACCCCAGCGTTTTTGGAAAAATCGATCAGGAAATAAAAAGGTTATGAAACATTTTACGAAAAAAATACACGGGAAGAGTGCTGTCATAAAATGTTTCATAACCTTTTTATCTACTGATCGATTTTTTTTAACGCTGGGATTCTTCTTCTAGCTAACACTAATTTATTTTCCAAATTTCAATAAAAATTGACTTTTTTCTTTTAAGTTATTTAGCTTAAAAGAGACATGACGGACGGAGAGGCAGACGGAGAGACGAATGGACTGACTGACATTTTTCAATTTTTTGCGACAGTAGGAGGGAAATATGGAAATGGAAGTCCATCGTTTTCGGGCGAGGATTTAAAAGCTTCACTTACTGTACCATAATGGTTAGAGAATAGAAGCAAAAAACTGAATCAGAGCGCCATATTTCCAAGATGGCGGCTCGAGCGCAACAGTTTGAGTTGGGAACTTTTAGTATGTTTAATAGTAAACCTTAATGAACACCTTTGACAAGTTTCAAAATTTTATTAGTTTTTTTCCGTCAAACGTCGAAACTTGTTCTAATTTGACTGGGATAAACGTATTTTTAGCCGACTTTAATATCGAGGTAGGTACTAAGGTTCAATTAAACAGTCGACGGTGAAATTTTATCTCATAATCTTTATTGGCCTTTTTTTTCAAAAATTTTTTACCTATAGAAAAAATATATATTAAAATTATTATTTTTGGCATCCATAAAAAAAATAGTAAAATGAATACCATTTAAGATAGTTTCGATACTCTCGTTCAATAGTAATCTACTTATTCTAAGCGTGAACATCTGGCGGTGAAATTGTTACAAAAAAAATAAAAATTTTAGTAAAATTAAGTGTACAATTTTTATGTGTTCGGTTGTATGTGTTGTGGACGCTTAATATCACAACACCTGTACATAGAAACCAAAAACAGTTATTGAATATGACTATAAACTTATATCATTTTACTTAAAACTAAAGAATTAATAAAGTCACATTAAAATTATTCAGATTCCAAATACGGTACCTAAATCTCCAGTCATTAATTTAGTAAATACTTTAAATAACTGGAAAAAAGTAAGAACTTCATTTTACAGTTAGTTATTTCGAATTTAATGTTATCATTATACAGATTTATTAACACTTAAACAATTTATTTTAGATAATATATTCAGAAGTAATATTTTAATATTATAATGATAAATATATCACTGGATGCCTCTAGGAGTCCTCCAAATTTATTATACCTATTACGACCAATGTCAAAATAGTACAGTCGGGCGTTGAACTTGAGTATTTAAAAAGAAAGTGAACGAATAGAATATTAATACAGATGTTTGGTGAATAGTAATAATGTTTGAGATAATTGGGCTCATTCATATTTTTATGGAAAAGTAAGCGAGTGCGATAGGAATTTGTTTCAGTTAATACATATGTTTTGGTAGTTACAAGCCGCAAAGTTCTTTACAAAATTATTGGCACGATGTGGTGGACTCAAGTGTTGGCGAAACTTTATCTATTGGCAATTCAAATTAATATTTGCCTTGCTACGTGACGTCACGATGGGGATCCTTTGTTATTACTTTCATTGGACGCTACAACATAGGTCGTTTCAAATAGTTTTAAACTACAATTTTCAGTGGTTTCCCCTTTGCTGATTAGAAATAAATATTATAATTTTTTATCAAGGAGATGTAAGGGACATGAAAGTTGTGTGACAATACTTGTACAGACCCATATTTAAACGAAATGTTTATCATTTGATAAGTAAGTACGGTGATGCTAATTCAGTTTTCATTAAAAAAGGATAGGCATCTAAAAGAAAAACAACAATTGGTGCGTCGAAATGATAAAAAGTTGAAGGGGGAGGGTCAATAAGGCCGGTTTTCGGCCCCCCCTCAAATTTGGCAAAAAGAAAAAAAAATGTTTTTTAACAGTCTGGGGCCAATTTAGAGTCGATTCGACCACAAACGGGACCAACCCCACCCCCCCTCTTAGGGTCATTTCAAGGTCAAATTATGAAAAAGCCGTGAAATAAACTCGCCTTTTCGGAATGAGTAGGCTTATTCTGGGACTTCGATTTAATATATATATAGGTTTTTTAGGTCGCTGATTCGGGATCCGAGGTCAGTTTGTCTACAGTGTGTCCCAGAATAGATGTAACAAGAGAAAAGTTATTTAGAATGCAATTTTATACCTCTATACCTTTCAGGAATATAAAATTATTTTTTTGAAACTTCCCATTTTTTGCGAATTAAGAGTTGAATTCATATTTAAAGTTTTGTAGGAGCAAATGTTATCGTTATCATCTGCTTTTCTCATAGCCTACTTTTAGCTTCTATATAACTTTGAATATTAATTCTCAAAAAATAATTTCTATGCAGTTTTAATTGAATAGTTCAAAATAAAATACTTTATTAAAAAAGTGGGAAGTTTCAAAAAAATAAACTTTATATTCCTGAAAGGTATAGAGGTATAAAATTGCATTCTAAATAACTTTTCTTAGTGGAATTTTTTCATATTTTGAAAAATAAAGGTACTTTATTAGTGGTGATTTTTACAACTTTGCTTATAAACACCCTGTAGTACACCAAATCAAGTCATTTTTGGTATACTTTAGTTTTACAACAAGCAGGACTCAATCCCCAAATACCATTCCAAAATTCCAAAATTTTTGGTCCATTACACCTCTTGTTACATCTATTCTGGGACACACTGTAGACAAACTGACCTCGGATCCGGAATCAGCGACCCAAAAAACCTATATATATATTAAATCGAAGTTCCAGAATAAGCCTACTCATTCCGAAAAGGCGACTTTATTTCACGGCTTTTTCATAATTTGACCTTGAAATGACCCTAAAAGGGGGTGGGGTTGGTTCCGTTTGTGGTCGAATCGACTCTAAATTGGCCCTAGACTGTTAAAAAACATTTTCTTTTTTCTTTTTGCCAAATTTGAGGGGGGCCGAAAACCGGCCTTATTGACCCTCCCCCTTTGAGAATCTTATATAGGCAACCATGGGAAATGTTTTAAATCTGAAAACGGCATCTTAACGAGCCAAATAAAACACACAGTTTCTATCTAATTGAGAAGTTACCCATTCAGTCACATTTTGAAAATAATAATAATAATAACAATAGTGTCTTTGTTTAGATTTCAGATAAATTTACAATATTAATTATGCTTAACAGAAGTGGCTAAGTTCAACATAGCTGCTGTTCCACTTAACCACTTCGAGTTGTACATAATGTTAAACTATTACAGTTACATAAATATGTGTAAATATAATAGTAAAAAAAAATAAAACTAAAGAAATAAAGGAAAAAACTGTAGATAAAGTAAATAAAAAAATAAATTAATAAATATCAATTTATTGGCCAACAGAAATTAATCCAATTACAGAACAACATTATATAAACGAAAATAATAAATACAATTACCAAAAACTACTGTCTAAGGAATTGCTTTTTCCACATCCTAATGCGGAGATGATAGTAGGGTGACTGATGTCAAAAAAAAAAAAATGAGGTTTTTGGTTCTTGTACACATACTAAATCACAATTTTATTTTTTTTACCCGCTATAATAATGGGGTGAAAGTGGCAATGAATGTTAGTGGGTTGACTGATGAGGTAGTGGGGATGGGAATTAAAAAAAATATATTGAGGTCTTCGGTTCTTGTACACACACACACACACACACACTAAATCACAATTTTATTGTTTTCACCCCCTTTAATAACGGGGTGAGGGTGGTAATGGGGCGGCTAATGCCAAAAAAATGTTTGAGAGCTTCTCTTATATGTACCAAATACCAATTTTATGGATTCTTGCTTGATTCACCTTTTTATCGCCATTTACCCCGATTTACCTCAACCCTTCAACGGAATAAGATAAAAAATAACCTAGTTCCAGATCTCATTAAAATACATACCCGTACCATATTTCAAGTGAATTTCTCAAACGGTTCCAGAGTAATCGTGCGCACAAAAAAAGTTAGAAGTCCGACAGAATTTTCTTGCTCAAACTTAAAATCTCGACGATTCATGACATTTGAAGCCTATTTGAACAATAATAACTTTCCAAATTTTCTTTTGCGTTACTATACTTCCATTGGATGTGGAAGTAAAATTAGAAAATATAAAAGTAAAAAAACTAAAAATCAGTGGAATTTATATAGATATAAACTGATTAGGTAAATTGTTTAAGCAGTTCCAAATATTTGGTAATTTATACTTTATGTTACCGTTTGCTGTGACGATCATGCGAGGAGCGAGTAGCGGCCTCTAGTTTAAAATGAATTGAGAGAAAAGCATGTGGTGAAAAGCAACGTTTTTCGCGCAAGCAGGAACGCCAAGTTGTCCTGGATAGATTACCCTTCTTTAAATCAACAAATCAAAATTTTGTAACAAGTACAGTGTCGTACAATATATTTTTTTAAACAATAAGAATTTGAGTGCAAATTTATACTCCGTATCCCTATTCTCTCCATTTCTCTCCATTTCCTTCCTAAAAAGGTAGGCCTTAGTCAATTATTAAATTACCACAAAATTACTAAATAATAGTAAGAGACCTATATGAATCTAGTAAACTAGAGTGGAGAAAGTGGACACCCTGTATATGTCTAATATCACTTGACTCACACATCTTTTTACAGCGAACAGAAGAGTTTCAAAATTCATTACCCAATCACTTCTCCTTCACTAAGATCTTAAGTATGAGAGTTATCCCTGAAACAGAGTAAGTTGTGACGTATGTGTCATTAAACACATGTTGATGCTAAATCAGAATCAAAACACATTAATATTAACATTGGTACCCCACAAGGAAGCGTTCTTGGACCATTAATCTTCTTACTGTATGTTAACGATCTTCCCGACTACCTAAGCGAAGGTAAAGTCTTCTTATGCGCTGATGATACATTAGTTGTTATCTCACATCACGATCCAAAAGAAGTAGAGAGCAAAGTTAGAACTACTTTATCTAAGTTCCATAATTGATGTCACAAAATTCGATTGATAATAGTGAAAAAACAGACATGATTCAATTTCATAACAAATTGAAAAAGCATACAATTTTAACTTCACTTTTGACAATAAACCTATTAAACTTGAACCATATTCAAAATTTCTTGGAACCATCGTTGACAACCAGCTAACATGGCAAGAACAAATTACATTTCTTTCAAAAAAATTAAATAAAGCCTACTTTGCAATTAAACAATTAAAAGATAAACTTAATCCAGATTCTCTATTGCCAGTATATTATGCTCCGTTTTACTCAGCTATTAGTAATAATATTATTGTGCGGGGTCGATCCGCACATATAGAACGAGTGTTTATTTTACAAAAACGGGTTATTAGACTAATATATAACCTTGATAGTAGTACCTCCTGTAGAGAGATTTTTAAAAAGAAAAAATATTAACAGTTGCATGTTAATATATTGAAAATTTTAATATACAGTTATGAAAGCAAATAGTATATTATATTACTAGGAGTAGAACGCACTCTTTTTTTGTGTTGAGCCCAGGATTTGCAAACTGGGCGAAACACAAAAAAAGGCCATCTACTCCGTGTAATATATACTATTTTTTCTTCAAGCGTATTAAAATGCAAAAATTCATTTATTTATCATAAATGTACAAATATTCAAACTACAGTCTTACATGTTGACACAATATGACAAGTGGCTAGTGGATAGCGCGCCACCGGTGGCTTTCGGTATTAACATTATGTTACTAGTAAAACAATGTCCACTACGGTGGCGTTCGGTACTAACATTTTGTTACTAGTAAAACAATGTCCTACTTCTACTTCTGTTTTTGGTGACATAATTTAAACATTTTAATACGCTTGAAGAAAAAATAAATTCCCATCATATGCTGACATTCGTAGCCATAATACAAGGCATAAAAATAACATATATATAAATCAACACCACCATACTTTTTACGAAAAATCACCCTTTTAAGCAGGGTTCCGTATGTTCAATTTACTTCCTGTAAATCTCAGATCCTTGCCTGCTCAGGACTTTAAGAAAAAGTTAAAAAATTACTTAGCACATAAAGCATTCTACACCATTGGGGAGTTTATGTTAAAGACACAAACTGGAGAACATATATTTTAGACCTGTAATTTAGCATCGATTCAATTTTTTTTTTTAATTTATTTAATGTAGGTTTTGTACGAGTATTAATTCCACATCCAGTGGAAGTATAGTAACGACAAAAATTTTTTTAAAAATTTTTATTGTTCAAATTAGAATGTCATGAAAAGTCGAGATTTTAAGTTTGAGCAAAAAAAAATTTCTGTCAGTCGGTCTGTCTGTAACTTTTTTTTTTGTGCACACAATCGTGTGCACAAACCTGGAACCGTTTAAGATATTGACTTGAAATTTGGTATACGTATGTATTTTAATGAGATTTGGAACTAAATTGTATTTTCATCTTATACCGTTGAAGGGTTACGGGGTAAATTAGGGTAAATAGGGTAAATGGGTAAATCAAGCAGGTAAGAGTCCATAAAATTGTTATTTAGTATATATAAAAGAACTTAAAGTCTCAAAGAATGTTTTGGCATTAGCCACCCCCATTACTACCCCACCCTATTATTAAAGGGGGTGAAAGGAAATAAAATTGTAATTTAGAGTGTATACAAGAACCTAAGCCTCAAAAATTTTTTTTACTTAATCCATACGTAAGATACTTGTATAGGAAGTCTGGATGTGGAAGTGGTGATTTCTTAGGCAGCGGTTTGTTATTACTGTACGTTTTAATCTGTATGTATGTAATTTTAACCTTTGTACTTTACTATATTTTCTATTTTTTGTAACAAGTATAGTGTCTTACAATATATTTTTTAAACAATAATATTTCTATTTTTTACATTATATGTGACATATCTTCTATAAATACTGTAACCACAAAGACAATTAAAGTATTCAATTCTATTCTATTCTAAAATATTTATTTGAAAAATATATTAAATTTTGCGGTTATTAATTATTGTAATAATTTTATTATAATTTAATTAAAATAACAATGATGTGTGAAACGTTCACGATTATTACCATTGGTGCTTTGTTCACGCCTGTTTATTTAAAAACATATGATATTTGCACAAGGAAGTGAAACAGTAATAAAAAAAGAATGTTAATACAATCAGAATTAATAAAACACTCTGCTTACCTACATTAATTAAAGCAAGTTGAAAATAATACAGTTAACAGAGTTGAACTTGAATCTTGTGTTGCGTTAACATCTGACCTTAAAAACAATCAGAGCAATTACATATGGGAACTTGGTCATTCTTTACATTAGTTATGCAAAAATTCTATATGTGGTATGGCCATTGAAGTCTTAACAAACGTTGTAAATTTTAACAGACTTAAAGTTGTAAAAAGGTGGCTGCCAATTCGCCCAGTATATATATTTTTAATTGAATTAATTTACAACTTGTATATATAGTTCTTGACAGTTTTTAAGGGATTAATTATTATTTTAAAGAAAACTACTCTTCCAGAAAGCCAGCGTTTCGATACGATTATTGTATCATCTTCAGGGACTACGAGATATTTCAATTTTTAACAGACTTCAAATTTTTTTTATCCTTAAAGTGGTCACGCGAACATCAGAGCCCTATTGACCTATTTTTGGAGTTACGTAAAAAAGGTCTAAAATATTGAAGAGACAATTGAAAGTCGCATTACTGAAATATATTTATTTGGGTTTTTACAAAAAATTCAAATAAAGTCCATAACCCTTCATTTGGGTTTATTGCCTTCGTTCCAGACTATAAAAAGTAAGTACAAATCGTATAAAAACATAACCTATAAGACTACCCAAGCAACAATTTAAATTCCTTTATAAAACAATGATGAAAAATAAATAAATCTCATCGGTATTTAAACTATTTTTATAGAAATCACGTAACTAAACAAAAATTCTGACTCGCTCACTTTCAATGACATAAATGACATAAAAGTGCCAAGAGACCTACAGAATGAAACTAGTTTGGCTCAAGAATTAAATGTTGAAGTTAACTTGAAGAGAAAATGCGAGCCAGCTCAAAGTGTTGTCAAATCTGACGATGAATTTGAGAATAACAACATAGTACAGTAAGTGAAGCTCTTAAATCCCAGCCCGAAAACGATGTAATGAATTTCCAAATTTTTTTCTTCAACATAATTCATAAAGTATGCACATAGGAATCTATATTGTTATTTTTCCTGCTTTTTGGTTAGAGGTGGTTCCCACCCCCTTTTTAGGGGTTGTCGCAAAAAAAACAAAAACTACACATAATCTGATAGAGAATCAAATTATGAGAAAGAAAGGTCTTATACACCTTTTTTGCTAAAATGCATATTTGCGGGTTGCATTGCACTTTAACATATTTAGAGTGCAGATTAAAAATGTTATTTAATTAGTTTACTTAATTGTATTAATTTTATTTATTTATAACAATCTGTATTTATAATAAAATTAGACATATCACTATACTCTTTTGTGGCAATTTTAATTCACCATTTTTTTTTAAATAAATTTAGACCTCATAATTCATATTCAGCGACATAAAAAACATAAATATATGGATTTTCGTGATTTTATTCGTGAAATTTGAAGACATAAATTTTTCAAAATTTAAGGGTTTCAACCCTTAATATTTTCGTCTTTCTTATATTTTGACCGCAGAATTATATTCAGCGACCTCAAAAACATAAATATATGGATTTTCGTAATTTTTTTCGTCAAGTTAGAAGACATTAATTTTTCAGTATTTAAGGGCGTCCCATAAGTTTTGACCTCACAGTAATATTCAGCGACCTCAAAAACATTAGCATAGTATGGGTTTTCGTTAATTTATTCGTAAAGTTAGAAGAGTTATTAATTTTTGCGTTTTTAGGGGTGGTTTCCACCTTTAAAAATAAAAAGATAACAATATAGATTTTGATAATACGTATTTTATAAAGCATATTGCAAAAGAAATTAAGAAAATTTCTTTAATCGTTTTAGGGGCCAGGAATTTTACCATTTTTACTGCTTCGCTTACTGTACTAACAATGTATTTAGTAATTTTAAAAGTATCTGTCAACCAAATGCGGTTAAAAATAGGTGAGCAAATATTGTGCTTTATAATTGGTTGGAACTTTCATTACATTTTTGAAAAAAAAGATATTATCAGACAGAACACATACTTTCAAATAATTTTAGAAATCCTGATCCTGATTCCTTTTGGTTCACTTTCTAGGATTGCTAGTTGGGAGAAACGGTAGCCACTAACTATGTTACCATATATAGAGAGCAAATCGCATGAAATTGTTATTATTTTAAAGGCAGATATAGTGCATCAAAATACAGAGTAGTATTACATTCTCTCATCTTGAAATTCTACTTCAGACAACACTTATATGGATTTTAATTTCTAATTCGGTAAACTATTATTATTCACTGAGTGATACAGCTTAAATCTGTATCCTTTCATCTTTCCTATTATATTGTCTCACCCAGTTTTCATATAGACTACACTTTTTTTGATAATACTGATCCAAATAAAATAATAAGGTCATGTTTATTTTAGCTGCTAGAAAGAATGAGTATAATATTACAGAAAACAAAGCGGAGAAGTTAATGCACAGGAGAGAGTAGAGAAATAGATGCACTCCTATTCTACGTGGTGAAAATTCCTATTTCAATGTCATTCACTAAGTCGTTTGTTTTTTGATATTACAAATCAGTGTTGAATGTTTAATCTGTCTCTTTTGTTAAAATCTTTGTCGAGTCCCAATTTATTCTATGTCCGTTCTCCCAATTCGAAGGTTTGCGAACACGATTGAGAGAACGGACAGCATAGAATGGGACTCGGCAAAAATTCCAACAAAAGAGACAGATAGCAAGAAAAGGAAAATTAAAAAATCGGCTATAATATTATTGAAGGAGGCTAAATGCGTGTCGAATTGTTCCGTAGATGTTTGCACAACCTGGCTGCCGATGAAAAAAGAAGAACTTAACAAACTGAATATTGTTTAAAACAAAACTATCAACAAGATATATCAACAGTTCTGTGTAGGCAGTAAGTATCTATGGATACTGAGTATAACAAATATATTCTTAAGGCTGTGTATTTAATATGCACAGCACACACTTTTATAATATGCCTTGAGAAAGAAACAGATTCAGTTTCCGACCTGGGCCTAGGGGCAATTTATATTATATATTTAAAACCGGCACTGGGGAAGACATGTACATTGTACAACATACCTATTCAGATTCTAGGATAAGCATAGGCAATCCCAAAAACTAAATAGTATTTGCTGCTGTACATTCTTTGGATACACTTTTGTTGAGTAGATGGATACGCCCGGCCCGTCATAACATCAAATTTGTATATATTTTATTCCATTTCTTTAAATATTTGTAGAATGAATGTTTTGGGCATTTCTATTTTCTCCACTAATTTATGTCTTATTGTCAAATGCTAGTTTACAATCATTTGATTTTTATGAAATATTTTGTTAATTAAACAAAATATATTATGTCCACGTTTACCCTGACTCACGGTGTAAAAATCAGTTTTAAAAGTTCTCCGCGATAAAAGTAAGACAGATGGTGTTGCCAGCATTGCAACTGAAAAAATATGATAGAGGATTTGCAATTATTTCTCTCCACGTTAACGTCCCATTTCCCATTCGCTGTTACAAAAATAAAAATAAAAGAGGTCAGAAAAAATTAATAATAAATCGCTTAGATTTAGTACGGTGATATCGCCACTTACCACCAAGTTGCCAACCCATGCGATTTTTAAAACAGACGTTTATTAATGTAATATTACAAGTCCTTATTTATCAACGTTTCGAACGAGATCAAGACAAAGCATACTTTTTCGATCTTGATCTTTACAATTACCTGCTAATACAGGGAGCATTCCATTAAACATATTTTTAAGGTCTAGGTAGCCTATATATATGCCTCTCCTGTTAGTCCATCATACGACAACAGAAATGTACCTCACTCCATTTCTTTCTGTCTATTTGTCAGTAGGTGCAGGAGGAGTGGGTGAAGTATGGGTCTAACCTCTGGGTGGTTGGAGCGGTCATTGTGAATTGTAAAATTCAAACTGAAATTTGACATCAGATTTTTAATGAAATTTTTTGCTGTCCATTTGATACAAGTTTTAAGACGTAAAAAAATCCAAAAATACCTTTGGCAGCATTTTTCGTGGTCAGGTCTGGCGTCCGTTCAAAAATCGAGATATTGCTTAAATGTGGTTTTTATGAGCTAAGATACTATTAACAGCATTTTTTCATGTCACAGAAAGGGTTAATATGCAAAAATGGGTTTTGCCAGGTCGTTCAAAGGAAGCTGTTGTTTGCAGAGGATGTAATATCAGAACCAATGGTCTAAAAAAGGTTTTCTTACTCTAAAAATGTTTGTATGGCTGTTAACTAAAGTTTTTTATACTTAACAGCATTTTTCTATGAAGTGGTATGTTATATTTACTTAATTTAAGCATACTGTCTTGAATTTGGTATTTTCAAAATATTTGTTTTAAAACACGTGGTGAATATAAGGGCAAATGGGGTAAAATCACTATATAAAAAAATGCTGTCAAGTGTAAATAATAAATTTTATACACCACATTTACCACCGTCTATTGACCTTTGTCTTAAATATCGGGTCAGTTGAGTGGTTATTAAAGTCGTGAATGGCCATTGGCAGCATATAGCAACTGTCAAAATAATCTTAGTGGCTTATGAAACATTATATAATTATACGGCATAATTAATATAGGCGTTTTAACCAACTAACCGGTTAGGTTGAGGTAACCACTTCTAACCTGGTTTTTCTTCAAGTTGACATCGAAGAGTACTTACAGCAAAAAATTAGCAAAAGTTAGTTGATCGGAACATATAAATAATTGCAAAAAACTATAATTTTTTTTATCACGAATTTTGTCGAATTTCATCTTCAATTCGCGATATCTCGGCAAATAATGAATATTTTTAGATCAAATTTCAGCACGACATTGTTTAAGTTATTCTTTAAGATATTGAATTGGTCAGAACGCTTATTTATTTCACAGATAAATATAGTGATTTTTCAAAAAATTTCTTTTGTCAAGCCTAATTTTTTTTTTAAACACAAAAGTTTTGTGACGAATTTTTAACACGATAATTTTTGACAAACTTATATTAAAGTACAATACTTAAATAAGTTTTCTGTAAAGTTTTACGTATTCATATTGTATATACAAAAAGTTGTCGCACTTTGAAGTAGCAAGATTTTGTTTACAAACGATTAGAAAAAACTAATAAACCCGCAAATTTCTATGATACATTAAATCGCTCGAAATTGAAAACTTTTACAGATATGATAAAAAAAAGTTCTGTAAAAAGAGCAGATAATAGCACAAGTAAAGAATATGTTTCTCCAGAAAAGGTGAGCCAAAGAGCTCTGATTCTATCCAAGCAAAGAGCTGATGTAAGCCTTGAAAAATTTCTTAGTGTCCCACTGAACTTCTGCTCTATTTAAGGAGGATGGTAATAAGTGAATATCCTCAAAATCTGATTTGTTACATGCGATCGAAAAAAATATTGTAACATCTGTGATTACAGAACCTTGCTGGACAGAACTACATGATAGAATAATAGATGGCAGATTTGCATTGTTTAAATACGAAATATATGAAATGTTTCGAAGATGTTGGACAATATTTTTTGAAGTATTTTAAGAGTCATTTTCGATCGCTATGACGTTAGTATAAATCCTAAATCGCAAAAGAGGTAAAAAAGGTATAAACTAAATTCTAATACTTACGATATTAATGCTAGTCGACCTATACCAGATTGGGATAAAGTTATGTCTACAGATGCAAATAAAAATGCTTTGAACCTATTTTTATGCGACTACATCGAAAAATATATTGAAATTCCTCAGACTTCTGATAAAATTATTAATAAAAAATTATATTTGGCTGGTGGATACAAAAATCATCTTGTTACTAAAGAAATCACTAATTAATTCACTTAAACGTGAGATTACAGATTTATTTTCGATGCTGAAGCTGATTTTCGAATAACTTGTCATAAAATAAATACAAAGATTCAAGTATGGAAAAAATAGCATCAAAACGGATTTGCGGCGCTTTATACCAATACATATTATATGCCAAAAACTAGGAAGTAGTATTAGTTTAGCATTACCAATAATTCATGCATTAACCGGATGCGATACGACTTCCGCTTTCTATGGAATTGGTAAGAAAAAAGCTCTCAACGTAGCATAAAAAATGAGCACAGAACATTTAGTCCAGATGTCTCAAATTGAGAATAAATTAACACCTGAAATTGTTATTGCTTGGATAAAATTTGTGATTGAAATTTATGACTTCAAAAGTAAACAAGACAACATTAACGACGTGACAGTAATTTTAGCTCGAAAAAAAACTCCGTTAAAAAATTACCTCCATCGTTCAACACATAAAATGCTGTTTTTGGCAAGTGCACGTATGGTATAATGCTCACATACCCATTTTTGAAGCACTCAATCTGACTGATTTTGGCTGGAAATTTGAAAATGAAGAACTTTTGCCAATATTGTATTTTGAAGGACCAACAAGTTTGGAACTGCTTCAAAAGTATATTTGTAATTGCCGATTAAAAAAAAAACATCTTGTGATAAAGAATTTTGTTCGTGCTACGCTGCTGATCTAAAATGCTGTCTCATTTGTAACTCTACATCAAATTGCAGCCCATAGATGTTGATTCAGATTAAAAATGTTAAAAACAACCCCAATGTATTATGTATTTTTTAATTTATCAACAATTAATTTAGTATTACTTATTTCCACTTTACAGTAACCTGTAAAAAGAAAATATGTAACAAAACATTGCATTGTTCTGATAGTAAACGCCTGAACTACGGCAACCACCACAATGAAACATGTCGCGCGTAAACAACATGCCTGCTGCGCGCGGAGACGCTACTTCAAAGTGCGATAACTTTTTATATATACAATATGAATACGTGAAACTTAACAGAAAACTACTTTATATATTGTACTTTAATATAAATTTGTCAAAAATTATCGCATTAAAAGTTCGTCACACAATTTTTGTGTTTGAAAAAAAAACTAGGCTTGACAAAAGAAATTTTTTGAAAAATCACTATTTTCATCTGTGAAATAAATAAGGGTTCAGACCAATTCAGCATCTTAACGAATAACTTGAACAATGTCGTGTTAAAATTTCATCTAAAAATATTCGTTATTTTCCGAGATATCGCGAGTTGAAGATGAAATTCGACAAAATTCGTGATATAAAAAAATTATAGTTTTTTGCAATTATTTATATGTTCCGATCAACTAACTTTGGCTAATTTTTTACTGTAAGTACTCTTCGATGTCAGCTTGAAGAAAAACCAAGTTAGAAGTGGTTACCTCGCACAAATCGGTTACTCAGTTTCTAGAGCACTTATTGGGGGTGATCTGCACGCCTAGTAGCCTCTATTGCTTCTGAGCTTCGGTCAGTGAAGGATTACGCATATGCCTACTAACGTCGTCAGTCGCCATTGGCAACATTATGACAAAATTCTTAAATATAGCAATACAAATGTAGATAAACTGGTAAAAGTTTCATCAAAATCAGACTGCTGCAACATAGTGAAAAATAAGTAAATGTCCAGTTGGTCCATGGTTTCGACCACTCTACAGGTTATAATTATACGATTCAAATAATAAATACTAGCTTTATTTATATTTTTCATTAATCATCATCACTATCATTATTTGTAGATACACTGTCGCATATTTATGACAAAATTTCTGTGGGCATAATTGTTTTCCAAAGAGCATAAAATAAATAATATTTCACGGCTGCAACATGTGAACAGCAGCCCACAGTTCTATTGCCATTAAGAATAATCACAAGCAAAAAGTATTTCCAATATATCAAGTGGTGCACGTCATCACTAGTGACATTCTGACGCCGTCAAGTGCCAAATCAAAATTATATTAGCATGAAAATTCCGTATGTATATACGGGACACTTGGTATTGCGCTACAACAGTATTTGCATGGTATAGTGCCACGAGTTGCTTCGGATAACTCGGCTTAACTTCATCGTATTGTCATTTTATTGTACTTTTAATCAATATTGTTTTAGTTCGCTGGTTTAATTAATCAAAGTTTTATGATTAGTTTAGCTAGTGTGTCTTTTAGTATTAATATTGTTGTGAATAGTTTAATTGAAGATTATATGTAATAACTTTGACATCATGTAAACGAATTAAAACTGTGACGTCAGTAGAGGAGTAACATGCATCGCTTGATATATTGGAACCATTTTAGAACTTGATGCTGGTGTAGCTCTTACCATGGAGAATATAACCAACATAATACATAATAAGAAAGTTTACGTTTTGAGAGTGATTTGGCTGATGTAAATCATTGAATGTGTTAACAACAAGAGAAATTTATGAAACAATCTTAGCGGAGAAATTCAAAACCGACATTAGACCGACGAAAACAGTTTTTTAAACTATTATTGGCACCGAAGGTGTCAGATTTTCCTGAACTTAGTGAATAGTGAGTTGAAAGTATTATTTACCGGCTCTTATCAATTATCCCAGACTGTTCAACATTTGTCTGAATTAATCACCGTCCAAAACAGTAATGCAATACAATACATAGACTTAAAGTTGAAATTAAATTGGGGCACAAAAACTGTCAATCTCATCGTTCGTATTATGTTGATTATGTTCTCCACGGTAAGAGTTACACCAGCATCAAGCCCTATACCTATAATTGTCCTTAATGGCAATAGAAGTGGGCTGCTGTTCACATGTGGCAGCCGTGATAAATATTATTTATTTTATGCTAGGTAACTCTCAGGAACAATTATACTGCAGAAATTTCGTCAAAAATATTTGAAAAAAAACAGTGTATCTGTTCTAATGAATCATGATGGTGATGATGATTAATAAAAAATATAAATAAAGCTAGTATTTATTATTTGAATCGAATAATTATAACCCGTAGAGTGGTCGAAACCGCGAACCAACGGGACATTTATTTATTTTTCACTATGTTGCGGCAGTCTGGTTTTGATGAAACTTTTATCAGTTTATGTATTGCTATATTTAAGAATTTTTATAATCTGGTTACTCTGATGAAACCCTTTGAAAACATTTATTGTTAAATAAAAATATTAATAGTTGAGCGAGACAGTTGAATAAATATATCTAATTTTCTTCATAATACATCCTACAAAAACGTTTTTGGTTCATCACTCTATTAAATTCAGAGAAAAAAGTTAAAAAAATACATTTTAAAATATATACTTTTCAACATTACTCAGTAATGTTATGAGATAGGTGAGTAAAAACAATATAAATAATAGTATTAATGAATAACCTATTACAAAATAGTAGTTGTCATATTCGGTTCTGGGGGCATATTTCATATGGTTATCATGCTAGACCCTTTTTATTCAAACGACTAAACACAAGGAGAATAATAAATTTTATTGGCCACATATTATTCTCAGTAATATTTATTATGTGATGACATCAGCAATATGTACATACTTTATAGGAAGTCATTACAGATTATTTTATAATAACAATTTGCATAATTTTTACGACGTATATTTAATTGTAATTAGTTAACGTTATACAATTAGTGCTAGGACTTGTCAATTAATTATAAATCGTGACGAAACGGTACCTACAGCAAGTAAGCGCATAGCGCACTTGGACAAGTTGGGACATATTCATTGACAACTTGATTATGAATGTAACATCTGCATTGAAATTAACATGACATTACATCTGTGTGCAGTCTTAAATGATTTTTGAAACATACACTAGTGCTAAAAAATAACGGATTTTGTTTATAAATTTTATTTACTATCAATATGTAATGTCAAACATTACAATATTCACTTGAATGTCATAATGGCATACATTACCGCACTAGTTCGGTAAAATCTCACTTTACCGAACTAGTGCGGTAAAAAGATGTAAAAAATCTTAGGAATTAGACATTTATTCAAGTAGGAATTAAATTAGAACTGATTTATTATAATAATTAATTACATTTTAAAAGTTTATTAACTGAAAAAAATTAAACTTTAGTTACTATAAACAGTGATTACTATATCTTTGCAATTTGATATATTAATTCCTGCAGATGTAGAGGCAATTGAACTATTAATGTTTTCCACGGAATTTTCAATGTTAGAAATAGTTTCGTTGTGGCCCATAATTTTTGCAGCTATTTTTTTTTTTATTTTGGCAGCTAGCGACATAAACATGACAAATACTTCCAAAAACTATTAGTTCATTGTTTATCGCCTTAAAATTGTTGTAATTACAAGTTATATAAGTTTATAACATTATGAGAATTATTTATAGTAGATAAAACATTGTACGATATTCGTATCGTAACTTCATATTACGATACTTGATGAGTTATGAAACTCGGTCTTCGGCCTCGTTTGTCAAATATACCATCGAGTATCGTAATATGAAAGTGACTTAATTCTTTGCAGTTATATTTTTGAGTTTCGTCGCCTGTGTGAGTTATAGTCGAACAAAACCGTGCTTTTAACAACGAACGTTTAAGATGAATGGGGCAATTCTTTTGTAGTGACGCAATCTGTATGTTGTCAGGAAGTTACAGTATAGTTTTGTCCTATGTAGGAGGTGAGCGTTTTTTGGAAATTAGGTTTTGATTTTGAAAAACACATTTTTGTTTCATTTTTTTTAGTATCTCGAATCCTACTCATCAAATGAGGTCAAATACAAAATCAAAATATTTGTAAAAAAAATATAAATAAAGCTGCATATAGGTCCAAATCCGATCTGCCATTTTGTTTCTTTGCAAAAAATAAAAACTACGAAAATTTGTAATTTTGCATGAACCGAAATTCCTACAAAATAAATCTTTTTTAATAAAACTTGACGAAATAGTTTTTATAAATATAAACTGTTTTGCAAAATTACAAATAAAAATATTTATTATTTTCCCTAAAAAACGAGATTTTTCAAAACTTTCTGGAGCTTCACAAACGCTGCTAAAATTGCTCCTATAATCAGTACCACCGAGTTAACAGTGTGGTCTGTATAAAGTCTACGGAGTTCGAGGTGCAAATCTCGATAGTTTGTCTGTTTTTCCTCCTCCTTCAAGACAATGTTGTTGTGGAGCTGAGAACTCCACGACAAACATTGTCTTGAGTTGGTGATCAAGGAGGACTACGTCAGGCTTGTTGACTTGTATTTGCCTAACGGTGGGAAACAAGTAGTTCGAATAAATTAGACACTTCTCATTTCCCACAACAGACTCGATATCCCCCGCAGCGTAAGGCAGCACTGGTGTATCTCATACGAGTGCCTTAAATGGTAATAAAGCACTCGTAATGCCTTTGGATAAAGCACTCGTCGTGCCTTTGGATATAGGCCGAGACTGCATATGTCGGGCAAGCCGACAGCAAGTGCATTAGAGTCTCTGTCGCCCTGCAGCTGACATCAGAAACCTATATACCCATGACACGACTACGATAGACGAAATGCGTCTGCCGCTTTTGCTTTACTCCATTTATTGGTACTGCAATTTTCCTTCTCAAATCTTGCTCAGTTGGGGCTTCGCTACACTACACTAATTACACTATTTCTTTAAAATGCTCCAAAACAAAATAATCAATGATTTTAAATCAGGAGATCTCGCTGGCCACCTAATTGTACCACCGCGTCCGATCCATTTATTTGGAAAGGCGTTCTTCAAATATTTCCATACTCCTATAGTATGGTGGCAGGATGCGCCATCCTGTTGAAACAATATATTTTGCCTAATTTCTAACGGGACGTCCCCCAGTAAAATGGGTAGCTCATTTTTCAAGAAATGCTGATATCTCTCTCCATTCAAGCGAGACGGCAGCTCAAAGGGACCGATGAACTCAGCGTTCAAAATCCCTCCGTAAGTTTACACTAAATTGGTGCTGGAAGTTGGATTCCCTTGAGCTGTGGGGATTTCGAATGCAATAAATTAGTCGATTTCTTCGTAGCATTTCTCTGCAAAACTGTACTCTGATCTGATAATAATTAATCATTGGATAATAATGCTTACACTCGCTGGATGTGATATGGGTGCAATCTGTTAGCATATAAAACTCTGCGAACAGATTACTTTGGGATACCGGTACGTCCTTACTCGAGTTGCCTTATACTAACCATTGGATCTGGCTCTATATTATAAAATAGTTCTTCTCCACTTTCCGGATTGATCCTAGATCCAGGCTCGTGATGTATTGCGCCAGGAATAACTCCTACCTTGTAATAAATATGAAGTCTGTTAAAAATACGATGATCCGGAAAACGCTGCTTCGGTGGTCCCGCTTGTCCTTCGACATCAGCTCGATACAATTTGGCAGCTCTTGAACCATTGTCTCCTGCAAGACCATAAAAATAATGCATCATAGCATATTCACTTGATGTGTAACGTTCAAGTCTATGGGCCATGGTCTAGACAACACAAGTTAACAATCCAAATCACGAAATCAAGTTCAAAGTTCTTTAACGCGGCAAATCGGTTTTCCAAGATAAAAGTCCACATCACGAAAGCACATAAATTAAGAAGCAAAAATCAAAATCGTTGGAATCCAGAAAACGAGGACAGCAGTAAGTGGAATCAACAAACGACTGAATACTAGCTTAGGTAACTACCGATCAGTGTTATCAACTACGAATAATAAAATTACCCCAGAAACTGAGACAAAGTTTTAGTAAACGTTGTAAACAATTCTTCCGTCAGGTGGTTCGACATCTATCGGCGTAGATTTCATTACGAAGAAGTAGTTATTTGAATTAGCTAAATCATCACTTCTAATAAATAAACAAATTTTTGATTATTTGCTGTTTAATTTTTCCATCGTACATTTTGTACAGTTTTGGTTAATTATTTTTTTTTATTTTTCAATAACGATTATTTTAAAAATGTTTCAATGGCTATGCGAATTTGAACTTTTTTTTATGTAACTAACATAAACCAAGGTAGTTTTACTTCCACATCCAGTGGAAGTATAGTAACGACCAAAAATTTTTTAAAAATTTTTATTGTTCAAATAGGCTTAGAATGTCATGAAACGTCGAGATTTTAAGTTTGAGGAAAAAAATTTCTGTCTGCCTGTCGGTCTGTAACTTTTTTGTGCGCACGTTTACTCTGGAACCGTTTGAGATATTGACTTGAAATTTGGTACACATATGTACTTTAACGAGATCTAGAACTAGACTATATTTTCGTCTTGTTCCGTCAAAGAGTTGGGGGGTAAATTGGGGTAATAAGGTAAATCAAGCAGGTAAGAATCCATAAAATTGGTATTTAGTATATACAAGAGCAGCTAAGGTCTCAAAAAAATGTTTGGCATTAGCCACCCCCATTACCCCCCACCATTATTAAGGGGATGAAAAAAAAATTGTGATTTAGTGTGTGTACAAGAACCAGAAGCCTCAAAATATTTTTTTACTTCATCCACCCCCATTACGACCCCCTATCACCACCCCAACCCCGCTACCGCTGAGGGGTATCGTTTTATGGGTTTTTGAGATAGAGGATTTCAAATATTATATTATTAAAGTTCCATAAACAATTATTTCCACATACAAAATTTTTTTGTTGTGACTTGGATAGAAAATCCGGATGTGGAAGTAGTGATTCCTTGGGCAGCGGTTTTTAACATTATGTTCACATCGTCATCGAACAGGTCTTTTTACAATACCCGTTTGTGAATTGAACTTTCCTTTTCAGAAACAGACATTTGAGAAAAACAAAAACAAAAAAAGGTGTTTATTTTTTACCATTAATTATTTTTGTTATTTGCTTTTATCATGATTAGAGAATATTATTTAGGTATTATGCAAATCACATGTAACACACTTTTTTATTTATTATGAAAATACCTACCTTCTGTATACTGTTGCCCTAATCTGGGCACGCTAATATACTAGTTAGGTAAATACTTTAAAACACTCATTATTGGAGAACCAATGAAAACAACTACTCTTCTAGCTAATACTGACGAAGTATTGAATTACATGATAGGATTCTTAGCATTTTAAAGAAAAAAAAATATTGAAAATACTTTAATCATTCATTTACATTTAGTCAGTCACACCTTTTTTATTTAATATGAAATTATCTACTTTCTGTATATTGGTACCTTAATCGGGTCACGCTAATATACTACTTAGGAAAACACTTTAAAACACTCATTATTGGAAAACCAATCAAAACACTACTCTTCTAGCTAATACTGACGAAGTATTGAATTACATGATAGGATTCCTGGCATTTTAAGGCAAAAAAATATATTGAAGATACTTAAATTATTTATTGAAATTCAGTCATTCACAAGAATTATTGAACCTTGCATTCTATTTCAACTCTAGAAAAGTTGTACAAGTTTTTTCGAACTCGTTAGTTCTCATCAGTAGAGTATAGAAACATTCATTCATTATTTACAAGCCTATTCTTGATTTATTTTTTACCATTAATTATTTTTGTTTATTTGCTTTTATCATCAATTTCAATAAATAATTTAAGTATCTTCAATATATTTTTTTGCCTTAAAATGCCAGGAATCCTATCATGTAATTCAATACTTCGTCAGTATTAGCTAGAAGAGTAGTTGTTTTGATTGGTTTTCCAATAATGAGTGTTTTAAAGTGTTTTCCTAAGTAGTATATTAGCGTGACTCGATTAAGGTACCAATATACAGAAAGTAGATAATTTCATAGGTGTGACTGACTAAATGTAAATGAATGATTAAAGTATTTTCAATATTTTTTTTCTTTAAAATGCTAAGAATCCTATCATGTAATTCAATACTTCGCCAGTATTAGCTAGAAGAGTAGCTGTTTTGATTGGTTCTCAAATAATGAGTGTTTTAAAGTATTTACCTAACTAGTATATTAGCGTGCCCAGATTAGGGCAACAATATACAGAAAGTAGGTATTTTCATAATAAATAAAAAAGTGTGTTACATGTGATTTGCATAATACCTAAATAATATTCTCTAATCATGATAAAAGCAAATAAACAAAAATAATTAATGGTAAAAAATAAATCAAGAATAGGCTTGTAAATAATGAATGAATGTTTCTATACTCTACTGATGAGAACTAACGAGTTCCAAAAAACTTGTACAACTTTTCTAGAGTTGAAATAGAATGTAAGGTTCAATAATTCTTGTGAATGACTGAATTTCAATAAATAATTTAAGTATCTTCAATATATTTTTTTGCCTTAAAATGCCAGGAATCCTATCATGTAATTCAATACTTCGTCAGTATTAGCTAGAAGAGTAGTTGTTTTGATTGGTTTTCCAATAATGAGTGCTTTAAAGTGTTTTCCTAAGTAGTATATTAGCGTGACTCGATTAAGGTACCAATATACAGAAAGTAGATAATTTCATATTAAATAAAAAATGACTAAATGTAAATGAATGATTAAAGTATTTTCAATATTTTTTTTCTTTAAAATGCTAAGAATCCTATCATGTAATTCAATACTTCGTCAGTATTAGCTAGAAGAGTAGTTGTTTTGATTGGTACTCCAATAATGAGTGTTTTAAAGTATTTATCTAACTAGTATATTAGCGTGCCCAGTTTAGGGCAACAATATACAGAAAGTAGGTATTTTCATAATAAATAAAAAAGTGTGTTACATGTGATTTGCATAATACCTAAATAATATTCTCTAAAAAAGGTGTTTACATTAATCATAAATAAAAATTTAATACTTTATGTGGTTGCTACATTTCTAAAATATGTCTGTGCCGAATATCAGGTCAATACACTGATTAGTTTCAGCACAGTGGTGATTTTTATAAGGAAATCAATCCTTAAAAATTACAAAAGCTTGAATAACTCTGAAACCATTGACTTTTGGATAACCCTATATCATGCTCAGAGGGTTGGTAGTGGTATCGCCAGGTTTTATTTTGACCACTATCTCTGGGACACCCTGTATAAAAATAATTGCTTAAATAATAAATATGTTTAATGTAAACGAACATGAAAAAGCGCTGAAGCGAAAAGGAGACAAATATTTCCTCCCTTTTAGTAACTGTGAGTGCGCCCATGTCTCGGTGTTAATATGAGTAACTGGTGTGGTCTAATTTACAACCTCTTTAGGTATTTTTATGGGTGTTTATTGTCCTTAGGTGTGACTTAAATATGGGTTAACTCTAACTCGCTAGGAAGTTTATCTGATGCCAGTCACTTACGTAATAACGTAAATTATTATCATGTTTTATCTCGTCTCGTATTGTTTTTAGACCCTCATTAGTTAGAGATTTCCTAGAAGAACGTAGTAATTTTTTTGATTTACGCTAACAACCAAACAACCATATTTATCATCATGTGGAAACAAAACAGGAGAATCTTCTTTTTTCGTTAGGTGATAATTAAATAATAAGCAAGAAATTAATCATTGCATAACTATACAATGAGGATAATATTATTTATTGATAGTCTACGTAGGTATGTATTATTGTTGATAATGAAAGATATATTGAAATCATGCCATTCAAAGCGAGAAAATTATATCCGGAGAGCCGGCCGTCGAATATCCTATGAATAAGATACATAAAAAACTTTTTGTGAGTGATTAGTACTACCACAGACCTAAAGGGAGCCACCTTTTATACGAGCTAATTTTGCACGCGTCATGGATTTTTGACCCCACTTCCGGTTACGATTTTTAATGTTTTCTTAAGTCATCAATAGTCCCTTAGGGTAAAGCTTTTACCCCACCGCACCGCAAGACATGTACGGGGGGTACATGTCTTGCCTACCCTTCACTCACTACCCCTAAACCTGAATACCACCTCCTTTTCAAATTTTTCGGTGCTAGGCTTGCGAGGGCCTATCGTATCATTTTCTTTTGGTTAGTTAGAATAAAATAGTTATATTTACGACAAGTGACCTAACCCACCCCCGGGGGTTGAATCTACCCACATCCCCAATAACTAAATGCCACGAATACAATGAAAATCAGCTCCGAAGGCGGAGAATACGATGGTGACAATATCTTTCGACCCAGAATCCAACTGCTACCCTCAAATCGATCCGATTTTTCGGTGCTACGCTTGCGAGGGCTGGTCGAATCGGGTTTTTTTTGGTCAATTTGAATAAAATAAATAAATATTGACCACAGGGGTGGATTTAGTGTGTGTTCAAGAACCAAAATCGCCAAAGGGGATGGGTTTTTTTCGATTTAGGGATAGTGGGCGAAGGGTAGTTCGGGAAATATTGTCACCATCGTATTCCCCGCCTTCGAAAACGGGGGTATACTGCTTTCCAGCTGATTTTCATTGTTTTCGTGGCATTTAGTTATTGGGGGGTTAGTTAGATCACCTGTGATAAATATTTAACTATTTTATTCTAACTGACTAAAAGAAAAAACGATACGACAGGCCCTCGCAAGCTTAGCACCGGAAAATCGGAAAGGGGGTGGTATTCAGGTTTAGGGGTAGTGGGTGAAGGGTAGGTCGGGAAATATTATCACCATCGTATTCCTCGCCCTTGAAAACTGGAGTATACCGTTTTCCAGCTAATTTTCGCTGTTTTCGTAGCATTTAGTTATTGGGGGTGAGGGTAGTTTCAACCCCCTGGAGTGGGTTAGGTCACCTGTGGTTAATATTTACTTATTTTATTCAATCTGATCAAGAAAAACCAGATCTGGCATGCCCTCGCAAGCGTAGCATCGGAAAGTCGGAAAAGAGGGTGGTTTTTTCGATTTGGGGGTAGCGGTTGGACGCTAGGTCGGAAAATATTGTCACCATCGTGTTCCCCGCCCTCGAAAACGGGGGGATACATGTCTTGCGGTCCGGTGGAGTAAAAGCTTTACACCAAGGGACTATTGATGACTTAAGAAAACATTAAAAATCGTAACCGGAAGTGAGGTCAAAAATCCATGACGCGGACAAAATTAGCTTATAAAAGGTGGCTCCCTTTAGGTCTGTGGTAGTACTAATCACTCACAAAAAGTTTTTCATGTATCTTATTCATAGGATATTCGACGGCCGCACAGTGGGGCAAATAGCTCATTTTTTGGACAAGCGATAATTCCCAAGCCTGGAATTAATGAAATTTAAATTTTTTTTTTTTTTAAACTCTTCGTTATAAAATTGCCTTTAATTCTATCGAGCCCAAATTTTGAAATTTCAAAATTAAAGGACTTAAATTTTGAAAGTAAATTAAAATTTTATCAAAAGATTGTTTAAAATTATAAAAAATTGTTAGTTGAGGGGTTTTTTTGGTTTCTAATCTCATTTCTGATCCCCAAATTTTGCGATTCAAAAAACCAAGGTAGCGGATCCAATATGGCGGCCATAATATTTTTTTAAATGAATTGTACATGCACAAACTGTTAAAAATTGTTACTTAGGACTTTTAAGGGTTTCTGATCGAGAATCTGAAATCTAAATTACGTAATATCGTAATCCAAAATGGCGAATCCAATATGGCGGCCATAATATTTTTTTAATTGACATGTAAATGCGCAAATTGTTAGGGGTTTTAGAGATTGCTGATCATGAACCTGAAGTCCAAATTACGTAATATCGAAATCCAAGATGGCGGATCCAATATGGTGTCCGTAAGTTAAAAAAGAATGATAAATCAAGAAGAAAACTGTTAAAATTTGTTTTTCGGGGGTTTCGCAATCTCGTTTCGGATATTAAAATTTCGATATTTTGCAAACCAGATAATTAAATTCAATATGGCTGCCATCAATTTTTAAAAAATTATGATGTACATGTGAAAATAGTTAAATTGTTACTTGCAGGTTTTTGCGATTGCTGACTACGCATTCGTAATTTCGAATTCTAAGATGGCAGATTCGAATATGCCATCTTATAAAAAAATGAGATAACCAATCAAAAATGTTGACATCTTTAAACCTAATTTTTAATAATTTGCGTATGTACATTTCATTTAAAAAGATATTATGGCCGCCATATTGGATCCGCCATATTGAATCCGCCATCTTGGATTACGATATTACATAATTTAGACTTCATATTCATTGTCAGAAACCCTTAAAAGCCCCAAGTAACAATTTTTGTCAATTTGCGCATGTACATCTCATTTAAAAATATATTATGGCCGCCATATTGGATCCGACATCTTGGATTTCGATATTACGTAATTTGGACTTCAGATTCGTGATCAGCAATCTCTAAAACCCCCAAGTAACAATTTTTAACAATTTGCGCATTTACATGTCAGTTAAAAAATATTATGGCCGCCATATTGGATTCGCCATTTTAGATTACGATATTACGTAATTTAGATTTCAGATTCTCGATCAGAAACCCTTAAAAGTCCTAAGTAACAATTTTTAACAGTTGTGCATGTACATCTCATTTAAAAAAATAATATGGCCGCCATATTGGATCCGCTATCTTGGTTTTTTGAATCGCAAAATTCGGGGATCAGAAATGAGATTAGAAACCAAAATAACCCCCCAAGTAACAATTTTTTATAATTTTAAACAATCTTTTGATAAAATTTAATCTATTCCATCTCAAACAGAACTTCCCCCAACACATCTCCTCCATGTAACCCTATTAAATTATTGAAGAACCAGTTTACATATTAGCACACATGCTTAGATGTTCTTGAACTTGAAAATCATATTTCCTTTGAATAAACTTCACCCTAAGCTGCCCCCCCCCCCCCCAATGACAAGCACAACATAAACCTTTATGCTGCTGCCAGATATAAAATTTTTTAAAGTTTTTAAACGACTTTTTATTCACGTTATTAATAAAATGTCAATTATTCTTATACCCCTCCCTCCTCTCCCGAACCATTCAGAGTGGCTATTCTTGAGCCCGAGAGAAATTGTTACTTAATTCCCTCGCCTTTCACTTGAAATTCCCATACTCGAAAAACATATATTCTTAAACAAAAGGAATAACGAGGGACCGGTAAAAGTTTGAGGGAGAAGTCTACAGTATTGTCATATTGTTCTTCACAATATAACCAATCAGAACTCTCCTATATCTGATATTTTTCAGCTGTGGTGGCCAAACACTGTTTGGTGGTGGCGTGACAGTTGACAGATCAAAATCATATTTATTCTAGTGATTTAAAAGTTAATCTCATATCACAGTATTATAGTCTCATACGAAAAGCATTGTTTATTGTGTATATAAGTGTGATGGTTGACCCGGGTGGGTCGCTTGCCGACCAGTCTGAGGAAAACAAGCAATATAAATGCAAAATTTGTGGAAAAAATTCAAGTAAAAGTGAAGTTAAATGTATAGGTGAAAACTGTGAAACAGTGTTGCATTCTAAATGCTTTGATGTTCTTGCGAAAGTTGTACACATCGATAAGAAAACATTTCGTTGTAAAATCTGTCATCTAAGCACGAAAAATAGTGATAATACTCAGGCTTCCATTGACAACAATAGTGCCAGTTGTGAAATAGTGATACTCAAAAAAGAAATCGAATGTTTAGTACGTGAAAAGGAATTATTGAATAAATACACTTCAGAAATGGAATATTCAAATACGTTATTAAAATCTAAAATCAAGGACTACGAACAACAATCTAGTGTGAGTAAAAACCTATCTTTTTTGCCTACTGATAGCGCTCCGGCGGCTTCATATAGTTCTATGGTAAAAAGAAATAATATTAGCAATGAAAATAACTCATCAGCTGTTTTACTTGTCAAGACTACGAATCAAGCTATTTCAAACAAACAAGTTGAAAGTGATATTAAGTCGAGAATAAAGCCAGGCTCTCTTAATGTAAACATTATAAACACCAAATTAGTCAAAGATGGGTTGCTTATAAATTGTAGTGATACAACTTCCTTACACACATTAAAAGAATGTTTACATCAACAAGTGGGAGAAATATACCATGTCAGCGAGGGAAAAAAATTAAACCCTCGTCTCATTGTCTATAGTGTAGAGCCTTCTGCTATCCAAAACCCAGATTTTATAAAGGATATTATTAGTGACAATAACCTCGATGTCACTGAAAATGACATAAAGCTTACCACTAAAATGAAATATAAAAACGTTGTTAATGTAATTCTGGAACTCTCCCCCTCAGTTTTTCAGTCTGTCATAAACAAAGGTTATTTATATGTTTCTTGGAAGAGATGCGCGGTGAAGCAGCACTTCAGCCTACCGAGGTGTTTTAAATGCTGAAAAATTGGACATCACAAAAAGGATTGTCGCAGTCAGTCGGTAGTATGCCCCAACTGCTCTGAAGCCCATGAAAAAAAGGACTGTGTATCGCAATCATTCGTGTGTAACAACTGTAAGATGTTGAATGCCAAATATAAGTTAAATGTATCCACTGATCACACGGTTAATGATCCACATTGTCATTTCTTTTTAAATAAAGTTGATCAACTTAAATCTAGAATAAATTATGGTAAATAATTTTCTAAATTCAAATCTTAAAATTGGTCATTTAAATGCACGATCACTGTTTACTGGCTTCGACGAATTTTTAAATCTCACTCTCGAAAATAACCTAGACATCATGTGCGTCTCTGAGACATGGTTGAATGAAGATATACCAAATAACGTCATTGATATACCTAATTATTATTTATTGCGGAATGATCGTATGGGACGAGGTGGTGGAGTCGGTATCTATGTAAAAAATTACCTGAATGCAAGTCAGGTCTTGAACGACCTGTATTGTTTTGAGGGAGTGGAGCATCTTTGGCTTGAACTGAAATTAGGAAAATCTCGCATATTAGTGGGCGTTATCTATAGGACGCCTACTAATAACGTAAACCGATTTGTAGATTATTTGGACGATTTGCTGTCTCATATAACCCCTTTATATGATAATATTTTTATACTAGGTGACTTAAATGTTGATCAATCACAAGATAATTTAGTGTCCCAATATATGACTGCTTACAGCTTTCAACAGTTGATAACTGAACCCACCCGTGTTACACATACTTCAGAAAAAATAATTGATGTGATATTTACAAGTAATAAAGATTTAGTATTAAATTCTGGACTTATAAACGCTGACACGATTTCGGACCATAGTGCTATTTTTTGTAATTTAAATTTTTCAATAACTCGACCGTCGCCCAAGTTAGCAACTTATCGAAATTTTAAAAATTTTTCGGTAAATGATTTTCAAAGTGATTTAAATAAGGTAAATTGGGATAATATCCTTTATATGAATAATATTGATGATAAAATACAATTATTTAATAGTTATATTATCGAGCTATTCGATAAGCATGCGCCATATATCACTTCTCGTATAACCAAACCTTATGCCCCTTGGATAACCAACAATATAAAGCAATTAATGAAACAACGCAAGAGAGCACATAGTAAATATAAGCGTACTAAATCGGAAAATGATTTAAATTCTTATAGAGAATTGCGTAATCTAGTGAGTGAGGCTATTCGAAACGAAAAATCAGCATATTTAAGTTACCAACAGAACAATCCAGATAAAAAAGAAATGTGGAAGGCCTTAAAATATTTAAACATAAAGCAAAACTCGGTTAATGATATTCCCACTGATTTACGAAATGTTGATGAAATAAATGATTACTTTTTATCAGTATTTAGTCCACCTAATAATTGTTTAGAAACAACTGATTATTATAGATCTAACAAATATAAAGATGACTTATCATTTTCATTTCAGATGGTAACGGTTGACAATGTACAAAATATATTGTTAGACTTGAAATCAAATGCATATGGATGTGATAACATAAGTGCCAAAATGTTGCAACTTTGTTCTCCTACGGTTTGCCCTTATATAACACATATAGTCAACTGTTGCCTAGAATGTGGTTATTTCCCTGAATCGTGGAAATTGTCGATAATAAAACCTCTTCCCAAAACAAATATTCCCAAATCATATAGTGATCTTCGTCCAATCAGTATATTACCCGTAATGTCAAAAATTCTAGAGAAAGTCATTCAACATCAGATGTACGATTATGTAATTAACTCGAAGATAATATCAAATTTTCAGTCAGGTTTTAGGAAGGGGTATAGTACTACGTCCCTACTAATGAATGTATCAGACAACATAATAACATCCCTTGATAATGGCTTAGCCACAGCACTTGTGTTATTAGACTTCTCTAAAGCCTTTGACACTTTAGATCACTCTCTGCTTTGTGCCAAACTTAATTTTTATGGATTTGATCCTGTTTCGATAAATTTTTTCACATCGTATCTCACGGGTCGACAGCAGAAAACTGTGCTGGAAGAATCATTTTCTAGAACTGGTCATGTAACGTCAGGTGTGCCACAGGGATCCGTATTGGGTCCTTTGTTGTTTTTAATATACACGTCAGACATTTTTAATAAAGTCGAATATTCTAACATGCACGCATTTGCGGACGATACTCAAATTTCTTATTCGTTTGCTCCCAAAGATACTGAACGGGCCTGTGCTAATATTAACCTTGATCTTTTGTCAATAGCTGACTATTCTAAGGCACATAATTTGAAACAAGTGTACCACTCTTCTCTTTTGTCCAAAACGATCAGAACAGTTAATAAAATCGCATATTAATATTCAAATAAATGACGAGCCAATACATATCACAAATGTTGCTAGAAACCTTGGGGTTATATATGATTGCAAATTAAGATTCCAAGAACATGTTTCTCTCTTAATAAGGAAATCTTTCTTAGCATTAAAACTTTTATATACTAACAAAAAAATTATAAATTTCAGTTTAAGAAAAAAACTTGCCGAATCAATTGTTCTGCCGATACTTAGCTACTGTATTATAATGTATTTCCCTTGTCTTGATAAAGTGACACAATATAGGTTGCAAAAAATCCAAAACTCTTGTTGTAGATTTGTTTTTGGCCTGAAAAAATATGACAGAGTATCGGCAAAAATAAAAGAGCTTGGTTGGCTTAATGTTGATAATATTTTTAAATATCATCTGTCCGTTTTCGTTCATCGTCTTCTCTACACTTCCTCACCTCGTTACCTACGGGATAAACTTTCCTTTAGACATAATATCCACCAATTAGACACTAGATATAGAAATAAATTATCGTTACCACATTTTCATTCAACTATGTTTATAAGATCGTTTACTTATAATGCCACTACGCTATATAACAACCTTAGTGATGATTTGAAAAATTTGTCTCTAAACAGTTTTCGTAAAAAAGTTAAATCATTTTACTTATTAAATCAATAAACTTTTTAAAATTATTTTAACCGTGTGTATGTATGTATCTATGTATGTATGTATGTATGTATGTATGTATGTATGTGTTTTGTTAGGTTTGTATGGTCTCTCTCTTTGTTTTATTATATATGTATTATTATTTTAAGCAATATAACTTAACTATAATTTTTTAATTATTTAACTTTTCTTTCAAGTCTCTTTTCTTTCCTTTTTATTACATTGTAGTCAGATAGGTCCTTTTTAATCTAATTTGAAAAATTATATACATTTTTTTCACACATATTTACGTCATTTTTTGTATTATCTATACTTAATTTGCTACATAACGTTTTTACGTTTATAATCGTTCACTCTGTTTTATTTACTTTCATACTTTAGGGTTAAGTGGAGTAGCTCTGCTAGACTTCGCCCTGTTGAAATTATTGTATTGTAATATTTATAATACTCAATAAAGGCAAATTATTATTATTATTATTATTATTATTAGAATGGACACCGATTATTTAAAAAAGTCGTTCATGTCACACGCACCCAAAAAGATTTATTAGTTATCTTCTAAATCATCCAAAACTTGTCTAGCCACTAAATCTTCGATATCCATTATTTAAATAAAACCGAAATAATATGATACGTCTCCAACACGCACTATCATAACCTACAAAGTATTTAAAAAATGTTTCTTTTCTGCTTTCCCTCGATTTTCTCTCACTAAAAGTAAGGGAATTAGTAGGGAGTGTTTTCGTCCACTTGGCTGGGGAAAATAAATTCAGGAATACAAACTTTACATGAGGAAGTAGAAAAAGATTATTTTCTCTTACTCATTCTACTCCCTCAAGCTCAAGTTGTGTAGAGAGGTTTAGGTTAGAATTTTTGTATTCTTTTGTCTGTTGATTTAGAGCTTATAGTATATGTACACTTCTGTGCAATAAAATCCCGTACACCTATTCTTCGCTATAATAAATCATTCTTTATTTATTTGTCATTGTCAGTGTCATATTTTCGAAATGCCGAAATTAACTGAACATGACAAAATTCTAATTCTCTCTAAAATTGAAAAGGGATGGTCTATCAGGGCATTTGCTAACCATTATCACTTAAATAAAAGTACCGTTATGAGTATGAAGAAAAGGTGGGAGGAGGAAGGTATCATAAAGAGAAGAGACGGTTTAGGTGACCGAAAAGTTCAAATCTCGCTCAAGATGAAGCGCTCCTTGGCTATTTGAGGGAAAATCCGTTTCAAACAGCAGTAGACGCTGTCTCCATGACAAATTTTCCAGCATCGAGGTCACCAGCTAGCAGAAGGATAGGAAAATCGGAATTAAAAAACTGCGTAAGTGTCAAGAAGACCATATTAATAGAAGAACATAAGCAAGCCAGCATTCTGTTTTGTTTAAATTATGTCTATTATGAGTTTTGGAACAAAGTTGTGTTTATTTTTCTAAAGCGATCAAATGGGTACTTGGTAACCTGAAAAAATAAAATGCCTTTCTTTAAAATTTGGAAACGGTTTTAATTCTAGATAGGTAAACTGACATTATTTTCATTTTGGCAATAGTTTTCTATGTTCAAATATTCTCAACCAGAAATTTTTTTTGTGAGGTGTCCAGCAAGAAATCGATTTTGTGAATCGTTATCTGTACTATTATATACGTGAAATCTAATGTATGTCTGTTTGTATATCCAAAAATCCTGGCCACTTCCAGACGATGTAGATTCTTAAATTTTGGCAAAGTTATAGGCATGTCACACTTGTAGACACTTAAAATTTGGTACAGTTTTAAGTTTTAAGATTCAGATATAGAAAAATATTTAAAAATAACAAAATCATCCTCCGACCTGTTAAGGCATTAAAGTTGAAAAGGGACATTAAACAGATTATGTAAGAAAAATGTAAAAAAAATATGTTCCAAAAAAATTGAAATATCGAAAATCTTTAAAATTGTAACCGGTGTGAGTGATATAGTTAAATAATTTCAAAATATAGGAAGAAATAAAAACCCAAAAAAATTTAACCAGAGGGTCATGTTATATACAGTGTCCGCCAAAAAATCTGCACCATATGGGAAATTCTGTTGTTATTGACTTTCTGGAAAATTTTATTTTTAATAAAAGTTAGTACGTGCTCTCAAACGAAGAAGGAACAACAGAAATGTGTGTTAGTCCCGGCGCTTAGGTCGGGAAATTAATTTTTTGAAATTGTCCCTAGCTTTATTTTTGAAGATATCGAAAAATGTTATTCAAAAAAGTTGCTTATAATGCGAAGTAATATCAAGATATCAAATTTGGTTGTTCCATTTTAAAAATAAAAATTTTTCACTTTTTTACGCATAATTCCTGAACTATATGTTCAGCCTAAGTAATGGATTAAAATCCACTTTGAACAACTTTGATCAGTACTTTTTTGACCAAATAAACAGTTTGGGAAAAAATACTGAATTTCTGCCTAGTTGTTCTCCTTTTTTCTAGTGTTAACTTCTTTGAAATGTTTTAATACAAGGCGCTTAAAAAGAGTTTTATTTAGCGATTTGTATTAAAAAATTTCAGAAAAGTTAACACTAGAAAAAAAGAACAACTATGCTCCAAGAAATTCGGTATTTTTGCCCAAAATTCTTATTTGGTCAAAAAAGTGCTGCTAAAAGTTGTTCAAAGTGGATTTTAATCTATTAGTTAAGCTAAAAATATTAAATAGAAAGAATTACTAATAACAGAAAAATGTTTTAAAATATAGTTCAGGAATTAATGAGCAAAATAATGGAAACATATTAATTTTTAAAATGGAACAACCAGATATCTGAATATAACTTTGCATTATAAGCAACTTCTGTAAATAATGTTTTTCGATATCTTCAAAAATAGAGGTAGTTTACTCTTGAGACAATTAAAAAAAAATAATTTTCCGACTTAAACTCCAGGACTAACAAATATCTGTGTAGTCCCTTTTTTGTTTAAGAACATTTGGTGCATGTTCTTTTCTCAAAAATAAAATTTTTCAGAAAATCAATAACAGAGTATCCCATATGGCGGACACTGTATATAGGTTGAAAAACATTTCTCACGGCAAACATTAGTATAGCCATCCACGAAATGATAAAAATAACTCATAGAGCATAAAACCATGACGTATCGAGAAACCCATCTAGCTCCTGAACTATAGAGCGATGTACACAGAAATGCTCATATCCCCTGTAGATAGATACTATATCCAAGAGAGAACAGGAAATTATTTCATTAATCTATATAAATAAATAATATAACAAAATACATGGGCAATATGAAATGTTCATCCACTATCCTCAAATATGTTGTCACCTTTTAAACGTCAGCATATTGCATTGCGATGGTTAATTTTTAATATATTTTCAGCGCAACAGTTAGTCCAGCGCAATTAGTCATTATAAATGAAAAATGGCGGAACCAAGCTACAGTGAATGGATTTGAATGTTTTTTTTATTGGATTTCTAATGCCCTATACTAAAAAGTTTACCCATTTGAAAATTACCGCAATTTCGAAAATCCGTAAATTAAAAATAAAAAATAAATTTTTTAGAAATCTTAACGGAAAATACAATTATAGGAATTTTTTAATACTTCTTTTAGGAAAATAATGATTGTTATAGTTTTCGAGGTTGTTTATAAAGAATATGTAAAAAAATGTTAAAATTAATTTGAAGATGGCAGAAGCTCCAAAAAGCGAAATAAATGAATAGTACAGTAGGTGAAGCTTTTAAATCCTAGCCCGAAAACTATGTAATAAATTTTCAAATTTTTTTCTTCAACATGCTTCATAAAGCATGTACATAAGAATTTATATGGCCATTTTTCCTGCTTTGTGGTTAGGTGGAATTACCCCTTCCTAGAGATCCTCTTCTTAGAGGTTGTTGCAAAAAAATACATATAATCTGATAGAGAATCAAATTATAAGAAGGAAAGGACTTATACACTTTTTTTCTGAAATACATATTTTTCGAGATATTGCGAACTGAAAATTGCAATTTTCACCCTCTAAAATCAGTATTCCCATAAGTTTTTTTTTAAATTACTCGAAAAATGTGGACTTTAAAAAATACAAGGGTACAAAATTAAAGCTTTTACGGAAACAAATTGAATGCTTTCTTTCTTTTTTTTTTTTTTCGATGTTTAGTTTTGGAAATATGACATTTTCAAAATGGCGCCGAAATGTTCAGAAAAAATATGAGACGTTAAAATCTAAAATTACTCAAAATTTACAACTATGAGAAAAATTGTTATTCTTATAAAAATTAAAGGTATTAAAATTTTATTTCGATTGAGACATATTACGACCTTTTATACTGAAAACTAAAAAAGTTAGTAGAGCATTTAAAAATTTAGGCGCCATTTTTTTCAGTCATATTGCTATAATTTCTCATTAATTAATTTTTTTTTAATCCTATATATTATTAATGCATATTATTACTAACATGCTGAATTTTTTTAGGATTATTAAAATAATTATTTTTAATTCTGTACTCATTTTCAATAATAAAAATTTTCATAATTTTTTGAAAAAAATCGGGTTTTTGGAAATTGCTCAGAAAATATTTTTTTATAAAAAATGGTAAGAGTACAAAAATGAAGCTTATAAAAAAACGAATAGTTTAGTTTTTTTTTACTTTCCAACGACAAAGGTTTAAAAATGGTGCTTGAGCGCATACACAAGAAAATTGTGTATTTAAAATTGAAATATTTCTACTAACTATAAGATTGATAAAAACATGATATAAAAATAAAATGAAGCTTATAAAAAAACGAAGTTTGGATTTTTATTTCTTTTTTCCTACGACAAACTGCTCCAGAGATATGACAATTTGAAATAATGTTGAAACTTTTCAGTTTGTACGCGCATTTTAAATATCTATAGTACGTAGAGAAACGACCAATAGCCGTCTATTATTCGAAGAATACGCAGAAAAAGCGGTTTGCATTGCACTTTAGCATGTTTAGAGTGCAGATTAAAAATGTTATTTAATTAGTTTAATGGGGTATTTTCCTATTTTTTTTTTTTTTTTTTATTGGAAAATATAGAATATGTACAAACAAGCCTTCCAATGCCGATTTCCGAGAAAATAATTATCAATTTTTGGAGAAAGCAGAAGTTAAAATAAGTGGAGCAACAGGTGTTTTAAATTGGTGACGTAGGTAGTTTGGCCGATGACGTAGGTAGACTGTATGGATTTGTTGATAGAATGGTTTTATACAAAACAGTGTGGTGTTGCCAAGTTGAAATTCCTTCTCTAGTTCTAGTGATGATATTTGAAGAAAACAGGAGTACAAAGCTTATTTATTAAATCAATTTTAATATATTCATCCACGAAATTTAATTTTGTGATATAAAAAATAATTATGGGCGGTGACTTATTAAATATTTTAAATAATTTTTAATGCCGATTAGATTTTTAAAAACATATTTAGCATAATATGGCAACAATGTCAACGGATAGTCAAATGACAGATGTGTTTTAACGGGTTGGGTTGATTTGAAGCATTTCAATTTCTTTTATCGAGGTATTTACTGTTATTTACAAATAATAGATACTGCCTTCGAAAAGATGTTTTATAAAAAGTTGTGGAAACACAATTAGCGTCGGAAAAATGTTTGTAACTGTTCCGAAAAATATGAATATTCGAAGAACTTGGTGGCAAGCTTCCAATATTTCTGATCCCATCCCTTTAGGTTCATTTTTATTTTGTTGTTACTATTAATCAGCCACTTATTAGTTACATTACTGTTAATTAATTAAAACACACTTACTAATAATGAGTGTACTTACATACTTAAATAGAAGTGTTTACCTTTGCGTTTTCACATTTTTCACGTTTGCTGACAAAAAATCCAAATTTTGTTTATACAGTGTGTCTCACTTTTCATCACTACACCCTAATATCTCGGCCATTTGTTGATCGATTTAGATCAAATTTGGTATACTTGTTTTGCTTCAGATTGTGATTAAAAAGTTATTTAATTTTTTTTTTTCGAAATTAAATACGCCTACTATGATAAAAAAAATTTGGCAAAAATTAGGAATTTATATTAGCGATTGAGATAGGGTTTTTGTTTACAGAATCTTGTTCGGCATGACCTAAAACCCCTGTATACCAAATTTCGTTAAAAAATATTCATTCTTTTTTAAAAAAAATCATATCTAAGATTTCAATAATAATCACCCTTCTATTCGAGTTATTTATTGTCGGATATTTACATAACTTGGCAGTCGTGTAATAAAGACGCTAATTAAGCATTAGGACACATTTTTTTATCCAAAACAGTATTATGAAATGAATATTTGAAAAATGGTGGCTATTTTTTAAAATACTCATAACTCGGCATACCAATATCTTTGTTAACATGGAGTGCTTTGGAATGGATTAGACAATTCCTATTATTTCAATTTTATCAGCAATAATTAATTGTTGTGCAGCCATCTTTAAGTTTAATTTGACATTCGGTGCAATTATCAAATCTATTCCAAAGCACTCCATGTTAACAAAGATATTGGATTGGTATGCTGAGTTCTAAGTATTTTAAAAAATAGCTACAATTTTTCAAATATTAATTTCATAATAGTGTTTTGGATAAAAATGTGTCCTAATGCTTAATTAGCGTCTTTATTACACGACTGCCAAGTTATGTAAGTATCCGACAATAAATAACTCGAATAGCAGGGTGATTATTATTGAAATGTTAGATATGATTTTTTTTTAAAGGAATTAATATTTCTTAACGAAATTTGGTATACGGGGGTTTTAGGTCATGCCTTACAAGATTCTGTAAAAACAAAAACCCTACCTCAATCGCTAATATAAATTCCCAATTTTTGCCAATTTTTTTTTTATCATAGTAGGCGTATTTAATTTCGAAAAAAAAAAAAATTAAATAACTTTTTAATCACAATCTGAAGCAAAAGAAGTATACCAAATTTGATCTAAATCGATCAACAAATGGCCGAGATATTGGGGTGTAGTGGTGAAAAGTGAGACACACTGTAGAAAGAATCTATCATGTCGTAATCAACTTTGGGCAGATTGGATGAATCTCCTTTCACAAAATTCAACTCCATCTTAACAGTTTATTGATAAAATATAAAATAACGAAATCAAACGCCACATAAACAAACAAATAAATCTAACCTATGTTTCTTTCATTTGTATTATGACAAGAATTGACAAATGGCAGCAAGCAAGCAAAGTTGAAAGTTGGAAGAGAGCCGTTTTTATACAATGTTGCAACATAATCCTCGCCGCGAATTTTTTTTACATTTTCAAGATAGCTTCTAAATAATATACATAAATACCTTTTAATTCCTTCTAAATACATGTATATAATATTTATTGATTTTCAAGATATTGAGCAAAATAGAAGTGTTATAAGTAAAATAATGTAAAGAAAATACACAATTTGGCATTCATATAAGATAGTTACAGTCTAAGCGAAAGTTGTCTGTTATTGGTTAAATTATTTCCCGCCAAATAAAATCATTTGAAATCTGCGTCTAGACGGGCGTATTCTTATTTCTTATTTTTATTTAAGAAATTATTGTTTTGGTTTAAATTGATTATGCAGTAATTTCTAAAATAATAACATTACTTGATATATATCACCAAAACTGAATTTAAAAAAAATGGAAAATACCCCATTGTATTTGATTTATTTATAATAATCTGTATTTTTAATAAAATTAGACATATTACTATACCCTCTTGTGACCAATTTTATTCCACCATTTTTTCTTTATAAATTTAGACCTCATAATCATACTCAGCGACCTAAAAATCATAAGTTTATGGATTTTCGTGAATTTATTTATAACATTACAAGAATTATTCATTTTTCAGTATTTAAAGGTGATTTCAACCCTTAATATTTTCGTGTCATAAGTTTCGATCTCACAGTCATATTCAGAGACCTCAAAAACACAAGTCCATGGATTTTCGTTAATTTATTCGTAAAATTAGAAGAGTAATCAATTTGTCAGTTTTTAAGGGTTGTTTTCCACACTTTACAATAAAAAGCTGGTAATGCGACAATATAGATTTTAAAAATTACAGATGAAAATTTCATTTTTTTACAAATTCTTTATAAACAACCTCGAAAACTATAACAATCATTATTTTCTTAAAAGAAATGTTTAATTTTGTTTTAAATTACGGATTTTCGAAATTGCGGTAATTTTCAATGGGTAAACTTTTTAGTTTATGGCATTAGAAATCCAACAAAAAAAATGATTAGAATTCATTCACTATAGCTAGGTTCCGCGGTACAAACCTAATTGCATTGGACTAAGTCACTCTACATTACTTACAGAACATTTCCATACACAAAGTAAGTGTGGTTATAAAGTATAAACTATCGTATCCCCTTGTATCACATAGTTACAGGCTACTTAGAATAAGTAAAAAGTAATACTAGACTGCTTCCTTTGCCACGAGAAAACTTATGCCATCATAACAGTAAATGATAAAATATAGATCTACATTATGTGTATATTTATACGGCAATTAAGATGTCATTTGAATCGTATTGCGAGAAATTGTTACAGTAATATAGGAAAGTGCTCCTGGGCGAACGGCAAGAGATACACATACCTCCCCTTATGATAGCGTTACGTGTTCTTTATTAGACACTTTTGACAGAGAACGCGTTAAAAAATTATGTTTGTTGTACTATAAATAACATAATTAAAATGCAAATGAGTTTCCTATTGAAATAAAGATGTGTACGTTATTTATTTTACTTTTATTGTGATTTGCAATGGTGGAAAGCTCGTGAGAGAACCAAACTTGGTATATTATGAAATTGAAGTCCATAATATTTCTATTTTATACGTAATAATTTATTGTTACACTCGCTCTCCTCGCAAATATGTAAACGAAGAGTATATTGCATTTGGTCAGGACATAGACCAGGAGCCCGCCGACCACTAATTGGGTGTCAAAATGTGTGAATTCTTGTTAATTTGGGGCAGTAGAGCACAGAAATGACCATGCCAGCTCTTTTTTTGGGGGGCAGGGGCTTGCGGCAGAGCCCCAAAGGTGTAAGAAATATGACTTGTAAAAGTAAAAAAAAGTCACAAATAAGTCACAAGTTTACGCATGGGGGTTGGAGGGATTTCTCATGAATCCAGACTCTCATTCATTTTGGGCGGTACAAGGAAGCGCTACGCTCTCCCAAATTTGAAAAATAAGTCAGATTAAAAAAAATGATAAATTTATGAATGCAATCAGATATCTGGTAAGTATGAACCTCCTGAGTGCGAAGAGACACTCGCCATCTTTGAAAAGTGGTGCAAACGTCTTGCCTTTCACGATAATTGACGGCTTATCGGTTCTTTCTACCACATATACTAGTTATCCTTGTAATTCGATGAGTATCATAAATTTACGACCGGCAATCAGAAACTTGGTAGTTATGAACCTCCTGAGAGCGAAAAATACATTCGCCATCTTTAAAAAGTGGCGCGAAGGTCTTGTCTTTCAGAATAATTGATCGAGTATTATCGGAGCTTCCTACCGCATATATTGGTGTAATTCGATGAATGTTTTAAATTTACTACTGGCACTCAGATACTTGGTAAGTATGAATCTCCTCATTGCGAAAATACGTGCGCCATCTTTGACAAGTGGTATAACGGGTCAGCTAGAGGGAGTTGAAACGTCTAAGCGCCTGGTTTCACTATAATTATTTATTTTCATTCTAATAAAGTTTGTTTTTTTCTGATTAGTTTCTCTTCTAGTTTTAATTATTCTCTCTATAATTATCCTCTCGTACATGTGACACACACACACACACAAACACGCATGCGCGCACACAAGTTTCTGATTGAATTACACGGATAACCAGTACATACGATCTACCTCTGGTAAAATTATTTCGAGATATGTTTGTCGTGTCAAAGTAAATTCATAAAATATAGGCCCAACTACTTTGTTTTGAAATATATTTATTTTGTATCACGTGACCTATACATGATATTGTTTCTTTTGATCACGTTTCAATAAAATATAGGTAAGATCCTACAACTTTTATACGAAACTTTTTTTTCTATTTTCAATGATAACAGAAATAAATGGGGGTCAACATATAGTGAATAACCCTGTACAACGACATGTTAAACATTACTTACATCGTACTTACACATTATTCAGAAAAAAATGTGTTTTTACAGTCATGTCATGGGAAATTTACTTAGTAAAGCGCTCAATTACTCTGTAATTTTACTAGTTCTTTTATCAGTGTATATTAAATCAAAATGTTGTTTAAATAAATGAATTTTTTTATGCTCACTCAACTCGATATATTTTTTAATGAGGGTATAAAAGTAACGCATACTCAACTCTCTGTATCTTGGACAATTTTCATCGTAGAGAGGTCAGCAAAAACCAGACTGAAGGTGTTTGAGCAAACTATCAGCAACAAAATATTTATTTTTAAACAATATTTTCAGAGATACTTAAAAAACGCATTTTTATCTCTCTACATCCTTAAAAAACACTCTCTTGCACGCTTTGTAATTAGGGACTTATCGGTTTCCATTAACACCGACCCTGACTTCCTAATTTGTACTTTTTTAAAATCTATTTTTCCCGTACTAAATGACAATAAAGAATTAATATTATCATTACAATCAGCTGTAGTCACGTCTTTGAATATTAATACCTGATTATATTGAAAAGGTTTGTTGTCTATCCCTTCGTTAAAATCTCTCAACTTGTCCTTTAATGAATAAATGTATTCTTTCTCTACGTATTCTTTCTCTACTGCTTTACCATGTGTCTCCCGCGGCAACTGTTTTTAGACTCGAAAAAATGTAGGCGCGTGCCTTCGTACGTGTCAGGATTGTTTAATACCCCGTTCTTCCGTAATTATACATCTGCCATTACTCCAAGGTTATTTTTTATCATTGAGAACGATATTTATGCAGCTAGATGCGCTCACCTGTTTAATAAAAATAATAATAATGTACTAGTACACCTACGCCCTTACTATTACAACAAATCTCAGCGGGATAGAATGATGCAAATTGGAGGTTACAAGGTGGCCTCCAAAGGAAAGGAAAAGTGATGCGGTGTATACTGGGTGTTTGAAGCGCAATACTTCCTGTTGTTTGAAACTTAATTAGGCGGGTTTCAATTTTGAAAGAGATTCTACTTGTGAGATATTTAAAAATAATTAAATGTTGTTTTTCTTTCAGTTTCAATCCATTATACTATTAAGAATAAGAGATATGGAGAAGTGAATACTTCTCTAGCTGTATTTTAGAAATAAAACCAAATGGAATATAGGATATTTTTCAACTAAATAAAATCATTTGCAGTTGTATAAAAAGGTTCGTCGCTTTATCTGTCATTAAAGTCTCCTCAGGTTTTATCAGAATTCTTGCTGTAAGTTCCCCAAAGCTGTACAAATTATATTTTCTACTATAATACTCCAGAAGCATATAATTAGAAGAAAAAAATAGCAAATAAGTTATAATTCAAATAAGGCGGCAAGGCGGCAAAATAAAAATGTAATTAAAACACCTACGATGCGATGCGATGACGATTATGACGGTATTGTAAACTTGTTTATTAGCTATTCCTTATTTTGGTGGTCACGTTTTGTGTCTAGCCATTAAAAAATTAATTTGAGTAGTGATGAAAGTGATGTGTGAAAAAGAATACACCTTGTTCAAGGATTGGTTCAAGCAGGAGACAATCAATAGTATTTAAAAAATGCGTAATTCCTCTTTTAATGCAAACGTTTTTAAATCGTTTTAACACTTTAGTCAAAGTATTCACTACTAAAGGCCACATTGAATTATGGATAATGCGGACTCGAGTTTCTCAAATGTAACCTAAAAAATTAAATGTAAAAAAGACTTTTATTATTTAGGTGTACTAAAACGAAAAAAATAAGTTATGTTGAATTCATCGTCTTAAAAGCTTGTATGTATGGTAGGGTGTTTCAGCTAAAAGTCCCCGGGTCATTATCTCGTAAAATAATAAAGATATTTAAAATTTGTAAATTGCGGATAATTGACACCAAAACGGACCTTAAATAACTGCAGTTAAAATTGTTTCTTCGCAGTACACAGAGATGGCGCTGCGGTGAGAAATTATTTCTCGATGGCTGGAACCTTGAAACACGAATAAATTGTGAATAATTTTGATAATGTAAAAAAATTTGTAAATACCAGCCGTTTTGGAGCCACTTGAATTTTTTTCTACATTTTTTTGTCTCTGTGAATTTTGAAAACTTCTGTAACTTTTCTGTTTATCATTTTAGAACACCAGTTATTTAGAACTTTTATCTTATTATATTCCATACTTCTTATATTATTACATATTTTGAAAATTTTTATAATTTTCAGAATTTTTCAAATGCAACTAATTTTTAAAATTTGAAATTAGTAAAAATTTTCAAAATATGTAATAATATAAGAAGTATGGAATATAATAAGATAAAAGTTCTAAATAATTGGTGTTTAGGACACAGAAAAGTTACAGAAGTTTTCAAAATTTACAGAGACAAAAAAATGGAGAAAAAAATTAGGTCCAAAACGGCTGGTATTTACAAAATTCTTTACATAGTCAAAATTATTCACAATTTATTCATTAATCGTACGAATTATGTTTCAAAGTTTCAACCATCGAAAAATAATTTCTCTCCGCAGCGCCATCTCTGTGCACTGCGAAGGAACAATTCTAACTGCAGTTATTTAAGACATTTTTTGGTGTCAATTATCCGAGCTTTACAAATGTTAAGTATCTTTATTATTTTACGAGATAATGACCCGGGAACTTTTAGCTGAAACACCCTGTATAAAGTTTATTTTTAAAGTTTTTTTTACATTTAATTTTATTTTTAAATTTTTAGTTACGTCTTAATTAGTTTTATATGCATTGCGCCGTCCTCCGACATTTCTCAGAATACACTATCCGACATAGAAATTATAATTTAAACCGGATCCTTCGCCATTTCTTAGAATACAACGTCTGAGTGAATCGACTAAATTATAGCATTAAAACTAAAAAATACACTTTTTGGTACCATATTATTGTATTGTCACCCGAACTACACCTGTATGCAAAATTTCAACTGCCATTGGACGACGTTAAGTGGATCAAAATTAACTTACAAGATTTGAACTAAAAATACTAACATACTAACAAACAAACTAACCAACATATATACATACAAAGCAAGTTAAATGAAAGCTTGTAAAAATAGATCAAAGAAGCAAAAACCTTATCAAGAGATGAAATAACAAATGCATATCAGAAGCACCAGTTTCAACATACTTAATTAACAAAATGATGAAATCATATTAATGAAATAATGAAAGTATAACTAGAATATTTACATAATTTTTGAGCACTCTAAAGGATACTCTTCCTTTTCGTAGTTTTTTGAAAATGTGTTAATTTTTATGTCTGTTTTTTAAACTGTAATTCTTTCCAACTTGATTGACGAAATGCTCGTCGGTAAATTATACAATATTCCCATTTTTGTAGAATTTTATCAAAAGTTACAACACTGTAATTTTTAGCTTACTGTCTGTCTATCTAGTGGCGTTAAATTCACAAAATTATTTGACGGGCAAATATATTTGGTAGATAGTTAACGTTACCGCCAACAAACAAATCACCATCAGTGAAAAATGTACAGGGTGGACACGCTGAAAACGAAAATTAATAAAAGAAATATGACGGAGAACAATAATATATGGAACCATTTAAGATACTGACTTGAAATTTGACACACGTATGTATTTTAACGAGATCTGGTTGAAGGGTTGGGGGTAAATGAGGGTAAATAGGTAAATCAAGTAGGTAAGAGTTCATAAAATTGGTATTTAGTATATACAAGAGAAGACAATGTCTGAAAAAAATATTGTGATTTAATATGTGTACAAGAACCAAAGGCCTCAATTTTTTTACTCCATCCACTCCCACTACCACCCCCCATTTCATATTGTGAAAATTGAACGTGGTTTAATCTTACATAATTTTAGATTTTTTAATTTTCTAAACAACCTGTATATGACATGTTAGCTTACTCCATGGCAATTATATTTTTAACAAAAGCAAAACTTTTTATGAGGAATAAATTTTCTACGTAAAATAAGAAATAAAAAAGTTTACCCTTTTATCCATTCTAACTGTGGACATACTGTGTGTAAGTAATAATATAAACAATACTTTTACTAGGTAGTAATATAAACAATAGTTTGGAATGTGACATTTACCGGAAACCAACCTGCACAGACACAATCATACATAAAAAGTCCAAACAATCAAACCAAATAAAAATGGCATCATTTCTCGCTTTCATCCATCGTTTGCTATTCTTTCCGTTAAGTCAAGAAAATTATGAAAAATAAGTTAAGACTACTAAAGAAAGTGCTAGAAATAATGGATATAATAAAAATTTGATAGATAAACTAATAAAAAATAAACAAAAGAAGAATTTACGTAAGTAGTTCTATGCTGATTCCTCACAGGAAACCAAAATTTATAAATGTATCGATTATAGGCCCAAGATTAGTGACAAAATTAGTAACAAACTTAATAAATTAGGATGTAAAACAATTTCTGTTAATAAAAACAACTACCGATGTCGCATATCGTTTTATGGGTTTTTGGGGTAGACGATTCCAAATATTATATTATTAAAGTTCCATAAACAGTTATTTCCACATACAAATTTTTTTCGTTGGGAGAGACTTGGTTAGAAAATCTGGATGTGGAAGTAGTGATTTCTTGAGCAGCGGTTTTTTGTCTAATTTTAATTTAATTAATTCCAAATTCATTTATCTACTTCTAAACACAAGATATAGCAAATAATAAAACTTACTTTAATTATTTAATTATTTATCCCATTTTTAATAATGTTTACGAGTCAGTAATCAGTGATAGTTCCTGCGCTCCTGCCGGAGATTCGTACGCTGTCAAATCATAAATCTAACATAAATGCGAACGATCAGCTGGACACATGCGTGACCTTCATATTTGTCAACGTTCAGAGATTATGAAATATGTATTAATTTCTTAAATTCTAATTTGCTGCCAATCAAATTATTCCCTTAATTAATGCCGTTCGTATACCTTAATATGGTTATTAATTGTTATTAATTACTATTATGCACACTTATGGAAAACTCATATTTGGTAGTCTTCTAGTTCTATTGGAACCATTCTTCTATTCTAATTTTAGGTATCTCAGAGTCAATACATTCCCGCTTAGCTGCCCTCCCCCTTGTCTTGACGTGCGTAAATTTCCTATTGGTCGAAAATACTCAGTATGGTACTAGTTTTCACCAAGCCAGTTTGCTCTGTGTTTCTTAATTAAAAAGTGCAATTTTGTGCACTCCAGACTTGGATTTATAAGAAACTCATATTGACGTTGTGATTTTATTTTTGTGATAACAATCACGACCTACGACTTTTGTCGGAGCTTGGTTCTGTAGGTACTTACTTTTTTGTCAGCCTCGTGGTCACGTATATATTACAGACATTCAATTTTTGTAGTAATGTATGACGGTCCAGTGGCTGAAGTCTTGCCTTGCTTCAGGAAGGCGCACATATATACTTCAGAATGTTAATAAATTTTATTTACTTTTGCTTGCTTGCCTTCCAATCCAAGGGTCGTGCGTTCGAATCCCAGACAGGTTGAATGTCTTTTAATAACTTTTTTTACACTAACGAGTGTTTCACCAACAGTTGGTATCACAAAATATAGAATGTCCAAAAACTAAAATTATTTACAAGAAAACTGCGAAGAGTATCCTATCGAATGTGTAACAATTATATAAAAAGTTCAGTAAATCGGCGAAGAGTATGTTTTTAGCTTGTTTCATTCTATGTGAATCCGAAATTGCATAGTTTTACTTAGGGGCGAGCGTATATGCCTCTAGACTGTGTATGTATTTCGATACTCCAGTGAAGGCAACGTGCAGCGGGGTTAGTACTTGGATGGGTGAAATCCATCTTGAAGCGACCTCGCCCCACCTTCTAACGGCTTGTATATCAGCGTATACGTGGAAGCTATGTAATTTCGAAACGAGGATTACGTCTTTCGGAGGGAATGTAAAATAGGCGGTCCCTTGTCTACCAAAAGTTAGGCAAGTAAAAGATCCCTACTCCTCTTACGAGAAGAGGTTCGGCAAAATTTCCAGGCGGGGGTAGATCGTCTCCTGGCGTAGGTGTTAGGCCCTGGTAGCGGAAATAAGCCGACGTTAAATAAATAGATAAAATGAATACCTATTTGGTTAAGGTATTTCTATCGGAGCGAGAGAGAGAGAGAGAGAGAGAGTGATACACGGTGGGAAAGAGATAGCGCGTGGCGACGAAACGTGACAACATCGCAACTTTCATCTCGCACGTGAACAATGACATGAGAATGTCAAAAAATGTCACTTTTCGTACGCTCTTGTAGGCGCGAATTATCGATTTCGCCGGTGTGATTTACGATGTCCATCACATGCAATTCTTCCTCTTTCCATAATGACATAGTATGACTCTTCATCTCATATATTAAAAAAGATCTGAACGTTCAAAGATTTCGTGTTTTGCCTTCTTTGCAGATTGCGAAAACGGACGCCTCAACGCGGTTTTTGTCAAACAAATCGAAAAGTATCACTCCTAGCAAAAAAATAGAAATCTCCCAGGTAAAGATCATAAACCGGGAAACAATTTACTGTTTTTGTTCGAATAGAAATTGTAAGTAATTATGAAATAAACAACTTGCTGGGCCAAAGCGGCACTAAACTTAATCCGATCTCAACCAATACCTTTTCAGATCTTCTGGAGCACTAAAGAAACCCTCATGCAAAGTTTCATCTAAATCCGTTTAGTACACACACACAGAGATAGATATTTTTCAAAAAACAATTTTTTGGGTTCCTGGGACCTCAAAACGTAAAGATTTGATGTTGTCTCAATTTCCGACTTTGGGCCAATTCTAGTAACCTCCAACAATTTTGTGGAAAAGTTAAAATTGAAAATCTTAAGTGATATTAACGAATTAATGAAAATAAAACTTGTTTCAAATGAACGTACTGACGATTATCTATATTTTTTTGGGTTTGATATTTATTTTATATATATTTATTTATATTTTTACGTATTTATTGCCATAAATAGTATTAGCATAAATTATATTAATATTAATAAAAAGTTATTGCTGATATTGTATTGATATTTGTGATTTATAGCACTGTATGAGCGCACGCTTACTTTGAAACGATGGCCTGTTAACTTGCATACGTTATCTAACGTGTGATGAAAAATTGGTTTTTGTCTCTAGCGCAAGATACGAACGATTCTAAAGATACCGTTATTTAGCGAAAGATAAAAAATTGAACCCCTGTTCGTCTGTTTGAAGAAAGGGCGAGACTGGCTAATGCGGTGTTGCCAGTTTTCATGTACGCGTGAAATTCCCATCGTTTTCAGATATTGTATCCCGAATTACTTAAAAACCAGACGCAAGAAGTTTCTCAAACTGAGGGTACACTTTTATAATAACCATTAAAACTCACACTCAAGAATTTTAAAGAATCTGACGTTTGAGATAAAAATTAAGGCGATAAATTCACGGGAAATTACCCTTCCCTATCGTTTCCTTGCTAATAACGTGAATTTTGAGAGGTATCATAACTGGAAAAGTAGACACAAGATCGTTCTCAAAATTTGCCAGTGGTTTTACCAAACCATTATCTACATCCTAGCGAAATTTGAAAACAATCTAACGTTAACGACTTTCTCGGTAGAAATACCTTAACACTTGGCTCGAATACGGCGTAATTCACTTCTGCGTAGTGTCATTGATATTAACTACAAGACTAATATCTTTTTTATTTTTAATGTCTGATACCTTTGCGGTCCTTGCATTTATCAGATTTAGTGTTGTTAATGTTCACCGAAGTGGATTTTCCTTCATATAGCTAATGAACAATGAAGATGGCTGTCTCGGCGTTCCTGACACCAACTTTCTTTCACGGAAGTAGAAAAATATTTTTTCGTCATACCTCAAGTATACTCTAATTCCATTGGTTTGTCGATCGTAAGGACGCTTTATGTACTAAATACTTGTTGCCATTGGTAACGGGTCGTTATTTTTCATAACGTCCCTAGGGAAATAAAGTAAATTTGGGAACATTTTCTGTTTCATATAGCAACAACTTTTTTGGAAGTAAATCCAGACAAGCCTTACTTGCTATGTCTTCTATATAGCCCAGACGACAGAGATCATTTTATAGTGAAACCCACAAAAAGTTGCAGACTGAACAAGTTTTTTTTAATGAGTTCGTGAAAGTATATAGAATAATATCCTGAAAAGTTTACATTCCGCTCGGATGCAGAACATAGAAAAAGTGAAAAAAATATTTTTTTTATCAATTTTTTCAAAACTTTTAAATTAAGTCAGGCTAGGAAATAACAAAAAATACAGGTAAGTAGACCACGTGCTTCTGAACAAAAAATGTTGTAATAAAATTTATCGCTAAAGCCACGGTTTTCCCGGAAAAAAATAGTGAAGTAACTTTGTAACTCTGCTCGGCCAAACGCACAATTAAATGCATACTACGGAACCTCTAAAAATTCTTAGCAGTTCTAACAAGTAAAATAAAGCTTTTTTTCTCTTTCTGATTACACATTTTTAATATTTTTAATAAATAGTGAGTCTGGAGAGAAAATATAAAATTATGAACGCATACACAGACACCACACAGCAGCTGAATCGTTCGCATGAATTTTTACTGTATTGTATTTATTACAGATACACCTATCCACATTTCAGCTATATCCATTGAATTCCATATACAATTGTTAATATATTGGAAAAGTTCCAGAATTTATATTCAAAACAATCAAAGATATTTTCATAGTTATAAGGATAAGATCGTGACAATCGCAATTTCTTATCATGATATGATTAATCATATTTACGAAAAAATGCATAAAAGTAAACGAATTTGTGTTTGAGCAATCGAAAAGTAAGTATACATTTTTTCCGAAACAGTGATATTTTATTTTTTCCAATGGGTCAATTTTTCGGCAAGTTACAGCCTCCAATATATATATTTATCAAGAAAATCATCAAGTAATTAAATTAAAGTGATTTGAGATGTACTTTTTTTTGAATCCACGTTACTACAACTTAATAAACCATAATAATCATAAAGTGTACATTAGACCAACCCAAAAAAAAAAAAAAAATCTTGTCATATTTTATGTCTTACCCTGTAAAAATGTTCCTTTTTATGTAAAAGAAAAAATGCTCTTTTGATTACAAAAAAAAATGAATTTTAAAACGTGCTACCACGCTTTAAAGTACGCTATTTCAATCATTTTGAGTTATCTACAAAAATTAGGCTGCGGGCTTCATCTAATATATGTTTTTTAGTGCCAAAGTGGTTTTTCACTTTAAATATTATATAAATAATTGAAAATTATCGAGTAAAATTTTTTTGTAAGAAACCCGATAAAAAAAATCTACTTTAAAATGCTAAAAAATGGACAAAAGGAAAATCTCAAATAAATCTGCTTTAGGCCTGCCGAAAATACTTTTTCAATATGTTCCAAAACATATCTAAACCAAAATTTACTATAATTACTTGCAAGCGAGCAGAAACTAGAGTGCCAAAATTAAAGTTTTCAGGGTGTATTTCACAATTTTACTAATAAAAGCACTAAAAATATATCATTAAAATTGTAAATAACTAATGAAGTTACTTAAATAATATTTTTTTTCTTGCAAAATTATATCAAATATAGAAAATATTGTTTTTTGAGGCCCGGGTTTTTAAGGATAGGCTCGAATTTATTTAAGTTATTCACCATTGTAAATAATTATTATTAATAATAATTTTTTAATTTATTATATATTTTTTTTTGTTTTCGTACATTTCTTTGTTTCTGCACTTTGTGTTAACAGTAAAGCTTGTTTTTGTTCTTCATCTATTGTAATAACATTATTAAATCGAGAAGTCAACGCAATTTGACATTCAGCAGAATCATTGACAACTTTAAGATTTATGCATACATTTTTTCCACACACATAATGATGGCCTGAATTCCATAGATAAACAAATACCCGAATAATTTTTTTTTTTTGGATCTACAAAACCTCTAACATTACGTTGCGGCTCCCGTAAATTTTCTTTTTTTGAATTTTGTATCATTTTTATTTTTATTTCATGAGTCACTTTATCATCAAAAAATGCAAGGCACACGAGTTCCTCCGAAAGATACCAGAGGTGATTGGTGAATTTATTTAATAATAATAATATTTCTTGTCCTCGTCATGAACTTATTAGAAGATTTATATGAATATGAAAAAATAAATAAAAAATTGTCTCCATTATTATTAAATAAATTCACCTCTGGTATCGGAGGAACTCGTAAGCCTTGCATTTTTTGATGCTAAAGTGACTCATGAAATAAAAATTAAAATGATACAAAAGTTAAAAAAAAAAAGAAAATTTACGGGAGCCGCAAAGTAATGTTAGAGGTTTTGTAGATCAAAAAAAAAATGATTCGGGTATTTGTTTATCCGATTTTATATCAAAGAAAAGTTTAAATTTTTTTAAAATTAAAAATATAAACGTTGACTCTTTAAAGAAAAATCCAGATCTATGGAATTCAGGCCATCATTATGTGTGTGGAAAAAATGTATGCATAAATCTTAAAGTTGTCAGTGATTCTGCTGAATGTCAAATTGCGTTGACTTCTCGATTTAAAAATGTTATTACAATAGATCAAGAACGAAAACAAGCTTTACTGATAACACAAAGTGCAGAAACAAAGAAATGTACAAAAACAAAAAAATATATATAATAAATTAAAAAATTATTATTAATAATAATTATTTACAATGGCGAATAAGTTAAACAAATTCAAGCCTATCCTTAAAAATCCGGGGCCTCAAAAAACAATATTTTCTATATTTAATATAATTTTCCAGGAAAAAAATATTATTTAAGTAACTTCATTAGTTATTTACAATTTTAATGATATATTTTTGGTGCTTTTATTAGTAAAATTGTGAAATACACCCTGAAAACTTTAATTTTCGCACTCTAGTTTCTGCTCGCTTGCAAGTAATTATAGTAAATTTTGGTTTAGATATGTTTTGGAATATATTGAAAAAGTATTTTCGGCAGGCCTAAAGCAGATTTATATGAGATTTTCCTTTTGTCCATTTTTTAACATTTTAAAGTAGTTTTTTTTTTGTCGGGTTTCTTACAAAAAAATTTTACTCGATAATTTTCAATTATTAAGATAATATTTAAAGTGAAAAATCACTTTGGCACTGAAAAACATATATTAGATGAAGCCCGCAGCCTAATTTTTGTAGATAACGCAAAATGATTGAAATAGCGTACTTTAGAGCGTGGTAGCACATTTTAAAATTCATTTTTTTTTTAATCAAAAGAGCATTTCTTCTTTTACATAAAAAGGAACATTTTTACAGGGTGAGACATAAAATATGACAAGATTTTTTTTTTTTGGGTTGGTCTAGTGTACATACTTTTTAACAGTTCTCAATGAAGAAAGAATTTTTTTGAAGGGCTTTTATTTTTTTCTATATTTTTTATTGCGACGATTGAGTTCGGACGTGATAATATATATAAGTATATTTTTCCCATCCATCATTTGCTTGTTTTGTTTGAAACAAAAAAGCATCAGAAAGCTACAATTTCAATCTTTTAAATAAATCACCACTCATACAGATTGAACAAATTTTGATTTAGTGACACGTAATTCAATGCGTCGGTGTCACAGTGATGCGTATTCAAGCGCGCGCACGCATGTATCTCGCTTCGAGTTATGACGTTACACTTGACTATTTTTTCCGGGAAAACCGTGGGCTTTAGCGACAAATTTTGTTAGCACATTTTTTGTTTATAAATACGTGATCTATCCATCTGTGTTTTTTGTTTTTCCTAGCTTGACTTAATTTCAAAATTTTGAAAAAAGGGATGAAAAAAATGTTTTTTCACTTTTTTCTTATGTTTTGCATCCGAGCGAAATGTAAACTTTTCAGGATATTATTCTATACACTTTCACGAACTCACTAAAAAAAAGTTTACACAGTTTGCAACTTTTTGTGGGTAAATACCTTCATCGACTGGGCTAATATCCCACATTATTTTAAAAAATGTTTAGAGCTATTATAAAGTGAGATCCCAGAGCTGCCAGACCTACGTCATTTTAGCAAAGCTAATATTTTGACAACAAATAGTGTAATATCTAGTTAAGAACGTATGCGTATTTGCTAGTTTGAAAGCGGGGCCCTTTTGCAGAAAACAGGTATAGAAGGTACATAAAAATTTTATTTAGTACGTTAAAGTATGATAGCTGGATTATTTTACACGTGACACGCTAACTACATGGTGTAAGCGTCAACCTCCGGAACTTAAAGTTCGAGGTTCGATCCCTGAGCGTTCTCAGTTTTCTGCAAAAGGGCCCCGCTTTCAAACTAGCAAATACGCATACGTTCTTAATTAGATATTACACTATTTGTTGTCAAAATATTAGCTTTGCTAAAATGACGTAGGTCTGGCAGCTCTGGGATCTTGGACCATTATAATGATATGATTTAATTTATCTTGACAGTAATTGTCATTTGAATAGAAGCCGCGTCGTAAATTTATTTTATTGACAGTTGCCATGGACAGTTTTTCTCAAGTTTTTTTCTAGTATAATGATTCAGGGGTATGACGAAAAACATAATATGTACCGCGGGTCGTACAGTGCACTTACGACCTTTGGTAACATAAATAACTATTTCATGACAATAAAAATATTTATGATATGTCAATATCCGCTATTTAGAAATGTACGGCGGTACCCTATAACGAGCAATTTTCCGAACTATAAACAAACTATTAAACGAAACATGTGTTCAAGAATACATCCTGAAGACTAATTGTTATAACGTAAATTACTATTTACTGTTAACTCATTTGATCCCACTTTTTAATAAACACCAAGTAATAATACCTTATACTGCCATCCAATCAAGATAGACATTACTATTAGTGATAGAATAGATGCCCGGATACAAAAATCGAGAGTGTTAACAGAACTGATAGTCACTGAACTATGCAGAATATAAAACTAAAAGTTATTAACCGTTTCTCTCTATCGGAGCTGAAAAATAAAGCAATTTTCCCCAGTAACTTACGCATTTCGTTATGTATCTGTTAATCTTATAATTAAATTAATTATTGGTTTTGTGTTCCACCTAATCACAGACCGAACCACTAGATAGTTATTAGTCGAATACTTTACACGATCACTGAAATAATTCGTTTCTTTTCATTACAATAATATCTGGATACAAATATATAACTGAGATTTAAATCTCATTGGTATTCGATCCTGTTTGCAACTTTGTATCAAATAGTACGTGATTACTGTTTGGATATACCTATTTATGTTTCTGTGACTCAACATACATTTGTTTTACTATACAAGAATTATTTTCAGCATTACATATTATATAAATTGTCATTTTCCTCGTTTATATTTAAGTCGCATAAGCAAAACTTAAATTGTATGCGAATTGGTAAAAAATAGTAGATGACACAACCATAGTGTACTCTCGTTACAGCATGAAAATATATGATGTGGTTAATACAATACACAAATAAAAATAGTCAACAAACAAATCACTTGTCTTGTGAACTTTTCTAAAAATCTTAATTATTTATTCAAATAACGTATTATAGGCGTCTGAAAATAAGAAGTACGCCACCTGGTGGACTCTAGTCAAATTAATTACTAGGCCATTCGGCCATTGTCTCTTTAGTGTACGATGATATTAACAATAAGTAAAATGATAAACTGAGATATTAAGTTATTAAAAATATGATAGCGTTTAAGGGGGCTACGAACACACGACACAATTTGCTGAAGCCAACCTAGTCGGTATCCTTTGTAGATTGCAGGAACAACTAGTGAAAGTTGAGTCGTCGGCAATGTTCAAAGCATACCCTCTTTGGTGTAGACACCCATAAGCAGGCATCGAGAGGGAAAAAGCTGGTGCAAATATCGTGGCCCCGAATGGCAATAATAGTGGCCGGGACAATCACATATTGTAAGTGAAATTTTTGAAATAAATAAATATATGCAATTCCAGTATATTTAAAAGTAATATATACTATTGCGTCATTATGTTTTACCCCTGAATATTTCTATTTCATATTTTACAAAATACTGTCATTTGTTTTACTTAAAGAATTAATAAATATCTTTTCATTTATATTCAATGTATCACTATTTTCATGGGTATTTGAATTTGAGACACTTGTTTGTAAACATAGAGCATATACATTTAGTAAGTTTTGTGTTGAATGGGTTGTACCACACAAAATATGTCCTGCATTTAAAACATATTCCCCTTCGTACACACACTTAGAATTTTTACATTTTTAGTGGCTCCCAAATATTCCATACATTGTAATATGCTTAACCTAAATGTCACTCATGTTTCCTGAAAAAAAGTGATTTAAACTACAACTGTACATAAATTTAATAAAATATTTAAGTATATTAATATTAGCCAGACACCGTTTATGTCGAAGAAACTGTACTTTTCAAGGGAAAAACTAGGTAACCTAAAAAAATATGAATTTTGCTGAATAATGTCATTGACATCTTGCAAATCAATTAAAACAAAATCTTGAAAACCATTAGGCCATGTATTATTAAAACTATTGTTTTTAATGCCAAAAATAACAATAAACAGAAAGAAACAAGGTACGCAATTCGTCACATAAACAAAGAATGGCCCATTAATAGTTCACGGATTCTCCGCTTTGGCGCTGACATCTTAAATTCAGATGCGTATAGTACAGTACCTAGAGATTGAAATATGTATATTTAGGAATAATTTCACATGTAATTATAATTTTTGTTTATGGGTTATTGTAATAAAAAGTATCATCTTCAGTTTCTATATGATCCGGACACTTGCTCTTACCCCCAAGGGGTGAAAACCACCCCTAAATTTAGATATCTAATATTTGAAGAAATATTACTGATTTATGTATACGTAGGATATTTATGTTTTTGGGATCGCTGATTACGAATCTGAAGTCAAAATGAAAAAATGGCTGCTCGAATGTGGCGGATGGATTTTTTTTTTGTAAAGCAAGTGTTCCAAATGAACAAAAAAAATTGAACGTGTTATATATCAACGAAAAATAGCATTTAAAAAAAATAATTACTGGAAAATTAAAATAACAAAATGGCGACATTTTATTAAAAATAATATGAAAACGCACATTGTTTCAGCTATAACTTATGTATTTTTCATGATATAGAAACCAGTAAACAATCATTTTAAAGGCTGATTAAATATATTTAATTGTGTCACTTAGAATTTTTTATGAAAGTATCTTAGAGTTTCTAAGATATTCAACATTTAAACTAAATACTTCATAATGTAAATGTTCAGATGCCATCTATAAACTTAAATATCTTCGAAACTGTTAATCCTACATAAATGTATAAAAAAATATAAATTCATTCTCTGTTTATAAGTTTTATATTTGATGTCCACCATTTTCTCGTTAAAGCAAATATTTATTGAGATATTTGCAAAGAAACAAACATTTTACGTTTTTTTGAAAATTCCTTTATATTTTAAAAATAATTTTTTTCTAAAGCAAGTGCAATGGACGAAAAAATCCAAGCGTCTTGTTGATGAAAAACAGTACATAAAATTATATTTTTTTAATTTCTGACTATTTACATTAACAAAACGGCGACGTTTTTATTAAAGAAATGTGAAGAGCACATTACTTCTGTCTTTGTTTTTTAAGGTGTACAAATAGTCAAAAAATCATTTCAAGGTCTAATTAATAGTCTTTCATTTTGGTGGTTAGCGTCTTTGACGTAAGTGCTATAATTTCTGATATAGTTAACAGTTAAACTAAATATTTCGTCTAATAAACGTTCAGATGCCATCTTTAAACTTCCAGATCTCCGAAACCATTAATTCTACAGAATTTAGAAACAAACGAAATTCATCCTCAATTTAGTAGCTTTCTAATTCGTCTCTAACATGTTTTCACTTAATGTTATACTTTCGGAGTTATTTGACGAAAATCGTTTTCAAATAGCTCCTTTTTCAAGCCATAATCCCAATTTTCAAGACGTTACAGTTTAAAAACTGCCAATTTATATGAAAAGTATAGGACCTTTTCTTCTCAGAGTATGATTCTCTTTCAGCTCCAATGTTTTTTTAAGGATCATCCACCCCATGTAAATTAGCAAGCCTTCGCATAATATTGAAACTTTTCTTTGATATATTCATTATTAATTTGCCAAAAATAAACGAAATCCAATTTATTATCCCGACGCCATTTCTTAGTATTACGCTCAATATGTATGGAGCAATTATCTTGTTGGAAGATAAAATTATCATCTGGATAAGGTAGTTAGTTCCCTTACTGACGGCAACATAATATTTTCCAAGTATCCCAATATAATTAGTGGAATTAAGATGACCATCAATAAACTAGTACATTCCCATATCTCTTCAACTAATCCATGCCCAGGGATTAACAGAAAAATGTTCCGATGTAATTGGATCGAATGTAAAATTTTGATTGTATCTTTGCCCACGAGGCCTATAAACACGAACACGCCCATCATTACACGACTGGAAAACTTTTTCATCAGAAAATATGACTTTTGACCAGTCTTGAGTCTTCATTGTTCAGCATATGGTTGAGTCCAAAAATGAACCATCCTTGTTTTTTCTTCCATTAATTTGTATTTTTTAGCAGCAGAACTACACTTCAGAATGCAATTTGTAATTATTCTACAGGCAGTATATCTTGCATCAACTGCGGATTTTCACGAAGGTAATTTATAAGGGCTTCACCTTGTGGCTCATTACTTCGTTTAGAACTACTAGATTCATGCTTGCGGCATATAGTTCTTTAATCTTCCCATTTTTTTTTAAACTTTCATTACACTGCATTTATTTATGTTGTGTTCAGAAACAATTGCTCTTATAAACAATCCATTTTCCAATTTAGAAAGAATACTAATCTTCTGAATTTCTGTTAGTTGTCTAGCCATTACTAAAAATTGACAAAAATTTAAAATGTTAAATAATGATTTTAGTCCCTTGAGGTAAACCAGATAAACCAAAGGCAAAGAGCCCAAAAGTTCTGCGACTGGACCGCAAGACATCTCCTCCATTTTCGAGCGTGGGGAACACGATGATGACAATATTTTCCAACCTACTCTCCAACCACTACCAAAAATCACCACTTTTTCCGATTTTCCGGTGCTAGGCATTTTTCTATCGGAAAATTTTATTAACGAAAGTTGTTTAGAATCGTCCAAAAACCCCAAATCCAAAATTTAATCAAAATTAAAAAATATTGAAATTTTGTTTAAAAATAATGCCCAAGTCCGAAAACAGCATTTAAATGGGTTCCTTTGTTTAAAAAATTCATAACAATTTAGTTTGAAATTAAACCCAAGCTGTCACATAGTTGTCAAGTAATCAGTAGTCTTTTTTATATTTTTTAAATTTACCATTTTTTTTATTTTTCAATTTTTTTATTTTGATAAAAAATTGGGTTTTAGGTTTTTGGACAATTCTGAACAACTTTCTTTAATAAAATTTTCCGATAAAAAATGCCTAGCGCCGGAAAATAGGAGAAAGAGGTGTTTTTTTTTTCGAGAGTAGGGCGGAAAATATTGTCACCATCGTGTTCCCCGTCCTCGAAAACGGGGGAGTACTTGTCTTGCGGTCCAGTCGCAGAACCTTTGGGGTAAAAGCTTTACCTCAAGGCACTATTCCTTAATCAAAACTTGAATATTAATAAACTTCAACTTGAAAAAAATTGTGACAGTTGACGTTTAGATAATGACTGTTATCAATATTTTTCGCAAGTCATATTTACATTGCTAAAATAAAGTGTACTATTTTTTTTGAAATCAAATGCACATACTATACAAGTATTTTTAGTAAAATTGTGGTCAGAACACAATTAAGTGAACATCACGGTCTTTAGCATAACAGCAAGAAATGTATTAAAATCTATTAAAACAAGACAAAACATCAATTTTCTCGATAACGACTTTTAAGGTCAATAGTAACTTTCCTCCTATGCAAAAGAATCTTTTAAGAACTTTTGATCAGGATCTGGTCACAAATAATTTTAACCATATTTGAAACACATAGGAGTCAAAAATAATCCCTCTCCTTTAAAGGCACGAGTGGCTTTTGGAGAAAATATTTGACAAAATAAGACATCTGTCAAGAGATAAAACTCTATGTTGGAGTTCCGACAGTGCTGTCAAAAGCAGAACGTTACTATCAATGATGACATGAATGGTCCCAAAAATGGGGTGTCATTGGCAACCGAGTTAATGAGTAAAATAATTAACAAATAACACCAGAAATTATTCCTACGGCATTCACAGAATTTGTTATTTTGGTAAAACTGCTTAATAACAGGCGCTGACCCAAAACTTATTGTGGCGTTTCTACGAATTATGTGCATGAACTTTCCCCAAGAATACTCACTAACAAATTTTTATGAACCACCTAATTGAAGTGTTTTCTCAAATAACAAAGGAGTGATAAAATAAACCAAATCTATTAATGAAAATTCGATATATTTATTCGAGCACAATACGATTCTACTGATATGTTTATGTTTTCGTTGGGAGATATACCTACGCACATAATGGCATTGATGTGTTCTTAGAATATACTATCATGCTATTATATTATTTTTATTATGAATGACAGCATTGTGTACGGAAACAGTGATATTGTTAAACTTTAATTATATATTTCGGTCACATATCATGTCGGATTTTTATTATCTATTCAATGTAATTAATTTCAATTTTAATCAATGTGTTACGTTGCGATATACACATCTGCATTGAGCATTGTTATGATTGATTTCATGTGTGACGAGGTAATAATCTTGTAATATACGATAGAAGACTTACTCTGTAGGTCACAGGAAGGGCAAAATTAAATTTTGTGTAATTCCTTTTTAGTACAGTCACTTGATGTCAAAAAATACCCAAACTTCGGACTAGTTTCATAGGGTCCATAGCGGCTTGGAATTTTATTTATGATTGCGGATTCTTAATCTTTAGGGTCAGGTAGGTCAAAACAGTACAAAGGTTGTCAGTGTTTCTATATTCATCTTAAATGCGTCAATTTAAAAAAAATACGTTGAGTTAACTTCAAACACTTCTATCTCCTAAGCTATTATCTTTATCAAAAGAAAATAAAAAAAGAACGTTTTCCTTAGTGTAAAATCTTTTAGATAATGAATCCATCATGGTCAAAAAGAACTGAGCGTAAACATAATGGTTAGGACTTACAAAAAACTCGATTTGGAATTTTTCTTTCAATTTGCAATTTACTGGAACCAGAAAATTGATACTTTTTTGTGTAAAAAAATCAAAATTTTGCCTTTATTTTCTTTGCATCGCTTTTGATTTTGCAGATATCAAAATTTGCCAAAAGAAAAATTTTAATCTACTATAATAGGCTTTAATTTGTATCAAGGTATAGGTATATGTTAAAAGGCTTTTTTAAGCCAGAGTTATGACTGTTTGATGACCTTTTCAGGGACACGTTCAAATGTACTTAACATTAACTGTATTTCGGCAACGATGAGCCCAAACAAATTTTTAATTCATGGATTATTTTTGTTATTTCATAATTTTTGTTATGACAAACTTTTTCGAAACTGTAACCCTCTTCGAGTAATTTGCTTAAAACCTTTGAAAGATTAGTGTTTCTTGCTTAAAAATCAACGGGTGTCACCTGGTCATTTTCGCGCCGTTAACCATCCATCACCGCCATTACCTCAAGTCCACGTCATACCGCTGCTTCGCTCCCGCCTGCCATAAATAACCTCGCTGTAACCGCACCGTAACTGCACGATAGTCATATCATAGCCTGGGTACTGTCTGGTATATATATTAGTAGATTTAGACTAACTTAGTGTTGGTATTGTAACTTGTAGGAAATAAATAGACATTATTTACCGAATTATGTGTTTTACTGTGTGTGTGTGTGAAAGTCTGATACATCCCAATTGACCCACTGGAATTTTCTGTTTTTCTCCACTGTAGCTATCCCAGCCCTACTGAAACAAACTGTATTAAGAGGTTAGTGTGGGACCTTTGCCCCACGTAAAAATTGTAAAGGTGGCGCCCGAGTAACCGAACCATTACTAAGGTGCCAAAAGTGACACTTTCCGGCATCACCGGAAAGTATACGTCACAAATAATAATAATAATACATTTATTTTACTCAAAGTAAAAATGGTACAAGTTGAACTGTAGAGCTCTTCTTTCATTTGACCAAATACAAATAACCTAAATCTAAGATTGTAAAAAGATTATAAAAAAATATTAATACATGTAAATCTAAAATTTCAAGAAAAAAATAATTATTATTTTATTTGTTAATATTCAGTAATGAATTGTAATAATCTAACAAATGTTATATTTTATAATAATAATAATAACAATAATAACAACAGCTGCACTCAGACATGCGAACAGACAAGGGGAACGGGCAGACCCCGCGAAGCGAAGCAAAAAGGTTAAAAGTAAATAAAATTATATCGGAAAAGAAAAAGAAATATATGCACATCTACAACGCAGCATCAAGTCTCCTGCTTCTGATCAGCCAAAATGTAATTTTCGACAACTTTAATAACATTTTTTTTTTATTTATATTGTTTATATTCATGAAGTTCATTCCAAAGTAGAGATGCAAAATACATAAATGATCTTTGAAAAATCGCAGTTTCATGCTGAGGCACCAAAAAATATTGTATGTATCTTGTATTATGCAAGTGATCTCGTGAAATTAACTTATTTCTTAAGTACCAGGCCTGTAGCTAGAAAGTGCTTTCAGGGCGGGCAAACAATTATTCAGGACGGGCCCGTAAAAAAAGTCCAAAAAAAATTTTTTGATTAGCGGGGGGGCAATACAAAAAAATTTTAATCCAAAAAAAACTTTTTAATCCGAAAAATTTAGACAATTTTTACCCAATCTCTTTCAAAATATTTAAAAGACAGTTAAAATTACCCCCATTACAATCACCGTAGGTCGGGCGAAACTTATTCCAGGACGGGCAATGCCCGTCCTGGCCCCCCCTAGCTACAGGCCTGTTAAGTACTGAGGTTCGTCATGAATTATTCCCCAAATAAGTCTGAGCGTGTGTAAACGTCTGCGGTTTTACATGTTTAATATGCTACGTTTATTTAGATGTGGTGATATCTGTGGTCTATATGGGATACTGTAAATATAACGCATACATGAATTTTGAAGTTTTTGAATTTTCTTTTTTGCTGTCGCCGATAATAACTTTCCCTATACAACATCACCATAATCAACTAAAGATAATACGAGTGAATCACAAAATTTTGATTTACACTCTCTAGATATGTCTTTCGCAAAACTGTATAATTTTTTAATCGACTGTAAGCGAATTTCAGTTTGGAAAAAATATATTTCTCAAAGCCTAATTATATTAATTATACGTATATAAAAATGTTTTTTGTTAAATTCAGATAATTTTGTACATGGAAAAAGACAATTGCCATTTTCGCCACCCTAATCATTAATTCTAAAAATTACCGGTAAATACCGGTTAACCGGTTATTTACATTTTTATTTACCGATTTACCGGTTATTAAAACTTCCGGTAAATTGCAATCCCTACGCAATATATCGTGCCTTTATCGCATCTCTTATTGGGGTGATATAAAAAGCACGTAGAGACAAAAATCGGGGATTGGAGTACACGTTACAACCAGTGCGGCCATAAGGCTAGTTGAGTTTATAAACAAAAGTGAATTTGTCCCTCAATAATTAATATGTAAGTATCCACACCTGCAGAATTTGTTGGTTTAGTTATTTGTTGTGTTGTGTTATTTTGTTTGCACGAGCATTTGTCTAGTAGAAACGTGGCATGTAGAATTTGATAGTGTGGTTATTGCTGCTGCAGGTGTATCTTGATAATAAAGTACATCATGTTGACAGTGTTAAGTTTGCCTAAAAATGACATAAATTTGCATTTTGGCATAGTTACAGCTTGATGCAAATCTATAAATTTGTTTCTGTAACCATCGTCTAAAGTATACGTCGATTTCCGGCAGTTACTGTAGGTACATAAACATTTTTATTCTTCCATTGTGGCCATCGGCGAATTGCAGTTTATAAGGGCCATATTCCCTTGATTTCCTTTATACCTACATCGTAGTTGTTTGACGATGTCTCAGCATTTTCGCTAGTGTAGTCCAGTTTTTTGATTTTGAGCAATAGTGATTTGTGGGGCTTGTTTACCTATCTTCCGGTTAAGCAAATGTACAGACTTGTTTTCGCGAGGACTTCGTCTTTGTCTTTAAGAAACTTATGTAGATATTTATTAATGGATGTGAGACCTGGACCATGACAAAAAGAGACGAGGAAATACTCCGAATATTCGAAAGAAAGGTTCTACGGAAGATACATGGGCTAGTCCAGAACGCTGATAGAACATGGAGAATCCGCATGAATGCTGAACTGAATCAGATCAATAAGGGGAGTGACATTATTAAATATATAAAAATCCAAAGACTAACTTGGCTGGGACATGACAACAGAATGGAAAATTCGAGAGTAACTAAGAAAGTATATGAGTGGAAACCTGCTGGGAGACGAAGAAGAGAAAGACCTAGGATGAGATGGATAGATGATGTTGAAGATGACCTGAGAGCTATGAATATTAGAAACTGGAGAAGAAAAACTCAAGAGAGAACAGATTGGAAGAAACTAGCCAGACAGGCAAAGATCCACCCTGGGTTATGATGCCAAAAGAAGAAAAAGAAGATATTTTTTAATACAACATATGTAAATTGTCAATCGTGCGCAAGCATATCATTTTTGTACAGTTTAGTTAAGTTTATTACTATGCCTTTGATTTTTGATCATTAGTAATATCTATTTATTAATTCCTATTCATTTTTTTACAATCTTACGTGTATTAGACGGATGAACCGTTCGTTTGTTTTTAACTAAATCCGAAGTAAAATAATCTGAGTTGGCCAACATCTTTTCTTTTTATGAATAACCGTTTATACTTATGTTATTAGTATGTCTGTCCCTCCTTGTGTATTTTGTATTTTTATAAGTTGTTTGTAAAAATAATCGTAAGCACAATTTATTTTCCCACAACCTGATTTGTCTCGTTTGCTTTACCGATACATTTATCTTCACAATAAATTTTGTTATTGATAAATCATTATTTTTTTTATTTCAAAAGTCCCTTAGTTTCTTTACGAATTTTACCTTTTGATATATTCTCTTTCTTCTAAGTGATAAGCTGGGTTTTTTATTTAATTAAAGGATTAACTTTTGATTTTGTTTTACCTTATAAAAATTGATTTTTTAATAGTTTTACTTTGTTTGAAACTCACTATATATATATATATATATATTTAATTTATATTTAACTGAATTTTGACCGTCATCTTCTAAGAATTAGGCCGTAGCAGAGCTTTAATTTTTGGTTACTTTTAGTATGTTAGTTGGATGGCCACGTACTATGTATGTACCGAATTCCTTGATATTAAGAGTTTTTTAAACTAATTTTCATGAAATGACTGCACTACTACATAGCTCAGTCAATAAAGGAGGTGTAGAGTGCGTGAGCAGGGACCTAAGCGATTACTTCAGAAAGTTGTTCAGGGTTCTTAGGGAGTAAACATACTAAAAGTCCTGACGTCTAGGAGGTGAGCCGGAGGGGTGAGGGGGGAAAGAATGTCCCACTTTTGGTTTTTTCGCTTATATCTCGATAATGGTGCGTCGTAGGGAAAAATTTTCTTATACCGAATGAAAGCTCATGAAATTCTCGACAACTTTCATTTTATATATTTTTTTCGAATTCGCAACCGTTTTCGAGCTACACGCTCCGGAAAAGTAAAAATTTTCGAAAAACAGATTTTTACCTGAAAAATAGAAAATTGTAAGATGATAAAAAAGTCACATATAAGGTAAGTAATTTTATTAATTTAATTTTATACACAGATCATATAAGCTTAACTAAGATACCTCCATTTATAGTGCCGAGGCTAGGGCTATTCTCAAAGCCTTAGAATACGTCGTCAGAAATAAACATGAACATTGCACTATTTTATCGGATTCACTGTCTGTTCTTCAAAGTATTGCTAACAGTCAAGACATTAACTACACTATTCATACGCGTATTGCCGAAATTAAAATGTTAGTAAATAACTTAAAAGAAAGAGGAAGGTTAATCAAATTTGTGTGGGTTAAAGCTCATACAGGCTTAGAACATAATGAAGAAGTAGACATCATAACAAAAAAGTATTAACGATGGAGAAATTTTGAACTATGAACTACACGTCCAAGAGTGTATAAGTATATTGAAAAAAAAAAGTAAAAATGCGTGGTCAACCTTATGGAAAGAATATAGTATAACAAATTCTACTCGCTACACAACCATTCAGCCAGATATTCCTACTTGTTATTGGCAAAAAGATTTAAAATACTCAAGAAGAGAAGTAACTACAATAAACAGACTATAATTTGGTCACGGGTGCTATCCGGCGCACCTCAAGAAGATAAGAGTTGTGGACACAGACTTGTGCAATATACTTGCAATGTCACTGCAGATTTGGATCATATTTTTTTGACTGCTTAAGTAGAAAGCGATGTATTCCATAAAAATTAAAGTAGTCTGAATATTTACCTTCCTAATAATATCTGTCATTTATTAGCTCTATATAAAAAAAATATCTATGACGTAATACTCGAATTGCTCAAAGACATTAAAATCGACGTTTAGAATAGATATCCATTCCTTTGTTTTTTTCCTATTGTTATATATTCCTTTCCTTCACGTTTTCATCCTCTTTGGACGTGAGGCTCCTGACAAGGGTTCCTCGTCCATGGCATCCTCATCCTCAGTGGTGGGTGGTTCTTGCTGAAGGGGCTCTACGTCGTCTTCATCGTCGTCCTCGTCGTAAACAGGCACACCGTAGAACAGTTCAGCATTGCTTTCCGGCAACCACATTTGTCACTACCACAATCCTTGGTGCAGCGGCAAAATATCGTTTTCAGTAGGACCTCCGGTGCTGGTGGATCTTCTGTTATAATTGGCACCAGGGTGTCTCCTACATGTTTCCACCCCCACATGTTGGGAAAACTGCAACCTTTTCATCGTGATTTTTTATCGATGAGCTGTCGGAGGAAAGAGTGAATGCACAATCTTTGCGGGACAACTTGATGTCTGAGAATGGCAAGTCCACTATCTTATTCATTGCCTCTTTACCAACTCGAACAGCATCTTAGCAATTTATTGTGGCTTCTCCCACCACCCCATTCGCAATTGACGTAATGTCACTGGTTTGTGGGAAGGGAGGATGAGCAAAATAACTAAGATAGTGGCCACATCCGGTGTATTTACTCTAGCTGTGGCGTAAATTTGAGGTAAAAATCTGTTTTTCGAAAATTTTTACCTTTCCGGAGCGTGTAGCTCGAAAACGGTTGCGAATTCGAAAAAAGTATATAAAAAGTTGTAGAGAATTTCATGAGCTTTCATTTCGTGTAAGTAAAATGTTTCCCTACGACGCACCATTTTCGAGATATAAGCGAAAATACCAAAAGTGGGCCATTCTCTCACCCCCCACCCCTCCGGCTCACCACCTAGGCGTCAGGACTTTTAGTATGTTCACTCCCTAAGTACCCTGAACAACTTTCTAAAGGAATCGCTTAGGTCCCTGCTCACGCACTCTACACCACCCTTTGAGCTATTCATTGACTGGACTACACAACTGTAAGTTGCTAGCGAAGCTACATAAAACCTCGCTGTATATTACTGCTGAAAAAATTATTTTAATATTAGTTATTTAAAACTATTATCATGCAGGTAGTATAAAAATTAAGTATATTTTTCTTTATTAAAAGTATCTACGTGAAGTAGGTGTGAAAAATCGAATTCATTCTCCCGACCTTTTTTTGTTGACATTATAAGTTACCAGCAGCACTTAGAGGTTATATTTATATCATAAATATACCAAACTTGTATAATATTATATTCTGTAATTATATATAATATACATAATATAGGGATTAACGTACCACGTTAAAATAATAGTATGTGAATATAAATAAGTACTTAGTGGCAGTTTAAAGTCTTTGACTTGTGCTACGTTAAAATGTTTTTTTTTTTTTCATAAACTCGGCAATCTTATACTAATCCACAGCTGGTAAATTTCCAGAGCTAGGTAGCTTTTACAATATAGCCGGAAAGCAAGGCCCTTGAAATGTGCAAAATAAAAGTGGCCCACGCAACTCGCGAACATACAAAAACTGGTGATAATCTCATGTAAAATGACCAGCCGAATTTGATTATGGAGGTCACAATTCGATTCGGAATTGAGAAATAGGAAAAATTTGCATTTTTCAGCTTTTTCATAAAATTTCTGAATCATAATGAATTGATCGCCATACATAAAAATCGGTAAAGGTATCTACCCAAAAATTACCTGTCTGTTTATCATGCTTTATTTATTCTTCTTATTCGCAATATCCTGCTGGACGTTTTATGATTCATAAATTAATCTTTATATTAATACTGTATATTTTTCTTCCTAGGTGTATTAAGTGTATGCGAAACATTATTGTCATCCGTCACATTTTTTCTTTAATTATTTTAAGATATCATCCTCCGTCACATATTTTTAATTTTTTCTTTTGCATCTTTTGTTTTTCATATTTTTCTTCTTTGACAAATGTTGATAACTACATGCGAAACATTCCTTACATTTTTCATATTTTTTTTTGTACACCCTGTACAATTTTCTTAATATCTTTCTTTGACAGTTGTGTTAACTGCATGCCAAATATTATCCGTCACATTTTTAAAAAATTTTGTTGGGATGACCACCCTCTATTTATTTCATATTTTTCTTCTTTAAGAGTTGTATTAACTGCATGCGAAATATTATCATCCTTCATCGCGTTTTTTAAGTGTTGTGTGGGGGTGACTGCCCTGTATATTTTTTTTGGTGACCACCACGATATTTTCGTTTTTTTGACAGTTGTTTTAACTACATGCGAAATATTGTTATCCTCCGTCGCATTTTTTCTTTTTTCTTTTAAGTGACCCCACCCTGTATTTTTTTATATTTTTCTTCCTTGAAAGTTGTGTGTCAAATATTACTCTGGTCCGTCGTTTTTTTTCCTTAATTATATTTATTACGGAGTCCACTCTGTATATTTTTCAACTGAACTGTAAGCCAGTTCTTTGGTGGCAGTAGAGTTAACTACTTACCAAGTATTGTCCTTCTTCGTCAAGAGGTTTTGTAGATAAAGCGTCATCAGACGCCAGACCGACAGACAGAGACTGAAGAAATTGAACGTCTTTAATTTTTGTAATCTACGTAGTCTGAAGCGTGGAAATCCAGAAAAATCTCGAAGGGCGATTTTTTCACTTTTACAATACTGTAATGTGTTACAACCCTTAGAATGAATGTAGTGTATTTGCACCTACTCGAGAAACCTACCAGAAGTTAGTTCTGGTGACATCTGGAATGATCTAGAGAATGGTGGCGTCATCACAGAACAATCGAGATCTGTCATTTTTGGGTATAAAAGACCGACCGCATTCTCGGCGAGTAGTTCAGAAAGTTCAGAAAGTATAAAAAGTGAGGTTAAGACTTCAAAGATAAACAAAGTGATAAACATTGTGATTTTTAGTCAGTAAAGTGTAAATAATAGTATTGTGAAGTATCCAGTAAATATTTAATAAAGTGTGTTAGTGGACATCTCTTGTTATAATTTTTGGAACCCACGGAATTTGCAAGGGGTAGTTTCCTAAGGGTGGAAACACGTCACAAATTGGTGTCAGAAAGCGGAATTTTATGACAAGAGGAGCTCTGAAGTTGTGCTGGAGTGTTCGAGAAGTATTTTCGAGGGTTAGTGCTAATACGGAGGACTCGTTTACTGGACATTGTTCGAGGGTTATTTTCGAACAGGAAAATAGTGTTAAGTGCTTTTTTGAGACATTGTAGAACATTTTATTAGGACATTAGTGTGATAATTAAATCCTTTGAACTAAGAAGTGATAGAGACACTGAAAAAGACTCATTTAGTGCGTGAAAATTTCTAGAACTTTTCTATTTGGACATTAGTGGAGATTATTAAATTCTCTGAACTGGATAGTGACAAAAGACTCTGGATAAGACTTGTTCGTGCTATTTCGAGATTTGTCTAGAAAGTTCCATTACCGATATTGACGTGACAGTTAAATTTATTTTATTTTAATTTCATCGTATGCCCGTAACAACAAGAAGTATGGCATCCGATAAACAAATACAGGACTTATTTGAACAATTCCAAAAAATGATGGCGCAGCAACGGCAGGAAGACAAAGAAGAACAGGAGAAAAAACGTCAGGAAGAAAATGAACAGCAAGAAAGAAGGCGTCAAGAGGAGGAAAAACGGCGTCAAGAAGAAAGGGACGAATTAAAGAAAATTATGGAAGATCAGGAAATAAGACGTCAGAAAGAAAAAGAGGATGAAGAAACAAGACGTCAGAAAGAAAAAGAGGATGAAGAAAGAAGACGTCAAGAACAAGAAAAGCGACGTCAAGAAGAAAAAGAAGAGCAAGAAACAAGACGTCAAGAAGAAAGAGATGAATTAAAGAAAATGATGGAAAATCTGGAAATAAGACACCAACAAGAAAAAGAAGAACAAGAAAGACAGCGTCAAGAAGAAAAAGAGGAACAAGAAAGACGCCAAGAAGAATTAAGGAAAATTCTGAATGAACAAATGAAAATACAGCAGGACGCTATCATTTTTGCCAACGAAGGATTAAAGAGTGAAGTCAAAGAAGAGATAAACAAGGTAGAAGAAAAAGTAGGTGAAGTCGAGACAGAAGTCAGTCAAGTTAAAGAGAAAGTAAACAAGTTCGAAGAAGAAGTTAAAGGAGAAATAGACTGGCTTAAACGACAGTTGAGAGATAGAGGAAGCCAGCAGGTGGTATCATCAGGTCAGCGACTAAAACCTCCTTCTTTTGATGGCCAAAGTTCCTGGACGACGTACAAGAGGCAGTTTGAGGCAGCAGCGTGTGCGAACAACTGGGATAATGAGGAAAAGGCCATGGCATTAGTTCTGGCGTTAAGGGGCCAGGCCTCAGAGTTGCTTCAAACTATCCCAGTGGATAAACAAAGGGACTTCAAAGTCTTGGAAGCTGCATTAGACTTGAGGTATGGCGATCAACACCTTGCCCAATTATACCAGGCTCAGCTGAAATCCCGGATGCAAAAAGCTGGGGAAAGTTTACAAGAATTTGAAGCTGCGATAGAGAGACTGGCACACCTGGCGTATCCGAGTGCACCTAAAGAATTCCAGGAACAATTAGCCGTGGGGGCCTTTTTAGATGGTATAAGGGACGAAGAGGTCAGGCGAGTTCTGAGGCTAACGAGACACCAAAGTAGTAGCGAAGCTTTGGTGCGTGCACTCGAAGTAGAAGCCGCTTACAGGGATACTCCAAGGTCGAGAGTTCGAGCTGTGACTCTCGAAGAATCGCAACCAGAAATGAACCAGAACCCCTTGCTGACTGAGATGCAGAAAATATTCACCAAATTATGCGATAAATTGGATGGCCTCGGAAAGCAGGAGAAACAACAAAATAAAGGAAAGCCGAGCGGAGGTATTAAATGTTTCAACTGCGGCAAGGTGGGACATATGAAACGAGACTGTTGACAGCAGAACTCGGAGAGTCGAGTAAATGCTGTGAATGTTGAAGAGAAGCAGGAAAACTAAAGATAGCCAGCACCAAAGGGGCTGTGCTGGCTAGGGAATGCGGTGCCCCCAGAGAAATAAAGATTTCCCAGCTCCAAAGAATACCAAGTAGTCTGGTGTTGCAAGGATATGTGAATGGAAGAAAATGCGTGTTTACGATTGACACCGGTGCTACGTCATCAATAGTGCGGCCAGGGTTTATATCAGGCTTGCAGATTGACAAGAAGCAAAATGGAGTAATCATTCGGACAGCCACGGGGGACAGGGCTGCGGTCCATGGAGATGTCAACTTGGAACTGCAAGTTGGACGGTTGAGGTTAAATTACAAGGTCATTGTGGCTGACATTATGGATGATTTCATTTTGGGTCTAGACATCATGGGAGAGCAGGGATTTATTGTTGACGTAGGTGAGCGAGTCTTAAAAATTGGAAATGAGGAATTTATTCTGGCAACCGCAGATGACCAATTCCATAAAGCGAGATTGTTAACAACACAGATGATCAAGATTCCTGCTCATTCAGAACAAATGATCGATGCTGCCTTAGAAGGAAATCCTGGAGGGTACCGTGTTGGCCTAGTTGAAGAAGACGAATCGATTAAGTCCCTAGCCAATATTATTGTGGCGAGAACTCTAACCCGGACTAAAGACAAAATCCCAATTAGAGTCGTTAATTTAAATTCCCACTCGGTGACAATTAAGGAAGGCAAACCGATTGGCTCTTATGAACCGGTCTCATGGGTAGCAAGGTGCGAGGAACAAACAGAGGGAAGTTCATCTACGAAAATAGACCAGGAAGTTTTGACCTTGCTGAGTACCCAGTTGGAGCATTTATCTGAGGATGAACGAAGGGAGGCAATCAAGTTCCTGGAAAAGGAAAGTTCAGTATTTGCGAAGAATACAGAGGCCCTTACATAAACAGACATAGTCCAGCATCGGATAAATACTGGCGACTCACCCGCTATTCGACAACCACCTAGGAGGCTTCCATTAGCGAAACAAGAGGATGCCTCGGCAATGATAGACAAGATGCTACAAGATGGAGTCATTGAGGAGTCAGCAAGTCCATGGTCATCGCCAGTAGTTTTGGTTGCCAAGAAGGACGGAACATTAAGATTTTGTGTCGATTATCGAAAATTAAATGATGTCAAGAAGAAAGACAGTTACCCATTACCACGAATTGACGACACATTAAGCACGTTGGCAGGCTCACGATGGTTTTCTACGTTAGACCTTAGGAGTGGATACTGGCAAGTGGGGCTTCATCCGGATGATAAGGAAAAGACAGCGTTTTCAGCAGGCAGTGGTCTTTATCAATTTACCGTGATGCCTTTTGGACTTTGCAATGCGCCAGCTACCTTTGAAAGGTTGATGGAATTCGTACTGCGAGGGCTAACCTGGAGGACGTGCCTGGTTTACCTTGACGACGTGCTTGTTATGGGACAAGACTTTACAGAACATTTGAAAAATCTTCAAGAAGTATTTGGGCGAGTCAGGAATGCCCATCTGAAGTTGAACCCGAAGAAGTGCCTGCTATTCCAAAAAGAAGTCAAATTTCTTGGTCACGTGGTGTCTTCGGATGGAATACAAACGGACCCCGACAAAATTTCTGCTGTACGAGATTGGCCAAGACCATCTAACGTTCATGAAGTACGGAGCTTCCTTGGCCTCTGCACTTATTATAGGCGCTTTGTGGAAGCGTTTGCCGAAATTGCGAAGCCATTACACCGGCTGACAGAAGAGAAAGTGCAGTACCAATGGACACCTGAATGTGAAACGGCATGGAGAAAATTGAAGGCAGCTCTATGCACTGGTCCTGTGCTAGCGTACCCACAACGGGAAGGACTTTTTATTTTAGATACGGATGCCAGCAATTCTTCGGTCGGTTGTGTACTGTCCCAAATCCAGAATGGGCAGGAAAGAGTGATCGAATATTTCAGCAAGGTGCTGTCCAAACCGGAAAGAAATTATTGTGTAACCCGGAAAGAGTTACTGGCCATCGTTAAATCAGTGGACCATTTTCATAAATATCTTTATGGAAGGCATTTTAAGATTCGCACCGACCATGCTGCATTAAAATGGCTGTTGCAGTTGAAAACCCCTGAAGGTCAACTGGCTCGTTGGATAGAACGGCTGCAACAGTATGATTTCAAAATCGAACATCGACCTGGAAGATCTCATAAGAACGCAGACGCTTTATCTAGAAGACCATGCAAGGAAGATTGCAAGCACTGCCGCCACGTTGAGAAATTTCAGGGTACGGTGGCCGTCAACACTATTAAAATAGAGGTTCCGGGTGATTGGACAACTGAAGCCCTGAGACAAGAACAACTGAATGACACAGAGATTGGGGCTATATTGAGAGCAAAGGAGAAAGGAATTCGACCAGCGTGGAAGGATGTTTCGGACAAGGCAGTTGGATTGAAGGCTTTGTGGGCCCAATGGGATTCACTCAAAGTTATGAACGGGCTGCTAAAGAGAGCTTGGGAAAGCCCGGATGGCAAGGAAGTTGTTATGCGTCTAGTGATTCCCAGGTGTCGAGTACCGAAAGTACTTCAGGAAGTGCATAATGGAGCATCCGGTGGACACTTCGGCGTTAATAAGACCCTGAATAAAGTACGAGAACGATTTTATTGGGTAAATAGTCGTCAGGATGTGGAAGCTTGGTGTCGCAATTGCAAAATTTGTGCAGCAAGTAAGGGACCGCAGACTAGAAGTAGGGGTGCAATGAAACAGTATAACGTCGGAGCTCCTTTCGAGAGGATTGCGATCGATATAGCCGGCCCATTCCCAGTAACCAAGGACGGTAACAAGTATATACTGGTTGCCATGGACTATTTTAGTAAGTGGCCAGAGGCCTATGCAATTCCAAACCAAGAAGCAGTCACTGTTGCCAAAGTCTTGGTAGATAATTTGATATGTCGGTTTGGTGTACCCCTGGAGCTGCACTCAGATCAAGGGAGGAACTTTGAGTCAGAGGTGTTTCAGCAAATCTGCAAGTTATTGGGGATACACAAAACACGGACAACAGCCCTTCACCCGCAATCAGATGGAATGGTGGAACGACATAACAAGACCATGAAAGAACATCTCTCTAAAGTGGTTCATAAGAATCAACGTGATTGGGATCTCCACATACCGTTCTTCCTCATGGCATACAGAGCTGCTATCCACGAGTCTACGAAACAAACACCAGCCCGTGTAGTATTTGGACATGAGATCAGACTGCCGTGTGATTTGATTTTCGGAACACCAGGCGGAGAACAGCTTCCTGTGAACAGCTATGTGGATGAAATGAGTGAACGGCTAAGAAATGTTCATGAGCTGGTTAGAGACCAAATCACCATAGCCAGTGACCGAATGAAGGCTCGATACGACCGTAAGGGTAGTTCAGAAGGGTTCAAGGCAGGAGATCTGGTTTGGCTGTATAACCCACAGCGAAAGAAAGGGAAGTCACCGAAACTTCAACCTCCTTGGGATGGACCGTATACTGTTATTACCCGAATTAATGATGTCGTCTATCGTATTCAACGAAACAAAAAGTCCAAGATGAAGATCGTACACTTGGACAGACTGGCGAAGTATGTGAAAGAGGCTGAATTGCCTGACCGGGACGTTCAGGCTTAAGGAGGGGGCAGTGTAATGTGTTACAACCCTTAGAATGAATGTAGTGTATTTGCACCTACTCGAGAAACCTACCAGAAGTTAGTTCTGGTGACATCTGGAATGATCTAGAGAATGGTGGCGTCATCACAGAACAATCGAGATCTGTCATTTTTGGGTATAAAAGACCGACCGCATTCTCGGCGAGTAGTTCAGAAAGTTCAGAAAGTATAAAAAGTGAGGTTAAGACTTCAAAGATAAACAAAGTGATAAACATTGTGATTTTATGTCAGTAAAGTGTAAATAATAGTATTGTGAAGTATCCAGTAAATATTTAATAAAGTGTGTTAGTGGACATCTCTTGTTATAATTTTTGGAACCCACGGAATTTGCAAGGGGTAGTTTCCTAAGGGTGGAAACACGTCACAATACTTCCCTTCGGTAAGCGAGGGAAGAAAAATGTACCAAAAATAAAATATCTGGTATAAAAAAAATTTTCATTCGGGATCATATGGATTTTTCAGTGGATGCATTGAAAAAGTCTGTATCAAGGAAACTTTCTTTATTCTTGAAGATACGAGTACGAATATGATTTGAATAACCTTCGTTGAATAGTCCTAAAGATCTGTAAGTTATATAGAAAAATATATCACTTTTCAAAGAAATTTTAACCAACCGAATAAGCATGAAGTAACAATTTTGACAATAGCTCGGAAATTATGAAAAAGTTTCATCACACAAAAAAAGCTGAATGACATCATTGCCTAAAATATTATTCACATAGAATTCTTATTTTCCAAGGTATAAAGGATTATAAACTGGTATGGTTAAAATATCCTTCAAAAGTGGCATATTTTTCAATATAACTAGCAGATCTTCAAAACTTTTCAACGTAAATTATTAAAATTTCAGTGATCGATTTGAAATAAACACATAATAAACACATAATTTTTTCAAATTTATCAGGTCTTCCGTTTTTGATATATTGACGGTCAAAATGAGAGCTATTTTGTAACCGGCGCGGCGCGGGGCATGTTGTAAATATGTTCTCAGAAAATGACAACGAAATGAGCTTTCCGTAGATGGCAAGTTTCTAATAGTAATGAATATTTAAGAGGCGATATTTTAAATGAATACACATATTGGCAATTACATACAACTGTACTTTCTTTATTATGTATTTTAGTTTGGAAATAAATAGGCTCGTAAATGGTTCAGACTTCTCGTAAATTCTGGAAGACCATAAAATAAAGTTTTAGAAAAACTAAAGCTTTTATTAAGCAATCTTCAATAACATTTTCATCAATTTCACCAAATGACGGGATTCCCAAAATTTACCTTTTTTGAAATTAGTAGATCCAATACTTTACGTTATCTTACACGTGTTTACGTGGGGTAGTTTTGGACCATATTTGAAAATTGTTACCTTATAAAATAAAATGAATATCACTTTCGAATTCAGCGACCCAAAACACATGTATATCATATTTGCAGAATTATTTTCATTCTGGGCAATTTCGCCCCATTTTGAAATAGTTTTGGACCATATAGAGTAAAACAAGTCAGTGTCGGTTTCAGCGACCCAAAGTACATCGGAAAGGCCTATTCAGGTACCAGACTAAAAAATTGCTTTTTTACCAGGGTAGTTAATAACAAAAAGAAACACATACCTAAAATTGTGCAAACTAAGACCTATAATGTGTGTGACAATATTAATCAAAATCTATTGCAAAAGTTGCCGCGACTGAAAATTTCATGAGATGCTGGTTTTCTACAAGAGATTGGTCTATAAGTTGAATTTATTTACAAAAATGTGGTTAATTTTTTACGTATTATTTGAAAATAAATTTCTTAGAAACATAAACAAATACGTGTTTAGGTCCATCAAACTCTTAAAAGTTCACAGCTGTCGAAAAATATGTGGCAGGCAATAAGTTATTAAAGTAGGGCCATAATATTCCTACGTAAACCTTAAAGTAAATTATTTTTCATGATTATTTTAATAATAATCAAACGAATTTAATTTAAATTATACCCCGAAACGATTTCTGTTTAGCAGTTCTTTACAACTGGTGTGTCAACTTGCTAATTGTCTAGCCTTTCATACCTATCCATCAGATGGGGGTATTAGTATTAAAAATAAATTGTTAAATTTCCTTTTTTGTTATAAACAAGTTATAATAAACATTTCAAAATAATGTTTAAATACTTTTTTCTACGATTGTGCTGAAAGTCAAATTTTCTAACTTCAAAATGAGTGCAGAAAATATCACTTTGCCGCACGCCGTGCGGCAAAGAATTTGCCACACGCCTTGATTACATCTTCACGCACCGGAATAAAATAGTGTGTTTACCTTAAAGAATTTTATATTACTTACTGGTAATAACAATTAAATTCTATAAATGTACATTAATTACACATGAATTGCAATTACAAAGTCAAATTTTCTTACTTCAGAATGACAGCGGAAAATGTCACTTTAAATAAAATCTGACAAGCAGCAAATTCAAAATTTTGGAAAGACTTTGAAAAGGGAAATAACTTCACAACCGTAGAAAAAATAGTAAGTAACACACGTGTGGCAAGCTTCATTGCAAAACTCGTATGATAGGAACACTCGCTGCGCTCGTGTTCCTACTTTCATACATCGTTTTGCAATAAAGCCCTTGCCACACTTGTATTACAATCTACTATTTTTTACGATTGTGCTGAAAGTCAAATTTTCTAACTTCAAAATGAGTGCAGAAAATATCACTTTGCCGCACGCCGTGCGGCAAAGAATTTGCCACACGCCTTGATTACATCTTCACGCACCGGAATAAAATAGTGTGTTTACCTTAAAGAATTTTATATTACTTACTAGTAATAACAATTAAATTCTATAAATGTACATTAATTACACATGAATTGCAATCAAAAAGTCAAATTTTCTTACTTCAGAATGACAGCGGAAAATGTCACTTTAAATAAAATCTGACAAGCAGCAAATTTAAAATTTTAGAAAGACTTTAAAAAGGGAAATAACTTCACAACCGTAGAAAAAATAGTATGTAACACACGTGTGGCAAGCTTCATTGCAAAACTCGTATGATAGGAAGACACGCTGCGCTCGTGTTCCTAATTTCATACATCGTTTTGCAATGCAGCCCTTGTCACACTTGTATTACAATCTACTATTGTTAAGGTTCAGAGCTGTAATAGTTTATTTTTATTAAGTATTGTAACTTAGTAATTTATTTTTTGTAAAGTTGTCAGCAGACAATTTTTTTGTGAGCTCAAAAGTTTTCTTTACACCAAGTGCTAGTAGAGAAATCATTTTCCATTGAACTTCTGACTTGGTCGTTTGCTATTGAATTTAGTTACAGAATAAACTACAACTTTGAAATCTGTATAATCGCGTGTGTTCCATCATTGGAAAGGTATTTTAATTTCTATTCAACTTAATTTTCATTCAGATCCATTTAATTCAAATCTAACTTTTAAATTTTATACTTGCATAATTTTACATCCATGTCTTTTGGTGTTAATAATATTTTTTTTCTCTTTCCTTTTTATGGATTCAGTTCGAACCAAGAATTTGAAATTTGAAATTTGAAATTCGAAATTCGAAATTTAGGATTTATGAATCATGATTGATGATTTATATTTTTTTATGAGATTTATATATTTATTTTCTTAAAGTCTTTTCAAGACAATTTTTAAGTGGAATTTAAATCATTTTAAGCTGTATTTCTACCATATACGTGTGGATTTAGTTTATAAACCTGAAGTTTATAACCAATATTTTAATAAATCCAGCACTTTGCTGTTTTGCGTTTCACATCAATGACATTAAGAACTGAACCCATGCGCTAGATATCACCGAAGGACTGGGGCTGCGAGATATTCAGTGGAGATCATCAGTACATCTCTGAGAGCATCTACACCTACATCTAATTGGTGATATATTTTTCTTACATAATTGCGTTTGCATTCTACAAACTGTAAATTTATTTTAATATACCCTTTTATTTACATAGTGTGTGATTATTCCAGCAGGTTTATTTACCTGTCTCACACTGCTATAGGAGGTGAAACTAATTATTCAATCTATAGATGGCGCCCCTTTAATATCAATATCCATTTTTATTATTAAATCACCTTCTACAGCTTTGGGAGATAATCGATAAGATTATAGATAATAACCAATTTTATTTGACCATTGCAACAATTACTTTGTCGACCCACGACCTAAAAGCTCCCGTACTACTACAGCTAGCCGTTCGCAGATCTTTTGTTGCATTTTGCCCCAGAAAAATTATAATATCAATTTTTCTGAGATTGTAGCAATGCAAACCCCTTCAAGTAATTCTTTTTTCATAATTATTAAAAATATTCAAATGAATTTATTATGAATATAACCCGTACAAATTAATAATGCATTAAGCATTACTCTCAAAGATATAACTCAAGTAAATTCTTCAAGTAGGCTATTGTCTATGTACAAAAAGAGAGGGTTGAAAGGAACTAAAACGTTAAAGGGTTTTTATTGTTTATTATGTTCAATTGACCCCAAGATATGAAAAAACCGCGGAGTGCTACCATTTAAAGTGGTGCGTTTTTGAGATCGAAGTAAAAAGGTCCACTTTTCATTTTTTTTTTGCTCGAAAACTATGATTTTTTTTTATAAACACGTCAATAGAAAAGTGTGTAGAGAATTAAATTTCCAATCGAAATGGCACCTTCAGAAGTCAAAATTTTTTTTTTTACAAAAATACGTCCAAAAACAAAACAAAAAAAAAACGAAAAAATGCAATTTTTTATTTTTTTTTTATTTTAGCCTGTAACTATTTTTCGGGTACATTTAGGCATAGACATTGCTGCATAACAAAAAGAGCTGGCGTTTTACCCGTTAAAATGAGATTTTGTAAATAGTTTTACGATTAATAGTGACCGTGATATAGCGTTTCAAAGTTAGCAACTTTTGACTTTTTTTGCTAATTTTTACTATTTTTTTTTCAAATTTCGTCCTGTAACTTTTTTCTGAGTGAATTTAGGTGTAGACATTATTATATTAAAGTGAAAGCTGACTTTACGCCCGTTGAAATGGTGGCTGGTAAAAGTCTCTACGACAAATAGAAACCTAGATACAGCGTTTCGAAGAGTGTTACTTTTATTAACTTTCTTCCAATTTTTACGTTCTTTTTTAAACTTCGGCCTATAACTTATTTGTCAAATGCTTTAAGTACAGATATTGCTACAATGAATGACCTCGCAGCATACTTGTTTAAATGGTCTGCAATAGAAGTTTAACCCATCTTAAAGTATTGTTTTTTCTCCTTATTATACTTATCCATTTTTCGTATTTCCGGCCTCAGAAAATCAGCTTACTGGCACATTTCGTGATGATAATATTGAGACTGGGCAATCTGAAGAGGATGCAGACGTACTAATTGTAAATACTGCAAAAGATAAGGCATCCCAATCAGAAAATGTTGTTATAGTTGGTCAAGATGTCGATCTTCTTATTATCCTATCATTATTACCAGAAGAAAATGAAAATATAATATTCTTTTAAATCTAGTATAGGAAATGTAACTGCCAAATTATATAACCATAATAGTTTCAAATTTAATCATCTGCAAAAATACCTTGGCTTCGTCCATGCATTCAGTGGCTGTGATACAACCTCTTCTTTTTTTGGTATTGGTAAAAAGAAATTCTTGAATTTCATTAATAAGAATATTTTGCTTTTGGAAAAGTATTTAAATGAATTTTTGTGTGAAAATGCAAGTCCAGCAGCCATCGGTTCTGCTTATGAATGTATTGTAACATTATTATACGATATGAAAATTGATGGTTGAGTTATTTCAGAAGTACGCAACAGGTGCGAAATTCTCATTGTCCCGATTGCCTCCAACAACTGATGCTGCTAAACATCATGGTTTAAGAACTTACTTGCAAATGCAACATTGGAAAGGAAATATTGTAAATCCTCTCATCTGAGGTTGGAAAAGTTCAGAAAATGGACTAGTACCAATTTTGACAAATAAACCTCCCGCACCACAAGTTTTGCTGGAAAAATAGCCTGTAAATGCACCAAAGGGTGCAAAGGAAACTGTGGTTGCAGGAAATTGGGAATGAATTGCTCCATTTTTTGCAAAGAATGTATGGGAATGAACTGTGAAAACGCTGATGTACCTCAAATAACGGAAGACGATGTTTACATAGATGCCTAAGTACAATAATCTACTATATCTAGACATCTAGACTGTATCTTGGTTACTATTGATCACATAAACTTCTATTGCAGACCATTTAAACAAGAATGCTGCGAGTACATTCCATGTAGCAATTTCTGTATTTGACAAATAAGTTATAGGCCGAAATTTAAAAAAGAACGTAAAAATTGGAAGAAAGTTAATAAAAGTAACACTCTTCGAAACGCTGTATCTAGGTTTCTATTTGTCGTAGAGACTTTTACCAGCCACCATTTCAACGGGCGTAAAGTCAGCTTTCACTTTAATATAATAATGTCTACACCTAAATTCACTCAGAAAAAAGTTACAGGACGAAATTTGAAAAAAAATAGTAAAAATTAGCAAAAAAAGTTAAAAATTGCAAACTTTGAAACGCTATATCTCGGTCACTATTAATCGTAAAACTGTTTACAATCTCATTTTAACGGGTAAAACGCCAGCTTTTTTTGTTATGCAGCAATGTCTATGCCTAAATGTACCCGAAAAATAGTTACAGGCTAAAATAAAAAAAGTAAATAAAAAATTGTATTTTTTCGTTTTTTTTTATTTTATTTTTGGACGTATTTTTGTAAAAAAAAAAAAATTTTGACTTCTGAAGGTGCCATTTCGATTGAAAATTTAAATCTCTACACACTTTTCTATTGACGTGTTTATAAAAAAAATTCATAGTTTTCGAGCAAAAAAAATATGAAAAGTGGACCTTTTTACTTCGATCTCAAAAACGCACCACTTTAAATGGTAGCACTCCGCGGTTTTTTCATATCTTGGGGTCAATTGAACATAAGAAACAATAAAAATGCTTTAACGTTTTAGTTCCTTTCTACAGTACATGGACAATAGACTAAAGTGAGGTTTTTCATAATTAACCACAAAAGGGATAGAAATGCACGCAATGAAGTACTGGGGACATATCCAATGAAGGGACCCAACACATCTACTGAAGAAAGCGCTAACAAGGAACAGCAGCAAACTAAAAATATTGAGACCATGTTACACGTGGAAAACAACACTCGAGGGGATAATGAATAGACTGGGAAAGGACCAAACTTACTGGGAAAGAAAAGCAAGGGGAAAAAATGAATTCCACAAAGAAATCGCAGCGATATATACTCTACAGAATCAGAAACGAAGCAATCAGAAGACTCGGAAGAAGAAGATTTGTAGAAGCAGAAATACAAAAAGAGGAGCATAAACATTAAATATTACGAACACAATGCGGCAACGCATTCCACAAACACCTACACTGCCCATTCCTTAATCCTGTACCATGCATGTGGCTCTCGCTGCTGACAACAAGCAAGATTCGAAGAAGCAGAAACAAAAAAAGAGCAGCATAAACACCTATATCACGACACAACGCGGCAACATATTTCACAAGAAGACCCAGAAGAAGCGGAAGTCCACAACAAAGGACACAAAAAAGGGAGCTTAATCGCTCCCTCACGACAAAATGCGGTAATGCATCTCACAAATACCTATACCTTCCATCCCACGGTCCTTTGCCATGCGCCATGTGGCTCTCGCTGCTGGCAACAAGCATGCCCCTAATTCAACCCAGCGTGGGAATGGCAGCAATGCCTACCGCACGTTGGTAAATCAATCAATCAATCAATCAATCAAAATACGTATCTATTTTTTTTAAAATATAAGAAAATTAACTTCGAAATTAATCTGTAATGCTATCATTTCTAATTACTTACCTGTGAGACATGTTCAAATTTGTTCAATTGTCCACACGTTTATTGGTTATACTTTACCATTTTCCTCACTCGCCTTGTAGGATGCAATTCTTAAGAGGAATGTCTAGAAATAAACCTGCATTGATGTTAGTTTTCCTGGTAAATTATACTGGTTACGTATTGTCGAGGAGTGTTTTTATCCTCGTCCGTCTTGATTAATTCCTGATGCTGACAATTAACCATTACAATGTTTCTTAGTTGTGTACACATTCCGTTTGATCACCTGCTCAATTAAGTCGTTCTTAATGACTTGCAGTAATTATTGAGTGCCTCGAAAATTGTAAGCCTTTTCATGAAATGTTCTTTGCTTATGAAAATTAAGCGTCACGCGAAACGTCCGGCTGGCTGTATTAAACAACGAAAAGTAAGAAGTAAAGACGTACAAGAAACATGAAGGATGTTTTTTTGCTTGTTGAAAACTTTTTTGCTTCGTCTAAACAGACAAGGAAATATAAAATTATACGTTTAAACATGGAGAGAGGATGCTCTGGATGCTCTTGACTAGATTGCCCTACTTGTCACTTGAGGTTTCTTCCTACATGTTATTCACAATGTTTCGATAGATATTTCGTGACCAATGCATTAATTCTAGTTGGCCTCACTTTGCTCTACGGTACGTCTGACAGCAACACACCCTGTGTCGTGATTGCCTGTTATGTAATATATCTAGCATATGCACCTCACAGAATGGCTAAGCCTCTTAAGGGATACTACGTTGATAAATTAATATCTAGTGCAAAGACAGCTATGGTAGATATTCCATAAATAAAATTTTGTTATATATAAATATATATATTCGAGGAGGAAATGGTTTTAATTAACATTTTATAAAAATACATGTTATTATGTTGATATATAAAATTGTTATTGTTTTTATTTTTTCTTTCTTTCCCTGGCTACATGAGACTTGGTGAAACTTATATTTACTCAGCAAGTGAACTGATCGCCACACTACTCCCCCGCTAAGAAAAAGATCAGTCAGTCATTCAATTCGTCAATAGCAAAACGAACTTTCTTAATCAACGGTGGAGTGACATCGCATTTGTCAGTTAATAAATATGCTGGTTTAATCCTGTCATTATATACCGTGACGGCTTTAGTTCCTTTAACAAAAGTAACCAACTTATCTGTACGGGACAACACTTTAAAAGGCCCTTCTTACAGTGGAGTAAAAGATTTCTTAAAACGTTCTTTCCGAACGAAAACAAAATTACAAGTCAATATGTCTGAACTGACGAATGATTTGTAATTAACATGGTGAAAAGGTTGAATCGACGTTAAATTATCAGAAGAAGTACGTAATTTAGTAATAAAACAAGGAATATCCGTACAAGTGATTTTGTGAAAAATTCACCTAGTAAACGTATAGTTTGACCAAAAACGAGTTCTGCGGAGGAACATTGCAAATCGTCTGAGAGCTAATAGTATGATAGGAAGTTCATCTACCAAATGTGGTGTAGAAGCTGTAGCTCTCAGAGCAGTTTTAAGACTTCTGTTAAATCTTTCTATCATTCCGCTGCTACTGGGATGATATGACGTGGTTCGTATTCTATGAAATCCCAAATATTTTGAAAATTCATTAAAGAGTTTATATTCAAATTGAACGCCCTGATCCGTTGTCACTGTGACAGGGACACCGAATCGGCAAACATAATTCTGAAATAACGTACGCGCTACAGTTTCTGCAGGAATATCCTGAAGTGGATAAGCTTCGGGCCATCTAGTAAAACGTTCGATCACAGTAAGAATATAAGAACAAACTTTAGAAGGAGGTAATGGTCCTATTAAATCTATATGTATGTGGTCGAAGCGTCCTTTAGGGATATCAAAGTTAGCAATCGGGCTCCTTGTATGTCTTGTCACTTTATTAGTTTGACAGCTAATACAAGTTTTTGCCCAGAGATTACAATCTGAAGTCATTTTGGGTCAAAAATAATTTTTAGAAACTAATGTTCTAGTCGCTTTGATACCAGGGTGAGATAAATCATGAAATATATCAAAAATTGTCCGTCTAAAAACGATAGGAACGTAAGGATGAAGTTTAGGGCAGGAAACATCACACCAAATAAACTTGTCAGAATATGGAATCATAATTTTCTTTAAATGAAAAGTTCTCTTTGTGTTCGATGAAGTATCTGATAATAAAAATTTCAGGTCAGAATCATCTTCCTGAGCTTCGCTCAATAAATTTAAGTCAAAGTTAATATCAACTAGGTTAGACTTTTGGGTAACAATTGGGGAAATGCATTGTTGTAAAGAAGACGTATCACGCTCACGAGATAAAGTGTCAGCAACAATATTATTTTTCCCTTTGATATGTCTGATTTTGCAGGCAAATTGAGCAATGAATTTTAAATGTTTAGTTTGTCTGGGAGATCTTTCAGTTTTAGTGAATAATGCTTTGACCAAAGGTTTATGGTCAGTAAAGCAAATAAATGTGCGACCTTCTAGTAAAAATCTGAAATGTTTAATCGCTGTAAATAAATAAAGAAAGAAGTTCCTTGTCAAAGGTACTGTCAAGACAGTCGGTAGGCCAGTCATTTATTATTTTAACTTTATCATGCAGTAATTCAGTACATAGAGCATGTAAAGGAATTAAGATTTCAGCGAAAGAAGGTATGAAACGATGATAAAAGCTAACCATACCTATGAAACGCTGAAGTTGTTTAACTGTAATAGGTGAGGGAAAATTATTTATGACATCAACACGTTCAGAAGAAGGTAAAATACCGGCTGAAGAAATATTGTGTCCTAAAAATGTCAAATGACTGACACCTAATATGCATTTTAACGGTTTAATATTTATGCCGTACAATTCTAACCTCTGAAAAACAAGTTTCAATTGCTCTAAATGTTCCGAACTAGATTTACTTGCAATCAGGATGTCATCTAAATAGACGAAAACTTCGTTCATGAAACGTTGGAAAGTTTGACCGGCGTTACGTAAGCCGAAAGGCATACGCTCAAATTCAAACAAACCGAACGGCGTAGTAATCGCTGTTTTAAAAATGTCACTTTTTGCGATGAACTTCCTATCATACTTTTGCGTATTTGGTGATAAGCTCGTACCAAATCTATTTTTGAGAAAATAACACAATTATACAACTGCGAGTTAAAGTCGTGGAGGTGCGGTAACGGGTATCTGTCAGGAACAGTAATTGAATTTAGACGACGATAGTCTCCACAAGGTCTCCAGTCGTTACTTTCTTTTTTTCCACCATGTGCAATGGTGAGGATACGGAAGAAGAAGAAGCAATGCCTAATTCTACCATAGCATTGAATTCATTCTAAGCTATCTTGAATTTAATGTTATCCAACCTACGTGGGCGTGAGAAAATGACCTTCTGTAACAATATGATACTCTACGGAATGTTTAACGGGCAAATTGTAATTTGGGGAGCTAATTGAACTAGGAAATTGTAAAAGTAATGCAGTGAATTCATTTTATATGCTAAATAACTTAGGAGAATGTAATGGACCATTGTTAAAAAATAAATATGTTGACAAACTAGTCATATTGTCGATTAAACATTTATGTTTCAAATCAACAATTAAACCAAAATGAGTTAAAAAGTCCGCTCCGATAATCGGGACATTGATATCTGCTATGTTAAAACAACAGCACCAGATCGTGTACGGGTAAATCCCGAAATTCTTCCAAATTTACCATTACCTTAACATGATGAGGAACTTGGCTACAGGTAGTAAGTATGGTAATATTATTATTAGGTACTTTGGTGGAGTAAAATCAGTACTACTACAGTTGAATTCAGATGACGCAGTTGTTGTTTTACACGCTTAACAGACATTTATGTGTCCAACTATACAAGAAATTGTAAAGTCCATACACAATTTTTTTTTTACGATTTTCACAATTTTCTCTGTCCATACGCGACCTTGTAGGCCAGAAACATAGAAATAGCACAGAATAGCATGCATATGGACGAATTTTCGAGCTAGAGGTCAAAATTGGACGAAAATCATGAAAACTCGGGATTTGTGATATTCCAGGTTCAAAATTAACAGAAAAAATTGGGAGACATGAAAATATCATTTTCCAATGTATTCCATTACTTGATAAAACCTCATGTACAGTGAGTTCACTTTGTTTATTATTATACAAAATTTCCGAGGATACTGCTCCCAACGGTGGTTTATAAACATATTCATGTAAATTGACAAGCGAAAATAACAATAAGAAGAGGCAGGAATTATATCACGGGATTGTGTGGAACACTCGGCCTGTGAGATTGGAAAGTTTCATCCCAAGTTGATGCCGGCAAGGGTCCAATCTCACAGGCTGAGTGTTCCATGCAATCCCGAGATATAATTCCCGCCTCTTCTCATTGTTCTTCCCGCGTGTGTAGTTCTGCTCAGCACAGCGAACACAAATACAATTCCAAATCAATCTACATGAATATGTTTATAAACCACCGTTGGGAGCAATATTCTCGGAAATTTTGTATGATAGTGTGGTCGAAAGTAAACTTACCGTACATCAGGCTCTATCAAGTATTGGAATACTTTAGAAAACACTGTATTTTCTCCCAAAAATGATATTTCCGTTTCCCAAAATTTTCTAGCTCGAAAATTCGTCCACACGGATGCTATTCTGACTTCAGATTCGTGTTCAGCGCCACGAAAAACATAAAGAAAAGTGGGTCTTAATTCTCGCTCACGTTTTTTTTTGTGGGCCTGTGTATCGATAATATAATGCTAAAGCATTATATTTTATCATTATCTCAAAGTTCAGCAAAGTTCGCTGAAGGGGAAAGGAAAAACCGTCATGATATTGAGAATAATTTAAATTCTCTTTCACAGCATTAGAGACGGTTTATGATAATTTATTAGATGTTATTACTTCCACATCCAGTGGAAGTATAGTAACGACAAAACAATTTTTAAAAATTTTTATTGTTCAAATAGGCTTAGAATGTCATGAAACGTCGAGATTTCAAGTTTGAAAATTTCTGTCTGTCTGTCTGTCTGTCTGTCTGTCGGTCTGTAACTTTTTTGTGCGCACGTTTACTCTGGAACCGTTTGAGATATTGACTTGAAATTTGGTACACATATATACTTTAACGAGATCTAGAACTAGATTATATTTTCATCTTGTTCCGTCGAAGGATTGGGGGGTAAATTGGGGTAAATTTGGAGTAAATAGGTAAATCAAGCAGGTAAGAGTTCATAAAATTGATATTTAGTATAGACAAGAGAAGCTAAGGTCTCAAAAAAAAAATTGGCATTAGCCACCCCCATTACCACCCCCACCCCATTATTAAAGGAGATGAAAAAAAATGTGATTTAGTGTGTGTACAAGAACCAGAAACCTCAAAATATTTTTTTACTTTATCCACCCCCCACTCCCACCCCCTGTCACCACCCCTACCCCACTACAGATGTGGGGTATCGTTTTATGGTTTTTTGGGGTAGAGGATTTCATATATTATATTGTTAAAGTTCCATAAACAATTATTTCCAGATACAAAATTTTTTCGTTGTGTGATTTGGATAGAAAATCCGGATGTGGAAGTAGTGATTCCTTGGGCAGTGGTTTTTTTATAAGTATCCCATAAGCATTAACTGTGCTAAATCTAAGTTTTTTCGTATATAGGAAATGGAAGAAACATTGATGAATCAATTAGTAGGTTTATGTAGTAAGTATATAATTCATTAAGTTATCCTAACATTTGAAATATATGGCAAAATAAGAAGAAAACATACATCAGGGGTTCAGGAATGTTTAATATGCCAACCTTGGACGATATTTGGCCCTCAAAGCCAATATTGAAGAATATACAGCATACTATTACTGGCATGATGTTAATGCCTTATACTAATTTTTATTAATATTAATGCCATATTAATGTGTATTGTGTAGTGATACGGACATTTGTCAGTTCTTTCATTTTTAGTTACAAGTAAGTTGACGTTCTTATTCATCATCAAGAGCAGAAATAAATATATACAAAGAAGTATGCAGATGTCGCATTCGCATTTAAAAGTTTTTGAAATATATACAATACAAAATAGTTCTTTTTCATTTAAGTTAAGTTCTTTTACCTCAAAAGAAAGAGGTTCTCTATACGATCTGTATATTTGTTTGTTTGTCCGTTCCGTTTATTCTCGCATAATCTAGAAATAACGCAACTAATTGAGATAAATCCTTTTGTTTAATGTTGTGCATCTTTCGAGCCAGATTGTAGACAATTATTACAATCATTAAAGAAATTACTATCTCAATTGTTAGAAGCTTACAAGTTCATAATTTTCCATTTATTTTTATGAATGTTAGAAATTAAAATTTGCTACTAAAAAAGTACTTGCTGTACAAACAAGTTAAAGAATTGTTTATTTATAAAATTTGCCAAATTTTATGAAAAATGTGGAATACTTACGTGTGTAATTGTAATAAAAATTACGACATAAAGCTGCCACTACAAAGGGTGAAATAAAATATTTTTGAAAGAAAAAATGGACCACCCTCAAGAAAACTCTCAGCAGTAAGTACTATAGGTATAAGATTATCAGTTCTAAAAACCTACACGTGTCAATTAGAATTAATTGGAACAGCTATGACACACTTAACTGCAAAACTAAAAATTAAAAATTAAATTAAAATAAATATTGATCTTTCAAATATCACATAATGTGGTTTCATTGGGTTCAGAAAATTTTGCAGAATTCAAAAATGTAATAATATACCGGGCCTTCCATTCGAAAAGCAAAAGTTAGTGTCACTTCCGGTGAAATCGGAAGTGGAAAAAAAATCATTTGTATGTCAAAAATTGACGTTTTTAAGTATATAGGACGTTCTAAATTTCAATTGTTTAGCTTTAAAACTAAAGGAAAAAATGGGGGGCACCATGATGCTGTAACACGCGGTATACAGGATGGTACCTAAAAAGTAATTAATTAAGAAACGATGGTGAAAGTAATATTTAAAATGTAGTTTATACTATTATCTAGAAGAAAACCTCCCATACTTTTAATGAAAAATATACAGGATGATCATCCAACGGAAAAATGGAAAAGTATATGTAAATACCTTTACAAATTTTTTAATATGTTACTCTGTTGTCACATTTAACTCTTTAAGAGGAATGTTCGATAATAATATTAAAACAAGCTAAAAACGTACATACTCTTTGCCAATTTACTGAGTCTTTTATACACATTCTATAGGATACTCTTCGCAGTTTTCTTGTAAATAATGTTAGTTTTTGGAAATCCTAAATTTTGTGATACCAACTTTGTTGTGAAAAAAAATATATGAAAAAAAATTGAAAAAAAACATCCAACCTGTCTGGGATTCGAACACAGGATCTTCCAAAACTCTACCCATTGGACCATCACACAACTATGAAAATTGAATGTCTGTAATATATATCTTTCCAGAATCATATTTCAACGCATCAGATATATTATTATAAAATATATGTATATTTGCCAATTTTTAACATATTATAAAAACCGCTGCCCAAGGAATCACTACTTCCACATCCAGATTTTCTTTCAAAGTTACTCACAACGAAAAAATTTTGTATGTGGAAATAATTGTTTATGGAACTTTAATAATATAATATTTGAAATCCTCTACCCCAAAAACACATAAAACGGTAGTGGGGTGGGGGTGGTGATAGGGGGTGGTAGTGGGGGTGGATGAAGTAAAAAAATATTTTGAGGTTTCTGATTCTTGTACACACACTAAATCACAATTTTTTTTCATCCCCTTTAATAATGGGGTGGGGGTGGTAATGAGGGTGGCTAATGCCAATTTTTTTTTTGAGACCTTAGCTTCTCTTGTATATACTAAATACCAATTTTATGGACCCTTACCTGCTTGATTTACCTATTTACCCCAAATTTACCCCAATTTACCCCCCAACCCTTCGACGGAACAAGATGTAAATATAATGTAGTTCTAAATCTCGTTAAAGTACATATGTGTACCAAATTTTAAGTCAATATCTCGAACGGTTCCAGAGTAAACGTGCGCACAAAAAAAAAGTTACAGACCGACAGACAGAAATTTTTTTTTTCGTTCTAACTTAAAATCTCGACGTTTCATGACATTCTAAGCCTATTTGAACAATAAAAATTTTTAAAAATTTTTTGTCGTTACTATACTTCCACCGGATGTGGAAGTAAAAATAGAATCAGATATGAAATACATTCATTTAATAACTTTATTTTGTAACCATTAAAAATAATAAAAGTCCCTATATGTTTTGTAATTTGGAGATTGTGTAAGTAAAATTTTTTTTTTCCAATTTTTTTAAGTAGTTCTTTGCCAATTGTTGACATGTTATGGAAAAAGAAGCAAATGAAAAATTTAATAACTTTATATCATAAAAAATTATAAAAGTCACTATATTTTTACTAATTTTGAGATTATGTCAAAAGTAACAAAATGAAACACTTTAGTAATGAGTATTGATTTGAGTTTATTTACAAATTTTAAAAAAATATATTTTACAATAGCATTTTTTCCTGTAAAATATAGTATAATTTTAAATAGTATGATCAATGAATATAAAGTCTTATCTTTATTTTTAGACCGGATACATTCAAAAATATTAAAATACAAGGACGATAGATTAATTTAAAAAAAATCCAAAAAAGGCTGCATATTCAATTTTTTGATGATATTTTTGTATGCAATTTTTTAACTATTAAATGATTAGAAACAATAGTTATATGATAGGTATATAAACTCAAAAAAAATTTTTGAAGCTAAATTTTCAAGATGTTTGAGTCTTTTTTTTATTTTTAGGAAGCAATAGAAAATTGGGCAAAATTTGGCTAATTTCAACATACTGGTAAATTTTTAAATTTGAACATTTTTGTTCCTAACTTTTTCTGCATTGAAGTACTACCTTGAACTAAAATATAATGCATTTACAACTTATACTAAAGTCAGTTATTTTTTATGTGCCTGTGAATAGTTAAAGACGCAAAAAGTTGAGAGATAACTATATAATATTGTTATTTTTATACAGGGTGTCCCGAAACTCCCGCCTTCCCCTTTAGGTGCTAATTCTCCATGCAAAAATAGTAAGAAAAGTTCCTATAAACATGTGTCCGGAAATGCTTCCTAAGGGAGCTACGGCCCTCTAAGAATGGCGCAAAAATAGGTATTTTTACTAATTATCTCGGAAATGATTTGGGACAACTTTATGAAACTTGGTTAACTTTTTTCGATTAATAAAGGTTATTGTTTTACGCCTACTTTGAAAAATAAATAATGCGCATTTAGCAAACGAATACGCAATATTTCGTTTAGACCGCTTTTACTCGAAAACGGCTTGTCATATGGCTAATTGTAAAGAGGCCCTTTTTTATGCAGAATTAACCAGGGAATCATAATCAGAGATTAAAATACTAAAAATGTCAAATGGAAAAATTAATATGTAGAAATAAAGAATACCGACCTATCGTTTCTCCGCCCCTGGATAAAATTAATTTTGGCTAATACTGCAAAACAATAACCTTTAATAATCCAAAAAAGTTAACCAAGTTTCATAAAGTTGTCCCAAATCATTTCCGAGATAATTAGTAAAAACACCTATTTTTGCGCTATTTCTAGAGGGCCCTTAGAAAGCATTTCCGGACACACGTTTATAGGAACTTTTCTTACTATTTTTGCATGGAGAATTAGCACCTAAAGGGGAAGGCGGGAGTTTCTGGACACCCTGTATACTAATAAATATCACTAGCCATCAAAAATGGCAACACAAGAGAGTATTTGGAATTCTTTTCAATATCGATTTTCTCGAAAACCATGGCATATGCAACAAAATTACAATGGAACTTTTTTTAGGAAATTAGTCGAGCTTTCTTTTTTGATGAGCAATTTTTTATATCTTTAACGGTTAACGAGTTATCAGTAAAATAAGGCTCTTTTCACCGAAGGGGTGGTTTTTTGGGGGGGTTGCGCGGCATCCCCAGAACGGATTTTTGTGGTTTTGTGATGTATAATCCCTCCACTAACAGTTACTGAAGGAAAAACTCAGATAACATTTTTTGTGATGGAAATTTTTATAATTATTGGACTATAAGGACATTTGAAATTTATAATTTTTCTAAACATAATGCATATTTTGCATACATTTTTAGATATCTTCAAATAAAATTCAATAGCTTTCATCAATAAAATAATGAATTTCTATCAAGTGAATGTAGAGCACATTCACTGTCAAAAGTTTTATTGCTATAAATAAGCATATCAGCAAATTTAGGAACGATATAAACCTTCCATTTAAGGATAAGATTTTGCAGAGTGAGAGGGAAATGTGCGTTTATTTTCGATTTATTTTAAATAATTAAAAACCAAACATAGTATTAGTAGTATTAAAACTATGATGATAATTGTTATTTTTCTAACGAATACAACTATTTTTTTTTTTTATTATAAATTTATATAGTAGTTTGTCAATGAAAATAGTTCCTAATTTCATTATTAGAGCATGGCATTTAACTATATACAAAATTTATGATAAAAACTGTATGTGGTTGTATTTCTTAGAGCAATGGGAAGTACCTGAAACTATTTTAAAGATTATACAATTTATGATATTTTAAATATTTATAATAAACCGAAAATAAACACATATTTCCCTCTCACTCTTCAAAATCCTATCCTTAAGCTTAAGGTTATAACTATCACTTCCTATCACTTAGGACAATTTTTTTTAAATATACCACTGCGACTTATAACATCTTGTCTACATTTGTATATTTCAAATAGCTACTTTTGACAGGAATTTTTAGTCCAATACCTTCTTAACACGGTGATCAAACTAAAAATTGAAAGAAACTGACCAAGATTATTGTATCTAAAATATTAATTTTTGTAACAAACTCCCTTAACGCCTCAACTTGTCGACCGAACTAGGTAATAGAAAATTTAGAATATATTGCCTCTTTCACACAGCTGTTATTAGCTTGACTTTATATTAGATCTTTTATATCTTCATCATGACTTACAATACTCGATCAAGTTAACAAAAACCACTGCATTCTGCTCATCACAGTTTTTGTCACTAAGTAAAAAAGATACTAGTTACCTTATACCCGGTCACTGCCATTGATCATCCAATTATTAACACATTAAGCAGAAATGTTTCTCAAAGGACTCGACAAGGTATCTGCTGTACGAATTACTGTGAGTATATACACTACAGAGTTACATTAAATTTTCTGAGAATTAAAATTGTTAATTGAAAAAGTACGTGTTGATCACAAGTAAAGATAAGAGGCAAGATTCAGTCAGGAGCGTAGGTGAAAGTTTAAGGAGGGTATTTAAGGGCTTGTTTAGTTTTAAATCGAATTGCAATGTTGAGAAACATCAACAAATTCTACGTGGGAAACGAAATAATTAAAAGTAAATATCTGACATGTTATATGTTTTAATATACAAAATCTCAAAATTATTTGAAGGTGAAATCACTACAGGTTGTTGATTTAATCACAGAGTATTACAGTAAAATACGGTGATACTTTCGGAGTGTCTATCTTTGGTCAAAATAACTTTAAAGTAATTCGTCGCTGTTATCTTTCCTAAGTGCAAGACTCAGCTAAGGCAGATGGCAATCGCAAGGAATGATTGGTGTGTTGTCTAAGCATATATGTATTCTGGTTGGTAGAATAGTCAAACTCGACCAGGACGTTAATCTAAATAAGACAATGGCATTAAAAAAATTAATAAACAAAAAATTTAATTACTTATTTTATCTTCAGTATAAAACAGAATGATGCAATTATAGGTTATGAAGATTTAATATTAAGAACCACTTAATAGGCATTACATATAGAAATTATACATGTTTATATAAGCACAAATATGTTTTTGATTAAGTACACACATATTTATAATAATGAAATTGTCTTATGTGGTGTAAGAGTCAGGGACCTGGACCGTACCGCTATTTTTCGAGAGCCGGACCAGAACCCTTATTTTTTTCTGGACGGAAACCATAACCGAACTCTCATTTCATTTTACGCTAGTGCCGGAACCGGAACCTCTAAAAATAATTTCAGTTGTTTTGGGTTATTTCCGGTTTCGCAGATAGTTTTTAAAAATCACTTTTCGTATTCCTGGGACCTCAAAACGTAAACATCTTAGTTCCATTTTTGATTTTAGACCAACTGCAGAAACCCCCATTGTTATGAATGGGGAGGTTAAAAACTATTGCTATGTTATTTGGCCTTGGGATGCATTATTTCTTGTCACGAGACTTACAACAAATTATTAAAAATAAACATAACCTTTTAATAATGATGCAATACATCCGAGATGTGGTGGATGAAACAAAATCAAATTGAATCGAATCAAATCAAATCAATAAATTTTTTGGTGTCACTAATAATTAATTTAGGACAAGAAAATATGTAAAAAGGCGGAAATATGAAAATTCCTAATTTAACAAATTTCACACACTCTAAAGATTCGTAATAATTTTAACTCTCTTTGTAAACCAAAAATTCAGGCAGCTCGTAATGCATGTCCCCAGACTATCGAACTATACGTCATATGACATACTATTGAGGATTATTAAGCCGCGAGTAGTATTTTAAAAGGTGCTATATATTTTCTTGGTTTTAAATAACGAATATATTTTACTTCCACGTCCAGTGGAAGTATAGTAACGACAAAAAGATTTTAAAAAATTTTTATTGTCCAAATAGGCTTAAAATGTCTTGAGATTTTAAGTTTGAGCGAAAAAAAATTTCTGTCTGTCTGTCGGTCTGTAACTTTTTTTTGTGCGCACGTTTACTCTGGAACCGTTTAAGATATTGACTTGAAATTCGGTACACATTTGTACTTTAACGAGATCTAGAACTAGATTATATTTTCATCTTGTTCCGTCGAAGGGTTGGGGGGTAAATTGGGGTAAATTTGGGGTAAATAGGTCAATCAAGCAGGTAAGAGTCCATAAAATTGGTATTTAGCATATACAAGAGAAGCTAAGGTCTCAAAAAAATGTTTGGCATTAGCCACCCCCATTACCACCCCCACCCCCCTATTAAAGGGGATGAAAAAAAATTGTGATTTAGTGTATGTACAGGAACCAGAAACCCCAAAATATTTTTTTACTTCATCCACCCCCACTATCACCCCCTATCACCACCCCCCTCCCCACTACCGATGTGGGGTATCGTTTTATGGGTTTTTGGAGTAGAAAATTTCAAATATTATGTTATTAAAGTTCCATAAACAATTATTTTCACATACAAAGTTTTTACGTTGTGAGTGACTTGGATAGAGAATCTCGAGGGGGCAACCGCTGGCGAAATTTTGTACACCTAATACCTATTCTAGAAAAATACCCTTTATTTCCCCTTTAATTCCTTGTAATTCCACTAATTCCTCAAATACCTTTATTTCCTGCTAATACCTTAATATTTTCTAGATTATCTCGGGAACGGTGCACTTTTTGATAAAAATACCTATATGCAAAATTGTTCCTTATAAAATTCTCTATCAAAAATGTCTCTACACTTTTTTCCTAAAATTAATAGTACCGTGGGAAATAAGGCGCACACATAGGGTTGGTTCCGGTCAACACAATAAATTGTAATCTTTACTATAATCTACTTTAAAGTTCAATACTTAACGCTAAAGCAGTAGCTACTAAAGTCTGCCTAAAATTATAATAAATTCCTCTCACCTCTATAAAATAACGCGATTTTTGATGAAGCGAGAATATTGTATACCGGGTCGCTCAGCCGATAGGGACACTGTTGTAACTTTTGAATGGGCGAATGGATTTTTTTCAAATTTGGTGTAGTGATATGGGATATAATTTCCAATTATATAATGTAAAGAACCAAAATGGCCGACTTCCGGTTTCGATTTTACCCGAAAGTGGGTTTAAAATATCCGGTTTTTGCGTAAGTCCCGCACATTGGCAGCCCTGAACAGTAACAGCGTTTACAGCAAAATAATGCAGTGACCTTGGGTCGTCTGAGATGTAGTGGGAGAAATTTTTTACATTGTGGTGGTGTATAGATATTTATACTTTTTCCGCGTAAAACAGCTTTGGAAATAGCTATACGGATATTCAGCGAATTATTTGACCTGCGCCTCATTTACCAAAGTACTATTAATTTTAGGAAAAAAGTTTAGAAAAGTTTTTTATAGAGAATTTTATAAGCAATAATTCTGTATATAGGTTTTTTTTATGGAAAAATGCACCGTTCCAGAAATAATCTAGAACAGCTCAAAATGGGGGTGGAAACGACGTCCTCTAGGGGATGAAGCACGCAATTTTTGAAACTTTATGAATTTTGTCCAATATATTACAATTTTAACTGTTATATTACTGAAGTATTACAAGACATCGTGCAAAGTTTTAATAATGAAAAAGCTAGTCATGGAGAAATTGTAGACGTAGGAGAGCGATTTGTTCTAGCTTTATACAACTCTACCTCCGTAGAAAAAAGTCATGATGTATACAGATTCATGACTTTTAACAAACTTGTTGGTAAAGCGAGCAATACTGTAATATCAAAACTACCAACAACTTCTGCTGCTGCTCGGCAGCACTCATATCGCGTTTTTTACCAAATTCAGACATGGAAAAATGTTGCGCTAGAAGCTACTGATTGGGGATGGAAAAAAGTTGGCGGTATATTAATCCGAATCCAAAAGAACCGGCTCCCGAATCTGTTATAACACTAATTTCTTGTTCGTGCAAATTAGGGTGGGAAAACAGGTGCAGTTGCAGAAGAGCAGGCTTACGTTGCTCCACAATGTGTTACCATTACCACGGACGACAAGCATGCATGAATGTCGAATCTATGGAAGACGATGAAGATTAATTAACGTAGGTAAACTTTGATAATTAGTGGATTCGGCCTACAGGGGACACCACACGCCAAGTACTTTACCTTTAGGGTGGCGTGGAAACAAGTACAATATACAATATTCTCGTTTCTTTAAAAATTGCGTTATTTTATAGAGGTGAGAGGGTGGAAGTGGTACATTTATTATAATTTTAGGTGGAGTTTAGTAGCTACTGCTTTAGCATTGAACTTTAAAGTAGATTATAGCAAAGATTACAATTTATTGTGCGCCTTATTTCCCATGGCACTATTAATTTTAGGGAAAAAACTGTAGAGACGTTTTTTATAGAGAATTTTATAAGGAATAATTGATCAAAAAGTGCACCGTTCCCGAGATAATCTAGAAAACCTCAAAATGGGGGTGGAAACGGCGTCCTAGGGGATGAAGCACACTATTTAGAGGTGGGAACTTTTCGGTTTAGTAATTCTTATGCTATCCTTAACATTTCTACCAATTTTCAAAACTTTATGAATTTTGTCCGATATAAATCGTTATATTACTGAACTAGAAGTCCATAATCATCAGTAGTTTAATTAAATTAAATATTTTTTCTTTACTAGATATTTTTAGCGCTAACCTCTGCGCTAATGTTTTTACAACACTAACGCCCCTTATATAAGAATTGGTATGTAATTCTTCAAGATAAACATTCCATTTCAATATTTTTACGCTCTAATTCCCTCCTAATACCTTTTAATTCCTCTTAATTCCCTTCTAATACGTCGTAATAATATTTACTTCCTCCAAATTCCCCTGTAGTTCACTTAATACCTAATAATTCCTTCCGAAATACCTTCAATTCCTTCCTAATTCCTCCGATTTGTACACTATTTCCCCTCAGCGGTTGCCCCCTCGGAGAATCTCGATGTGGAAGTAGTGATTCCTTGGGCAGTGGTTTTTTTTATATCTTTTTACCAATTTAGTCCACGTGGTGAGACCAGTTTACATTTGGATTAAAAAATTTAGCTTTTTATGGATGCACATCATTAAGTGTTTTGTACAATTTCAGTAGAGTGATAGAGTAGTATTATTATAAGAAGATGACAGGGGCGGAGCCAACATGCCGGCTCCGCCACTGGTGTCGACATTGAATGTCACGTAATTCGTTCTCATTGGCTTAGAATCATGGAGTGGACAACCTCGTTTCTGCGCATATTTTTTGCTGTCATCTTCTCATATTAATACTACTCTATCAGCAGGAAACAATTCGAACGATAAGTCTATCATCACCATCTAGATTTGCTTAGATCATTAACGTTGATTTAAAAACAATGTCGGTCCTAAGATAGATCCCTGTACTACCCCACACTTGACAGTTTGTGATGGTAATTTATAATTATTTAGGCTTGTGTATTGTCTGAGATTTGAATTTGAGTTAAACCAATTAAGTTACAGCTGTGTCAAAGTTTTAGCATTTTAATTTATTAAAAAGGCAGTCAAATGATTTTTGAAATAAAGTCACTCCGACATAATCTTTATTTTCATTTCCTATGACTATTTTATTTATTAGGCATAATTCGTAGTTTGTTCTGAATCTAAACTGTTTACAGTAAAATAAGTTGTTACTTTCTAAATGATGTGTTATTTGGCTTTTTAAGCAAGTTTTAACATTCTTTGATACAATAGAAACTAGCCAGGTAGGTCTATTATTTAAAGAACCATCTATATGTATCGGTATGACTCTTGTGACATTCAAAACATCTCGCAAAATACCTGAAGTAGAACACTTTTATACATTTCATTATATTTGTTTATATGATATAATAATCTTTACTATTTGAATGGATTCAATCATGCAAAAAATGTAACATTTCTGTGCATTTAAGGTTGCATGGTACTTAATTGGTGGTTAACAATCATACCTACTAAAATCTAAATTTCTTCAAAATTTGGAAACATTTTCATTCTGGGAATAATTTTCCGCATTCAAAATGTTTGAATAAATATTTTCAATCTGAAACAGCTTGTAATGATTACATACTAGAAACTCTATTTTTTTAAAAGCTTTAACCTTTTTAGCTTGGTTTCTTGACATAGCGCACGTTCTGGCGTTCTTTTTTTATTTCTTCTACCCACACAAAAAGTGAGCTTTGTATATATGATATTTTTTTATCTTTTATATCTCCAACTATGGCCAAACTGACGGACTAACATATGCCAAGTCTTTTGTCGTGATCTATGCTCGACAGAATTAAACCACTCATAGAAAATACTTGTAATGATGAGTTTACAAAAAAGCCATTTCGTTTCCGGACTATTACTGCGCCCAAGTATTACAATACCGAATCAAAGCAATATTACGAGTTCTAGAAATTATTGAAAATAATGGGGCTTTTCCCAGATAAACACACTTCGATATCCTATTCCGTATTTTATTTAAACACAAGCCTCTGTGGTAGATTATCGCTGGTTCAATGCCCACTGTAACTTTATTCAGTCGACGAACCACTTTTATCATATTTGTAGCAGCTGCAGTTTTTTTTTCAGTGACCACAAAACGTGGAAGTCTAGTGTCCAGTGTGCGACTCATCTGTTAATAATGATCGACCCCTGATAAATTCAGTGAACCAGGTAACGAATGTTGTACATTGCGGCGGATATCCCAAAAGGATGCATGCCTTTAAAAAAGTGAAATTGCCGCCAGACAAATAAAAGTTGATTGTGATATATGGAGCGCCTAAAAGTTGGAAAATGTTATAAAGGTTTAAATAAGGAGAACTCTTAATTATTTTGATATTAAAATATTATCGAAAAGGTGTGTGTCACTAGAAAAAGGATGTTCCAGAACAGTGGAGTCAAATTAGGATTTGAATGTGAATTGTCTGGTCATGACAGTTTTTCTGTTTCAACGTGTTTAGGGTTAACTTAAGTTCACAGCTCAGTTTTGCAATTTCTGCGAGGTCGGCGTATTGTTTATTTAAACAATTTAATTTTTTTGACCGCGTTTTCCATCGGTTCTCTTTGAACATCTCGAAATCTATAAGTACAGTGGAAAACAATAAAAGCAGGAAAATGTTCGTTTTGATCTGTACAATAAAAGTACATAAACTATAATTCATTCCAATTGTTATTAATATTTAAAAAACATTGAACATTACAAAATTATGCGTTTTTAAACACATCACTGTTTTTTCAAAAATAATGGATAATATTCAATGAAATTTTGGAAAAATATAGCTCTTGTAAAGTACAATCACCACTTAAAATTTCAAATCAAAATGATGACTAAAACGGCTCAAATTTTGCTAAAATTTTGCACCCTTGTGAAATCCTGCCTACAAGACCAAGAAATGTGTGCGATGGCTCAAATTGTAGCATTCTATAAGTACTTTAAGATCACGGAGAAAACCTTTTTGTTTTCAAAATTTAAACCCTTTTTATTGATAGTTTTCGAAATTTTAGTTATAAACAAATTCAAGTAACTCTCTGGTTTCTTTATGAAATCAAAAACGGTGAACGAATAATGAAAGTATATTAAAGAAGTCAACTTTTGAAAAAAGAAATCATGTTCTACCTACTTGCATTTAGAGCCGAGATGCGTTAGTTTTTACGTTTAGGTCACTTATAAATAAACAAATCCATATTTCTTTGAGAACATAATGCACGTTTTCAATTTTTTTATAACTTTTTAAATTTTTGTCATAAAAATGGTAAACAAACCTAACTTGAAAACTACCCTTATGTTCATGTATACAGAGAGCTTTGTAAAACTTTTAATATTACTGATCGCCTTACCCACTAGGCCATTTAGCGAGTAAAGTACGGTTTGTAGACATAATATAATATTTCGTCATATTTGGTGATACAGTATCTTTTAACGAGTGTAGCTTTGGATTAGTTTCAAGCAGCAGAGACAAAATAATAAATATTGGAGAATTACTAGTCCAATTTCAATTTATAACTGACCTAAACGTAAAAACTAACGTATCTCAGCTCCAAATGCAACTAGAGCAATACATTTTTTTGAAACTTGGCTTTTTTAAACTACTTTCATTAATCCTTTAATCCTTTACCGTTTTTGATTTAATGAAGAAACCAGAGTTATTATGTTTATGACTACAATTTCGAAAATTATAAACAACAGCAATAAAAAGTGTTTAAATTTTGAGAAAAAAATATCTCTCTATGAGATTGAAGTACTAGTGGAAGACCAGACTCTCTGAATTCGACACCCTCTATACAACTCACGAACACCCACCTAAAAAATAAGTAATCTGATGTAAAGTAACCTGCTGAACTTGATTTTTGAATTCGCCCATTGATTTGGGATTGCCAAAATGACCAAATTGGCAATTTTCTAAAAAAAAAAAATAAAAATTATGTGTTATTTTTTGTTTTTCATATAACACGTCATATATTTTTTATTTTACTTCAGAATTTTTTAATTTTTTTACATAATATTCTCTAACTATTCTTTGATATGTTGAAAGTAAAAAACTTTACCTAAAAAATAATTAGTTGGCAAAAAAAAATAACAACTTTTCTTTGACGCAAAATCTTTAAAATTTGCAGAGTAAAATGTCCGACCGAGGTATCTTTTTTATTTTTAAAGTTAGGTGCCTACTATAACCGAAGAAAATGTTCCGAATGAACTAAATAAAATCTTTTATAAGAAGTTTTTGTTGAAATTTTGCTCCCTTATCGAAATATTCATTGATTGTTTCAGCGTCCGGCGTCCGAACGAATGCGCGCTACTATGAATCGGCCGCAATCGCATCTAGAGCTAAACGCAGACACGTGCCGGGTGATTATTATTTTCCAGTGCCCATTTATGTTAAGTTGAAAGTGCTTTTTGTCTCAGTCCTTATATTTAGTGCGTTATAAACACAAAGTTTGGCATAATAAATTATAATTACTCGGATAGGAAATCAAAGGAAACAAGCTAAAAACGTACTCTTCGCCTGTTCACTGGATTTTTATATAATTGTTATACATTCAATAGGATACTTTTCGCAGTTTTTTGTAAATAATGTTACTTTTAGACATTTTTAATTTTATAGTACGATCTTAGTTGGTAAAAAACTTGGTAAAAAAACTATTCCAAACCCCATTTGGGTTTCGACTCCGAGTCAAAAGAACTACACCACCACCTTACACGTAAAAATATGTAAATTTTTACATTATAAGACACGAGCTAAAATCATATTTTCACGGTTGTATATTACACTATGAAATGTATATTTGTAAAATATATAAATATTTAGATATTACAATGAAATATCATTTCATCAGATTTCTATTCAATTACAAAAACATAAAAATTAAAAAAAAAAATTTCAAATTTAAATCATTAAGTAATAACATTTTTATATATCGATCGATTTTGTTCAAATAGGGTTCTTCCTCTAGCTAACACTAATTTACTGTCCAAATTTCAGTACAATCGGAATTTTCTTTCTTCAGTTATCGTGCTTACAAGAAACGTGATGGACGGACAGACAGACGGACATTTTGAAAGTTGTTCAGAATTCGTTCACTAACACAATGGTATGAATTTTTTTGTCTGCGAGCGATATTTACGGTTTTAGAAATGTACCGATCAAATGCAAAATCCGATGACATAGAACAGAAAAATGTATTTTTATCACTAAATCCAGTTTACCATGCACAATGTAGAAGATCGTATACCCGAACTGCTTATAAAAGAAAATCAGAAATTGTAAATCCTAGCACAGAGAATACAAGTAAAAATGGCATTTCTGCAATGTGCTATTTACAAGACAGCCTACCAAATTAAGCCCAGAATTCCAAATGTTTTAGATTTTGGATGGTACCTAAAGGAGGAAATCTTATTTCCAAAGATGACTTCAAAAAGCCCAAAACCCAATTTGATTGAGTTAACTCCATTTTGTAAATGTAAATTATATAACTGTACTACAAGCTGCAAGTGTAGCAAAGCAAACGTGCAATGTAACATAAGTTGTTTATGCGAAGAAAAATGTAATCTTTAGTGCCCACTTGCTGTTATAATTAATGAAAATATATTTTTTAATGTGTATGTTTCGAGATTATCTACATAATTTTATAACATTTAATTGCAAATAGAAACTAAATAATCCGTAGACTCACTTGATCGCTTAAACAACACCACAGATGGGCGATGTTAACAGAAGTTATGCTTTAAATTAATACGGACGAGTTGCGCGGCCGCATTCAACAGCGTCATCTCGTTACATGAGCCGAATTTCAAAAAAATCTCTTTATAAAAAAGTTTGTTTAAAGTATTTGGAATATTTTTCTCGTTTATACTATAACTCTCTCTTTAAAAATAAAAAAGTTACCTCGATCGGGTATTTTTCAATGCAAATTTTAAAAAACCGCGACAATAGAGGGTAACTATATTTTTTCAGGCACTATATTATTAGTTATACTATATTCTTTGCCGTCAGCCTGTCCAAGAATATTGGAGGGATAATGTGTAAAATATTGGTCTAAATCGGAATTAAAATAAAAAAGATATGATGTGTTATGTGCAAAACAAAAATTAACACATCATTTAAAAATTTTTCAAAAAAATTGCGAATTGACCGATTTGGCAATCTCAAATTAACGGGCGAACCCAAAAATCAAATCCAGAAGGTCATTTTACATAATATCATCTATTTTTTAGGTGGGTGTTCGCGAGTTGTATAGACTACTTTTAAAATGCTTCCTACAGATTGGCTGCTCTCCGACTATACTTAAAAAAGCTACAATTTAAGCCATAGTACACATTTCTTGGTTTTGATGACAGGATTTCACAAGGGTGCAAAGTTTTAGCAACAATTGTATATTTGAGCCGTTTTAATAATCATTTTGATTTGAAATTTTAAGTGGTGATTGTATTTTATAAAAGCTATATTTCTACAAAATTTCATTGAATATTATCCATTATTTTTGGAAGAACAGTGATTTGTTTAGAAACGCATAATTTTGCAATATTCAATTTTTTTTAAATAATAATAATAATTGGAATGAATTATAGTTTATATACTTTTATTGTACAGCTCATAACGAACGTTTTCCTTCTTTTTGTTGTTTTCAATAGGACTTATAGCTTTCGAGATATTCAAAGAAATCCGATGGAACACACGGTCAAAAAAATTAAATTGTTTAAATAAACAATACGCCGATCTCACAGAAACTGCAAAACTGATCAGTGAACTGAAGTTGATCCCCTCAACACGTTAAAACAAAAAAACTGCCCAGAACAGACAATTCACATTGCGAGTTTTTTAGTCGTAATTTGACTCCACTGGAAGTGGAATATCAAACGAAGTGAGCTGATAGGGGGGTCATTTCCAATCAAAAGAACCTTAAATGTGGTTATCAAATCGTCAAAGGTTCAAAAGTCATTTCAATTTTTGTATTTTTTCCTGAAATCGCCTAGTGCGCCCGCTAAAAACTTAATAGAAAAATATATGTGAGTTCTTTAGTAGCTCTTCTGTTTTTAGTGGATTTGAAATGGGTGCACCTTTTCAGTAAAAGTATTTTCATGAACTTTGTTATCTTCTATCAAATAAAAAAATGTTTTTGTGAACATTTTTTGTACTTACACACAAAAAATTTGAGTTAATTTGTAAGTGACCCTGACAAAAACCATATGTACTACAGATTGTTGACCAACTAGCAGAAAAATTTGTCCATTTAATTCAGATTCTAACACGGTATAATACATAGTTATTCAGAACAGATCTTTTTTATCATTTTTTTTACAAACAATACATGTTGGTGATGAATTTAATTTTTTGAACTATTTTTCCATAAATGGCAGTGTTGTTTCCGAAAGTATACTAAAGAAGTGCAGAAAGTGAGAAATTTGAACGTAAGAAATCGTATATTATATGTTGAGCCAGAAAATGCCTTGGAAAATACAAATGCGTTCCACTTTTTTTTTTACAGTAATAAAATTGGTTCTGCTAACAAGTCTAGTCAGAGATATAATCATTTCCTTGAAAAATAATAACAGCAGAGATATCTGTGGATTAAACGTCACTCTCATAAATACTACATAAAATTTCATAATAATTCCCCTCACTAAATTGATAAATGAATGCCTAACAATTGGAATATTCCCTGATGCCCTTAAGGCATCAGGAAATATTCCAACATGCTACCTTAAGGTAGCATGTGTAATAAAAAAGCTAGTAAAGACGATCTTAAAAATTATAGCCCCATTTCACTTTTACCAATAATATCCAAAATTTTTGAAACAGCAATAAAGATACAAGAAGTAGAATATTTAGAAAATCATAACTTGTTAAACAAATTTCAATATGGCTTTAGGGAAAATTTATCTACAACAGATGCAATCGTGAGACTTACAGAACACATATTGGAATGTTTTGAGCATGGTATGTATTCAACCCCACTGTTTTGCGACCTCAGTAAAGTTTTTGACTGTGTTTCACATGTCGTCATGATAAAAAAGCTAGAAAAGTATAACTTCAATCTAACAAGTATAAAACTGCTTAGATCTTATTTAGAAAATCGAAAACAATCAGTTAGATTAGGTGAGACATCGAGAGAGCTATGTGTCACAGCAGGAGTCTCCCAGGGTACAATATTGGGTCCTGTACTCTTCTTAATATACGTCAATGACTTGCCAAATATTTTTGAAAACTTGTTTAGTTTATTCTATGTCGATGACACGACTCTCTTGATGTCTCATTGTAATTTGGAACAACCAGAAATTCAGTGCAGTGAAGCTCATTCAACCGCTAAAACGTGGTTCGCTTCTAACAAGATTTCCTTAAATGAGACAAAAACAACAAAGATGATCTCAACCTTACGGGATATTAGTAATGTTGGAAACTCTATCAGAGTCAAATTTCTCGGCGTTCATCTTAACCCCACTTTGAAATGGGATGCTCATATTGATTATGTTTAATGATGATCAAAAAATATTTACTCCTTGTTCCTTGTTCGGTCTCAAAGCATATTTTGCCTTGTGCCATTCTAGACTGTCATATGCAATTCTTGCTTGGGGACATGCTACCGGAAAACGTAGGCTATTTGGTCTGCAAAGAACCATCTCATCGTATTATTTCTTTGATTTTTAGTGTTTCATTAAATTTATTTTATTTTTTCGTTGTTTTTATTCGAATACTCAGTAAATATGGTGAATTATACGAATGTGGAAATGGCGAGAATGCATAACGTATGTGGTCTCGCAGATGGTAATGCAACAGAAGCCAGAAGTATATATCAGGAAAGATATCCTAATCGTGCCTTGCCAGATAGCTGATTCTTTTCAACTATTCATCGCCGTCTTTGTGAAACTGGTAGTTTCCAAAACGATACTTTGGAAGGTAGACCTCGAACTGTCAGAACACCTGAAATTGAGAAAGCCGTGCTGCAGAAAATCGACGAACATCCTAAGACGAGTACGAGGAAGATTGTTGGAGCTCTGAGTATTTATCATCAAATTGTTTGGCGAATTTTGGTTGATTTTTTGTTGTATCCGTATCATATTCTAAGAGTACATGTATTATTATCCGGGAATTTTCCACAGCGTGTGAACTTCTGTCAGTGGTTCTCTCAGAATGTTACACTAAATCCGCAGTTTGAGTCACAAATTATGTTCATAGTCGAAGCAAGTTTTTCTGGGAAAGCTATCAAAATTCCCATAATAATCATGTGTGGGCGGACGAAAACCACCATGCCGTAATGGAAACCCATTTCCAAAAGCAATTTTCGGTTAATGTATGGGTAGGAATTATTGGTAAATTAACGGACAATCTTACCTGCATTTTCTCCAAGTTTTTGAAGATGTATCAATTGCGTTAAAGAATCGTATGTGGCGCATGCACGATGGAGCTCCTGTTCATTTCAGTGTAATTGTTCGCTACCATTTACATGTGGCTTATCCTATTCGTTGGAGGGAGGACCCTAGCAATGGCCAGCAAAATCCCCCGATCTCAATAATTTGGATTTCTTTTTGTGGAGTCATCTTAAAATCCTGGTGTATAAAGCTCTCAATAACACTTTACAAGATTTAAGAGAGCAAATAGTTGCCCCGTGTGAAACAATACGGAATACGCCGGGAATATTTGATCGAGTGCACAATTCGATACGAATACGAGCGGAAGAATGCCTATTAAGTGAAGGTGGTCATTTACAACAATTAAAAAAATATATATCAATCAATGTTAATAATAATTAGTTTCAATTTGAATTTAATTGTTTTAATCAAAGGAGAAAACGCAAGAGACCGTTTTCATGTAGAATTGACCAGGCTAATCAGAAAAAGTATCCACATGGAAAAATGTCAGTGGTGTACTACTTCTTCGGTAAATAATAACAGAAGATTTGTTTGGAGGGACGCCACTTGTGGATCGATAAAATAACTTTTCTAACTAAAATATGTTAGGTGCCATGAAATCTACACCCGTTGAATCCCTACGTGTGGAAGCTCTCGAACCTCCGTTGCAATTGAGACACCAACTTCTATCAGAGAAATTTATTCTCAAATCGCAAATTAAAAAGTCACCAATTATTGATAAAGTTAGCGTATTAAATAATTATGATCTTGTCAACAAATACTGGTCAAAAAAGAACTCACCGCCCTTGTGCATAGAATTTCGAAATACTAGCAATATAGCTCCCCAATTAGATAAATTATACACACGACCGACCGATGAGGATATTTTAGTTATTTTAATAAGCCAATGGTAATATCACCTAATTATTGTGAATTGCAAGAAGTAAGCAAAGTTATTTTAAAAAACATAATATCTGAATATTATAATTATTTACACATTTATACAGACGCGTCAAAAAATGAGAATGGGACGCAATTTTTGCACCTGGCATCAACTTTAATGAAAATTATAAACTAAATCAAGATACCTCGATATACGTTGCTGAGTCTATGGGCATTATAAAAGCCCTAGAATTCATTGAGGACCACGATTGCCAAAGGGTTTTGATTCTGTCTGATTCGCTGTCTGTTTTAACGTCCATTAAAAATAATATTGATATCAATTCCCCTTTTTGTAACCCGTACATTTTCAAAATTAAATCCATGTTTAATAACTTGACTAAGAGAGATTACGTAATAAAATTTGTTTGGGTCAAAGCTCACATCGGCTTTGAGAATAATGAAAAGGTAGACCAACTGGCTAAAGAGAGTACCTCTTCAGGAATACCCTTATATAACGTACTATGTCTAGAAGATGGCATTGGCAAATGTAAAACTTTATTAAAAAAAACAGTGGTCTCAACAATGGAATGAATATTGTTTCACTAATCCAACAAGGTATACACTTATCCAACAAGAAATCCCAAAAGAACATTGGTATAACGGAGTTAATTATTCAAGAAGGAGCATAACACATATAAGCAGACTTAAATTTGGCCATGGCTGTTATCTTTACCACCTGCATAAAATAGGCATATTGCCATCAAATATGTGTGAGCAGTGTAATGAAATAGGGGACCTAGATCATATATTTTTTAATTGTCAAAAATACGCTCAAGAAAGTAATGAACTATATAAAAATTTAATCAAACACAAAGTAGAAGCCCCATTTAATTTACTGAACCTTCTGGCTTTAAATACAAAACCCATAATGGATTGCATAATTTTATTCATAAATGCAACAAATATAAATATCTAGAGTAGGTTCAGCTTTATCGCCTTATGTCTGTCCTATTGTTTTAGTGACCCTAATTACCCGTAGTCTACTATATATATATATATATATATATATGTAACAAAAAAAAATGCCCTGATCGACCCCTGGGCGAGAAGAGTGTGTCCCTGTCTATATATCCTTTTGTGTTACCAAATGGTTTTAGCTCGTCAAATAGGTTAGAATTAGGTATATTAACATAGTTAACAGTTTAGTGTCTGGCTGTGGGTCAATCGCCCTAATGCCATTAAGTATATAAAAATTTAAAAAACTAAAATATGTGGTTTTATATCCTATTAATACATACAAAAATTGAAAATAATATCTAAAGTACTTTCTGAGATATTAAAAAATAACGATAAAAAAAATTCAACACCCTGTAGCAAAAAAATTAAATCGTTGCGGATATATGCTCATATGAACTTTTCTTCAAAAAATGACCTAAGGAATCACACCCTGAAGTATTAGCACGTCACTAAGGAACACCCTGTAGAGCCAAAGGACCTAAATAAGTCTAAAAACACCCTGTATTTATTATCATTATATAAAAATGTTTATATCAATTCCCATCAAGAAATTATTTCGAATTATGTCACACACCTGAGTGTGGGACATTTACAAAATAATATTAATTATAATATCATGTGCAATACACTCTGACAGTATTATATAGCACGTTGACGTTAAAGTACTTACGAATTAATATGTTACAAAGTAACTATGGTGTATATTGCTGGACATTTTGACAAATCCCGACGATTACTTACTGGCTATTTGAAGGTACACGTTTACTTGTTAATTGCGAACGTTGCCGCTGTACACCATCTCTTATTAACTTGGACAGTTTAATCAAATCACATTTTGTATGCATGAAGATCATTCATCAAGTATCAAATTGTTTATATCGAGATCGGGTCTAGCCGCACGTAGAGATGACGGTGTATCATTAATAAAAATTATACACGTAATGCTAATAAGTCATTCATATTGCTTAAATATACAGCTCAATAAAAAATATGATATCACCGTTTCTACATGGATTTATGGAGAAAAAATCAACAATAGGGAAGATGCATGAAATTTTAAAATGCTTGAAAAGGTGATTTGCTCTTAATTTCCAATACGCAGAAAACGATTATAACAAAAGAAATTCAAAATAAAATGTATTTTCCGTAAAATTAATATTTAGATTATGCCGTAATTTGTAAACAAAACTACGTGACTGCAAACGGTTTCTTATTGGCGTGAAGTCAATGACGACATCCGTTAGTCGGATTATTTGTCCAAAGTAGACCCAGTGTCCTAACCTCTTGTTGATGTCTGTCTACGAACTAATTTTGGAGAATCTTGAATGTAAAATTACCATATTTGTAGTGATACTCTTAGTTTTACATTTAGGCACAATGCAATATTTGTAACTCATAAGTCATAATAATGTTGTTCACTAGCTCATTAACCAAATAATAACACAATAACAAAACAAACAAGAACTTGGTAAACTGACTGTAAACAATAAACCTCGCAATAAACAGTAAAGTGACATTTGACAAACCCATTGAAATTGCTTTAGATATACGAAACTACTGAAACATGTTTATGCGGAAAAAGAAACTTCCGTTCACTATTCCGTCCTTGTCTGACAAGATCTGATTGGTTGAAGAAAACGTCCGATTGGCTTAACCGTCAGTAAACAGGACCGAGAAATAGTGCACGCAAATTTCTCTCTCTGTGTCACTTTCTCTAGTCGAGTACACCTTCCAGTTTGTTATTAATTTCGATGGGCAAATCATAACGGAAAACGTCACAGTTAATGGCGCCAAATAACTGCCGTTTTGAAATATCCAAATTCCTCACCGATGAAATTATTTATTTTCTCACTGTATTAACATTCAAAAAATCGTAAATTTAAATTTTTATAACTTTTTTTTGATGCTGTATCCATTTTTATTATAAAAAAAAAATCATACCGTATATATCATAGTTTATTCGCAAGGTCATGATGTGTTTTACACCTTACACCCATAAAAGAAGGTGGTTGAACAAACAGATCATTTTACTTCCAGATCCAGTGGAACAAAAAAATTTTTGAAAATTTTTGTTGTTCAAATAGGCTTAGAATGTCATGAAACGTCGAAAGAAAATTTCTGTCTGTCTGTCGGTCCGTCTGTAACTTTTTTGTGCGCACGATTACTCTGGAACCGTTTAATAGTCTAAGAGCTAGCAACAGATTTCGTTACACCACAGAGAATAGGACCAGAACTTTCCTAATCTGCCCTTTGTAGCGTAACAATAAGAAAATTGGAAATCTGGCAACCGTCCGGGGGTGGCTTTTGCGCCCCTAAATTTTTAAAGTGTGAATCAAAATTAACAAAATTACATTATTATAATCAGTCTGGCACTTTGGAATATCGAAGTTGAAAATATTTCAAGAGAATAAAAAAAACGTCAGACCGGTGGGTGGCTGGAAAGTGGGTGCAAGAGGAGGTTGAAGTGGAATAGCTCAGTGCGAAAGGTTTTCGCAAAATAAAAATCAATAATAAACCTGAACAAATCACATGAAAAAATGAAATTATTATATTACAAGAGAGAGGAAGAAAAATATTATTTCTGCTGTCAAATCAAACCCGAATTAGTACAAAAAATACACTAATCGGTAAAAAAAAATCAGTGGGTCCAGGAGTTGAACCCGTGACCCTCTCGCATCCCAAGTGAGAACCTTACGCACCGAACTATTCCACTTCAACCCCCTCTTGCACCCACTTTCCACTCACCCCATTGGTCTGGCGATTTTTTTATTCACTTGAAATATTTTCAACTTTGATATTCCAAAGTGCCAAACTGATTATAATAATGTAATTTTATTAATTTTGATTCACCTTTTAAAAATCTAGGGGCGCAAAAGCCACCCTCGGACGGTTGCCAGACTTCCGCCCTCGGACGGTTGCCAGACTTCCGATTATCTTATTGTTACGCTACAAGGGACAGATTATGAAAGTTCTGGCCTGATTAAAAATGACGTAACGAAACCGTTGCTAGCTCTTAGACTATAAGAGATTGACTTGAAATTTGGTACACGTATGTACTTTAACGGGATCTGGAACTAGATTATATTTTCATCTTATTCCGTCGAAGGGTTGGGGTAAATTGGGATAAATGGGGGGTACTTAGGTAAGCAGGTAAGAGTCCATAAAATTGCTATTTAGTATATATAAGAGAAGTTAGTCTCAAAAAAATTTTTGGCATTAGCCACCCCCATTACCACCCCTACCCCATTATTTAAGAGGATGAGAAAAAATTGTGATTTAGTGTGTGCACAAGAACCAAAAACCTCAAAATAATTTTTACTTCATCGTTGTATGGGTTTTTGGGTAGATGATTTCAAATATTATATTATTAACGTTCCATAAACAATTATTTCCACATAAAAAATTTTTTCGTTGTGAGAGACTTGGATAGAAATCTGAATGTGGAAGTAGTGATTTCTTGGGCAACGGTTTATACTGTTACCAAAGCTGAAGGTCATTGGCTCTCCAAACAACTTGAATCTATTATTTGGATCATATTTACTTGGTAAGCGTTAATTTGTTGGGTACGAAGGATATGGAAGGCAAATATATGTTGCAAGGTCTGGACTTCCAACGGGATCAAACTTGGGCCCTCTTTTGCGCTTAATTACTTCCACGTCCAGTGGAAGTATAGTAACGACAAAAAAAATTTTAAAAATTTTTATTGTCCAAATAGGCTTAAAATGTCATGAAACGTCGAGATTTTAAGTTTGAGCGAAAAAAAATTTTCTGTCTGTCTGTCGGTCTGTCTGTCTGTCGGTCTGTCTGTCTGTCGGTCTGTCTGTCTGTCGGTCTGTCTGTCTGTCGGTCTGTCTGTCTGTCGGTCTGTCTGTCTGTCGGTCTGTCTGTCTGTCTGTCTGTAACTTTTTTTTGTGCGCACGTTTACTCTGGAACCGTTTAAGATATTGACTTGAAATTTGGTACATGTATGTACTTTAACGAGATCTAGAACTAGATTATATTTTCATCTTGTTCCGTCGAAGGGTTGGGGGGTAAATCGGGGTAAATTTGGGGTAAATGGGTAAATCAAGCAGGTAAAGGTCCATGAAATTGGTATTTAGTATATACAAGAGAAGCTAAGGTCTCAAAAAAATTTTTGGCATTAGCCACCCCCATTACCACCCCCACCTCCTTATTAAAGGGGATGAAAAAAAAATGTGATTTATTTTATGTACAGGAACCAGAAACCTCAAAATATTTTTTTACTTCATCCACCCCCCACTACCACCCCCCTGTCACCACCCCCACCCCACTACCGATGTGGGGTATCGTTTTATGGGTTTTTGGGGTAGAGGATTTCAAATATTATATTATTAAAGTTCCATAAACAATTATTTTCACATACAAAGTTTTTTCGTTGTGAGTGACTTGGATAGAGAATCTGGATGTGGAAGTAGTGATTCCTTGGGCAGCGGTTTTTTCATTAGTGATATAACAACTGCTATTGACTCCCATCACTTGTTCGTATATCACTTAAAGATTTTCAAGAAGTAAACTGCCTGGGGAATTGTGTCGAGCTTGACATCATTTTTAATTCATGTTCAGATAATTTTCTAAAATTTAGTATTGCCAAATGTAAAAGTAATGTCATATATCCGAAAAGATGCTCTATAGTTTTCTACAAAAAAGATAGCAAAACATTCTCGAACTTTTACGAATTATAAGGATCTAGGAATCAATTTTGACAGTAAAATTTCCCTTCACATATCACATTAATGAAATGGTTCAGTCGGCATCTAAAATACTGGGTTCCTTTATTAGAAACTGGAGAGGTTGAGAATATATTGATGTTATTACATTGTTAAATGTGTCATTTATTAGAAATAAATTGGAATACGGATCTCTTTATAAAGGTATTTGCGCAAATTTTGATTCTACGTCATTCTCAAATACTAAAAAAGAGGTTCAGCGGAAATGCTGTGTGCGCGCGTGCGTCGATGAAAATTGGGTGAAAAAAAGGAGACAAAGAAAATACATTTTTGAAAATTGCAAAAAATGCGCTTTTTTGAAAATTAAAAAAAAAACTATATACCCTTAAAGTACCTAAAGGCACCTACAATCGAAAAAAGAAAACCTGACGCACAATGCCTCCTTGAAACTTGACGAAGAATTAAAAAAAATTATTTCGTCCACCATCTTTGACCATTCTATTTGACTTACAGAGTCCGCGTTTAGTGCATTATATTTGACCATAGATGAGTTTTATTTTTGTAAACTTTAGTGAAATTACTTCTTATCGAAAAAATATTCAGGTTTGATTTTTCGGTCATTTTTGGTATTTTCTCTTTTTTTCCAAGATTTTGTTCGGACAGGTCTATATTTTTTAAGAATTTTATTTGAAATAATCCAGTATTTTTAAAATTCCCATTCGACTACTAGTACAAGATATATTAAGAAGATAAGTAGAAAATCCGTGAAACTGCGTCAAAAAGTGCATATAACTTTTGACGCACGAGGAATTTTTGGGTACAAATATTTTTTCGTAATTAGGAGGCCCATAATACATAAGAATCAACAACAAAATTTCTAGTGGAATGTTGACGCTGAAGAAAATTGAATTAAATCAGAAAATTGTGTCTACGTAGTTTGGCAGGTTTTTGTTATACAGTACTGCTTACGAATGTTAAGTGCCCGCACAATAAAAGGTTATCATAAAACTTAAAAAAATATGCCGCCAGTGGTCATATTAACACCGCTATCTTGAAATAAATAAATAAAATTAAGAAGATAAGAAGAGAAGACAACAACTAACAGAAAGGTTGCAAGGGGAAATATCAGCATGAAAGAGAGAAGTTCTAAGTAGTACAATGTCGGTGAGAGAAAAAAAAAAAAGAACGAATTCAAGCAGATTTCCTCGATTTCTTTAGTATGTCTATGGTTGATAGCCTTGAGGAAACATAAACTATTATGTAAATGTATCTCATTCTTGATTCTTTTACCTATTTTTTAAAAAGAGTGCTTCACTTCATGCTTAGAAATTTAAGACAGTTTTTGATAAATATTATTTATTTGTCTAGATTCATGTTGTATTTCCAGTACTTTCAGATATCAATCCGTAAGAGACGCAAAAGAATTTACTTAAAATTATCATTTTTACGACCTTTTTCTTTTGGAATGGATGTTTTGTTTCATCTAGCAGAAGTGGAGATTATTTTTGTGATTAAAATAGCATCTCGTGTAGACAAAATAAGTGATTTCTGGCAATAATAGTTCAATCAATTATCTTCAAAACTAAAGGAGAAAACTGTTACACCCTGTATATATGCGTTACACACACATTTACACATTTTTCGGCTTCGCGTTTTTAGTACGTCGCCTCGTTAAAATTTCGTATTCATTATTTTGAATTATATTCACAATTATTGTATCTCCACTTTCATCATGTTTCGTGAAACGATAAAAAAGTTAAAAATATTCAAATATTTCCAAAGTACACTTTTAGTGTGTGAACCATTTAAATTGGTTCAGTAGTTTCTGCGTGATGCGCGTTCAAACAAACAGACAAACAGACAAAAATTCAATAAACTACCTTAGTGTATTCTATTACTCATCTTACATCCCCCCAGAACAGTTTTTTGCAAATAGTTTCGATATGCAGACACGCCAACTTTACAGATTTATTATATGTACAGATAGTCGGAGTTAAAGTGAGGGTTTCAAACCAAAAATCAAAATGTATTGATTCGTATACTAGTTGTTCTAAAAATCATGAGTTATATGAAATTAATACCAATTTGTCTTTATAGATATATAAATAAAACGCTATTATTATCCTCGTTCTTTTGTAAATCTCGAGGAAAACCCATACTTGCACAAAACACCCTGTAACCACACGAAATCCCACTCATCTACCGTCTTCTGTCTGCCTGAAACGAACTTGTACATCACCATCATGCCAAGAAATATATCAAGATATCTTTATTATTATTGTTATTACACCTTAATACCTCACAACAGCAGTTGCAATCTGAAGTAACAATAAGTAGGGAACTGTAGCTCAAGATAATTACACACTTTACTGACTTATCTGGTGAGAACCTAACCAACGACAAAGGCTGAGCGAGTCTGTAGACTCGAAGAGGCAAAAGTGCAATTTTAAGTGTCAGAGAGTATCTGGGACAGCATTTCCGGACACACAACTTATGCGTAGAATAGCAGAGCTGGCAGACGATTAAGTTGGCCACGGTTGATATGGGCCACTTACTAGATGACTCATGTATTGGCGCAGAATTTTGAAGGGAAAGGGTGCAATCGTTTATTTACCCTCTTCGTTAAAGTCATGAATAATGTTATAATAATTTTATTTACGTTTAAGATACATACAGGGTTGGGCAAATGTGTGCAAACACCTTATTTATGGCAAAACTATAAGTTCGATTAAAAAATATCCTTAACAAAAGTTTTTGCAGCATTTTTGTTCTATTCAGTGACGTATTTTGATTTACAACAACTACCCTATTTTTCGAGATATTAGTACAGTAACTGGAGGTTTTAATTTCGAAATAATGTCATATTGAACGGATTTCGTTCATTTTTGGCAGTATAATAGTACATGCTTCACAGAAAAGTTTCTATATTATGCCGGGGCTTGCTAATTTATAGTGGGTGGATGCCACCCCTTCTCAGGGGGTGGCACTTAAAAAATATATATATTTATTGGAGCTGAAATAGAATTAAATTTTAAGAAGAAAAGGTTCTATGCAATTTTTCACATAAATTGATAGTTTTTAAGTTATAACGACTTCAAAATTGCGATTTTAGCTTAAAAAAAAAGGTATTTCCAAATGGCTTTCGTCAAGTATCTCGAAAAGCATTACTTTATCGAAAAAATGTTACAGACCAATTATAGAAAGTACAAACTGGGAATTAATTATATTTTTCGTTTATTGATGTAGGATTAATAACTTCGGAGATATTTAAGTTTATATTTGATATCCAAGTGTTTCGAAATTACCTTTAAAGTTTAAAATGCATTTTTTTCTAAAGCAAGTGCAATGAGCAAAAAAATTGAGCATCTAGGTAATGCTACATCTTAATGAAAAACTGTATTTGAGATAATTTTTTTAAATTATTGGGTAATTAGAGTAACAAAATGGCGACCTTTTTATATAAAAAAATACGCACATTTTTCCGTCATAACTTCTTTATTTCTTATGCTACAGGAACGAGTGCAATTAATTGTCTTTAATTTCATTTCTTAGCATGCGTGACGTAGGTGTCAGAGTTTCTGAGATATTTAACATTTAAACTGAATATTTCGTCTTATAAACGTTCGGATGCCATTTGTAAACTTTCAAATCTCCGAAACTATTAAATCTATGTAAATAAATAAACAAGCGAAAGTGATTATCAGTTTATGAGCTTTATTTTTGGTCTCTACCCATTTTTCAATAAAACTAATATTTATCGAGATATTTGGAAAAGGAAAAAAAAATTACGTTTTATCGAAAATACCTTTATAGTTTAAACTGTATTTTTAAAGCAAGTGCTGTATACAAACCAAAAAATTTGAGCATCTACATCATGCTATATATTAATGAGAAACAGGGTTTGAAATTACTTTTTTTCTAATTGCTGGCTAATTACAGTAACAAAATGGCGACATTGTTATTAAAAAAATGTGTAGATGCACATTGCTTTGGGTATAACTTCTTTATTTTTTATGCTACAGAAAAAATAAAAAAAACAGATGAAAGCTTAATTAATAACCTATTATTCTACCTATTAACATCCTTGACGTAGGTGTCACAATTTCTGAGATATTTAACTCTCACTCTAAATAATTATCTTATGAACTCTTGGATGCCAAATGTAAACTTAAATATCTCCGAAATTATTAATCCTACATCAATAAACAAAAAATATAATTAATTCCCAGTTTGTACTTTCTGTAATTGTAACATTTTTTCGATAAAGTAATACTTTTTGAGATACTTGACGAAAGCCGTTTGGAAATACCTTTTTTTTTAAGCTGAAATCGCAATTTTGAAGTCGTTATAACTTAGAAACTATCAATTTATGTGAAAAATTGCATAGAACTTTTCCTCTTAAAATTTGATTCTACTTCAGCTCCAATAAATATATATTTTTTTAAGTGGCACCCCCTGAGAGAGGGTGCCATCCACCCCCTATAAATTAGCAAGCCCCCGCACAATATAGAAACTTTTCTGTGAAGCATTTACTATTATACTGCCAAAAATGAACGAAATCCGTTCAATTTGACATTATTCCGAAGTTTTGCATATTTTTTACCTCTAGGTACTGTACTATATGGCGTCATTGGCAATTTTTTTAAATGGATGACCCTATATATGTTTACATTTTCATATAGATACTTTTTCATCAATTATAATGATATAGAATTTGGTTGGTGTGCGACTGTTGGTTTTTTAAATATTAAATAAAATAATATAATAAAGACATGGCTGTTTACATTTTAATTTTCAAGGCTATCTGATAAAATATTTTGTTTTTTTTTTGTTGCCATGGTTTTTGCAAAATTTCTTTAACAGTACTAAAATCATTCCTCACACAGCACAATCGGGATATGTGTTGACAAATTGACGTACCTGGATATCTCACTACGTAAAATAAATAGAGAAACGGATGTACCTCTTAGGATATCCCGGTATATCCTATTTTAGGACGTCCTTAAGACAGCCCATTTTAGTACATCCGATGAAGAGCTCTAAATCTCCTTAAAATATACCCTAATATTAGGTCTCTAATATATTTAAATAAAGCGCCATTTTGATTTTCGGCCGGCCAAACTGGCCAGGCCAAAGCCAATAGAAAATACCCCAAACACACAGCAACCATGCTCTATTAGTTTTTATTTTTTCAAATATTTAAATAATAATTATTATTGTTAGTGGCTGCATGAAATATTTTAAAGTTGTTTTTTGTGTTTTATCTATTTAGTTCAGCTTTATTTGAGTGTCTCCATTCCAGACTATAAAAAGTGAGAACAAATGTATACAAATATAACATAACCTATCAAAAAACGTATCTGATTATGATTGAATATTTAATTAGTTATTAATGTCGTGTTCGAAACCGCGAAAATTTAATACGATTCTTTAAACTTTCAGGATGCCAAAGGAAGCTAAAAAAATGAAGATTTATACACATTCCCGTATTTTACATCACTGAGAAACCTACAAAATAAAATATTAATTTAGCTCAAGAATTGAGTACTGAAATCAGCTTGGAGACAAAATGTGAATCACGTGAAAGTATTGTCAAATCTGACAATAAACCTGCTGAAATTGAATTTGAGAGTGACGAAAAATAATGTGCCTACTTAGTTAATAATTTTAAAACCAACTAGCAACTAATTGTGAATGAAAATAAATAGGTAATATAAGTAAATATTGTGCTTTAAGATAATTATTTGAAACTTTTAATACACTTTTAAACGAAAGATATGATACGATATCAGGCCGAACACAGGTAGACAGACTGCATGAAAATACAGTCAATATTACAATCTTTTATCTTGAAATTCTATTTGCTAGAGTGTACTTTATGAATTTTAATTTATAATTCGGTGAATTATTATTTTTCACTGAGTGCTATAGGTCATACCTCCATCCTTCAATAATTTCTATTATTTTCATATTGCCCATTTTTCATATATTTTTTTAATAAGAGTGGTTCAATAACTACGTTTGTTTTATTTAACTGTACCCATGAATGAGGATATTATGGGAAAAGAAGCAGAGAAGCTGTTAAAAGATTATCCGAGAAGTGCAAAAAAGAGCGAGACAAAGAAGAGAATCATGTTCGGCTATTATTAAATTTGCAAAAGTAATATAGGTTATTTTACATTTTTCTAAGAAATTTGCTTTTTAACATTACATATGTTTTTAAATATTGAATGTGTTTAGCTTATTTCTATTTTTAAAATATTATTATTATTTAAGTAGCACTTAATTCCATACATATAAAATATATTTTTTTTTTATACAATTGTAGTGTCTTTGACGATGGTTAATAAACCGAATCGTAAGAAAATAATATATTATTTTTTAACTGACCATAAACCCAGAAATTACGTATAAATTATAAGGAAAAATAGGCAAGTGCAAATATTTCAAAAATGTGCATATTTGACAAAAATTCGAAAAATTATTACAATTCAATTTTTTTTAAATTTAAATATAACATTATTGTCTAAATGTTGGTTGTGGTGTTTTCTTAATTTTTATGTTTCTTGGTGGGATCCTTTGCCACGTTTTCTTATAAAACAATGTCCGTAAAATCTACAAAATAATGCAATTATCCAGTATTTTACTCGAAAATAACCTCTACGCTCCTATAACGGAAAAGTCACAGGCGTAGAGGTTATTTTTAAGTAAAATACTGGATAATTTTATTCTTTTGTTGATTTTACGAACATTCTTTTAGAAGAAAATACATGAGGCAGAGTATCCTACCAAGAAACAGAAACATTAAGTTGCCCTTGGATATCTATTTGCAGTCCGTAGGATATCCTGGGACATTTCAGTATGTTGTTTGTACAGCCTATTCAGGACGTCCCTCGTACTACTTTTATCTGATACCGAGTTGTGACATTGGGATGACCAAAAAAGTGCCGAAAAGCATACAATCTGAGATATTAGGATGCCCACAGGCAAGCCCAAATACTAAATGGGATTTGCCATAGTATGTCCCTCGGACAGCCTCCTGTTGTGTGGGCCGTATTACTGTCAGTTGCATTCAATACTATCAGATAATTTCCGTGTGAAATATTAACATTGTTTTTTAATTATGGGTAAACTAAGTGAAAGTAAAAGGATTACGTTTTCAATGATAGTTGAAATATTTCCACAGAGATGAGTAGGTCGAAGAGGACATATGGTCACCTCGATCGCCAGATTTAAGTCCTTTAGACTATTTTATTTGGGGTCATTTAAAATCCGTTGTCTATAAGACCGAACCTTAGTCGTTAGAAAAGTTGGAAGGTCGAATTAGGATGGTTGTTCAAGAGATATCACTGCATGCTATTTAAAACTCCTTAAGAGCCTTTATTGATCGATTAGGACTTTGTCAGGCTGCTGAAGGTCTCCAGTTTTAACATTTATTATGAATATGTTCTTTTTCTCTTAATAATAAAGTGCTCAATATTTCATAATAACAAAAATATTCATTAAGTAATACATATTTATTACTCTTTATTTTATTATTTTATTTAATATTTAAAAAACCACAAGTCGCACACCCCCAAACCCCATCATTATAATTGACGACAAAGTGTCTATCTAGAAATGTAAAAATATACAGGGTCATCCATTAAAAGAAAACTGCCGATGACGTAATATCTCGAAAAATGGTAGTTCCGAATAATAATTTAAGTAAAATAAAATCTTAGTAGTCATTCTAGTGTTCTAGTGTAGCTATAAAATAAATGTGTCAAGTTATTACGGTTAATTAATTATAATAATGTATATATTTATGTTAGAATCATTAAAATTATAATTTATATTACTATTTTGTTCAAAATTATAATGAACTCGAAATAACTTTAATAATGTAATCTCCGTCAAACCAAATAATTAACACATTGATAAACAGGTTTACACAACCCAGTTACCGAAGACTGTATTATTATTAACGTACTTATTAATTATCTATATTACGTCCTCATACTCGTACACGTAGTCATTAAAATAAATATATTTTTTTCAGAGCATTTATAAAAGAAAATTGTAGTTTGCAGTGAAATAAATTAATGACCATAACTCTATTTTAAATCATTACAGAGTGACATAATATATAAATACACATAAAACGTAATACTTATAATATCAACAAACAATAGTTTAAACAATATAATTCAAAGTGAATCTTAAGGTAATATAAAATATGTCATGTTTTGTATCGCATAAGTGTGGGTGCTAGGCCTCGAGTAAAGAGAAGATAACGAATTATCTGACAGTCTAGCAAAAAAACGGTGCTGACGCCCCTCGTGACGCTCTGACAAGCCGTTTTGTGGGTTATCTAAGGGGACACAAAACGGAAGAAGTCCTAAAATAGGAAAAGGAACAGAAGAAATTCTATTCAGGCGCATCTTTACATGGACGCGGGACTACTGTGGGATGGAGAGACAGGTAGACAGACGGATATATCATGAACATATTGAAAATTATTCATAATTTTATGACTAACACAACGATATGGTTTTTTTTTGTTCTTTACGAGAGATATTTACGATTTTAGAAATGTGCCGATCATATACAATATATACTCTCCGCTTTCGCAATTGAGAAGAGTAAAATACAAGAGACAGAAAACATGTATATAACATTTTTTTAGAGAAGTTTAGAAGCTGTATTTTTTAAATGAAGCATAATTTTGATATTGCTAATGGTTAGCGAGACCCAAGCAAAAAAATTAGTCAGCGCACCATTCTTTTTCAAGATAGCGGCTCGAGTGCAAGAGATATAGTTGGGAACTTTTAGTACGTTCAGCAGGTCTTAATAGGAAGAACCCAAGTTGTTCAAATAGACAATGTTACAAGTCCTTGATGTAATATTAAACATAGTGTACCGCAAGGGTCAATTCTAAGACCTTTGCTATTTATAGTTTTTGCCAATGCCATAATTAAACTCTTGAACAGCAATTACCCAACAACTCATACTGTATGCTACGCCGATGACACCAATGTCTTAGTAGTGGAAAATGATGTCGACAGCCTTAGAACAACAGCAGAACAAGTATATCAAGGTCTAATTTTATGGTCAGAAAAAATCGATTACAGTTAAACAAAGATAAAACAAACTCAATTTTGTTTAGAATACGTGGAGATTCTAATGAACTGTGTCTTTTTAAGAATGAAGATCTTGAAATGACTTGTACTGAATCAGTTAAGATATTAGGTATTGTTTTTGACAGCAAATTAGGGTGGCTACCACAACTTGACGCATTAAGTTCAAAACTGCGTAAAAGTTGCTACGCTCTGAACTACTTGGCGAAACATTGTAGCCAACCAGTTCTTCTAACATTATAGTATGTGAATTTTCATTCTCATTTAAAATATGGGATTGTTAATTGGGGAAAAAGCGTCCACGTTAATAGAGTATTTGTACTTCAGAAGCATGCCATTAGGATAATCGCCGGTCTAAATTATCGTCAGTCTTGTCGTAATGCTTTTAAAGATTTAAAGATTCTAACAGTAGTTGGAACAAACATTCTAGAAGTATGTATATATTAGGGTGGCCCATCTTTTTCGAAATCGAAATTTTTTATTTCTCACCCCCTGCAAATAGTTCCATTTGAAGAAAAAACAGTACCCTCAAAATATTATTGAGGCAAATTGAAGGCAAGGGGTGCCGCAGAATGCATTATTATGCAATAATAAAAGTAAATGGAATTATTTACATTCTTTGGTTGATGCATTGTTTTTTTTTTAATCAGCAACATTTATCTTTAGAATGACTAATCAAGTCATACAAATATCAAAGACATTATCTGTTGTGACTATGACATGTGTCATACTACTGTAAATTCGTAGTCTAAGAAAACTAGAGTAGAAGTTTTTGAAATAAAACTCTCGTTTTATCTTTGTGTATTTTATTATGAAACGTTTTTTTCATACATAGTACCAAATATTATCCTAAATCTACAAGACATATAGTAATAAAAACAATATTTTTTGCACTAGGCCAAAGCATGCGACAGGGTTTCTTTTTTTACATTTGGAAACTGTGATTTATAATCATTTACAACTTGGAGTAAAAACTGTTTTTGGTCTTCATTTTTTGTTAAAATGTCATTATAGTCAGTAATAAGTTTGATTCCTCTCTCAGCGTCATCATTTACAACTTTAATTTTGTTTACAATATTGAAACATCGGGTATAACTTTCATTTTCCCTCCATGTTGTTGGATCATTTTCCAAAAATTCCATAGACAAACCTCATTTTTGAAAAAACTGTTTAGTGTTCTCGCATATAAAGTCCTGAATTTCCTTGTTTTCAACGTCAGTAATGTTACTAATCATAAGTCGTTTAATACCCTCTTGATTTGGTGCTTTCCTATTCAAAGCTTTAACCATTTCTCTTTTAGTGGTAACTGAAATATCGTCATCAAAGAAAGATAAGCCAACATTTACTGAATTAAGGTACCACAAATGGTTCACTATTTTCCTACTTGCGGCTTGAGATATTTCTTTGTCAATATTTTGATAATTAATGAGTTCTTTACAAAAGTCTAAGTCATGAAGCGGTGCTTTACTAGCAAATGACGCTGTAAACCAGGCCTTTACATAAACCTTTACAATAAAGAGACATATATCTTCAATACCTATTTTTTCTTTTTTAGTTAGTTGGAACTGATCTTGGAAAAAAAATATTTTTAGACAGTAAATGGCTTTGGCCATCCAACGTGCATGATGAAATGCCCCTGGTTGATAGCATGTCGTGTGAGTGGGCTCTTCTTCAACAAAAAGTTTAGAAAGCATTAAAAATTCTTTATAATCATCACGAGGCTGTTGCAAAGTTAAAGCTGCTTTTAGAAACTTTACAATTTCGGCTTTAACTGGTTGTAAAATGTGTTTAATTTTTGATACCTGAAATCCAGTTTTTAGTTTATTTTGATCTATTTTAGGCCAAAATTCCCTAAAACGTTTAAATAGTGGCACATTTGGATCAGATGAGGAAGGCATTTTGTCAAACACACTTCTCAAAACCACTTCAAAAATATGATGTCTACAAGGAAAATATAGAATATCTCTTTCTAATTTTTGTTGCAATAGTGTGGCTGCCCCATTTATATAACCCATATTTGATGCTGTTGTATTACAACACAAAGCTATTACCTTTTCGTCCAAATTCCATTCACAAAGCACATCATAAACTGCTTCAGTCTGTTCTCTTCCAGTTGAATTGGGCAAAGCTGGTACTCCAAGTAGTTGTTCAATATCTCCACTAGTAACTAAGATAGCAAGTCTATCGATATTTCCCATTCCAGTGAGAGAAGGTAAAAGTTTTCCATCCCAATGGATGACTGGGGCCGGCAATTCAGAATTACCGAAGGGAATTTTTAATATTTCAGCTCTTTCTTCGCGGATGCGTTGTCTAGAGCGCTGAAGTGTGGTTCTGCTGATGGACAAAGATGTGGTGTCATATCCTAGTGCTTCTGCTACTTCCGTCAAAATATGGACTCCATACCTGTCGCTTATTTTGCAAGCATCAAATGCAGCGGCTATTTTTGGTGTGATGATGTTACATGTTCCATACAATCTCCTCTTTTTTGGCTGTGACGGGCCAGGCTGGTATTGTAACAACTCTTCTTGGGCTTCGATTATTTCATCTTCATTTTCGTTGGAGTCGGCTGAATTACTACTTGATGATGGACAGGTGACTGTTTCCTCTAATCTAGCTTTTTCTTGTTGACTTCGTTGCATTCGTTCGGATAATTTCTGTAATTTCTCCTCAGCTGATTTTTCTTGAGAAGCAAGTTGGTAATCAATACCATACATAAATCCAGGACGTCCCTTTTTTCTTTGGTTAATTAAAAACTGCTTATCTTCATCTATTTTCATCAACTCCAATGCATTTGCATGAGAAATGTCAAAAAGATCGTCCAATTTTTTAACGAAATTTTTTTCTTTACCTCCCGCACTGGCCCTTTTAGCCGATTTTTGTAAGTTCCTCCACTCTGCATAAAGTTTATCTAGTTGTTTAACATAATGAAAATCCTGACGTGTCGGAATGCGAGCTTTATCCCAAAAAACTGACACCTCTTTTATTGTTAATTTAGCACTTTCATGTACACTTAGCTTCACTTCACGAATGTTATAAAAGAGCACTTGTAATACTTGTCTATTAGACGGCAATTTATTGCCAATGATTTGTGACGAATAGTGTCCAACTAAGTAAATGAAAGTATCCTTTCGTAAGGATCTAACATCAGCCATCGTTAAATGTTTTTTCAAAAAGGAACGTATGCTAGAACTTATAATGTCACCACTGTAAAACACAATTGCAAACTGACATAAAAACCTACCGTAGGTGCAATATATTTCCAAACTTCCAAAACAAATAATTTCTAGGAAATAATTACACCAATAAAACATTATGAGAAAAGAGGTAGATATTTGTATTTTAAGTCAAATTTAAGTGTATTACCGTAATAAAATCTTATCTACAAATTTCTACCTGAATGCGGCACGGGTTACCGTTGACCGAATTATCTGAAACTTTGACATAAATTATTCCTAGTATAATAGTATATTTTCGTGGGGTGAGACTTAAATGTCCAAAAAATAAAAAGAAAATTTCTGGATAGGGCCACCCTTATCACCTAGGGGTATAAAAAATAGCCTACGACCTATTCTCAGACCTACCAAATATACACCAAAAATTTGATAAAAATCGGTCAAGCCGTTTCGGAGGATTTCGATAACAAACACTGTGACACGAGATTTTTATATATTAGATTTTACTGTTTTTGGCCAATCAACAGGATCATGGTCACGATACCAGATCAAAAGGTTTGTTAGTGCCAAAACAACTTTAGGACCACATTTTACCAGAAAAGTTTCCATTACACTAGATGTAAATTTTATAATGTATTGAACCCTGAAATAAAAAACTCGACTAATGCTCATATCTTTGAATCTAAATTAAAGCAACATTTACTGCAAAAAAATTGTTATATCCTACAAGAATTTTTTAAATTCAAATCCATTATAACTTCCGGGACTACTCATTGAAGTATTGTACTTTGTTGTCTTTTTAATTGTGTTAGTACGTTTCATGTTTGCTATATTTATTGCTATGTGTGTGTCTTTTATATATATAAACATGTATGTGTATGTGTGTTTGTGCGCACATATTTATTTATGTTATATATTTACTTGCTTTTTTGACTTTTTCTTTTGTTAGTATATTTTATACATTTAAATGAAAGAAATAAAATATATTATTATTATTATTATTTATTATTATTATTATTATTTATTATTATTATTATTATTGATATACATCTTTGACAAGTTTTAAAACTTTATCAGTTTTTTTCCGTCAAACGTTGAAATTTGTTCCTATTTGACTGGGTATTATTGGGTATTATTGGGTATTATTAATCCATATCTCCTTGAAGACATCACCAATGACACTGTATACATAAAAAATCCCCTTTTTAATAACGCGGGAGAAAGGCCACTGCACTGGTTTGATGAGTCGAAGACAACCAATCTCGCATTAGCATTATGCATTTTACTTAAAATAGGTTAATTCTACTTTACAATGGTTATAATCTTCAAACAAACACTTAAATGCAACTTATTTAAATTTACTGACGTTAGATAATAGCCATTACTTTAATGTTGCATTCTTCTTATGATAATAAGGTGTTTTAGTAGTACGTGAGCCCAAAAAATCTGAAAACAATATATTTAATGGCAGAACACTGTTTCTAACGTAATCCAGAATACTTTGAGGTAGTCGCACAGATAAAACAAACTTTAGTAGAGGAGATTATGTCAAAATCCAGCTACTTACTAGTTATCGATGATACTAGGTTAATGGACTTTGAAGACAAGACAAATTATAGCGGATAATATTGGTGATTATTTGCTTGCATATAAAAACGAATTGTGATAAGCTACTCATCAGTAAAATACTAAATTTCCCCCTATATATGCATTAAATTTCACAGAGTTATTTGAATTTGTTTATAACTATAATTTTGATTATAAACAAATTTCAAGAAAACGGTTTAAATGAAGATAGAGTTTTTTTCTTACTACTATTGTAAAATACACGTAAAAACCTACATTTTAAAAATAGAAATTTCCTCTTACGAGTCGATGCACTTAAGAAATAAGCGATTGAAATTTCAAAATCTTTTATTATTTTTAGCCGTTTAAATAATTATTTTGCACTAAAATTTCTGAAGGTTTAGTTCAAAGGGCATACCCAGCAAACATTTATAGTTAGAATGACCCCAATTCGACCTGACCAGAATACTTAGTTCACCAATTTAATAATGGGAAAATTTACCACAAATTATCCACAGTTTTACTAATGTAGGGAAAGAAATAAATGTAAATTCGAAGTTGAGAATAGGAAAGCAAAGACAATTTGTTCAAGAGGTTTAAGGCAGTGAAATGTTCAATATGTTAGTAAGTTAATTTGTGGTAGGTAAATGTTTCCTTATTGACATATATAAATATTTAGCTATATCACATGATAGAACTGCATGTTCGTGAATGGCTGAATAATTATTGGAAGCAAACATATATTAGATGATAACTTTGAACACATGATGCCTTCGTTAGCCATAGTTACTATTATGGTTAGTAATGTGGATACCTAACTAAATAAAATGATTTTAGTGTGCTGGTTTCTCACCATGCAATGAAGAAATTCAGTTGCAAACAGAAATTTTCAGTAAATATACCTTATTGTACTTCTAAAACATTCGTGAAATAATAGAGATAAACAAAAAAACTCAAAAATGATCATTATTTGAAGTTAAATTAATATTCAACAACCTAATATGTCTAGTTAGGTACCCAATTTATATTAAGTTTTTTAAAAAAGTATTTTCTGTAAAGTAATCGATTTAATCTTTAATCTTAAAATAATAATATATTTTTCATCATGGCGGAATAAGTTCTACTATTAAATATAGAGTATGTTACAATTGCGTTCTGAGAGTCTAATAACCAGTGGCGGATTTATACTCCTGCCGCGTAGGGGCTATTGGAAACTTGCCGCCCTCCCACCCCCTTCCCACTCTCTGCTTCTTGCCTCAGCAGTAAAAAATGATATTTCATCTACACCTCGCTTCCCCTTTTAAAGGGTCAATTTCCTCCTCGCTCACTCCCTTTTACGCTTTCTCCCCATAGGTTTGTCAACAGTATCAAGCACAAAATCACTAGGACTAGCAACATAACATGGATAAATTAAAAACCAGATCGATATATAATATTGTTTATTTTACCATATGAGAACAAGAACAAAATAAAATTTAAAATAAACTTTGATATGCATTTAAAATGTTATTCATTTAGACATAGACCAAATAGACCTAGGCCAGATAGGCTTATTAGCAATCAGCAAAACAACTCCTACTAATTTATATATAATAACAGATATTGAGAAAATTCTATGTGCAGGGTGGTCGCGCGAACGTTAGAACCTTATTTAACTTCGGTATTTTTAGAGTTACGTAAAAAAGTACAAAAATAAAGGTTGTAGAAAATCACATATATTTTCCAAAAACTATTTCAGAATAGCAATTGAAAGTCGCATTTCGGAGATATGAACTTTACTTTCGTAATATACCAAAAAAAAATTAGTACGGCTTTCATTTTCTGCAGTCTCGGTCTGCTTAACGTAAAATGGATTTTTATCAAATTTCAGTTAAAATTAACTAAAAAAATTAACTCGTGGAGTTAATCTAAGAAGAAAATAAAAGAAAATAAATCATTGTAGGTAAACTGGTCTTTCTGTTAATTTTACGGAAAAACTCTTATTTGGATGAAATATTTTGCATTGAAAGGTAGAGCCATATGTCAACTATATTTGAACAAAAATAATATTAATAATAATAATATTGAAGACATTGGAAGAAGTTACAAAGAATTAGAAGGGTGGAATTATGTAGTAATTTAGGTGTGTTACTATTTGAATAGGGTTTTAGTTGAATTCGTTGAAATTTTTAATTGTGTTAAAAAATAAAAAGCTATTTACTTTAAGTAGTATTTTTTTTTGTTCCAATGCAATGAAAATTGGCGTCTGGCTCTAACTTTCAATGCCAAATATTTTATTTAAATATAATTTTTCCGTATAATTAACAGAAAGACCAGTTTACCTAAAATGGTTTATTTTCTTTTAATTTCTTCTCAGATTAACTCTGCGAGTTAGATCCCATTTTAATTGAAATTTGGTAAAAATTCATTTTACATCAAACAGACCAAGACTTCAGAAAATGAAAGCCGTACTAAATTTTTTTTGGTATATTACACACTGTATATTTACACCATTTGAAAGGCCATAAAAAAAGATTTTAAAATTGTATATAATACATGGTATTTATCTTAAAAATATTTCTGTAATTTACCAAAAATTTACAATTTATCAAATTAGCCATGGAAAACAAAAGTATGTAAATACAAAATAAACAATATATTAGTTCTGTCAAAATACCTGTTAGTATCTAATTTCATTTTATTTTAAATAAAATTGAGAATTTAAAAAATTGTTTCATATTTTTCGGACTACCATTACTTAATGTAAGAAAATATAAAACTTAATATCTATACAGTTTTTAAGAAAAATACTGTGTGTCATACATCATTGAAAAGGTTTTTCTATGACCATTCAAGTGGTGTAAAGATATGTAGATGTTCCATTTAAAAGTAAAGCTCATATCTCCGAAATTCAACTTTAATTGTTTTTCTGAAATAATTTTTGGAAAATTCATGTGATTTCTCTTAACTTTTATTTTTTAACTTTTTTACGTAACTCCAAAAATAACGAAGTTAAATGAGGTTCCAACTTTCGCGCGACCACCCTGTACAATTAACTATAATAAGGAACTCTAGTCCAGTTAAAATATAAAACACGTTCTCAAATTAATTAAAAATGTTCTGATAGTACATACTAATAACAATAATTTTTTTGTTTTTATGTGCCTTTGGTATTTTTCAAAAAATTTGCCGCCCCTGGATTTTACCGCCCTGGGCTATAGCCCCTACAGCCCCCCCTCCCCTAAATTCTCCACCGCTAAATAGCCTTCAATTATGAACCTGCAAATTAAATTTCCTTAGGCCGAAGAAGAAATTACCACACATTTTCGACTTTGAAATCCATATTCCCTATTGTATTCCCTGATTGAAAGTAGGCGTTAAAGTAAACAATATAATAGGGCCATTAGCTCTACATTTATTAAATATCAGATCAAATGTCCCAGTCTGGTATTTCTCATGACATATAAACCATTTTAGGTCACGTAGTTTTCACAAGTCGGCTACTTTGCTTCAGGGACAACCAGATGCAGTTTGCGTGGTTTTATTTTTTTTTTCTAGTTTTTCTTGAGAAACTGGGTGTGTTTTCATAATAATGTCATGTAGTGAATATTATTCAACCCTTATGGGTGATGTAAAGTATCGCTATGATGAGAAAATCAAAATAATAGACAATATTGACCACATACACCCTTGGAGTGGAGACTGGAGACCTTTTCTATTAAACCAGTCTATTTAACCTTGTGTATCCGTAATTAATATGGTAAATTACTTGGTGTTGACTCGGAGCTTCTACACAGGCCAGCAGTTAAAAGCATACAAATCTTTACAAGCATATAAATATTATGAGGCTGGATTTGTTCAAGAAAGATAAACTCAACTGTATTCATTGTTATGGGCAAGGCAAATGTACATTTTAATAACTAAGTACTAGATTTCAGTCAGAAGCATGTTATATCATGCGTATATAGTATTCAGTAGATTCTGCCAGAAAGTGATTTCTTTACCTTTCTCCTAAGCTTTTTTTTACATTAAAAATAAACCTTATCTCACAATCGCACCTTATTGCACAATCGAATAAAAAGTTTGAAAGGCAATATGGCCGATTTATCGTGACATCATCCTAAAATGGTCTATAGACATATAGAAAACGAAATTCTGGTGCTTAACGTTCAGCAAAAGGTTTGTTTGGTTGTTCAGTCCAGGACGTTCCAGACTTGAAATAATTTGTTGTGGGGCGTTTGTTACACTTTTGAATAGGCTGGATTTTACGAACTGTGTGTTTGGCATATTTGCGCTCGGACAAATTGGGCCAGTTCATTACAGAATAATGGAGGCGGGAGTCCCCCAGGACTCAGTGCTCTCCCCCGCACCTGTTCCATCTTCACTTACCACCTACCTACCTAAAGAAGATCCAGATGGTGGAGAACGTCGCCTTCAGGATAGCGGTAGAAGCATCATGGTTCGTACGCAACGCAGACATCTTTAGGGACTTGAAATACACCCCAGTCACAGAAATCATCCGGTAGAGAACCAAGAAGCTGTACACCCTTGCCGAGGAGCATGGGAATTCGTTGATCAGAGAGGCAACTGATTACGATCCAGCCGACGCCCCGAAGTACAAGAGGCGGGCGATGCATATCATGGACAATGGGTGAGTATGCGACCTACACCACCACCGATGAAGAAACCCACAGAAGGGACATACCGATAACTCAACCGAACAAACACCGTCCAGTACCTGCAGTCACCTAGCTCCGTGCAGGCCGTAAGTGCTACCAAAAGCACTTGACCTACACTTCCTCGAGCTACACAGCTCATCCTATCTCACCGACAATCCGGAAGGCAGGATATCAATTGACATTCTATATACCGGCAGTCAATCTCAGCCAAAAATACCCCAAAATTTTCCAGAATGCCCGACGTGCTATTAATTTAAATATTATGTGGACTGCATCCTCGAATGCTCGAATTTCTTGCATATCGTCAAATTATGACATATTTATCACGTTTAAAATAATGCGTCTTTTTCAACTTCTAGAAAAAATGTATATACCCGGTTATGGATAAAGCATATACCCTTCCAAACAGCATATTTCAATTCCATAGAAAACACAAAATAACTAAATCTTAAATATGAGGCCTGAATTAAAATTAAATTCCCCGAGGCCTTATTTTATATGTTAAACATGTCCATTTATTTGGAAGTGATTCTCATTTTAAAATGGTCATGGTATTGATTTTAGATTGTTGAAGACATTCAAGTGTATTCGAGATTTATAGATGTTACGATAATGGATTTACCATTACGAACGGAAGCTGATACATCTAATCAAAGATAAATTTACATACGAAAGTAATATATTGTGCTTTCATAAATATACCATATCTGAATACTTTTTTTATATAAGCATTTATTTTTACATTATTGAATCGGCAAAAATCTCGTATATGTAGAGCCAGTTCATATAAATAGAAAGAATGCCAATAAGGAAAAAGCCGTTATGAATTTAAATTATCTGATTTTTCTTAAAATACCTTGGACTTGTATTTCTTAGGAAAATTGTTTTTAAATTTATATTATACTTATAGAACATACAGAAATAAATTACAGTGGAATCAAAATAAATATTGATTTGAATTTGAATCTTACTAAATATTAAACATACTTAATCTGTTACCCTCGTGTCGCTATCTTGGATAAATGCTGCTCCGATTAAATTTTTTGTCAACCTTCAAAACTTTTATCAGTTTTCTCAATCAAACGACGAAATTTGTCCCTACTGAACTGGGGTACATTTGTTGCAATATCACCAGGGAATATTATTGAAGAAAATTGAATTCATAAATTGTCATGGCATCACATTGCAGGTTAAATAGCTGCTATATTTTCGACAGGAAACAAATTGCCAAATTCAATAGTTATGTTTACAGTATATATTAAAGAATTAAAACAGGTGTGCCTCAAGGCACAGTGCTGCGGCCAATTCTGTTCCTCATTCATATTAATGATATTAATGAACTAAATATATCCCATAAAATCATATCCTATGCAGGTAATAAAGCATTAATTTCCAAAAAATATAAAGATGAAGTGCATCAGGAAGAAAAATTGGAGCTGCATACTCTTTAAAAAATATTTGAACTGCAATATTTTCACCCTTAATGCCGAGAAAGCTAATTGTATAACATTCTATAGTACTCCCAATAAAACACAATTAGTTTGCGCAGCACAAAATGTAACAGCAGTTAACCCTGCAACTACACTACAGTCATTCCTAAGTTGTCAAAAACAAAATATGTAGCAATCATTGTTTGCCAGCACTTTAAATTGAGACATCACAAAATAGAATATAACACAGGCTAGAATATTCTATATGACTACGAACCATTGAGATATACCGGGTGGCCAAGACAACCGGCCCAGGCTTTGAGCTTCTTTGTTTATGAACCAACTGTTTTGAAATTTGGAGCATGTATATAACTCTAATTTTTCGATTTAGTGACATATGTAGTCAAAATGGCCGACTTCCGGTTCCGACGGAAATAATATCAAATTTGATTTTTTAAATGGAATACCCTCTATATTTTGGTATTTTTGGAATCTACGGATCAAATTCTATCTGATCACGTTGCATAATTTTTATTTTTTTCAAAAATAATTTTAAAATTTTAAATTTAATTTTTCTACCCAGAAGGCTATGACTGGGGTAAAATTTATCTATCTCCACTCTCTCATCCACACAAATGATAACACTGGTCACCATTTAGTTTGAAAAAATACACCAGACTCTACCTAGGTACCCAGGGGTTTTTGGGGTCGCTGATTCCGATGCCGAGGTCGGTTAAGCTCTATCACGTCAGGTTCAAGGACATCTGAAGGTCAAACTAAGAAAAAGTGGTTGACACACAGGTTTTTGGGGTCGCTAAGTCCGAATTCGATGTCGGTTGACCTCTATCACCTCCTATTCAAGGTCGCTTGAAGGTTAAAATAAGAACAGGAGGTGAAAAAATTAGAAAAAATGTATACGAATGGTCACCTGCCTACTTATTTTCTGTTTATCTGTCTGCACACCTGTTTGCTTGCTTGTTAGTCTATATTTATCATCCGCCTGCATTTTCTCTCTGTCCATCTATCTGACATCCTGCTTTCTACCTGCCTTTCTGTCGGTAATTCTGTCTATCTTCCTGTCTGACTGAATGACTAAATGTTTCTATCTGACAGTTTGTCTGCCTCCTTGTCAGTTTGTCTGACTCAAAAAACCATTAAATTACTTTGATCCTGACATGCTCCAAGTGAGTGAAGCCAACGCCCGTGATTCGTGCCGAACTTATATCCTTCTTCTGTCCCAACTCACTTGCTGTGGGTACGCGCCATCTATCGAATACTTAAGGTACTCTTTACTTGCATGTTCGCTCTGCTTCTGCAACTATATCTAAAGGCCAGCCTTTCACAGAAAAAAATAAGTAGGTGATTCATTGAGTTAAATATATTTGCACTGAGATAGCCGAAAAATCTTCATGTGCAACTAAAGCTGGCGGACGAATGCCGGCTTGAAATGACCTCAGAATGACCTTTAAATGACCTCTGAATGCCTTTTAATGGTAAGCGAACACCGGATTCGGACTCAGCGACCCGAAGAACCTGTGTGAATTTTTTCAGATTTGTTCAACCACCTTTTCTTACTTTGACCTTCAAATGACCTTGAAACTGACGTGGTAGAGGTCAACCGACATCGAATGCAGACTCAGCGACCCAAAAAACCTATATATAATTTTTTTCAGATTTCTTGACAGTTTCCCATCTCTTTTTTTCAAATTAACCTCGAAATGACCTCCGGATGCCTTTTAAGGGTAAGCGAACACCGGATTCGGACTCAGCAACCCCAAAAACCTATGTGTGAATTTTTTCAGATTTTTTCAACCCCCTTTTCTTAGTTTGACCTTCATATGACCTCGAAACTGATATGGCACAGGTCAACCGACATCGGATGCAGACTCAGCGATCCAAAAAACCTATATGTAATTTTTTTCAGATTTTTTAACAGCTTCCTCTCCGTTTTTCTCAAATTAACCTTGAATGGCCTTCGGGTGCCTTTTAAAGGTAAGCGAACACCTGATTCGGACTCAGCGATCCCAAAAACCTATGTGTGAATTTTCTGAGATTTTTTCAACCACCTTTTCTTAGTTTGACCTTCAGATGTCCTTGAAGCTGACGTGATAGAGCTTAACCGACCTCAGCATCGGAATCAGCGACCCCAAAAACCCCTGGGTGTCTAGGTAGAGTCCGGTGTATTTTTTTAAACTAAATGTTGACCTGTGAATTCTTAGTAGTAAGTTAATATTAAAAATCAAATTTTATGTAATTTCCGTCGAAACCGGACGTCGGCCATTTTGACTACACATGTCACTAAATATACATGTTCCAAATTTCAAAACAGTTGGTTCATAAACAAAGAAGCTATAAGCCTGGGCCAGTTCTCGTGGCCACCCGGTATGAAATCAAAATCGATTTCTCACTTTTAAAATATTTTGTTGCTCATAATGAGAAGCAGAGATTCTAAAATAACTTTTGTACAATAGTTTCAATGTGATTATCAGAACTTAATTTGATATCCAACCATATTCCTAGACCCGAATAACCTCGCGAACAACCTTATTGATATAACTTGGTGATAAAGTTTCTACGTCGAACAGTATAAGTTGCTCTATTTTGGCTTAAATAGCACTGCACTTGGTAAAAACTGAGCGGAATTCAGTGTGGAGATGTCGCAAATGAACGTGGAAAGACAATCAGAAGCTCCTGCACATTCCCATTTCAGGGTAAAAACAATTAAAATAATTGGCTTAATGATCATGTGCACCTCTATTAAATAAAATAAACACACCCATTATTTTTTCTACTTATTGTATTGTATCTACACAATGTTCTGGGCTTTCATGCGTACCAATATTTAAACAATTATACCTAAATACATATCTGATCAAAGTTCACTCATGTAAACAAACAATTGCTGGAAATCTACGTCTGACTTCTTCAATGACAAATTATTCAAGCATCACTTTCTCATTTTAATTAATATCGAGAGGATTTGCATTTGGTTTAAAAATTAATTAAAAATCGTTAATAGGTATCCTCGGTGATTAAGATCGAGCATGAACTCAAGTGTTAGAATGCCGTAACACATATTAAAAACAGTTCTTTTGCATTCAAATTCATTTTGGATTATTCAAAGTTAATAGACACAATTGTTCATAAAAGCTACTTAAGTATATTTTTTCTTTGTTTCTTACTAGGATGATCTGCCACATATATTTTCTTCTATACAATGTCCGTGAAATTTACAAAATAATACAATTAATCAGTATTTTACTGGAAAATAACCTCTACGCCTGTGACTTTTACGTCAAAGAAGCAGTTGGAGGGTGTTTTTTTGTTTGACAAATAATGAATAAGAACAAAAATACAAAAATAACGTATTTGCTGACGTTTCGGAAACCAAATCTGTTTCCTTTCTCAAAGCGTATATGTGTTATAAGTGTTTGTGTGCGGTGTATATTAAATACAGAGCTTTAAGAATATATTTGTTTTATAATACTTATACGCTTTGAGAAAGGAAACAGATTCTGTTTCCGAAACGTCAGCAAATACGTTATTTTTATATTTTTGTTCTTATTTATTATTTGTCAAAAAAACACCCTCTAACTGCTCCTTTGACGTAAAAGTCACAGGCGTAGAGGTTATTTTCCAGTAAAATATTTGGATAATTGTATTATTTTGTAGATTTCATGGGCATTGCATAGAAGAAAATATATGTGGCAGATCATCCCAATAAGAAACAAAGAAAAAATGATAAAATGCCACAACCAACGTTTAGACAATATCAACTTAGGTACAGGAGTCGTGAGACCTTGTCGTGGTGGAGGGGCTTAAGTAACTGCAATGATTCTGAGAGCGATGGTCAAAGAGGAGCGGCGAAAATCTAAGGACGACTCAACCCAAGCCAAGGTAGAAGACAACGTGCCGAGGGCTGAATGGCCGCAGGGTCAAATGCGGTCGTAAACGTTTCCCTGGGGGCACCAGGCAGCACCCCCTTGTATTCTATGCCTTATTCGGTCATGCGGGGCTCTGACCGAGCAGACTCACATTTCCCTAGCTGCTCGTGGGAACCACATGGAGAGCAAGAAAAAAAATCAAGGTCCTGCAGGTGAATCTCCATCACGCTAAGGCTACTTCGGCCATTTTGTGTAGGAGATTCGAAGAAGAAGGCATAGATATTGCCCTTCTGCAGGCCCAAAGCCTTTACAAAGTAAGTTGCTGTACAATAAACTCTCAAGTAAACCAAGGGCGTGTATAGTACACAGTAATAGGGTAAGTTGTACATTAATTCCGGTGATTTGCACCGATGATTTTGTTACAGCTACCCTAACAGCGCCAACGGAAGAGGGGACGAAGAGCTGGGTTATATGCTCCGCCTACTTTCCAGGCGAGGAAAGATCCCGTCCTCCGCAATTACTAAGCGACATAGTTGCCTATTGCGGAAGAAGGAACCTTCCAATGATAACAGGATGTGATGCCAACGCACATCACGTGGTGTGGGGAAGCACCAATATCAACGTAAGAGGTGAATCTCTATTACAATTCATTCTAAGTGAAGGGTTACTAATAGCCAACATAGGCAAGAACCCTACTTTTGTTACTTCAGTGCGTAAAGAAGTCTTGAATATAACCTTATGAGTATAATCTGCGGTCAGTGAAATGAAGAAACGAATTATTCGGCTTATTTTTGAAGGTAGAAACTTCAAATTTTGTACGTATGCATTAAAATATATATTCTAGTTCGTCACGTTTTTATTTTTTTGTTTTAGTCAAAAACACGTGATCAACGAAAAAATGGACGTCGAAAAATTGGAATTTACAAAAAACGAAATCGTGACGACCTAGATAGTCCATAATTAATTACGTGGATAAAATATAACCTCTTAATTTTCAAACATAGATTCAATAAATAGTTTCCAATTTTGCCGTCAATAGATGGCACTCGCCTCGGCATTCGCATAGCTTTACACGCTCTCAGACTTTAGGGAGGAACTTGTTGTCATGGAGACCTGACGCGAATGAATGCTTGCCAGGGAAGCATTTAGGATTTCTGGTAATTGTAATCTTAAATTTATTTATAAATTATTTTGCCCACGACTATTAAATAATATACTCATTATGTGTGTGTTTCCTCAAGGATAATGCTATCCATTATTCCCTGCAGTGAATAATGATTTCATTATTCACTAGTGAATAATGAGGACAGTCAGTTGTTTTCATGTTAGTGACTTTTTACTACAAATTTTAAATGTCAAAATTGCAGCATCCAAAAGACAAGTGTTGTTTCTAGGAAGCACTCAAATGGTACATGCCGAAGAGGTACTTTAATGAATACTCAAAAACTACATTAGTAAGTTTATTTCAAAGAATCATGTATTAGCAACACGCGGAAGTCTCCAACATTGTTTTTGAAACCATTTACCTGGGCGCCTACAAACTGTATTATTTTATAAGTAAGCCATGGCAATGCATCAAAGCGTAATTTTGTTATTGATGAAACGTCAAAATTTGTGTCATATTTATCTCGTTCATTTAAGTTTGTTAGTTGTCTAAAATAAAAAAAAGTGAAACTATATATGGAAACCGCCAGACATTACCAAAGCTGCTGAAATCACCTCTATGCATTTATGGCCAGAAAAATCGAGTAAACAAATCTTTTATGCATTGGATATTTGCCAAAAATGCTAATTCGTTCTCAGAATCAGTTCTACTGGTGTACTTTTCAGAACTATCCACAAAATTTTTTAGCATACAATATTGTTTTTAAATTTTATTAAGTACGCGGTTATGTGTCAAAAGAACAGCTTGTCAAATTGAACTTGAACGTCAACGTTATTTACAATAATTTTACATTAAAATGTTAAAAATAGATGGAACTTATAAATTTCTTCAGTAAATAATTTAATCAAGAATATTTAATTGTCGTGGACAAAGTATAGTATTCTACTCGCATATAATGACTACTATTCACTCTGGTGATTTAAGACACTCGCCTACGGCTCGTGTCTTAAACTTCACCCTCGTGAATAATAGCCATCATTATATGCTCGTTGAATAATATACTATTATCTTACAGGAATGACTTAATAGATGAAATTCTTGAAAATGTTAATACATAAATAAAAGGTGCCAAATAGAGAGGACCGTTTTGTATTAACACTCCTACAAATTTTATTATGAAAATTTGAATGCGGTTTTTAGTTAGGTCAGAAATCAATTTATTCGAAATTATTACCAAGCAAAATGTACAGGGTGTCTCAGTCAACGCGCTATGCTGGGTTTTCTCGGTAGTTTCTGAGATAAGTTTATGGTTCAAAATCCAATCTGACGTAGGTTTTCCGAGGAATCTCATACTGCTAAGATATTTAGGAATCCAAAATGACGGACGAATTTCGTCATCTACGATCCTATTCGACTGAAAATCGATATCTGGGGGTTTTCGGGTATGCGGTTTACGAATTTTTGGTCAAAATTTAGGAATCCAAGATGGCGGACGAATTTCGTCATCTATGGACCTATTCGACTGAAAATCGATATCTGGGGGTTTTCGGGGATGCGGGTTATGAATTTTTGATCAAAATTTAGGACTCCAAGATGGCGGACGAATTTCGTCATCTATGGTCCTATTTGACTAAAAATCGATATCGGAGGGTTTTCGGGGATACGGGTTACGAATTTTTGGTCAAATTTTAGGAATCTAAGATGGCGGACGAATTTCGCGATCTATAGTCCTATTCGACTGAAAATCGATATCTGGGGGTTTTCGGGGATGCGGGTTACGAATTTTTGATCAAAATTTAGGACTCCAAGATGGCGGACGAATTTCGTCATCTATGGTCCTATTTGGCTGAAAATCGATATCTGGGGGTTTTCGGGGATGCGGGTTACGAATTTTTGATCAAAATTTAGGACTCCAAGATGGCGGACGAATTTCGTCATCTATGGTCCTATTTGGTTGAAAATCGATATCTGGGGGTTTTCGGGGATGCGGGTTACGAATTTTTGATCAAAATTTAGGACTCCAAGATGGCGGACGAATTTTGTCATCTATGGTCCTATTTGGCTGAAAATCGATGTCTGGGGGTTTTCGGGGATGCGGGTTACGAATTTTTGGTCAAAATTTAGGAAACCAAGATGGCGGATGAATTTTGTCATCTGTGATCCTATTCGAATGAAAATCGATATCTGGGGATTTTCGGGATGCGGGTTACGAATTTTTGGTAAAAATTTAGGAATCCAAGACAGCGGACAAATTATAACTATATTTTGACCCCCCTTTATTTATGTTATTATTGGAGACAAAAAAAAGTTTCGTATAAGAGTTGTAAGGTTGTATACATATTTTTTTAAATGCAATTAAAAAACAATTGCTTGGATATGTCACGTGATATAACAATGAAGGTTGCTTTTTAAATGAAAAACCCTGTATATTTTTACATATTCTTTTAGATCCTTTATCCCTAATTTCAAACATATAAGGATCTAGCTGTAATATTTTTTGATATATCGGACATTAAATATGCTCCAAACATGCATATAGGTATTTTAGGGTTTCTGACGGAGCGCAGTCAGTGGCGGATTTAGGGGGGGGGGGGCTATAGGGTAAAATCCAAGCGCGGCAATTTTTTTGAAAAACACCAAAGACATAAAAACAAAAAATTATTATTATTAATATGTTCTATCAGAACATGTTTAATTTATTTGAGAACGTGTTTTTTATAATAACTAGACTAAAGTTCCTTATTATAGTCAACAGTACAGGGTGGTTGTGCAAACGTTAGAACCTCATTTAACTTCTTTATTTTTGGAGTTACGTAAATACGTTCAAAAATAAAAGTTATGAGATATCACATGTATTTTCCAAACATCATTTCAGCAAAACAATTCAAACAAGTCGAATTTCGGAGATATGAGCTTTACCTTGGTTTTACTTCCACATCCAGTGGAAGTATAGTAACGACAAAAAAGTTTTTTAAAATTTTTATTGTTCAAATAGGCTCAGAATGTCATGAAACGTCGAGATTTTAAGTTTGAGCGAAAAAAAATTTTCTGTCTGTCGGTCTGTAACTTTTTTGTGCGCACGTTTACTCTGGAACCGTTTAAAATATTGACTTGAAATTTGGTACACAAATGTACTTTAACGAGATCTGGAACTAGATTATATTTTCATTTTGTTCCGTCAGAGGGTTGGGGGGTAAATTGGGGTAAATTTGGGGTAACCAGCTAAATCAAGCAGCTAAGAGTCCAGAAAATTGGTATTTAGTATATACAAGAGAAGCTAAGGTCTCAAAAAATGTTTGGCATTAGCCACCCCCACATTACTAAATTTTTTCGTTGTGAATGAGTTGGATCGAAAATCTGGATGCGGAAGTAGTGATTCCTTGGGCAGCGGTTTTTTTAAATAGAACACCCCCATATATTTTTACACCATTTGAAAGGCCATAGAAAAATCTTTTCAATGATATATGACCCAGTATTTTTCTTAAAAACTATAGTAGATATTAAGTTTTATATTTTCTTACATTAAGTCATGGTAGTCCGAAAAATATATACAGTCTGTTTCACTTTTTAAATTTTTTTTCCGATTTGAATCTAATTTTACTTATGGAACAAATTAGGATCTACTTATTACCAGAAAAAAATTCACGTCCTACAAATGCAAAGCCACGTGCGGTACCAAAATATACGGATAAAATCAAAAAATCATATTAGGCATATTTTTATTGGAAAATTTTGTTAATGAAAGAATTGTTCAGAAACCTTAAGTCCAAAATTTAATCAAAAAAAAAATATATATAAATTTTTATTAAAATAATGTCCAAGTCCGAAAATATCATTTGAATGGGTTTTTTCGTTTAGAAAACTATACTATGACGATTTTGTTTGAAATTAAACCCAAGCTGCCAGGTAGTTGTAAAACAGTTTTTTTTTAAATAATTATTTTCAAAATTTTTTAAATTTCAAGTTTTTCATTTTTTAATTTTGATTAAATTTTGGCTATTTTGGACAATTCTGAACAAGTTTTATTAACAAAATTTTCCGATAAAAAAAATGCCTAATATGATTTTCCGATTTTCTCCACATATTTTGGTACCGCAGGTGGCTTTGGTACCGTAGGAGGCGAATGTTTTTCTGATCATAAGTAGATACTAGTTTGTTCTATACTTAAGTAAAATGTGATTCAAATCGGAAAAAAAATAAAGTTATTGGGGTGTTACCATTTCAAGTGAAACGCACTGTATCAATTATTGAAATTCTCCATTTTATTTAAAATAAAGTGAAATTAGACAGAACTAACATATTGTTTATTTTAATTTACATACTTTTGTTTTCCATGGCTAATTTGATAAATTGTAAATTTATAGTATTATATATATTATATATTATATATATATATTATATATTTATAGTATTATATTATATTAGACAAAATTTGTTTAAGATAAGTACCATGTATTATATTATAAATACAAAGCTTTTTTTATGGCGTTTCAAATGGTACATATATGGAGTGTTCCTTTAAAAAAAAGCAAAGTAAAGTTCATATCTCGGAAATGCGACTTTCAATAGGCATGTCCACAAAATTTTAATTTCAATTGGGAATGATAGAATTATCGATATTGTACACTAATTTAACAATAAAAAAAAACCGCTGCCCAACTTCCACATCCAGATTTTCTATCCAAGTCACTCACAACGAAAAAATGTTGTATGTGGAAATAATTGTTTAATAATATAATATTTGAAATCCTCTACCTCAAAAACCCATAAAACGATACCCCACATCGGTAATGGGGTGAGGGTGGTGATAGAGGGTGGTAGTGGGGGTGGATAAGGTAAAAAAATATTTTGAGGTTTCTGGTTCTTGTACACACACTAAATTAAATTTTTTTTCATCCCCTTTAATAATGAGGTGGGGGCTAATGCCAAAATTTTTTTTGAGACCTTAGCTTCTCTTGTATATAGTAAATACCAATTTTATGAACTCTTACCTGCTTGATTTACCTATTTACCCCAAATTTACCTCAATTTACCCCCAACTCTTCGACGGAACAAGATGAAAATATAATCTAGTTCTAGATCTCGTTAAAGTACATAAGTGTACTAAATTTCAAGTCAGTATCTCAAACGGTTCCAGAGTAAACGTGCGCACAAAAAAAAAGTTAGACCGACAGACAGACAGAATTTTTTTTGCTCAAACTTAAAATCTCGACGTTTCATGACATTCTAAGCCTATTTGAACAATAAAAATTTTAAAACACTTTTTTTTCGTCCCCTTAAAAAGTGGGGTAGGGGTGGTAATGGGGGTAGCTAATGTCAAAAATTTTTTCGAGACCCTAGCTTCTCTTATATATACTAAATACCAATTTTACGGACTCTTACCTGCTTGATTTACCTGTTTACCTCCCCATTTACCCCAATTTACAACCCAACCCTTCGATGGAATAAGATGAAAATATAATCTAGTTCCAGATCCCGTTAAAGCATATAAGTGTACCAAATTTCAAGTCAATATCTTAAACGGTTCCAGAGTAATCGTGCGCACAAAAAAGTTAGACAGGCAGAATTTTTTTTTCGCTCAAACTTAAAATGTCGACCTTTCATGACAGTCTAAGCCTATTTGAACAATAAAAATTTTCAAAAATTTTTTTGTTACTATACCACCACTGGATGTGGAAGTAACCAATATTCTATTTTCAAGAAAAAGAACGCCATTGCCATGTAAACCGGAAGTGATATTTAAAATTTACATGCCTTTTTTTACTTTCCTTTAATGCTTTAATAGTCAATTAAGAATATAAATAATCCGATCAATTCTTCTTTGATGTTCAATTATATGTTTCTTAGCGGCATAGATTCCCCGGAAAAAAAAAATACTTATCTCAAAAACTACCGAGAAAATCGGACATAACACGTTAACTAGGACACCCTGTACACTGTAAATATACATTATGTACCTACAGATAGTTTTTTCTTTTAATTAAAAACCACTGCCTAAGGACTCACTACAACCGCATTCAGTTTTCCTACTCAAATTACTTTAAATAAAAATTCTTGTGCACCCAACGCGAAATTCGACTCTGTACGACAGAAATATATTTGAACTATTTCTCTTATATATTACACAATATGTTATTCTCCGCCTTTTTACTTGGTCGGCATATTTCATTGGTCAAAGGTGCACGCCCACCCGTATATACCTTTTTTATATATATCAATGAAAATATGTTTTGTCTTACCGCAGAATATCCTCTTATGCACGAGTAACATAAGCGATAACATTATAAATTGGCATGTGTCAGAAGAGCCATCAGGCTCCGATCACAGGCAGATAAGATTTGATATCACGACTCCATCTCTGACGGAGACAAAGTTCAGAAATCCCCGAGAAACCAACTGGGAAGGCTATTCAGAGACCCTCAGAAAGCACCTGGACTGAGGAACAGCATCCGGAAGAGATGTAGAGAGCCTTGAAGTGGCAGTGGAAGAGGTAAGCAAGGCGATAATAGCCGCTTACCAGGAAAACTGCCCAGAGAAAACAAGGAAAAGCAGGGGTAAGACAATCTGGTGGAACAAACATCTAGAAGGCCTCAGAACAAAAGTGAGAAAACTGTTCAATAAGGCCAGATCCAACGCAATACAACAACGAAATTCGCAAGGCCAAAAAAGACTCATGGGGGAGGTTTTGCGAAGAGGTCAATGATGCAGCCTCCAGAATCCATAGGGTCTTGGCCAAGGATGGTTGTACTGCAAATGAAGTAGGCTTCCTCAAGAAAGAGGATGAAACCTACACAGAAACACTAACGGAAAGCATCAAATTGTTCATGGAGGCACACTTTCCGGGCTCACTGATATTGGAGGGTTCGGAGGCCATGCAATTCCCAGATCAATGGCCGGAGCGGCCCAGATCTGCGGATTGGAGGCTGGCCAATGAGGTAGTGAAACCCGACAAAATCAGATGGGCTATAAGCAAGTTCCAACCATTCAAGTCTCCTGGAATGGATGGAATTTACCCAATTCTGCTCCAGAAAGAGCAGAATATACTAATACCACACGTGTAAAATATTCAGAGCCTGTCTGGCCTGGAAGTACATACCACACATATGGCGGAAAGTGAAGGTCACCTACCTACCAAAGATAGGTAGAATATCAGACCAAACGCCCAAGTCATATAGACCCATAAGCCTGCCCTCTTTCCTACTTAAAACGTTGGAAAGACTACTGGACAGGTACATTAGAGACGAAATACTAAGGGAAAACCCCCTTAGTGAGCGTCAGTATGCATAACAGCCGGGAAAGTCAACAGACCTCGCGCTGGATGATTTAAATAGGCTACTGACAAAGTCATTAGATGACAAAGAAATGACAGTGGCAACCTTTCTAGATATAGAAGGAGCGTTCAATAACGCGACAACGCAATCTTTAACGAATACGTTGTTAAATAGAGGAGTTCCAACAGTACTCTGCCAGTGAATTAAAGCCAGCCTAGAAAAGAGGATAATAGTATCCAATCTAGGCGAGGCTACCATTGAGGTAAAAGTAAATACAGGATGCCCTCAAGGAGGGGTATTATCTCCACTGCTGTGGGCAACCCTTGTTGACGAACTCCTCCGAAAAATTTCCGCAGAAGGCTTTTACTGCCTAGGATATGCTGACGATCTAGCGATAGTAGTCAAGGGGCGATTTGCGAACACGATATCAGAGCGTTCACAAAGAGCCCTAAATATTGTCGACAGGTGGTGTAGTGAGGAAGAACTTTCCATAAATCCTCACAAAACTACAGTCGTCACGGAAAAGAGCCTTGGGAGGCCTACAACCCCTGAAGCTCAATGGAGTGGAAAGTCCATTTGCCAGCGAGGTTAAATACCTAGGAGTCATTTTTGACCAAAAGCTGACATGGAATTCCCACATCCAAAAACTCACACAGAAAGCAACAATTGCCCTGGGAAGGTGCAGGCAGATGTGTGGAAAAAACCGAGGCTGCTTAAGATGACCCTATGGTTATACACTAGGGTTGTAAGACCCATGATAACCTATGGATCGGTGGTATGGTGGACCAAGACACTGCAGCTTGGAGCAGTAAGGCTATTAAGTGGCGTACAAAGGTTTGCTTGCCTGTGCGGCAGTGGGGCCATAAAAACTGCTCCCACGGCTGCATTGGAAGTCCTTTTAAACGTGACACCACTATACATATTTATCCAAGGAGAAGCTCGTTCAGTGGTACATAGGCTAATGCAAGGCACAACGCCCATAAGGCAACAACACGGAACAGAGCACCAAAAGTTATACTCAGAGCTGAAGGTCCCATTTTGGGAATGCCCAAGGACACTATGGTCCCAAAGTATAACTTCTACAAAAAATTTCAAATCAAAATACCAGCCAGAGAGGACTGGAAAAACGGTCCTCCAATATCGGCGTAAACGATCTGGTATACGGACGGCTCCAAAACAGAACAAGGAGTCGGAGCTGGGATTTACGGGATAAGGTCGAAAACGAAAATCTCGATAAGTCTAGGAATACACGCCACAATATTTCAAGCTGAAGTGGCCGCTGTACAGTGGTGTGCAAAGGAACTAATGAGGCAAGGAACTGTAAACCAGTCAATTGCCATTTTTTCCGATAGCCAAGCGGCGCTAAAGGCACTCGATTCCATGCAAGTCGATTCAGGACTAGTATGGGAGTGTATAAATACCCTTATAGACCTAGGAAGTCAGAACAAAGTGACCGTGGCATGGGTACCAGGACATGAGGGACACAGGGGAAATGAGAAGGCTGACGAACTGGCCCGAGAATGCGTATCTAAGGCCCTAGTAGACCCTTTTGCGGTGTGGCTAAGCCACGCATACGAACATCCATTAACGAATGGGTAGAAAATAAATCTCTAGAGTCAGAGCCAACTACATACTTCCTTTGAATAAATGGTACTAAAATTTTTAATAGCAATGATGTACATATGATTTTCTTGATGTGCGTGTCACTATTTGCCCCTCTTCTAGAGCACTGGTAGACGCCTTTATTGTGGGCGGCTGGTTAAGTCGTTGAAACTATGCAATACCTAATTCAGGGCTTTCCGATACTGTATATACTAAGCCTTCAGTGATTTTACTGAATAGTGGATATGAACTTACTTAATAATTATTTTAGAGACATGTTAATCCATACAGCCTGCAAATTTTGATGCGAAGAAAATTTGACTGTGAATTATACCATATGTTTTTGATGAATGTTAAGTGCCCCTTATGTTTACTGTAAGTTTTCTAATAATTTCTGGACTTTTATAAAAATTGATTTCACATTTCATTTTTTTTTGTAATGAATTTAACACCAATTTGTTTTAATCATCACAACTTTATAATTAGCACAATTAGCACGTATTAACTACCATAAATATTAATAAAATTGTGATTTTTAAACTTTTTATGTCTTGTTATATTTACGACCTCGAACGCTGGTCTCATGAAATGGCTTCCCTCTATAAAATATTTTTTGTTAATAACAAGAATTTTAAGGTAATTAAACTATAGGCGATTCCTACAAAACATCTATAAAATAATGTGTCAGAGATGACGAACTTGTGACAGGGCCGTATCTGAAATGAACCAATAACATTTTTTTTTTCAAAAAAAGGGTTATTTTGTATATTTGTTATAACTTATAAGTGAAGAAAAATAACTGTAGCCAGAATCACAAACATTTTGATAAATACTATAATTTATTGTAACTACTACCCTTAAATTGGATCTTAAGTTTTCATTTTAACAGCTTTGCTCATTTTATGAAAATTTTCACTAGTAATCTCCTTAGTGCTTGAAAGATGTCCGGTAATAAATTGAAGTACTTCGGGATATGGTAAGAAAATTTCACTCATAAATTGAATGAAAAAATAAATATAAGAATGACAGCTAGATTAGGTTAGGTTATGTGAGTTAGTAGGCTGTGTACTACGTATAAAGGTTAGGCTTGTTTGTTGACAGGTTATAGGAAGGTCTATAATTATTATTTACATTTGCAGATTAAAATTAGTAATTAGAGATTAAAAATACCTTAAGAGTTTCTTCATCTTAAGTAGGTTCAAGCTACTAAAATTGAGAAAACTCTCACTTTTTAAATAAATATGCGCACCTTTTAATTACATGCTGTGTACTGGTACACTATTAGTTTAATATGTTTTTAATTTACTATTTATCAACATTAGTGACTTGAATTATTAATGAGAGTTAAGAATAGCTTAGGGTTTTCTTCTTAATTCAGTTTAAGCTACTAAAATTGGTAATTGTTTTAGATATCGACTTTGTGATTAAGAGTTCTCATGGGCCCAACTCAATCCCACGTCTAGTTTCCGCTCAAAAAATGTACAAGCGGTCATGTTAAAAAATTTTCGAATTCATGATTTTCTTTCATACGTTTTATATTGTGATGCTTTTTAATAGTCCTCTAGAATATTTTGTACTAAAAAGATTTTTTGTTTTAATAAAAATAGCGTAGAAAAAAAATAAAGTTTGAGAAATTTTGGAAATAAAAAAAACAAACAAAATAATAAGTGAAAAAAATATTTCAAATTGGCTAAAACTTTTTTTACGTAAAGTTTGTGTCTCCGATCAAAAAAGTGTTTAATAAAATTTCATTTTGTAACTACTTTATTGCCGTTGCCATATTGCAATAGATTGCAACGCTATGATAATTATGTACCAGACTCTGAAATAATAATTTTCTTTCAATGGTAAAACTGTCCCTTATAGTGCTTTAATATAACTATTTTATAAGACAATAGGAAACAATTATAAAATAATTTTAACATATATTTATAACGGTGCTGAAAATACTACTGAACGTTACTAAAAAACCGCTATAAAATTATTTAGTTTTATAAGCTGAAATATTTTACATCTTAGTCACGGAACCATTTCTAAAATAATTTCTTAACTGCTTTATAAGATATTTTATAATTTTGCTGTAAAAACGTTTTGATAATAAATTTATAAAACAGTTCAGCTGCAGGAAACCAGATAGTGTTTACTGCAATTCTAATATAATTAATTAACATTTTAGAAGCGTTAATAAAATAACAAAGAACAACAAACTAACCGAGCTATTCCAAAAGTTAGTCATTTTTGCTATTTGGTTACATTCCTCATACATATAAACTTATTCGGCTACGCCTAGGTTTCTGGATAGTAATTGCCACGCAATAAATACTTTCTATTTTGGTGAATGATAGTTTCTATTACGTAACAATCGTTAGTTGCGGAAACTTTCAAAGTTCCACTGGTGGTAGCTACCACGTAGGCCCCCCGTATCGGGGGGTTTATTGGGTACTGAGTTTAGGGGCCTGGGCTTCCGAGGGGCCCGTAGTGGGGGCCCGCCAGAGATTTTGGCAATTTTTTTTTTCAAATTTCTCCCCCCCCCCGCTCATCAATTATTAAGCGCGGGGGCCCGCCAGAAAAAAAAATTCCGCTCATCAGTTATTAGGTGCGGATGCGCCAGTGAATTTAGTACCGGGGCCCATGATTTGATGCGGGGGACCTGTTACCACGTAAAGGCCACTGAAAGTGCTGTTTAGGATATTGTTCTTCAGCCAACTTAACTAACAGCTTATCATGATCTTACTCACTCAGTACCTTCTTATACAATATTGATTAGAGGGCACTTTGTACATGCTGTTAATATTTCTCCATGAAAAAAAGCGATTCGAGTTATATAGTGGGGTCGGTTAGAGCTGTATTTCAAGATTTCCTTTACTTCGCGGATAAAAGTACCAAATTTGGTATGAAGGTACCTTACGGTATATTAATAAATGTTAGCTTAGGCGCCCACTGGAATTTCGAAAAAAATTGATGTACAGGGTTATTCATTATATTTAGGCCACACTTTACTGTCGTTATTATTAGAGATAGAAAAAAGAGTTTCGGATGAAAGTTGTAGGGCTGTAACTGAACCCCTTTAATAAGTTTATGGAAGCACAGTGGCGTGCAGAAATTAATCTATTTTTTAATGGAATGCCCTGTGTAATGTTGAATTTTTGAATTACTCTTTTTTTCTGATTTCAAAAATATGACATTTGATAGTCCTATCTTTAACCGCTTTCGAGTATTAAACATTGAAAATCGTATTTAAGCTATTTATTATAGGGACGGAAGTTACAATTATTAAAGCGGTCTATGAAAATGACAAGTATTCTTTTATTAAATCTGTCAGTGTTCCATATAATAACAGAATACTTGTCATTTTCATAGATTACTTTAATAATTGTAATTTCCGTGCGTATATAGCTTAAATACGATTTTCAACGTTCAATAATTCGAAAACGGTTAAAGATAGAGCTATCATATCACATGTCATATTTTTGAAATCAGATAAAAAAGTAATTAAAAAATTCAACATTACACAGAGCCTTCCATTAAAAAAAATATTATTGCTATTGATTTCTGCACGCCACTGTGCTTCCATTAACTTATTAAAGGGGTTCAGTTATAGCCCTACAACTTTCGTTCGAAACATTTTTTCAATCTCCAATAATAACGATGATAAAGGGTGGCCTAAATATAATGAATAACCCTGTAGAATACTAAAATGTAAAATATTAAAATATATATACAGGGTGTCCCAGGATAGATGTAACAAGAGGTGTAATGGACCAAAAATTTTGGAATTTTCGATTGGCATTTGGGGATTGAGTCCTGCTTGTTGTAAAACTAAAGTACACCAAAAATGACTTGATTTGGTGTTCTACAGGGTGTTTTATAAGCAAAGTTGTAAAAATCACCACTAATAAAGTACCTTTATTTTTCAAAATATGAAAAAATTCCACTAAGAAAAGTTATTTAGAATGCAATTTTATACCTCCATACCAAATTTCAGGGATATAAAATTACTTTTTTGAAACTTCCCATTTTTTCAATAAATTAGTATTTTATTTTGAACTATTCAATTAAAACTACATAGACATTATTTTTTGTGAATTAATATTTAAAGTTATGTAGAAGCTAAAAGTAGGCTATGAGAAAAGCAGTGGATACACATTTATCATTCATTATTGACATATCTGTCAAACGTAGTCAATTTTATCCTTAATTTCTGTTTCAAATTAACGAACCAAGCATAAAAAATTAAGTGAAAATGGTACTCACAGTGTGTGAAAAAAATTATATTGTGCAATGTTACGGAATTGGCGGTGAAAACTGGCTAAAAGAAGTGGTAAGCCAATTTAATTTGAAATTTCCAAACACTGCTTTGTCACGTATTCAGGCTATGAGAATAATTAAAAAGTTTCTGGCTACTGGTAGTGTTCTTAACATGAAAAGAAAAACCGCTGCCCAAGGAATCACTACTTCCACATCCAAGTCTCTTACAACAAAATACTATATTTGCACTCCACTATGTGGAAATAATTGTTTATGGAACTTTAATGGTTCCATAAATTATTATAGTATTATATTTGAAATCATGTACCCCAAAACCCCATAAAATTATATGCCACATCTGCAATAGAGGTGGGGGTGAATGAAGTGAAAAAAATTCTTGATGACTTTGACTCTTGTACACACACTAAATCACATTATTTTTTCACCACCTTTAATAATGGGGGGGGGCGGTAATAGGGATGGCTAATGCCATTTTTTTGAGGCCTTAGCTCCTCTTATATTTACTAAATACCAATTTCATGAACTCTTACTTGCTTGATTTACCTATTCACTCCCATTTACCTCAATTTACCCTTCAACTCTGCAACGGAATAAGATGAAAATATAATCTAGTTCCAGATCTTGTTAAAAAACATATTTTAAGTGAATATCTTAAACGGTTCCAGAGTAATCGTGAGCATCAAAATGATACAAGACTAACATACACACCAACGCAACAGATAAATTTATTTTGCTATTGACTTAAAATATTGACGTTTCTTGATATAACATAACATAACATAAAAACACCACAGATAGTAGACAACCGCCAAATCCAAAGCCAAGGCTGTCCGGAAGGGGGTTACACATTCGGAAAAACGCAGACATACATCCACACCCACCGGTGTTGTCAATACCGGAGCTGGGGGTCGAACCCAGAGCGCGGTAGCGAGTCGATCAGCGTATTCGCCACTCAATACGCCTTAACCGATTGAGCTACCGTGCCGGTATTATAAGCCTATTTAAACAATGAAAATTTCCAAAAATTTTTTTTGCGTTAATATACTTCAACTGAATGTCGAACTAATACGCAGAAAATGGCAAGACAAAGATATAAAAAATATAAAAAATCGTTGTGTGCCATAAACTACACGATAGAAGTAAAGCCTCTACTACAAGCATTTTCTTCGAGGAAACCTACTACGCATCCATATTATTGTGCATCCAATTTACTCGAGTAAAGCCACTGCGCATTCATACTTCTTGAAGTAACCCACTCGCATCCATTTTACTCGAGGAAACCTACTGCGCATCCATATCACTTGAGGTAACCTACTGCGCATCTATGACAGTCGAGAAAAGCCACTGCGCATCTACACTACTCGTGATAACCTACTGCGCATCCATTGTACTCGAGGAAAGCCACTGCGCATCCATACTACTTAAAGTAACCCATTGCACATCCATACTACTTGAGGTAACCTACTATAATACTCGAAAAAAGTCACTGAGTATCCAAATATTCGAGGAAAGCCACTGCGCATCCATAATACTCGGGGAAACCTACTGCGCATCCATAGTAGTCGAGGAAAGCCACTGCGCATCCATACTACTCAAGGTAACTTTAACAACATAATATTTGAAATCGTCTACCCCAAAAACATATAAAACGATATGCTACATCGGTAGTGGGGGTGGGGGTGGTGGTAGTGGGGGTGGATGAAGTAAAAAAATATTTTGAAGCTTTTGGTTCTTGTACACACACTAAATCACATTTTTTTTCCATCCCATTTAATAAGGGGGTGGGGGTGGTAATGGAGGTGGCTAATGCCAAAAAATTTTTTTAGACCTTAGCTTCTCTTTTGTATACTAAATACCCATTTTATGGACTCTTACTTGCTTGATTTACCCATTTACCCGAAATTTACCCCAATTTACCCCCCAACCCTTCGACGGAACAAGATGAAAATAAAATCTAGTTCTAGATCTCGTTAAAGTACATATGTGTACCTAATTTCAAGTCAATAACTTAAACGGTTCAAGAGTAAACGTGCGCACAAAAAAAGTTACAGACCGACAGACAGACAGACAGACCGACAGACAGACAGAAATTTTTTTTCGCTCAAACTTAAAATCTCGACGTTTCATGACATTTTAAGCCTATTTGAACAATAAAAATTTTTAAAAATTTTTTTGTCGTTACTATACTTCCACTGGATGTGGAAGTAAAATAAAAGCATACGATGAAGACAATGTTGGGGCTATTATAGCTCATGCCTCTGTTATAGAAAATCCTAGGATGCCACTAAGAGAGAGATGAGCTCTTATTAATATTAGCAAGTCTGAAATCCAAAGAATTTACAAGGCAAAGAAAATTAGGGCATATGAAGCAAATTATAAACAGAAGATGGAGAAGATGGAGAAGATGAAGATGGAGATGACGGCCGTAGGTTGGATTTTTGTTTGACCATTGGAGAAAAAACACATTCACAACCAATGGTGTTGTTTCATCTCAGAATTGTCGGTTTTGGGCTTCTGAAAATCCAAATTTTAGAATTCATTGTAGAAGACAATATTATAAAAAAGTGAATGTGTGGTGTGCCGTTTCTTATCATGTTGGAGTTATTGGACCTTATTTCATTGAGGGAAGGTTAAACCAGCACACTTATTTACAGCTTCTTGAAAGATTGTCTGAAGAACATTTAAATATTTTAAGAGATATGCCTTTAGTTCATTTTCAACATGATGGTTGCCCTGGCCACTCCACAGAAATGGTTAATCGGTGGTTGAATTTAAATTTTTGGAGAAAATTGGATTGCCAGGAATGGATCGATCAAGTGGCCGGCGAGATCCCCAGACCTATCAATATAGAATTTTTTTTTTATGGGGTCGCCTCAAGCAGTTGGTTTACGCTGAACCACTTCCTAACGTTGTAGCAGTATTGAAGCAGATAATTACAAATGCCGTAAACTCCATACCGATAGATCATATTCGAAACAGTTTTAAGGACTTCAAGCGAAGGATCGAAATGTGTGTGGATGTGGGTGGTAGCTACGTCGAATAATACAAAAATTGTAAACATTGTTTTGTATTGGTCAATAATTAATTTGTTTGTGAATCTGTTATGTTTTTAACATTTATTACTTGTTATAATTTTTAAACCTCATTAATCTTCTGTTAGTAATTGTTTCTTGTTTTACAATTAGTTCAATTAACATTATATCTTCTTACATCTCGTATATTCAATTTTTTATTTACCAATAGCCTACTTTTTGAGATGATTAACATTTGCTCGTACACAACTTTAAATATGAATTCAACTCTTAATTCGCAAAAAATGGAAAGTTTCAAAAAAATTATTTTATATTCCTGAAATTTGGTATAGAGGTATAAAATTACATTCTAAATAACTTTTCTCAGTGGAATTTTTTCATATTTTGAATAATAAAGGTACTTTATTAGTGGTGATTTTTACAACTTTGCTTATAAAACACCCTGTAGAACACCAAATCAAGTCATTTTTGGTATACTTTAGTTTTACAACAAACAGGACTCAATTCCCAAATACCATTCCAAAATTCCAAAATTTTTGGTCCATTACACCTCTTGTTACATCTATCCTGGGACACACTGTATATCAAAACATTTTTTTCTTTTAATTTAGTACGAAGAGAAGGTAGACATTGTGCATATCACATTCTTCGTAATTTAAAGATCTAATTAAATAACAGGTTGTCCCAGGGGGGTTCCATTTAAAAAAAATAGTTTTCATTGAAAAACCCATATCGTTGAACTTAATGAAGAATAAATCGGATTTAATGTTACTATCTGAAGAGATAATATTTTAAAGGTGCTTACAGACCAATTTTTCACAATTTTGGTAAACTCGCGGCCTTCTATTATTAAAACTAAAAATTAAAAATATCTATTTTTGAAAATCAAAATAATATTTGAGGGTCAGGTCATATGCATTTGAGCCAGCAGAATCCAAATATGCAAAAAAATACAGGTTGTCCCATTTAAAAATTTGGTTTTCGTGTCAATTATATCGGAACCGGAAGTCAGCCATTTTGGTTCTTTACATCATATAATTGAAAATTTCATTCCATATCACTACACCAAATTTGAAAAAAGTTCATTAGCCTATTCAAAAGATATAAGAAATATAACGCCAATAACAAAAACATATTTATAGTGATTCATTCAAAGGAACTCAGTATGCAAAAGTTATTAATAAATCACACTTGCAAATTACACTTGCACTTGCAAAGTGGTGAGTAGTCCAGATTGGTTTTCCCACATTTGCAGTTTTTGCAGTTTCTTTCGCAGGATATTTAATCAATTCCCTGTATGATCGGGAAACCTCTGGAATTTTCATCCAAACTGGTACCCATGATTCTGAAACCTTCCAAGCAAAATCCTGTGGTCAAATTCTAAGCACTTTTTACATTCAGATTGTATTAGGTAGCAGAATGACAAAAATTAACAAAAGCTGTATATTTCCCGAGTAAAAAAATAACAATTAAACAGTTAATTAGACATTCCAAAATCAGTCTCAATTATGCATATGTAACATACAAAGTGCAGTTCTTAATCTTCAGAAATGCATTGAAAAAAATATTTCATTAGACATTTTTTGTTTTAAACAAATATTTCAATTATTCAATATATTTCGTGTAACTTAATTTAAGAGAAACAGAAACATAAAGTTTATTTTTCAATTAAAACAATTACAATCGGTCCGAGAAGGGCCACAGATCTCATATTATGTTAGTGTAACATAAAAAAATACGCTAGCAGCGGAAACGCTGTCAACGTCTATTTCACGGTCAACTTCTATATCAGATATACTAGGGACTTAATTTTTTTTTAATTAAAGCTAAACAACCGTTCTATTAAAAGAGATGTGATATGGGCCAGGCTATTCATTTTTTTTTTTTTTCATTAACATATTACTTGAGAAATTACGCTCTAGCTGCGAAAAAGCTGTCGTCTCTTTCTCTCTATATTAGATGTACTAAAGACTTAATTTTTTTTTTTAATTTAAGCCAAAGAGCCCACCTTTCGACTAAAATGGGTCCGAAAAGGGCCAGGTTAATAGATCTTATTTTATTTTAGTTTAACATAAAAAATGCGCTAGCAGTGGAAACGCCGTCAACGACTATTTCGCGATTAACTTCTATGTTAGATGTACTAGGGACTTGATTTTTTTTTTTTTTTAATTAAAGCTAAAGAACCCACCCTACGATTAAAAGTGGTCTGAAATGGGCTAGGCTATTCAATTTTTGTTTATTAATATATTACTTGAGAAATTACGCTCTAGGAGCGAAAACGCTGTCGTCTGTTTCGTGGCTAACTTCTATGTTAGATGTACTAGAGACTTAATTTTTTTTAAATTAAAGCTAAAGAGCCCATCTTTCGATTAAAATTGGTCCGAAAAGGTCCAGATTACTTTTTTTTAATACGAGTTTTACCTGAAAAATACGCGTTGGTCATCAAAATTATTTTGAGAATTTGAGGCTAATTAGCTCTTATTAGCTCTTTGGACATAATTTGTAGGTAAAAATGTTGATATTATCATGACTTACGAATATATGTATTTAAAAATGCAATAAAAAAAATTCCGCTGCTAGTTTCGCTACTAAAGAACGGAAAATTATGAACAAAATATGCATGGAAACATCTGAAATATGAACGGATATGCTTCTCCGAAGCTTTTATGATCATTTCGACCCAAATCGGACCAACGCTTCTGCTACACTTTATAGCCAGCTCAGCAATTTATGCGACTTAGGCCCTTGTTGCTCCGGAAAAACAGGGAAGCCGACGGGGCAGAGTAGGGGACTTTTTGGTACGTATTATCCTGGACCAAAACTACAATCCTGCAAATTTTCAGCTTTACAATTATTAATTCCGGGTCAAAAACTAAAATTTCTGAGCTACATGTGATATTTTGTCGTATTTGTCTGCCATTTTGGATTTTAGTGATGTACATGAAGATTTTTAGAAAGACCAATATTTATTAGTATACCCTAAGGTACCTTCATACCAAATTTGGTGCTTTTTTCCGCCAGGTAACGGTAATTTAAACAAGCAACCTCACTAATAGCAGGCCCAGGGTATACAGACAAATATAAGGATGTTTTTAAGAAACTCTCAATACTGACTTTACCTACATATTGCTTTGTGTAAATTACATTAAAGAAAATCGGAATAGATACATGAGGCTCGACATAATCCATTGTCACTCAATGAGCAACAACAGAAAAAACAAACCATAATTTTATACGTCCATCTGAATATAGAAATGGCTTAGGTTAATATATTATCATGTAGTAACAGGTATAGTCCATATATATTATCACTAGTGCTTAATACTTTGTCGGTAAAATTTTTTCTAGTGCACAGTTACAGGTACCTAGTAATATAAAGAGAGTATATTGACAGTTTAGCATTTGATTAAATCCCGAGAGCTCTAGTGTGAGGAATATAATCTGTAATAATAAACTATACACGAATCATATTACTTTTGGCAGCGAAGCTCGAAAAAAAATTATAAATTAAATTTAAAAGCACGAAAAGCATATTTCACGAATATATTAATTAAATATATAAAACATATTTTTGCAGTTTAAAGTTATTTCAATTAAAAAAAAAAAAATTAATATGCATTTATATGCTAAGACTTTAGCTAATAATTTATAAATTAGAAATTTAATAAAAATAGACAAAGGCAAAGTCTGCCTATGTAATGTTATTACATATACTATAATTTTTACTGACCTATATGTCCGTTAGTCTTCGCATGTCCGTTCTGCTGATAAAATGACGTGTGTCCATTATGGCTGTGACCATTAGGTCCGTTATTACTGTTATGAGCGCTGTGACCTACGTGAGTACTGTGACCGTTATGTCCACCGTGACCGTTATGTCCACTATGACTGTTATGTCCACTAAGGCCATTATGTCCACTATGACCGGTGTGTCCACTATGGCCGCTGTGTAAATTATGGCTACTGTGTCCGTTGTAAACATTCTGCCCGTTAGGAATATGACCGTTATGCCCGTTATGGCTTATATGCCCGTTGTGGATATGGCTGTTGTGGTGGGTATGTCCACGAAGTACGGTTTGAGGCATCTTGTCCCAAGTTATTGAGTAGCACAAGCACAGAATTTACATCTTGAAATAGAACTGGTTTTTAAATGTCGTCTAGCATTTGCAATGAGAGAATCTGAAAAAAAAAATAGTTTAGTATAACAAACAAAAAATTGTTTATAATTCTAAATATACTTTGCGATCAAAATTCAGAAACAAAAAGATAAGTAGAATCCAGGCTCGTACTATGATGTGAATATTAAACATTTTTCTTTAAGATAACAAATCAATCAAAACCTAATTCCTAATTTACACGGAATTAAAAGTGTTTAAGGAAGGGTTGCAAATTCGCCTACAATAATAAGAAAAGGTCCCCATAATATAAAATAAAACTTCTTATAAAAAATAGTCGTCTTATAGAAATACCTAGTAAAAGAAGGATAGACTGTACTTTTGAAACGTGAAAATGCAATAAGTCTAGGATTTTTCTATGATGTGAATATTAAACATTTTTCTTTAAGACAACAAATCAATCAAAACCTTTACACGGAATTAAAATTTTTAAGAAAAGGTTGCAAAATCGCCCACAATAATGAGAAAAGTTCCCCATAATATAAAATAAAATTCGTTATAAAAAAAAGTCGTCTTAGAGAAATACGTACTAAAAGAAAGATAGGCTGTACTTTTGAAACGTGAAAATCTCAATAAACCCAGGATTTTTCTTCATTTTCTTATGGTGTCGATACAATCCAAGTATACTCAAAGACATAGCAAAGTGGTTATGTATCTGCTATTAAGACTTGTCGTAAATATTTTTAATTACATCGGATTATCGTTGTTTAAATTAATAATAAATCTTTCTGTAATGTTTTCAGTATGAATGTAAACATAATTATTGCCGCTTCTTATAGGAAGTTTTTTCACCTCACTGTCAATTAGTTTCTATACACTTAGAATAAGACAAATATTGCTACGTTGAATTCCAGATTTAAGTGCCACATGTTCCATAGAAATAACTAACTATAAGTTAATATGGTGCAAGTCTTAATACTGAGTGTCCGACACGTCTTGTAAAATTGTTGCAAAAATATTCTTTTCTTATAGTACAATTCTTAGCATATTAATTAATATTTCTTTGAATACAGTCACTCAACTTGCAAAATTTTACGTGGATAGTCTTACTCTCCTAGGCTGTACTAACTATAATATTCACCAAACAGAAAAAATATTTCTGCTGGGGCTTATTGCAATTAATTTGTCTTGTATTGCGCATTTTGACATTGCATTGTTCAGTGTATTTTAAAATAATGATCATTATTTAAATATACCCTTGAAGAGCCACTAGCAGTAGTTAGAATAGAACAAGTCGTTTACTTTTGAAATAATTCGAAATGGAGAGTAAGTTAGTTTTTACAAAAGTGTATTTCGCCAGGAATTACAGCTATAGCATGATTGAGATATTATCTGCAAAGGCCCAAAGGGAGGTAGACAGGCAATTATTCAAATCGTTTGTGCATAAAATAAATAAAAAAGGGCCCAGGGCACGCCCTTGGAGAATGTCAATGGCCACTTCCAGTTCTTTAGATCTTACATCAAAATAATGATTGATTACCCAGGCCGACAAAAAAAAAGGGGATGTTCTTTTGATCAGAACCGCCTTATCCTTTGTTCTTGACATGCTGAAACCAATTCTGATTAAAAAACTACTTCATCAGTTTTTGTCTACCACCTCCGTCATCCCCTGAAAAAGGCAAAAAAAAGGTCTTGTCCTAAGGTTTTGATGTATCTTTTCCGAAGTATTTTGACGCGCTGAAGCCAATTTTGGACAAATATGCTAATACGGGTGGTATTAGTATAATTTTTTTTTGTTTCCTAAAGGGGCCCAAAAAAAAAAGGTCTCGTCCTAAGATTCTGATCTAACTTTTCTGAAGTATTTTGATGAGCTGAAGCTAATTTTACGCAAAACAAATTTCTATTGTGTTCCAAAAAACTCTGAAAGGATCATATTGCAGTGCTTCTGATATTAGAGGGAGTCTGTCTAACAGTTTTTCTTCCGAAGTTGAAAGAATATGGTCTTGTCTCAGAGAATAGAATAGAATAAAGTTTATTTACGAATATATAATAATGTATACAAATATAGATAAATGGTAGCATTACAAAGGTGTAGATAAACTTAGTACTTCAAAGGAGTGCCCTGCAGCACTGTACATGAAGAGTAAAACAGTGTATATATATAAATTTAACTACAATGTATAACTACTATAAACAAAATTAAAAATATAGGATATAAAATACTCATATAAATATAAAAATTATACATTTAGATATATCTCTAGATAGTCACCTCATTAGTTATTTTATTTTATGCGGATATGTACCTAAACTTAGACACATATATTTACTTACACGTACGTACAATTGCGCTCATTCACACACACACACACACACACACACACACATGCATGAACATATAAGCACCCATAGGTATCTTTTGAAAACAACTATGAAAAACTGAGTTTGAAGTCGCAGCAAATATACAAAATAAACACTTACTGTAAAACCGAGATTAATTAAATCTCATATTCTTAAGTTAAAATAATTTATTAAAGTGGGGTTTAGGATTTACCACATCATGGATTTCTTCCCTTGGGACTTCTGAGATGTTTTAATTGCTTCATTTTAATTTTTGCGTTACTATAGGGAGATATATGCTTAATATCACTAGGTATTTTATTATATGCCCTCGTACTAAGATATGTAAAGCATCGTTGTCCACAGGTAGTGTTATTTTTAGTCGGCCTGATGTGATTTCTTCGATTTGCTCTGGTTTGTTGTTGATGTTGCGTACCTTCATTTGTTTGTCCGTTTGAGTGCAGTTGTAATACACATTGTAAGAAAAACAGTGATTTGATGTCCATTACGTTTGCACCTCTAAACAATTCATTTGATGGGTAAGTCTGTTCTTTGTTTAGAATGATTTTCAGTATTCCCTTTTGCAAAATGTCTAAGTGTTTCAAATGTGAGTCAAGAAATCCTCCCCAACCCAGAATCCCATATGCTAAGTGTGATTCAACAAGTGAATGGTACAAAATTTTTAGCTGTTTAACATCGAAAATTTCTTTCAAAATTTTGAACCTATATATTAATTTCCTTATTTTATTTGATACATGTTCTATATGTCCCATTGGACACGCGAGTCAATAATTATCCCTAAATATTTTATGTGTGATGTAGAAGCTATTTGGAAGTTGTCTTCAATTGTAAGTTGTTGAAATGGTGGGGCGGATGTTTGATTTAGATAAAAAGGTACACAAAATGTTTTTGACACATTTAGCGTGAGTAGTTTATTATTAAAATATGTTTTAATGTTTTTTAAGTCTTCTTCTACTTTAGTCTTTAATTCTTTCCAATTAGAAGCCGTATAAAAGAGGGCAGTGTCGTCAGCATAACTTATTATTGAGGCACACGTTTGTACATCAAATAAAGAGTTAATACCTATATATTATGAACAGTATAGGCCCCAATACTGTCTCTTGCGGTACTCCATTCAACAATTTCGGCCTCACTTTTCACACTATTTATTTCTGTATACTGTATCCTATTTGTTAGGTATGACTTAAAAAGTTTTAAACTATTATTTATGAAACCCAAATTATTAAGAGTGGCCAAAAGTTTAGTATAACATACCGTATCGAAGGCTTTGGTTAAGTCGATGAAAACTGCTAGACTTTTCTTTCTGTTATCCAGGGCTTCGTAAACCTTACTTATTAGGTCTGAGATTGCATTCTGGGTACTCTTAGCTTTTCTGAAACCATATTGGGATAACTTACAATTCGTGACTTAATGATTTTTTCGAATATTTTTGCAAAATTACTTATTAGAGATATCGGTCTGTAATTAATTCTTTGCCGCCGTTTTTATAAATAGGTTTTATGACAGCTACCTTAAAGGCCGACGGGCATTCCCCTTCCTCAATTGCTTCATTTATTATAAATGCCAAAGGAACTGCAATATATTCTGAAATTTCTTTTAAAGTAGCTGCTATAATTCCGTCTAATCCCGGCGCTTTATTGTTTTTCAATTTATTGATAAATTTCTTAACTTCCAACGGAGATGTGGGGCCCAGAAATATTACGTTTATTTGTACTTTTGTATCATGTATCACATTGGATGGTCTTGGAGTGATTTTATTTGCGAGAGTCTTCCCAATACTACTGAAAAAAGAATTAAAAATATTAGCCTTTTCAATGTCCTTATTGACTTTTTTACCAGTAGCGTTTTTAATCGTAGGTATATCTGTTTTCTTTCTGTATATGCCACTAAATTCATTTGTGACCTCCCATAAAGTTTTAGAAGAAGCTTTATTCTTTTCTACCTTATTTTTAAAATAGTTTTTTCTTTTTTAATCGAGTTACTTAGATCGTTGCGATATTTTGTGTACTCATTTTTTAATTCATTATTGTTAGGGTCTTTTTTCAATTTAATGTACATATTATCTCTTACATTTATTTGCTTAATAATTTCACAGGCCCACAAAAAAAAAGTTGTCTGCGCCGGGGTACTGACCATACCTATCCCTTGTATTTTGTGCCGCTGAACACGAATCTCACCTTAGTTTTTCCCCTATACGTCAAGTTTTTTTTTTAATAGCAAACAAATATATAAATATCACGATTCAACACGACTTTTTTTGCTGTTAAAAAAAAAATTGGACGTGTAGGGGAAAAACTAAGATCAGATTCGTGTTCAGCGGCTCAAAATACAAGGGATAGGTGTGGTCAGTACCCCCGCGCAGACCACTTTTTTTGGTTGCCACTGTGCCACACTCAGTGTGGCGCAATCCCACAAAAAAAAAAGTCATCTGCGCGGGGGTACTGACCACATCTATCCCTTGTATTTTAAGCCGCTGAACACGAATCTGATCTTAGTTTTTCACCAGCACGTCAGGTTTTTCTTTTAATAGCAAATAAATATATAAATATTAGATTTTTTTGCTTCAAAAAAAAAACCTGACGTATAGGGGAAAAACTAAGGTCAGATTCGTGTTCAGCGGGTCAAAATACAAGGGATAGGTATGGTCAATACCGCGGCGCACACAACTTTTTTTTTTGTGGGCCTGTGTTTTTTTTGTTATCCAATCTTTCTTTTTTTATCTTTATGCCTAATTTTAATATTATTTGTGCACGATGTTATTTCAGTTTTAATTATACTAATAAATTTGTTTATGGCATTTTCGAGGTTTTCACACTCTAATTGTTCCCATGATATGTTTTTGAGTTTTCCCCTGAGTTTTTTCATAATTAATATATTTAACATATTTTTGTGCATTACTATTGGAAAGTGAGGTTTCGTTGGAAAATATTATTTGTATCGCAATTATGTAATGATCCGTTATTCTCTTATGACCAAGTATTTCTTATGGTAAGTGTAGAGAGTACGAAAACCCTAAAATACGGAAGATGGAAGAAAATTTTAAGGAAAATGAAACGAAGGGAGCATATGAGTATCTAAAAAAAAACTGAATAAGGGTAAACCTCAAACCAGCTTATATAAAAATGAGGAGGGCCAAATTGTTAACAACCAACAACAAATTAAACTATGGAAACAACATTTCCAAACACTATTGGACCCCGAAGAAAACTTACCAAATATAAATATGAATCCCCTAATACACGAGCCAGAATTCAATCCCCCGAGGAGATCTTCTTTGACCTCCTCGGGGGATTGTGCATCAAGGCACAAAAAAATTAATAAGGCACCAGGAATAGATATTTCCTCGGAGTTATACAAGGTAGGTGGCTATCACCTAATAAAACATATCCATGCCCTGATAGAATCTATATGGAGGTATGAAAAAATTCCCGAAGACTGGAAGAAATGTATCATATGCCCCATCTATAAAAAAAAAAGGTGATACGCTTGCATGCAAAAACTACCGTGGAATATCCCTATTGTGCACTTCATACAAACTCCTTACAACCACTTCAGGCCCTTGCAGAAACTATCATTGGTGAGTACCAAGTAGGGTTCAGACGAGGTAAATCCACGATGGACCAAATCTTCACAGTCAAGCCGTTTCTTAGTAAGACATGAGAACACAATGCCGATGTTCACAATATATTTGTAGACTACGATTAAATCGATAGAAACAGATAGAAACAGACTGAATGAAATAATGTATGAATTAAAAATACCACCCAAATTAATAAGACTCGTAAAAGCCACAATGGAGCTCCCTACGGCCACTGTACGCATGAACAACGAGTTAACAGACCCTTTCCAAATATGGCGAGTGCTTAAACAAGGGGGTGGGCTCTCACCAACGCCCTTCAACCTAGCACTGGAATTCGCCATAAGACAAATGGAAGTCGGAAGAGAAGATCTACTGACTAATGAGTCTGTCCAACTAGCTGCCTATGCAGATGGCATTAACATCATGTCCCGAACTGACAGCATAACCAGTATACTCACAACTGAAAAACCACAAAAGGAGTATAGGGCTAGAAATTAATATAGAAAAGACAAAAGTCTTCACACAAACAAGAGCAAATAGAACCAGACAAAATATCATTGAAGAGGATAACATCGAGACAGTAGAACAATTTACGTATTTGTGGGAGGATGGAATGGAAGACAAGGAGATACATAAAAAATAGTACCCACTAATAAAGTAGGTCTTGAAATGTACATCGAGAAACGAAGCTAAGAGTATACAAAACAGTGATAAGGCAGCGAAGCATAGGTCCTCACAAAACAGTTCACAAATAAACTAAATATATTCGAAAGAAAAGTTCTGCGAAGAATTTTAGGACCAATACTCGATAATGGTATCTGAAGAATAAGATATAAAAAGGAATTATACCATCTTTTCAAAGAAGCGCCACTCTCAGAATACAACCGAATACTAGGGCTGGCATGTAGTAAGAATGGAAGAGGTAAAACTACCAAAAAAAGCGCTTACCACACGAATGAATGGTAAAAGACCAGTGGGAAAACCAAGGAAACGCTAGGAAGACGCGGTAGCGCAAGACGCATGGAGTCTTCTAGGAATCAGAAGTTGGAGAAGAACAGCTATGCAGGGATATTAGGAGACGAAAGCTAAGGGAGGTCAAGGCTCGATATGGGTTGTAGGACCGTAGGAAAAGAAGAAGTGCAGACTACGAATTGTTCTAGCTCATGGAGCACATCCATTTGTAGTTCTGGCAGTTGAGTTGAAATGGCAATGAAAAGAGTGAAAGCCAAAGTAGCTTTATTGTAGCACTTCCATATGTTCCAGGTACTAATTTTCCCATGGAATGTAAATATTGAGGCAGTGTCACACTCTATAAATGCGTAGAATCCCCACAGAGCAACAGATTTTTCTGAACCAAGTATCAGGGAAATGTACTATGTACCACAGTTAATTGAAACACTTTAAAATAAGACATAATTGATACAAAAAACATTAAAATTTCTGTAGAAACAAACTCATTGTTAAATCACATAATACATAATAATTTTAACAAAATATACTATTTATCTTCGATATCTTCGTATTAAACTTCGCTTATTTCTATAACAGGAGAAGGGTTCGAGCAACTATCACTACTGCATTCGGAACAAGCTGCAATGCAAGGTAATCCATGCTTTCTACATCCACAAGCAGCTCCGCATCCTGTCTTATATGTGCAAAAAATAATTTTAAGTGGATTTTCAGGGGCTGGTGGCTTATTCACTGTTATCGGTCTCAACATCCCACGATAGTGTTTCCATTCCCATTCTATTAGCAAAATGTCATTTCAGACTCGGATGGAATCTTCTCCAAACGTTTGATTCGTTTTCTAGGCTCAATACTATCACCGGGAGTAACAATTTGAATAGAACTCCCATTAGGTATGTTAACATTAAAATCTGCATTATCGTGTACAAACTGAACAAAAGTACCTATTTTTATTTCAATTGGACTTCCAAAAGCTGCTAAAGCTTCATGCAATTTTGCTTCTTTGTATGAACCACAGAAACCTAAGGCGTTACATATATATATAATTTTTTTAGAGCCAAATTTTCGATGGAGTGTAACTGATAATGCAACACGTAAAGATGATATGAATGATCGTGGTCGCACTGCTGAAATAATGGCATGAGCAATTGAAATGTACTTTGTCTCATAAAAAGTCATATTTTCTGGTTTACTTTTTTTACCATTTATAATTATTTCAGATAGAATAAAACTTAATGACTTCGGGATGGATGTATTAATGCTTTCAAATATTTTATCACTAGCTGGGTAACTATCATTATAATAAACTTCCGTTCGAATATGTCTTCGAAGAATCTCACCAGCAGCTTTTAAGATTCGATATTCTTCTTCATTATCATTGTCTAATCTTTTGCTGTACCAAGTTCTTAATAATATTTCATGGTGTTTTTTCCGGAAGCATATTATTGTATTTGACCCAAATTTACTGGACAATACAATATTATCCTTATAGTGTAACAATAATCGCGTTTTATCATCGGGAATGTATGGTGTTGTTAAGATTGTTTTCAATGTTGTTGTAGTTTCGGAGGACATAGATGTCCTGGTATTATTAACAGCACTAACCCCAAATGATCGAGAAATATATTTTCGAAGACCAGCAAAGGGTAAAGTTCTGCAAAAGTTTTTTCTTCCATGAGCTTAGGAAAAGCTGTGTAAAAAGTATATTTTATTTTTTCATGCTTTTACAGAAGGTGACACTACGTCAAAGCTACAGCTAAAAATAGCTGTGTATGACTGGCATCATTAGTGCCTACACCTGATGCAGTCTCTGAGCATTTGAAAATAGTGTACTTATAAGTACAATTATGGTTGGGAAATGACATTTCGCCAATAAAATGGGGTTGGAAACATTATCGTGAGATGTTTAGGCCGATAACAATGAATAAGCCACCAGCCCTGAAAATCTACTTAAAATTATTTTCTGTACATGTAAGACAGGATGCGGATCTGCTTGTGAATGTAGAAAGCATGAATTACCTGGCACTGCAACTTGTTCCGAATGTAATGGTGATAGTTGCTCGAACCCTTCTCCTATTATAGAAATAAGCGAAGTTGAAAACGAAGATATCGAAGATAAATAGTATATTTTGTTAAAATCATTATGAATTATGTGACTTAACAATGAGTTTACTTCTACGGAAATTCTAATGTTTTTTGTATTAATTATGTCTTATTTTAAAGTTTTTTGGCTGCCATTTTGGACCCCACATTTTAAATCTGTAATTTTTTACCTTAAATTTGTAATCACAAACCTACAATACTCAAAGAATTTGTAGAAGATCTCGATGAACTTTTAAATTAAAAAAAACGTCATTTTCTAATCCATAAACATTTTAGTATTAGGTTTTAACAACACAATGCAAAAAGTTTCATTAAAGTTGATTCATAGGAACCGGGTTCCTAGGTATAAATCTAACGGCACTCCACTACTAGGCCCAGGTCAATTTTGTGCTGCGGTGCTGAATCGGTCTTTCGTGTTAAGATATTCTAAAATCATTTTTATAGGCACTAACCACTAGGCACTAACCACTTAGCAGACAAACAGCGTTTTGAGACAGCATTAAGAGCTCGCATCGAGGGGGCAGCTCGTATGGGGAGCACTCCAACAGCGTGTGTCGATATTATAAGGTCGGCACACGATGCGAGCACAGTGAGGAGAGGAAGGGTAAGAGCTATACTCAGGGCTGGCTCTAGGGGGGGGGCGAAGCGGGCAGCTGCCCGGGGCGGCAGAATTTTAGGGGCGGCAAATTCTTTAAATCCACAGTTACCAAAAAATATAAAAAGCTTGGAAACGATTGTTTCACTAATAGTGTAATAGTGTTAACTTTATATAAATAATTTGTTACTGTTAGTTTTTTTTGTATATAAAGCAGGCTACATACATACATTCTGTTTCTTATACGTGATTTCATTTCTTGTCTAATTTCTGTGGTGTGGTACTTTTTTTAAATTTCAATACGGTTAATTTTTTCAATTATTTTATTTTACCCTTTTAAATAGGTACCTACAGTAATCATATTGCTGAAAATCCAAAAATTGCTGTAAACCTTATAACTAAAAAAACAAACCATCAAGTATATTCAGTAGGTGACTCTTAAAATAACGGACTGAAAAGATAAGGTCAGGCGGAGTAAAAATGAGACAGACAGGGGGTAAATAAAAGACAAGGTGATATCCAACCCAGATTGAAATAAATTAAACTTAATTTTTTACTCAAGTTTGTTTTTGTACATTCAGAACTGTTTTATGTTATCCAGTCAGGTCCTATGCCTGTTAATGAGGGAAAAAATATTATTCAGTAAACTCTTTAATTCACTTTAAAAAATTTTTGAACGCGCCTTAGTACTTTTTTGGGGATTCTATAGTTTCTCTATTTGCATTGTCCGTATTTGGCAGATTTCAACTAGAAGTGTCATACTTCATCTTTTGTGATCAAGTTTATTAATCTGCTAGTTTTAAATCATCAAAAATTTGATTTTAACGAAAAAATTAAAAGCGGGGTAAAAAAGAGACTAAAGAGACCAAAGAGCAGGCACATTTCAGCTTCTTAATTAGGTGTTTTCACTGTATGCAAATTTGCTTTTTTGATATTATTAAAATGAAGTACTCCATACATTAAAGCTCTTACCAATATTTAAACACCATTCTTTCATCTATCAATTTAAAATTTCAACAAATAAATAACAAAACTGAATAACTGAACGGTTATTATACAAAACGGGCTGTGACGTCATCGGTTGCATTAACATAACCTCAACTTTTGGGTTTTTTAAGTTTATTGTCATTTTTAATGATTATATCCGCACTTCTCATTTGAAACCAGTATGGCTCCAAGCAAACATTTAAAAATTGACGCATATGATGTCTCAATGTTGTTGATTACTAAAAATGGGCTGCTAATTATAGGTTGGATTTCCAACCTACAAAAAACGCCTTATTTTATTGGGAGAAGATATTTAAAACTTTATGAACATTACATTGAACAAGATTTTAGTTGAAAATACGAGAACCAAGCGGAAATTTTCATAATAGTGACATATTACTCGGAAATTTTTAAAAGATATGTATTTTTGAGGTTAGGTGTTTATGACCGATGACGTCAACAATATAGCTTAGTGTTTTTGGCGGTAAAATTTTAATTATAATTTAAAAATACTTTTTCTTGGATATTACTCAACTGGTTGTGGAAATTCAAATGTTTTTAGTTATAATTAAGTATTACCTTCACAATCAATGAGATTTTAAAATTTGTGAAAACACCGAATTTAGGAGAAGCTAGCCCTTCTGCAAGCCCCTTCTTGTTTAGTAAAAAATCTGAATAAATTACATATAAAAGAAAAACCCTCCTCTGTCTTATTTTTGCACTTCCATTTGTATGACGTCAATAAAAATGGGAATAAATCACGTGTCTTTCATTTGCCCCCCACTGTCTTTTTTTTACCCCACTTGGAGGGTAAAATCTTTTTATTTTTGTTTATCAATTAACGGTACTTTTTAGTAAAAAAAATACATAGAAATATAGTTTTTCCTGTCATTTTTACGTATGATCCTAATAAGACAGGGGCGGCAAAATGAAACTGTGCCCGGGGCGGCAAAACACCTGGAGCCAGCCCTGGCTATACTCCCCTTCTGGTGGAACACCGAAATCGAGGATAAGCGGGTCGAATGCATATCAGCAAGAAGGATACTAACGAGGATCACATGCAGGATTCCGGCCGATGACCCAAGATATCTAAACCACAAGGAGCAGTATAGGAATTAAAAAAAAGGAATTAAAAAGTTTCCAAAAAAAAGCACTGGAATGACCTTTGCGGAGACCTAAACAGGGATATATGGGGAGATGGATACAAAATAGTGGTAAAACGACTAGTAAGCTATCAACCACTGGAATTAACGAAGGAGAAAAAAATGAGATAATTTCAAGCCTCTTTCCCAAATACAATGAGAGGAGGATGAGATTCCCGACTATCGAGAGACCTCCTACCTTTACGGAGGAGGAACTAAAAGCGGCTATCGAGAAAATGAAAAAGGCCCCGGGGTTAGATCGCATCCCGGCGGAAGTAGTCATGGATGTAGCTGCTATAGCCCCAGATTTGATACTCGAGACTTATAACCAGCTTTTAGCTAATCAGGAATTCCCTAACATCTGGAAAGTAGCAAAGTAGCAAAGGTGGTTCTAATATGGAAGTCAGGGAAACCACCAGATATGGAATCATCGTATAGGCCAATTTGCCTACTGGACACCTTAGGTAAATTGTACGAAATACTGATCAGAGAGCAACTGGAGGAGCAACTGGAGCAAGGGGAAGGCTTAGCCCCTAACCAATTTGGTTTCCACAGAGGGAGATCGACGATACAGGCATTACAAGTGGTCACCGAATTTGCGAGGGGCACAGATAACAGGTGGTGTGCGCTTATTACGCTCGACGTACAGAATGCCTTCAACTCCGCACAATGGAGCCTGATCATGGAATACGAAGGAATGCGAAGAAATACGAAGAAATACGAAGAAATACGAAAAAGGGAAATACCAGACTACCTGGCGAAACTAATAGCTATCTACCTGAGTGACAGAAAAATTGTAGTAGAAAGAGATAGCATGCCTATGTATGCGGGTGTTCCACAGGGATCGGTCCTGGGGCCGATATTGTGCAACATTTACTATGACGGAGTACTTAGGATGAACGTACCAGCAGGCGTCAACGTGGTAGGTTTTGCTGGCGACCTAGCCCTTGTGGTGACTGCTGACAATGGGGATGACCTCAAACATAAAGCGAACATAGCTCTAGAGGATATAAGAATGGATGGAGGGGCGAAAGCTGAAACTCACGCCGCATAAATCGGAGGCCCTCATCCTTAGGGGACCAAGGACAAGAAACGACATATATTTTGAACTAAATGGTACACCTATAATACCCTCAAAATTGGTTAAGTACCTAGGTATCACCTTCGATAAACAAGGGCTATATGGCTCACATGTAGCTAATGTAGTAAGAAAGGCGGAGGATAGAGCAGGCGCGCTCATGCGAGTAATGCCTAATGTTGGAGGCCCAAGGAGTGAGAAAAGGGAGGTGTTATATGGAGTCGTCCACTCCATAATCCTATACGGAGTCCCCTCTGGTACAAAACGATGCGAGTAAAAAAGTATTAAAACATAGCTGGAACGGGTACAACGTGGTATGCTTCTGAGAGTGGCGAGTGCGTACCGCACAGTATCCACTAGGGCGGTACAGGTGGTAACAGGCGTAGTTCCTATCGAGATCTTGATAGAAGAAAGGCGTTATCTACATGAGTTAGGTGGGGGGCACTTGCAGGCAACTCGAAATCTAGCAAGGGAGAGATCTATCACAGTATGGCAGCAAGTGTGGAATGACACGATATCGGTCGCGCAGTGGACAAAAAGGCTGATACCAGAACTAGCCATCTGGATAAAGATGCCATTCCGAGAAACGGATTATTACCTCACCCAATTCCTTACGGGGTACGGGTCCTTTCGGGCATACACCAACAGGATCGGGAAAGAGGAAGACGACCTTGGCATATACTGTGGGGCCACAGATACGGTGAAACACATAATATTAGAGTGCGATAGATGGACTAGGTATAGAAATACGGCTCTGATTGAAATAGGAGAAAACCTTTCCCTAAACAACATAATTGAGCGTATGCTGAATAGCAAAAATGAGTGGGAGGTGATCTCAACTATGATCTGAAAGATCATGAAAGATAAAGAAAACGAGGAAAGGAAAGACCAAGCAAGAAGAAATCGAGGCCCCAATCTTAGACAACGGCACATGGGGGACATTGGCGATTGGTAGGATTGTTCATATCGACAACTCAGTATCTCTGAAGTTATGATTAGGCGGTACTAGGATACAACGAGTGGAGACAAGGAGGGGTTTTAGTGGGTTAGACAACACTACCTGTTGTATAAGATGCGTGAGCTGAGGCACAGGTGTTCATGATGAATTTCCCCTCAAAAAAAAAGGCACTAACCACTAAGATGAAAGGCAAAGGCCCCCCCGCAGACTGGCGCCCCTAGACCCGGGCCTATGAGGTCTAGTCAGAAAACTGACCCTGATCGTAGATCTGTTTAGGACACTTTATTTGATGTACCTTTATTTTTATATCAACGATGCTCAACTTAAGGATCTAGATAAGAGTCTTTTGTGTATTTAAAACAAATAAAAAAATCAGGGAATATTGAACACAATTCTCACATGGAAGTTATTTTTCCTTCCACGGCCTCTCCGGCATATCTTCATTATACCAATGAACTTCTTTACCCATTCATCAACGTGTGTAGCGTTTTTATATTACGTAACGAATCCAACTGTATCCGACTACTAATTTTCCTCTATGTATATCATGTACATATACCTAATATTTTAATAGTATTATTTACGTTTGCCATTACATTTGCCGGCTGCAGGCCACTGCCTTCTTTGCTCCGCTGCTTTTTTATTATTCATTTTCACTAACTGTTGTTTTTGCTCGGTAATAATATCTAATAACGAGACTTGGGTTAATAATTGCTTATTTTTTTAATTATTGCATGACCATCTCGCGTGTTTTGCGCAGATTTAAAAACACATTCATAAAAGATTAGTTGGTGTATCATTTTTACTTCAAAGATGTATAATATTTCAGATCACAACAATTCATGCAAGCGGATTTTTAAAACAATCAACTTAAACATAAAATCTTGGGAAAAGCGACGATTTCCCACATCTGTTTTAAATAGGAGCAGATCTTAATAGTTTGTGTACATTGATATTTACAAATGTTTACCATACATTGTGGGCAAAATTCATATTAACTTTTTTTGTTTATAATTACAATTAATTATTTTTTATTTATTTGCTTTCATCATGATTAGAGAATATTATTTAGGTATTAAGCAAATCGCAACTTACACACGTTTTCATATATTATGAAATTACCTATTTTCTGTATATTGTTGCTCTAATCTAGGCACGCTAATATACTAGTTAGGTAACAGTATTTTAAACCACAAGTTTCGAAAACGAATCTTTTCACACGAGTGAGACAGTTTGGTGGAACGAGCCGAAAGCGAGTTTCACAAGTCGAATGAGAGTGAAAATATGTTTTCAAACGTGCATTTAGTTGTGATAGCAATAATTTTCCCGGACGACGATGCATCGAAGTCCGGGAATGTGCTTTCACACCGAAGTACACATACTATTTTTTGTGAAATCACAATCAAATTATTATAAATTAAGGAATTTGTATTAATGCATAACAATTCTTCATTACAATCTAACTGCTTACTAATAAATGCAATTTTAATGTGAGTTGGTTTGTCTGCGTGTATTTATTAACAGTCTAAAATATACATAAAAAACCGTACGGGAATATTATTCATTCCCGTACGGCTTTGTTGATCGTTGCTTGGCAATGGATCTTTTCCGGTCTGTTTTATGATAGTTTCTTAGCAACGAGCTAAAATACTGGAATGGGGATGTTCACAAAAAAAATAATATTCATTAATATTAGTTAAAACCATACATTAGAGTCCCGAGTACCAAAATCAGATTTTTTTTTATTAATAAATATTTTAATTTTGTCAATTATTCGTAATAGAAATCACCCAAATGCAGCGAGGCTAAGAAACGTTCCCAGGGAGAGGCTAGTTAGATGACGTCACTTACCTTGCAGGTACGCAGGCCTGTATGTGTAATGAGGGCCCATTGTTTTTTATTGAAAAACGAATGTAATATTATTGATCAGCATGCTCTAGAACTCCTATATCCAAATTTTTAAGATATTTTGATTCATAATTTTCAAATTACGGCCCCATAAAATCATATTTTTCAAATATTAAATAATTAATAACTTTTAAATGAATTGAATTTCGAAAAAAAGTCATTTCTTCATTTTCCATTTAAATTCACTTTTTCTACAACCCAGCGTCATCTGTACTTTCAAATTTTCATAAACTAAAAATTTTCATTGAAAAATTACCAAAAATAATATCAAACAATTTATAACTTGGAAACGAATTTCTTTTCGAAAAAAAGTCATTCCTCTTTTTCTGTTTAAAATCGCTTTTTCTATCACCCACTGTCGTCCATTCTTTCAAATTCGGCAATCCTTAATGCTCGTATAGTTTACAGGGCTGCTGGTTCAAAATATTGATAATTTTTCAATGAAAATTCTTAGTATGGATGACGCCATGTTGTAGAAAATGAAGAATGACTTATTTTGGAAAAACAATTCGCTTAAAAGTTATTAATTATTTAATATTTGAAAAATATAATTTTAGGGGGCCGTAATTCGAAAATCATAAATCAAAATGTCTTCAAAATTTGGATATAAGGGTTCTAAAACATGCTGATCAATAATATTATATTAATCTTTTAATAACAAACAACGGGGCCACATTACACACACTATGCTGCGCTCGTGTTCCTATCATACGAGTTTTGCAATGAAGCTTGCCACATGTGTGTTACATACTATTTTTTCTACGGTTGTGAAGTTATTTCCCTTTTTTAAAGTCTTTCCAAAATTTTAAATTTGCTGCCTGTCAGATTTTATTTAAAGTGACATTTTCCGCAGTCATTCTGAAGTTAGAAAATTTGACTTTGTAATTGCAATTCATGTGTAATTAATGTATATTTATAGAATTTAATTGTTATTACCAGTAAGTAATATAAAATTCTTTAAGGTAAACACCCTATTTTATTCCGGTGTGTGAAGATGTAATCAAGGCGTGTGGCAAATTCTTTCTCAAACAATTTCATAAGTAAGCAGATAATATTTATTTAACAAAACACTATAAATTAAAATTCAATGTAAAATTGTACCAGTTAAACAAGTTGGTTGCTATGAACCTGGATAAGCCTACTTCAAAAAATACAAGTAAAGGTGTCAGTTCTGTTTTCGACAGGACTGTGTGAAAAACATAACAGTGCTGTGTTTTTTGGATTTTTGCACACATGGTGTGAAAAAATACAGTTTCGAGACATGGTTACTGTGCGCTATTTGTCGCAGTTCCAATCGTAAGTCGCCGGGATAACTTTGTTGGGGCTAATAGAAAAAGATCAAGATCAGGAGTATATTGGTTGTTTTTAGAAAAAGGTTTTCAAAAAAAATTCAAAAATCTCTTTAATTTTCGCTGCCAATACCTCGCAACCAGTGCGAGATACGTTAAAACTTCAAGCGAACAAATTTGAAGCCCTTCAAATTTTTTTAAGGTAAGTATGAAGTCACTTTTCTACAGCTATCCAGTTTGGTGAAAAGTGCGCTCGAAATTAGGGCTTCGGGATTGTTAGCGCCCGGTGATTTTACACGGTCTTTTGAAAATCTACAAATTCCGCGTTATGGGGTCAAGCGATTTTGCCTTTAACTTCTTTATCAAAACAGTTCACATGTCCAAAAACTTCTCGTAAAAGGCAAGAGAAAGCCACTCAGATCCTTTGAGGAAAAGAGAGTAAGATATCAAAAAGATTAAATGTAGGTTTGATTAGAGCGGTTACTTTTAGAAATGACGAATGAGTATGAATGTTTATATAGTAGATATTTTATTTTATTTTTATTTTATTTTATTTTTACATACACTGTTCAACAGGTACAAGTACCCAATTACAGAACACAGGAATTAGTAGAAATACAAAACATACTAACTAATAAGAAAAAAAAAGTAGGTAACAGAACAACAAAGTATTTAATCCAATATTTTAGATCTTATATCCTTCAGGCGACAATTAAAAATATCAATTTCGCTGGACAATTTATTTGAATTGTTACAGATGGTAAATAAAGGCGAGTTTTTTAATATGTAGAAAACTTGGGCATTGCGAGAAGTCAATCTAGGGACTTGAAAATTTAATTCGTTGACTACCTCAGGTGCGTCAAAATCACTGTGTAACACTTTAAATAAGAATACTTGGGAGAGGTAGAAGCAGATCTTTCTGCAGAAAACCAATAATAGAGTCGGTACCATCAGATTTGAGCCAGAGTAATTTGACTACGCTCCGCACCTTCTAGGTTGTTTTTAGGTACATCGTAGCTAGGACACCAAATAACTGATGCATACTCGAGTTTCGATCTGACAAATGATTGGTACAGAATTTTCAATGTATCAGTATTAGTGAATTCACGACTAGTGCGAACTATGAATCCAAGGCTCCTAAAGGCTTCAGAGATAATGGTGTCGATGTGAGGAGTAAAAGATAGCTTCTTGTCAAAAATTACGCCGAGGTCACGAAACACTGTGGGTCTCTGAAGTATGACATTATCCAAGTGGTAATCAAAAGCAATTAGTGATGTTTTTAATGGAAATGATAGCACGTTGCACTTGTTGGCATTCAAGTACAATTTTTTGGTTATACACCAGTTATTCATTTTATTAAGACAAGTTTGAAGTTGAAAGCAATCATCAATATTGTTAATAACCGTGAATACTTTTAGGTCATCAGCGTATAGCAGGCAAGGCAAATCAATTTCGTCTATTATGTCATTAATAAATATATTAAATAGCAAGGGCCCCAGAATGGATCCCTGGGGAACTCCGGAGGTGGCAACAAATTCGATAGACTTGAATCCATTGAGTACAACGTACTGAATCCTATTCATTCATATTAAGCTACAGATCATGGAATTCCCTCTATATTTGCTCAAATATCACTGAAATGTGAAATCTTTTATTCAAGCACATGCCATTCATCAGATTCACATCTGTTAATCAAAGTTAAACCTTAGAGGGATTTCTCGCAACTGTTGATAGGGGAATAACCTAGCACAGAGCATATCATTTTCTTGATTTAAATCAGCGGTTCATGATTTTACCAAATCTTTCGCTTGAGGTTAGGTTTGGTTTCAGATCTGAAATCAAGTAAAACAGAATTTTATATACATAGTCACCCTGGATGGGTGAAGGAATTTTATTCGAATATATTGCATCAATCCGATTCACATTTGATCCTCGAAATGATCCGTTAGACGTAATTCTTACAACTTTTTGAGGTTAGGTTGATCTGCAGCAGTAAAGTTGCGTCATTTTTAGAATCATTGAATCTCAGATACATCAATACATCAATATTAGGTGAAAATTACATGAACAGATTCTAAATTATATTACAAAATCCACCGTTTCAGGGGTTTCAGGTTTTTTTTTTTAGGTTAGTGAACGTGAACGCTAAACGTGATGGAGCAAATCTAACACCGGATTTGAATTCAGCGGACCAAAAAACAAGAATATAGTAGTCTGGTCAGTTGCATATAACACTTTTTTTTGTGGGGCTGTGTTTTTCAAGAAATGCGTCCTCCAAAACGATTCTCTAGCATCGTATTGTCAAAAATACTCTCATTTTTTTCCACATCAACCAGAGAGATAGCCCAGTCACTTTATACAAAAAAAACTCCAAACCTCTAAAAAAATCCAATCGAAGTTTTTCCAGCGGGATTTTCTTTATTTTGACGTCACAAATAATTTCTCAAAAGTCCATAAAGCCAACAGGACAGCTACAAAAGTTAAAGAAGGTCGAAGGTCACGAAAATCAGTTTTTCTCAAATATCTCGTATATGATCGGTTTTACGTTAATTTTGGTTATTTTTCGTACGATGAATCTGCATAAAAAAGGTTCTATGCAAAATTTATGTAGAACCAATAGTTTTTGAGATATTGAGCTGAGAAACTTCGGTTCAAAGTGCATGCGCCACTATTCTGTACGTATAGAAAATGAAAATATGCGCAAAACAAAGAAGTCGTCTCTGTTTTCGAACCAATTTGTCTGGAAATAAATAGTAGTGAAATTACGTATATTATCGACGGAGGATTTCTTCTCCATCATGCTATTTAGCAAAAAGACTCAACTTTCGGTTGTGTTATTGATCAGTACATTAATTATCTCCTAAATCATTATGGGATTAATATAGTCGTCGCATTCGATGGCTATACTGACAATAGTAAAAATATTAAAGCAATGGAGCAACTTCGACGTATGAAAATAACTCAAAAATCCACTGATATGCTTTTCGAAGAGACAACGCCAATAGCTTCTAATCAAGAACAATTCTTGTCCAATAAATTAAACAAAAATAGTTTTATTTCTTTACTAATCACCAAATTAGACATGTTTAAAATTAATAGCATACAGGCCCCGAATGAAGCTCATGTTTTAATCATAGAAACAGATTTGAAGCAGTCAATCGAGCACACTACAGTTGTTGTTGGAGAAGACATTGATCTCTTCATAATTTTAATAGGACTCACTCCGATTACCCACAATATCTATTTTCTTAAACCCGGAAAAGGAAACGTGGGCAATCCAGAAGTCTGCAGATTGAAGAGAACATATTTTATTTTTACATGCCATTAGTGGTTGCGATACCACTAGTGCTTTATTTCGAAAAGGAAAAATAAACGCACTTAAAATATTACAAAAAAGATCAGATTTACAGGAAGCATTGGCGGCATTCAAAATAGAAAACTGTTCGAAAAATTTGCTAATAAATAGTAGCACATTATTTATTTTGACTATGTACGGAGCTACAAAAAAGAGACTTCAATGGATAATTATAGATATTTTAGTTTTGCAAAATGCACTAGACTAAATAAGTCTGTGCCATTGTCGTCACTTCCACCCACAGCAGCAGCTACTCAGTAGCATCTATTCAGGGTATATTACCAGGTGCAAACTTAGCTTAGATCCTCAGCAATGGGGTTGGACTTTAAACAAAAATTTATTAGAGTCAACAACTACTCTGATTCCTCCTGCACCAGATGAACTTCTCAATTCAATTTTCTGCGGTTGCACAAAAGGTTGTGGCCTCAATTGTGGATGCAGAAAAATAAAATTGCCATGTTCCATAGTGTGTGGCTCTTGTCGGGGCCAGTCGTGTCTCAATACGATGTCCGAGAATACAACCGTTGAATCTGAGTTCAACAATGATGAAGCCGACCTTATTTCGTTATTTTCCGCTGAGATGATTGTTTATGAAGATGAAAATATTGAAGAAGTGGAAATAGAAGAGATAGACGGAGATGAAGAATAAGAAGTCAGCAAAGACGAACAGTAATCAACAAAATTGTAATATAACTTGTAACCCATAAATTAGGCTTACAGGGGACACTATGGAAAAAAAACTATATCTCTATTGGTTCTACATAAATTTTGTATAGAACCTTTTTTGTGCAGATTTATCTCACAAACAAATTTTATAATAGCCAAAATTAACGTAAAACCGATATTTGAAAAAACTGATTATAGTGACGTTTGACCTTCTGTAACTTTTGTAGTTGGCTTCATGGACTATTAAGAAATTATTTCTTATGCCAAAATAAAGAGAATCCCGTTGGAAAATCTTCGGCTGGATTTTTTTAGAGGTTCATGTATAAAGTGACTGGGCTAAGAGGACAATATAAAACGTAGGCAGTACGTGTAACAGGCAACCGTAACAGAAAACGTACCATACAGCAAATGAAGCCCAACTAAAATAATGCATAGATTACAGAACGTCCGACAGAAATAACTATGTAGGTCATCCTTAAAGGGTCGGAGCTTTGTTAGGAAGCATTTCCGGCCACATGTTTATAGAAACTTTTTTTAATATTCTGTGTGTATAATCCAAGAACCGTAAAGAGAGGGAGAATAGCCAGTTACCTATGCTGCAACGTTCGTCACCTGCCGACAAAGCTGTGACGTCACGGCGAGACCTAAATTTGTTGTTTACGTTTCTGAGGGCATTTTCTCTCTGTGTTCAGTGGTGTGATCATTAAGTTGGGTCTACTTATTTACTAATGTTTCTTTGTAAATCTGATATGTACATCTTCATGTGTGTTTTATACGTTTTTTTGAGTTATAAAAACATTCTTGATTAGTGAAATTGTGTGCAGAAACAGGGATATCTTATTACTTGCAATATTTTGGACCTTTATCGGATTTAAAAGACAATTATTATTATTAGTGTTCTATGGTGATTTTGTATATACTATAGAGAATATAATTCACGTGTCACATGGTACATTTTTGATTAATTTCATTGGTTAAAATATAAAAACAAAAGAGCATAATAGGCTATCAAATCGGTGATAATTTTATCACCGCATATTGACTGTCACTTGTTTTTAATGAATAAAATAGTTTACTGTCAAAGTGACAGAAAGTTTCAATAGACGCGTCGAAATCAGAAAATAGTGCTCTTAAGCAGAAAAATGTTTCAACCATTAGATCACCGTCAATGGGGAGATGCTAGCGAGGAAGAGATTCGAAAGTTAATTGAGAAAAAAACACCAAAAAATACCAAAATTAATAAAGAATCTCAGTGGACCAGTTCATGGAATTTTGCGCTTCAAGGAGAATAAAAATAACGCAAAACGTTCATTATATTCTCTCACCAAATATAACACGTGTTATGATTAATAATCGGTGATACCACTCGTTAAAACCTATAGAAAATTGAACTCGTGCTTCGCACTCGGTCAATTTTCATCGGTTTTACCTCGGGCTATCACCGATGATAATCATAACACTAGTTATATTATCCCCGAAAATAAAAGAAGCTTAATAATTCATGTATTAGATTTACATATTGTTTTTATTCAGACAGAAGTGTACAAAAATGCCGGGAACAAGGTGTGCAGTGTATGACTCTAGTAATACGTATTGTACAAAGAAATCTACTGGTTAAAATATTAATTTCCACGTTTTTCCTAAACCCAAAGGTCTGGTGTCCAAAGCTATAAGAGGTGAATGGATAACCAGGTGCAAAAAGCAGGATTTTAAAACAGATTATTTCACTCATTAACGCTATAGCCAATGAGAGCCCGTTTTTTCAAAACATTGCACCAATCAAACGTCATTATTAGTGGTAATTCAAGCTAGATCGGCTTTTGACAGGACCAACATGCAAAATTTATCGCTCTAATTTTTTAGGTCGCTGCAGCGGCAAATATGCGAAAATTTTTTGAGGTTTTTTGTCGAGCTTTTAAGTTTTATCTATAAATATCTTCTCTAGCTTATTACTAAGTAATTGTTAACGTACTTACCTTGTAAATTGTAATATTGTATTATGTAGTAGCAAACAAAAACACACCTCAATTCCAAAGCGAATCTTGTCTGAAATATATAGGCTGTAACTTTTGCCTATCTGTAACTATGTCAATTTTCCTAGTGTTCAATCAGGTAACAATTACACACAAAGATTGTACTTAATATAGCTCATAATACAGGAACAAGTCAAGCACAGCTTTCAATAGCTCAATAACGTAGTTACAAAGGTAAGCAAATCATTTATTATAAATGTCAAGTACACATTCGCTCTGGAACAAACTAAAAATGTATAGTACTTACATATATGGTAATCTACCAAAAAGTAACTCGTTGAATCAAAGCTGTGCATCAAACATTATAATTTGTTGTATTTAAAATTCTCTTTGCTTAACAAAGCAAACCTCAACACAATTAATTCATAAACTTCGTAAGTTAAAAGTAAGGATTAAATACGTAAATATGAGTCGATGAACATTTATTTATTATGGAATATAACTTGTAGCGCTAGATGGCGCTCTCTATGCCAATCTCGGAACCATGGGTGTATATTTTATTTGGGCGAGACATTGGTACTAAAGTAGTGCTCTCTCTATCGTTCCTCGTCGTATTGCACCTCAGAAATGCCTGAAAGGTGTTAAGCCAGTCTATATATTATAATATCTAAGGTTTCAACTAGTTTTATTTACTAGTTGCCATGGAAACGTCACTAGATTATTTTAAAATATAGCGAATCTCCGTTGTTTCTACTGCGTTTGTTTCAGATTTGCTGTTTTGACAATATGAGTCGGTTTGGAAATATTTCTGTATATCAAATTAATGATGAAATTGAAAATAAAGGTCAGTAAACTCCAAAAAGTGACAAGAAAACGTCTGAAGGCAGTTAATGAGAAAACATAATATTGAAGATGTACTTAATGAATTATTTATTCGTGAAATATTCTCCACAAATACCACTCGTGCTTTAAATTTTGTCTAAAAATTTTTTCTCAAGCTAAGTCGCCCCTAGTTAATATAACTCGTGCAAATTGGCAGTTTATTATCAAAGATTAAATCCCTCCCGCTAAAGCGGTCGGGATTTAATCAGATAATAAACTGCCAATTTGCACTCTTTATATTACCAGGCAACACGCTTTCGAAAAAATTTTCGATAAAATTTTAAGCACTAGTGATATTACATACGATAAAAGTAGGATTTGTTCGGTTCATTTTATGGAGACCGACAAAATGCAAACATTCAAAATGAATTGCTAAGTAAAAATACTTTTTTATTTTATTATATGTATACCCACTTTTCCGAGATGCTTAGTTATACTGGGTGTTAATTTTTATAATACATATTTTTCATAATTTAATTTTTGCTTAGATCATTTTTATCAGATTTTTTTGTGAATCAAGGATCAATATCCGCCCTATAGAAAAACAAAAATGTATGTTTCCTTGAACCAGGCATTTCATTTCCATGACTTACTTTTAATAAATTTGACATAATTTTCTCAGAAACTTCCACGCTTTGCCTGCTTGCACTGTAATTCGCACGAATTTCAGGAATTTAAAAGCAAATCAGATTAAGGCAATGAAGAGGAAAAATACAAATTCAAATTCAAACAAAATAACAAACTGAATAATCAACAATATATTATAATTTGACATCGAGTGGAAAAGGAAAAAACTTTCGAGACACGTTTAGTTAGTTCATGATATTTATTTACAAATAACACTGAAAATGTTGTGTGCCTCAATTATTTCAATAAATTGTGCGTGTGCGTTAATATTATTAAAAGAATTTGCATTTTAAACGGCAGCGCGCTGGAATAGGAATAGGGCCTGGAATAGGGCTCATGGCTACGTCATAGTAATAACGACACCGTGCGGATAGATTTACTTGATCTGGCTATCCTTGGCGTTTACGCTTCTTGTGTAGAATCAACTCCCATCTAGGAGACAGTTATTTGTTTAACTTCCTGTGCATAATATTTATAGTTATTAAAATATTACAACACTAATGAAGACTAATAACCATCTAATTGTCTTAAAGAAATCGATAACATGCTACCTTCGTTTATAAGTAAATATAAAAGTATATGAACGGTAAGTGTGAGTAGAATTTAAACGGTAAAATTCATAGTTTGTTTAACACTAATAATAAAACAGTAAACTGTACGAGCCTTACTGGTGATTCAGTTATTTAATAAAACTAATTACATGGGTTAAAAATTTTACCGTTAAGACTTATTATCGTTAGTAATATAACTAGTGGTAATACAAGAACTCAGTAATGGGGTTGTTGTGACATACAAATTCTTGGCACATTATACACTGTGGTCCATATGAGGCAAATAAATTCGTTTTATTAATTAATAATATACGTGTCTACGGATGGACTCCGGAAGAGGAAAAACTTTTTAATTCTTGATTTTACGGAAAAAAGGTAATTCTTGATGAAAACGTTTGCTTCACCAGAAACCCCCTTTTCGGTTAACATATTCTTGTCAGCTCTAGAGGCCAAAAAACTTGATTTGATTATGGATAATTTCCAAATATTTAGAAAATATCTTCGGAAAGATTTTTAAATGACGCTTCACATGATATTAGGGAAAAAGCAATAATGTACTTCCACATCTAGAGGAAGTATAGTAACGAGAAAAAATTTTTTTAAAATTTTTATTATTCAAATAGGCTAAGCATGTCACGAAACGTCGAAATGTTAAGTTTGAGCGAAAAAAAATGTTCTGTCTGTTGGTCTGTCTGTCTGTCGGTCTGTCTGTAACTTTTTTTGTGCGCACGTTTACTCTGGAACCGTTTGAGACATTGACTTGAAATTTGGTACACGTATGTATTTTAACGAGATCTAGAACTAGATTATATTTTCATCTTGTTACGTCGAAGGGTTGGGGGGTAAATTGGGGTAAACTCAGGGTAAATAGGTAAATCAAGCAGGTAAGTATATACAAGAGAAGCTAAGGTCTCAAAAAAAATTTTGGCATTAGCCACCCTATTACCACCCCCACCCCATTATTAAAGGGGATGAAAAAAAATTGTGATTTAGTGTGTGTACAAGAACCAAAAACCTCAAAATATTTTTTTACTTCATCCACCCCCACTACCACCTCCTATCACCCCCCCACCCCGCTACCGATGTGGGGTATCGTTTTATGGGTTTTTGGGGTAGAGGATTTCAAATATTATATTATTAAAGTTCCATAAACAATTATTTCCACATACAAAATTTTTTCGTTGTCAGTGACTTGGATAAAAAATCTAGATGTGGAAGTAGTGATTCCTTGGGCAGCGGTTTTTCTATCGTGATTCGTTTGATAGCAGCAGACTCCGTAAAATTAGTTTTCATGATTTTCGATCAAGTTAGCAGTCACTGATAATGATGAAAATCATTTCTTAACATACTAAATTGTTCTAACTGTCGTTTAATTGGTGATAATCAGATTTTTGTAACAAGCAAAATAAGATTCGCTCATTTAAACCATTTAAATATTCAATTACACCTTACACGCAAAAAAGTATATTTGATTTGAATAAATGTGTTTCAATTCAAATAAACGATAAATTTGTACAGTGTCCGCGAAAAAGTCGCCACCATATGGGAAATTGTGTTGTTATTGACTTTCTGAAAGAAGTCATTTTTGACAAAAGTAAGAGCATGCTCTCAAACAAATGTCTCAAATGTAAACTACCTTTATTTTTGAAGATATCGAACAATGTTATTTAACACCTGTACTGCCACAAGAATTCAATTGAATACACATTTTGTGGGTCCAAGGTGCCACGTGTATGTATTAGAATACACAATCTAGTTTATACATATAAAACAAAAAATACTCATGGCCTGGACGACCAAATTACTGAATTTGGTGCGGTAGTCAACGTGTTAAAGATGTTGCTTACAATGCAAAGCTATACGCAGATGTCAAATTTGGTTGTTCTATTTTGAAAATAAAAATTTTCCACTTTTTTAAGCATAATTCCTGAACTATATTTTTAAATATTTTTCTGTTATTAATAATTCTCTTTATTTAATATTTTCAGCCTACACTCAAAGAAAATGATAAGTGAATTCAACCAAAAAGGGCATATGAAATCGCGCCTATCTAGTTTCATAGTTAAATCAATCAGGAAAGAATAGTCATACAACAACTTTATTTGTTTTCGTAAACAAATAGTAGTTTAATAATCATATCTGCTTGTAGAACAACTTTAAATAGTACAATGACATTTTTTATATTCACTAGCCATTTTCAATTTGGTCTACAATTAAATAGTACAACGACTTTGTTTTTTGTTCACCAACTAATTTTTAGGTTGATCTACACTTTATTGTATCATGAAGTTTTTTTGGTTAGCCAAAGTCTCGGTATTGAGACATCAGACCACCCAAACCAAAGATTAGAGATCGTTTATAAGATCCATCCAAATATATCGATGATCCCTGAGAGAATTTGAACATTGCAATCATGTTATTAATTTTATATAAATTCATAAGAGTATAAGATAATGCATGATTGATTATTGTCAGCGATTTGTATGTAGCGTCATCTAGGAATAATTTCTGTAATAGACTACGTGGTAAGCAAGCAAATGTTATGGTAATTCCCTTTTAGAACTTCTAGAAGACAACAGTAATATTGGTTTGTCTACAAAGTACAATAATACAGCAACTAATACTGGGTTAGAATTACAATTCGATAATATTTAAAAATAAAGTCTACTATTTATCTAGTTTCATTTGACAAAATTCAACAAATTATTAGTAAGATGAATAAATTATAGTCTTATGCACCTATTTTTTAAGTTAATGTTTATTTTGTTTAAAAATACTATTAAATATACTTCAATTTAACAAAATGAACAATATATATACTATTTTTTTAATTGATTTAACCCATACTATTTGCAAACAAAAGCGCTGATGCGACGTCTTAATTCATCAAAGTGGATGGCAGAACGATGTTATGTTTATGTAAACAGAACTGCGGGTTAACTCTACAATAATATTGGTTTATCTGTCAACTATAATAGTAGAGCAAACTGCTACTGGGTTTACAATTACAATTCGACAATAGTTAAAAATAAAATATACTATTATCTAGTTTAATTTGACAGAATTCAACAAAACAATAGACAGACGAAAAAAAAATAGTCTTATTCATCTATTTTTTAAGTTAATGTTTGTTTTGTTGTACGACAACTTTTTATTAATTAAAATAACAATCACCTTTTGTTTAAAAATACCATCAATATAATTTAGTTTAACAAAATTAACGATATTGTTAGTTAGCCATTTTTTTTTTTGTTGAATTTACCCATACTATTTCTTTGAGTGTAAGTAATGGATTAAAACCCACCTTGAAGAACTTTAAGCAGTACTTTCTTGACCAAATAAATATTTTGGGAAAAGATACTGAATTTCTTGGTACATAGTTGTTGTTCTCTTTTTTCTAATATTTAAAAATATAATTCAGGAATTATGCTTAAAAAATGAAAAATTTTTATTTTCAAAATAGAAGAACCTGGATATAACTTCGCATTATAAGCAACTTCGACATTTAGAAGGTATACCTTTTTTTATGTAAAAAAACGCTGCCCAAGGAATCACTACTTCCACATCCAGATTTTCTATCCAAGTCACTCACAACGAAAAAATTTTGTATGTGGAAGTAATTGTTTATGGAAGTTTAATAATATAATATTTGAAATCCTCTACCCCAAAAACCCACAAAAAGATTCCCCACATCGGTAGTGGGGTCGGGGTGGTGATATGGAGGGATGGTAGTGGGGGTGGATGAAGTAAAGAAATATTTTGAGGTATCTGGTTCTTGTACACACACTAAATCAATTTTTTTTCATTCCCTTTAATAATGGGGTGGGGGTGGTAATGGGGGTGGCTAATACCAAAAATTTTTTTGAGACCTTAGCTTCTCTTGTATATACTAAATACCAATTTTATGGACTCTTACCTGCTTGATTTACCCAAATTTACCCCAATTTACCCCTCAACCTTTCGACGGAATACGATGAAAATATAATCTAGTTCCAGATCTCGTTAAAGCACACATGTGTACCAAATTTCAAGTCAATATCTTAAACGGTTCCAGAGTAAACGTGCGCACAAAAAAAGTTATAGACAGACAGAAATTTTTTTGCTCAAACTTAAAATCTCGACGTTTCATGACATTCTAAGCCTATTTGAATAATAAAAATGTTTTAAAATGTTTTTGTCGTTGCTATACTTCCACTGGATGTGGAAGTAAAATACAGGAAAATAGGATTTTTTTTAAATAAAAAAAAAATCGCCAAAAATATATGGCATATAAAAGCTACCGTACCCAAAAAATCCATAATCACCAAATTTTGTAAGAATATTTCAATTTTTAAAGAAATTACTAAAAAAAAAACCAAAACAAAAATTTAACTTTGACACCCTGTATTTCTGTTAATATCAACTTTTGGACTAAGGTAAGTTTGGTTACATCGTAATATTTTTACGTAAGGATTATGCCATTATGTACCATTACTTATGGGACACCCTGTATGAGTATTAAATGGTTTCTATATTCTTAAAATTATATGTGGTACGCTTTGTGATTCCTAACATTTTTATGGGTTTGATTAGAGATTTCATTTATATGGTATCCAAACTTTATGTTTATTTTATTATTTTAATACTACTGGCTATTGTCATACAATTTGTAATTGCCCCTAAACAAACTAGGTTATTTTGACACTCTTTACGTGTAAAATTATTGTATACATTATATTAAACTATTCATTAGAAACAGTTATGTTATAATTTTTAACTTAACTGAACGTGTCAAAGGAATATTTTTTTGTATATATATTATTATCATATATATTATAAACATTAAGTATACAAATTTATTGACATGAGTAAAACGTACTGAATTTCGAACAGTAACAGAATTCCATCAAACAATGATACTTATCTAAATAAAATTAATCATTTCAAAATATCAGAATTTAATATTTAATTTTGTGATTTTATTACAGACTTTTGCAGAAAATGTTATATCCGATACCTTGCAAAAATAATTCGTATGTCTAACTCGCTACGCTAGTAATTTACTGCATACATAACTATTCTTATCAGTCTTATCACCAATAAACATAAAATGGAATTTTTTGTAGCTTGTATGATTCAGAATAATGGCATTATTGATAAGTGTGAAATAAAAACTTGTTTATAAAACATTTCTTATAATTAGTCGAGTCAATGAAGCCTAAAAATCGTCGAAACCTCTTAATTTTCAGCAACACCGATTTTGATCATCATTTTAAATGTGTTTTTTAATATCATTCAAAATTAGAAACATCCCAAGTGACGCAAATAATTATTTATATTATTCTAACAATAAGAACAATATTTACAAAAAAATATATTTTAAAAATTTTTTACGCGATATTTATAAAACATTGAGTTGTTTTTATTGAAAATTTAAGTTAAAAAATGTTTCTCACAGTCAGGATTGATAATTATTTATGTTGTTTAAACAATAATAACAACTTTTACAGGAAAAATCTATTTTTTTGTTTTGTTCCCGATATTCATGAAAAAGTTAATTTAGCCCAGTGTTTGAAGGTTTTTCGCTCATTCTTTCGGATAAAATCGATTGACGTGAAATTTGGACAGTAATTAGGGAATGGCTCAAGGAACAAAAGTTATATAATGCCGATGTGTGCTTTTACCCTGGGGATGGATGCCACCCTTTCTCGGGGGTGGAAATAATTATGTTCAAAGTAACTGCAAAAATCAATAGAGAAATGAATTCTAAGCAATACATGTTTTAGAACGATTTTTCACTATAACTCGAAAACTTTACGTTTTACCAAAAAAATTGTTATAAACAAAAATGAAGCCCATAAAATAACAAATCGATTTTTCTTTTTATTTCTGTAGATGCAATACAAACCGAGTTATGGCTCATTGCAGGTGACTTTTTTTTCACCGAAAACTGAATTCGATCCGATCCTTTCAACGTTAAATAACGCAAAAACTTTTGTTCCTTGAGCCATTCCCTAATTACTGTCCAAATTTCACGTCAATCGGTTTTATCCGAAAGAATTCTGAGAGAAAAGCCTTCAAACACTGGACTAAACTAACTTTTTCATGAATATCGGGAAAAAAACCATAAAAAAATAGATTTATCCTGTAAAAGTTGTTATTATTGTTTAAAAAATATAAATAATTATCAACCCGGACTGTGAGAAATATTTTCTAAATTAAATCAATAAAAACAACTCAATGTTTTATAAATACCGTGAAAAAGAAATTTAAAATATATTTTTTTGTAAATATTGTTATTATTGTTTACAAATATTAATAATTATTTGCGCCACTTGGAATGTTTCTGATTTAGAATAATATTAAAAAAGACACGTTTTAAAAAGGAATGATCAAAATTGGAGCTGTTGATGAGAATTAAGAAGTGGAAACCTTCATTGACTCCACTAAATTCCCAATGGTGATAATGCATACAACTCTCGTAACTTAACGGTGTTTTTTTACTAAATATACACTATTATTTTGTGAATGAATTTTGTACCAAATACCCACATAGGTAAAATTAGATTCATATTTACTTTATTTTACTTCTACATCCACCAGTTGGAGTTTGGTAACGCAAAAAAAATTGAAAATTTTTATTGTTTAAATAGGCTATATCTTGAAAGGTTGAGATATTAAGTTTAAGAAAAAAAATCTGTCTGTCTGTAGGTCTGTAACTTTTTTTCATGGGCATGATTACTCTGGAACCGACATTCCGTTGAAGGTTGGGGGTAAATTGAGGTTAATGTGGTAAATGGGGGTAAATATGTATTATTAGTTATATTTATTATTAAAGTGGGTGAGAAAATTAAAGGGATTTAGTGTGTGTACAAGATGCAAAGGCCTCATTTTTTTTTTACTTCATCCACCCCCACTACCTCCCCCACTCCCACTGCCAATGTGGCATATCTTTTATTGGTTTTTGGAGTAGACGATTTCCAATATCATATTATTAAAGTTCCATAAACAATTATTTACACATAGTGGAGTGCAAATATAGTATCAAATTTTTTTTCGTTGGATAGAAAATCTGGATGTGGAAGTAGGTAGTGACTTCTTCGACAGCGGTTTTTTATCACTACTGGCTATTGTTATACAATTTGTTATTACCCCCAAGCAAAATAAATAATCTTGACACTCCTCACGTGCCTTCAAAGTATATTTCAAGAATTATAATTTATTTTCAACTTAGTACACGACTTTACAAATTGCAGATTGTTTGTGTCACGGTTTATGTTTTACAATGTTTTTGCTGTGAATCACGTACTAACGTAGGTTGTTACAATGTATTTTTAAAATTAGTGATTTAGTATATCAAATATTTAAAAACTGGCTAATTTCAGATTTATAGTCTAGATGTCAAAAGATATGAAAAATACTTGCAAGAAGAGACAACTCAGAATGAAGATCCAAAGGACAATGTTAAAAATAGCTGATTTTTTGCCCCCATCTCGGAAACCATAAGACCCAGGGAGAATATTTGGAATGGCTCAAAATTAATAAAAATACGTCTTCGTGGTATCAAAAGGCCGGGGAAAATTCTATTTCACCGCTAAAAACATAAAAGCAACCTCTAAAATTGCTTTGAATAATAGCTTATACTGAATGTTTATTTTATGATAACTATTAGGTATCGATTGAATAGAGAAAACAAAAGGGTAAAAACTACCCCTATTCATACCCTATTCAGGGGGTGAGTGGAACACCATACACAGCACCTGATTAAAAAAATAGGTACCAAGGTGATTGAAAATGTCCAAAATGATTTTTTAATACTAGTTGAGCCAGACCTTCAACTGATCCTGACCTCAGCATCCCCATTTTCAAGGTATGAAATAATATTCACAGCAAGTATTATTACAAAAAAGCGCTATAACAAGCGACCCTGAAAATCACCACCCCCTATTCGGGGGTGCAGTTCTATTTACAGTCTCGAATATTAAAAAAATGCCACGGCACTTAGTAATGCACCAAATTATTTTCTAGTAGTAAAAAGGACAGACATCAACACTTATACTGATTACTTAATGGTATTCCTATAAATAAAAACTGCCGTTATTTAGAGATGTTAGAACAGCATCTAATACAGAATATTTACAAAGCAAATTAAAATAAAATGAAATGTTTCTATTGGTTCTTACGTCTGCATTTAAGATATAGATATTAAAGATGGCTAATCTCTGTAAGGGGTTGAAAATGATATTAGTTTATTCTCTGTTATATTAGTCCATGTAAAGGTACTTCTGGGTAAGCTATAGAACTTCATTTATTGGAGAAAAAGGTACAATAAATATGCAAATGGATACTTGCAAAGGAAGATCATTTGGCCACTTATTGTGTTTTCCAGAATGCACCACGAGGAGGCGATTCTATTTACATTCCGAGTTTTTTTAATCACCTATTTTTTTAATATTAGTTTCCACCCCCTGAATAGGGTGTGAATAGGGATAGTTTTTACCCTTTTGTTCTCTCTATTGCATCGATACCTAATAGTTATCATAAAATAAATATAATTTTCATTCATATATATATATATATATATATATATATATATATATATATATATATATATATATATATATATATATATATATATATATATATATATATATATATATATATATATATATATATATATATATATATATATATATATATATATATATAAAACTGAACGTTCAGGCACCAAATTCACATATATATGGACGGAGTGGCACCTATATATACGTTCTGGCACCACATCGAGGTGCCAGAACGTTTTATCGCATATTTGAACGTCTAAACATCATAACATCCTTCCCACAAAATTTCAAGATGGAGCTACTTGGTCGATTTTTCTATAAAAACTGGATTTTGGTTCAACCGTATAATCTGCAGAGGGCGCGCCAACCACTGATGTCTAACCGTACTTAGTGGCACCATGCATTTGCGCTTGATTCCCGATATTTAAAATGACTTTCTGGCACCTCAGGGTTTCTACGGCTAGTGAATTTTAAATCATATTATAGATGGAAGAAAATCCGATAAATTTTTCGGGTACCTAAGTAGTTTAAATTAAATCTAATTTGAAAGAAATTAAGAAAACATTCAATTACTTACGGAACTACATCTCGACGTCGTTCTAAGCATTTGATGTCCAGGACAGGAGATATAGTATAAAAAAAGTTACGTTTTCGTTACAACTTGGCAACTTTTTTTTAAACAATAAAACTATCATTAAAATCGGAAAAACGGTTAAGAAATAAATTAACTTCAAAACATGACAAATTTTGAATGATGCGATCATTTTGTCCGTGGGTATATTATATAAGACATTACACAGAATATTAAAAATTGTAAAGAAATCACAGTACATTACATTTATGGTACATGCGACAATGCCCTCTAATCATCGTTTTCTTAATGCCTTTGTCGACAAAGTAACCGTAGTTTACATTATTTCTCGTTTTGAAATCTACAAACCCCTTTATCGTATTATAACTCTGTGAACTGCCTATTGAGGTCAAATTCCTGGGCAGGTAAAAAATATGTGATGGCTTCTCTTAATTTATATCTAATATTAGCTGATTTATTTACTTATTGTTTTTAATATAATTAAAAATCTTTAGCTGTACTTTCTTCATATTCTATACAGGGTGTCAGAAAATATCGGTAACAAACTTCTGGTACAAATTATATCCGAAAAAATTTGAAAAAAAGTGCCGCAATTCCCGCAAATGCTTCCTAATTGAGCTACAGCACTAATTAAAAATATTAAAAAAGGTCATCTTTCATTTTAATCGAAAAACTAACCGCTTGTGAGAAAAATCGTGTAAATGAGAAAACACGATGTGCTTCAAGTTTTCACGTAACAATTAAGTCAAGTAGAGTAACAATAAGCTCATTGTTAATTAATTTTCATTGCCATTATTTAATTTAAAAAAAAATGAAAATAGCAGAATACCAGTTTTTGGCTTCAATCTTCAAAGGGCTTTGAGTCCATAAGGAAGCATTAGCTGACATATTTATATAAATTTTCTTTCATATTTTTGCATGTAGAATCGGCACCAGATCGGTATTACCGGACACCATGTATAGCCGAACAACGAGACCACTGAATTCGACACATGCTATGTAACTCTCAAACACACAAAAACAGATAGTTAACTCTTATTAACACACACACACACGGAAAATGTGATCGAATTAACTTTTTTATTTTTCAAAATAACTGCATACTGTAACCGAGTATCTATAATGGAATGAGTAAATATTTTATTTGTAGTGTTTTTATATATACTGTATATAAAATTCGTGTTTTTTCGCAGTTTATAAACATCTCTAGTTATATAGAATAATAAACTAAAATAAATAAAAACTAGAATGTCCGTTATGAAATTGCGAAGAAAACTCGATGAGCCCGAACTTTTTGTCAATATGTTAAGTTGCAAAAAAACAAAGATAATTCTTTAACAATTGATTATAACTTACGTAATAATGCATATATTTTTACTCTCTCCTACTCCAATATACAGGGTGTCCCGAAACTCCCGCCTTTCCCTTTAGGTGCTAATTCTCCATGCAAAAATAGTGAGAAAAGTTCCTATAAACATGTGTCCGGAAATGCTTCCTAAGGGAGCTACGGCCCTCTAAGGATGGCACAAAAATAGGTGTACTAATTATCTCGGAAATGATTTGGGACAACTTTATGAAACTTGGTTAACTTTTTTCGATTAATAAAAGTTATTGTTTTACGCCTACTTTAAAAAATAAATAATGCGCATTTAGCAAACGAATACGCAATATTTCGTTTAGACCGCTTTTACTCGAAAACGCCTTGCCATATGGCTAATTGTAAAGAGGCCTTTTTTTATGCAGAATTAACCAGGGAATCATAATCAGGGATTAAAGTACTAAAAATGTCAAATGGAAAATTAATATGTAGAAACAAAGAACACCGACCTCTCGTTTCTCCGCCCCTGGATAAAATTAATTTTGGCTAATACTGTAAAACAATAACCTTTAATAATCAAAAAAACGTAACCAAGTTTCATATCATTTCCGAGATAATTAGTAAAAACACCTATTTTTGCGCCATCCTTAGAGGGCCGTAGCTCCCTTAGGAAGCATTTTCGGACACATGTTTATAGGAACTTTTCTTACTATTTTTGCATGGAGAATTAGCACCTAAAGGGGAAGGCGGGAGTTTCGGGACACCCTGTATTTCTAACCTAAATAAATCATCCTGTCAAAATTTAAGTCCAAAAAATAACACCGGCACACACAAAAAAAGTCGAGTGCGAGAAGGCAGGCCCTATGTAATATGTATTCCCATGAATTTTAACCTGCTGAACACGAATTCGATGTCCGTTTTGCCCGATTGGCTCTTGTATTTTCCTAACCTCAAAAAAACCTTTAAAATGCCCGAAAAACCTCAAACAAGTAAATAAAAGGCTTAAATGAGCTGACCACCATTTCCGTGCATATTATGGGCCACTGAGAGCGAATCTGAGGTCAGAGTTGGCCGATCAGTTAGAAATTTTAACATAATCTCAAAAAAACACCTAAAAAATGCCCGAAAAATTCCAAACAAGTAAATAAAAAGCTTACATGAACTGATCACTATATCTATACGTAATTTGGGGCACTAAAACCGAATCGGTCAGAATTTATGCGCGACGATCGAATATCTTGTAAAATCCTTATTTAGGATGAAAACGTATCCAAAAATGACTGAATCATAGCCCGAAATTGACTTTGCTCTACATAATATCTGAACATATAATTTCCGACGTATTTGCAACGTGCTGAACACAATACAAAAGTCAGAATTAAAGCGCAATCTGCAAACTTCATAGAGAAATATCACTTCAGCATAAACTCTCATCAACCCTAGTGAGCAGAGATGGGTAACTTTTAAATTTTCAAGTATCCTAAGGTAAATATTACTGAACAATGAAATTTTTCAAAGTTTGCTCTATTGAGAGAGGAATATCGTTTGGACTTAACATTTACCTACACCCTCCCTTGATGATTTTTTACTTTTTTTTTCTTAGAGCTGTTCTAAACATATGTATAGTTTTCTTTATTCTGTTTGTTTGTCATATGCCATTTGTTTCTTTTTCTATTCTTGCGACTAGGACACCTCCACATGGTGACGGCGGGCAAAGATTTATTTCGACTAAGTTCCTAGGTAAAAAAATGCCTTCATGGCAGAAGTAGAGACACAGTTTACGATGCAGGGGAGGGAAACCCCAGTATCGGCGGCAGGTCAGGTTGAGAAAGCGGGACTGCGGGCGTCATCATGCAACCGCAGCTCTAGTGAAGTAAGAAACTTGCCTTCCTATGAGTATAGGGCTACAAAAAATTTTGCACAACTGTGTAAATAATGTGAATTCCTTCTGTTTTGTTTGTAGTAAAATCGAGGGTCCGAAAAATCGAAAAAAAATCAGCGATAAAATAAAAAATATTTATCTAAAATCTATATATGATAGGTTTAAGTATATTCATCAAGTGTTCTTTTCCTTGTGTAAAATATTTTCCAAAGTCTTTTTCTCTTTTTCTGTATGAGCTAGAACGAACATCACTTGATACTAAATTGTCTTTCTTCATAATCGCCGCAAAATATTCTTCCCTACCATTAGATAGACCAAGATTTCTAACAACATTATTAAGTTTATCATTTCACCAAATATTGGGAGTTTTAATTCTTATCGAACACTCATATTCACTGTCATCTTCTTGACTTTCGGAACAATCAGTTTCCATTAACCCTTTTTTGGCATTAATTCCGGAAACATTTGTATTGCTAAAAAATAACGCTCTTCACGGATTCCAGGCTCCTTCGATATCATTGGATTGTTATATTTTACTTTTTAACGTTCTTTCCACTTGTCCAACATCTTATAACATACGATGCAAGGTATCATGGAAAACCTTTATCCACTATTCCATACTATAACATTTTAGATAAATATTTTTTATTTTATCGTCGAATTTACTAAAAACAAGGCAAGAATTTTACACAAAGAACTTTAAACCGAGAACTCTAGATGTAACATATTCTGAGACAGGAACTTTACACAAAGAACTCTGAACCAAGAACTCTAAATCTTAATAGTTCTTGCCTTAGGAACTTAACAGTCTTGTCTTAATTTATAATAGGTTTAAGTTTTTGGTTTAAAGTTCTTGTCTCAGGTTATGTTGGGTTAACAATTCTTAGTTTAAAGTTCTTGGTTTAAAGCTCTTAGCTCTTGCCTTAGGTTATGTTAGTTTTAAAGTTCTTGGTTTAAGCTTTTAATTTATTTGTTTTGGATTTTTAGGCATTTTTTGAGGTTATGTTAAAATTCCCAACTGATCTGCTAATTTCGACCTCATATTCAGTTTCAGCGCCCCAAATTACGTATAGATATAGTGATCAGCTCATTTAATCTTTTTATTTACTCGTTTTGGGCATTTTTAAGGTGTTTTTTGAGGTCAGCAAAAATGCAAGAGCCAATCGGGCAAAACGGACATCAGATTCGTATTTAGCGGGTCAAAATGCATGGGAATACATAGGCCTTCTCGCATTCGACTTTTTTTGTGTGTGCCTGTGTAATGAACAAAAGAATAATAAACTAGTAAATTAAATCGTCAATTGTTCAAGTAGTCCATGTAAAACGCGGGGTTTGACGCTCGGAATGCCCCCATCATCGGGACTACTTTTATTTTATGTTTTTTGGGTCTCTGATCACGAAAATCAGTCCCGCGGCTCTAAAAATAGTGCATTACCCCTAAAAATGCCAAAAACCACCCCTTTTGGGAATAATACTGTAAAATAATATTATGAATGTGCTAACTGTAATGACATTTTGCCAGTTCAGTAAGTTCATCTAAAGTAAGGATAAATTTTATGCTGAGGGGGTGAAAATACCCCTAAATTGACGTAAAATGGAAAAATGATTGAATTTTTTTTATTCACTTTTTTTATTTAAATTTAGATAAATGGGGATTGTATAATGAAGAAAATTTTTTTTCAACCCTTCAGGGGTGAAAACTGGAAAAATGATTGAATTCTTTTTATTCACTTTTTGATTTAAATTTAGGTGAATGGGGATTGTATAATGAAGAAAATTTTTTCCAACCCATCAGGGGTGAAAACTACCCCTGTATCGCCTTTAAATTGAACTAACGCTTAGACATTAAGTAGATATGTATACTTTTCAGTTTGCTTGTAATTTCTGATAAACTTCCGTCGAAAAAAATATCACAAAACTTTTTCACCCCTAAGCGTTAGTTCAATTTAAAGGCGATACAGGGGTAGTTTTCACCCCTGACGGGTTGGAAAAAAATTTTCTTCATTATAAAATTTCCATTCATCTAAATTTAAATCAAAAAGTGAATAAAAAAAAATTCAATCATTTTTCCATTTTACGTCAATTTAGGGGAAGTTTCACCCCCTCTATAAAATTTGTCCTTAATTTAGATGAACATACTGAACTGGCAAAATATCATTACAATTAGCACATTCATAACATTATTTTACAGTATTATTCCCAAAAGGTTTTTGGCATTTTTAGAGGTGACGCACTATTTTTAGAGCCGCGGGACCCCGATTTTCGTGATCAGCGACCCAAAAAACATGGGGTAAAAGTAGTCCCGATGAGGGGGACATTCCGAGCGTCAAACTCCGCGTTTTAATAGACTAAAGTGGACGAGTCGTAGAAAAACAACATATATTTCTTTCAGAAGATAGTAGATTTTTTTCATATAATTTTCAGTGGTATTGAAAAAACTGTATTTTAAACAAATGCATATTTTCGCGCAAACAAAATCTTTTATCTCTGTTCCCAATGGGCATAGAAAAAAAAACAGATTTTTTAAATTGTTTCTTTTTTGTACATTTTTGATGCATAATAATAAATTTAATTTTCGAATAGAGTTTTGATTTGTTCAAAAAAGATAATTTAAAGAAAAGCAAGAAATGACTTTAAATATTTCAAAAAACAATGTAGGTTATTATAATAAAAAGTACATGAAAAAACCTTTATTGTAAAAAAAAAGATGTACGACTTGATGCATTTACAATCGACTATTCAATTTTCGACAGCTATTTTTTTTAGGCGTTCGCCTTAATATTATGCCATGATGATTTGCTCAACTAGAAGCGTTATTTCCTAAAATTTCGTTGAAATGTATGTATTATTACTTAAGTCACCGTCAATTGTTTAAAGGCTATCGATTTTAATTGTCTTAATTTTTTCGACAAATCGACGAGAAGGGTTCGGCACATCTGGTTTTCATCGCAATTTCATAATAAACACTCTCGTTTGTTGTTTATTGTGATATGACCTATACAACCAGAGGTGGCTAAGAAAAAAGACGAAATACTCTACTTTAAACATTGTTTTGTTTACTCAAATACCGTCCGGAACTTAGATTGAATCAAAAACTTTTTGTTGCACCAAATAAAATCCATAGGTTTTTATGTAGATAAAAGGCGCTTAAATAAAATTAGGTTGTATGGCATCGTTATCGACCTTAATTTAACCTTTTATTACACTGTAATAATTAACTAAGTTTTTAAAGTTATTTGAATGTATTTTAATTTGTATGCATAATTTCACATTCGTATAATAGTCTCTTTTTTGTATTGTTTTGAGGAAATGCTTGCCCTGTATGACTGATATGCTCTAATTTCTTACAAATGTTCGAAATTTGAAATAAAAATTTTCAGTCTAACTACAGTCATCATGTTTAATATGTATTAGCATTCGGTAGCACACGAATGCAACTTTCATTATTAAAAACACCTCAATAGCATTTTGAAGTTAAATTGATAGATCCTTCAATCTACGTAAAAGTACTTTCGAACCTTATAGACACACTATATTATATAGTTTTGATATCCTATATATCTTGATATTTTTGTATAGTAATATTTTGCTCTACAATTATAATAAACACAGTTTATGTAAAATCTGATCATTCGTACGCCTCTGGCTATCGCCCTGTATGGTGGATATGGCCCAATTTCAACAGGGAGTATTTTACCACACTATTTTATATACGCGCCAAAGAAATAATTATTTTAAGTCTAATGGAAGTTATCGTGTTTACAAGAAACGATCTACACACACATACATTCGATATGAAACGGATTTCTGTACGATTTTTTTTTCTACTATGATTATTATAATTTTTTTTTGGTTAAAATATACCTATCTGATTAAATCAAATAGGTATAATAATAAAGTAATGTGAATAGGTATTTAATAGCAAAATTCATTTCATAAACGAGTTCATAAGATGAGAATTTTAGGGCCAATAAAGCCATAAATTCATTTTCTACGCCATGCTTTAAGCTGTTCAATTGTCAACAGAAAAGGTTAGCAAAGATAATATTTTACAATTACAACAGTATCCAAGTAGAGGGATGCTCTTAAAAATAAAGTTAACCATGAACATGTGTTACTAGTAAAATCTACCAGAAATTCAAATATTTCTCTCTCGATTCTAGTAATTGCATCTCAAAAATAAAAATACCAAATTGTTCCCAATAAAATTTGAAATAAATAAAACTTCTAAATAAACTTTCTAATAATTTGTTAATTTACAAAAAATATATATTTTTTAAAATTTACTTTTTTGAATAATATAAAGAATATGATGTAATAATAATACACAAATCATTAATAGGAGTAATCCCTTTTATCGAGCTAAAACATTGATGTCTAATTTTAATGCAAAATATTTATTTAAACAGCTGAAAATAAAAAAGACTTCGAAATTTCAGTTGATTAATGTTTAAATGCACCGACTCATAGAAGCTCATTTTTTTAAATATAAGTTGTTTTAATGTATTTTGCAGCACAATTAAGAACATGTCTTTTTTTAATTTAAACATTTTTTTTGGAATTTGCTTATAATTTTCACAGTTGTAATTATAAACAAATTTTAATAAGTCTGGATTTTTATGAAATCAAAAACAGTCAAGAATTATGAATGTAGATGAATAAACCAACATCTGAAAATTTGGGATTGATTTACTTGAATTTGGGCCCGAGATACGTTAATTTTTGTGTTTTGGTGTCTTATAAATAAAAAAATTCATATTTCTTCTTCTCTAAAGTTAGTCCTCAATGTTTTGGTCTCACTTTCTAAAATTCTAAACTAATTCCAAAAAAATCGTTTAAATAAAGATGAAAAGAGTATTTCTTATTACCATCATCAAATATTTGTAAAATTGTATATATAAAAAAAAATAATTGCCTTCTTACGAGTCTACGCACTTAAATAATAAATGACTGATATTTCAAAATCTTTTTAGATCTTTAGTCGTTTAAATAAATATTTTGCGCTATTTGGTAAGAAGGTGTAGTTCACCTGCAAATTTTTTTATTTCTTTTATAATTACAATTCACATTTTTTAAAATGTCTCCCCGTAAATTTTAGCAGTTTTGGATAAGGAACAGAAAAATAAAATATTTCTAAGAAACCGATTAGATACCTTTCGATTTATACTCAATATTTAAAATACTAGCATCCCAAAAACAACTCAATCTTGGTTTCGACACCTTAAAAAAATGGTCAAGCTTCTCAAGTAAATCTGGAATTAAAAAGTATGTAATGTTTGGTTGATCCATTTAAAAACCGAAAAAGTCGTACTACATATATATTTCCTCTGCATTTTCAGTAGTAATTAAGTAAAATCAAGCTAGAAAAAAATAAAAAATACAGACGGATAGATCACATATTTACGAACATGTCCTAACAAAATTTATCGTTAAAGCCACGGTTTTCCAGGAAAAAATAGTGTAGTGTAACGTTATAACTCGGAGCGATATCCTGTGACACCGACGCACCGAATTACATGTCACTAAATCAGAATTTGATTAATCTATATGAGTGTTGGCTCATTTAAAAGATGAAAATTGTAGCTTTCTGATGTTTTTTTGTTTCAAATAATACAAGCAAAGGATGGATGGGACAAATATACTTATATATATTCTCACACCCAAACTTGCAATAAACAATATAGAAAAAAATAGAAGCCCTTCAAAAAAATTCTTTCTTCATTGAGAACTGTTAAAAAGTATGTACACTCCATGATTATTATGGTTTATTAAGTTGTAGTAACGAGGATTAAAAAAAGTACTCTCAAATAATTTTAATTTCCTTGCTTGATGATTTTTTTGATAAATATATATATATATTAGAGGCTGTAACTTGTCAAGAAATTGACCCATTGAAAAAAGTAAAATATCGCTATTTCGGAAAAAAATGCATACTTTTCGAATGTTTAAACACAAAATCGTTTATTTGTATGCATTTTTTCGAAAATATGATCAATCAGATCATGATAACAAATTGCGATTTTCACGATCTTATCCTTATAACTATGAAAATATCTTTGATTGTTTAGAATATAAATTCTGGAACTTTTCCAATACATTAACAAATGTATAAGGAATCCATTGGATATAGCTGAAATGTGGATAAGTGTACCTGTAATAAATACAATACAGTAAAGGCACGTGAAAATTCTTGCGAGCGATTCAGCGGCTATGTGTGGTGTCTGTATATGCGTCCATAATTATATATTTTCACTCGATACTCACTATTTATCCTCCCATTCAATAATAAAAATGTCTAAAACGTGTAATCAGAAAGAGAAAAAAAGCTTTATTTTACTCGATAGAACAGCTAAGAATTTTTAGAAGTTCCATAGTGTACATTTAACCGTGCACTGGCCGCGCAGAGTGACAAAATTATTTCACTATTTTTTTTTTCAGGAATACCGTGGCTTTAGTGATAAATTTTATTAGGACATTTTTTGTTCAGAAACACGTGGTCTATCCACCTGTATTTTTTCCTACCCTGACTTAATTTCAAAATTTTGAAAAAATGGATAAAAAATTTTTTTTTCACTTTTTTTTTATGTTCTGCATCCGAGCGAAATGTAAACTTTTCAGGATATTATTCTATACACTTTCACGAACTTATTAAAAAAAAATTATTCAGTTTGCAAATTTTTGTGGGTTTCACTATAAAATGTTCTGTGTCGTCTGAGCTAAAGGTTACTCTGAATAATCTGTCTGCTTCCTAATAAAACCATAAATCATTGCAACACATAATTTTTATTACTCTTTTAATATCAATGTTACTATATCCACCCAAATAGTTAAAATCTGATAATATATGGTATAACTAATATTAGTCCAATCAATAGGTACATCCTGAGTATTCTATCAAGTGGTGGGGGTGGCGGGGGTGTGAGTTAGCTGCTATATCTCTTCAAAGTTCAACGTATATATCTCGCGAACCGTTGCTGCTATGACAAAAATGGTAAGAACTCACTACAAATTGATTTACATGCTTATTTTCGTAGAACTAACCGTTTAAGCTCAAATATTGCGGCTAACGCACACCCCCGCCGCCCCTGCCAACTTTTCAAAATACTCAGGAGGTACCCTCGAACAATTAAAGAAAATAAAATAACGTACCTAACAGTGTTGTTTCAAGAAAAAAGTATCTATGATTGGACTCAATAACAAGATGGGAGGGTAAAAGTGGGATATGCAGAAAAAGGATTAATGTAACCGCAACGTATCTATTATTCTTTGTTTATACATTCATTATATCCTTTGCACTAAAAAATACGCTATCAATATCGATTATCTTGTTCAGGTCGTAAATAACGCATAGCAACTATTATGAAAATGAAGGATCATATGGGGTGGCATCGTACGCTTTGCCCAGGGAAAGACATTTAAAGATTTAATTAATATTGTTACATATCTAATATGCAAAAAGGACGAGTCATTAGATAACTTTAAAAATATAGTGGAGGAATTAAAACTTTTGCGAAAAATGAATGAAATTGGGAAGTTTAGTTGGTAGTCTTGCTCTCAAAGAGCTGAATAGAAACAAATCGATAAACCATTCAAAAGAACTACTTTCGTTTACCGAAGACGTTATGACACTAAGAACATTTTGTATAGAAAAAGCTGTAAATACTGTAGAAATTTTAAAACAGAAACAAATATATTGCAATAAAGAATTCTTGTTAAGGTAACATTAATGTTACTTCTCCTGCATAACAGGAAGAGAATTGGAGATATTCAGTCTATTGAATTGACTGATGTCACTGAACAGGACAAAACAGACCAAGCAGGTGAAGTTTTCTAAACGCCAAGTCCAACCCAAATTTATTTCCCCTTAACTTTTCTCTCTAGCACACAGCCTTATCAAAATGCACAGTTTGCATACTTTAGTCATTAATTACTTTCTCTGTTAGATGACGACCCCGTATATTATTATTAGCTAAAAACTATGGTTATTTTCCTAAGATTTGTGTAATTTTTCTCCATCGCATTTTTTTTTTTGCATATTTTTGATATTTTTCATATTTTTCTCCACGGCAGTTGTGTTAACTACATGCCAAATATTATCGTTCACCGTCATATATTTTCTTTGTGTTTAGGGTGACCACCTTGTATGTTTTTTCAAATGTTTCTTTGACAGTTATGTTAGCTGCATGCGAAATATTATCGTCCTGCGTCACATTTTTTAATTTTTTTTGGTAACCACACCATATTTTTTCAAATTTGTTCAGAGTGACTACCCTGTATATTTTTATTTTTAAAAACACAAAACTTATGGGTTATTATAAATGTTACAAACCCTTTATATCACTCGGTATGTCATATACACAAATGCACAGTGTATTTTACAATAACTAAAATTGATATTTTAATAAAATGTTTTCGTAAATGATTCATCACCACTGAATAATAAATAATGAATTTGTTATTTTTTTAATCAATCTGTATCATCTTGATTTTTTTTTCCAATAATTTTTTTAGACCTCAATTGAAACTAAACTCAATAACAATTTATTTAGCTCACTCTGAGAATTATTTCTCATCTTATTTTCTTCATTTCTAAAATTACACTACATAATAATAGCGCAATCAGTACATATTTACTTGTCTCAATGTTCCACGGGACACGTTTCTAGATGACTTTTTCGAATTCTGTACCTCTACTATTACACCTTTAAATTATTTTTTGTGGGATTATTTGAAGTCATATGTCTATAAAAGTCTATGTCAACACATCTCAAAATCTAGAGGATGTATATATCGAATTGGGGTGAAATAAGAAGCGACTCACAAGGTTCTAGAGTAAAGCCGGAAGTTGCAATTTTTTACATTTTTAAGTGAAAACCATTTTTATTTCAGCAGAAAGAAAGTCATAGGAAAAATTGTCAAGCAATAAAATTCAGCTGGCCACGGAGTCTTCGTAGAACAGCGCATAGAAAATTTTCAACACCTCTGCATTTTATTTATTAGTATGCCAATTTTAAATTATTATAAAAAATTCTAAATATTAAAAAAACCATTGAAAAGAAGTTTCTTAAAAATATATTTTCTAAATTAAGAGTGTGCAAAAAAAATTGGAAAATGATATCACTGCATTTTCTTTAAATTAATATGTAAATTTTAAACATTAAAACACAAAATTAAATTATAAATAATTTTTGTATTTGTGAATCAACTGTTTGAAAATTACACGCTTGTCGAAACTGCGGTAACGTTTGGTTATAATAAATTAATGATAAAAAACAAAGAAAGGTGTTTTCATCTGTTTCATTATGATTAATTATCACAATGTAATGGCTTCCACTATTTAATTTGTTTAGTAATTGTTGAAAATAAATCATTTTAAAACATTTTTTGAATGGGGGAAGTCTCCATATTTTTCTATTATTTGAATCTCCGAATATCTACCTTTTTTGCAGAAAATATAAACTTAGGTTTTACTAAAAGAAAACTTTGAGAAAGTAATAAAGTTGTAAACGTGCACAATGCAATTTACAGGAAATTTTAATAACCGGTAAATCGGTAAATAAAAACCGCTGCCCAAGGAATCACGACTTCCACATCCAGACTCTCTATCCAAGTCACTCACAACAAAAAACTTTGTATGTTAAAATAATTGTTTATGGAACTTTAATAATATAATATTTGAAATCCTCTACCTCAAAAACCCATAAAACGATACACCACATCGGTAGTGGGGTGGGGGTGGTGATAGGGGGGTGGTAATGGGGGCGGGGGGGGGGTGGATGAAGTAAAAAAATATTTTGAGGTTTCTGGTTCCTGTACATACACTAAATCACATTTTTTCTCATCCCCTTTAATAGGGGGTGGGGGTGGTAATGGGGGTGGCTAATGCCAATTTTTTTTTGAGACCTTGTATATACTAAATACCAATTTCGTGGACTCTTACCTGCTCGATTTATCCATTTACCCCAAATTTACCCCAATTTTCACCCCAACCCTTCGACGGAACAAGATGAAAATATAATCCAGTCCTAGATCTCGTTAAAGTACATATGTGTACCAAATTTCAAGTCAATATCTTAAACGGTTCCAGAGTAAACGTGCGCACAAAAAAAAGTTACAGACAGACAGACCGACAGACAGACCGACAGACAGACCGACAGACAGACCGACAGACAGACCGACAAACAGACCGACAGACAGACCGACAGACAGACAGACAGAATTTTTTTTTTCGCTCAAACTTAAAATCTCGACGTTTCATGACATTTTAAGTCTATTTGGACAATAAAGATTTTTTTAAATTTTTTTGTTACTATACTTCCACTGGACGTGGAAGTAAAATGAACATAACCGGTTAACCGGTATTTAAATATGTACCGAAATATGTAAAAAAATTATGTAATGAAGGGTAGGTTAGAGGCAACTTTTTGATGTGCTACAAAATGTTTTTACCGTAATGTGCTTGAATTAGAAATTTTATTTCTACCGTGTGGTCCACGGTACACAATGATTCTTTTCTCCATAATTCCCGCCAACTAATTAGTTTAAAATGTGTCATATATTCCTTAAAATGAGCAGTGGTCCATTTACTTTAAAATTCAGTCAAAGTAAGTCCTAGTATCTTCTTTTGTGTCTTATTATTAACACGTGTTTGTTACCTCTCTGTCCCTTTTCAACATTACATTGAACCTTTCTGGAATCTTATTCATTTTAAACATTTATGTTGCGGGCACTTTTTCTAAGAAACTATTCAGTTTTCATTAATTTTATATAATTCTCTGTTACTTAAATAAAATTAAATGGAAAACACATATTACAAACAAATAATAGAAAAGAAAATGGGACTATTAAAAAAAAAATGTTTAAAAAGATTTATTTTCAATAATTTTTGAAAATTTTAATTCTTATACAAGTTTAAAATTGACATATTGAATTAAGGAAGGTGGTTTTATATTTTTTGTACACTCCATGGTAAGCTTGTTAAAATTTTGCAGCTTATATATTTTTTCCATGGCATTCTTTCTACTGAGATGTTAAATTTTATTTTTACTCAGCCATTCTTAAATTCGAAAAAAGGAGTATAAAGAAAATTGAACTTCGGATTACGAAAGAAAGTTACTATTAAAAATAAAAAAGTTGCAAACTTCGGCGAAATTGGAAGTAACCCAAAAAAATTGTGTGCCGGTGACTTCAAGTAACCAAAAACATTTTATAGTACTTTACTTCCTACTGAAAAATGCCTAACGCGCCCATAGAAGTTTCACGGTAAAAACTTGTCCCCATCCTTTATCTAGAAAGATAAAAGTTTCTCGCTGTATTAATGAATGCAACTATCGACATGGTAATAAAAATCCATATTTTCTACACTTATTAAAATTTGACCTTCATATTAACAGTTATTGTTAACAAATATGTAAATATGCTAATATACTAGTTAGGTAAATACTTTAAAACACTCATTATTGCAGAACCAATCAAAACAACTATCTTCTAGCTAATACTGACGAAGTATTGAATTACTAGTATATTAGCGTGCCCAGATTAGGGCAACAATATACAGAAAGTAGGTATTTTCATAATAAATAAGAAAGTGTGTAAGTTGTGATTTGCATAATACCTAAATAATATTCTCTAATCATGATAAAAGCAAATAAATAAAAATAATCGATTGTAAATATGTAAAATATAAAAAAAGGTGAAAACTTGAGGCCAATTGATTGATCATTTTTGAAAAATAATTAACGTAATCTAAACGTTGCCTATACTTTCGTAACTACTTTCGTTAACATAACCTGTTTGTTATGAATAGCTCCCTACTGAGAAGTGCCTAATCTTTGTTAATTACATTTTTTTTCAGAGTTTTTCAACTGATACGTGATATATACAATGAGTGTCAATATCACATACAATTATTTAGCTTACTTTTTCAGAATTTTACTTGACTATTTCCTGTATTCCTACAATTACTTTACCTATATTGCTGCATTGTCATACGTATATTATAATGACAATGCATAGTCATTGTTCATCCCTGAACTAGCTTCATCTGATAATGTAATAAAATTGTAGTATCTGTCTGTATTATGTTCTTTCAGGCAGGAGGAGTCTGGCCTATCTACAAATTGTTGTTTACATTATTTCTCACTTTAAACTATACTTTATAATCAGGGCCCCAACAGGGGAGGGGGGGTAGGTCCAGTAGGTACCGTGGTACCAGGGCCCGACCACTTAGAGGTCCGAATAAACTAGGAAACGCAATGCAAAAATATTAAACTAATTCAAATTTGGGTACAGGTAGTGTAGTTATAATGAAAGGGGCCGGAGCCCATGATTTGATGTGAGTGCCTGTTAATAAAATAAGTCTATGAACTGAAAATTGACAAAACTTTGATGCACCGACCATTTGAACCGTAACTAAGATAATATATATAAACATTTATTTATTACGGCACTTGTCCCTTTTATAGACAAGAGAATGGGATAACTCTGAAAACAACCTATTTAGCAGCGTTAACAAATTTAAGAGCTAAAGCTCCATATACTTTATAACTTTCACCCAAACTAAATCTAAGAGCATATTATATATGTATAATTTTCTGAAAAGGCATAAATAAAATCAAGAGTATCGAAATCAACCGCAGTTTAATCTTTTATTGCAATTAAGCCGCGAACGTAATTCGACAATTTCTCCTACATTCCTAAACCGATTAAAATAATTTTTTGATAGGCTTTTATAGGCAGCTTTATAGAATGGTACTAGCCTATTGAAAACTAAAGAAAGAAAAACATTTTTTTCTTGTGTGAAAAACAAAAAAAAACAATATTTTTTGTTGACTTCAATATCCCAGTATCATTCTATCAAGTATTTTCTAAAAGCTTGTCAAAGTATTTTCTCAATCGGTTCATAGGAGAACTTGTCGAATTACGAAATCATTTTTTAAGCCACACCGCCACCCTTAAAGCAATTGTACAAATTCAACAAAATATATTAACGTTGAGATCCAACGTTACCGTATGTAACAGTTCATACAAAATAAGGTAATAAATTATATTTTTAAATCATACTACCTATTACACTATTTCATAATATAATATTTAGAATCAAAAGATTGTAAATAAATTGACATTTTTATTAGATGAAATTAATATTTTACTCGCTTATTGTTTTGTAATCTACATTTTTGTGATTTTAAGAATTTTTGAGGGAAACGATTATTATATTATTTACCTACGATCACTACTGTAACTAGTCAAAAACACACTACCTGACATCTATGTAAGTTGAACTTTACATATTGTAAACAAATCGCACTGTAAAGAAACCGCACGGTAAACAAAACGCACGGGACACGCAATTATCGGTGGCTTATATCGCTGACGCGGGGTTTAAAAAAACAAATGCGCCTACGTAATTTTCAAACGCTGTCAAAACTAACATAATATTTGTTGAATAATATTGTTGACAATTAAATCAGGATTTTACTAAATAAATAAATGAATATGATCGTAGGTAATAGTATATTACGTAATGAGAATTGTAAGAAGCATATTACGCACGAATGGAAAAGTTACGCACGATGCCGCGTAGCGGCGAGTGCGTATTTCCATGAGTGCGTAATTGCTTTACAACTCGAATTATGTACTATACTTTACCTACGATCATATTTATTTATTTATTTAGTAAAATCTGGATTTAGTTTACTAGTCAACAATGTCATTCAACAAATATTATGTCAGTTTTGACAGCGTTTGAAAATTACGTAGGCCCATTTGTTTTTCTTAAACCCCGCGTCAGCGATATAAGCCACCTATAATTGGGTGTCCCGTGCGTTTTGATTACCGTGCAATTTGTTTACAGTGCGTTTTGTTTACAATACGTAAAATTCAACTTACATGAATGGCAGGTAGTGTGTTTTTTACTATTTACAGTAGTGATCGTAGGTAAAGTATAGTACATAATTCGAGTTGTAAAGCAATTACGCACTCATGAAAATAACTTTTCCATTCGTGCGTAATACGCTTCTTACAACACTCATTACGTAATATACTATTTTGTACGACATGCTTTGAAATTAGCCGAACTGTCAATAATAAATGTCAGTTACTATTGGTATGTCATATACACAAATTCACACTGTATTTTACAATAACTAAAATTGATATTCTAATTACATGCTTTCATAAGTGATTTATCACCACTGAATAATAAATAATTAATTTGTTTCTTTTTTAATCAACCTCATCTACTTGTCTTTTTTTTCAAATAATTTTCTAGACCTCAATTGAAACTAAATATAGAATATGATGAGTCAACATCAATAGCAATTTTTAGTTCACTCTGAGAATTATTTCTCATCTTATTTCCTCTATTTCTGCAATTACACTACGGATATCGCACGTATGTGATACGTTTCAAAAAGACAAGCAACACAATGGCCTATTTTTACAGAGTGCGTTAGCAATCCTAAATGTATTAACAACACAGTGAGTATCTAAAGAAAAAGTGTCTTCTCCATATATACGGTGCCAGAACGCATATACATAACGGGAATATATAGGGAGCCACTTGCTCACATTAAATGCGGAAAATATTGGGTGCGAGAACGTCAATTTAGTTTTCGGTGCCACTTGGTGATTTTACGCGTATATATATATATATATATATATATATATATATATATATATATATATAAGCTATTGTTCTAAGCAATTTTAGGGATTGCTTTTATGTTTTTAATTTTCCCCAGCCTTTTGATACCATGTTGACATATTTATATTAATTTTCCAACCATTTTCTCTGGGTCTTATGCATTCCGCGATGGGGGCCAAAAATCAGCTATTTTTAACATTGTCCTTTATCTGAAAATTTAGTACCAAATGAAATGCCACATAATGCAGGAGTAGTAGCATCTGATTCAACATCTGTATCAGTTAAAACAATTGCAACCGATAAGTCCGTTTCTGACGTAAAATCTCAAAAAGAAAACCTTTGAACACTTGCTTCTAAATAAAATAAAGTAGTTGAGTATTCCAAAAATTAAAACGAGAAAAATTTATATTCAAGGGAGAGTTTTACCATCAGAAAAGTATCTACTGGAAATTACTACAAAATATAAAAAAGTGCCTGTGTGAAAAAGTCAAAAGTCGATGATAAAAAGAACATTAAATATAAAGAAAAAAAAACGAAGCAAAATGACAATCAAAAAAGAAACAAAATGACAATGAAAGTTCTACTTGAGTCGTAGGAAAGTAGAAATAGTATGGTAAGAAGTAGAAGTGCCAAATTAGTAGGGTCAGCGGGGGTAACTGTGATAGGAAAATCAAAAGCTTGTGTTTGTCTTTCGATTACACCTCGGATTATACAAATACCATTGTAAATATCGAAATGCAATTTGAATTGTGTAATCTTAGAAATGATTCTGTTTAAACATTTTATGTCGGATTATCTCTAAAATTATTGTTTTTTTTTTACATATAATATATTTTGCCTCCTACTGTCACAGTTACCCCACCGCATTGGGGTAACTGTGACAGATGATGGGGCTAGTGTGATAGCTATGCATTTTCTGAATCATTATTCATTTGACTGCAATGGAGTGACTAATAAAAAAAACAGTTTTTGTTTACTCAATACAAACGTTTTTGAACCTTTATTTTAATATTTAACGTTACAAAAGAACAAATGAAAATAACTTTACATATAATTTAAAGAGAATAATGCACGCAATAGTATATTACACAACGACCGTTTAATGATAGCTATTAAGACACGAGCATGAACATTATGACATGAGCCGTAGGCGAATGTCACAATGAGTGCAAGTGTCTAATTGCCATTAAATATGAGTTGCATGCACTACTTTTTCTACGATCAGTCATAATGAAATAGAAAATTAACACTTTATTTCTGAAATTGCTAGGTAGACATGACATTACAAATGACTTGTCAAAATTGATACATTTTAGATCTATCAGATGTTCAAGGCAATAGTTGATATTGACAGAATATTGCTGTCTGTCGCGTTTCTATTGGTTATAAACTTGTATCTTAAAGGAAAATCTGTATTTTAATGAATCTCATTAAAGTACAGGTAGGGGATGTCTAATAAACGAATTAAAGCATGGGAGTATAAAAAATAAGTTACAGTGGTTGAAATACGTCTACAGGAACAAGGAAAACATATTTTATTTATGCACCTTGGGTTAAAAGTTGGGGTTCTTCTAAAATTCCAACAATTTCATTGGTAGAAATAAGAGACCTATCTTTTTCACAGCTTACAAAGGCAGTTTTTTTGTTTTCTACATTTTTAGACCCACAACTTCTAATTTATTATTACGACTTCCGATTGTGTAATACAAACGTAACGAAAAGTTGTTTGATTTCTTTTGCCTTCTTTAAAACCACGAAAGTCCCCTTCTTTAAATCCTCATTTTTAGTGGACAGTACCTTTGTCGGTTCCATTCTAGGATCTTCTGGTGCATAGTCACTATCTCTCGACAATACTGTTAATATTTTTGACTCAGCTTTATCACTACTGCCAGTATTCTCAGTTTCTCTACAAACAAGCCTATTGCATCACAATGCCCTCACCTATTGATATCATTCTAACCCCCTAGTGTTTATTCACACCGGGTGACTGTGATAACCAAATTTTTTTAGCAAGCTAAAATCTGTTTTGCTATTAGAATTAATTCATCTAGCATACCTTTTAGATCAAAACAGAATTAAGTGGCAATCCAAATAACGTTTACCTACTCTTATTAGGTTATATACTAATTAATGAACTGCTTTTAATCAATTAATAGTATCCATAAACAAACAGCGTGAGTTATAATGCGTGAGTTATTATAACTCACTATGTACAGAGCCAATCACCTTCATAGAGTGAGATCCCAGAGCCGCCAGACCTACGTCATTTTAGCAAAGCTAATATTTTGACAACAAATAGTGTAATATCTAGTTAAGAACGAATGCATATTTGCTAGTTTGAAAGCGGGGCCCTTTTGCAGAAAACAGGTATAAAAGGTACATAAAAATTTTACTCAGTACGTTAAAGTATGATAGCTGGATTATTTTATAAGTGACACGCTAACTACATGGTGTAAGCGTCAACCTCCGGAACTTGAGGTTCTATCCCTGAGCGTTCTCAGTTTTTTTTTCAAATATACGTACTAAGAAAAAAAGTTATTGCCAAAAATAATAAACATTTCCCTATCGGTTGTCTCTTTCTTGGTAATCGCCACTTTAAGTTAATATTTGTTGAAAAAAAAAAGCTGAGAACGCTCAGGATCGAACCTCGGACCTTAAGATTCGGAGGTTGACGCTTAGACCACGTCGTTAGTGTGTCACGTGGAAAATAAACCAGCTATCATACTTTAACGTACTGAATAAAATTTGTATGTACCTTTTGTACCTGTTTTCTGCAAAAGGGCCCCGCTTTCAAATTAGCAAATACGCATACGTTCTTAATTAGATATTACACTATTTGTTGTCAAAATATTAGCTTTGCTAAAATGACGTAGGTCTGGCAGCTCTGAGATCTTGGACTATTATCTTCATGCCCAATCGACATAACGCGCAACACACGAAGGTGAAGCCAGGGAGGTAGTGACAGGTTATTCGCGTTAATCTATAAAGATTTTCTGAAATGTCACAAAATGCTACTTTTGATTCGTTCGTGCCGAGCCGAATTTTCGAATTTCGCAGTGCAATTTACGATCAGGTTTATCTGGATGACTTCCACTTTACGTCGCGACATCGTACGGCCGTCCCAATGGTGTTTTTCGAAAAATATGAACATGTCAAGATTGCATGTTTTTGCAATTTTTTCGACTCCGAGATGTAAGCTGTTTTTTGTTATTTTTCGTAGATATCTCCGAAACGGTGGGAGTTAGCTCGAAATAAAAAACAAGGTTAAAGAGTATTTTTCATTATGAATCTTTTGCTACTATCAGAATTTTGATTTTTTTTTTCGTTTCGGAGATAACTACTAAAATGTTGGCCATGGACGGCAAAAAATCGCAAATTTTGAGCTTCTACAGTTGGCAACTTTTTAATCTTGGCTCCTACGCCAAAAGACTACTCTGGTTAACTTAATTAGAATTAAATTCGCTAAAACTGCTTTTTTTATTTTTTGAGTTCCGACAAAAATGAAGGAATTAAAAGGGCGGGATTTGTGACTTTCTTTTTCGGTAAAATTTCTCCATTTTGTCACCGTAATTAATCGGTAATTAACTGAAATCGATCTCATATACTATGTTCACGTAATATCATGTACTACTTTGACGCTCCCTTAATCTTGGCCCTTCGATAGGAAAACGTGTAATTTCTTGCATTTCTTCGAATATCTCGATAATTATCGTTTTTTTTTCGAAAAATTTGTAGACAGCTTATGTAAAGAGAATTAATTGAGCTTTCTGACGCTTTTTAATTTACATAAAAAAACAAGACTTTTGACCGAATATGCGCTCCGGGGTATTGCAGTTCGCGGAGAAGTTTTGCATTTTCCGCCACGTAATATTAATCTACAAAGCTGATTTTTTGTCTACAAGAAGTTTATGCACTATTTCGATTATTTTACAGTTAATTTTATTAATAAACAAACTAAGTAATTTACACAAAATTTTCTCAATTTAATATTTATTGTTATAATCGTAGATAAAGTATAGTATTCAACTTGCGGTAATGGTAATAACTCACTTGATGAATTACAGCACTCGCCTACGGCTCGTGCTGTAAACTTTCATCTGCGTACATTACCGCTTGTTGAATAATATATTATTAACAAATGAAATATTCAAATTTTGAAACGCAGTAAATTAATTTTGAAGCGAATAAAAATAACACATAAAAAATATTTGACTGGAACTTTTTTATTGTTTGCTGTTTTTTTCCCTTATTTTACTCCAGTATTATTAGCTAACATAGTAAGTGTTAGTGGCAAAAGATTTCTAGTTTCTCAATACGTTTTAATTTAATTTTTAGGTATCACACTCACCCCGAAATCGCACTGACCCTAATTACAGAGCAGGTGATTCCGTATTATTATATTTTTATTACAGAAAAAAGAATAGTTAGATATGTTTGTGTTAGTTAGCGTATTTTAGTTGATAAAGATTTTGAAATAATGAGTATGAGATGTGAGGACAACAACAAAAAAATACTTTCAAAATGGAAGAAACAGGTTCCTTCAATAGTTTTCTGAATAATTTATTTTAATTGTAAATAACACATGGTTATTTCTTCTATGTCAATTTCTGGTTTGTACTTAAATAGAAATTAAAAATAGTTTTTAAAATCTGTAAAATTTTTGGTGCCTTATTTTTCACTCACTGTCTCAAAGGCCATGGCAGGTTAAGATAAGTGTCCGTGCCTTTGCAACTTTCTTGCGTGTATAAGTAACAGAAAACTAAGTTAGTTTTCTGTTACTTATAGATAGATTTATCATATGCAAGGTTTCTCGACGATATTCCAAAATCATCAGTAAAACTGTCTGAATTATTTGCAGAAGATATCAGTGTTACAATAAATGAGGACAGTGATGAAGACGACTAATATTATCATATATCATTAGCATAACATGTTTTTTATTATGTATTCTTATTATTAAACACATAATTTTTTTATGTATTACCGTTTCGATGGAGGTTTGTAGAAAATATGTATTGTGAAAAATACATCTCGTTATTTCAAAAAAAAACCGCTGCCCAAGGAATCACTACTTCCACATCCAGATTTTCTATCCAAGTCACTCACATCGAAAAAATTTTGTATGTGGAAATAATTGCTTATGGAACTTTAATAATATAATATTTGAAATCCTCTACCCCAAAAACCTATAAAACGATACCCCACATCGGTAGTGTGGTGGGGGTGGTGCTAGGGGGTGGTAGTGGGGGTGGATGAAGTAAAAAAATATTTTGAGGTTTCTGGTTTTTGTAGACACACACTGAATCGCAATTTTTTTTCATCCCCTTTAATAATGGGGTGGGGGTGGTAATGGGGGTGGCTAATGCCAAACATTTTTTTGAGACCTTAACTTTTCTTTAATATACTAAACACCAATTTTCTGGACTCTTACCTGCTTAATTTACCTATTTACCCCAAATTTACCTCAATTTACCCCCAACCCTTCGATGGAACAAGATGAAAATATAATCTAGTTCCAGATCACGTTAAAATGCATATGTGTACCAAATTTCAAGTCAATATCTTAAACGGTTCCAGAGTAAACGTGCGCACAAAAAAAAGTTACAGACCGACAGACCGACAGACCGACAGACAGAAATTTTTTTTTCGCTCAAACTTAAAATCTCGACGTTTCATGACATTCTAAGCCTATTTGAACAATAAAAATTTTTAAAAATTTTTTTGTCGTTACTATACTTCCACTGAATGTGGAAGTAATACGCAGGCTGCTCCAAAAAATTTTCAATACGTGTAATCCAAGCAGTGTTCATTTATATATTTATTAATATATCGAGTTTTTAACCAATTTATACTATTTTTCTTTATTTGTTGTAATTAGTACGTAAGTAAATACATTATTGTTTAGTGTTACCCTGGTTTTATAATTTCTGAACCCACGATACAGGGTGTTTAAGGGGAGGTGTAAGCATGTAAGATTACCTCTGCCAATTTGACTACGAGAGTCTTCCTGAAAATATCATTAATAAATTGTCTTGAGTAGATTTACAATATATGAAATAGCAACAAATTGGTTCATTTGATTAAGAAAAAATTTTTTTTTCGAACTTTCGAAAAAAAAAATCTCAGATATTATGAAGTTTTTGAGATCAAAACTCTTTGTGGCAGTATTTTAAAGATACATCACTGGAAGGAACCACACGTAAAAATGTTGCGAAGGCACGGACACTTATGTTAAGCTGCCATGGCCTCTAACTTGAAGATACATTTACTTCAATGGACTTCTAAATACCTATAAGTGCATCACATAATTTCCCTACTGCTCTCTCATAATTTCCCTAAAGCTTGGATAAATAAGACACGGTCATTTAATGAATATTCATATTTAGCATAAATCGAGGCATAAATTTTGTTTAAAATCGAAACGAATTCTAAGCAATCATGCAAAAATGGCGTGATAAGCTTAAAAATTTCGCCCAATAATTCGCCATCTAAAAAATTCTAAACATTTTTTTAAAAATTCTCTTATATTTATCCCTACTGAGCTTTTACGATTCAACATAATGTCATTATTGATAACGAGACTGATAAGCTAAGTGTGAAATAAATTTTAATTCACAATTTGAAATAAAAATTTTCTGTTTATAAAATTTTTCTCTAATGATGATAAAAAAATAAATTATACAATTCGTAACTCAAAGATAGGATTTTGCAGAGTGAGAGGAAAATATGCGTTTATTTTCGATTTATTATAAATATTTTAAAAACCAAACATAGTATAATCTTTGAAACTACTTGCTATTATTGTTCTAACTAGTACTACTATATATGTATTTTTTATTGTAAATTCTGTTATACTTGAATATCGTAGTTTATCGATGAAAATAGTTCCTAATTTCATTATTAGAGTATGGCATTTAACTATATACAAAATTTATGATAAAAACTGCATATGACTCTATTCCTTAGAGCAATGGGAAGTACCTGAAACTATTTTAAAAATTATACCATTTACGATTTTTAAAATATTTATAATAAACCTAAAATAAACGCAAAATCCTATCCTTAACGCTGTATTTTTACTTGTGGGCTATTTTATAAAAAATCACTTCTTCAGTCACTAGCATAAAATACTATTATTTAATGAGCGAATTTTGAATCAAGCATTCTATACCTACTTAATTTATGTTAGGTTAGTATTTACTTTATTTTTTACTACTATTAAGTATTGTTATACAACTTGTAATTGCCTCTAAATAAAATAAATAATTTTGACACTTTTCAGGTATCTTCATTGATATTTCCTAGATTTATAATTAATTGTTAAGCAAGTAAACAACTTTACAATGAAATACTTTTTTAAATTGCAGATAGTACGTGTTTTACTATGTTTTAACTGGGAATCATTTACTAAATAAGTTATATATAAAAAATGGGTACTTTTACCTGAATTTAAATACCTATCATTCTAAATTACCCAAAAAACGAAAAATGTTAATTACAGTTCTCTTATTTATGTGTAACGTAATGTCTTAATACAACTAATTCCATTCGAAATTAACTAGTTCCCTTCCATAATTAAGACCTGACTTAAGACCTGATAGATTCATTCTAGACAAACATCATCATCCGAGCAATTTAAACACAGTTAAATCATCAAACCGTAAATGAAAAAGGTGAACAAAAAATTACCCGCAACTTCCTCAGCGTTCCTTCAACTTGCACATGCACTGTAAGTAAACAATTACAAAAAGTCACAAGAATACACGACGCAACAACAAAGTGACAATCGCGGTAAACAAAACGCACGTGAGCTTCCTAGGCTACCTTGATAACTCGCGGCACGATCTGAAACCAGCGAACATCACTGAATACTTGAAGAAAATGCACCGCGTCTTCGATGCCTAGGCTAGATCAAGTGCGACGTTGCCAGATCTAGGAAAATGTCCTGGGATTCAGTGAAAATGATTTCAAATGCTTTGTTCTGGGTTTATCAATGAATTTACGCGACTGGGCAATTTCTTCTTGTTTAGTGTTTTGCACATAGCTTGTTAAAGTAATTTTGTCTGCATTTTGTTTTTTAATTAGTAAAGGGGGAACGTAATGTGCAAGGGTTGGTGGTTATATAGTCTCTTCTGCCTCACCAGTTACAAACTGGGGTGAAAAATATACATTTCATGCTGCATTTTAAACGCACTGGGTCGTTCTAATAATTTTTATCTCATAATTTTCATTATTTTGATGTCTAATTTATCAATATATCGCATGCTAGCAATTCTGCTGTCATTTTTAAGGCAACTTGTACTCTCAAAATTTTAACAAACAAAAATATATTTTGGGCATATGAAGGCTACAATTTGGCTACAATTTTATTTAATTATTAAATGTATAGTAGTAAAATATAGAATAATTTTTATTAACCTTGAATTCTGTTAAGAAATATAGAATGATTTCATCAACGTTTACAAAATATAAGGAAGGTCTTTTAGGAGTTTCTTTTATTTTTTACAAGCATTTATCTAACTTGACCTGTTTGTATATTACTCAGTTTGTTAGTTAATTACGTTTAGGTCAAATCTTGCAAGTCAATTTTGAACCACTTAGTGACGTCCAATTGAGTTGAAATTTTGCATACACGTGTAGTTCTGGTGAGAATACAATAATATGGTACCAACAAGTGTATTTTTTTAGGTTTTTAAACTATAATTTGATCGGATAATGTATTCAGTTAGATGTTGCATTGCAAGAAATGGCGGAATATCCGGTATTTTTAAACTATAATTTGATCGCATAGTGTATTCACTCAGATGTTGCATTCTAAGAAATGGCGGAGGATTCGGTACTTTTAAGTAAAGACGACGCAATGAATATAACATAATAACGACGTAACTAAAAATTTAAAAACAAAATTATATGCATTTTTTTAAATAAGCTTTTATTATTATTTAGATGTACTAAAACAAAACAAAAATTAAATTAAAGAAGGAAAATCGCGCCATATTAAAGAAACACCAAACAGCTGCGGACGAAGGCATAAATAGGAGTAGATACTATGTACTGTATTTTCGACCTTTTTAATTGTTGTTCCTATCTTTCATTTCCAGATCCGGTTCTTTATACTGCACTGCGCTGATGAGGAACAATAATTCCGAAACGGGTGTCCGTAGCTGCTTAGTGTTTCTTCTTTAGGGCGTATGACGCGCTTTTCCTTCATTATTTGTTTTGGCCCTACTAATTCCTCTTTATTTAAGAAATAAAATGAATTGTCTTACAAGCCTGTCGCGTGAATAGAAAAAAATACTTAGTTGCCTACAATCTCTGTCAAACAGAATTAATGCCTGTATGAACTTCTCGCGCGCGACAAGCTGTTAAAACAAAAATAATAAATACATAAATAATAATAAAAGCTTGTTTTTAAAAAGTTTTTTTTTTTAACATACAGAGTGACCCATTTAAAAGCGGAACACCTCTTTAAAATTTTTATTTATTGTGCGATTTGAATTAAATTTTACTCAAGTATAGAACAAATTAGGTCTAATTATGACCGGAAAAACATTCGCCTCCTATAAATGCAAAGCCACCTGCGATACCAAAATATGAGAAAAAAATCAGAAAATCATATTAGGCGTTTTATTATAGGAAAATTTTGTTAATGAAACTTGTTCAGAATTATCCAAAAACCTAAAAGTCCAAAATTCAATCAAAATAAAAAAATTGTAATTTAAAAGATTTTAAAAATGATTATTAAAAAAAAACTGCAAATTACTTGACAACTACTTGGCAGCTTGGGTTTAATTTTAAACAAAATTGTCATAGTACAGTTTTCTAAATAAAAAAACCAATTAAAATGATATTTTTGGACTTGAACATTGTTTTAATCAAAATTTCAGTATTTTTATATTTTGATTAAATTTTGGACTTAAGGTTTTTGGACAATTCCTAACAAGTTTCATTAACAACGTTTTCCCATAATAAAATGCCTAATATGATTTTTGATTTTTTCTGCATATTTTGGTACTGCAGGTGGCTTTGCATTTATAGGAGGCGAATGCTTTTCTGGTCATAATTAGATCCTAATTTGTTCTACACTTGAGTAAAATTTGATTCAAATCGCACATCGCACAATAAATAAAAATTTTAATGACTAGGCACGTTTTCAAAAAAGAACAATGCAAGAAGCATTTCATGTAACAACTGGGAAAACAACGCTTTTGGAGTATTTCAACAAAGCTGAATACGAATCTACCTGTTGCCAAAGCGAAATTTGGACCGGAAGTCCGGTATCCAAGATGGCGACCAAAACTCTTTGCCCTATATCTCCCTTGTCCGTTGGCTTAAAATAATGATCTAAATGTCTGCTTAGGGGTTTTCTCGGATGTCAAATACATTGCAATGCTAAAAATTTACTTACCTTAAGTTTGGAGTGCATGGGTTCCAAGATGGCGCCCAAGATGGTCGCCGAAACTTTGTTGCTCGGAAGTAAGCAAGGAAGCAAGGACGATAAGAAAACGACCATTTCAAACATTGTTTATTGCAAGATTGCAAAGAAGATAAAACAGTCATTCAAGTGTTTTTAGCTGATGGCAAGGTTACAAGGAAGATAAGAAACCAACCATTTAAAGAGTTCAAACATTGTCGAGAGCGTTGGCACAACTCGGTGCAAGTCAGTCTATTCTTCTTGCACGTGCACATTGTACTCAGGCACAATGAACAATTGAACAATGAACAATTACAGGCTAGGATATCCGTACAGGCTTTGGGGACGGGCTCAAAGGTCATAAGGATGGGAATGAAGATTTTTCGGTATTAATGCAGCAGTCTCTTCTTCAAAACCATGAAGCCCTGAGTGACCCGGCGAATCTTGCAACTTCCCTCTAAGCAGCAGCGTAGCATGGGCAAAAGTTCGAAAATCATCCTCGAGCACTTGCCTCGGGATCGGTGTCTCCTAAAGCAACATCCGCAGTCACCTTGGCCAAAGACTTCCGGGGTATAAGAAGAGTTTGCCTTCCTATGATGTCCTTGTTTAAGGACTGGAAGAAAAGGAACGAGTTTTTAATGCTGTTCTGCAATTCCTCTTTAAAAGTTGACAAGCGCGATTCAAATGACTTCGGTATCTCAACATTGATTGTTCTCGCCAGGTGAACGTATCTTTTCCAAACATCTGAGAGTGACAAAATGTTACCCAGTGAGGCTGAGATTTCGAGCTCTTTGCAAATTTGGATCGTAGGTAAATTACTTTTGCCACACTCCTTCATCTGAATCTGTACCTTTTTCTGGCTTCTCTCGGCCTTCACTATACACAGACTGTAGTATTTCACCTCATATGCTATCAAGCTCAGCATACAATTGATGCGAACGAACAGTTAGCGCCAAATTTGAAATTCTTATAAGGTTCGTCCAGTATTCTCCCTTCCACTACCTTCAGTAACACAATTTTGTTACCGAGCACCGCCTCAGTGGCGCAGTGCTTAAGGTAATAATAGTCTTGGGTCCACGGGGTCCCGGGATCGAATCCTGGCTAGGGTATGGATGTGTAGTGGCGTTTTTCACGTATTGCCGAGACGGTAGCAGTGGGCTAGACTGCGGTTGTGCGAGAGACAGCACCGTCTAGTCGCTCTTCTCTCCTGAGTTCGAGTCTCAGCTGTGGCAGATGGCAATGTGCAGGGAATGGGTGTTGTGATGTTGTCTATGTGTGTGTCCGTCCTGGTTGAGTGATAGAATAGTCATCGGCTAAACTCCGCCTGGACATAATAAAATAAATAAATTCTGAAATTTTGCACATGATTTCTTTTATTTCTTTTTATGAATTTTAGCTTTTGTTAAAAAGTCTTATCTACACCCAGTTTTGAAATTTGATGCGAACACTGTAGTGTAGATTGGGACTTAATGGCACAATAACCATCAAAGCAAAAACGATTAAAAATTTTTAATTTTCATAGTTTCTTAAAATATTGACAAACAAAATGTGTATTTATTGAGTACTTATTTTTGTTATAACAGATCCATTAGCAGGTTCTTCGATTTCGACACTTTGTCAGTTTATCCCTGCATAAGAGACTCAGGAACTCTGTATACACCTGATCCTGATCAGGTTCTGACACAGTACATCTGGCTCTTCCATTTCGACCTGCATATCCAAAAATTAAAACATATCCTATTAGCCTACATGCAATTTGAATAACATCATTTTCAAACAAAACTTCTTGTTGATGAGAATCAATTTCCCATCCATCATCATTTTCGCTCAAAATATCTAGATATGATTTATCATTTTCTAAATAGAAAATAATATCTTTGCATGCCAGTGACTTTTTGCTCATTTTGAACAAAAATTGCCAAAAGAATCCCGCTTTTATATATTTTCAAAAAAAAAATAGGTTAGGTATACGTACTTCATCAAGACCAACAAGACCCAATGTACACTATAGTGTACGTGTATTTAATTGACCAAAGATCAAAAATGTTTTCCTCAATGCACTAAATAATATAATAGGCGGTTAATTATAACTCTTGTTTATAACTAAAAAAATATAAACCGTTGCATTTCAACTTTACACAAAAAAAACAAACTGAAAACAGATCAGTTGCCGTCAATAATTATTGTGCCCGAAACATACTCGGTATAGCAACAACAGATGTAGTTTTCATTTTTTAACCCATAGATGGCAGCAGGCCTATTGAAACTCTAATAAGGTGTACACTGAAGTGTACTGTGGGATGGATGGGCCAAAATCGAATTAAATTTTGAATCGGTGTACACTACAGTGTACGCCAGGACCGAAAGGGTTATGGGCCTAGTCTACCTTTTGGTTTATCGAAATCGGTACAAGCGTTTTTAAGCGGTAAGATGGCGCAGGCACAGAACTAGAAGTACAAAACTGAGTGGGCTCAGTCCGAAACTGGCGGAGAAACGAGAAGCTTAAAATTTTTTTATGACCGCGGGAGGACTCTGGTATATTATTAGTTCGGCTTCACAAAATAATATTAATGTATGATGTAAAAATCGAGATATAAGCGTTAGCTGTCGAGATCCGAGACAATACACTAAAAATCATATGTCACTGTCGTTATTAGAATTATTTAACTATTATTTTTTTGGCTGGCGACCAAAATCTTATTCACAAAGCTAAACTTCTGGTGCTCCAGATATTTGAACGGGGTTGAAACATCGAAAAAAAATAGGCAGTATCCCTGGCGATTTGCATAAGAAATCACTTCAAATCTAGTTCGTCAGTCGGTCAAAATTGAAATAAATAATGGATATAAAAAATAAACAAGTAAAAATAGTTATTCCTCTTTTTTCTATTATCTATTTGATAATTATGAACAAAAAAAATATTTGTTAAGAAACTGTTTGTAACAATTAATAATTATTAATAATATTATGCAGCAAAAATATGCTTTCTTATAATTTATGTCATTTCTATTATTACAATAAATCAATTGCTTCAAATATATTCGTAGCAAAACTAATTTTACAGATTAACTTTGGTCAACGCTAGTCCGTTTATTGTGAGTTTTGTTACATAATTTCTTATAATCAGAGATGTAAAAATACCATATTTTAATTTTTGGTGTGTAAAACCTTGTATAATGCCATTTAGAAAATGATATTTTATTTAAATATTAACGGGAACATTTAAAAACAGAAGTAAAGTTAACATTTATTCTAAATTTTGAAATACAAAAACAGAAATTTGACAATTTTTAAATAAAATAACTCAGTGTCAGTAGCTTTGTTTTCCACATTATTAATACACTTCCCCAGTTTTATAGAGATGTTGATATGATCACAACCTCAAATAAGAGGCCCTGCAGAATTATATTCTGAATCGCATTTTTTTTATACGTCTACAATTTACAGTGTAAAATTTAGTCGAACATGCAACATAAACATAACGCAAAAATTGGACACTACACAATAAACAGAAATGTCAAAATCTTTAATTTCCAAATAGCAGTTGCAGCCCCACCTGTGTTTTACTTAAAAAAAAAGTTATTTTGTGTTTTGAAATAAATATGTTTCATTATCATCTAAATCAGCCTGCTTCACTATGAAAAATGTCCCAAAGGACTTAACGTCTAAAAGGTATTTTAAAGAAGTTATGACGATTTTTATATTTAAAAATAATATATTCAAGTTCAAATATCCCGAGAACCAGTGATTTTCCGAAAATTGTTCGTGTCATAAAAGTTGCTCCGAATGTAATGTCCCATCACTTGCACCTCATTTCAACGTTCCTAGGATCAAATAATTTCTTTACGTCGCAACGCCATCTATACCACAATTTGTAAAATGATTGTTTCTACTCAAAACTAATATAATTTATATATTCTAGTGGACACCTTTTACAGAATTCAACTATCTCTTTTATTTATCGAGAAATTGGCAACGGGAGTTTTAAGTAGGACACCCTGTATATACAACAACTTTTATACGAAACTTTTTTATTTCTAATAATAACAGAAATGAAGGGAGGTCAATATATAATGAGTAACCCTGTTCCTTTTATATTTTATAGATGATTATTTTCATATATTTTAAGTTTTCTTTCTAGGACTGTTGTACTTTTTTCATTATATTTCAAAACATAGGTATGTTTATGGTCATAGTAAAAAAAAAGTAAAAAGTAACATATCAGCCAATTCATAGCAGGGCATTGAAAACAGTTGAAGTTGTCTTCGCTTAAGAAGCATCAAATTTGGATTTGTGATTTGAGGTTTAAGTTAATTTTGAAATTTATTTGTTTAAATATGGAAATTGAGGACAGACGTAGAAGAAATATGGTATAAAACTCATGCAAGTGTATTTTTTTCACTCATGGGAATGCCAAACTTCCCAGAGGCGTAGCGAGCCAACTTTTTTAGGGATATTTTTCAAATTTGCCAACTTCACAATCTTAAGAAGCCAACTCTGTAATTAAATAAATAATAATTCCTCCAAAAAACTGATGAACGAGGGGGTAGAAAATCCCAAAAAAAAATTTTTTCCTCGAAATAAAAATTGCCAACTTATATCTCAAATTTCCAACTTTTGCCAACTCTGACAAAGTTACCCCTCCCCTCATCGCTACGCCCATGAAACTTACCATTCGTGAAGAAAGTAGCAGCTTATGTACTTGTTACATAAACAACTAGTGTTTCGCTTGTGTTGATTATGTGTACACTTACGTTGTTTTATGTATTACTTCCACGTCCAGTGGAAGTATAGTAACGACAAAAAAAATTTTTTAAAATTTTTATTGTCCAAATAGGCTTAAAATGTCATGAAACGTCGAGATTTTAAGTTTGAGCGAAAAAAAATTTCTGTCTGTCGATCTGTCTGTCGGTCTGTCTGTCGGTCTGTCTGTCTGTAACTTTTTTTGTGCGCACGTTTACTCTCAAACCGTTTAAGATATTGACTTGAAATTTGGTACACATATGTACTTTAACGAGATCTAGAACTAGATTATATTTTCATCTTGTTCCGTCGAAGGGTTGGGGGGTAAATTGGGGTAAATTTGGGGTAAATGGGTAAATCAAGCAGGTAAGAGTCCATGAAATTGGTATTTAGTATATACAAGAGAAGCTGAGGTCTCAAAAAAATTTTTCGCATTAGCCACCCCCATTACCACCCCCACCTCCTTATTAAAGGGGATGAAAAAAAAAATGTGATTTAGTGCATGTACAGCATCCAGAAACCTCAAAATATTTTTTACTTCATCCACCCCCCACTACCACCCCCCTATCACCACCCCCACCCCACTACCGATGTGGGATATCGTTTTATGGGTTTTTGGGGTAGAGGATTTCAAATATTATATTATTAAAGTTCCATAAACAATTATTTTCACATATAAAGTTTTTTCGTTGTGAGTGACTTGGATAGAGAATCTGGATGTGGAAGTAGTGATTCCTTGGGCAGCGGTTTTTTCAATGTAACAAGATTATTTGTTGTTCATATAAGAAATAAGTTATATATAGGTAAGTTAATACATAATATGTATTTTATTCTGTGATATTTTAGCACAATCCTGTCAAACAATTTACCTCATATACCTAGCTAAAAATAGCTGTGTAATAAATGGTATAAGTATTAAACTGCATGATTTACATAATTAAATACAATGCACACTAGGGCGGGCCGCAAAAATTAAAATTTTAATTTGCAAATGATATAGCTTATAATTTGTTGCTATGTATCTAAAACTAATTCGGTTAAATTTTTAGCCAAGTCGGTCCCCCATGACCTTTAAAATGAAGGAAAATGCCAATTTTTCGATTTTTAACATTTTTCAAATTGAAGTTTGAAATTTTTTTATGACTTTATTAATGTCTAAACGTGTGTGGCTGTGTGGCAAAAGTTTTCCCAATAAAATATTTTTCAGTTCCAGGGAAATTAGATATGTTGTACAAAAAGCCTTATTTTCGTCAAATTCTACTTTTTAGTGACAAATTTGTAATTTCCCTGGAACTGAAAAATATTTTATTCGGAAAACTTTTGCCACACACGTTTAGACATTAACAAAGAGTCATAAAAAAATTTCAAACTTCAATTTGAAAAATGTTAAAAATCGAAAAATTGGCCTTTTCCTTCATTTTCAAGGCCGTGGGGGGCCGGCTAGATATTAACCGATTTTGCTAAAAATTTAACCGAATTTGTTTTAGATACATAGCAACAAATTATAAGCTATATCATTTGCAAATTCAAATTTTTATTTTTCGGCCCACCTTATTGCACATCGTGATAAATCTCCCTTTTTCCAATATTATAAATATCCCAAGTTTAAACTTAAGATAATTACACTATAGTTTTAAGAGACAGATTGATTTAAGTATAAACTAATTGCTTATCGCCTACAAGTTTATTTTTTTAGTGGGACTTGGCAACGGTGTACATACGGGTTTCCTCGACTAGTGACGGATCTACTTCGTCCACCTGTTGTATCAGCTGTAATGTGCGTAACATTCCCCTTTTCGTTGATAATTAGGCGCGAAAGAATCGTTTTATCATTAAAAACCGTAAGAGTGACTCAAAGCCATTCATTGGGTGGTAGTTTGAGGTGCAGAATACGGTAAGTCAGTTTCATTTTAGTACTGTTTATAAATTACATCTCAGAAGTAAACATACCTACCTATTGTTGTATTGTTTGTTATGGTTTTAGCATATAAAAAGGAGACGACTTGGGTTACGATGTAAATAAAGGCACCGCATTATGTAGTGAGGACCACAATATCGATTTAAAAATGCCAAAGTATAAAATATTGAATTATTACGACCTGACATATTTATTTTCTAATCAGGGGCGGCTCAAGGTAAATTTTCCACCCGGGCGGGAGTACTTTTTGGCGCCTCATGGGGAGGGGGGCGGAGTGCAAAGAGAAATCCGAAAAAAAAATTCTATCGCCTCAAGGGGGGGGGGGGGGTACTATTAAAAATCTGAAAAAAAATTTTATCGCCTCATGGGAGGGGGTGCTATTAAAAATCTGAAAAAAAATTTTATCGCCTCATGGGAGAGCTGCAAATAGAAATCCGAAAAAAATTTGTTATCGTCGCCTCATGGGGGGAGCGGGGTGCTATTAGAAATCGGAAAAAGAAATTTATCGCCTCGCCTTATGGCTTAAATAGATATCTGAAAAAAAAATTTATCGCCTCATGGGGGGGGGGGGGGGGGCTGCAATTAGAAATTCGACAATTTTTTTATAGCCTCATGCGGAGGGGGTGCAAATAAAAATCCGCGGCCCTTCGCCCCTGTTTCTAATAGTCAATAGACTAAAGAGTCTCGCCAGTTAAGTATGTGGAACTAGGCCCAACTAATTATTGGGTTGTTCATTTACATGAATGTTGCTTATGACTAAGAATGGTCAATAAAATATATAACAAACCTCTATCCCCTATATTACCAGAGTTATATACTTAGACATCCATTTTTTTCAAACCTATTGGAGGTAATTAAATGAAATTAATACGTTGATATAAAATATCATTTTTTTACACTCTTATTAAAAAAAGATCTTGGCTTCTGGTACATACACTAAATGCCAATATTCTGTGCTCTTGCTTACTTTACATATCTGCCACCCAGCCCAACCAATCAAAATATAATGTATTGTAATCTATTTTCAGAACTCGTTATATTGTATATAGTGTACCAAATTTCAAGTCTAGAGTAATCGTGCGCACAAGAACAGTTGCAGACAGATTTTTTTTAAAATTGGTTTCATAAAAACATATCCAATTTGGAGGCAATTCCCCGAAAGATATTTTTCATAATAAACGGCACTGCCCTGTAAATACCATGAAAATTACGAGATTAGTTATGAAGGGCCGTAGTCAAGGGTGGGTATGGGGGGATGGAGTACGTTAAAAATTATTTTTATTTCGTCTTACTTTTTTAAAACATTACTCGATTCCGTTATAGTGTACTTACCAACCCCGTATCCTAATATACCACCGCCGATCTATAGAAAATCTACCACTAAAATTAATTAATTAACTTGTTAATATTTGTAGCACTATAACATTTTGTCGTCTTTAGATGCAAACCAATTTATTAGTTTTATGTATTATCATTTGTTGTTACTTACTATAAAGTAAAAAATTACTTGGATAATAGCGTTCGTGTTCAGATACACAATGCAGACATTCCTCAAGACTTTTTTGCATGATTAAGACTTTTTTGGGGCCGCGAGATACAGATGTAACTCTCGAAGTAGCGACAACAATAATAATTTTACATCACGTTATGTTTATATCTACCTACAATTCTTAAAAATTTGCATAAAAAATATTTAAAATTATATCTTTATAAAATACGGCTGTAAATATGTCTGTCATTAACATTTGTGAACAGCTGTTAACATGTAATCTCAACATAAATTATTAGTATACAGGGTACTCGCTAATTGATGTTACTCATTAGTTACTGTTCTAACTTTTTGTACTGTGCCAAACAGCTGAAGTAAAAAATTAGTAAATATCCAAGAAATACGGAAAACTGCAAGCCAGTAACGTTATACTCTCAAAAGACGCAAAAGATATAAGAGAAGTCCTATTATCAACTATCAAAAGCGCCGGTTATGCCAACAAAGGAATAAGCCACAAACGGTCGGCAATAAAACAATTATCTTATATATTTTGCGTCTAATATACATTCATTTCCAAGACGCAGCGTGCATAAACAATAATAGACGGAGAGCCGGCCGTCGAATATCCTATGAATAAGATACATGAAAAACTTTTTGTGAGTGATTAGTACTACCACACTCCTAAAGAAAGCCACCTTTTATGCAAGTTAATTTTGCCCGCGTCATGGATTTTAGACCTCACTTCCGGTTACGATTTTTAATGTTTTCTATACTCATCAATAGTCCCTTGGGGTAAAACTTTTACCCCACCGGACCGCAAGACATGTACCCCCTGTTTTCGAGGGCGGGGAACATGATGATGATATTTTTCGACCTAGCGTCCAACCGCTACCTCTAAATCGAAAAAAACCACCCCCATTTCCGATTTTTCGGTGCTACGCTTGCGAGGGCTTGCGAGATCTGGTTTTTCTTGGTCAGATTGAATAAGATAAGTAAATATTGACCACAGATGACCTAACCCACTCCCGGGGGTTAAAACTACCCTCACCCCCAATAACTAAATGCTATGAAAACAGCGAAAATCAGCTGGAAAACGCCCGTATTCGAGGGCGAGTAATACGATGATAATAATATTTCCCGACCTACCCTTCACCCACTACCCCTAAACCTGAATACCACCCCCTTTCCGATTTTCCGGTGCTAGGCTTGCGAGGGCCTGTCGTATCGTTTTTTCTTTTGGTCAGTTAGAATAAAATAGTTAAATATTCATCACAGGTGACCTAACCAACCCCCGGGGTTGAAGCTACCCTCGCGCCCTATAACTAAATGCCACGAAAACAACAAAAATCAGCTGGAAAGCAGTATACCTCCGTTTTCGAAGGCGGGCAATTCGATGGTGACAATATTTCCCGACCTACCCTTCACCCACTACCTCTAAATCGAAAAAAACCCATTCCTTTTTGCGATTTTGGTTCTTGTATACACACTAAATCACAATTCAATTTTTTTTTCACCCCCGTGGTCAATGTTTATTTATTTTATTGAAATTGACCAAAAAAAACCAGATCCGACAAGCCCTCGCAAGCGTAGCACCGAAAAATCGGAAAAGGGGTGGTTTTTTCGATTTAGAGGGAGCAGTTGGATTCTAGGTCGAAAGATATTGTCACCATCGCCTTCGAAAATGGGGGTATACTGCTTTCCAGCTGATTTTCATTGTTTTCGTGGCATTTAGTTATTGGGGATGAGGGTAGTTTCAACCCCCGGTGGTGGGTTAGATCACTTGTAAATATTTAACTATTTTATTCTAACTGACCAAAAGAAAAAACGATACGACAGGCCCTCGCAAGCCTAGCACCGGAAAATCTGAAAGGGGGTGGTATTCAGGTTTAGGGGTAGTGGGTGAAGAGTAGGTCGAGAAATATTATCACCATCGTATTCCTCGCCCTCGAAAACGGGGGTGTACCGTTTTACAGCTGATTTTCGCTGTTTTCGTAGCATTTAGTTATTGGGGGTAGTTTCAACCCCCGGGAGTGGGTTAGGTCACCTGTGGTCAATATTTACTTATTTTATTCAATCTGACCAAGAAAAACCAGATTTGGCATGCCCTCGCAAGCGTAGCACCGAAAAATCGGAAACGGGGGTGGCTTTTTCGATTTAGGTAGCGGTTGAACGCTAGGTGGGAAAATATTGTCAGCATCGTGTTCCGCGCCCTCGAAAAGGGGGGGGGGTACATGTCTTGCGGTCCGGTGGGGTAAAAGCTTTACCCCAGGGGACTATTGATGACTTAAGAAAACATTAAAAATCGTAACCGGAAGTGAGGTCAAAAATCCATGACGCGGGCAAAATTAGCTCGTAGAAAAGGTGGCTCCCTTTAGGTCTGTGGTAGTACTAATCACTCACAAAAAGTTTTTCATGTATCTTATTCATAGGATATTCGACGGCCGGCTCTCCGGCTATAACCAGGCATGTACCATGATACTATGAAAGAGAGACACGTTTTTGTGCAGAAATTCCTTTACCGCAGTCTCCATCATGACGTCATCCGCTGGTACACATTAGTCATAAAAATGTAAAATAATTGAAGCAATTATTTTTTCGTGATTCAAAAACGGGAATATCTCAAATTTTTATCGTATAATCACTATATATTTGTTAACCAAATATGTTAACACAAAAATCCAAATTTAACAGGGGCGGATCGAGAACTTTCGAGGCACTACGCTTTATGTTCCTCGCGGCCCCGATCCCCAATTATTTAATAAAATTTTCTGATATCAAAGTCAGGGTTGGCATGATTAAAATAAAACAAAGTGTTTAAAACATGTTTAAAACATCGCACGGTGTTTTAAAGAAATGTTTAAAACATATTTAATACAAAATGCAATGTTTTAAACAAGTGTTTAAAACACAATTTAAAACACAGTGCGATGTTTTAAATAAATGTATTATTTTGGAGTTTGTGGAAAAGTAGGAAAAGTGCCGATGATGGTCCATTCCGATAAATAATTCCGATATAGTGGTTACGTGCACTAAACTGAGCATTTTATTTGCAGAGTGCTGTAAAATCCGTTTAAGAGCGCCATCTGACATCAACTAGTAGTAACAGACATAGTGTGCCTGGCACTATTTAAATTTAGTTGAACATAGTTTTAAACGTTTTAAACCTGTTTTAAACACGTTTTAAACATACCTTCAAAAATTAAAAAAAAACCTGTTTTAAACAAAAAAAAACTGTTCAAAACAAAAAAAACTGTTTTTTTGTTTAAAATGAAAAAAAACTGTTTTTTTTCCAACCCTGATCAAAGTACTCCAGGTAGGAAAATACAATTTTCGTCTAAAATGCTACTAAAACCTCTCCAATTTATTGTGTTTATTATGTAGGCTTTATTAACACTGAATATGAATAAAAACAACAATAGAAACGGTAAAAAGAGATTTGGAAATTATATAGAAACATTTAAAGAATAACAGAAACAAAATTTGGTTTTAGTAGTTATTCTTTCATTGATCTGAAAAGCGAAATTGAGAATTCACAAGAATGCAGATATAATGTATTTGCCATTTAAGGAGATGGTGACAGAGGAGACGGCTGATGGTAAAAAAATTTTGAGGCCTTTGGTTCATGTACACGCACTAATCACAATATTATTTTGTTTACCTCGTTTAATAATGGGCTGGGGTGGGAGTATATTAACACGTTGACTGCCACACAAAATTCAGTAATTGGGTCTTCAGGGCCACGAATATTTTTTGTTATATATGTATAAACTAAATTGTAGGTATTTTAATACATACTCATGGCAGTCAACGTGTTAATGATTAGCTGATGCCAAAAATTTTTTTGAGATCCCGGATTTTTGTGCACGTACTAAATCCCAATTTTATGGATTCTTAGTTGCTCGCTTTATCTATTTACCCTCATGTATCTCCCAACTCTTCAACGGAATATCAAAATATAATCTAGATCCAGATTCAGATACGTGAGCCAAATGTCAAGTCAATATCGTACACCGTTCCAGAGTAATCGTGCGTGTGTTACAGATCAACACACAGACAGGAATTTTTTGTGCTCAAATTTAAAACCTCGGAGTCTCATGACATTTTGAGCTGAATGTGAACAAAACATTTTTTTTTACCCATTACTATACTTATTTCCACATGTGGAAGTAAAATATTGTTCTTTATCAAAGTCAGCACATAATGGATTATCTTCAAATAGCATTATTAATAATACTGTGTTAATATAACAACTTATTACTATTAAATAAACTATAATAATGGAGTCAAATTAGGATTTTAATGTGAATTGTTTGGTTAACTTAAGTTCACAGCTCAGTTTTGCAGTTTCTGCGAGGTCAGCGTATTGTTTATTTAAACAATTTAATTTTTTAGACTGTGTTTTCCATCGGTTTTATTTGAATATCTCATGAGTTTTTAAACAAATCACTGTTCTTTCAAAAATAATGGATAATATTCAATGAAATTTTGGGAAAATATAGCTCTTATAAAGTACAATCACCACTTAAAATTTCAAATTAAAATGATTACCTACTAAAACGGCTCAAATATACAATTGTTTTGCTAAAACTTTAAAATTTTGCACCCTTGTGAAATCCTGCCATCAAGATCAAGAAATGTATACGATGGCTCAAGTTGTAGCATTCTATAACTACTTTAAGATCACGGGGAAAAACATTTTTTTTTTTAATTTCAGTAACTCTCTGGTTTTTTTATGAAGTCAAACACGGAAAGAGTAATGAAAGTAGATTGAAAAAGCCAACTTAAAAAAAAAATTAATGCTCTACTTGCATTTAGAGCTGATATACGTTAGTTTTTACGTTTAGGTCACTTATAAATAAACAAATCGATATTTCTTCTATATAACCAGCTGAAATTTAGGCTGGTTATTCTTCAATGCTATTATTTTGTTTCTGCTATTTGAAGATAATCCAAAGCTACAATTGTTAAAATAACATCGAATAAAGCAGCTTTGTGAATATAATGCACATTTTCAATTTTTTTATATGTTTTTTAATTTTTGTCACGAAAATGATAAACCAACCTAACTTGAACGACTATCCTTATGTTCATGTATACAGCTTTGTAAAACTTTTAATATTACTGATACAATAAAAAAATACATATTTCGCGAGCAGAGTTTGAACCCGAGACGTCCGCATCCTGAATAAAAAGTGCTATTCGCCTTGCCCTCTGGACTATCTAGCGACTAAAGTCCAGTTTGTAAATACATAATATAACATGTGGTGATTTTCGGATCTCTAACAAAATCGCTCAAGACCCCACTTTCCTGCCTCTATACAGTATCTTTTAACAATTGTAGCTTTGGATTATTTTCAAGTAACAGAGACGAAATAGTAGACATTGGAGAATTGCCAGTCCAAATTTAAATAAGAAATATCGATTTGCTTATTTATTAATGACCTAAACGTAAAAACTAACGTATCTGAGCTCCAAATGCAAGTAGAGCATTACATTCTTTTTGAAGTTGGCTTTTTTAATATACTTTCGTTACTCCTTTACTGTTTTTGATGTCGTAAAAAAACAAAGAGTCATTTGAACTATAATTTCGAAAATTATAAACAACTGCAATAAAAAGGGTTTAAATTTTGAAGAAAAAAAAATTCTGTCTCGGTGATCTTAAAGTACTTATAAAAAGCTACAATTTGAGCCATCGTACACATTTCTTGGTTTTGATGGCGGGATTTCACAAGGGTGCAAATTTTAGCAACAATTGTATATTTGAGCCTTTTCAATTTGAAATTTTACTTAATAAGAGCTATATTTCTCCAAAATTTCATTGAATATTATCCATTATTTTTAAAACAACAATGATTCGTTTAGAAACGCATAATTTTGCAATATTCCATTCTTTTAAATAATAAAAACAATAGGAATGAATTATAGTTTATTTTTTATTATACAGCTCATAACGAACATTTTCCTTCTTTTTGTTGTTTTCCATAGGTCTTATAAATTTCGAGATAATCAAGGAAAACCGATAGAAAACAGGGTCTAAAAAACGAAATCGTTTAAATAAAGAATACGCCGACCTCGCAGAAACTGCAAAACTGAACTGTGAACTTACGTTGATCTCGTGAACACGTCAAAACAAAAAAACTACCCTAACCAAACAGTTCACATTGCGAATTTTTTCGTCCTAATTTGACTCTACGATAAGGGCCGGTACTTTCATCTCCAGTAAAATGTATTCGATAGATAGATCCCATGGACACACTGGCCTATAACTAGAAAGTGCTTGAAGGGCGGGCAAACAATTTTTCAGGGGGGGTGGGGGGGGGGGTAAAAAACCTTTTTTGGTCCGAAAAAATTTTTGGAAAGGCCGGGGAGGGAGAAATCCAAAAAAAATTTTCATGAGCGGGAGCGAGAAACAAAAAAAGAATTATTTACCCAATCTCTTTCAAAATATTGAAAAGGCAGTTGAAATTGCCCCTCCTTGCGATCGCCGTAGGTCGGGCGAAACTTATCCCCCCCCCCCCGTAGCTGACAGGCCTGTTGACACAATTATTAATACAGTTGTACCCAAGGACATTATTCAAAGAATAAATTTAACGGAAGATGAAAGTTCCGGCCCTTAATATAGAAAAAGTGTGTTTCAAGAACTAATGGTAATAATAGTATTCGTTAAAACAGAATAATTATTCAAAATTTTGAAATGTTCGATTTCCGATTCCGCCCCGATTTTCCTATAGCAGACACTGATTATTAAATCACCCATTATGAAGTAGCCGCTACTTTCAATACTTTGTTTACATTAGGTAGTCCTTTTTTGTGAAATTTTTTGTGAGTTTAGTTATCTTTGGTTACTTATGTTGTAGTTAACACTCGATATGGGTCGATCACTGATTATTCTAATTCATCATAAGTAGAGCAGTGCAGTGCAGTTAGTTAGGCGAGACGCGACACAAAAGTTTTTCGTTAAGTGAGGTTAGGAGAAAATTGGCGGAATTTACAATGCGTGAGTTTCGCGATATATTAATTGTGTTCGAGCAGGAGGATGACATTTTGAACTCCTCTTACAGTGAAACTGTGCGTCGAATTAACAGTGCCAAATTATTTCCAGAATGTGTAAGTGTTTTATCTAATCTCCCAATTATTGTTGTGCATTTTTTTTTATAAAAAAGGCGAATGTTTAATTCGTTTTATAGTCGTTTAGATAGTACGAAGCTTTGGCTTTTGCTATTTTGCCACATAAATTATTATCTAATTTCAGTGATTGTTTTTAAATGCTTTCCGAAGATAAATGCCGTTAATACTGAAAATTAGTGGAGAATTGGAATTTTCGCAATTACCTATTTTTCAGTGTACTTTCGTGAGCAAAAAAATATAGGACAACTATTTTTTTCTAATGTAAATCTGTCTCTATTTGAATATGTAATGAGTAGCCGAAATCAAACAGTTAGCACTTTTATTTTATTACTTCCACATCCAGTGGTAGTAACGACAAAAAAATTTAAAAAAACCTTTTATTGTTCAATTAGGCTTAGAATGTCATGAAACGTCGAGATTTTAAGTTTGAGCAAAAAAAAAATTTCTGTCTGTCTGTCGGTCTGTCTGTAAGTTTTTTTTGTGCGCACGATTGCTCTGGAACCGTTTAAGATATTGACTTGAAATTTGGTACATGTATGTATTTTAACGAGATCTGGAACTAGATTATATTTTCATCTTATTCCGTTGAAGGGTTGGGGGGTAAATTTGGGATAAATAGGTAAATCAAGCAGGTAAGAGTCCATAAAATTGGTATTTAGTATATATTAAAGAAGTTAAGGTCTCAAAAAATGTTTTGGCATTAGCTACCCCCATTACTACCCCCACCGCATTATTAAAGGGGGTGAAAAAAATAAAATTGTAATTTAGCGTGTATACAAGAACCTAAGGCCTCAAAATTTTTTTTAATTAATCAACCCCCACCCTCTACCATCACCCCAATCCCCACTACCGATGTGGCATATCGTTTTATAGGTTTTTGGGGTAGGCGATTTCAAATATCATGTTATTAAAGTTACTTCGAGTAGTATGGATGCGCAGTAGGTTTCCCCGAGAATTATGGATGCGCAGTGGCTTTCCTCGAGTACCATGGATGCGCAGTAGGTTACTTCTAGTAGTATGGATGCGCAGTGGCTTTTCTAGAGTAATATAGATGCGCAGTGGGTTACGTCAAGTAGTATGGATGCGCAGTGGGTTTCCTCGAGTCAAATGGATGCGCAGTGGGTTACTTCGAGTAGTATGGATGCGCAGTAGGATTCCCCAATTGTTGATGCACAGTGGCTTTCCTTGAGTACCATTGATGCGCAGTAGGTTACCACGAGTGTATAGATGAGCAGTAGGTTACCTCAAGTGGATGGATGCGCAGTGGGTTTCATCAAGAAGTATGAATACGTAGTGGCTTTCCTCTAGTAAGTTGGATACACAGTGGGTTACCTCGAGTAGTATGGACGCGTAGTAGGTTTCATTAAAGAAAATGTTTGAAGTAGAGGCTTTACTTCTATCGTGTAGTCCACGGCACAAAATGATTTTTCATATCTTTGTCATGCTATTTTCTCCGTATTACTTCCACATCCAGTTGAAGTATACTAACGCAAGAAACATTTTTGAAAATTTTCATTGTACAAATAGGCTTAGAATGTCATGAAACGTCAATATTTTGTGTTTAAGTTTAAGTTTGAATAAAATAAATTTGTCGGTCTGTCTGTTAGTCTTGTATCTTTTTGATGCTCACGATTACTCTGGAACTGTTTAAGATATTGACTTAAAATATGGCACACGTATGTATTTTAACGAGATCTGGAACTAGATTATATATTGATCTTATTCCGTTGTAGAGTTGAAGGGTAAATTAAGGTAAATGGGGGTAAATAGGTAAATCAAGCAATTAAGAGTGCATGAAGGGGCGAGCGTAGAGGCGACTTCAATGTGAATATTAGTCGATATTCCGTCGAAGCAACGTCGAGCGCGGTTAGTACTTGGATGGGTGACCCATCTTGGGAAATACAGCGTTCTCGTCCCACCTTCTAGCGGCTTGTATGTCAGTGTGTACGCGGAAGCTACGTAATTTCGGACGAGGATTACGTAGTGGATATACCATCCTTCGGAGGGGATGTAAAGCAGGCAGTCCCTTGTCTCTTAAATCTTAGGCAAGTAAAAGATCCCTACTCTTCTTAAGGGAAGAGGTTCGGCAAAATTTCCAGGTTGGTGGTAGCTCGTCTCCTGGCGTCGGTGATAGGCCCTGGTAGCGGAAATGGGCCGACGTTAAATAAATAGATAAAAAAAAGAGTGCATGAAATTGATATTTAGTAAATGGGTGTTTCTCTACTAATGGAGAAATTTGTGTCCAGAGGAAACTAAATTTCAAAAAATACAAAATACTAATGTTTTTTTCATTAAAATTAAAGTAAATGATTGGTTATGTCGACCCTATATTCTAAGGTATAACTACAAATTGCCGAAATTTTCAAATTTTATGGAAATAAAGTTAAATTGTCAGTACCCTGGTGTATGCCAAACCTGAAATCAAAGATACCAACTGTTGCAAATATTAAATTTTCTTTTTATTCATTATTATTATTATTATTACTCAAACTATTTTATGATAATGGTTGTTGGCAATGTACATTGTTATATGATTTTTTTTGAAAATTATTATCTCAAAATACTGCAAAAAACATTATCCTACACTTTTTGACGGCAGTCCCCAGCCACATTTAAAAATCTATTGGAAGCGAATCTACGTCTGGATTAACCACGTAGTTATGCTAAACGGAACGCATTTAACATGAAGTTTGTACAAATGAAACATGACGTTTTGGCGCTATTCTGTTTAGTAGTGAATCGGTCTTTGGTGCTAAGCAGACATGTCTGGACTACTCAATAAATCAGTTCTCTGGTTAGCTTTTTTGGGTTTAATTTTCTCGATTTGAATTATTGTTCAGTTATTATACATTTTATAAACAAAAATATTCTACTATTAGCCCAGTCAATGAACGTTCAATAAGGGGGTCTAGAGGGAAATGCCGAGATCACAATTTTTGACTTGAGGGCTGTGTTTGGACTATTTAGGTGGTAAACATACCGAAAGTCCCCGAACGTAGGAAGTGGGGGGGGGGGATGCAAGGGGGCACGAAGAAGGTCCCGGTTTTTGCTTTTCGCTCATATCTCGAAAACGGTTAGCCCTAATCAAAAAGTGGCTATATGCAAAATTAAAGCTGACTAAATTTTCTACAATAATGTTTCTATTAATTTTTTTCGTATTTTTTATGGTTCAGTAATGAATTGTATATCTTTTGACTGTAATCTATCCTTATTATGAATTTATTATAAATTGAAAATAAATTTTAATAATCATCGTAGAAAAAAATTTCTTGTACAGATATCCGTTTCACAGCAGACTGAACTGAAATATCCAATAAAAAATGTCTTTGCGTCTGTAAGTGTGTGTGTGCGTATATGTCTATGTGTGCGTGTATACCGTTTCTTGTAAAAACGATAACTTTTGTTAGACTTAAAATATTTGATTTCAATTTGGAACATATGTAAAACAACATATTACCATAATCCCTATTGAAATTGGGGCATATCTGTAATACATGGTGATAACCAAAAGCCTACAAACTCTCATACGTAAAATACGTTTTATTTTAATTTCAGAGCAAAATATTACTAAGCATACAAAAATAAGAAGATGTAAAAGATTTCTAAACCGCAATATACCGGGTGTATGTTAGGCAAACCAACTTTATTTAAATTAGATGATATATCAGTGTTATCCTAAAATATGGAACATGGTATTTTTAATAACATTATTTTGAAGTGAGAATTGTAGGCCTTTACAACTTAACAAATCAAAAAATTTCAATTCGCTGTATCTCAGTTAGTAATGAAAATATTTTCATCAACTTCAAAACGTATTGTTGTATTTTTATGAAATGTAAAATGCATATGAGAAAAAAAAATTAATTTTAAATAGGAGTCCCTAGACCTGGGGGTAACCGAATTTTCAAAAAATTTTTCGCAAACTGCTTTTTCAAAATTTTTTAGGGGTCAATCAATCAATCAATCATCTTTATTCACCATTTCAGATGCAAAAGATGTATATATGGTATGTCAGTGTACATTTACATGTCATTTAAAAACATTAAAAATGTATATAAAAAAAAAAGGGAAAAATATGTGTCTACATTACAATAAGTAAAACGGTCCTTAATGTATAAGGACATCAAGTATTATATATACATACAAGAAAGAGATACAAATCTACATATAAACCGAATAATATAACACAAAACATAACATAGAAAATACAAAAGAGCAAAAAAAACTACAAATTTAAAGCTCGTTCATCAGTTGAGTAGTAACACTTATTCAATAATAATTTTTTGATTTTTTGTTTAAAGATTATTTCATTTAAGCTTTTGTATTTATTAGGTAATTTATTGTAAACTTTAATAGCAACATATTCAGAGCTTTTTTCAAGGAGATGTAAATTATGTTGAGGAATTTCTAGCATTAAGTTATTTCTAGTGTTATAATCATGATTTTTATTTAAATGACTCAGCTGGTTAATTTCAGATTTTGCATATATTAATAACTGTAGTAAGTAGATACAAGGTAATGTCAATATTGCCAACTCAGAAAAGATAGGTTTACAATGTGTTCTTTGATTCACCCCTACTATATGTCTTATTGCCCTTTTCTGCATTTTAAAAATCCTCTCACTTTCCTTAGAACTATCCCAAGCAATAATACTATACGAAATCACTGAGTGAAAGTGAGCATAATAGTAAATCAGAAGTGTAGATTAATCAATAATTTTTCTCAACTGATTTATACAATAGCAAACGGGTGCAATTCTTTTACATACAGCCTCTATATGTACACTCCAAGAGCAGTTATCAGATATATGTATTCCTAAGAATTTTATACTGTTCCTTTTTTCCACAGATCTACCATCGATTTTTATTAACAAACTATTATCTAGTTTATTATTTGATACATTAAATCTCATGAAGCTAGATTTTCTATTGTTTAGTATTAAATCATTATTATTGTACCACTGTTGTATGTTTTGGAGTTGGGTATTTGCATTATAGTCTATTGTCCATGTACTGTAGAAAGGAACTAAAACGTTAAAGGGTTTTTATTGTTTCTTATGTTCAATTGACCCCACGATATGAAAAAACCGCGGAGTGCTACCATTTAAAGTGGTGCGTTTTTGAGATCGAAGTAAAAAGGTCCACTTTTCATATTTTTTTTGCTCGAAAACTATGAATTTTTTCTATAAACACGTCAACAGAAAAGTGTGTAGAGAATTAAATTTCCAATCGAAATGGCACCTACAGAAGTCAAATTTTTTTTTTTTTACAAAAATACGTCCAAAAAACAAAACAAAAAAAACGAAAAAGTGCAATTTTTTATTTTTTTTTTATTTTAGCCTATAACTATTTTTCGGGTACATTTGGGCATAGACATTGCTGCATAACAAAAAAAGCTGGCGTTTTACTTGTTAAAATGAGATTTTGTAAACAGTTTTACGATTAATATAGCCTTTCAAGATATAGCGTTTCAAAGTTTGCAACTTTTAACTTTTTTGCTAATTTTTACAATTTTTTTTCAAATTTCGTCCTGTAACTTTTTTCTGAGTAAATTTAGGTGTAGACAATATTATATTAAAGTGAAAGCTGACTTTACGCCCGTTGAAATGGTGGCTGGTAAAAGTCTCTACGACAAATAGAAACCTAGATACAGCGTTTCGAAGAGTGTTACTTTTATTAACTTTCTTCCAATTTTTACGTTCTTTTTTAAATTTCGGCCTATAACTTATTTGTCAAATACAGATATTGCTACATGGAATGTACTCGCAGCATTCTTGTTTAAATAGTCTGCAATAGAAGTTTATGTGATCAATAGTAACCAAGATACAGTCTGCATAATCTAATAATATTTCATCAATAGAAAACTGACACTCTTCTTTATGCTCTTCAAGAAATTTAATTACATAATTCATAACTTTTGTAGTAACCTCATTTTCACCACCAACAAAATTCAATGTTCCAGTACCTGGCAGTTGTAATTGCCGATAACAATTCATCTGATACCTAGCTTGAAGAGTAACAATATTTCTAATATTTTCGATTCTATCTAATAAGTCATCACGATTCTTTTCCTTTGCAAATTCAATTATCTTATCTTGCATTTCTTTACTTTTAATAACGTGAACATCACCTATAAATATTTGTTATTATGAAAAATTTATAATCTTTTCTGCCCGAAATCCAAATAAATTAATTATTATGACGACCTTCTTGTATTGGACTAAAATATAATATGATTAGAATTAATAGGGTTCATTAAAAAACATTCATCAAAAAGTGTGTATTATAAAAAAGATTAAATAAATAAATGTGTCACAATACATTCTGTTATCTTGTAATATAAGATACTTATAGACCATACAAAAACAATAAAAATTATAAGTAAAACCAAATTAATTTGTCGTCTTAATATTTAATAAATCTAGAAAATTTTATATTTAATAAAATGAACGTTACCAAGTGAAAGCCACCCTTTTTTTCGTCTTTGTACAAGATAATCATCTCCTGCCTGATCACCACAAATAATACACAGCTGAGTATAATTGAAATTATTTCTTTTTATCAAGTTACTGGGCCCAGGTCCTGAGGATAGTTCATTTTCACTTGAAGCTTTTCTTTTTTTTGCTGCATTTATGTTGGATTGACGAATGTATGATTTATAACATGCTTCATGAACTTGTAAACTTAAAACACCACTTAAATGTCCTTGAATTCCATCATGCCTGCCAAGACTAGCAGCTACTGTAGTATCCAAACTCTTTTTTTGTATTGTTCTAGTTGCATCACTTGCACTTTTATTACAGTTTAAAATACACTTCTCCATTTTAATATCTCATTTACACATGAAATTCAACTGTTTTTTCTAAAACTGTAAATAAACTGAGCGTGATATATTCGTAATACTAACACAACTAAAATCAGATTCTCTCACATACAAAAAGTACATGTTGCCTATAACGGCTTAGACATACTAAATGTTTTGACAGCATGCATATCTTATAGGTATCTTGATTCCGTCTACATGATATCATCACGAAATGTGCCAGTAAGCTGATTTTCTGAGGCCGAAAATACGAAAAATGGATAAGGATAATAAGGAGAAAAAACAGTACTTTAAGATGGGTTATAAATTTCTATTGCAGACCATTTAAACAAGAATGCTGCGAGGTCATTCAGTGTAGCAATATCTGTATTTAAAGCATTTGATAAATAAGTTATAGGCCGAAATTTAAAAAAGAACGTAAAAATTGGAAGAAAGTTAATAAAAGTAACACTCTTCGAAACGCTGTGTCTAGGTTTCTATTTGTCGTAGAGACTTTTACCAGCCACCATTTCAACTGGCGTAAAGTCAGCTTTCACTTTAATATAACAATGTCTACACCTAAATTCATTCAGAAAAAAGTTACAGGACGAAATTTGAAAAAAAATTGTAAAAATTAGCAAAAAAAATTAAAAGTTGCAAACTTTGAAACGCTATATCTCGGTCACTACTAATCGTAAAACTGTTTACAAAATCTCATTTTAACGGGTAAAACGCCAGCGTTTTTTCTTATGCAGCAATGTCTATGCCTAAATGTACCCGAAAAATAGTTACAGGCTAAAATAAAAAAAAAATAAAAAATTGCATTTTTTTGTTTTTTTTTTGTCTTGTTTTTTGGACGTATTTTTGTAAAAAAAAAAAATTTCGACTTCTGAAGGTGCCATTTCGATTGGAAATTTAATTCTCTACACATTTTTCTATTGACGTGTTTATAGAAAAAATTCGTAGTTTTCGAGCAAAAAAAATATGAAAAGTGGACCTTTTTACTTCGATCTCAAAAACGCACCACTTTAAATCTCCGCGGTTTTTTCATATTTTGGGGTCAATTGAATATAATAAACAATAAAAACCCTTTAACGTTTTAGTTCCTTTCAACCCTCTTTTTTTGTACATAGACAATAGCCTATTACTAGTTACCTCCACTATTTTTGGTTCACATATTAACAAAGATGTATCATCAGCATACATTATAGAGTTGTTAAACCTGAAATCATATACATATATTATGTAAAGTAGTGGTCCAAGGATAGAACCTTGTGGTACACCAATAGTTGATTCGGTCGTTAGAGAAGTGCTTCTCGCCATGTTATTTCCCATATTTCGTATGGGTCCCATGCGCCACAGACGAGAAAAAAATTATTGAAATTTCTAGGTCCGCCCTTGAACTCCAGCCTTAACTAAATCGCTTATATGGGACATATTAGTTTTTACAAACTTGCAATGAATTTTGACAAATAACTGACAATGTCACAAAAATTAAAGTTAGATATACACAACTAGATTTTAGCAGAAATACGTTATAAGACTTGTCCCATATTTTTGCGCACGACAGTACACTAATCATGTGTCATAAAATAAGAAGCTGAAACTATAGTAAAGTGAAATTAAAAGCCTAAATCACCTCAAAAGAAATTGAAATTATTGCAATTTTTCCTTGGAACTTGCCGTAAATAAATATCACAAGAAGTATAGCAAAAACTTTTGGATTAAATCCAAGTTCAAGTAAACATTTGTTGAACAGAAGACTGTTCAAAATCGTGTCCTTTCGCAGTTTTTGTGTGTCATATCGCAAAGAAGACTGTGGATCAGATTAACGGTTTCGACGCTTTAGAACTGATGCATTTGCAGGTTAAAGTATTAGGAAAATACACCGAGTAATACACAGATATACAGCTGGAGAATAGAAAAATTAAATTATTATTTCTAAATTGGTAATTCTGATTTCAGCTGGCTATTGGAATTTTCGCGTTTTTTTTAGAATACACTAATTTGGGGTCGTAAAACATGAATCTGAAATTAGTTTTCAATGGAAATGCCTAGTTCAAGCCTTTTGAGCGCGGTCGTGCAAATACGAACATGCGCCCTTCAGTAGCATATCTAGAATTCAGCCGAAAAGGAAGGTTGAGGAAAAAAGTATGTCAAATAAATCACGCTAAACAATTGAATGTAAAAATTCAAAATATTTCAGTTCATGCCAGGGTCGGATTAAGGATTGGCGCGCCTTTAGGAAAATGAAGTATTTGCGTCTTCTTAATTACAGGCGAGGTTACGAAATTGCAAAATACGCCGCAGGCGAAATTTTCGAATTTTTCAAGGTCAAACAGCCAATAAAGCTCGCAGTAAAGTTTTATTATAAAAAAAATTGCATTATTTACATTTTCTCCTGAACTAAAATTAAATATGAACATTAAATATAAAAATAATATATTGAAAAACATATCCTTTTTCGTGACTTCTTACTTGCGAACTCCGCTATAAAATAATCCTATAAATAAGTCTGTTAAATGTTGCTACAGAACAGTGGTAATAAATGAGACAACTCTATCAAAATAAAATAATCAAATAACAAAAAAATAATTTCCTTGTACATTTTATTTTCCAACAGATCAATGGTTATCGATAAACGTCGGCCGTTGGGAGGAAAAATTAGTTAATTTTGAACTGCTGGAGCGCCTCCCCCCGCGTTGAGGCCCCTTTAATTTTAAATTTCGTGTGAGTGACTTGGATAGAAAATCTGGATGTGGAAGTAGTGATCCCTTGGGCAGCGGTTTTTAATTTCTTACGGAAGAAAGTTAGGACATAATTTAGGTTTATGTTTTTTGAGAGTGATATTTGAGAGGGGTGATCTAGCGACACAACATAAAGAAGCAGATACCATTATGGTACAGCAACTCATTCACGAGATTAAAGGAAATCCAGAGATCGTCTTAACTGTAATAAGTGATGACACCGATGTTTTTGTCTTACTTGTATATTGTTATAATTTATTAGATTTAAAAAACGAGATTTCTATGGTTTCTTCACTACGGGCCACCACAGATATTGGGGCCACGGTAAAATACAAACAAATCATACCATATTTATCATACGCACATTCTTTATCTGGTTGCGATACTGTGGCTCAGTACCATGGGATTGGAAAAAAAAAGTCAATAAATGTTTAACGGATGGTCGGGTTTTAACGCATTTGGGTCGATTAAACAGCAATATCGAGGATGTTTTTCAAGAATGTACAATTTTTGTAGCTTCATGTTATGGTGTAAACAATGCTAGCAAAATGACTCATGTTAGAACTTCTCTATGGGCTAAAAAAGTCGGATAAGCCCAACTAAAAGCACCGCCATTCTCTGCTCTTCCACCAATTACTGAATGTTCTCAAGAAAAAGTAAAAAGGGCACATTTCCAAACATTTTTATGGTTGTCTGTAATTGATTTCTCTTGACCAAATATAGATGCTACTTAATACGGGTGGCAGGCTGACGAGGATAAAATGACGTACGATCGCCTTGCCAAAAAAGATTCAAATTGCTCCAGATAACATTTTGGCATTAGCAAAATGCTCATGCAAGTCAATAAATCCGTGTAACACAACACGATGCAGCTGCGTGGCTAATAGCTCGTCATTCAGTTTAATGTGCAATTGTCTGCAACTAAGCACAGAACATTCTTGCCAAAAACCTCATACGAGAATTTCTGAAAATATAACTTCTGACAGTGAAGATTCCGAAGAAGATGCTAAGCCAAGAAGTGTAGTCAGTAGATAAATGCTAGTACAGACTCCTAAAAGTGGAGCGGCACGTTGTTTAGAATACGTATAATATGGCAGTGTGCGCCGGCTGAGAGCATGCCGCTCCACTTTTAGGAGCCCGTACTAGCATTTATCTACTGACTACACTTCTTGGCTTACGTATAAATGTTGGTTTTGACGTTTCGTTGTTTACAGCTTTTGTAATAAAAACCGCTGCCCCAGGAATCACTACTTCCACATCTAGATTTTCTATCCAAGTCTCTCACAACGAAAAAATTTTGTATGTGGAAATAATTGCTTATGAAACTTTAATAATATAATATTTGAAATCGTCTACCCCAAAAACCCATAAAGCGATATCCCACATCGGTAGTGGGGTGGGGGTGGTGACAGGGGGTGGTAGTGGGGATGGATGAAGTAAAAAAATGTTTTGAGATTTTTGGTTCTGGTACACACACTAAATCACAATTTTTTTTCAACCCCTTAAATATTGGGGTGGGGGGTGGCTAATGCTAAAAAGAGACCTTAGCTTCCCTTGTATATACTAAATGCCAATTTTATGGACCCTTACCTGCTTGATTTACCTATTTACCCCCCATTTACCCCAATTTACCCCCTTCGACGGAATAGGATGAAAATATAATGCAGTTCCGTTAAAGTACATATGTGTACCAAATTTCAAGTCAATATCTTCAACGGTTCCAGCGTAATCGTGAGCACAAAAAAAGTTACAGACAGACCGACAGACAGACAGAATTTTTTTTCACTCGAACTTATAATCTCGACATTTCATGACATTTTAAGCCTATTTGAACAATAAAAATTTTTAAAATTTTTTTTGTCATTACTATACTTCCACTGGATGTGGAAGTAAAATTTAACACAAAAACAAAATGATAATTACAAAAAAAAAACAAAAAAATATATAATAAAAAAGGATGAGCAAGTCTTTCCACTCTAAAAAAATACAGAATATTAAGTTTACGTTTATTTAATTTTTTAAAAACTTGTTTTGAGCTAGCAGGTCCTTTTAACCAATGTTTTTAAAAGATGATTCAACTTGCTCACGCATTCCACTTTTAAGGATATGGTGTTATCTGTATTCTTAAAGCCTAATTTGGTTACGCAACAAAACTAGGTACTATTTTTTTTTATTCAAAAATTAATTTATTCTCCGAATCCAGCCGCCTTCTTACTAAGTAAGTTAGCAACAGTTAAATATTACTTCCTACATGATTTTTAACCTCAAATACTAATTCACAGACGTTAAAAACATATAAAAAAACGACGTGTCACACACCCATATAATGAAATATTTGGAAAAACCTGTTTTTCACACTAAGCTAGTCGCCATCTCGAACATCTCTAAATGCCCAAGGGTGCCAAACTGGCATCAATCGGAATCGTAATGTTGACCCTTTGACGAATCAAAAACAGCCAAAAAACTTTTACTATACCCTACTTCCAGGTTAGGGTAAAAATCCTTATTTGGCACAGACTATAAAACCAATTGGTTTTAAAATGACTTTTAAAAAAGGGCCTCAGAACTCTTTTAAGAGTGGTCCCTCTTAGCTCGATACAAGCTTTATAAAGGTTTAATAGCGTTTGTCAGAGACATATAATTTTATCAGAAATTTTATTAAATAGACTTCAAGAGGTTCTGAAGATCACGATAAAATTTGAATTGTTACTTGGGGTATGTTTGTTTCTGGCGATTGCATTATTTTTAAATACCTCGTGGTGTATTGAAAGTGTCTTTTGAAGATATTTTTCCAAGTAATTGGTAGGATATATAACGCAACTGTATTTTAAATCTTCACAACATTTGCCAAATGCCAAAAATCTTAAAGTTACCACTAGACGTATTGCTTTGCATTCCTCATGAAGGTATTTTGCTTTTAAATGAGAAGTATTGCTAAATTTAACAATTCTTCAAATGTAATATAATCAATTCGAAGATAATTACATAATCGGTCAATACGTTGTTGAGCGCAGTTGCTATAACCAAATGATTTTACTCGGACCGTCTGTGTAGTGTGTGGCAAATGAAAAATCGGCCACGTCTGGTCGCAGCTGGGCCCGGGTTGGCCTAGTGAATGGCCCGCTTTACTTAATACATTAATTTAAAATCTACGACAAATAGAATATACAATAATCAAACGTTTACACTCAGTCTTATATATTCTCTACAAGCCTCTTTAAATTTGCTGATGGTGCAACAATTTTTTACAGGCAGTTGTTGATTTATTAATACTGTTTCAGCTCATTATGGTAGATATTGTTTTGACTATAATTTGTATTCTTATATTATGAAGGTTTTGTTGTTTGTGACCCATCTTCTAATAATTAATAATTTATCTGATAATAATCAATAGTTTCCAATTTTATTAACTATATACCGGGTGTAACAAGATCACCTTTTAGTTTTGAAGATAACTGATTGAAATTTGGGACATCCTATACAGGGTGATTCTTTTAAGGCGGCCATTAGAATATTTCCCACTTGCAAATGAGATAGAGATTTGTGATTTGGTACCCTACCATAGTCGACCATTGCGGGTCCGAAAATAATAATTTCAAGATGGCGGAACTTCCGAAAATACCGGAAGTCGATACCAACTTGCTTATTTTAAATGGAACACCCTATATATTTTCGACTTTTCGAAATGACCATAAAATTCTGAGTCAAAGCATGTAGCACACTCTATACCTAAACCGAGCAGTTTCGGAGATATATGACATTTTATAAAAAATTTGACGGTGCAACGGTTTGCAAGAACCGTTATAACTTTCTTCGTGTAGGAGATCCTTATTTGCTCTTTGGTACACAAGATAAGCTACTCTTTACAAAAAAAATTGATTCCAAAATAGTATACCAAGTGTTTTATTTTTCTCGTTACATTTTGTCAAATTGAAACCTCAAAAACTTTTTTAGTTCAAGTGGAACATCCTGTATTTTTTTACATCAAATTATGTTAAATTAAATTCCCTTTTTTCTAGTATAAGCATTGTAGGGGTTAAAGTTACAACTTTTCTAAATATTGGCGATTTTCTTAAATGTCCAAGAATTTTTAGTAAAAATTGCCATCAACTTACCCATGATTAGAAACAATCATTAATGTCAGTCATTCTCTTTTGATAAAAAATGCCAGCACGTTTAAATTACACCCACGAAGACTTTTATATTTGTTTATTATTTATGGAGAATGTGATAAAGTAATAATACCAAGAACATGTAACACATTTGCTAATCGATACCCACTTTATTGTTTCAATTGTTTCATAGGCTACTACGTTTTTTTGGATAAATTATAATTTTCAACAAAAACTTGTGAAAAATTCAAAGTACATGTGTTAGATATAGGACATGCTGATATAAGTTCACCTCAAATTTAATTCTACATGAGTGCCATAAAATAAGCACGTGCCATTTGACAGAGCCAAATATTCTAAAATTATCCAATATGCGGTTTACAGTGGATGGTGGATGGTTTCTATTCTTGTGGGTATCGAGTAGCAAATGTGTTACATCTTCTTGGTATTACTTTATTACATTCTCCATAAATAATAAAAGTCTTCGTGGGTGTAATTTAAACGTGCTGGTGTTTTTTAACATAAAATAATGACTGACATTAATGATTGTTTCTAATCATGGGTAAGTTCATGGCAATTTTTATTAAAAATTTAAGAAAATCGCCAATATTTCGAAAAGTTGTAACTTTAACCCCTACAATGTTTATACTAGAAAAAAGTGAATTTAATTTAATATAATTTGATTTAAAAAAATACAGGGTGTTCCATTTGAAATAAGAAAGTTTTTGAGGTTTGAATCTGACAAAATGTAACGTGAAAAATAAAACACTTATTTTGGAATCTATTTTTTTTTGTAGAAAGTAGCTCATCTTGTGTTCTTTCTACTTACCAAAGATCAAATAAGGGTCTCCTACACGAAGAAAGTTATAATAGTTCTTGCAATCCGTTGCACCTGTCAAATTTTTTATAAAATGTCAATTATCTCCGAAACTGCTGGGTTTAGGTATAGGGTGTGTTACATGTTTTGACTCAGAATTTTATGATCATTTTGAAAAGTCGAAAATATATAGGGTGTTCCATTTAAAATAAGCAAGTTGGTATCGACTTCCGGTATTTCCGGAAGTGCCGCCACCTTGAAATTATTATTTTCGGACCCGCAATAGTCGACTATGGTAGGGTACCAAATCTCAAATCTCTATCTCATCTGCAAGTGGGAAATATTCTAATGGCCGCCTTAAAAGAATCACCCTGTATACATAATAAGCGGCATTTTTTGACATCAAGTGATTTTTTTTCACTTCCGATTTCGCCGAAAGTGACACTAACTTTCGATTTTTAAATAGAACACCCTGTATATTATCGCATTTTTGAATTCTGCATGATTTTCTGAATCCAACCTTACCAAATAAGTGACATTTCAAACGTCAATATTTTTTTATAATATAATTTTTAGTTTTCCATTTAAGTGTGCCATGACGGTTCCAATTTATTCTAAATGACTTGTGTAATGCTAGAAAAATCGAAATCAAAAATACTAAATTACGTGATTTATGAGCAAATAAACTTCATCAAAATGGTTTTTAGGGCAAAACTCAATTTTTTCAAATGGAACCATATTGGTACCGTGGTACCATTTATTAGTACTATTAATAATCAATTTATTCATATGTCGTGTTAAAATGTACGATACAAACAAAATTACAGCTAAAAGAAAATAAGAAAATACAATTTTGTTCCAATTAAATATTAAGAAGTAACTAACTAAGGTGGCTTTGAAAACGACGTAATGTTTAGCTTGTCAAAGATTTGTTGGTTTACCGGTATTTTTATTGTGTCTTTAAAATAATTCAAGGATAGTAATTGATTACCTTCAACGGAGATTCGGAGAAAACGTAATTTCGACGAATGGTCCTGTGAGGTGGCCTCCAAGGTCACCTGATTTAACACCTCTTGATTTCTTTGTTTGGGGTCATTTAAAAAATATTGTCTACGCAACCGCCGTTACAACCCGTGAAGACCTGGAGCTACGAGTAAGACGCGCAATTAATAGCATAACGGCCCAGCAATTAGTGAACGTTCTTCGAGCAATGCACTTCTGAACTCGCATGCATGCGAGTTTAGAAGTGGATTGACGTTAATAACAGCACTTTGAACAATTGTAATGTTTTTTGTTCATTTTTGATATTCCAAAGCCACCTATGTATAACAAGAAAATTAGAACAAAATTGTATTTATTTTCTTTTAGCTGAAATTTTGTAATGCACTTCTGAACTCGCATGCATGCGAGTTCAGAAGTGCATTGACGTTAATGAACAGCACTTTTGAACAACTGTAATGTTTTTTGTTCATTTTTGATATTCCAAAGCCACCTATGTATAACAAGAAAATTAGAACAAAATTGTATTTATTTTCTTTTAGCTGAAATTTTGTTTGTATTTATCGCATATTACTTCCACATCCAGTGGAAGTATAGTAACGTCAAAAAAATTTTTTTAAATTTTTATTGTTCAAATAGGCTTAGAATGTCATGAAACGTCGAGATTTTAAGTTTGAGCGAAAAAAAAATTTCTGTCTGTCTGTCTGTAACTTTTTTTGTGCGCACGTTTTCTCTGGAACTGTTTAAGATATTGACTTGAAATTTGGTACACATATGTACTTTAACGAAATCTGGAACTAGATTATATTTTCATCTTGTTCCGTCGAAGGTGGGGGTGGTAATGGGGGTGGCTAACGCCAAAATTTTTTTTGAGACCTTAGCTTCTCTTGTATATACTAAATACCAGTTTTATGGAACGGAACAAGATGAAAATATCATCTAGTTCTAGATCTCGTTAAAGTACATAACTATATATGTACCAAATTTCAAGTCAATATCTCAAACGGTTCCAGAGTAAACGTGTGCACAGAAAAAGACAGACCGACAGACAGACGGAACATTTTTTTTCGCTCAAACTTAAAATTTCGACGTTTCATGACATTCTAAGCCTATTTGAACAATAAAAATTTTTAAAAAATTTTTGTCGTTACTGTACTTCCACTGGATGTGGAAGTAATATTATCCAAAAAAAGCATTGTAAGGTCTTTAAAGTCGGGTAGGTCAAAACAGTACTGAGGTTGTCAATTTTAAAAAAAACGTTAAGAGTTAATTTCAAACTCTTCTATCTGCTTAGCTATTTTCTTTATCAAAAAAATTAAAAAGGCAACATTTTCTTTACTAGTTTATTGCCATAATTTTTTGTCTTTAGTAACATTTAACTAAGATGCCTCCCTGCTAAGTTATTTAACCTTAAAGCCAAAAAAATTCATTTATTCAAAAATTCTCAATATTCATTAAGTGTAAAAACTTTTAGATAATGCAATCATCATGGTCAAAAAAATTTGAGCGTAACAAGAAACATGATTTAGAATTTTTTTTTCAAAAATGGGCACTAACTGTATCTCCGCAACGATGAGCCTAAACAAATTTTTATTTCATGGATTATTTTTGTTATTTCATAAGCTAACTTTTTGTTATAACAAAATTTTTCGAAAATGTGATTCTCTTTGAGCAATTTTCTTAAAACCTTTGAAAAATCAATGTTTTTTGCTTAAAAATCAACGTTTTGAACCCCCTGTAACTCGGCGGGTGTTAAAGCAAAATAACGTTATGGGTTTTTAATAATCTTCTTTCTTTCGAAAGCTCTGAGTCAGGGTGAAACTCACCTCCAATGAAGAAGCACCCCTATTCCTTTTTAAAATATCATCATATTTGACCCATTTTTAATCAAACTATCCAAAAATATTTGAATTTAAAACTACTATTAGTCCAGTCAATGAATGAGTTGTAGAGAACATTTAGGACGGGAGAATTTTCCTCTTCAGGGATGTGTTGGTTTGGGGGTTACTTAGGAGGTAAAAATACTAAAAGTCTCCGTCCCTAGCCTCGCTGCTTCAGGGGGAGAGGGAGGTGGAAAGGTTCCTTTTTTCGATTCTTCGCTTATAACTCGGAAACGATGCGTCGTACGGGAAAAGGTAATCTATGCAAAATTAAACGTAATTAAATTTCCCACAAGGAAAGAAGGAAGAAGTTTAAAAATCATATTGATGGGTCTTGACGAATTTCACGCAGCCACCACAAATTGCGGAAACTGAGGATCCCCCTTGCCAGATGAGCTTATGTATGAGAAATCCCCCGTCAATAACCAAATCAAATTTTGGTGTATGTAAGTTTGTGGCGCCGATCAGATGCATTTTTTTGAATTTCTAACATTCAAAATGTTTTATTTTTTCGGCATATTTTGGTACCGCAGGTGGCTTTGCCTTTGTAGCAGCCGAATGTTTTTCTGGTCATAAGTAGATTCTAATTTGTTTTATACTTGAGTAAAATTTGATTCAAATCAGAAACAAAAAAGTTATAAGGATATCTTCATTTTAAGTGAGTCACACTGTATATTTAAGGAAATGTACAGATTTCGACAAAATATTACGTTAGCAAATACGTCGAGTGTTGTAAAATAAAAATTGTTTTGTAACTGTGATTTGAAGAGCTAAGTGGATAAAGGTGTTATGTCACAAAAACACGTTATTGAGTAATTTAACTCGAAAGTTTTTAGGCGAGAACTTTTTTGTTATAACGACTATATAGCTTGCATTTTGCGATGATATTGACATTTGATATACTTTTCAGAGACAAATAACTAAAGTTGTCAGTTGTCATTATTTTCGAAAATTTTAAAAAATTAATGTACATAACTTTATCCGTTCATAAGTTTCTCTGAAATGAATAAGGAATTAGTGAATAAAAGTGTTAAGAAATTAAACATATTTTATTATTATTAAAACATTGTACAATTTTTAGGTAGTCGGACAGTTCTACGGTTTTGAGCCATAGTTTGGTCATTTCCAAGTATGTTGTGATAATACGGCCTTACCATTCATTTATGAATGGTAATTGTTCTTTAAGATTGGCCAGTTTTCCTACACTTAGGCTGCCCTTGTTTTCATTAAACACCGTTAGAGCAATACAGTCGGAATTTATCTTATGCATATTCCTTTTCTTTAAAATATCGACTTTGTAAAATGGAGTCATTTCATCTAGTGATGTAATAGTAGCACCCATAGGTGCCATTTTATACCTTCGTGAAAATAAACTTTTTCATTGTTCAAGTTTTTCTTCCTGTTGTACAAATTGAGTTTTGAGGCAATTCCATCAATATCCTTGAAATGATTCTTCATATCTATGACAACGGCGTCTTTGGGAGTTCTTAAAATTTCTCGATACTGGTCCGGAACGTAGATGTTTTGATGTTTCCTTACAATTTTCTCGACTCTGCCAAAGTCTCTGTCTGAATCTAAATATGAATGTCCCACCTCCGAAAATTTGTGGTCGATAACTTTAAATTCTCTCTTTAAAATCAACAACTGGTAAAGTGTAATGATATTGAAGTTTTTATTTTGTCCACCACAGGAGTCGGGCCATATTATAATGTGATCGATCTTTTCTTGGAAATATTCATTGTAAATTTGTGAAAAGGTATGTAAGCAACTAGCAATTTCTAGGCTTTCACGGCTGGTCATATCTTCAGTCCATGTGAAAAAGAACGTTTTTTTTTTCAGTATTCCTCAATGTATGTATGCCAAGGTTGTAAAACCACATTTGACGAAGGTAAAAGCTTTCAATGTACCTAATTTTGACAGCGGCATGGTTTTCTGAAGATCTAAAGTAAGAAAGCAAATCGTTCTTTCTACTGTAACTTTTGCTCCGTCATGCTTTTGTTGTTCGAAAGCTAGTTTGTAATTTTCTCCGTATTCTTTAGTATTATTTATTTATTTATTTATTTATTTATTTATTTTTTAACCCAATAGATGTAAGCATAGCGAACCCTGTAATTCTTAAACGATAACTTTACAAACCCAAATGACCTTTGACTTGATTGGCGTAATTATCATACTTATTATTTTTTCCGCAAGAATTTCGGAATTCGCCAGATTTGCCTTAAACAATTTAATGCTCTTTCAAAATATTGGGTGGGCAGAAGCCATACCAGATATCACTTTTGCTCTTGTCATAAAAATTTCTACGGTCCAGCCCTCTTCTACTTGTCAGCATAAAAATATTTGTACAGAAATCAACACCGCAAAGCGTCACTTTCCAGTAATTCTGATTTACAGACTAATTTGCTAGAATACTTTGGTAAATTCGTATTTTATTATTGCATTTTATATTGATAATGTTTTGTTTTTAAAACATTATTAAAACTTGCCTGGGAAGAAATTGCCACTATGTGACTGATTTCTGCTGAATTGCCAAAAGGTATAAATGTGTTTACAGCAATTAGATACTCAAGTACCATCTCGACTCTTGTATCATCTCATACCATTTCGAAATTGAACGAAATGAATATATGGATTAAAACACTCTAAGCACTATTTCCAAATATCAGCCAATTTATAAACATCTTACATGATTCATGAAATCGTTTATTCATTGCCATTTGTAATATCAGTTTACTACGACTGGCCATTTTCACTATAATAGTAAGAAACACTTAACACAACTTGTCACATTACTGTCAATATAACATAACTTTAAAAGCAATGTGTTTTGGATTAAAACAATTTAATATCGCACAGTAATGGATAAAGGTGGTATGTGATCATGGCACCTTTATCCATTAAATTATATAAAAACCATATGTACATAACACCTTTATCAAACATTAAAACGCATTTAGGAAAGGTTTATTATCCCAAAAACTTATTGAAATGATAGATTATAAGTTAAAATAGTTGTCTGTGTAGAAATCTCAAATTTTTCAAAAATGTCGCATAACACCTTTATCCACTTAGCTCTTCATTTATTAGCAGACCACGGTAAACCGCTTTGATAGAAATATTCAAGGTACAGGGTGATTCACCATAAATGTCCCCCCCTCTAATTTGGTTATTTCTGGATCGATTCGAAAATTTCAAAAACCAAATTAAATCATTTTCTAGCAAGTTTTTATACGTCATATTGAGAAAATAATGAGGTCCAAATCTAACCGTATACAGGGTGTTACTTGATTTTTTAAATGGAACACCCTGTATCTAACTCGAGAATCACAATCCTCATTTTTCTCTGATTTAAAAAATATAATATTTCACATGGCTATCTTCTATAGTTTTTCTAATATTTACAAGAACGTTTATAAATTACAAACTGACCAGAAAATTTTAAGTAGGCATTGAAAACGATAAATCACCGAAGTGTCAGACTGAACTATAACAGTTAGTAATTTTATATTATCGAAAGAGAAAGCTTATCGTTATCGATACAAAATGCCCTATTATAGCGATGATATCAGATTAGACATATTAACGGTATATCTCAGTAATAATAAAAACGCTAGATCTTCAGTGAGAGAGTATAGGAGACTATATCCGAATCGCCCCGTTCCAAGTCGGAAAACTTTTCAACGCATGTTGGTCAAGATAAATGATACAAAGACACTGAAAAACAAGAAAAAAATAAGGAATATTGATGAAAACCGTGAATTGAATATTTTGTTATATTTCGACGAAGATCGAAAGAAATCTCTCAGAGATTGTTCAAGAAACTTAGACTCTTCACAAATATAAATATAAAGCTCGAAAACCAAGTGTATTACAGAAATTATATCCCAATGATAATATCGTGAGGAACAATTTTTGTCAAATTATGCTGGAAAAGCACAGAGAAGATCCACTAATTTTCAATCATATTTTTTGGACCGATGAGGCATCATTCAGCACATCTGGAATAAATAATAGAAAGAATAATCATTACTGGGCACCAGCAAATCTCCATATAGTGGAAGAAATCCAGTTTCAAGGCCGCAGAACTTTAAATTTGTGGGCTGGCATATTCAATAACAGGGTAATATATAAATTTTTTGAGGGCAATATGAATGGCGTTAAATATTTAGATATATTAAGAGAAATTATCGAGAATAACGTAGATAATCTTCCTCTGAATCAAATGATTAGAACCATCTGGCAGCATGATGGAGCCCGTTATCACAATAATGTTAATGTAACAACATTGTTGAACCAGAATTTCAACGAATGGATAGGTAGACATGGACCTATAACGTGGCCCCCTAGAAGTCCCGATCTCACGCCGCTTGACTTTTTTTTTTGGGGCTATATGAAAAATGAAGTTTACAAAACAAGATCTGATAATATCGATGAATTGAAAGAAAAAATCATTGAAGTAATTGATCACATCAATACGAGCAATATTTTGGAAAATGTATCCAGAAATTTTAATAAAAGAATGAACTTGTGTGTAGATAATAATGGTTCCCACATAGAACAATTGTAATTTTTCTGTTGCTTTCCTTCAATAAATTACCTGCTTTGTGTTCAAAATAATTTTATTTTTTGTTAGGTATTTCATCAAATAAAATTAAACTTATTATGCATCAATAATTACAAAAAGTGCCTTTCTGGCATTCCACTCCGGATGCTATTTATCTGCTGCGCTAAGCGCCATGGATGTCGGAGCGCTGGTCGGAAGAGTAAAGGCAGTTAAAATAATTGAAAAATGCTTCATCGTTTTCAATGCCTACTTAAAATTTTCTGGTCAGTTTGTACTTTATAAATTATCGTCATTCTTGTAAATATTAGAAAAACTATAGAAGATATCCATGTGAAATGTTATATTTTTTAAATCAGAGAAAAATTGGGATTGCGATTCTCGAGTTAGATACAGGGTGTTCCATTTGAAAAAATCAAGTAACACCCTGTATATGGTTAGATTTGGACGTCATTATTTTCTCAATGTGACGTATAAAAACTTTCTAGAGAATGGTTTAATGTGGTTTTTGAAATTCTCGAATCGGTCCAGAATTAACCAAGTTAGAAGGGGGGACATTTATGGTGAATCACCCTGTACATAATTGATTTTTTTTTATTAATCATCGGTTTTCGCTGGCGAGTATCTCGCAAACTATAACACATAGGAATAAAATGAATATAAACATTTAATTACGTTTAATTTTGCATAGATTACATTTTTCCATACGACGCGACGCATCGTTTCCGAGTTATAAGCGAAGAATCGAAAAAAGGAAACTTTTCACCCCCCCTGAAGCGGCGGGGTTAGGAGCGGGGACTTTTAGCATTTTTACTTCCTAACTACCCCCAACACATTCTTGAAGAGGAAAATTCTCCCCTCCTAAATGTTCTCTACACTCCCCTTTTGGGCATTCATTGATTGGACTATTATCCGAAGTGAGATCACCAAGTTATTGTACTATGGTTATACGTAAAATATGTATATAACCTCTTTTGTAGAGAATTTTCTAGCCTTAATTTTCTGTAATAGCCAAAAATGTCATACGACCCATAGGAAGCAGGGTATTTGCGAAAGAACTGATTTCTGTGACTTTTGATCTTGAATAACTGAAGACGCAAGCGCGATATCATGGGGACATTTGAGACATTATTTGTAATGTCAAAATAAAGGCGTATGCAAAAATTCAGCTCACTTGGATTTTTTTAGGAGAAGGACCGTCATGTCACTGGAGTATATAGCTGTAGTTATTTTATTACAACCATAAAATAAGTAAACACTGCATGCTATCTGTCTTTTACATAACTCCTCAGTGTACCTACTGACCTACTCAACATCAGCGGTCATTTGATTACATAAATTATAATACCCAAGGAATTCTTAAGAACTGCATTATCGGCCAGTGATATTTTCAGTTTATTACTATTTGTAGTGTTTTTAGTATTTAACGGTATTCTTAAACACATGTTAATACGGTGTCGGTGATATCAGCTAACATGAAAAACAAGACCAAAATTAGATCACAGGTCGCAATTAGCCACTTGCCATTTTTTATTGTTATTTTATCTTTTAGCAGCCGTGTCTCTATTATTGACACAGTTATGCACAGAAAAGTGCATGATAAAACGGAATAGAATACTTTACAATATTACCATTTACAGATTGTTGATATATAATCTGAAAACACTTGATTTATTAAGTATAGAATAGAAATCTGTACTTTTAAATAAACAATTACCCAATAAAGGCTTAGCTCGTGGGTCTAGTTCAGTGAACTAAGCAGTAATAGTGAAAATATAAAGGTGGGCGGTATCGGGGATGTAATTCGACACTTTTTCCTAGATCCCCGAACAAATTAAAAAAAAAATTGATAGGCTTTTACAGACAACTTTATAGAATGGTATTAGGGTATTGAAAACTAAAGAAAGAACAAAAAATTTTTCTTGTGCGAAAATCATATATTTTTTTTTGTTGACTTCAATAGTCTGGTAACATTCTATCAGGTTTTCTCTAAAAGCCTATCAGAATATTTTTTCAATCGGTTCAGGGATGTAGAAGAAATTGCCGAATTACGAAATCATTTTTTTAAGCACGTCACTCTTAATCTACGCCATACAGTTAAAGCTGAAATATATAACGTATTCTCATAAAAAAAACAACAAACAATAATATTTCGTATACAAATATCTGCCCATATTTACAAAAATGTAATTATTAGCCGTTTGTAAGATTTCAAAAAATGATTGATATACGTATTTATGACTATTAAAAAAAAATTCCAAGCATACGTTAAAATATACTGCATTAAAAAAAAAACGAAAAATAACCAATGGCTGCTGTTTTTATTTAGTTTTCTTGAGGTTAGAAAATTTATTTAAATAATTTTAACCTACACAGTTGTACAGAAATATGTATTACAACTCCTGTTGCATAGACTTTAGCTGTAGAATCTCCCAATTGACTAAAACATATTAAAAAATTTGGCCTATTCCCGGATTTTTCCTACTACCACGTGAAAATTAAAAAAATATTTAGCGGGCCAAAAAAAGTTCCTACAATGAAAAAATCGCTGCCCAAGGAATCACAACTTCCACATCCAGATTTGCTACCTATGTCTCTCACAACGAACAAATGTTGTATGTGGAAATAACTGTTTATGGAATTTTAATAATATAATATTTGAAATCGTCTACCCCAAAAACGCATAAAACGATATCCCACATCAGTAGTGGGGTGGTGGTAGTGGGAATGGGTAAAGTAAAACAAAATTGAGGCCTTTGGTTCTTGTACACACACTAAACCACATTTTTTTTCCACCTCCTTTTATAATGTGGTAAGGGTAGTAATAGAGGTGGCCAGGTGAGAAGTTAGACCTAGACTTGGATGGGTGATGGTGGTCAGACCATCTAAGAGGCACCGCGTAGCGGTGCAGTTGCTAGCAATCCTAGTAAAGACACCTTATGGACAATACAGGGTGAGCACAATAAGCCCAGGAGGCTTCAGTGCCCTCGGAGTAGTATACAGACGAGCCCGGGAGGAGGGGGCTTTAGTCAGTAAGAGTCTGACACTTCCAATATACCACTGATTGACTGGAGCCCATGAGCCCTCTTAAAAAAAAAACATGGATGTGGCCAATGCCAAAAATTTCTTTGAGCCATTAGCTTCTCTTGTATATATTAAATACCAATTTTATGGACTTTTACCTGCTTGATTTACCTATTTACCCTCATTTACCCCAATTTACCCCCAAACCTTCAATCGAATAAGATGAGAATATAATCTAGTTCCAGATCTCGCTAAAATACGTACGTGTACTAAACAAGTCAATATCTTAAACGGTTCCAGAGTAATCTTGCACACAACAAAGTTACAGAGAGACCGACGGACAGACATAATTTTTTTTTGCTTAAACTTAAAATCTTGACGTGTCAAAGCGTTCCATAAGACGGTAGACTCAATATGGCGTACTGAAATCTTAAAAAAAATATCTAACAAATCTGGTTCGATAGCCTTCATCTCTTTAGGTAAGAATTCGATATTATAACTTTCGAAAATAAGATGGTAACTTCAATATGACAGACTGAAAATTGTTTTTTAAATTGTTATGCAGTCTGCAATTTGGAGCTGTCGTTTTATTTTTGGAAATTATAATATCAAACAGATTCTCAATTAAAGAGATGAAAGGTATTGCACCACTTCTTTTTCAGATTTTCAGTCCGCCATATTGAAACGCCGTCTTGTTTAAAAAAATTTTAGCAGCTAATTTGTAATTAAGGAACACAAAAACTTACAGATATTACTTTTAGCGCACGTGCTGAATATTCTGAATTTTATCCAACTATTCGGGAAAATTCGCTACTGTGCAAAGCGACGCACAGTGGTCCCAAATTGAGTTCTTTGGTTCAAAAATGGCTAGAGAGCGCGAATCTTGTCGGAAATGAACAATTTTTTTTTTTTAATTAATGCTTACCAATTAAACCATTTTTTTGGCCTTAATATAATAAAAAAGGACATTTTTTTGTTGGAATTTCGGTAAGCTTTAATTAAAAAAAATTGTTCATTTCCGACAAGATTTGCGCTTTCCAGCCATTTTTTTTTTAACTTAATATAATAAAAAAGGATTTTTTTTTTCAAAATTCGGGCTCCGAGGATTTGTTGGAATTTCGGTAAGCTTATTTAAAAAAAAAATCGTACATTTCCAACAAGATTTGCGCTTTTTAGCCATTTTTGAACCAAAAAACTCAATTTGGGACCACTATGCGACGGTTCCCCAAAGTGAGCTCGTTTCAATCGCTTGAGTTAATTTAAAAAAAGGTTTAGTAAGTTGTAGAGTTACAGGAACACTGATTTCTTAAAGAATTACTGTCAATTTCTACAGAGAGAAATTACAAAATGGTGTAACTTCGCCATTTTTTTCACGAAACGAAACTTTTTTTTAATTACGCGATTAGTGAAAATAAACTTTTTTTGAAAAATGAATTTTTGCATAAATAATATTTTAATCTAGATATGCTGTAGCGCTGATAGTAAACTACAATTTGAGCTTTTACTAGTCAAAATTCGTTAATCCCCATTCCTCCAGTCAAATCGGAACAATAAAGGATGAGGGCCCATAAGGCCGGTTTTCGACCTTTTTTATTTTTGGTTAAAAAATTTCGAAAAACATTTTTTTTTATCATATATATTCAATATCTAATCTATTCCACCCCAAATCGAACTTCCCCAACCCATCCTTCTTCATGTAACCTCATTAAATTATTTAACCCCATGCTCTCCCTACTACTATACAATACCCCAACACCCCCAACACCCCCAACCCCCACAACTTAAACCTATATGCTGCTACCAGACATAAAATAGTTTTAAAAGGACTTTTTATTTACATTATTAATTCCTCTTATACCCCCCTCCCCTCCAACACTTTCCTCCCGAGCCATTCTGTTGTGTAGAGAATTTTTTTTGTTTTTTGTCTGTTGATTTAGAGCTTATAGTCATAGGAACCGGGGTGGCAGGGGTGGCAATGCCAGAATGTTTAGTAGATGACCCCAGGTATAATATAAACCGGTCCCTAGAAGCGGACATCCTCCGAGGTCTTTGTAACTTCATTCCGAATGTGACAGTTACACGAAGCCCACCGAGTTGTTTATTTCACGCATGTTATTGTAGTTACAGAAAGTGCTGTAAAAATTTAGAAAATTGTGGCATTAAAATACATTAAAATGGATTCTCCTCCACAAGGTATGTATAATTAAATAAAATATAGAAAACATTTTTTCTTTATCAAGAAAAAAGTTTATGTTTCATTCACACTCGTTCAATGGTTTTTTTTTAAGTTGTCCGTTGAACATTCTTGTAAAAAATATGTAAATATTGGCTGCCTTTAGGAGCCATTATTGTTTTTGTGATTGTTTTTTTTTGACACGGTTCAAAATACAGCGATGCATTAACTTTCGTTTATAGTGTTGTTTTAGCATAAAAATTCCATTTAAACGTAACAATTTATAATATTTATGTGTTATAAACAATTTTTGAAAAAATTAAAGCGTTTTGTTGTGTCAAAAATAATTATTGAAAAATTACTCATTTTTCGGTTGGAATTTATAAAATGCCCAAAAGTATGTAAAATTGAATTTAAATTGATTAGTTAATTTAATTTTTTTAATTTGAATTGAAATTCGTAATCAGCGACCTTGAAAACTCCCGAATACCAATTTTCAATTGAAATTATTAACTTTTCTCAAATGTTTGTCGCCATATTGGAGCCGCCATTTTGCTTTTGAAAAAACTATTACCAAATTCGTATTCGGCCTCAAAAACCCCCGAATACCAATTTACAATTAAAATGCTTTACTTTTCTCAAACGTTTGTTACCATTGGAGTCGCCATTTTGTTCTTGGAGAAAATATTATCAAATTCGTAATAAGTGACCTCGAAAACCCCAGAATACCAATTTCCAATTGAAATGACTAACTTTTCTTAAACGTTTGTCGCCATATTGGAGCTGCTATTTTGTTCTTGAAAAAACTATTGCCAAATTCGTAATCAGCGACCTCACAAACCCCCCAAGTGAAAATTTTCAAAACCATTACTCCATTTTTCGACTTTTGGCCAGCTTTTCCGGATTCTGGCCCACTGTGCGCCGCCTCGAGCCTAGTCAATGTGAACCTCGATGGCCGTTCTCTGATTTATTTCATGTAAATTTTAGTTCTTTGTTAAATGCGTGTGTCTTACCGATGGCAATAATAATGATGTTATAATAGAATACATTTCAAACAAAATAATAATTTTATGTGTGTACCTACATTATATGCATGTTGCTTCAAAGAGAAAATTGTGATATGTTAGAGGTCCAAAGTTTTCTTGAAAGTGTCTATATACTTGCCTATATAGTTGCAGAAATGCGTTCAAAATACCATGAGATCCTGGAAGAAGCTACTTTTATAGCAGACAGTTGAGGAGTCGAAAATATTTTCAAAGTAAAATGACAGGGAAGAGTGAAGACATTTTTCGTTGAACTAAGTAGTGATACCTAGAATATTTTCAGATGGAGAAAAAAGTTTTCTATCTGGTTGTGGACATTTTAACGTCTCAATTGAAAAATCATTTTTCTAGTTTTTATAACATTTAAGGTACTCACTACTCAATCCGTGACATATTTTAAAAGCCAACGATGATGAACTCTATATCAGTGCGAAGATATTGGAGTGATGAATATGAAAGCGATCTAATAGGAAAATTTCCCTCACAATTGCTAGATGTTAAAGCAGCATTAAAAAGTGAAATTGCGTTAAACACCAGTGCTAAGAACATGGCAAAAATGTTTGTGTACACGCATTTCACAACATTGATCAATTTTTCCTATGGTGGTATGGCTATTACATTATTTTTAACGCTTCCGGTAACCACACTAACTGCAGAACGATTATTCTCAAAACTGAAATTAATTAAGTCGTATTTGAGAAACTAAATTTCTGAGAGTAGACTCAGTGATTTGTCTCTTTCCAGCATTGAAAATTAGCGTGCAAATTCTACTAAATTTGAAGACTTAATTAATCTATTTGCTGAGAAAAAGCCAAGGAAAAGAAGCTTTTGAAAAATACATCTTAATTTGATTTTTTAGTTTTTATGTTTATCCTCATTTTCTAAAATCATTTTTAAAGTAATGGTCACTTTATCTCATATGTGTTTAATGTTTATAAAAAATTACTAAAAATAGCATGGTCGAGGACGCGCTTTCGCGGCATTGCCACCCGACGCTAAGTTACGTAGCTACTCCACTGCTTATAGTATATGTACTTTTGTCTGATTTTTTCAGGACTTAAGGCTAACTATCTTTGTTCTTATTTTTGTTGCTTTGGACGTAGGGAGAGGGACTAAAACGGCCGCAAGGTTATTAGGCCAGGCAAATCTCAGTGTAAAATGAGTTTGGCGTGAACTATTTGGGGACAGTTATTTGTTTACCGCAATGGATAGCTCTATTAATGTAGAATAAGTACATAAAGTCGCAAAAAATCCCGACGTGAGCCAAAGCAGCAATTTAGAAAAAACGAACGCCAGAGACATTTTCTTTAAAATCATATATCTTAGTAACCGTTGCTCCGATTTTTGATTTCTTTTTTTTGTTCCATTCCTCACTTCACATTTTACAGAAAATATGATTACATATTTTACGATAAATTAAACGATAAACTTAGGAAATTAAAAAATAATTTAAATATTACGGACATTTGAACTTTTCTAAACTCGAGACGTTTGTACTGAAATATCTAGTCAATTTTGGAAAAAATAATTTTAATAAAAGTTCTAGAGCATACAATTAGCTTTCATTTGTTTTTTGGTCGATGTTACTAACTCAAATATTAACGGAGTAATAGTTATTTATATATAAAATTGTAATCATTTTTAAGAATGTACATTAAGTATAAAGGGTGTCCTATCCAGTCAGTGTTCTCTCGGAATATTGTGCAAAACGGCTAACTTTATAAAAAAACTTTCTTAACAAAATTTTCAATGTTTCGTCTCTACTACAACTTAAAATTATTTTCAATTATACAAGGTGTCACAAAAACGAGTCACACAAGAAAGTATAATTTTTTAAATAGAACAGCCCGTATTTCCTTAACGCCAGTTAAGCCTCCAAGGGCCCTGTATTACACCTTAAAATATTTTGCCAAGTTATTTTTTTCTGTTTTTTTTTTGGCAGTTTACAAACATTTTTGACTGGAATATCTCCGCGATTTATTAATTGTTATTTCTAAAAATGTGGGATGTTGTTTGATAATGATGTATTTACTGAAAAACATTTTTGAAATAAATCTTTAGCATATATGGTGTCCAAAATATTTGCGTACATTTCTTGATATTTAATTATTATTTTCCTCATTTTTTTTTAAATGGAATGCCTAGGTATACTTTTTTTACATGAATGAATAAAACATACAATTCCTCACATTTTAATATATCTTTATTTCTATTTCAAACGTTTTTTGATATATGATTATATCAAATAATTTTTGCGTAAATTAAGGTGCTCTTTATTTTAGCATTAAAATCTATATTGTAATATGTTGCACCCCTTAAAATTTAAGGTTATGTTACTAAAAAGTAGGCAGACTTCAACAGATCGAATGTCTGAATGAATGTAGTGTATTTGCACCTACTCGAGAAACCTACCAGAAGTTAGTTCTGGTGACATCTGGAATTATCTAGAGAATGGTGGCGTCATCACAGAAAAATCGAGATCTGTCATTTTTAGGTAAAAAAGACCGACCGCATTCTCAGCGAGTAGTTCAGAAAGTTCAGAAAGTATAGAAAGTGAGGTTAAGAGTTCAAAGATAAACAAAGTAATAAACATTGTGATTTTAGTCAGTAAAGTGTATTTAAATTAATAATAGTATTGTGAAGTATCCAGTAAATATTTAATAAAGTGTGTTAGTGGACATCTCTTGTTATAATTTTTGGAAACCACGGAACTTGCAAGGGGTAGTTTCCTAAGGGTGGAAACACGTCACAATTGGTGTCAGAAAGCGGAATTTTATGACAAGAGGAGCTCTGAAGTTGTGCTGGAGTGTTCGAGAAGTATTCTCGAGGTTTAGTGCTAACACGGAGGACTCATTTACTGGACATTTGTTCGAGGGTTATTTTCGAACAGGAAAATAGTGTTAAGTGCATTTTTGAGACATTGTAGAACATTTTATTAGGACATTAGTGTGATAATTAAATCCTTTGAACTGAGAAGTGATAGAGACACTGAAAAAGACTCATTTAGTGCGTGAAAATTTCTAGAACTTTTCTGTTTGGACATTAGTGGAGATTATTAAATTCTCTGAACTGGATAGTGACAAAAGACTCTGGATAAGACTTTTTCGTGCTATTTCGAGATTTGTCTGAAAAGTTCCATTACCGATATTGACGTGACAGTTACATTTATTTTATTTTAATTTCGTCGTATGCCCGTAACAACAAGAAGTATGGCATCCGATAAACAAATACAGGACTTATTCGAACAATTCCAAAAAATGATGGCGCAGCAACGGCAGGAAGACAAAGTAGAACAGGAGAAAAAACGTCAAGAGGAAGAAAGAAGACGTCAAGAAGAAAGGGACGAATTAAAGAAAATGATGGAAGATCAGGAAATAAGACGTCAGAAAGAAAAAGAGGATGAAGAAACAAGACGTCAGAAAGAAAAAGAGGATGAAGAAAGAAGACGTCAAGAAGAGAAAGACGAATTGAGACAAATTATGGAAGACCTGAAGATACGACAGCAAGAGGAGAAAGAAGAACAAGAAAGACGACATCAAGAGGAAAAACAGGAGCAAGAAAGACGCCAGGAAGAATTAAGGAAAATTCTAAATGAACAAATCAAAATACAACAGGACGCTATAATTTCTGCCAATGAAGTACTAAAATGTGAAGTCAAAGAAGAGATAAACAAGGTCGAAGGTAAAGTAGGAGTAGTCGAGACAGAAGTCAGTCAAGTAAAAGGAGAAGTAACCGAAGTTAAAGAGAAAGTAAACAAGTTCGAAGAAGAAGTCAAAGGAGAAATAGACCGGCTTAAACGACAGTTGAGAGATAGAGGAAGCCAGCAAGTGGTATTATCAGGACAGCGACTAAAACCTCCTTCTTTTGATGGCCAAAGTTCCTGGACGACGTACAAGAGGCAGTTTGAGGCAGCAGCGTGTGCGAACAATTGGGTTGTTGACGAATTTTCAAAAATGGTGAAAGATGGTAGTGGAGGACTTAATTTAGTTATATATTTAATTTGGAAAAAAAATTCTTAGCGCAACATATTTTAAAAAATTGTTAAACTTCGACTATTTGAATGTGCCGCGAAAACGGTAGTGACATCATAACGGCAGTTAGATGTGAACTTATAAGCAGAACAGATGAAGACGAATAAGTTGACATTGCTGACAAGAAAGAAAATAACCTCTTATGTCAAAAGTAAATTTGACGTTTAGCTAGCAGTGATTGATGTTTGCACTTATTGTTAATATATTTTTACAAAACGACTAAGGCAGTATCTGTAAAAGCGAATTCTGACATTCTACTTGCGGTAGATATATTTATGGTCATCGAATTTTTAAAAAGAGACGATCGTTTTGACATTGCAATGGTTGGAAGTGCAAAAGCTGCAAGGTACCTACTTACGTTACAGGTTACAGCTCTGCTATAATAGACAGTACAAACTATTGTAATTTCTGCAAGAACTTCCTTTAGCTTATCTTATTAATATTACATAATATGCCTAATATGTATTTTATTATTTAATTTAGATGAATTTGTTAACTATACTTTGTATTTTATTAAATATTTCCTTTTCATTGTTTTATTTCCTATTAACTATATACATGCGTATCTAACTGAAAACAACAAAATAAGTTTATCTACTAAAGAAATTATTTATTATCCATTGATACTCACTTCTAAGAAGAGTCAGAATGAGACTTATGAAGATATCAAGAAAGGTCTGTATTATAACAAAAAATAATAAATAGGTAAGTACTTTATGCTAGTATCTATCTAAGCAATAAACAATGATATGTATTTATAACACACATAATTCAAAGGGCATTTATAACTACAATCCAACGCATTCGTAGCCATTTCCAACTGATTGTGTTCACCGACTTTAGACGACTTTCACAGTTTGTTTCGTATAGTTTTTCAACGGCGAGTTTTTAAATTTCCTTTCTTAATTTATTGATCATCCTAGTATTATGGGGCGTCTAGGGAGCTTCATAAATAATCAATAGCTAACAAAAACAACTCACTTTATTCCAACATAAACTAGATAAAATACATAAAAGCAGATTAAAGCCATTTCCATCCTTTTAGGATTTTTAGGAAGTCAAAGCATGAATAACATTTTAATCTCGAGCCGTTAAGAATACACCCTGTTTTATCCACCAGTTTGGCGGGTAATTTAAATTTGTAACAGCTAGAACGCCACACAAGTCTTGTAATGCGGCCGTTTTTCCTACAACATAAACCCATATTAAAAATCAAATTCCTACATTAAGATACAACTTACCACAAATAAAACGCTTAGAATACATTGTAATTTGTTACTTTACTTGACATTGAAATGGTCTCTGGTGGCTTTGAATCATTCATTATTACGTTCAGCGTTTATTATTGGAACACAACAGTTTTTCTGGTGAATTGGTGGTATTATTTACACAGTACGGCAGAAAACACTATCTGTACTTATATTTATCCATAACTAGATGCTGTTAAACTATACCGAATTGTAACCTATGAACGTCAGTTGAATTTGACGTTAAATATAATATCAGATTAAACTGTGGTGATTGTCTTTTTTCTCCGTCGCTATCAGCGAGTTTCTAAATTAGTACCCGTTTCTCATCGTTTTATAACTAACTTCTCTACAGACTGCCGTTATTATGTCATCTCCGTTTTAAATGCATGTATTTTTGTAATTAATATAATATTATAAGACTTTCATTTCAACTTCTACATGTTTCTAATGATTTTTTATGAATAATTGTTGTTTTTTAACATAGATTCTCCTCAAATTTTAACTTAGTGCAACAACCCAATTGGGATAATGAGGAAAAGGCCATGGCATTAGTTCTAGCATTAAGGGGCCAAGCTTCAGAGTTGCTCCAAACCATCCCAGTTGAGAAACAAAGGGACTTTAAAGTCTTGGAGGCTGCATTAGACTTGAGGTATGGCGATCAACACCTTGCCCAATTATACCAGACTCAGCTGAAATCCCGGATGCAAAAAGCTGGGGAAAGTTTACAAGAATTTGAAGCTGCGATAGAGAGACTGGCACACCTGGCGTATCCGAGTGCACCTAAAGAATTCCAGGAACAATTAGCCGTGGGGGCCTTTTTAGATGGTATAAGGGACAAAGAGGTCAGGCGAGTTCTGAGGCTGACGAGACACCAAAGTAGTAGCGAAGCTTTGGTGCGTGCACTCGAAGTAGAAGCCGCTTACAGGGATACTCCAAGGTCGAGAGTTCGAGCTGTGACTCTCGAAGAATCGCAACCAGAAATGAACCAGAACCCCTTGCTGACTGAGATGCAGAAAATATTCACCAAATTATGCGATAAATTGGATGGCCTCGGAAAGCAGGAGAAACAACAAAATAAAGGAAAGCCGAGCGGAGGTATTAAATGTTTCAACTGCGGCAAGGTGGGACATATGAAACGAGACTGTCGACAGCAGAACTCGGAGAGTCGAGTAAATGCTGTGAATGTTGAAGAGAAGCAGGAAAACTAAAGATAGCCAGCACCAAGGGGGCTGTGTTGGCTAGGGAATGCGGTGCCCCCAGAGAAATAAAGATTTCCCAGCTTCAAAGAATTCCAAGCAGTCTGTTGTTGCAAGGATATGTGAATGGAAGAAAATGCGTGTTTACTATTGACACCGGTGCTACGTCATCAATAGTGCGGCCAGGGTTTATATCAGGCTTGCAGATTGACAAGAGGCAAAATGGAGTAATCATTCGGACAGCCACGGGGGACAGGGCTGCGGTCCATGGAGAAGTCGACTTGGAACTGCAGGTTGGACGGTTGAGGTTCAATTACAAGGTCATTGTGGCTGACATTATGGATGATTTCATTTTGGGTCTGGACGTCATGGGAGAGCAGGGATTTATTGTTGATGTAGGGGAGCGAGTCTTAAAAATTGGAAATGAGGAATTTATTCTGGCAACCGCAGACGACCAATTCCATAAAGCGAGATTGTTAACAACACAGACGATCAAGATTCCTGCTCATTCAGAACAAATGATCGATGCTGCCGTAGAAGGAAATCCTGGAGGGTACCGTGTTGGCCTAGTCGAAGATGACGAATCGATTAAGTCCCTATCCAATATTATTGTGGCGAGAACTTTAACCCGGACTCAAGACAAAATCCCAATTAGAGCTGTTAATTTAAATTCCCACTCGGTGACAATTAAGGAAGGCAAACCGATTGGCTCCTATGAACCGGTCACATGGGTAGCGAGGTGCGAGGAACAAACAGAGGGAAGTTCGTCTACGAAAATAGACCAGGAAGTTTTGACCTTGCTGAGTACCCAGTTGGAGCATTTATCTGAGGATGAACGAAGGGAGGCAATCAAGTTCCTGGAAAAGGAAAGTTCAGTATTTGCCAAGAATACAGAGGCCCTTACAAAAACAGACATAGTCCAGCATCGGATAAATACTGGCGACTCACCAGCTATTCGACAACCACCTAGGAGGCTTCCATTAGCGAAACAAGAGGATGCCTCGGCAATGATAAACAAGATGCTGCAAGATGGAGTCATTGAGGAGTCAACGAGTCCCTGGTCATCGCCAGTAGTTTTGGTTGCCAAGAAGGACGGAACATTAAGATTTTGTGTCGATTATCGAAAATTAAATGATGTCACGAAGAAAGACAGTTACCCATTACCACGAATTGACGACACGTTAAGCACGTTGGCAGGCTCACGATGGTTTTCTACGTTAGACCTTAGGAGTGGATACTGGCAAGTGGGGCTTCATCCTGATGATAAGGAGAAGACAGCGTTTTCAGCAGGCAGTGGTCTTTATCAATTTACTGTGATGCCTTTTGGACTTTGCAATGCGCCAGCTACCTTTGAAAGATTGATGGAATTCGTACTGCGAGGGCTAACCTGGAGGACGTGCCTGGTTTACATTGACGACGTGCGTGTTATGGGACAGGATTTTACAGAACATTTGAAAAATCTTCAAGAAGTATTTGGGCGAGTGAGGAATGCCCATCTGAAGTTGAACCCGAAGAAGTGCCTGCTATTCCAGAAAGAAGTCAAATTTCTTGGTCATGTGGTGTCTTCGGATGGAATACAAACAGACCCCGACAAAATTTCTGCTGTACAAGATTGGCCAAGACCATCTAACGTTCATGAAGTACGGAGCTTCCTTGGCCTCTGCACTTATTATAGGCGCTTTGTGGAAGGATTTGCAGAAATTGCGAAGCCACTACACCGGCTGACAGAAGAGAAAGTGCGGTACCAGTGGACACCGGAATGTGAAACGGCATGGAGAAAATTGAAGGCAGCTTTATGTACTGGTCCTGTGCTAGCATACCCACAACGGGAAGGACTTTTTATTTTAGACACGGATGCCAGCAATTCTTCGGTCGGTTGTGTACTGTCTCAAATCCAGAATGGGCAGGAAAGAGTGATCGAGTTCTTCAGCAAGGTGCTGTCCAAACCGGAAAGAAACTATTGTGTAACCCGGAAAGAGTTACTGGCCATCGTTAAATCAGTGGACCATTTTCATAAATATCTTTATGGACGACTTTTCAAGATTCGGACCGACCATGCTGCATTAAAATGGCTGTTGCAGTTGAAAACCCCTGAAGGTCAACTGGCTCGTTGGATAGAACGGTTGCAACAGTATGATTTCAAAATAGAACATCGACCTGGAAGATCTCATAAGAACGCAGACGCTTTATCTAGAAGACCATGCAAGGAAGATTGCAAGCACTGCCGCCACGTTGAGAAATTGCAGGGTACGGTGGCCGTCAACACTATTAAAATAGAGGTTCCGGACGATTGGACGACCGAAGCCCTGAGACAAGAACAACTGAATGGCACAGAAATTGGGGCTATATTGAGAGCAAAGGAGAAAGGAATTCGACCAGCGTGGAAGGATGTTTCGGATAAGGCAGTTGGATTGAAGGCTTTGTGGGCCCAATGGGATTCACTTAAAGTCATGAACGGGCTGCTAAAGAGAGCTTGGGAAAGCCCGGATGGCAGGGAAGTTGTTATGCGTCTAGTGATTCCCAGGTGTCGAGTACCGAAAGTACTTCAGGAAGTGCATAATGGAGCATCCGGTGGGCACTTCGGCGTTAATAAGACCCTGAATAAAGTACGAGAACGATTTTATTGGGTAAATAGTCGTCAAGATGTGGAAGCTTGGTGTCGCAATTGCAAAATTTGTGCAGCCAGTAAGGGACCACAGACTAGAAGTAGGGATGCAATGAAGCAATATAACGTCGGAGCTCCTTTCGAGAGGATTGCGATCGATATAGCCGGCCCATTCCCAGTAACCAAGGACGGTAACAAGTATATACTGGTTGCCATGGACTATTTTAGTAAGTGGCCAGAGGCCTATGCAATTCCAAGCCAAGAAGCAGTCACTGTTGCCAAAGTCTTGGTAGATAATTTGATATGTCGGTTTGGTGTACCCCTGGAGCTGCACTCAGATCAAGGGAGGAACTTTGAGTCAGGGGTGTTTCAGCAAATCTGCAAGTTATTGGGGATACACAAAACACGGACAACAGCCCTTCACCCGCAATCAGATGGAATGGTGGAACGACATAACAAGACCATGAAAGAACATCTCTCTAAAGTGGTTCATAAGAATCAACGCGATTGGGATCTCCACATACCGTTCTTCCTCATGGCATACAGAGCTGCTATCCACGAGTCTACAAAACAAACACCAGCCCGTGTAGTATTTGGACATGAGATCAGACTGCCGTGTGATTTGATTTTCGGAACACCAGGCGGAGAACAGCTTCCTGTGAACAGCTATGTGGATGAAATGAGTGAACGGCTAAGAAATGTTCATGAGCTGGTTAGAGACCAAATCACCATAGCCAGTGACCGAATGAAGGCTCGATACGACCGTAAGGGTAGTTCAGAAGGGTTCAAGGCAGGAGATCTGGTTTGGCTGTACAACCCACAGCGGAAGAAAGGGAAGTCACCGAAACTTCAACCTCCTTGGGAAGGACCTTATACTGTTATTACCCGAATTAATGATGTCGTCTATCGTATTCAACGAAACAAAAAGTCCAAGATGAAGATCGTACACTTGGATAGACTGGCGAAGTATGTGAAAGAGGCTGAATTGCCTGACCGGGACGTTCAGGCTTAAGGAGGGGGCAGCGTAATATGTTGCACCCCTTAAAATTTAAGGTTATGTTACTAAAAAGTAGGCAGACTTCAACAGATCGAATGTCTGAATGAATGTAGTGTATTTGCACCTACTCGAGAAACCTACCAGAAGTTAGTTCTGGTGACATCTGGAATTATCTAGAGAATGGTGGCGTCATCACAGAAAAATCGAGATCTGTCATTTTTAGGTAAAAAAGACCGACCGCATTCTCAGCGAGTAGTTCAGAAAGTTCAGAAAGTATAGAAAGTGAGGTTAAGAGTTCAAAGATAAACAAAGTAATAAACATTGTGATTTTAGTCAGTAAAGTGTATTTAAATTAATAATAGTATTGTGAAGTATCCAGTAAATATTTAATAAAGTGTGTTAGTGGACATCTCTTGTTATAATTTTTGGAACCCACGGAACTTGCAAGGGGTAGTTTCCTAAGGGTGGAAACACGTCACAATATTTTGTTTTACGTTTTTTTCAATTTTTTTAAATGGAATGCCTATAATTTTTTTAAATGGATGAGTAACGCTTACAATTTCTCACATTTTGATATCGTACACTTTTATGAACGGCTCTTGAGCAATAATTTTTTTTCACGATATTGAAACTACTAACCTAACAACTGCTCAAAATGTCCACCATTTTGATTCAGGTAACACTGAGGTCTCTTAATAAATGAGCGCCGCTGGTTCGTTGGTTCTACTTTATAAACGTCTGACTTCACAAATCCCCAAAGAAAAAACCCACTGAAGTCAGGTCGGGTGACTTAGGCGGCCATGTAATGAGACCTAACATAATTTAATAAAATAATAAAATAGATATTATTTAACAGTTTATTAAAATCTTGGACCTCCTCTTCCTATCCATCTCTCAGGAAACTGACTACTAATGGCCTGACGAACATTTCTACTAAAATGTGGTGGTCCACCTTCAAGTTGTAATCACATATTGTTTGTAATGTAATCAGGAATATGCTCGATTATTTGCGGAAAAATATTTTGCGTAAAATCTAAGAAGACTGCTCCATTCACATTTCCCTCAAAAAAGCGAGGATGAATAACATAATCATGTACAATTCCTCCCCTTATATTTAAACTCTGGTTCTGATTTTTCTGTGCAATATGAGGGTTTTCTCTGGCATAATAATGGAAACTGTGCCTATTCACAAATCCGTTGCGATGAAACGTTGATTCATCCGTGAACAATACAAATTTGAAAAATTCTTCATTTTCTCCAATTTGGTTTTGAGCCAACTGGCAAAAATTTAATCTACGATTTAAATCCACATCCCAAAGCTCTTGATGCAGCTGAGCTCGATAGGAATGAAATTTATTTTTACGAAGACATAGGGAAACACTAGATTCACTGACCTCTAAATCCCTACTTAACTCCCGAACACTTGCCGTAGGATTTTCGATTACCGCTAAAGTAGCCAGCTCATTTTCTTCATTACAATACATTTCGTCCTCTCGCATTCTTTTCATATGCAAAATTTCCAGTACGTTCAAAACGTTCTTTCAAATTTTCTAGAGACCTCACATCAGGACATCTTCTATAGGGATATTTTTGACCATACATTCTTGATGCCAATAAACAATTTCCATCACATTCACCACTAACATAACATTGACCATAGATATTAAATCTTATTGACAATAATTATAATTCGTATTTTTAAATATTGACAATATTAATTCAACTTAATCACGATAATCTTAAACATATTAGAGAAATGTCATAGAGTGAAAAACAAACGCAAAACAAAAGACCAAAGCCATACTAGATTTTAATGCTAAAATAAAAAGCACCTCAATTTACGCAAAACTTATTTGAAATAATTATATCTCAAAAACGGTTTGAAATAAAAATTAAGTGTATAATATTAGAATGTGGGGAATTTTATGCTTTATTCATCCATGTAAAAAAATGGAAATGGAATGCCTATAGCATTCCATTTAAAAAATTTGAGAAAAATAATAATTAAATAACAAGAAATGTAAACAAATATTTTGAACACCCGGTATAATAATAATTTATTTCAAAAATATTTTTCAGTAAATGCATCATTATCGAATAATATCCTACATTTTTAGAAAATACTATTAATAAATCGCGGAGATATGGTAGTCAAAAAAATGTTTGTAATTTGCCAAAAAAACAGGAAAAAAATTATAACTTGGTAACGCTGCATTCGATTGGAAAAAAATATTAGGGTGTAATTCAGGACCCTTAGAGGCTTAACTGGCACTAAAAAATTAGAGGGTATTCCATTAAAAAAATTATACATTCTTGTGTAACTCCTTTTTGTAACACCTTGTATAATTGAAAATAATTTTGCGTTGTTGTAGAGATGAAACATTGAAGGTTTTGTTAAAAAAGTTTTTTTATAAAGTTACCCATTTTTGCACAATCTTCCGAGGAAGCACTAACTGGACACCTTGTATATTTCCAAGAACTCAAGTCTTATTTTCTTCAGTTATCTTCTATTTTATGCCCAAAGATGTAATAACACTTTCGATTGTACATAAAAAGGGGAAGAGAACAAAAAAAAGAAATCTAAAATCGGAGCAATGGTTACTGAGATATATCCTTCTAAAAGAAACGGTTCTGTCGGCCATTTTTTCTAAATGGTGGCTTTAGCTCACATTGGGATTTTTCGGGACTTTTATATCCTCATTTTACATGAATAAAGCTATCCATTTCGATAAAGAAATAGCTGTCCCCGGATAGTTGATACTCAAAATTGGATTTGCCTGCACTATATATCTTTCTATCGATAAAATAAAGTATAAGAAAATCATCGTCATACCATTTTCAGTAGCAGTATGATGATGGCGGGAATGGTTCGGGAGAGTGGGTATTGGGGGGAAGGGTATAAGAGGAATTGCCATTTTATTAATAATGTAAATAAAAAATCCTTTTAAAACTATTATATACTTGGTAGGAGCAGAAAAATGTATTACTTCCACATCCGGTGGAAGTATAGTATACGACAAAAAAATTTAAAAAATTTTTTATTGTTCAAATAGACTTAGAATATCACGAAACGTCGAGATTTTAAGTTAGAGCGAAAAAAAATTTCTGTCTGTCGGTCTGTGGGTCTGTAACTTTTTTGTGCGCACGTTTACTCTGGAACCGTTTGAGATATTGACTTGAAATTTGGTACACATATTATGTACTTTAACGAGATCTAGAACTAGATTATATTTTCATCTTGTTCCGTCGAAGGGTTGGGGGGTAAATTTGGGGAAAATAGGCAAATCAAGCAGGTAAGAGTCCATAAAATTGGTATTTAGTATATACAAGAGAAGCTAAAGTCTCAAAAAAAAAAAATTGCATTAGCCACCCCCATTACACCACCCCTACTCTATTATGAGTCCGTAAAATAGTTATTTTAGGGAACAAATACAAAAAATGATTTTACGAAACAGTTTTAAAAAATACCAAACGGCATATCCTGTTACATATATCCTAGAAATTACCACTTGCAAGCCTCTGCAAAGTCATAAAATCCTTCCACACAAAGTAGGTTTAAGATTTAAATTATAAATCAGTATTTAAATTACATTCTGTTACACAGTAATTAATTCATCAATCAAGATAAGATAAATTATAAACGCCAAAGTATGCGAATAATTTACACCTGCTCTAGTTGTCGCATTTCTTGCCTACTAATTAAATTATGTCGCTGAAATAATTATTTTCCTCCTATATTTCCGATTTTTTGTCCAAGCCATTGTCAACACTTGCAGATTTAATGGCATGAATTGCATAAATTGATACTTTTATTTGAATTTTGAATCGAGATAAGTCACTGCACTTGTGAGAAATACAATTACATCCTGTTGATGCAAAATAAATTAGTTACTTTGAGTCGGATTAGTTTAAAAAAAATTGCCATCCGTAGGTAAATCAATTATTGGTGTATACGAGGTGATTAAGAGGAACATCGCGAATAATTTTGGGCTGCTTCCTTAGATGAATCAAAGAAAAAAGTTGAGCTTTTATATGAGTATATATGAGGTATTCTATGTCACCCGGAATACACACACCCTAGAATAAGAACGTCAGAAAAAATTTTTCATGATGAATAGTAGTCTCGCAAGCAATTGGCTATTTCGAAAATTCATTATGACAAAAACCAGTATAGGTGTTCTGAGTTCGACTTTCGAGAAACAAATAATGACGCAAACCGCGATCGTCTATCTTGGCATTTTGGCATAAATTGGCATTTTTGGATGACCTCCAATTATCAATTGTCGAATCGAAAATAGAGTAACACATTCTTAAGGCACTTTTTTGAGTAGAATCTTTTGCTGATAAGAAGAAAATTATGCATGCCTCAGTTTTCGAGATATAGATATAACTTGTGTTTTTTAAATGGAACACCCTGTAAATTATTTCATTATTCGATCACAATTAGCAAGCCAACGATACATCATATGTCATATTTATCTCATATAGAAAAATAGTGGTTAATTTTCGACAAATTTAATATATCTGTGAGGCGGCCATGGAAAACTATTAACAACAACAACACTTCTTATAGTACAGTCACTGACGGTTTTCACCTCCGATTTCGTTGAACCTCCATCGATTTTCATGAAAATTTGTGAGTAGTTAGAGGATACCTCAAGAAACAAAAATGACATAGTGCCAACTTGCGCTTTTACCCTGGGGGGAATAGACTAAATTACAACAGTATAGGAAAAGTCAAAGCAGGTTCCTCTGATTAAATAGATACATTTCAGACACATAGTTTAGAGTAAAATAACAAATATTTGCAACAAATTTAAAATAATAAATACCACAAATTTAAGACATAAAATTTAAAACAAGACATGACTATAACAAATTTAAAAAGTGCGTAAGAATGATGTAAACACATACAATATATAGCCTAAAACGATGAACAAGCACACCGAAATTAGTAGCAAACATAATATACTAATATAAGGACATATTAAAATACAATATATAAATTATACGTTGAAATTCATATATTCAGAAACACTATAAAACACATTGTCAAGTAACATATTATAGATGGTAATTTTGAATGATTTTGGATTATTTATTTGTCTGATTTCTGGATTTAATTTGTTGTATAATTTAATTCCTACATACATAGGGCTTTTTTCATACGTTGACAAACTATGTGAAGGAAATGACAATAAATGGTTGTGTCTGGTTTCATATTCATGGAAGTCGCCATTAGTTACAAACTTATTTAAGTTTGATTTGACATACATTAAAATTTCCAAGATATATATGCAAGGTAATGTTAGTAATCGTAGTTTTTTAAAATATGGCCTGCATGACGTTCGAACCGATAAATCTGCTATATTCCTTATTGCCTTTTTTTGTAGTTTAAATACCCTGTTTAAGTGGCATGATGATCCCCAGAACAAGATGCCGTAGCGTAGGCGTGAGACAAATTGTGCATGGTAGAAGGAGTGAAGAATACTTTTGCTAGTGGTATTTTTTAATCTATAGAGAGCGAAACATAAAGATGAAAGTTTATTACAGAGAATATCTGTGTGCATTTCCCAATTTAATGCATTGTCTATATAAAGTCCAAGAAATTTTGTATTGGTGACTTGTGCGATTGATTTTTTCTCTATTTTTAATAAATGACTTTCGTTAATGTTGCTATTTCTAGGTGTAAAATTTATAAAAACTGTTTTAGATGTGTTAAGATGCAACTTATACAAAGTTGGCCATTTATGTGATCGTCTAGATTTTTAAAAGTAGGACCCAAATTTACATTGTGATTGTATTTTTGTTTAACCATAGTTTCTTTTTATAAAGTTTGATATTACTTGTTTCTATTTAATGATCAAATTTATTTCATCAATGTAATCAATGTAATATTGTCACAACGTACGTGTATGGTTCTCGCTCTTTAGAAAGTTTTTCAGTAGTTTTTAGTGAGATTAAAATAGTGAAAGTTGGTTATGTTCAAGAACTTTGTGCAAGGCACCAGAGACAAAAAAGGGTACGTTAAAAAACTATTCACATAACTCAAAAACTACGACTATATTGTGCATATTTCATGATTAAATTGATAACGTAGAGGCTATATTCGCATTTTAACGTTCGTGGTCAGTACGCTCCAGTGGTAGACAACGTTCCATTTCTAGCAAAGTGAAAAACAAGTCGTATTATTATGGAGAATGTAAGTTTACCGCTTGAACAAGAACTATTGTACAAGTTACTCTTACAAGCAAACGATAACCAAACAGCCGAACTTAAAAACGAATTTCAACAAAATATTGCAGCAATATCAGGAAAAATTGAAAACAATACTGAAGAACTGGAGTATCTGAAGAAAAGGTGTATATATTTAGAAAGAAAAAACAGAAAAAACAACATTCTAATTTTTGGAACACAAAATATACAACGAAATGATCTTCTTAAAACAACATTAGAAATAATAAACAATTTATGGGAATTGAAATTAAGGAAGAGGAAATAAATAATATCTATAAAGTAGGAAGAAGCGAAAATCCTCCAATAGTTCTAGAATTTGTATCATTTTTGAAAAAGAATTCTCTTTTTTATGATAAAGAAAAACTGAAAGGTTTAAAACAACATGGAATAACTATTACAAATGATTTATGTTATGAAGATAGACAAGAACAGAAGATCTTAAGGAACCATTTGCAAGCCGCTCGAGCCCAAAATTACGAGGCTATAATCAAGGACTATAAGCTATTCATTAACGACATACCATACACGGCCCAAGAGCTTAAAAATATTGAGAAACAGACCGACTTAGAAATCAGCAGTGAAGAAAGCAGTGAAGAAGTTGACGACGAAGAACAGAATAGTGAGGAGATAACACAAGTAAACGCAACACAGAAACAGGAAAAGTTTAAAACTACTACCAAGCGAGCTGTAATTAAGAAACAACCAGTGGTGAAACAGGGACCGTCCCAGGAAATAAAAAGAAAGAAAACGAAGAGATACAGTTATAGCCCAAAAAATACCAGGAGCAAAAAAGTTATTTCAATTTCACACCATATTTAATATTCTTTACACATAGCACCTAGAAATTATTTAAAAACATAATTAGTTATTTGTAATCAATTAAAGATAAAGTTTCAGCAATATGGACCAATTTATTAGAGATTTTGAAAACGATAATATTTTTACTTTTGTAAATAATAATGTTAAGGATTATGAAAAAACTTTGGAGGAAAATAATTTCATTCCAGATTTTAGAATACTACATAACAATATAAGAAGCATTTCTAAACATTATAATGAGTTGAATGTATATCTACAAGAATTTAAAAATTGTTTTGATGTAATAGTATTGAGTGAATCCTGGCAGTTAGCTGATCCAACCTTTTTTAATATAAATGATTACAATATGATATATAATTATGGTTCTTTTAATCAGAACGATGGATTAATAGTGTACATTAAAAGTAAATATATGTATTCCAACCAAATAGTAAAATTAAATAATTCATCATGTGTTGAAATTCAAACGGAATGTAACAACAAAAAAATTAATATCCTTTCAGTATATAGATCCCCTGCTACTTGCCCTTATCAATTCTGTGACGAACTGAAAAATTATTTAGAAAGTAATAAAAACCAGAATATAGATTATTTCTTTATAATAGGAGATTTAAATATAGATATATCGGGTGGCAATGATATTTCATTATTATATTTAGAAATAATGGAAGAAGGTGGTTTCAAGTCCTTAATAAATAATTATACAAGAGAACAGGGGGATTCCAAAACATGCATTGATCATATATTTCTTAAGAGTAATTTAAACCAAAAAAATATCTGTTTGCCCACGGTTACAAAAAGTAATCTAACCGATCATTATATGATAACGTCAAATTTAAAAACATCTGAAGATAATGTAAATACGAAAAAGAAATATTATGAAAAAATTAATTATACTAAATTAAAACTTGAAGTGGAAAAAACAGTTTGGGCCCAAATTTATACAGTAGAGGATCCTGATCAAAGTATTGATATATTTATTGACCTCATTAAAACAGCTGTAAAAAAACTCAACAGAAAAGACTCTAATAAATAGTAAAAATAAAAAACGAAAGCCTTGGATCACAATGGGTATTATAAAATCTATAAATATTAGAGACAGTTTATTTCAAAAACATTTACTAGACCCAAATACTGAATATTTAAAAAGTCGATATTTGCTGTATAGAAATAAAATAAACAAACTTATAAATAAAACCAAACATGACTATTATAAAAGGCAAATTTATTTTGCAAAGACAGATACAAAAACTCTGTGGAAAACAGTAAATGAGTTTACAAATAAAAATAAACCGGCAACTAGTATTCCCTATTTAATAGAAAACAATAAAAAAATTGAAAATAATTATATCATAGCAAATAAATTTAAAACTCATTATTGTAATATTGGTAAAGATCTTGCCGACAAGATTGTGCCAGACTCTCAAATTGTAGAACCACCGGAGGTGGATCATAATTTTTTCTTATCTCCAACTGATGCCTGTGAAATAGAAAAATATATAAACGAATTAAAAATAAAAAAAGCTCCAGGTAAAGACAATATATCTAGTGAAATACTAAAAGAAATAAAGAATTATATATCCCCTGTGTTATCTTTTATTTTTAATAAAATTTTTGAATGTGGAATTTATCCAAAAGCTTTAAAAGAAGCAATTATTACACCTATTTTTAAAAAGAGTGATCTTAATAAAGTGGAAAACTATCGACCTATTTCTTTGTTATCAAGTATTGGAAAAATTCTAGAGAAAATAATAAAATTTCGTGTAGTAAAATACTTAAATAAATATAACTTAATATCACAAAAACAATATGGTTTTCAAGAGGGTAAGTCTACAAGTGATGCAATAGCTGAACTTACTGCTCTAATGTATAATGCAGTAGATTCAAAAAAACCAGCTTTATGTGTGTTCCTCGATCTAGAGAAAGCATTTGACACAGTATGTCATAGGCAACTTTTGTAACAATTAGAGAGGATAGGTTTCAGAGAGATAACAGCCGACTTATTCAAAAGTTATCTGGAAAATAGAAAAGTGTATGTAAAAGTTAATAATACATTGAGTGAACCGGGAACAATGCAATATGGTGTACCACAAAGTACTGTACTTGGTCCGATTTTTTTTATAATTTACATAAATAGTATACTTACCTCAAATTTTGAAGGGAAATTAATATCTTTTGCAGATGACAGCGCAATTTTTTATGAAAGTGATTCGTGGAATTCATTAAAAAATATAGTAGAGCAAGATATAAAAGAAATAAAAAATCATTTTGACAATAAGAAGCTAAGTATCAATTATAATAAAACGTTTTTCTTACCTCTGACATCTTATAAGAATAACCTACCTAATTACAAGTCTATCAAAATAATGAGTACTAATAATGAAGTTGAAATAAAATCCACTGGTGTGATAAAATATCTTGGCATTCACATAGACAGCCATATACGATGGGAGGAGCATATTCAGGCAACACATAAAAAACTAAGGGGATTAATATACAAGTTTATACAACTAAAAAATATTTTACGTGTCAGAGAATTAATACTTGTATATAAATCACTGGTTGAATCAATTTTGCGGTATGGTATTATTGGTTGGGGGGGAGTAGCCAAAACAATATTAAATCCATTACAGAGAGTTCAAAATCGTATCTTAAAAATAATATTAAACAAACCAGCTCGTTTTGCTACAGATGAATTGTATGACAACTGTTCCTTACTCGATATTAGACAACTGTATTCTAGTAGTGCCTTACTTTATATATATAAAAATAAAAGAGACCAACTTAATGTTTACTATTATGATACAAGAAGCAAACAGAAAGGGGATTTGAAAACACCAAAAACTACAAAAACTGTGGGTCAAAAATATTATGGTTATATTGCTAATAAACTTTATAATTTGTTGCCCACAACGATAAGAGAAAAGAAGCAGGTATCTTTTAAAAAACTGTCTATTGTCTGGATACAAGAAAATAGGCATAGAGTACACAACACATTCGATAAACTAAATAGTTAATAAGTAAAACTTTCTGGAATATATGATTAAAGGTTCAATATTATTCTGGTAACTTTATTATTATAATTATTACAATTCTTATTTTGGGTCATTTTGTATGTAAGTATATACGTGAGGATATTCCTTATTATTATTTTTGTTTTAGGGTATTATCAGAATATCAATTTAGTTTTATTCTGATCATTTAAAAATGTATATGTATATATTAATAATTAATATGTATTTTTACATTTATTTAATATGTCTATATGTATTTTCATAGTAAGATTTGTGTTTGTAAAAAGTAAAAGAATTTTGTTTTCTTTTTATTGCCAGAATCATGTGCGCACTCAAACTCATAATAAGAGTTTAAGCGCACATTATTTTGCTGTAATACTTTCCTGTATTTTTGTATTATAAGTACTTGAATAAATATTATTATTATTATTATTATTATTATTAATTTTGAACCAATCTATAAATTTGTTTATCATTATCTGCAATTTAGAAACAGCATCTACCAGAGTTGGATCATCACACAAGTAAGTATTGTCATCTGCAAACATAATGAAGTTACTTACAGAGTTTGTTATTTCAGGGAGGTCGTTAACAAAAATCAAAAATAACAGGGGACCTAAAATGGAACCCTGGGGGACACCGACAGTAACATATGACTCGTTAGAATAGGTACCATTAATATCTACAATTTGTTTTCTATTATATAAGTAGGATGTCAACCAATCGTTTATTTTTCCTCGGAGTCCATAGGTATTTAATTTCTCCTTAAGCAAGGCGTGGTTGACTAGGTCAAACGCCTTGCTTAAGTCCATGAAAAGACTTAAAGTTTTTTTTGTTATCATCCAGAGACTCATATAATTGACTGACAAATTGTGTTATTGCAGTTGTCGTACTTTTGTTTTTTCTAAATCCGTGTTGCACACTAGTTAATACATTAAACGTTGTTAAAAAATCATTTATTTCATCAAACACAATTCTCTCAAGGACTTTGGAAATAGAACTAAGCAATGAAATGGGTCTATAATTCTCAATATTAATGCCACCCCTTCTCGGGGGTGGAAATTATTTTATGAAAAATAACCCCAGGAATCGATAGAGGGACCAATTCTAAGCAAAATTTGTTATATAAAGTTATTAAAATAAATCAATACTTCTTGAGTTATTAAAGATCAAAAATTTTGATTTTTCGTGAAAAAAATGCATGTTTTAAAGCGGTTTTTCATAAATAACTCAAAAACTATAAGTTTTTACAAAAAAGTTATCATTACCAAAATTGAAGCTAATAAAAAACAAATAAATTCCTTCCTTAAAAAACCTTTTAATATTAATTCAAAGTGAGCTATAGGTAATTGAATGTATATTTTTTTTCGGCGAGTACTCAAATCTAAGTATTCAAGCTTAAATAACGGGAAAACGATGCATTTTATAAAATATACTTACTAGACACTCAGAAATTCCTATCAAATGAGCTGCAGAAGAAGTTGATAGCATCAAAATTAAGCAAGTTATGATGCAAATAAGAGGACCCTTTCGAATTTTTTAGGAAAAAGTGAAAAATAAAACCTACTCCATTTCCACAAAAATTAAAATTTATAGTAATCCCTATAAGACTTTCTTTATTCTAGCATAAGTAATGTCTTTAAAAATTTTGACCGGTTTAGAATGCATATTTTTGAAAAAAAATATGATTTAAAAAAATCAGACTTTTTCAAATTTTCGTAAACTTCATTTTCTTTTGATAATAACTCCAAAAATACTCGATATACGTAAAAAATAATAGAGAACGAAATTTGAGGCTTTTTTTTTAACAAAGATTTTAGTTTTTTTTTTTTTATTTTTGTAGGATAAAAAATAACCGAGATAGAAACGTTTAAAGCCTAAATTTTACTGCGAGAACCATGTAACCGGGGCCCTTTAACCTTTTATCTTTTAAAAAATAAGGGTTTTAAAAGATTAAATTTAATACGATTCTATAGCCCTTGAAATTACCTTTCAAATGGTTTTTGGATGAACCTGATATCATAAAAATTAACGGAGTTATTGTAAAAAAACCAATAACATTTTTTTGGAAAAATTTTTTGAGCAGAGATTTTGTAAGCATATATAGGAAAAAAGATAGATAGTAAGAAGTAGACGTGTCGATAGGTGCATGCTCACAAAATATACATGTGTGAGTGTGTGTATGTTTCTTTTGAAAATAGAAAAAGTGAAAGGAATTCTGAACATCTGCTCGAAAACATAGTGGGGCTTTCTAGTATGCTGTGTGTCTATTGAATATTTCAGTATATATAGTTTTTAAGGGTGGAAAATTTCGCAATAAATAAATAATTACTTTAATACTCAGTAAATGAGATTTCAATTCAGTAATGTATTATTCAAATGATTAAAGTTTCTTGAAACCAATTTTTTCAATGATTCTGCATTAAGAGGGTGGTTTTTAAGGGTTGAAATTTCACAGTCAACCAAAAATTATATCATAAACATTAAACAAACCGTTTGTGTAATGTTAATACGCGATTTCATATTTCAGAAATACAAAAAATGGTTTTTTCATGATTTTCGATTTAAGGGGTGGTTGCTAGAAGGGTTGAAAAATTAATTAAAATCATAAATCATGCATATAAGTGTTGAAAAATATTTATTTTATCTAATTAAACGAGATTACTTACGCCAGAATGCGTAAATCTGCATTTTTTCACATTTTTAACAAAAGGGGTGGATTTCACCCCTAAAATGCAAAAAGCGCAAGTCGAGCATATGTCACTTTTGAAGTTGAGGGTAAAATATACTCAATACCAAATTTTCATGCAAATCGATGGAGGTTCACCGAAATCGGAGGTAATAGTTGATTTTTACCTTCATTCACTGTACTATTATAGTATAAAATAATTTTGCCAAAAATGGGAAAAACTAAACTACAGTAGACTCCCTGTTCTGTCTTGGAGTCGTATACCAGACCGTTTGCGCCGATATGTATATTTTTTTTTTTTTGGAGGAGGGGAAATCTTATAAGACACGGAATATCAGGAGTGGTACTCGCTTCGGCGGTACATATACTAAAATTGGAACGATACAGAGAAGATTAGCATGGCCCCTGCGCAAAGATGACACGCAAAATCGTGAAGCGTTCCACATTTTTACTAAAACCCTAGTTCGTACCCCCACTCAACAAATCCACGACATCACAGGCACCCCCACACTTTCAAACTTTATTTTTAAACGTTTAATCCCTAACTTCGCAACCTCTCTACTAGCTTCTAAAAACCCAACGTTAGACAATCCCCTGACAGCCAAATTCGCCACCGCTCCCACTCACCCTTCCCTTAATTATATTTATAACCCAGACCCTACCACCAGAAGTTGTAACACTAACTTGTACTGAGAAAAAATCCATAAGGAAAAAAATTTTTTTAAAAAATCTAAAAAATAAAAAAAAACACAAAATTAAAAACAATAGAAACATGATAAAATACACAAAAAAAATTTTCTATACAAAACAAAATAAAAAGCTAACAAAAAATAAAAATTCTCATTCATAACAACGCACTTTGCTATAAAAAAAAACAAGATCAGACAAAAGACAAAAGAGCCATCCAGTCAATAACAACAATTGTAAAAAGAGCCAACAAACAAAGCACATGTACTAACCCTAAATAAAACTAACCGTATCTCAGCTAGGTATTATAAACCCAAGAAACCAAATGCACCGACAACCTTAAGAAAATATATCTACAAAACAGATAGCTCAATAAGAGCAAGTTATTCCCAGACAAGAATAAATTATGGCAAGCACTAGGAGGTGGAAGCCACATGGAAAGCCCCTCGGGGACCAAAATACTTGTACAGTGTCAGGAGTTTCAGATTCCTACTGACTAAGACCCCTCCCCATTCATCTCGCTTCTTCCACCGAAAACCGCTTTCGCATTACTTCAGTGGGCAACCGCTCTTTTACTTCATTTATCGGTTTTCGCCGATATTAGAGGACCGTTTTTCTACTTCTCTCTGTCTGGTATTTTGGTTTGAACATTTTTATGGAAGTTATACTTTAATACCAAACCATGGAGATCTGCCTTCACCTCTGAGTATAACTTTTGGCGCTCTACTCCGTGTTGTTGCCTTATGGAAGTTGTGCTATGCATTAGCCTATGTATCACTGCACGAGCTTCCCCTTGGATAAATATGTGTAGTGGTGTCGGGTCTAATAAAAGGACTTCCAATGCAGCCGTGGTAGCAGTTTTTATGGCTTCAGTGGCGCACAGGAAAGCAAGCCTTTGCAAACCACTTAATAGTCTTATTGCTCCACCATACCGCCGATTCATAGGTCCACACATCTGCCTGCACCTTCCTAGGACAATGGTTGCTTTCTGTGTGACTTTTTGGATGTGGGAGTTCCATGTCAGCTTTCGGTAGAATATGACTACTAGGTAGTTAGCCTCGCCGACAAATGGAATTTCCACTCCATTGAGCCTTGGGTGTTTTAAGCCTCTCAAGACTCTTTTTCATGTAAAGGTGACGATTGTAGTTTTGTGAGGATTTATGGAAAGTCCTTCCTCAATACACCACCTGTCGACAATGTTTAGGGCTCGTGAACGCTCTTATCGCAAATCGCCCCTTGACTACTATCGCTAGATCGTCAGTAAAAGCCTTCTCGCGAGTTCATCAACAAGGGTTGCCCACAGCAGTGGAGATGGTACTCCTTGAGGGCAGCCTGTTACTCATCTTTGTCTCAATGGCAGCCTCGCCTAGATTGGATTGGATTTTCTTTTCTAAGCTGGCTTTAATCCACTGGCAGAGTACTGTTAACAAAGAATTTGCAGCTGCTACAATGGAATCTTCCGGAATATTACGGGGAGAAGTGTACATAATGATATTTGCTCATTTTCATATTGAGCAAGTATTTTTAAAATTAACTGGGAAGTTTGTGAACGGCTCTGACTGGATAGGTGCAGTAGATAGCTCAAGTAAGTTTAAGTTCCACAAGATTCTATAATATGAACATAAAGATCATCCGTGTTTTATTTACATTTCACTTTTATTTCCGTACTTAGATTATTAATATTAGTTGTTTAAATAGTGTATATATAAAACAAAACCTATTAACTTGATATAACAGGAAATGAGAACTTCAAATTAATGATCATGGAGCAACAAGCAGTCGGAAATCATACTCAACTTTTTCAAGTGCGAAATATTTGATTATTTTATATTTTCAGCATCTTAATATAATACCCCAGTAAATAAAGACAAATTTAAGGCCAAAATAGGAAAAAGTTACGAGAAAGCTGTTTTTTTGTGGAGACCATGATTGAGGTGCCCTTAGTACATCCTGAGAAGTTCTAGCAATTTGAGCCATGGTTTTTTCTTTTGAGGGGGGTTAAAGGGTCGATTTTCAGTTTTTTGCCATCATCTCAAAAAGTATAATTTTTTCGACAAAAATAGTCATGAGCAAAAATATTTCTTATAAAGTTCTACACAAAAAGGATCATTACAATTTTTTCCGTAGGATAAATCGTTTCCAAGGTATAGCGTGTTTGCTTGCCACTATAATATTATTATATATTTATAGAAGATATACTTACTTTTTGCAACTGAATTTCATTTAAATATTGCACGATAATAAAAAAGAAATAAAAGAAATGTAAAAACTATTTGTTCTTAAAATAAAGAGAAATAAACTAGACAACTTTTTTTTTTAAATTTATTTGTCTCTTAACGGATGGACTTCATTAAGGTTACAAAAGAAATATATGGATACAAAAGTAGGTATGTATTGTACGTAAGCTGACATTAGTATCAAAATAATCCGATCATTTAAAATAGAGTATATAATTTTGAATATTTTTATTATGTTATGTAAATTATTTGCATGTACTGTATAATACCAGAGCTTCAGAAACTGTGCTAAACCTATTTTAATACATATACTACGGGTGCCCGCCCTAAGTGACCGTGCACCCCCCCCCCCCCCCCGATCCTTGGGGACATTGTTTTTCATAAATATTAAAACCTAAGGAACAATCTTGGACATGTCCCAAAAAAAAAAAAAATTGGCTGCACTTTCAAAATGGCGTCCGTTAAAAAAAAACAAATTTGCAAATATTGTTTTTGTCATTTAACACAAAAACTAAAAAAGATGGAGAAAAACTTTCTGCGCAAAAAGCAAAGTGCATAAAATTTCCTACAATTTTGTTCCTATACAATATTTGGATAGGAGTTACCATTTTCCAGATAAATGATTCAGCTCTTAAAATAAAATATAAAATTCAATATAAAACGTAATACTACAGAAGCCCAACCTAAGTGTCCGTGCAGCCCCAGATGAGTGTTGGGGACAATGTTTTTCATAAAGATTAAAGCTTAAGGAACCATTTAAGACATGTCCCCAAAAAAAACTGGCTCTACTTTCAAAATGGCGTCCACTTAAAAAGAAAATGCAAATATTGTTTTTGTCATTTAAGACGAAAACTAAAAAAGATGGAGAAAAACTTTCTGCACAAAAAACAAAGTGCATAATATTTTCTATAATTTTGTTCCTATACAATATTTGGATAGGAGTTGCCATTTTCCAGATATCATTGTTACATTTCGAGATAAATGTCTGCAAATTACAATATTATTTTTATTATTAATCTTTTTCAGTTTATTTTATTCTTTGTTATGTTAATAATATAACATTATATTATACGCCTTAAAATAATTGTCACAGTTATTTCATCTCAGTGATTTACCGATATATGAATTTCCATGTTTTCTTAATTTTGGACTCATTTAGAGTGTATCTCCAGGTCCAAAAATGGCTTGAGAATAAATTAAATCCTGAAGATTGGGGATGGAAGATCATCAACAATAGATTGGAACCTATTCAAAACCTCTTGTCACCGGCTCCCGATCAGTTGATCAATACTATATTCTGCAACTGTACCAAAGGCTGTAACGCTAGTTGTAGCTGGAGAAAACTAGGTCTTCGCTGTTCTGCGGTATGCGGGCGTTGCCGTGGGCAATCTTGTTTGAACGCCGCGATGGAAGAAATAGATAGTAACAACGGAGCTATAGATGAAGATATAGTTGAAGATACGATACCAACAACTGATCAGCCAATTGACGAAGCTCTTTATGAAGAGGACGATGAAGTTGACACGGAATTAGATCTGCTAGAAGAGAACGAATTATTTATGCAAAGGGTTGTTTTGAGTGTCAGATGTGGATTAGGCCTACTATACTGTTAAAAAAATACAGACATTGTATCTTTCGATAACTTTTACTCAAAAACGATTGATCCCACGAAAAAAAGTGTAATGACCTTTTTTGTGTAGAATTATATATATTATAATACATATTTTTGCTCATAACTATTTTTGTAGAAAAAGTGATACTTTTCGAGATAATGGCAAAAAACTGAATATTTCCCCTTTAACCCCCCCCCTCCCCCCTCTAAAAAAAATCCATGGCTCAAATTGCTAAAACTCAGGATGTACTAAGGGCACCTCGATGAAGGTCTCCACAAAAAAACAACTTTCTCGTAATTTTTTCCAGTCGAAATGTCTTCATTAATTGGGTTATAAAACATATGTCGTCTATATTGATTTCTAAACATTATTTTCATGTTCAGAAGGTCAAAATTAATTATAAAACATATCAGATAAAAAAAATTTGGCAAGGTAATTTTGTTTAAAAGAATCTCTTTGGTGTAAAGATGAACCGTGCCAAATGGCACCCCGTGGAGTTAAAGTGCAGTATTCGCCCTATTTATGCGGCATACCACACTCACTAAAAGGCATGCCGGGCAATACTAGACTTTTCAGCTTTTTCACTTTTGAGATGGGCTACATATTTTTTGAGTCTTGTTATAATTGAGCCCTTTGTTTGTCCAACATACTTCAGATTACAATCCTTAGAAATGATTTCCTAAATCCCGGACCTTTCGTTTGATTCAATGTTATCCTTTGATTTGCCTAATTGGCATGCTGTAGAGGCAACGTTACACCGAAAGGTCCAGCCCCCTCCAGGATTTACTCTCAAATTATTAAATATTAGCAAAATTTAATTCATATGACAATCTTTTTAAATTAAAATCTCTAGTTGCTGTACTACTAACCGTATGTTTTACACTAGTTTAATATTTATTATATAAATAAATTCTTCTATTTTTGGCACACGCCCTTATGAATTGCACATTTTTTATTAGCTGCTATCAATTATTATTTCTTTATGTCTATGCAGAAGATGCTTTGGCTAATAGTTACTTATATGGTAACACGAATGTTGTTTTAAATCTTCGCGTTCCTGTAGAATTCATTTTATCAGCAATAAAACTGACATTTTATTTAAAATTTTATAAATTCTTTAACTTATATCAAGTGGAAATAGTTTTTTTACTAGTGTCCAGTGCTTAACTTCGAGCATTTAACATAATAAAAGTCCTAGCGATTTCCATATTTTGTATGACAAAGATCTTTCGATCATTATTGCGTTATTGCAACGATAAATTTTATAAAAAGTCGTGCCCAGATGGCCCTAGGAATAACCTCTTTATCTCGTAGTGTTAATAATTGCGTAATATATCTTTTTGCTTTCGCCAGTAAATCAGCTCCCTCATCTTTAATACATTGTATTGTATTTTTTACGAATTCCTCAAGTTTCTATTCTATTTCAGTGATTTTGGTTTCTCTCTCAAATGAAGAGAAAGAGAGGAGGGGATATTGTTGAAATATGTATCCACTATACTACGGCCGATAATAAATTTTGAAATGTTTTTCGATGAGACACAGCTTATCTATGAATAGTTGGATGAAATAAAACTTTCATCCAATTATCATGATAATAATTATTATTACCTATTTAATTTAATTAAAAATATATATTATGACTATGACTGGACAAAAATTTTTAATTATCATCTAAGTAAAAAAATATTGTACAGAAACATAACATAACAATCTGAACTCAAATATCGAATAGGGAAGCTTAGTAGGTTAGATGACATCAATTTTACCTTAAGATGTTATTAAGATATTTTTAGTAATCGAATGAAAGTTGCAATTGGGTGTTGCCGACTGCGAATACTTATCAAAGACGAAAACTTCTGTAGGTCTTAAAATTTTTATTTCGAAATATCATGGTGCAATTCTCCCTTTTGAAATTGCACCATATCCGTCATACAGGGTCATTGTCAGACACGTACAAACTGTTGTTTTATATAAACAATGTTTTATTATAAATTTATATCATTAAGGTTTTTTATAAGGCATATAAAAATACGTAGATGTACAAAGTATCGAAACTATTAATCACAATCAGTATGTTTCGCATTTAAAAAAACTACGCATAGATTAGGTGCACTCAGAGAAATTTGGCGGTTTAATAAGCACAAGAAATCACTTTAATATAAATCAATTGTTATACTGAATTCAAGTCATCAAAACTCAACATTTCAAGTTCGTATATTTTTACTTTTATATTGATTATTGAACAAATTATTGCTTAGACACTTAAAAATATAGGGAATTTCCTTTCCTTGAATATTTAAAATGACTTTCTCTTAAAATAATTAGCAGCAATTGTGGTATATTTATTTTGACTGAAATCAATATAGAAATAAAGTCATGTTACTTCCCAAGTGGCACAACTAATTCCTCAAGATATCCCGAGGATAAAAATTTAGGAATTAGTAAATATCTTCTAGAGGCCTGTAAGAGTTCCCTAAGATGGGCAAATGTCAGCATATCAGTATTAAATAGTACCTCCCATGGTAATCGAAAAAAGCATTAGTATAGAATCCTGTGAGCAGCCTTTTGCATACCTATAGAATTCCCATAGTAATCTTTAGGATATCTTATCGCTTGCCAATATAAATGGTCCCGAGGACATCGTTATAGGATTTCTATTAGATGTACCGCATCAATCCTGCAAACAGATTTAATTCCTGTAGTAATATTTCGGGTATTTTATCGCTTACCAATACCAATATAAACGGTACTGACGAACATCATTATAGGATTTCTATTAGATGTACCATCCATCACACACCTTTTATTATTATTTATTGCCAGCGACAGCTTGTTAAATTTTGGTTAGTCAAAATCTCAGTATTGAGACATCAGGCCCAAAACCAAACGAAAGATTAAAGATCTATTCAAATCCATTCAAATAAATCGATGATCCCTGAGAGAATTTGAACGTTGTAGTTCTGTTATTAATGTTCTATAAATTCATGAGTATAAGATTAATGCATGACTGATTATCGTCAGTAGTTTGTACGTGGCGTCATCTAGAAATAATTTCTGTAACAAACTAAGTGGTAAGTAAGCAAATTTTATGCATTAAAAGAATTTTTTCTTGTGATTTCTATAGGTGTTCTATTAACGATAATAATAATATTTCCATTTTAATACTTTATTTGATCTCTCTGTAATACATAGAAAATTGAGCTGTATGGTAATTCCCTTTTAGAACTTGTAGAAGATGTCTACAAGTATTCTGTTAAAGAAAATAATACTATTTCTCTTTTAATACTTTATTTTATTTCTATAATACATAGAAAATTGAGCTGTATGGTAATTCCCTTTTAGAACTTCTAGTAGACGTCTGTGGGTTAAAAAAAGTTGAAATTCCTATATAATGCCCAGTTTACATTTCCCCAGTGCATAAAAGTTGAGCACATATAAAGATTTCTCATTTTGATTTCGGAAGGACTTCTAGAGTACATAAATACAAGATATCCTCGCGGGCAGTAAACAGAACTTCTTAAAGATATCTTAAAGAATTCTGTGCTACTTGGGTTAATTGAGATGATGTTTTACTTGGGTCTATTATCTGCACTTGCTCAGACTTTAGCGAATAAGTTATTTTTCAACGTTATTAAGAGGAGACAACGCCAATCACAAAGTTTCATCGATAAAGATAAAGCTAAAGTGGGGCGAAGGGTACTGCCTATGGCTATAGACCATTTTAGGTCACATGCCGCTGTCTGGAGGGCACACAAAACCTAGGGCCGTGGAGAGAAGCGAAGGGAAAAGGGGGAAGAAGTCCAAAAATCAAAAAAAAATTTTTTTGGCCCGTAAACTGGACCCCCAAATCAAGCCCGGGCCCGGGGGAATCACCGCCGCACCACTCCTTCTCGACGGGCCTGACAAAACCTCATCCAATAACAGGCAATGCAAATGAAAACAATTAGAGGTGACTTGCTATTTAACAAAACCTATTATTTTATAACTGTTATTTGTAAATAGCATTAACAGACTGTTATTTCTGTTCGAAAATAACAGATAGCAGTAGCCAAGATACCAAGATACTATTTTCGGTTGACGTCATGCTGTCGTCGGTGCCATTTTGCGTGGAGTGCAGACAACTCATTGTTTTCATTTGCATTCCTTTGTTACTAAAGAGTGATTGTTATAATAGCCGCTCTTTTCATTTGCAATAGTTACGAAAATGCCTTTGTTCTGTTCAGTAGTGATTTTTTTTGAATTCCTGCTATTTTAAAGGACCGTGGAGAAAATAACAACAAGCGAGACATTATTGTCAAAATAAACACTTTACTTGAAACACTAAAATAAACCCAAAACACGCTGTAAAAACCTTGTGCACCCAATAATAAACAAACAGTAAATGAGGTTTTGTTGCGTCAAATTCACGTGACCGAAAAATTTGCATACTACAAACTTCGCACTGCGATATGCGAATGTCAGTACCTCTCAGCGATTTGTTATTTTTAAACTGATATTTCAAAACAGCAGAAGCAGTTTAAACCTGTTATTAAAAAATAACAGCTTGTACCCATCTCTAGAAAACAAAATAATGAGTTGTGTGCTCTCCACGCCGACAGCGTGACGTCTTCCTAAAATGGTCTATCAGAGGGCATCTGCACGTGATGTCACTGCTAACCTCAAAAATATGTGTTTTAGCGGGTTTTATTTATAAAGCCCCTGATTTAACTTAGCAGTGTTATAATTAACTCACTATAATCCAAGGTAAATTTTAGGCTGGACCAAAATAAACTCTTTATCCTAGAATTATAACCCAGTCACTTAAACAAAAAAAAGGTATTCTCTTAATTTTGGCGTCACAAATAATTTCTCAAAAGTCCTTGAAGTCAACTGGACCTTCGAGCATATAAGGGATAATAGAGGTACCTTCTCTATTTTACAACAATGCGTATGGTTTGTTCTCAACGCGGCGAGGGACGCGAGAGGCGTAGTAAACACTGTAGTAAATACCCACAAAACACAATAGAAAACGAAAGTAAACAATACGCAAATGATACTAAACGCCATATTAGAAAGGATCCCCTACGGGGATAGATCATTATTTTGTACCAGCCAAGGAATCGGGGATTAATAATTTGCTTGTTTACAGTTGTAGCCCGAACAAACAAACAGCTGTTTGGCGACCCCCATTTTCCCTTATATTCTCGAAGAACTGGACGGTTACAAAAGTTACAGAAGGTCAAAGGTCACGATAATCAGCTTTTCTCAAATATCTCGTAAATTATTGGTAGAAGTAATAGTTTTTGAGATTTTGGACTGAAAAACTTCGGAGCAAATTGCATGCGCCACCCTTCTATACGTATATTGGTGTATTATAGATAACAAGACCTATGTATACATCGCTTATGCATATATAACAGCATAATTTCTGTCTGAGATGTCCTTGAAATGAACCCTTCTTCATAATAATAATAGTAAGCAGCATTATCACATTTTTTCGTGCGGATTTACTAATTTTCTTGTTTGAATCTACTAAAAATCTAAAATCTAAGTCGTGTTTCAATACGATGTCCGAGGAAAAGAAAGAAAAAAACGTTCAATCGAAGATCTACAATCCCTGAGCAATCCAGAAGTATGCAGATTGTAGAGAACATATTCTATTTTTACATGCCGTTAGTGGTTGCTTTATTTCGAAAAGGAAAAATAAACGCATTTAAAACATTACGAAAAGACCAAATTTACAAAAAGCATTGGCGGCATTCAAAATAGAAAACTGTTCGAAAAATTTGCTAATAAATAGTGGCCCATTGTTTATTTTAGCTAAGTACGGAGCTCCAAAAGAAGAGACTTCAATCGATAATTATAGAAATTTTAGTTTTGCAAAATGCACTAGACTAAATAAGCCTGTGCAATTGTCGTTACTTCCACCCACAGCAACAGCTACTCAATAACATCTACTCCGGGTATATTATTATCAGGTTCAAACTTGGCTGGGAAAAGATTTAGACCCTCATGCAGCAATGGGGTTGGACTTTAAACAATAATTTATTAGAGCCAACAACTACTCTGATGCCTCCTGCATCAGATAAACTTCTTAATTCTATTTTCTGCAATTGCACAAAAGGTTGTGGCATCAATTGTGGATGCAGAAGACTAGGATTACCATGTTCCGTAGTGTGTGGCTCTTGTCGGGACAAGTCGTGTCTCAATACGATGTCCGAAGATACAACCGTTGAATCTGAGTTCAACGATGATGAAGCCGACGGTTATTTTCTACTAAGATCATTGTTGATGAAGATGAAAATATTGAGGGAGTGGAAATAGAAGAGATAGACGGAGATGAGGAAATAGAAGTCATAAAAGATGAACAATAATAATCAACGAAATTATAATATCACTTGTAACCAATGGATCAGACCTACAGGGGGCACCATGTAAAAAAAACGCGCCTTGCATTCTACCTCAAAGATGGTGTGGAAACGAATGCAGCGCAATGGCCGAGTTTTCTCAGCCCCATATCTCAAAAACTATTGGTTCTACGTAAATTTTGTATAGAATCTTTTTTATGCACGTTTATCTCACGAACAAATTTTATAACGGCCAAAATGTACGTAAAACCAATCATTTACGAGATACTTGAGAATAACTGTTTTTCGTGACCTTTGACCTTCTGTAACTTTTGTAGCCGTTCAATTGGCTTCATGGACTTTTGAGAAATTATTTGTGATGTCAAAATAAAGAGAATCCCGCTGGAAAATCAACAGTTGAATTTTTTAGAGGTTCGTGTATAAAGTGACTGAGCTATTAGCGTTTAACCCGGGGGCAAACTAAACTAACCCTTCATTTATAAAACGACCTTAAGACGCACTTTTATTTTTTTTCTGTATTTTTGCTTCCTTAAGTTTGCAGGGAGGGCCAATGTGTAAATAGTAGTTTTTTTTACATTTTTTGCATTTTTTAACATTGAGCTCCGATATCTCAGACTGTATTAGTCATGCAAAGTACACCGGGTACTCACTACACAGTTTTTTAGCTATAAAATAAAAAAAAAGGCATTCTACATTTTTTATGAAATATTATATTGTATGCGAGTTATAATACAAAATCTTACAATTTTTAATTGCTCTTCACCTTGAATTGGTTTCTGCAAAGGAGGAGGGACCATAAGGCCACTTCTCAACCCTTTTTATTTTTAGTAGAAAAATTTAGAAATATATTTTTTTATCATATACAGTGTGTCCTAGGATAGATGTAACAAGAGGTGTAATGGACCAAAAATTTTGGAATTTTGGAATGGTATTTGGGGATTGAGTTCGGCTTGTTGTAAAACTAAAATATACCAAAAATGACTTGATTTGGTGTTCTACAGGGTGTTTTATAAGCAAAGTTGTAAAAATCACCACTAATAAAGTACCTTTATTTTTCAAAATATGAAAAAATTCAACTAAGAAAAGTTATTTGCAATTTTATACCTCTATACCAAATTTGAGGAATATAAAATTATTTTTTTGAAACTTCCCATTTTTTCAATAAATTAGTATTTTAATTTGAACCATTCAATTAAAACTGCATAGAAATTATTTTTTGTGAATTAATATTTAACGTTATGTAGAAGCTAAAAGTAGGCTATGAGAAAAGCAGTGGATACACATTTATCATTTATTATTGACATATCTGTCAAACGTAGTCAATATTATCCTTAATTTCTGTTTCAAATTAACGAACCAAGCATAAAAAATTGGGTGAAAATGGTACTCACAGTGCGTGAAAAAATTTATATTGTGCAATGCTACGGAATTGGCGGTGAAAACTCGCTAAGAGAAGTGGTAAGCTAATTTAATTTGAAATTTCCAAACACTGCTTTGTCATGTACTCAGGCTATGAGAATAATTAAAAAGTTTCTGGCTACTGGTAGTGTTCTTAACATGAAAAGAAAAATAAAAGTATATGATGAAGACAATGTTGGGGCTAGTATAGCTCATGCCTCTGTTGTAGAAAATCCTAGAATGCCACTAAGAGAGAGATCAGCTCTTATTAATATTAACAAGTCTGAACTCCAAAGAATTTACAAAGCAAAGAAAATTAGGGCATATAAAGCAAATTATAAACATACGCTTGAAGAGGGAGATGATGGCCGTAGGTTGGATTTTTGTTTGGCCATTGGAGAAAAAATCATGGAAGAGTGATTTTTTCATAATTTCATCATTTTCTCAGATGAATTCACATTCACAACCAATGGTGTTGTTTCATCTCAGAATTGTCGGTTTTGGGCTTCTGAAAATCCAAATTTTAGAATTCATTGTAGAAGACAATATTATAAAAAAGTGAATGTGTGGTGTGCCGCTTCTTATCACGTTGGAGTTATTGGACCTTATTTCATTGAGGGAAGGTTAAACTAGTACACTTATTTACAGCTTCTTGAAAGATTTTTTGAAAAACATTTAAATATTTTAAGAGATATGCCTTTAGTTCATTTTCAACATGATGGCCTGGCCACTTCACAGAAATGGTTAATCGGTGGTTGAATTTAAATTTTGAAGAAAATTGGATTGCCAGGAATGGACCGATCAAGTGGCCGACGAGATCCCAGACCTATCAATACTGGATTTCTTTTTATGGGGTAGTTGGTTTACGCTGAACCACTTCCTAACGATGTAGCAGTATTGAAGCAGAGAATTACAAATGCCGTAAACTCCATAACGTTAGATCATATTCGAAACAGTTTTAAGGACTTCAGGCGAAGGATCGAAATGTGTGTGGATGTGGGTGGTAGCTACGTCGAATAATAAAAAAATTGTAAATATTGTTTTGTATTGGTCAATAATTAATTTGTTTGTGAATCTGTTATGTTTTTGACATTTATTACTTGTTATAATTTTTAAACCTCATTAATCTTCTGTTAGTAATTGTTTCTTGTTTTACAATTAGTTCGATTAACATTATACCTATTCTTACATCTCGTATATTCAATTTTTTATTTACCAATAGCCTACTTTTTGAGATGATTAACATTTGCTCCTACACAACTTTAAATATGAATTCAACTCTTAATTCGCAAAAAATGGGAAGTTTCAAAAAAATAATTTTATATTCTTGAAATTTGGTATAGTGGTATAAAATTGCATTCTAAATAACTTTTCTTAGTGGAATTTTTTCATATTTTGAAAAATAAAGGTACTTTATTAGTGGTGATTTTACAACTTTGCTTATAAAACACCCTGTAGAACACCAAATCAAGTCATTTTTGGTATATTTTAGTTTTACAACAAGCAGGACTCAATCCCCAAATACCAATCCAAAATTCCAAAATTTTTGGTACATTACACCTCTTGTTACAACTATCCTGGGACACACTGTATATTCAAAATCTAATCTATTCCACCCCAAACATAACTTCCCCCTCCCCCTCCATGTATCCCCCTTAAATTATTAAAAAACCAGTTTACATTAGTACATATGGTTTGATATTTTTGAACTTGAAAATCATATTTCCTATGAACAAACTGCACCCTAAGCTCCCTCGACTATTCTACAGCACCCCCGACGACAAGCACCCTCCCCCCCACTAATATAAACCTTTATGCTCATACCAGGTATAAAATAGTTTTAAAAGGATTTTTTATTTATATTATTAATAAAATGTCAATTCCTCTTACACCCCCCTCCCCCCCAACACCCACTCTCCCGAACCATTTCCGCCATCATCATACTGCTACAAGCTTGAAAATAGTATACTTATACTTTTTTTTATCAGCAGAAAGATATAACCTTTCGCCCGTTTTACTCCCTCTCCCTACGTCCAAGGCGACAAAAATACGAAGAAAGATAGTTAAGCTTTAAGTTCTGAAAAAATGAAGCAAAAGTACATATACTATAAGTTCTAAATCAATAGTCAAAAAAAAACTCTAACCTAAACCTCTCTACACAACGGAATGGTTCGGGAAAGGGGTGTTGGGGGGAGAGGTATAAGAGGAATTGGCATTTTATTAATAATGTAAATAAAAAGTCCTTTTAAAACTATTTTATATCTGGTAGTGGCATAAAGGTTTATGTTGTGGGAGGAGAGGCTGCTTGTCATTGGGGGGTTGGGGGTGTTTGTGTATTTATTGTATAGTAGCTTAGGGTGCAGTTTATTCAAAGGAAATATAATTATTGTCAAGTTCAAAAACATCCAAGTATGTGTGCTGATGTAAACTGGTTCTATAATAATTTAATGGGGGTTACATGGAGGGGAAAGTTCTGCTGGGGTGGAATAGGTTGGATGAAATAGGTTAGATGATAAAAAAAAAATTCAAAATTTTTTGACTAAAAATTAAAAGGGCCAAAAACCGGCCTTATCGGTCCTCCTCCTCTAGATATACACTTTATTTTCATCGAAATACTCCCGAAAATGCAGAGAACACCCAGTTACCAAATATTTTCTGTTTAAATCCTTCCAGGTCTGGGCAGTTTTCTTTACCCGGGCATGAAACTATTTAAATTTGATGAACCATAAGGACAGGGAAATAATACAGAGTTGGTTGTAATATATTTTATTTATTCATCTATTTCTCTATTTGTGTGACATATCTTACAAATTGTTAAAAATTATGTACAAAGAAATTACTCTAAACTTTCTACACATTTAAATTGAGATATATAATATTATTTTACAAGAGGTTATGAAAGGCACATGTACGTGTATACTTTCATACACATTTTTTAGATACAGCGAAATAACACATACTATTTGATAAAAATAGGGGAAACATGGCTTTAGTTGGATATCAATATAAGATTAGACGACATTATTTTTTGGTTTTCGCTTTTTTTGCTTGCATTATTATTATTATTATATTTTTTGGTAGTTTCTATAATTGAGATTATAATACTGTCAAAATTGAAATACTGATTGCTAGCGAACAGAAATATGCATGTTTCATAATGCGAACTCATAAAAATGTCAGCCACTTTACTAAATTGACGGTTGGTCGCATCTAAGTCTGTGCCAAAATACAATAAAAGCACTAAAAAGTCTGGAAGTTAAAATGAGGAAAAAATCCTGGAAAAAATTACCCAAGTAAAACAAACAGTTAAAATTATTATTCTATAAGCCCACCCATAGTGTCAATGGATGCAAAATGTGGAACTGTCAAGAAGTGCGGCAGTCGAAGTGCGCCCCATACGAACATATTCTGTATAAATATTTATTATGATATTACAATAAAATTAACTTCTATCTTCGACAGAATTAGTAAAGTTTTGAAACTTACCAGAAATATTAGGGAATAACAAAAATCATGGTAAAAAAAAGTTCCCATCCCTACCGTGGTTGCATTATCTCTTCATATTGCGAATGCCACACTTCATATTCGATTCATCTCGTTTATCTGCTAAACCGTTCACTTCTTAGCAATAATACTTCTATATAAGTGTTTCTTCAGTTTTCAGTAAAAACAATTGTACGCACTTTTTTCGTGGAATAAATACTCTCGCAAATGCGGTATGAAGATCAGGGTAAATCTGAGCGCTTCGCTTAATACATACCTATTGCGGGTTTTGTCTGCAAATTACTTGGAAACAACTAATCTTACACAAAAACTCCAAACGACGTGAAATGGGATATAGAATACGCATATTACGATTTCCTTCCTTAAAAGTTGAAAACGAAAGAACCGTAGTCACTGTGGCTGCAGATGATGCAGACTTGTTGATTGCACAAACTGCTGTGGAGAAATGTCATCAGTGTGAAATAGCTGTTACTGTGGGATATGACATCGATCTGTTAGTTTATCTCATTATCTTTCTCCTTCTGACGAACAAATTAAATAATTAAAACAGCAACAAGGGAACACCAACAAGAGAATTTACAGTTCTCGCAATTTTCAGTAGTCAACGCTTTTGAGAAACTGCAAAGAAGCAATGCTATTTTTCCACTCCATTAGCAGTTGCGATAATACGTTGGCATTATTTTCCAAAGGAAAGGCCCATACAATCAATTTACTTAACAAAAGAGTGGATTCCCAAAAGATCGTAGTATTCTTTAGTAACCAAGCAGTAAGCCATGAGGACATCGCAAACTTAGGAAAGCGATTTATTCTTGGTCTATACCAGTCTTCTTCCACAGAAAAAAGTCTCGATAACTATACAGATTGCTGGCTTTCAACAAACTTGTTGGTAAAGCAAACAATACTGTGTTGTCAAAATTACCGCCGACCTCTGCTGCTGCAGGTCAGCACTCCGCGTTTTTCACCAAATTCGCACATGGGAGAACAAATCTTTAGATGCCAGACAGTGAGGGGGTGGAAAAAAATTGGTAACATCTTAGCATGGATTACCTCAACAAAAGCAGCAGCTCCAGAATCTATTCTAACTCTAATTTAATGCAGATGCAAAATAGGATGCGGATCCAGATTCGGCTGCGCAAAATCTAGCCTACGTTGTTCAACATTGTGCTGTCACTTCCTGAATGTTGAGAGTGTAGATACTGCCGAAGATGATGATGACGTCAACGCTGACGACATACCCTGATTTTCAATACACCGGACTTATCTTCAGTGCATTAGGGCTACAAGGGAAACCATTTGAAAGAAAACCTTCTAAGGACTACCGCAAGGGTGATGTGGAAATGAATTCACGTTTTTCTTCAAAATACTATGAATCTCCAGCAAAATATTTAAGAAAGAAAACAGCAATAGGCGTATTCTATACCATTTATCGTCCTACAGATTAACTCTTTTTGTGTAAAATTAGTAGTTTCTGAGTAACTTGCAGTCAAAACCAGCGATAAGAATGTATTAAGTGGAACGCTTCGACTTACCTTTATCTTTGGGCTACATTTGCGCGAGTACTATTTATTTGACGAAAAAAATGAATGGAATACAAAAATACAAAAAAATCATAAGAAACATTTTGCATAGAGATATTTTTGCCAAAAAGTGAAAGGTTGAGCACATAAGTGAGATAAATCGAATATGGGGATGGTTTTCTCAATTTTGAGGGATAATGCAACCACGGCAGGGATGGGAACTTTTCTTTATTGTGATTCTGGTGCATTTCCTTATAATTTTTGCTAAGTTTCAAAACTGTATGAGTTTTTTTGGATATACTATGACAATTTGGCTCTATTTTACGGGATTAATTCATTTACATAAAATGTCTTTTAAAGCAATGTTTAGCATTTTTAGCACAAACATTTTCACATTTTTGAACCATCATTAGGAAACCATTTTTATTACTTTAGAAGTACTACATTCGAATTTGAAAGGTGTTGATGTATAGATTTTTTGTGTAATTTAAATTGGGGCTAGAGAGTTCAAGAGCTATAAAATGCAGATTGTTGTTAAATGTTCAAAGCTTAACAAAACTGTTTCAATTTTAACAGAATAATCCTCAATTTATTATTTTTGTGATGTTAGAACTAAGATTACAGCTAATAAACCATTAAAGACATGTTTCATTGCATCTGAAATTAGTACCAACCCAAGTAGAATTTTAGAAAATTGACGGAATGGTATTGGAATGTTTTTTTTTAAATTTTTTTGATAGTCCAGTGAATATATTGTTCTTATTATATACCTAGTTTAGATAATTTGAAAACGCTATATTTTATATAGCCCTAAAGATTATTTACAAAAATAACTCTTTACATTTTATCTCTCTTCTTGATGTGATCTTTTATTTATCTGCTTTATTGCCACAATTAAATCGAAAATGTGATATGTAAAGTTGTAGGTATTAATAATGATGACGTATTACTGGTCCAAGCAATAAAAATGCTCTTTTTCATATGTACAGTATGATTTGAATGTATACTAATATACGATTTAAATGTCTCGAGCCTTCACTTTATCCGCCAATATCTCAAAAAAGAAGGAAAGATATTTAAAAAACTACGTGTTCATTACGAATCTACTGTAAATTAATCACTGAAATTTGAATAACTTACGTTGAACAATTTTGAAGATCTGCTGAAAATTTATTGAAATATGTTCTATTTTTTAAGGAGATTTTTGACTATACCAACTTTAAATCCATTATATTTTTGAAAATCTGAATCATATTTTAGACATCGATAAAATACAGCTTTTTTCGTATGCCGATATTTTTTCATGAGTTTTTATTTTAAAATATCGGAGATACCTAATTATATGCCTCTGGAGGACTATAGTAGAAAATATAATTTGTACAGCTTTGGAGGAAACTTAAAGAATTCTGATAAAATCTGAGGAGATTTTAATGAAAGATAAAGCGACGAACCCTTTTACAAAACTACAAATGATTTTATTTTTTCACTAATAAACTCTAAATTAGCTAGATATAATACAATTAGCAAAGTATTCACTTCTCCATATCTCTTATTCTTAAAAGCATAATAAATTGAAACTGAAAGAAAAACGACATTCAATTATTTTTAAAATATCTCACAAGTAGAATTTCTTCCAAAATTCAAACCCATCTAATTAAGTTTCAAACACCCCCATTATGGGGCTTTCAAATACCCAATATATACCGCATCACTTTTCCTTTTCTTTAGAGGCCATCTTGTATCCTCCAGTTTGTATCATTTTATCCTGCTGAGATTTTCCGTAATAGTACTTGCGTAGATATAGTGGTACATTATTATTATTTTTATTAATCATAAATATCGTTATAGTCTAAAATTTAAAAAAATGACAAAATGATTGCTTATATAAAATGTAAATGTAATGTAATATAAAAATTTTTAGAAAAAAGATTTTAATATTGAGTTATCAGGCACAATATATAACATTGCTAGAGAGAGATAGACTACACCTGGCGGGGTCATTCAGTAAGTGTGTCCAGGGATGAACTCAGATAATTATCAGCTAACGTTATTCAAATGAATTGACGTTGGTATAAACGGCAAAAGTGAAACATACAAAAATCAATTTTAAATCACCTGTAATACTCGCCTACTTTGAAAGGTGTTCAGCATATGCTAATTTATATTGACAGAATTTTGTCATACTAGTTTTTACCAATTTGGCGAAAATGGTCTTTTTTTATATAATTAATTTTACAATTTTGAAATTATTATCATGAAAAAATATTTTGTTGCGGTTAGGTAACTTTCCTGCAGAATATTTTTCCAGAAAACTTAATATACTATCCTATTAAAGACAGCTGATAAGGATTTAGGAAGATATCAAACTTTTGTGGCACTTCGATTTATTTAGTCATGACTTTGTTCAACTTTTACGTCATTTTATAAAAAAGTAGCAAAAATAAACAATAATAATATGTCATGATTAGTATATTGCCAAATAAAAATGAAATTCCAGCTCTGGCTAGTGGCCATACGCATTCCCCTTCGACGTCGCTTTACTTCTTCCGAGCGTATTATTTCTTTAATTATTTACTTGTTCCACATGCTGTAATGATATTTTAATTTTCGCATTATTTTCAAAGATAACCGAACAGACAGAGTGGCACATGTTTGTAAATAATAACGTAAATAATATATAAAAAGGATATTCCTTCAGACCACTACAAAATTGTACATAAAAATAATAAGTAATTTTCGAAAAATCACCACTTAAAATGTATTGTGACGAGAATCTTATTAAAAATTGGGTATTTTTTGTGGTAAAAATTAAATAATCCTCATAATGTTTTGATCGAACTTATTAAAATTTAATTGAGTGATTTAAAGTAGACAAATAATTAACATTGATTTTTTTCCAATTTTTTCCACTCCTTCGTTTCTGAGATGTTCGCGATTAAAGTGAGGGGTAAAAACATTTAAATGGCTTATTAGGTACGTTAGATATCGACGTTCAGCATCAATATTTCACAAAAGGAAAGCTTGCAACGTAGCATAAAGAAAGAAATGACTCACATAATCTGAAAAATTTGTATATATATTCACTAGACTATGTTAGACAACATTTCAAGTAAAAAAATCTGGAAATTACCTTTTCTTTACATTCAGTCCATGTAATACAAACATTATGACCTACGATTTTTTTTAGTAGACATTTTAATTTTTTAATACTATACAGAGTGCAAATACAATATAAAATGTTATCTATAAGTATGTTCTCTACTTACCTATATATGTCCAATATCCCGAAAATTAAAATTTCTTTTTTAAATTATAAATCACATTTTTTTTAACTTACTAATAAATTAACCTACTGAGGTATTGTGTAAACATTAAATAAAAATTGTACAATACCTATTTTGTATTTAACTATATAGGAGTGTTTCTAAAAGCAATTTCCAACTTTGGTCTTCAGACTTGCCGGATCTCAGTCCGACATAATATGAAGATTTGCACTCGTCAAAGATTGCTTTTAGGCCTTCCAAAATTATTTACTATCACTATCACAATATGTGACAAAATATTTCTAAAACCGAGACTCAACGCCTTGGTCCTTCGAGCCCTCATACTAGGGTTTCAACCTCTTGAAACCAGCACCGTCTTGTCCTAATTTGAGTTCTTCATAAAGAGTGGGATTTACTTCTTGCTGTGCCGGAACATGCAGGGCTTCGTTTTTCCATCCATGGCCACCGGAAGCGGACGAAACCGCTATGCCGTTAGCTGTGCCATTTGGTACAGGCGATGACTCGTTTTGGCCTTGTGGCACCTTTAAACAAGATAAAAAGCATTCTTTAATTTGCACATAAGTAACTGAAACCACTAAGTTATTTATGTCGTAATTGCAGAATACATAGTCTAATAAATAATTTACAAATTAATGTAACAATAATTGAATATGAGACATTCCATGTGAACCCGAGAAGAAAACTGTAGCCCAAAATTTGTACACCAGAGTTTCCCTTTGCCAATGATTTCCCTGATTTCCTTTGGATTTCCTGTGATTTCCCATTCATTTTCTGTTACTTTTCCCCTTGATAGTTTTAATTAAATTTCCTTAGTGTTCCTGACATTTCAAATTTTTGTCGGAATTCTCAGTCTAATACTTTCGAAAAGTTCAAAAATATGTTTTTGGAATCCTTACAATTAGACCTCTCAAACAATAAATTATTTTTTAAAGTCTCACATTTTGATACGCAAAAACGCGTCAGAAAATATTTTTGGGGCATCAACTCCTAAGCAGTCTACGGAACATCAAACTTTTAACTACATTTTGTATATCTACCAATAATAATTTCAGCAATAAACTGCACAATTTACCAAATACTAATAGTACGGGAGCTATCGACAAGGATTTTCAGCCTCATCGCGACATGAGAATTTGAAACTTTTTCGGATCAAATAAGGAAAAAAGTCCTTAATGTTGCTAAACTACCGAAAAACAATAATGAACATGTAAAAAAAAATGGGCTAAAATTGTTATCGCGACACGTCCGTTTCCTGGTGGTTTTTGTATTGAAGAAAAAATTGGAAAATTTCCCAATAAATTTGAAAGTAGAAAATTTTTTACGTTTTCAGTGTAATTTAAGAATTTCCGCTGAAAACAATCATAAAAAAATGAAAACAGACGATATGAACGTTGCTCGTGGGAGTGAATGAATTTGTAAAATGTAATTTGTTGCGGTTCCCGCGGAGTATCGAGACCCTTCCGTTTCCTTGATTAAAAAAATTGGAACGGACGTTTTCTGCGTTGTTGTTCCCAGAAAATCCATTTTCCGTCGGGTTAGAAAGTCGCAATATGGGTGCTTCGTGTTTTCATGTTCTGTAGTTTGTCGGAATCTTGCAAATGTAACTCGGATGCGCGAATAGACTCATATACAAACACTTAATCACACTCACATGCAGAAGGTAGATAGGAGAGAGGAAATTGAAGAGCCAAACTTACCAAACTCTACTAGGGAAAGCAAAGAGGCAAATCTACCTAACGCAGGGAACATTACAATCCCTTGAGTTCAAACTTCAACCTTTTCCCCCGTGAACTTTTTCGTATACAGGGTGACAATTGAAAAATTAACCAGCCGGATATTTCTTCGGGGAAGGATGCGGGGAAAAAAAAATTCGGACAAAAGTTATAGGGTCCGGAGGGACGAATTAGGTGGGGTGGTTTTTTGCGATTTGGTGGAGGATCTCAAGGTCACCTCCACTTTGTCAAATGGGAACCCCCATTTTTTTTTGGACTGTTGTGCCTTGATAACATTTTTTGCCCCAAACTTTTTTCACACCTCGGCGCTAATAAGAGACGACACCATTTCATTTTGTACAACCGTGACATACGGAAAATGTCCGTTTAGACTTTTTTTAGGATGTATTATACCCTGGTCAACCATCTAAACAAGGTTTTGGCAATGTCGTTGTAACTTGGTCAAGCCATTTTTTTTAGCAACTAATACGACATTTATCAAGTTTCTACAAAGCTAAAAATTTCAGTTCTTCACGGATTGGTGTTTGAATGAGATTCCATTAAAAACGGACGATGTGCTATTAAGAAATTTCGCGATTTTTTTTTACCGACGGAAGATGTTTTTCTACCACATCCACAACGCGCCAGAGCTTTGCTTTACATAAATAAAAAAGTTTCCTATTTTCCCCTAAACTAAACGGTTTTTATGAATTGGTCCGTGTCTATCTGCAAAGCCATTTGCACAACACCAGATTTGTCCATGTCGCGATGATTATATTATATTATACAGGGTGCGCCACTTAAAAGTCCCCAGGCTTGTAACTTTCTTATTTTATAAGCGGCGACCATGTTGGGCACATCAAATTGTAGATATTTTTAAGGCATTTAAACATGTGTACAGAGTGATTAAAAAAAATTTTTTTAAGAATTGTTAAGAAAGAAAACTTAATTTCCTTGAACATTTTTTTACCTCAGCCTGTACATGAACTGCGTTAATGTTTTCTTATAAAGGTTTTAATTAGCTTCAATTTATGTTATTACGTCATATCCGAAATTCTTTTTGGTTTTAGAGAAAGGAATTAAAAACACTCTTTCCGATTCCAAATTGATTTTTTTTTAAATAACTTTGGGAAGAATGTAAATAATAATTTTATGCTTTATTTGTAAAAGACATATCACAAACAACATTCAACGTAACAAAACAGCAACAAGAAACAAAAGAAATTCAAATTTTTAAAAACAAACTTATTTTAAAATGTACTAAACAGGAAATTGAAAATTTTTATTTTTTAAAATGTTTTATTTTAATAACATAAATTGAAGCTAATTGAAATCTGTATAAGAAAACATTAACACAGTTCATGTACAGGGTGAGGTAAAAAAATGTTCAAAGAAATTAAGTTTCTTTTCTTAACAGCTTTTTCAATTTTTTTTTAAATCACTCTGAACGGATGTTTAAAGGCTTTAAAAATGTCTACAATTTGATATGCCCAACATAGTCAACGCTTCAAAAATAAAAAAGTTACAAGTCTGGGGAGTTTTAAGTGGTGCACCCTGCATATATATTATATTACATAATATATTATAGAAACTTTTTTTATGCATTTGCTATAAAACTGTGAAGAAAATTTAATTCATAAGACACTTTGTTTGAACTTAAAATCTCTAGTTACTGTACTATGGTCATTTTAGGAGCCATAGGGATGATAAATTTCTTGAAATCAAATGTGGTACTCCAAAGGCACTATAATACAAGAGCACATTTTTGTGATCAGTTTTCGTGAATAAATTGGCTTTGTAATTGGTTTTTTATTTTTTTGTGTCCTGGTTCTAACCGCCATATTGAATTTTCGAAATTTTCAGTGAAAATTTTGGGCCCTACATATTTTTTCCAGCGTTTGTATTGTAAGAGTATTCAGTTAACATGGAATATTCCACATTATTTATTTATATTAAATAGATGATCCGGTTCGAAGGACCATAAGTTAAATGACAAAATGTAACAAGGTAGTTTTGGAATGAAGGAAGTGGGCTGCCCTATTTTCAACTTAAGTTCCTCACTTATAGTAGTAATAGTAATTACAATATTGGCTTTAACTTATTAATATATCATTAGCTCAGCGCCATGTGGAAATTGATGAGTTGTAAGATCCACAATTATAAAAGCAAACAGGTTTCAAGAACATGTTACTTTTTAAAAACAGGAAGTGAATTTTATACAAACATTTCAATAAACCGGCAAAGAGTATAATATCTACATCTAGCTTATTTACTAGCTTAGTGCTTACCTGAATGTGATCCATGTTGACTTCTCTCAAGTAACTGGGGTTTTCAAAAGCGATTCCGTTGGAGTTTTTCACCCCCAACATCTTCTTTGTCCGTACAAACCACACAGCTCCGGCGAATATGGCCGCCACGACGACCAGAGCTAGTATCACCGCAACAACAACGCCCACATGGCCGTCTTGTCCGTCTTGACTTGCAGCTGAAGTGATGTACTTATCACCCATGGTGAACTTCAGAGTGTCGGTGAGAAGAGAGGTGCCTTTACTATTGCCAGCCTTCGCTACTGCTTCGTAGGTCATCCCAGCTTGAATGAATTTTGAAATATTTAGATATTGTCAAAGTAGTTATTGGATTTAGGTGGTTTACAGTGTTAATTTGCACTAACGTGTAATGTGTGAAGTAGTATAAGATTTTTTTCAACTATTTGTAGTTATGATACGTTGGTTCAATAAATGTTAAGAGTGAATAGAATTGCAGTTTATAATTTAGAAAGGTTTCGTAAAGGTACAAAGTGACAATTTATCTAGTGTCGACGCGTTTATGTTTTTTATCTTACAATGGGGTATTTTCCTATTTTTTTTTTTTATTGCATAATATCATAGAATATGTACAAAGAAGCCTTCCAATACAGACTTCCGCGAAAATAATTATCAATTTTTTGAGAAAACAGAAGTTAACAGAAGTGGAGCAACAGGTGTTTTAAATTGGTGACGTAGGTAGTTTGGCCGATGACGTAGGTAGACTGTATGGATTTGTTGATAGAATGGTTTTATACAAAACAGTGTGGTGTTGCCAAGTTGAAATTCTTCCTCTAGTTCTACTAAAGATAATTGAAGAAAACAGGAGTGTAAAGCTTATTTATTAAATCAATTTTAATATATTTATCCACGAAATTTAATTTTGTGATGTAAAAAATATTAATAATAGGCGTGAATTATTAAATACTTTAAATATTTTTTAAGGCCGATTAGATTTTTAAAAACATATTTAGCAATATATGGCAACAATGTCAACGGTTAATCAAATGACAGATGTTAATCCAAATTTTGTTTTAGAAAGAATCTATCATGTCATAATCAACTTTGGGCAAATTTGATGAATCCCCTTTCACAAAATTCAACTTTGTCTTAATAGTACATTGATAAAATATAAAATAACAAATTCAAACGCCACATAAACAACAAATAAATCTAACCAATATGCTTCTTTTACTTGTATTGTGACAAGAAGTAAGAACTTACAGCGAGTAAGCAAAGCTGAAAGAGGTGAAGAACCGTTTTTATATAATGTAATAATGTTGCCACATAATCCTCGCAGTGAGTTTTGTTTACATTTTTGAAATAACTTCTAAATAATAACAAACATAAATACCTTTTAATTTCTTCTAAATACATGTACATAATATTTATTGATTTTCAAGACATTGAGCAAAATAGATGTGTTATAGGTAAAATAATGTAAAGTAAATACACAATTTGGCATTCATGAGAGATAGTTACAGTCTAAGCGAAAGTTGTCTATTATTGATTAAATTATTTTCGCCAAATAAAATCATTTGAAATCTGTGTCAAGACGGGCGCATTCTTATTTTTTATTTTTATTTAAGAAATTATCGTTTTAGTTTGAGTTGATTATGCAGTAATTGTTAAAATAACAACATTACCTGATATACATCACCAAAACTGAATTTAAAAAAATGGAAAATACCCCATTATTCAGGTTACTGATTTCTCTAATAATTTAAATGAAGCTGTTACTATTTATATTTGTCTCTATGATTGCCGCAGATATTTAATTATATTACATAAAAATAGAAACGATACAAAAAATATCTGTCTATTTTTTTTACTATATTATTTTCTCTATTGTTTTCTTTTAGCAAAATCTATTTTCAGTGATTCAACTAATAGAAAAAAGTGATAGTCCAGTGAACGAAAGGGTTGTAGAGAACTTTGCGGGAGGCAGAATTTTCCTCTTCAGGAATATGTTGGGGGCAGTTAGGAGGTAAACATATTAGAAGTCTCCGCCCCTAGCCCCGCCGCTTCGATTCTTTGCTTATAACTCGGAAACAATGCGTCGTAAAAAAAAAAAGTAATCTATGCAAAATTAAACATAATTTTTTCTACAAGAATGCTTATTTTCATTTTCTTCCTATGTGTTATGGTTTCCGAGATATTCGCCAGTGAAAATTGATAATTAATAAATAAATTAATTAGGTACATGCATTTTTTTTCTATCAAAGCGGTTTACCGTGGTCTGCTAATCTCAGTCACAAAACAATCTTTATTTTACAACACTCGATGTATTTACTAATGTAATATTTTGCCGAAATCTACACATTTCCTTAAATATACAGTGTGACTCACTTAAAATGAAGACACCCTTATAACTTTTTTAATTCTGTTTCCGATTTGAATCAAATTTTACTGAAGTAGAGAACAAATTAGAATCTACTTATGACCAAAAAACCATTCGCTTGCTATAAAGGGAAAGCCACCTGCGGTACCAAAATATGCGGTAAAAATAAAAACATTTTGAATGTTAAAAATTCTAAAAAAAAATGCATCGGATCGGCACCAAAAACGTTCATATACCAAAATTTATTTGGTTATTGATGGGGAATTTCTCATACATAAGCTCATCTGGCAAAGGGGATCCTCAGTTTCCGCAATTTGTGGTGGAGATACGTAAAATTCGTCAATATGATTTTTAATTTTTTTCCGCATATTTTAGTACCGCAGGTGGCTCTGCCTTTGTAGCAAGCAAATGTTTTTCTGCTTGTAGATCCTAATTTGCTCTATATTTCAGTAAAATTTGATTCAAATCGGAAACAAAATAAATAAATTATAAGAGTGTCTTTATTTTAAGTAAATCATACTGTGTATTTAAGGAAATGTATAAATTTCGACAAAATACGACATATTACGTTAGTAAATACATCGAGTGTTGTAAAATAAATATTGTTTTGTGATTGCAGACCACGGTATACCGGTTTGATAAGAAAAACTCAGATACCTAATTAATTTATTTATTAATTATCGAGTTTCGCTGGCGAATACCTCTGAAACCATAACACATAGGAAGGAAATAAATATAGACACTCTTGTAGGAAATTTAATTATGTTTAATTTTGCATAGGATACTTTTTTCTGTACGACTCATCTTTTTTTTCTGAGTTATAAGTGAAGAAAGGGACCTTTCCACCGCCCTACCACCCTGAAGCGACAGGGCTAAGGGCGGGGACTTTTAGTATGTTTACGTCCTAACTACCCCTGAAAATGAAAGTTCTACCTCCCCCCCACCCGAAAAGTTCTCTACAGTCCCCTTTTGGGTATTCATTGATTGGACTATGAGGGCTTCCACTTAATAAAATGTTTTAAAGAGACTTCATTTCAATAATTCTTCAAAATTATTTTTTTTTATGAAAGCTTGGAATTGGCATATAAAATTAAAGAAAATGCAGTGGAATTATTATTCAAAATTTCCTATGCCCTATTCTACGAGCACTCCATGAACAGCTTATTAAAATTTCACTTGCTAAATATTTTTTTTGGCCTTCTGTTAGGAGAAAATTGGCTGTGATTCTATTTTTTCTTAACGGACTTTAAATTCGAATAAAGGACTGTAAAGAAAATTGAATTTCCCATCGGGATCATGAAAAAATGTTTGCTCGATAAAAGCAATATAAAATTCTCTCATATTATATTATTTGCTTACCTTTAAGGTCAGTTATTTTTAATTTGGTATCTGAAGTGTCAACTTTCTGTCTATGGTTACTTGCAACATCGATAGATCTCCAGAACACTCTATATTGTTCTACAGTATGGGGGTTTTTAATTGGTGGATCCCACAGGATGTAAACTGAATGAGCATCGATAAATTCAATACGCAAATTTTGAGGCGGGCCAGGCAGTTTCGCACTAAAACAAAAAACATTATTAAACACAACATAAACATAAACACGCCGCATATAGTAGACTACCCCCAAATCCAAAGCCAAGGCTGTCCGGAAGAGTATTACACATTTGGAAAAACATCCATCCCACCGGTGTTGTCAGCACCGGGGCTGGGACTTGATCCCAGAATGCGATAGACAGTCGATCAGCATATTCGCCACTCAATACGCATTTTTTAAAAGCATTTAAACATTTATTTTATTATCTTCCATTCTGACATTTCAAAGTGTTATATTTTATCGTATTTTGTATCGTATTTTACATTCATCAAGTCCAAGGTGAAACAAATGCACCTTGGCCGCCGCTTTAAGGCATGACGATTTTAAACCCTCAATACACCTTAACCGACTGAGCTACCGTGGCGATATTAAAGACATTATCATTATTTTTTAAATCTGAATTTCATTACTAGAGAAGTTGAATGAAACCATGTTCTATATTTTTAATTGAAGGTGAGAAAATAAACAGAAGTTGAAATATACTGTTGAAGATATTTTGTGATTCTTCCCTCTCTCTCTCAGCTTAATTTGGTGAAAATGGAATTAATATCCTTCACAGAATATGTAAAAAAATATGGAAAACAGGAATCTGGACTGATGGTTGGAGAATTTCAATATTGGAGAACTGAGGTGGGGTAGCTATATGCGGAACTATGATTTCTAACTTGAGGTTTATAGATGATAGCACCTTAGTTGCAGGTGAGGATGAGCTCGTATACTGTTACACAGGCTTCAGACAAGAAGCTTTGATCATGGTTTAAGTGTGAATTATAAGAAATTAAGTTATGATGTAGTCCGAGCAAATAATATATCCAGGTACGTTATGGGTAGGTAACTGTGAGGTTGCAACCCAACCCAAAGGTAAAAATAACTCCGAGCCTAGGTAGTAACTTTCAGGAGGAAATTTACGCCATTGAACTGTGTACAAGGAGGTTTGAACAGACGCATCCCAGACGCAGATCAATAAGTATCTTTTCACAGCCAAGCAGCTCTTAAAGCTTTTGGTTCATATCGTTGCAACTCCAAAACCATCGGGAATTGTCAGAAGGCTCTAATCCGCTTAGGTAAAAATAACAAGTTGACTTTGGTCTGGATTCCGGAACTCTCTGGTATGGAAGGCAATGAAATAGCCGACTCCTTAGCAAGGGAAGGCGCGGCATCGAAATTTATCGGATCAGAGCCAGTGCTTGACATTTCATCAAGCACGACGAAAACAACCATCTTGGCCTGGATTGAGAGAATAATTCACCAGTACTGGCAAAAACCACCAGGATTAGTTCGTTCAAAGAAATGTATTACATATCCTTTAAAATCAAATACTGAAAAACTTTTGGAATTAAATAAGAACTCTAGTTGGCCTATATACTGGGCACTGTAGACTAAATCATCACCTACACAGACCTGGAATAGCAGATAACGCTGAATGCCGACTGTGTTTGGAGGAAGATGAAACGGCAACGCACGTTCTATGAACCTATTCTGCTGCAGAAAGAACCAGGCTCGCACTTTTTGGCAAAGGGCAACCGCTACCAGAAAACCTGGACAATCTCTCTCCCAATAAGTTAGTCGGCTTTATGAAAAAGTTGAATCTATTGGCTGAAATATATTTAGGAGTGAGCCACAATAGACCAGATGATCGCAGTGGAGGATCTGTATATTAGCCCACTCACAGCGAAGATAAAAATGGAAAAATTGGCAATTTGTCATTTGTTCAACATTTGGAGTAACAGAAATTTTACGAAACACACAATGATCAAACTTGCTAATATTCTGGTTTCCCCATTACTCTTTACGCGTAAGACATGAATTATTAGAGAACCAGGTAGATGGCGTATAGATCCCTTCGAGATGTGGACAACCCATCGCACTAATAGGTTGATTCTCCAAGAAATGCGTCCCCAAACGCAACTCTCCAGCACCGTATTTCCCCGAATCTTGAATTCTTTGGCCACATCAACTGAAAAGAGAACAATCTAGAATGGTTCATAGTTTAAGCAAAACCAGATGGCAAGATGCGAAGTGGACGCCTTTCAAAACTTTGGTAGCATTGTCCCAAGGATCTGTTGGGAACGAGTTTTAGTGAGACAACCGCAATAGTTCAGGCATACTATACAGCAAACGGAGACTCACTAGAATAATGCATGGATCAACCAACGTCAGGCAAAACGTTGTGAATAAGAAGAGCAAAGAAGAAAATATTAAATTAATCATCTCACATTGTATATGTAGATTTCTAAAGACTTAGGCAGTGAAAAATAAAAAATATATATGTACCTTCCTTCGTGGAAACAGCTCATGATCTGCTTGGTGTGCTCCAGCACACACACCTTGTGGGCCAAATGGGGTCCTGCCCGACACCAATCCAAGCACATCCTTGGCACTTTGACGTTCGCGCAGCAATTCCTGTGATCAGACCCGTCAGCTGCACACTTCATCAACTTATCGAAATCTTGAATGCATTCCGGCTTGTCGATAACAGCATCCATATCAATGTGGAAGAAACAAGCGTCCATGCAAGAGGAACTGACATTCTGCTCTATACAGCATTGAGTGACGTTGCTGACAGCGGCCATACTTCTTATTCTCACTGACACGGGTTGGGTGGCGCTTCCAAAGGCATTCTCAGCATGACAGTAATACTCTCCTACGTCCATCTCGGTTATCTGCTTGATGGTAAGTTCCATGACGTATTTGTCTTCTTCGTCTTTCATGGGCCGAGTGCTTATGTCGTATTTTCCACCTTGGATGACGGGCGTTCTGTCTTCGTGGCTCCTCCAGAAGATCATCTTCGGTTCTGGCTGGGCTTCTACCTTACATTCAAGTGTCACGGAGTCGCCCAAAGTGGTCATGGTTATGCCGCTAGCTTGAATGTGGGGTCCATCTTTGGAAAGAGAATTAAGTTAATAATAAAAATAACAAACAGACCAGTGCAATTGGACGGTCTCCTATGTAATCACTTGCATTAATTTCTTGGTACTCCAATGAATTATTCTTTGGTGCCACTCAATGGTGGCTGGTGAAATTTCAATATTATTTTCTCGTCTGTGGCGCATGGGACCCATACGAAATTTGGGAAATAACATCCAGAGAAGCACTTCTCTAATGACCCCTAAAAAATTTTGAAAAAGCAGTTTGCAAAAAATTTTTTTGAAAATTCGTTAGCCTCCCCTGGGTCTAAGGACTCCTGTTTATTTTTATTTTTTTTTGTCATATGCATTTGACTTTTCATAAAAATACAACAATAGATTTTGGAGTTTGTGAAAATATTTTCATTACTAACTGAAATACAATGAACTGAAATTTTGTAATTTACAATTTAACAAATTACAATATTTCAATTCGTTGTATCTCAGTTAGTAATGAAAATATTTTCATAAACTCCAAAATCTGTTGTATTTTTATGAAAAGTCAAATGCGTATGACAAAAAAAAATAAAAATAAACAGGAGTCCCTAGACCCAGGGGAGGCTAACAAATTTTCAAAAATTTTTTCGCAAACTGCTTTTTCAAAATTTTTTAGGGGTTATTAGAGAAGTGCTTCTCTAGATGTTATTTCCCATATTTCGTATGGGTCCCATGCGCCACAGACGAGAAAAAAAAATTGAAATTTCACCAGCCACCACACAGTGGGGCAAATAGCTCATTTTTTGGACAAACGATAATTCCCAAGCCTGGAATTAATGAAACTTAATTTTTTTTTAAACTATTCGTTATAAAATTGCCTTTAATTCTATCGAGCCCGAATTTTGAAATTTCAAAATTAAAGATGGCTAATCCAATATCGCGGACATAAATTTTGAAAGTAAATTAAAATTTTATCAAAAGATTGTTTAAAATTATAAAAAATTGTTACTCGGGGGGTTTTTTTGGTTTCTAATCTCATTTCTGATCCCCGAATTTTGCGATTCAAAAAACCAAGATAGCGGATCCAATATGGCGGCCATAATATTTTTTTAAATGAAATGTACATGCACAAACTGTTAAAAATTGTTACTTAGGACTTTTAAGGGTTCCTGATCGAGAATCTGAAATCTAAATTACGTAATATCGTAATCCAAAATGGCGAATCCAATATGGCGGCCATAATATTTTTTTTAATTGACATGTAAATGCGCAAATTGTTAAAAATTGTTACTTAGAGGTTTTAGAGATTGCTGCTCATGAATCTGAAGTCCAAATTACGTAATATCGAAATCCAAGATGGCGGATCCAATATGGCGGCCATAATATTTCTTTAAATAGGAATAGGAATTGCGACGATGAAGTACAAAAATGGTCCAGTGCATTTTTGTCGTACTGTCGTGAGCAAAAAAATAGGAAAACTATTTGCACAGTCGCAATGAATTTTGACACATAACTGACAATGGCACAAAAATTAAAGTTAGATGTACACAACTAGATTTTAGCAAAAATGCGTTATAAGATTTGTCCCATTTTTTTTGCGCACGAGAGTACCTATTACCGTTCTCGTTATGTAGGCGGTGAAAGGTCAAAAAACCATCCATGATAATTCAACTTTTTTTTCTAATTGTTTAAATCAGTGGTTCCCAAAGTGTGGGGAGCGACCAAGTGGGGGGTCGCGATATGGGCCCACGAGAAGATTACAAACTAACACAAAACATTTTTCGCGAAAATCGCGGAAAAAATTTACCTCTATTTGGGACGGAGCGGGGGTCGCCAACAAAATTCTTGTCAAAAGGGGGTCCCGCTTTAGAAAAGTTTGGGAACCTCTGGTTTAAATAGATTAGAAGTTTAAAAAAGTATTCACAAATACTACTCTCATCGAGTTGAATCGAATGGTACTAAAAAATCATTTTTTCGAGTACCAGGAAATGAATGAAAAATAATTTTACTAATTGCACTGCATTAAAGTTTTAGTAATAGTCAGTCTACAGATAAACAAATCAAAGTAACAAAAAGAAAATCACCTTATTTCTTTTCTATAAACGGTAAAAGTTCTGAATGTTATATAGTGAAACGTCTAATAAGGGAATAAACTAGAGTCCCGTATGCTTCTGAATGACACAAGTTTGAAAGTTGTATAAATCTATTCCATAACGATTATTCGACATGAAAACGACTGTTGTTAGGTATTATTTTTTGAAGGGGTTTGACATTAATAACTAAAATAGTTCATCTTGATAATTACTCCATTCATCTGTCGATTTGTAAGGTCAGAAAAAACATTTAATATAGGAGAAAAAAATTGTATACAAAAATTGTGGAGAACGTCTTCTACAAAATCATAATAACTTCCCCAACGGAAAACGAGTTATTCTGATAAACAGATTTTACCCACTTTATGACAGGATGGCGGCTAAAGTAGCCCCTTGAGGTTGTAAATTTGGATTCAAGTGATAAACAGGACGTATGAGTGTCTCCGAACCTTTCTGATGAGGTGCCGGAAATTCCCCATCTGGTCCTCGACTTTTATACGGGTCAAAGGTGGAAATAGCCCATTTGACTTTTTCCACTGTCACCACCCTCGAGATCCTTCTCCAATTCGCTGCCCTAACAGCAGCACGGGGAGACCGAAAGGCTGGCGTTTTCTCCATCTTCACTGCAGATTCGGGAAAATAAGTTTCTAAAAGATGTTTCAGGCATTCCCCAGTGGTAGACGGTAATCTATCAGAGAGAAGTCTGAAACTCTCTAGTCGATGGACCATCTTTACGACTTTCAGGAAGACTTCGATGCTTTCACAGAAGTCCTTCCCGGCTAACCTCACACCATTCCGAATTCAACTTTTGTAGACGCGTTGGGTTCTCTTGTAGTTATTCCAGTCCTCTGGAAGCTGAAAGCGCATTTCTCTATTGCTCCTTATACGGATCTCTTTCCGTAAATTTTGGAGCTGTTTGTTCCAGCAGGGAACGTTTCTCTTTTCCCTTCTCATTTTTTGTGCAATTCATTACTAAATCAATGTTATTTGTATGTTTAGTTTCTTTCTTTCTTAGTATGCTATGTTAGTTTCTTTCTTTCTTTAGTTTCTTTCTTTGTTTTTTTAACCAGTGGAAAAGTCTATCAACATTTATATTTTATAATTCGTCACTCACAAAACTCTATTTTCTAACCTATTATATCATAAAAAAAGCAATCTATGAATTTCCTGAATTTAAACGTTTCTTTGATCTCATTTTTATTTTTAATTTTGAATGAAATTACTATTGCCTTTATGACCTGATAAATCGGAATCGGAATCTTCCTGGATATCATCAAAGTTTACCAGTATATTGTCAATGCAGTTATTTTGCTTTGTGTCTATTCCCAAATGTCCAACAACAGCATTAGTACTGTTATATACCTATAAAATTAAAAAAATACCTCCAACTTGTTTCATCAAGAAGCACATGACCAAATGCATACATGCTCACACTATATGTTTCATTTTTCAAAACTTGGATTATATTAAGTTACCTTATGAAACAAATGCTGTCTAAAATTATTTTTTTGTTTAAATACCTAATCGATTTATAAATTTTATATTAGAAAATTACTACGACAAATTCCAACATCAATACTTACGACTGATAGTGATTTTCCTCGATGCCTGCATGGGAGTACCATACCCATTATCAGCATAGCAAGATATCTGGTCCATATCTTTGGTAACGTTATGTATCACAGTTACCATATGTCGCGTTGTCTCTTGCCTGACTAGTCTACCGGAAATATACAAGGAAATAGTAGGCATTGGTGTTCCCATCGCAATGCATAGGATGGTCATGCTGCTTCCCTCTATGACTAGGTTAATTGGATGGACAGTGGGTGGCTGAAGCAGAAAAGGTTCAATATTTATTTCAGACATTTAGGTATGCAAAAGAAATATTTGTTGAACTTAAAGCATTATTTTATTGGCAACAGTTCAAATGAAAAAAATCAGAAATTCTCCAAAGATATGTTTTTGGGCCCTCTAGCTGGCGAGGTTCTCCACAATAAGGAAGTTGCAGAGTATCTGTTTCACTACTAATTCCATCAAATTAAGCTTCTTTATTTGTCAATAAATACCTACCTCCACAAAAGCTGGATATGCGGGGTCGGTCCAGGCGATAAGGGTTTCGGAGGGCATGCTGACGCCTTTATCCGTAACAGCTTTCACATACACAATATACTGGGTGTTGGGGTTTAGGCTCTTTATCGTGTAGGAAGTTACTGTACGGTTTTGGACGTGGAATTTATCCTCAGCAGTGGATTTGTAATAAAGCCTAAGAAAAATCAAATGAATATAAAGTAAAACAGAGTGTTAGTTTTTTAATACAGACATTTATTTATTTATTTTTATTGTTATATTAAAGTCTAAAAAGAAATTTATGAATATAATATATGGAGAATATAATACCTACACTACGTGCAAAAAGAATAGACACACCATTTAAAACATTGAAAATTTTTTTTTTAAATCTGTTTAAAACGAAAAAAAAAACTGTTTTTTTTTCCAACCCTGGTTTAGATGTAGGTAGATACTCTGAGAAGATACTTTGATTTCACGGCTTAGTTTTTATGATATTCTAAAAGTTTAAAAATGACATATGTTACATTTTTTTCACATTTTAATCTGCAAAGAATAAAACAACTGAATGTCAAATAAGAAAGGTACATACTTATATAAAGAGAACCTACTTATATTTACTTTTTTATTTCAAATTTTGCTAAAATTTATCCAGTTAGAATCTTCAACCTACCCTATTTACTTTATTTTCATCTTGTTTAATAATTTTTCCGAATTCAGCAATACACTTCATATTTATTCTAAATAATAATAGCCAATTTAGATATTTTAATATAACATCAGATATGTATGTAATAAACAAATTAACTTTTTGGGCGGATTTATAAACATTTTGATTTGAAATTTTAAGTGATGATTGTATTCTATAGAGCTATAGTTTCTCTAAGTTTCATCGATATTTTTAATCCATTATTTTCAACAGAACGCTAATTTGTTTAAAGATTCCCAAATTTAAAATACTTCATTTTTATTAAATAATTATAAAACAAGTTGCAAATATAAATGATCAGAAAACTATTTTAAATTGTTAGCTTTTTCATGAACTTTTAAAATGCGAAAAAAAAAATTATATTCGAAATCTTTTTGTTGATTAAAATTACATTTGTTTATAACCATTTTATTTTTAATGTAAAAAATGTTAAAAAAAGTGGAAAAACCTCTGTGTCACCTTAAAGTACCCTTAAGAGGCTACAATTTGAGCTATCGTACACATTTAATTTTGATAGCAGAATTTCACAAGGATGCAAAGTTTTAGCAACAATTCCATTTTCCTAAGTTTAACTGAAATTTATCTATTAATTTCGAAAAACGATAATTTGTTTAAAAATGCCTACTTTTGCAATATTTATCTTTTTTAAATAATATTGACAATCAGAATTAATTTTAGTATTTGCTGTACGACTCATAATGAACATTTCTCTTTTTTTGTTCTCATAGTACCTATACAGTGTGACTCACTTAAGATGAAGACACCCTTATAACTTTTTTATTTTTTTTCCGATTTGAATCAAATTTAACTCAACATTCGCCTCCTACAAATGCAAAGCCACATGGGTTCTCGAAAATTTAACGAATACACTCTAATACACAATTAATTAAAATTTCGTTAATATACGGTTAAACATACCAATCTAGATATAATAATTATGCCTAAAACCTAACAAGGTGAATTATAAATCGTTTGTCTAATGACTCACTCATAAGGTGTGTTCAAAAACCCTACATTAGCTGCATTAGTGCATATGATAGAAGGAGATAGAGTGAGACTCTACATAAGTTGAAGAGAGATAAATTTGCACTGGCGTAGAGAGTGGAGGATTTTTGAACAAAGCTATAGATATCGATTCACTCATTCTGGAGACACACATATGCAGCTGAAATTGGCAATCAGACAACCTTCCTTTTTTGAAGTCGGTAAAAATGAAAAAACTCTTACCTATATGTTATAATATCTGTGGGACGACTAAATTCTGGAGGTTGCCAAGTTATCGCGACCCAAGTGGCACTGTGACTGGACACTGCCAAGGAATGGGGAGGTGAGGTGACGCCATTAACCCATTTGTCCAATTCTGAAGAAAACAAATTTTGTGCCAAATATCAAGATATTTCATCTTGGACACTTACCATTTTTGTTTAGATTTATGACTATGATGGAGGACGGCAAAGAAGTGCCGTACTCATTTCTTGCGACGACGAAGATATGATAAAACTGGTTTTCCTCTAGACCAGTTATGGTGTCTGAGGTGGAGGTAGTGTTCAGTTGCTGAAATAATAATAATAATATATGAAATACATCATTCATCTTTTTAATTCAACTGGAAATTACGAGAAATTATTGAATTATTACTTATATCTTTATACCACAAAAAATGAGATTTTCACAAACCTTACCCTTAAAAGGGGGATAGTGAGGAAGTGAACAGTCAAGAGTGTCAAGAGGCACATGTTCATTCTTCAGACACCGTTTCCAATTTTTGATAAATTTTAACATAAAATTTGATATCAGCGACCCAAAAATATAAGAAATAAAATCCGAATAAAAAAATTACCCTTTTCAGCCATTTTTGGTTTTAGACGTTTTTGTAGACGCCATTTTGTTTTTAGATTTCGATGCCAGATTCGTAATCTGAGACCCCAAAAACCTTATGTTATCAAATTTCAGGCAATTGTTTAAATGAATAAAAGAGTTATAATTTTTTTAATTATGAGTGTATTAAAAAACACTTGTTAATAACAATTGAAAAAATAAAAAGTACACCTTCTCACCTTTGGGGAACTTTTTTATAAACTCTTTCCGAAATTAAGAAAATATAATGATCAAAATCGATTTTCAATCAACGAAGTTAGAACTTTTAGCGTTTAGAAAATGTACTACATAATTTATTTTTATTGTTAGTTTAATTGCCTGTGTTCTACACTCTACATTTCTATTTTTAATAAATTGAATATTTATTTGATTTTAAATTTGGTTCATTTTGAAAATATAATTCGGATAAACTACGAAAAACATTCGAATTGTTTTCGAACCACAGTTTGTGCTCGATATTTTACCCAGGTTATCGTATAAGTAAAAATTTATCCGAAAAATTCGTATCCTTTTATAGTAGTACTACTTATGATTACCAGTCATCTTATTTTTTTCCGGTGTACCACAAGGAAGCAACTTGGGTCCTCTGCAATTTGTAATTTTTATTAACGATTTGTCTGATGTACTTATTAACTCGGTTTATCTTCCATTTTCAGATGACTACAGAGTAAAAAAGTGAATAATTCCTTCAAGGATTTTTTTTATATACATAAAATATAAATCACTGCTTAATGTTTTCTGAAAAATATCGTTGCCGCTGCGGCTGCCATGTTGAAGAAATGGCGGTGAAAATGGCTTTCTCTCGATTATTTCCTTTCCTGTTAGTTCTACCTTACGGTATTAAAAATTTCTGCCTCACTGCAAATTTGTGCAATTATCTCTGTTCCCGTTGTTCCTATGTAGTAATTAGATGTTTTCACTATATGAAAAGGACCCTGCATAAAAGTATAGGAAAAGGCCGTTCAGTCAAATTTTTTGAAATTTTGGGAAAAAGTTCTCCTGGTTATACCGAACAAAAGTTCTCATGGGCACAATGCTCAAAATTCAATAGTTCGGCCTCCGTGCCACTGATCTTTGAAGTCTAAAAATATAAAGTTCTTATAGTCTATTTCCCTCGGGCAAAATATTAAGGAAAAACGCCATATTTTGATTTTAGCATGAAACTCGGCATAGTTGTAAAAAAATAATTTATAAGGTATTTGATCCGATAAGCCACCCTCTGCGACCCGCATGACGCCATTTGGTAATATTATACTCCATCCTATATAATTTGAGGATGAGAAATTCAAAAAAATATATCACGTTGATATGACCTCAACTAACCTTGAAAATCTCTATTAAACAAAAAAAAATAGACTTTTTATGGTTTTCCCTTAAAAATTACATACGACTTAATATTTAGTTTTTAAAATTTTGATTCACAGTTTTCTGTTTTTCTGTTTTTTTGTTTGGTTTGCTATGCACACGCCACTGTTTTTTAAAGACAAGGTCAAAAGATAGTGTAAAAGAAATACCGGATGATATATTTGCACAAATGGAAGCATTCGGTGGTGAAGTTATACGACCCCAAGAGCGAATTATCAAAGGTCAACGAATTAAGAAAAGTGCAATTTTGTAGTGGTGATAGACAAATCTCAATGTGTGCACCAACAAAAGGAAGCCTTATTGAGCAGTGTCGAAGAGCGAGCCGGCCAAATATGGGGTGGATCTTTAATCCATGATGAATCACCTCCGTCACCTGAAGGATGGGGCTGGACATTAAAGGCAAATCGCTGGGAGCCCAAGTAGAGCCAAGAACCCCAAATTTGGTCTGCTCTAAGGGGGCTTGAAAAGTGTGAGTATAGAGGGCAATGCAACAGTATGAAATGTTCCTGTCGTAAAGCGGGTCTTCCTTGTACTCCTGCATGTACCATTTGTCAAGGGGCATGTGAAAATAAACAAGTCACCTAAATTAAAAAATTATCATTTTAGTTTTTTTTTTCCTATTATTTTTGGCTCGAATAGAGATTTTCAAGGTCAATAACAGTCATATCAACTAGAAAACATGTTTTTCTATTTCTTTGTAGTAGAATCATATGGAAGACAATATAATCTCACTTAGTTGATTTTCGCAAACTTTTAGGAATTCTAACCATTATTTCAAAAAATCAATGCCCATGATCGTAATTTTACGAAATAGGTTTATCATTTTTTTAAGCATATCACTCTTTTTCAGTTATAAAAACTGAAACGCTAGCTATTTATAATTTTTTTAATGCAAAGTCTGCAAACATGCCTATTTTTAAGCCATATCGCAGTTTTCGAGGTCATTGAAGGTCATATCGACCTATTATTTTTTTTGAATTCTCCATCCTCGAATTATATAGGATAGAGTATAATATTGCCTGTATTGAAAACATCTTAAATTTAAGAATTATTTGTCCGCCATTTTGGAAAAATGGCGGACACTACGTGTCCAGGAAGATGGCTTATCGGGTCAAATTTCTTAAAATATCGTCTTTTATAACTGTGCCAAATTTCATGCTTGCATCACAATTTGGCGTTTTTTTCTCGAGGGAAATGGACTATTATAGTCGCTTGAGGTAAAGATTTGACCCCAAAAGTTTTGTGACTGGACGGCAAGACATCAACCCCCTCATTTTCGAGGACGAGGAACACGATGGTGACAATATTTTTTGTTCTACCCTTCACCCACTACCCCTAAACCGGAAAAACCACCCCTTTTATCGATTTTCCGGTGCTAAGCTTGCGAGGGCTTGTTGGATTGTTTTTTTGTCAATTTGAATAAAATAAGTAAAAATTGATCACAACTTAACCCACCCCGGGGGTTGAATAACGAAATGCCACGAGAACAACGAAAATCAGCTGGAAAACGGTATACCTCCGTTTTCGAGGGCGGGGAATACAATGGTGTCAATATTTACCGACCTACCCTTCACTCACTAGCCGTAAATCGGAAAAACCACCCCCTTTTCCGATTTTCCGGTGCTAGCCTTGCGAGGGCTTGTGGGATAGGATTATTTCTCGTCAATTCGAATAAAATAAGTAAACCTCGATCAGACGAGACCCCCCAATCAACCCGGAGGTTCAAGCAACCTTTACACGAAGTGAACTGTTCCTTTAGTGGTTTGTAGTGAATTGACTGAGAGGGTCATTGGTATATATAGATATTTTTGTTTTTCCATTGATTATACCTGTAAAAATATTCTCGTTTTTATTTATACAATACTCATTCATTAAATCTGGTTCATTATATACAATTCTTATTCTGTGGTAATAGAATAGTCAAAATTGACGTCCCAGTCACTGGGGGAAAAGTTTACTTCGTTGAACCCCCGGATTGGTTGGGGTCTGGTCTGATCGAGGTTTATCTTTTATTCGACAAACACTCGCAAGCCAAGTACCGGAAAATCGGAAAAGGTGGTGGTTTAGGGGTAGGGGTCGTGGGTAAAGGGTATATCGGAAGATATTGTCATCGTGTTTCCCGCTCTCGAAAATGGGAGGTAGATGTCTTGAGTCCAGTCACAGAACTTTTGGGGTCGAAGCTTTACCTCAATGGACTATACAAGAACTTTATATTTTCAGAATTCAAAGGCCACTGCGGCTGAATTATTGAATTTTGAGCATTGTGCCCGTGAGAACTTTTGTTCAGTATAACCAAGAGAACTTTTCCAAAATTTCAAAAATTTTGCCTGAATGGCCTTTTCGTATACTTTTGTGCGGGGTCCTTTAACGCAAAACTTAATAGTTTTTGAGATATTTAAATTTTTGTTTCTCAAAAAACAGATCTTAAACTACTTGAGGTTTTTTAAAATTTTTTAATGAATTACTTGTCCAACACTATGGCCATCCGTTTGCAATGAAAATTATCCGGAAACATTTCGATCATGTGAAAATTTCAAATAACTTAAAAAAAAAAATCAGTTATGGAAATTTTCTATCAGTTTTTTCAAAAAATAACCGTTACATATTTACAAAATGTTTTAGAAACCTCCTTATTTTAATAGCTATGTAGCAAGGTACAAATGTTCAACGTACCCCGTGATAGCTTTAATAGATCATTAAGATCTACTTTTTTGAGAAAAAAAAAATTTGAAATATCTCAAAAACTATTAAATTTTGCGTAATTTATGTTAGGATTAAATTTACTCCTTAGCACATGTCCTATTACATATCCAAAAGAATGTATCGAATTACCAATAACCCTGTATATAAGTAGGTCTAATAACCTAGATTGCTATATTGTCAGTGTAAATTAATATATCAAAATATCTTAAATCAGATCATGCAAAGTACAGTATTAAACTTGTATTACATATAAATGTTTTCTTTGCGTGTGACAGCTGGTGTATACATACAGTGTCCGCGAAAAGGTCTGAATCATATGGGAAACTCTGTTCTTATTGACTTTCTAAGAAATTTTATTTTTGATAAAAGTTAGTGCCTGTTTTCAAACGAAAAAGGGGCTACATAAATGCGTGTTAGTTCTTGAGCTTAAATCGGAAAATTATTTTTTTTTTAAATTGTCTCAAGAGTAAACTGCCTTTATTTTTGAAGACATCGAAAAATGTTATTTGAAGAAGTTGCTTATAATGCAAAGTTATGTTCAGATATCAAATCTGATTTGCTTTATTTTAAAAATTAATATCTTCCACTTTTCTGCGTATAATTCTTGAACTATATTTTTAAATATTTTTTTTTCCAAATAAATATTTTGGGAAAAAATGTTGAACTTCTTGGTTCATAATTGTTCTCTTGTTCTCTATTTTTGAAGTGTTAATTTTTTGAATTTTTTTCTCTAAATGAAAGCCTTTTTAAGCAATTTGTATTAAAACATTTCGAGAAAGTTAACACATGAAAAAAGGGAACAACTATGCACCAAGAAATTCAACATTTTTTTAAAAATATTTATTTGGTAAAAAAAGTAGTGACAAAAGTTCTTCAAAGTGGATTTCAATCCATTACTTAGGCTGAATCTATTAAATAGAGAGAATTATTATTAAGAGAAAAATATTTCAAAATATAATTCATGCATAGAAAAGTGGAAAATTTTCATTTTTAAGCTAGAACAACCAAATTTGATACCTGGATATTACTTCGCATTATAAGCAACTTCTCTAAATAACATTATTCGATATCAAAAATAAAGGTAGTTTACTCTGCTGCTGCTTTTTCGTTTGAGAACATGCACTAACTTTTATCGAAAATAAAATTTCTTAGAAAGTCAATAAGAACAGTTTCCCATATGGTGCAGACTTTTTGGCGGACACTGTATAACCTATATATAAATGTATAAATTTATCCTTACATTATCCAACTTTAGTAGAGTCTCATGCATAGATGTATTATCCACTTTTTGATAGTGTATCACATAGTCCGTTACATTGGTGGAATTCTCTGGAGCGTTCCATTGCAACAAAATGCTGTGTTTATCCACCACAACGCCCTGCAGTGAGGATACAGGACCCGGTAATTTTCCAGTTCCTGAAACAGATGCATTATCTCATTATTCACTGCAGTGAAATAGTTTCTGCCAGCATTGAAATACTTCATATGATAAACTTCGGCGTTACCTTAAATAATCGACTCGCTTCAGAGCTTTTAAAAAAATTGAGCCTGAGATCAGAATATGTTATTTTTATTAGATATTCTATCCAAGTCTCTCACAACGATATTTTGTATGGGGATATAATTATTTATGGAACTTTAATAATATAATATTTGAAATCGCCTTCCCCAAAAACCCATAAAACGATATGCCACATCGGTAGTGGAGGGTGGGGGTGGTGAAAGGGTGGTGGATTTGGGTTATGGTGAAGTAAAAAAAAATTGAGGCCCTTAGTTCTTATACACACACTAAATCACAATTTTATTTTTTCACCTTCCTTAATAGGGTGGCTAATACCAAAAAATGTTTGAGACCTTAGCTTCTTTTATATTAGTGCAGTAATTTTAGATGAGATTTTGGCTTTCAGAAGAAAAAATTGAGGGAAACTGATTTTTTTTCCAGTGTTTAACTACAGTATAAGTATCATAAAACCAGTGAATCCCCCCTCTACAGACGCTTGCTTCACGCGCCATCTTGAATTTAAGATGGTGGATCAATAAAATTTTAAAACGTAATATCTTCGAAACAGGTAGTCCAATTTTAACGTTCTTTTTTTATATATTCATGATTTTTCTTAGTTTTTATAAAGAGGCATATTTTTCAACTCCTAAACATTATACTTTTGTCATAGATGGTGGTAAACTTTTGTACAAGCTAGTATGGCCTAAATATTTTACTTTTGGACAACTGTATAAATATTACTATAATTATGTTTGTAATAACTATAAAGGCGACGTCGTAGTCATTTTCGATGGGTACTCTAAGCCCACAACAAAAGATGAAGAGCATCGTCGTCGTCAAACAAAGTTCACTCCAAATATAGATTTTACAGACCCTACTCCAGTGACTACCACACAATCGGATTTTTTCATGAATAAGAACAATAAAACCAAGTTCATCGCAGGCTTGATTAATTACTTCACTCAAAATAATGTTTCTGTTTTGCAAGCAGAGAGTGATTGTGATACTTTGGTTGCCAATACGGCCATTAATACTGTAAACTCCGGTAAAAATGTTATTACAGTAGCAGACGAAACGGATATTTTCATATTGCTAATATCCTTGTCCCAGAATAATAAATACGACACCCAGCTTTATATGTTACCTCTGGTTCAGCAAAAACTCCCAATAAATATCTAGATATTTTAAAAATTGCAAATACTTTGCCTCATTATGTATTAGATAATGTATTAAATAACTTGCTGTTTAGGGGTTTAGGCTCTAATTTTGATTTGTCTTATCTTCCTCCGACCAAAGAAGCTGCTGCGGAGCACATTTTCATAGTATATATTCAAATTCAGTTTTGGAAAGGTAATAATTTGAATCCAGAAGAGTGGGGTTGGAGTAAACAGAATAGTGAATATTATCCAATTACTAGTAGTAAGTCCCCGGGACCAGATCATTTAATGACTTCGTTTTTTTGTAAATGCAAAAATTTTTGTGAGGGTAATTGTCCATGTTCCGCCTATAAGTGTAGTGGTCTATGCAAATTTTGTAAGGGTATGTCTTGTCGACATTCAGTTCAACCAGATATTAGTGATTTGGATATTGATAATTTATAAACATTTTGTTGTTTAATACTTAATATATTTATGCAGTTTTTTATTTTAACATGTAAATAACTTTTTTGTAATGAGCGTTTTGAATAATGAAGTCTTCTTTAGTTAATGTGAATATGTATTTTTTTCTAATTTAAGCTAAATTTTCAAACGAATTTCCAAAACAAGTAATAAATTTAAGTTTTATGCAACCCAAGAGCTATCAATTCTCTTTCATTAAAAAATAAATCATTGAAATCCACACAATACTTAAGCTTCAAAATTTTATGAGTCCGCCATTTTAAAATCAAGATGGCTGACGAAGCAAGCGGTGAAGGAGAGGGGACTCTGTAGTTTTTCGTAGTATACGACATTAGTATTGACCTGTGAGAAATTCAGCTTTCCCTCAACTTTTTCTTCTGAATATGTTAACATGACTCTACTATATATACTAAATACCAATTGTATGGGCTGTTACTTGCTTGATTTACCTATTTACCCCCATTTACACCAGGCAGCCGATTACACAGCCCCACAAAAAAAAAGGTCGTGGTCTGGATGACTGACTATGCTATTCCTATATATTTTTCGACGCTGAATTCGAATTCGATGTCAAAAAAATTCGTATAATCTCAAACTTTTGCGCTATAGCCAAAAACAACATCCAGATTCAATGAATGGATGTAAATGACTGGTGAAAAACGTGGGAAGGGGAAATGTTTTATATTCAGCAGTCACCTCCCTGAATAGTGACTGGAAAACTACCTTTATAATGTGCTGAAAACTGCCCCTGTACAAGCAAGAGTATATAAATGCCAATAAATTGCGAAAAATGTTAAAGTTTTTATTGTTTGGAATGCAGTACATGAATCTGGAGTGACTCTTACTCGTGTCCCAAAACCACCCCTATAACGAGGTGGACACAATAGTTCAGGAATGGCGTCATCGAAAGGGGGTGATAATTACTTTAAACGAGGTGGTAGATTTTTTTTAATCTTGTATGTATTGTAGAGAGTATGTAGAATCCAAGTTTTAGACCTCCAAACCCTTGGCAAATTTTTGTGTGGACAAAAAAAACACGAATTTTTGGCATTTTTTTCAGTTTGTGAACTATAACTTAAAGACAATCCATCCAATCGAAAACTCATCTATTATCAAAATTAAAGAGCATTAAATTTTGCTTCGAATGAGTACCTCAAAGAAATGTCATCAAGAGGTATGCACGTAATTGGCAGTCGAATAACAACAATTTAGTCCAACTTGTAAAAAATTCACACGTCTTCAGCACTGAAACGGCTAATCTAAATGGAAAAATCATGGAATGAAAGTTGTAGAGCATGTAATTTCAAGTTACCGTAGATTACCTGATTTTCCAATTTCAATCAATGTAAATAAATAAATTAAAAATAAAAAAATAAATAAAAAAAAAACGCCCATACCTCTTGATGAAATTTCAACTTTGAGGTGCTTATTCGAAGCGAAATTTAATGCTCTTTAATTTTGATAATAGATGACTTTTCGATTGGATGGATTGTCTTTAAGTTATAGGCCACAAACTGAAAAAAGTGCCAAAAATTCGTGGTTTTTTCGTCCACACAAAAATTTGCCAAGGGTTTGGAGGTCTAAAACTTGGATTCTACATACTTTCTACAACATATACAAGATTTAAAAAAACCTACTCCCTCGTTTAAAGTAACTATAAAGTACCCCGTTATTGAACTACAACCCTTCTATAAAAATAAACTACATGAATAGATAGAATAGAATAGATCGTGGGAAATATAGCAGTTTTGGCTGTTTCAATTCCAGAATATTTATTTTACCCGTCCCTAAAAAACTACCTCTACATATAGCCTGATCAAATGGTGTTCAAAAGTGCCTGTCTCGTAACATGAGTCCAGTAGAAGGTTTCTCAACGGAATTATATGTTTTTGGGGTGCTGAACACGAATCTGAAGTTTGCTGCCTAGTAGCAGTACCGGCTCAGGTCGCAAAACGCAAAAAACCTCGAAATTTTCGGAGTTTTTCCGGTTTTCCGCTCATATCTTGCAAACGACGCATCGTACGGAAAATAATAATATATTTAAAGTTGAAGAGTCGAATGACCTCCCTAACTTCCAAATTAGACCGATTTATAAGGTCGCTGACAATATAGTCAGCTGGAAAAAAGAGCAGAAAAAAGAGCAAATAAGTTGTAGTGTGAAGATGCGATGTATAGAAAATACCTGATAGCAATATCAATGTCATTTTATTCTACAGTAATATTTTCCGTACGACGCGTCGTTTGCAACATATGAGCGGAAAACCGGAAACACTCTGAAAATTTCGCGGTTTTCTGCGTTTTTCGACCTGAGCCGGTACTGCTACGAGGCAGCAAACTTCAGATTCGTGTTGGCTACCACCCTTTATAGAAGAGATTTTGGGTCACGAGTAAGCGAGGTGACCTGGGAGTCACTCCAGATTCATGTTCTGTACTCCAAACTATAAAAAAATTAACATTTCCCGTTGAGCATTTCTGTGCTTTATGCTCAAGGGTCACCCAAGATTCTATTCTGGAATTAAAACATCGAAAACTCCTCCATTTCCCACGATATATTGGTATTCACGCAGTTTATTTTTATATAAGGGTGGTTTCCAGCCTGTTATATGGGTGTTTTGGGACACGAGTAAGATTCATGTACTGTATTCCAAACTATAAAAGCTTTAACATTTCTCCTGATTTATTAGCATTTATATACTCTATACTTGTGCAGGGGGGAGTTTTCAGCATATTATAAGGGTAGTTTTCCAGTCACTATTCAGGTGGGTCACTGATGAGTATAAAATATTTCCCCTTCCCACGTTTTTCACCATTCATTTTCATCCATTCATTGAATCCTGATGTATGGGACGGTTTTACCGAATGTTTGGGGTTGTTTTGGGCTGTAGCGCAAAAGTTTGGGGGTATACGAATTTTTTTGACCTCGGATTCGCATTCAGCGTCGAAAAACACATAGCAATAGCATGATCAGTCATCCAGATCACGACCTTTTTTTTGTGGGGCTGTGTTATGTATGAACTGCAATCGGCTAATTAATCAAGAAATACAAGAACTTGAAAATAACCCCAACTGACATATCCTCAACGTGAAATATTCAAGTACGGCGCTTTTGGAAAACATTTTAGATGCTGCTAACAGACCACAACAAGAAAATCATATATGAGACATGTTATTATTCATGTTTCTCTTTTTCTTGTTGGATATATGCTTTGGTCTATCATTATCATTAAACACCTATTACTTGCTTGTTACATTATCTGTTGCTTATTACTAAATATAGTAGTTAATAGCGGCGTATACTGTTCACTTTTATCGTACGATGGAAACATGCAGCGTCATTATTTGCACCCACAAAAACACATAACTGGATGGCGGCGCTTTCACGATAGAAATGGAAGCGTTTCTTAAAAGTGCTTATTACAAAAATAAAAGTTCAGTTTCCTTGATAATTTGAACCTGCATAAGGACGTTTTACCGATTTCGAATACGATTTTCTTGAAAAATATCCAGTTTTCTGTTAGGCCTGTAAACTTCTTTCAATTGATCGAATACTACATCAACTATTTTTTTATCAAAATTAACCAAAATTCACCATTTCATTTGTGATTTGCTCTGTATATGAACAAATATTTTGTCACAATATATTATTTTTAGTTAAATAAACAACATTCATGCAAGAAAATTGCAATCGAATGCTTAAATTGTCATAAACATGTTTTATAAAAAAAGCCACTTTTTAACTTTAACCTCCTGTACTTCAAAAACTAGTCATAAGATTGAGTTGGGACCTTTACCTTTAATCAGGAGATCTCAATTTATAACATACTAGAAATTCAGAAAATTTCACCGAGAGCCATTTTATATTAGAAAATATGCGGGGTCCTTTCAAGTCAATATCTTAAACGGCTTCAGAGTAATCGTGCGCACAAAAAAGTTACAGATAGACAGACAGCCCACAGACAGAATATTTTTGCTCAAACCTAGAATTTCGACATTTCATGATATTCTAAGCCTATTTGAACAATAAAAATTTTCATTTTTTTTTGCGTTACTATAGTTCCACTGAATGTGGAAGTAAAATTGTGGATCTCTCTTAGGACCGGTTTATCAGTGCGCGGTTAAGCACTTTATCCTACAGCTAAATTAACTAGAAGTTTAGAATGTGAAGTTGCAATATTGAAATGTTTCATAGAAGCACGTTCTAAACTTCTAGTTAATTTAGCTGTAGGATAAATTGCTTAACCGCGCACTGATAAACCGGTCCTTAAAAGAGCTGTAGAAAGCGTTACCAACCCCAAGATATTCAAGGGTTTCCTAACCCACACATAAAATGTGGTGGATATAAGGATGCCAGTTTAACACTCACTTTCCCCGAAGTTAAAGTTAACCCAGAGCTAGCTAACAGGCTGATAAGCGGGCCTGAGGATCGGTTTATCAGTGCGCGGTTAAGCACTTTATCCTAGAGCTAAATTAACTAGAAGTTTAGAATGTGAAGTTGCAATATTGAAATATTTAATAGAAGCACATTCTAAACTTCTAGTTAATTTAGCTGTAGGATAAAGTGCTTAACCGCGCACTGATAAACCGGTCCTGAATGTCTCAACAAAAAAAAATTCTCTATAAACCACCTCTATTTTTTCCCATTTTCGCCATATTTTTTCAGTCAAGTTATTAAAAGCAATACAGAGAATTTTGGCTGGTATTTTTAATGTTTGGACCACTACACGTATCAGTAATGACAAATGACTAACGATAGAGAAAACGCCTTGATCTGCCTTAAATTTCCCTTATGCTTGCCAAGACTCATGACGTTCACTATATGTAGCGTTAAAGAAGTAAAGCATCCTTACTAACCTTCTTCGAAGCACTGTGCTATATTTCCAATATAAGGCACGCATGTGGTTGCGGTCACGAGAAGAGAATCCAGGATAACTCCAGAGCAAAGAGACAAACAGTTTGGAGGGACGCCCCGTCTGCTACAACAGGCGCCGTGGTTTCTGCCGCCGGCTCCACATCTGATTATTTTGTGAAAATCTATGCCACAAACGCCGGCGAGCAATTTTATGTCGCTCATTTTGGCGTCGTACGAACAGAGTGGCAGACAAACGCTGTTGAGTTGTGCGTCAACGCAACAAGCGGTTACGTTGTAGGCTGCAGCTGTGGCTTCCTCGATCTTTTCTTCTTCGATCTGCAAAAAGAAAGTTGGTTTTTACTTGTAGTAATGTTAGCAAATCGGAAAGTTAAGATAGATAGTTAGAGTGTACGGTTCTAAACATAGGCGGGATTTCAGAAATGTCACTGAGAGGGGGCAAAATCAGATTATGGGGCGATGACCACAATATTGTGTCAAAAATTTCAAATATCAAACCTGAATTGCAATCTTGAATATTTATTTTCTAAATGTGGATAGACTAAATTTTAATATTTCAGAAAGTTAATTTTTTTAAACGTGGGTTATATTAAGTTAGAGAATTTCGAATCGCGAGGTTCGGTAAGGTTCAAATACATTCAGCTTTGAGCTAATTTTCGATAAAGTTTCATATATAGTTCGAAATGGCACTTATTCTACTATTAATATCACGATATTTATTAGTATAGTTGATCTGGTTTGTTATATAACGGAAGAACTGCTGCCCAATGAATCACTACTTCCACATCCAGATTTTTCATCCAAGTCTCTCAAAACGAAAAAAAATCATAAAAATAAATTATATTAAGTTATCCTGTATATTTTATATTCTATTACACAAATCGCACTTAAAATATTTGTTTTTATGAATATTAGCAAGGCGGCTTGGTCCGCAAGATCAAGTGAATGTTGCTTTACAAACATTATATGTAAACATGTTTGCCCTTTCACAGTATGACATCAAATATTAATAAGTAGTAGGTTATCCCTAATTATCCATATATTAATCTTGTTTTATCCCCTACCCACCAAACTCGTCCCACCTTCCCCTAATTACCTTTAATTATCTTTAATCAAACGCTAATTACATTTAAACATAATTATCGATTTAATTAAAAAAAGACGAAAAGATTTTGGGTGCGAGATATTTTTAAATATTGAAAATTACAAGTTGATTATCATGAAAAGGGCCATAATGATAATAAAATATATTTTTTCTTCAAACATCAAAAACATTTCTTATCTCATTTCATGACATTAAAGTTTGACTTTTTAGACGGAGGTAAAAGTACTTTTGTGAGCGACAGAAAAAGTAATATCCATAGCAAAGCGTATTTATTTTATTTAATAGGCCGCGCCGCACAGTGTGGAATTTTCGTAATCTAGGCGGACAAGATACCATTTTGGTAAGTGTATATTTTAATAGACATCTTAATTTCTGAAAGTAAAATGATCAAACTTCATAGGCATATATATATTTTTTTATCAGCAACATTCAAAATAGTGTCATAAACTGTCGTGTTTTCTTGTTTCCGCTATATCAAGTAGGGATAAACTGAATGGACACGCTTCAACTTCTTAGTTGAGTACAAGTATTCCTGCGGTCTATATGGGTTTTAGTGACAATATTATTTTAAGAGTATTTGAAGGTAAGTGGTCATATAATTTTTTTTTTCTTCAAGCGTATTAAAATGTTTAAATTATGTCACCAAAAACAGAAGTAGAAGTAGGACATTGTTTTACTAGTAACAAAATGTTAGTACCGAACGCCACCGTAGTGGACATTGTTTTACTAGTAACATAATGTTAATACCGAAAGCCACCGGTGCGCGGTGGCGCGCTATCCACTAGCCACTTGTCATATTGTGTCAACATGTAAGACTGTAGTTTGAATATTTGTACATTTATGATAAATAAATGAATTTTTGCATTTTAATACGCTTGAAGAAAAAATAGTATATATTACACGGAGTAGAATGCCTTTTTTGTGTTTCGCTCAGTTTGCAAATCCTGGGCTCAACACAAAAAAAGAGTGCGTTCTACTCCTAGTAATATAATATACTATTTTAAATTATTCCATAAGACTAAAAAAGAAGATAAAAGTTTAAGCTTGAGATAACACGGAAAAATTATATTTTATAAATAAATAACTAAACTTTTATTCATACAAATAGTGTAATCGAAATAAATTATTTTGTCAGTAATGAAAAAATGTATAAACATTAAAACACTTACAAGTAAAAAGATAATTAAATTTTAATTAAACGTTTTTGTTTCTTGGTTATTTCCAAGTGTTTTACAACAAATGAAATTTAATTTTTAGTTTTATTTCTAAAAGTGCTAAGTGCTCGAAGAAAAAAGTTGATATATACGAGTTGCTGTATTGCAAAGGGTTGAAATCCAAAAATGTGGATAAAACGCGAAAGGGATCAGCTACGATTTTAAATTTCATAAATTTTGAATCTACTTTTAATGTAGAATCAGCCTGTGCAAACCGATTTTGGACTCATTTTCATCATAATTTTTCCACCTTCAAGCACACTGTGCTGACTTGCTTTGCCTGGGATTGGAGATCCATATTTCAAAAATTGACCATCGAGAAATTTCGACACTCATTCTGAAATTAAGAAAGAACTAGTGAGAGCGCAAGCTCGCGCAACTTTTTCTTTCTGTTATTAGAAGTACACAAACTAACCTTTTTTTGAACACAAGAAGTTGAGGGTAGTCTGCGGAGGTATGAATTAACAGTTTAGTTATTTATTTATAAAATATAATTTTTCCGTGTTATCTCAAGCTTAAACTATTATCTTCTTTCTTAGTCTTAAAATAATATTGTAACTAAAACACATATAAGCCGCAGGAACACTTGTACTCAACTAAGAAGTTGAACCGTGTCCATTCAGTTTATGGTGCGGGAGTTAAGTGGCTTTTTCGGACACTCATCGTTACAAGCATTTTCAATGCGCTGATTAATTCTATCGAACTTAAATAACGACAAAATAGACTTCTGGTATATGTCAGCCCGTAGAGTTGGCCATGGTTCAAGATATAAAAATCAGTGAAATTATATCATCGTTACAAAGCCAATTTTTTTTGTGTGTACACATTTTATGTTTAGAATGAATAAAATAAGATCGCCAAAAAGTGTGGGCCATCAGGGGCGCAACCAGAAAGGTCAAAGAGGTAAACAACGGAGTTAACATCATCGTTACAAACTTTTTTTAAGGCTGAGCATGTTTATTTAAATGTTTTGAACACAGAAAAAAAATCCCAGAAAGAAACTCCCGTCAGTAAGGCTAGCCAGAAAGAAAATGTTTTTTTCGCATATTTCATCTCAGAACTCTAAATCATCGTTACAAGTTCTGGCTCCTTTTTAAAACGTAAATATAAGCTCCTTCAACAATAGAATAGTCTCCCCGTAAAGTTCTTAATGTCAACAAAAGTACCATAGGCTCTTAAATATACAGGAATTTAACACTTTCGGCTAACTTGACTCCGTACCGTGCCTCAGATGTATTGTTTCATTATTACCTTTCTGGCTGCGCCTCCTGACGGCCCACACTTTCTGGTGATCATATTTTATTCATTCTAAACATAAAATGTGTACACACAAAAAAAATGAGCCTTGTAACGATGACATGATTTCACTGATTTTTAAACAGTGTTCGTGACGCTCCTGACGGGAGGTGCCACGCCATTTTATGAATCATTATCATCCATTAAACCAAAAATATCTCAAAGTTCATAAAACGATGAGCTGCCGAAAAAGCTACCTAGCTCCCGCTCTATTATCCCCACTTGGTGTAGCTTGAACAAGAAAGCACGACAGTTTACGACACTTGTTTGGGTGTTTTGAATGTTGCGGATAAAGAAATATATATTACTATGGGAGCCCACTCTAAGTGCCCGTGCACCCCCCCCCCACCCCGATCCTTTAGGACAATGTTTTTCATAAAGATTAAAGCCTAAGGAACAATTTAAGACATGTCCTAAAAAAAAAAAAATTTGCAAATATTGTTTTTGTCAATTAACACAAAAACTAAAAAAGATTGAGAAAAACTTTCTACACAAAAAACACAGTGCATAAAATTTCCTACAATTTTGTTCCTATACAATATTTGCATAGGAGTTACCATTTTCCAGATAAATGATTCATCTCTTAAAATAAAATATAAAATTCAATATAAAACGTAACACTACGGAAGCCCACCCTAACTGTCCGTGCACCCCCCCGATCTTTGGGGACAATGTTTTTCATAAAGATTAAAGCCTAAGGAATAATTTAAGACATGTCCTAAAGAAAAAAAAACTGGCTGTACTTTTAAAATGACGTCCGTTTAAAAAAAAAATGCAAATATTGTTTTTGTCATTTAACACAAAAACTAAAAAAGATGAAGAAAAACTTTCTGCACAAAAAACAAAGTGCACAAAATTTTCTACAATTTTGTTCCTATACAATATTTGGATAGGAGTTACTGTTTTCCAGATACCACTATTACCGTTTTCGAGATAAATATCTGCAAATTATAATATTATTATTATTATTAATTTTTTTCAGTTTATTTTATGTTATTTTTATATTCATAATATAAAGTTATATTATACGCTTTACAATAATTGTCACAGTTATTTCTTCTAAGTGATTTACCGATATATGAATTTCCATGTTTTCTTAATTTTGGACTCATTTATCTGGAAAATGGTAACTCCTCAAAATATTGTATATATACATAATTGTAGAAAATGTTATGCACATTGTTTTTTGTTAAAAAAGTTTTTGTCCATCTTTTTTAGTTTTTGTGTTAAATGACAAAAACTACATTGGCAACAGTTTTTTTTAACATATGGCCGCCATTTTGAAAGTACAGCCAGTTTTTTTTTAAGGACATGTCTTAAATTGTTCCTTAGACATTAATCTTTATGAAAAACATTGTCCCCAAGGAGAGATTACGAAGATTCCACACTGTGCGCCGGCCATGTGATATTAGCACAATGCGTTTTTGGTGGTGAAATTCGAGATTTGTTATCTTTATTTTTTTATAGCTAATCGATGTTTGAAGAGAAAATAGTATGTTTTATTTGGAGTAAATGCCACTTATTGTGACCCGTCTGTAATTGCCGGACTCACTTCGTATCACTTTTACTTCTTCTAATAAAACAATATACTATTTTCTGAAATCAATCAAGAAAGTCTACTTTTTCGGCGCAATTTCAGATCCCAAAATACGCTATTCTAGTATTTAGTCCGTTGCTAATCAACTATCAGAAAACAATCCGGGACTGTTTTTAACATGTGCTTTTATTAGGTCCACCTGTATCTAACTAACTAACTATCTATCTATGTAATAAGGTCTAAGGAACTGAATTTCATCCACTTCTAATTGTTGTATCATCATGAAACTTGTGTGTGTGTCTGATGACAATACAATATAGTATATATAGTATACTCAATATTATATGTTCAAAATGGCCGCAGCCCCAATATGGCGGAATGTCATCTTTACAACCCCCTTGACATGGTATCAAAAGAAAGGGCTTGATAAGTAGAAAACAAATATGTGATCAAAACTTAAAAATTCAAAATGGCGGCGTCAACATGGGGGGGTAGGTTTTATCAATTATCGTCGGATTCCCTTGATATGGGTATCAAAAGAAAGTAGAAAACAAATATGTGATCAAGACTTAAAAATTCAAAATGACAAAAACGATATTTGCAATTTTTTTAAACGGACGCCATTTTGAAAGCACAGCCAGTTTTTTTTTGGGACATGTCTTAAATTGTTCCTTAGGCTTTAATCTTTATGAAAAACATTGTCCCCAAGGATCGGGGGGTGCACGGACAGTTAGGGTGAGCTCCCGTTATATTACGTTTTATATTGAATTTTATATTTTATTTTAAGAGCTGAATCATTTATCTGGAAAATGGTAATTCCTATCCAAATATTGTATAGGAACAAAACTGTAGAAAATTTTATGCATTTTGTTTTTTGTGCAGAAAATTTTTCTCCATCTTTTTTAGTTTTTGTGTTAAATGACAAAAACAATATTTGCAAATTTTTTTTTTAAAGGACGCCATTTTGAAAATGGCGCCATTTTTTTTTTAGGGACATATCTAAAATTGTTCCTTAGGCTTTAATCTTTATGAAAAGCATTGTCCCCAAGGATTGGGGGGGAGGGGGTGCACGGACACTTAGACACTGCCCGTAGTACAATCTTGCAGATAATTGAATTCTCTACGTTAACTTTATTGCTGTCCGATTTTTTTGACGCGAGACATTCGCGAAAAAACACGTTTTTGAAACTTTGGTCTTGAATATCCCGAAAAGGGGGGGGGGGAGGGTTGGTAAAAAAATTAGAAAAAAAAACAACTTGTAGATAACTTAATTCTCTACAACTTTCACTTTGAGTATTATTCATAAAACAAAGGATATGCTTATACTTGCAAAATATGAAGGAAATCCTTCTGCATTTATTCATAATAATTTGAAACAGAACCTTATACTTGTAAAATAGAAGCATATCCTTATACCCATAGAAAAGTAAATGGGTATGCATAAACCTGATTCTTTACTTTAAAGAAAAAGCATATCCTTCAGAAAAACTGAGGTTGGTCAGTAGCAGACTTAGCGCAGTAGTGAAAGTTGTTTGATCCGAGTTTGAGCGCGATGGCAGATAATGTGAATGTGAGGGATGTTAAACATTACAAGCCCCGCTTATCTACATTTGTTCGTTACTTTAAAATATTATACCAGTTTGAAAAAAGAAATGTACAATGGCTTGCGGATAGATTTTTAGGTACAAATGAAGAAACTCGGGGAGGTGCGTTGTCATCTGTTCATAAAATGAAGATATGTTTGCGTTATCTCAGTGATCCTGGCTATCAACAAGGTATCGGTCAAGAACTTGGTATTAGTCAAGCCACGGTATCTCGGACTGTGAATGCAGTAGTTGCATAATTGCACATTCCAATGAATGGATAAAGTTTTCAAGTACTAACAGAGAAATAACAGAGGCAAGACAGTTACGGCAAATGAAGTATAAGTTTCCGACAGCTACTGGTGCAGTCGATTGTACCCACATAGGGATACTGAGACCAAAACTCCATGGAGATGAGTACATTAATCGAAAAGGTAAGCCTACTCTGAATGTGCAAGCCACTTGTGATGCCAAAGAAATGTTCACTAGTGTTGACGTGAGTTGGCCTGGATCCGTGCACGACTCGAGGATATGGAAAAATTCACATGTGTGCTTACAATTACAAAATGAAGGCAATGCTGTACTACTTGGTGATGACGGATATGGTATAGAGCCATGCCTTATGACTCCATTTCGAAATCCTACTCCTGGTGCTAAGTAAAACAGTAATGACTGAACGATGTTTTGGCCAACTGAAACGTCGGTTTCCAATCTTACAGTATGCGTGTCGCGTAAAATTGGAAAATGTTCCCAAGATAATCGTTGCCTGTGTCGTGCTCCATAACGTTGCAAAAACGTTAGGCGATCCTGACTTCCAAGCAGCTGAAGAGGCACCAGAAGGAGTTGAAGAATACCATGACAATAATAATGATAAACTGTCTCTTCGCCATCGAGGACAAGAAATCAGAAGAAACTTGAGTATTGTAATTAACAATTTTAATGATAATTAAGTTTACAAGTGAGCATTGTACATGACTCTGTCAACGAATTACTTTAAGAAGTTACATAATTTACGATTGTGGTGAATAAACTCAAATTCTATTTGTCTGAAACTAAACATTGTGAACTCAAATAAAACGTTCTGGTGAATTTTTATAAGCTGAAGTACGTTGCACTTCTCTCGCCAACAATTTTCGGTGTATCAGTTTCAACTTCGTTTCATAGTATTCTTGTTGTACTACACTCGTGAGGTACTGCTGTAACAGCACGAAGCATTGGAGTTCTTTTGTAGTTAGTCTTCTAGTTTCATCTGTTTCGTTTTCGTTTCTTATCATTTAGCGCTTTACTTCTGCTTGAAGGATATCCTCGCAAGTATAAGGTTATCATTATGAATTTAATTTAATTAGGAAAGAAGGAAATGCTTATGCTTCTACCTTTTATTTTAAAGCATAACCTAATACTTCTACCTTACGCTTGGGAAGATATCCTTTGTTTTAACGAATACGACTCATTGACCTCATGGGCATCCGATGCATAGGATGCGAGATATTTGCAAAAAACTTTGACCTTCAATATCTTGGGTAGCCATGTTGGGATTTTTGTGATTTTTTTGTGGATCTGGTTTTGGAACACCTCAAAGAACGCCTGTGCAAAAATTCAGATTTTTGCTAATTTTGTCCAAGTCAAATGCTAATTTCCGTGGACTATCGGTAGTAGAACAAATATAATACAATGTTTTCACTGTATTCAAATTTGCTTTTTTGATATTATTAAAATGAAGTACTCCATACATTAAATCACTTACCAATATTTAAACATCATTGTTTGGACTAGTCTGGTGATGAACATATCAAAAGTCCCCACTCCTAGGTGGTGAGCGGGGAGGAGGAGGGCACTTTAAAGGTCCCATTTATCTCGCTTATATCTCGGAAACGATGCGTCGCGTCGTATGGAAAAAGGTAATCTATGCAAAATTAAACATAATTAAATTTCCTACAAGAATGTCTATATTCATTTTCTTCCTATGTGTTATAGTTTACGAGATATTCGCCAGCCAAAATAGATAATTAAAAAAAAAAGTATTAGGTACCTTGAATATTTCTATCAAAGCGTGTGACTCACTTAAAATGAAGACACCCTTGTAACTTTTTATTTTGTTTCCGATTTGAATCAAATTTTACTCAAATATTGAACAAATTAGGATCAACTTATGACCAGAAAAACATTCGCCTGCTACAAAGGCAAAGCCACCTGTGGTACCAAAATATGATGAAAAATATTAAAAATCATATTAACCCATTAACGCCTACCGTGATCATACGATCACGCCTTATATGGGTTCAAATTTTTTGCTAGATATGGCAACCCTGTGCGAATTCTGCTTCTGCTATTGCATCCTGTCTTTATAGATGACCAGTTTGATTAGTGCTAGCAAGTTGGGCGGTTGCCGTGGCATCTATTTGAATTGGCAGTGTGATAAATCTAGACCACGTGTTTCGAGCATGGCATACTCTGGCATCCGGTTCGTGTAAGTATTACAACTTTTTAATAAAATTAGCTAACTCGAATCTAATACGCACAATTGAATATACATAAGTGTATGCTTATTTAGATGTACTGAGGTTAGGGTAAAATATTTTGTTTTTTTTACAAACCCTTGCAAAATACTATTGTGATCGTATGATCACGCTAGGCTCTAACGTGGGCATTGGATATGGAAAATAAAGCTTATTATTTTTCTTAGAAATATTATGTAATATTGTATGTAAATTGATTATCTTTTAACTTCTAGCGGAATAACATTGGAAGAAGCGCTGGCTATTGCTGAAGAAGACGATCAAGAGATATCTGAAATATATATAGAACCTCCTGAAACGAGCGAGTTGACAGATGAAGATTCAGGGGACGAAGATGGAGGTCTTATTGATAATTTATCTGGTAGGCAGTTAAGAGCGGGGGCAGAAATTGTTTTCAAAAATCAGGATCAAACAGAAAAGGAAACAGAGGGAGAAGATGGAAGTAACATGACAAATGAAGCAAACCAGTCACAGAGTGCTAATAAAAAATCCAACAACAGGAAAGTAAGAAAGCCGAAAATTGAAACAGAATGGATCAAAGGAGATTTAGTTTTAAACGAAAAATTTTTCCCAACTTTTTCCTACGGCAGATTTAAGGAAATGAGCCCTTATGATATCTTTCGTCTTATATTCGATGACGATGTTTTAGAGCTCTTGCGTCAAGAGACAATAAAATATTCAGGTTCCAAAAATTTTCCAGACTTCAATGTCACTA